>JAKWJA010002499.1:46763330-48184066 GCA_027704765.1 Solanum habrochaites | reverse complement strand
GAGAGTAAAAGGGACAAAGGGACGGGAAGTCAAATCGTAACGGGTGGCGGCACATGTTGAGTGTCCAACCAAACTAGGCACCACATCTAGGATTGGGCCTCATTCTCTAGATTGTTTATGGAGAAAGAAGTATAATCCCCGGACTTGAGGGATAGGAAAAGGGATGGCATGATTCTTCGCCTAGAGCAAGTAAGATGTCGAGGTCAATGCATATGAGGTAAGTTCGTGCATATCCAGATATGCCAGCCAACTTGTTTCAGCAACAAGAGAGGATCGCGTTTTGTGAAGGGGTTGAGATCAGCAGAAGAATTGCGAATTTCAGCTTACAGGGTAGCGGCACAGCGAAATCTTTTCAAGAAGTGGTAGACTTCGGATAGAGGTAAGACGGGTCCCACCCCGATATGGGAGAGGGAAGTGAAGCCAGATGACTTCACCATGGCATCGAATCTAAAAGGTTTCGTAAGGGAGGGAGGGAGTTAATGGTTCTTACTCCAAGAGGAAGGGTTCAGGAGGTTACTCGTCCGCACAATTTCAGTCTTCAATACAGAAGTAGTTGGGTTTTTTTGGGGTCCACCTCCGACGCTCCAAACACTTATCTGAGAGACCTCATGCCGACTCAAGAGAGTGTATGTATGTGGGGGGGACCTGGACTATTAGAAGGAATGCAACAGAGTTATAGGACCCCCAATAGCGAAGAGGGTTAGAGGGGGTATGGTAGAGGAGTTATTTGGAGGAGTTAGGGTGGTCGAGGTGGTTAATGGTGGTCAACAACCAATTGGCGGGGTGATGGCCAAACCTGGAAAGCCATACATCACAAACATGTAGGGGGGGGGCGGCAACGGACAAAAAACGAAAGGGCCCATTGTTAGGCTTTCCCTGGAGATCGGAGGCGGAGAATCTGATGCTGTCCTCACAGGTAATCTTCTCGTTTGTGAGTGCATGCTCCCGTATGGTTTGATCAGGATCCACATTTTTATGTATCTTCCTCATTGCTATGGTCTAAAATTTTACATTTGTGAATTACTTGATATGCATATTCGTGTTTGAACTCGGATGGGTGAGTCTATGGTAGTTGAAAAATGTATATAGGTCTTGTTTGGTGAATTTGGTGGGGAGCACACTATGTGAGATTTGGGTTATCTTAGAAATGGTTGATTTGATGTAATTCTGGTATGATTGGCTTTCTCAGCCATTACGATCTTGGATTGAATGACTAACAAGGTGATGTTAGCCAAGCTGGGACAGATAGTTAATGTGGCCGAGGGTGGACTACATTCCAATCGGTCGTAGTCTCTTTCTTAGTGCTAAGAAAATGGTTAGTAAGGGTGTTAGCTTTTCTGGCCAATTTAGGGATGATACGTACCCCAAGTTACCCTTCGATTGAGTCGGTTCGGTGGTCCGTGAGTTCTCGGATGTGTTCCCTGCAGATCTTACTGGCTATGCCACCAGATAGGGATATTGACTCTGTATTGATATAGACCGGGTACTCGCCCCATTTCTATACCCCCTTATAGAATGGCTCCCGCGGAGTATAAGAGAGTTAAAAAGCCCCAACATTCAAGAGTGTTGAGCACAAGGCTTCATTAGACCAAGTGCATCTCCTTGGGGTGCTCCGGTTTGTTTGTGAAGGAAGAAGGATGGGAGAGTTTTCGGATGGGCATAGAACAAACCGGCAGTTGAACAAGGTAACCATAAAGAACAAGTATCCACGTCTGCATTGATTGAATTGTTCAATCAGTTACAAGGTTGCTGTTCTCCCTAAGATTGACTGAGATCGGGTTATCATCAATTGAAAATAGGGCAACGGAGTGCAAGACTGCTTTTAGAAACCAGGTATGGGATTACGTCTAATTGTAGTGAGGTCTTTTGGTCTTCCGAATGCCCCGTGCCGCGTCATGAGTTTGATGAACGGGATTTTTAAGCCATATTTGGAATCTTTGTGATCGGGATTGTTGCACACAATTTATGGAGCTTAACATTTTTTTTTTAAAAAAAAATTCGTAATATTGAGACACAATATAAGCGTCATTTGGCCCATTTTGAGTCTTATTAGGTCAAAAAGAGGGGGAAAGAACCCTTCTTCTCCCCTATCCATCTCAGGCCGCACCTTCTCCAAACCCTTCTTACTCCCCTCTCCTGGCCAGCCGCCAACTCCCCTTGCCCTCTCCCCAGCCGCTCCAGCCCCTTCCCTATCTCCCTCCCACCAGCCTTCCTCTTCCCCTATATCTCTAGCACCACACCGTCCCTTTTCCTCTATAACAGCCAACAAAACAGACCCAAAAAAAAAAAAAAAAAAAAAAAAAAAAAAAACCCCATCTCCATTCACCATTTTTTTCGTCCAAACAACTTTCGAACGAAACCCATTTGTAGTCTTCTTCTCTCGCCGGCGAGAACCGGCGGTATTCTCCCTCGATACCCCCCCAAGAACCCCCTTCCTCCCATCGGCTCCCTCGTACTCCCACATACTTTTTCCCCAGCACCCGCAGCTCTGGCGAGGCCAGCAGTCGTTGTCCTTCCTCCTTCTCTCCACCCCTCCTTCGTTTCTTCTCCCATTTCCCCACCAAACAGTCACTACATCATTAAAAAAAAAAAAACTCTCTTCATTTTGCTTATTTTTCCCACAAGCCAGCAATCGGAAAACACCATCTCCATTTTCTTTTCTAGCTCCGGCAAGGAGCTCCAAGCTCTGATGAACCGGAGCAAGCCAACGTTTTCCCTTCCCCTATTCCCCTTTCACGTCTTTTTCTTTTGTTTTCAGGTGTTTCTGTTCAATCTTAATGAGCTCCAGCGAGACAAAGTTCATCCCATTGTTGTTCCGTTTCTTCTCCGGCGGAGGGGCAGCAGCGCGAGAACGCCGCTTCTACTCCCTTTTCTGGTGGACAGCAGCTGCGAGGAGATCAAACAACACCCATTTCCAGCGAACCTGCTGCCAGCCATCCATTACCAGCGAACCTCCAAGCTCCGGCGAACAAAGCCGATGGATTCACATGCCATTTTACCATCTCTCCAAACTTGGTTTGTTTTCTTTTTCTATTATTTAATAAATTTTTATTTATTTATTTTTATTACTTTAAGCAATTATAGTTGATATATGTTAAGATATTTTAGTTGTTTATTTAAAGATTTTTTTTTATTTGGGTTATTTTATATTTACTTATTTAGATATATTTCGATGAATTTTATGTATAAATCATTCTTTGGTTGTCATTCATCATTATTATATTTTATTATTACTTATAATGTTTAGTATTACTCATTTTTATTTTATGAATATATATGTTGTATAGATTTGTTTTGTCCCTGTTTGTCTTGATTGTAGTTAGGTATTGCTCCTTTGTTTTTCTTACTCTTTTATTGTTTTAGTATCATTATTGATATTTATATGTTGGGACTGATTTAAGTGTTTAGCTTTATATTTTCTTAATTTGTTATGTTGTTTTTATGAGGCTAGATTAATCCAGTTTATTTTGATTTTTTCGAAAATGTTATCATTATTATTTGTCATAGCTTGCAACCATTTGTTCCATTGAAATATTATTTTGTCACCTTTATTTCTTTGTTGTATTTAAATTTTATTATGTTATAAGTGAAACGGGGCCGATGAAAAATCTATCCGTCGGGTTTAGAGGCCTCCACATTTTAAAAGACGGAAATCTAATTCAAGTTTATATATATTTTTAGTTGTTGAAATGGGCCGATGAAAAATCTATCCGTCGGATTTAGAGGCCTTTCCATTTTGAAAGACGGAAATTTAATTAAAGTTAATATTTTTATTGTTAAATTTTGGCCGATGAAGAAATTACCGTCGATTTTCAAGGCTCCCCATGTCAATAAGACGGATTTTTATTCTTAAGTTATTATTTGAGTTATTCATTTTTAGTTATATTTATTTGGCACTAACTCTTTTACTAAGTGTCTTTACAGGTACACGGAGGTGCTTCTCTTTGAATTTATTCGAAAAAGCTCGAATTATACTTTTATTTCATATTTTGTGAATATTGACGTTAGGCAAATTTTAGGCCGATAATTATTATTTTATTGTGTTTATTGTATGTTTATTATATCTGTATATTATTTTATATTTTCCTCAATTTGAAAAAAATGAATTCAGTCGGGAACCACATTTGTGGATTCCGAAGGGTGCCTAACCCCTTCCCTTCGGAATAACTTGAACCCCTTACCTAGAATCGAATTGGTTTCGTAGATCGTAATAGGTTTCCTAGTTTTCCTAAAATTAGGTGGCGACTCTTTTAAAACTCGTTTATTTTTAAAACTTTGTTAAAATTGAATCAATTAATCAATTTTCGAGTTGCCGCGACGTTTCGCCCTATTTGATAGAGTAGGGATGTAAACAGTAGGGATGCGATGCTGATAGGTTACATGAACATATCCAGGTTGATGGTCTATGTGTAGAAGGTCAAAAAGGAGAAGCTAAGGGACAAGAAGAGCATGAAATCAAGAAAGCTAAGATCGGGAATAAGTCTGGGCAGCAGATAGGTAGTATAAATCAACCACAATTTCAGAAACAAAAGGTAAAAGAACCATAATCTTCTAGTGCTCCTGTACCCAGAAAAAAAGGTGAACATCATGGACAGGATTGGCAAAATTTCAAAGCTAGACCAGCACAGTCTCATGGAAGTGTAACATATGAAGGTAGTTGGGCTCCCACATATGCTAAGTGTGGTAGAGTCCACCCAAGTAAATGTTGTGATGACCAGACAGGTTGCTTTAATTATGGTCAAAAGGGTCACTTAATGAGGGTGTGCCCTAAGAACAAGTAGGGTAGTGGAAATCTGGGCAACAGATCCCAATCTGGATCAATTTCTCCACCAGACAAGGCTACACCTAGAGGAGCCACTTCTGGTACTGGCGGAGGGGCGAACCACCTCTATGCAATCACTAGCTGCCAAGAAAAGAGAACTCTTCAGATTGTCTTACTAGCATGATCAAAGTCTTTACTTTTGATGTTTATGCTTTGATAGACCCAAGAGAAAGTTTATCTTTTGTAACTCCTTATTTTGAAAATAAGTTTGAGATTCTTCTTGAGAAAAATTGTGAACTTTTATGTGTTGTACACCTATTGGGGAGTCTATTTTAGCGAAAAAAAGTCTATAGTGATTGTTCTATTTCCATCAATCACAAGAACACCATGATTGACCTACTGGAGTTAGACATGGTAGATTTTAGTGTCATTCAAGTTGTGGACTGACTTCATGCCTGCTATGCATCAATAGATTATAGAACTCAAGTTGTCAAGTTTCAGATTCCTAATGAGCAAGTTATAGAGTGGAGTAGTAGTTCAACAGTGCCTAAGGGTGGTTTCATTTCATAACTTAATGCGAGAATGTCAGCTTCAAAGGGATGTATCTATCATTTAGTCCGAGTTACTAACTTAAATGTTGAGCTACCTTCTCTTCAGTCATTTCTATAGTAAAGGAGTTTACAGAAGTGTTTCCTGATGATCTACCTGGAGTTCCTTCTGAGAGAGAAATAAACTTTGACATAGATATCATTCCAGGTACTCGTCTTATATCTGTTCCGCCATATAGAATGGCACCAACAGAGTTGAAAGAACAGTTGAAAAATCTGTTCGATAAAGGTTTCATTCAACCAAATCTCACCTTGGGGTGCTCTGATCTTGTTTATAGACTACCGTCAACTTAATAATGTTACCATTAAGAATAAGTATCCTCTTCCAATTATAGATGATCTATTCGATCAACTTCAGGGTGCCACCTGTTTTACAAAATAGACCTCAGATCTGGATACCATCAGTTAAAAGTCAGGGAATGTGACATTCCGAAGATGACTTTTAGAACCACATATGGGCATTATGAGTTTCTGGTAATGTCCTTTGGTTTTACCAATGTGCCTACAACATTCATCGATCTTATGAATAGAGTCTTCAAACCTTATCTAGATATGTTTGTTATCGTTTTCATTGATGATATACTAATCTATTCAAGGAATGAAGAAGATTATGATAGTCACCTCAGAATAGTCCTTCAAACTTTGAAAAATAAGGATTTATATATGTTAAGTTCTCAAAGTGTGAGTTTTGGTTTAAATTGATGACATTCTTTGGTCACATGGTTTCCGGTGATGGGATTAGAGTTAATACCCAAAAGATAGATGAACTTTAGAGTTGTCCTAGACCCACGTCTCTAACTGATATAAGGAGTTTCTTGGGTTTGGATGACTACTGTAGAAGGTTTGTTAAGGGGTTTTCATCTATTTCGTCAACTTAAGTTTCAATGGTCTGAAGCTTGTGAGAAAAGCTATCAGAAGTTGAAGAAGAGGTTGACTACTGGCCCAGTCTTGACCTTAACAGAGGGTACTCAAGGTTTTGTGGTGTATTATGATACATCTAGAGTTTGGTTAGGCTATATGTTAATGCAGAATGAAAAGGTTATAGCTTATGCCTCCAAACAGTTGAGGTTCATGAGAAAAATTATACAACCCATGACTTAGAGTTGGCAGCGGTAGTTTTTGCCTTGAAAATATGGAGTCAATTCTTGTATAGATTTAATATTGACATATTCATTGAACACAAGATCCTACGATATGTGTTCACCCAGAAAGAGCTTAATCTTAGAAAGAGTAGGTGGTGAGAATTATTCAAGGATTATGACATCAGTATTCTTTACCACCCAAGTAAGGCTAATGTAGTTGATGATTCTTTAAAAAGGTTATCCATGGGAGTACCACCCATGTTGAGGAAGAAAATAAGGAGTTAGGCAAAGATGTGCACAGACTTGCACGCCTGAGAATTAGACTTATGGATTCCACAGTGTTGACACCCAATTTTGACCTCTCCGATAGGAATTAATTCATGAGCTTCTAAATTTTCAAACAATTTAAAATAATTAGTTTTATAAATTTAAGAAAAATATATATATACATATATACATATATAATATAGATATATATAGTATATATATATAGAGATATTATATATAGATATATATTATATATATATATATATATATATATATATATATATATATATATATAAAGTTTGCGTTATTTTGAATAGTTTTGTCATTTTTTATAACTTTTAGATAATATATATATTTTACATACTTATGCATATAATATTATATTTTATGATTATTCAAAAAAAAAACCATCTCAAAAATATGTTAATTTTAGTAAGTATCCTATTAAACTAGTTTAGTTTAAATTTTTTTTTTCATATCACTAGTTTACAATTAAAATTATTTTTTTTAATCAGGAAGCTCGTTAATTAATTAATATTAATTCATCTTATTTAAGATTTAACCGAATTTTGTAAATTAAATATGATTTGGCTAAATTATTAATTCATTTAGCTATATCTCACTTTAAATCCACCAAAAGATTTTAGCTTTGGGCCTTTTCTATAATATGCACCAGCCCATATCCAATTTCTTATCTTATAATTAAAGAGGCCCATATATATTGCTACAACAACAATTTCCAGCCCATACTAATTCTTCATTTATTACAGACCCACTTTTATTTTCAGACGCCCCAGGCCCAATTACATGCCCATTCCAGCCTACATTATTATTCCCAACCCATTTCAATTAATTCTCATTCTTCTTACTTTCAGTGATCCAACCCAATTCTCTTCAAGTTTTTTTTTAGAGTCAATTTCCTCTCTTTGTTATCTCATTCCAGCAGCCCAACTCCTCCCAGGCCCAATTCTTTTCCAAACAATTTCAGCAGCCCACTTCTTTTTCCATTTTTCCCCTAGTACCCGACCCGATTCCACCTTATTTCTTCTTCACGCTGAAATTCCAGAAAATTGGGGAAGAAATCCAGTATGCCAACGTATTCTTCCCCATAAATCAAGCAATAAATCATGGTTGACCAAACCCTAAAATCGTGCAAACAGTACCATCCCATCACCATCGCCGTAATTTCCAGCGAGAAGTGGCATCCAACAGTACCCTTTGTACGTCTTGTTCTTCTTCTTTTCCTCAAAATCGGATGGTTCTAGCTCCAAACGGAGCTACTGTACCATCGTCGTCCTTCTCGTCCCTTTTCCCCTTTTTGCGGATTTTCAAAATAAAGATACAACTACCCCATGCCTTTTACTGTTGATCTTGAAAAGGAGCAAAACATAAAAATTTCAAACTCTTTCTTTCAAAAATCCAATGGATTTCCCACCAAAATTCCTATGTTCTTCCCCTATAAATAGTTCCCGTGCTCAAGGGATTTAGGGAGGCTGAGGAGTTGAGTTTTGAAGCGATAATTACTTTACACTAGAAAGTTTCAAGCGAATCTCTAAAATATAGTTTGCAGCTGGTTTTGAACTTCTTGGTTGTCTATTTGTACTTGAATCTTGTGGTAGAAGAATCATTGCTCTCAAGCTCATTGCCGTCTCGAGTTCACTGCTCTGAAGAAGGTAATCGCCTTCTTTAAAGCTTTCTTCATCCCTTTCTAACTTAGCATGATATTTCGATTTTGAAGTAACTATTTTTTATTGTTTCATTGTTATCAGTCGAGTTTCTTTTGTCTTCGCTATTGTTGCTTCAGTTTCTTTTTCTCAAATTTTCTGTTTCATGTTGTAATAATTTTTTTTTTTTTGCTTCTTTCTGTATGGCTGTCTTGGACTCTTTTGGTGATTTTAGTTGTTCCTAATAAGAAGATAGCCGCAGATTGATTTTGCTTCTCTGTTTATAAGGTTACTTGTTCTTTTTTTTTTTTTTATGGGAGAATTCATTGATTTATCTCGAATGGCTTTCAATGGTGCGTATTGTTATAAAGTCATATTAGCTGTTTGTTTGTTTTATTTTCGTAGGGTTACGCAAGTTCATAGATAATCTGTTTGCTTCAAATATCTTGTTTATTTCCAAATTATTTAGTGTATCGCTTTGAGATGAAATCGTACCTTATGATTGCATTAACCTTTATGAAATTCGATGAAGTAGCAGTAGCTCATTATTGGACTATGATGCCACATCTTAGCCTACTTTGCATTTGATATTACTACTTATTGTTAAAACTAGTGAGAGTCTAAGTTGTCTTGGTCTTGATAAGATAACTCTTTTGTGTTAGTTTCTAGTTCATTTATCTTGCTTAAGTCTGCTCACTGTTTTCTTTAGCAAATGCTTCCAATTGAACTTCTCATTTTGATCTTAAAAGGAAGTATTTACCATGCTTTGATCTTTGTGAATGTATGTCATGTTTAGAGTTAGTTTGCCATGAGTGCTGCCATGTTTATTTCCTGGATGGGAGGGGCTCATAAGTGCATTATATGTTGTTGCTTGTTGTTTTGCTTTTTATGAGATTTTGCAAATTTATTGTTAAGTTCACATGAGTTTTATTTTGGAATCATCATGTTCCAGCCTAACTCAAAATTGTAAAGGGGTGTGCATGTCTTTCTTATTTTCTGTTTTACACAAGATTTGTTTGGTTATGTTATCATTTCAAATGCTAATTTATTTTCGTTTGATTGCATGTGAAAATTCCTCTCGAGTCCGTTTTGGAACTCCATTTTCCTCCTTGCACCCTTCATTTAAGCCATGAAAGCTTAAAACATCTTTTCGAGTGATAGACCCCTCATAACCGGCGTACAGGTCGGAAGAACCAGCAAATGTGTTGCTGAAAAATCAAATCTGCAGATTTGAGCAGCAGTATACATATTATATACATTCGTTATACACTGATATACAGGTTCATGGCAGCAAATATGAAGAAAAAATGTGAAATATAGATATGAGGTAAAATGCAGGTGTTCGGAAGCAGGAGATACACGCAGAGAGCTGATATATACGTCAATATACACCGATATACAATCTATGTATACAAAAACGGGATTGGGTTAAAACCCAGAACTTGCAGCGAAATTGGCCCAAGAAAGGGCCCAATTTCATTGTCTCTTTCACTCTCCTAATTATTTTGATTATGTTGACTAATTTCATTTAGCTCTAACTTTAGAATTGATAATTAACTTACTTAAATCCCCAAAAGATGAATTATTTTTATGTTGACTTACTATATAAACATCTTTTACAATAATTTATTTTTATGTCAAGTATATGAGTAAAATTAATATCTTTAGTTAAGTCAAACCTATGTTCTTAAAAAATATATATTCTTTAATGATTTTCGCTTGACCATTTTATTATTTTAAAAAAAATTATTTTAAGTTATGAGAATCTTTTATTCTTCCATTAATTAAAAAATGGGTTTTCATTCTTAAATCAATGAATTTGGCTTGAGTTATTATCTTTTTAAAGTGATGAAAAAAAAATTTAGTTTGGTTAAATTCTATTTATTTATAATTAATTCATATAAAAAAACTTTAATTAAAGTTCCATTTTGTTATAAAAATAAAAATAAAAATAAAAATTGATATTTGTTTAAATATTTTCTTAAAAGTTGATCGAACATTGTTAATTATTATATTTAATCATGTTTCTAAGATAAATAAAAAAATTTAACCTAAGTCATAGGATAACCGCGTGTTAGCGGGTGCTTCAAATGCCTTAACAACCTTCTTGAAGCACAAATAAGAACCTCTTACCCGTTTTCTCTAAATTTATTAAGATTTAATTTGTAAAAATCTTTTTACATCAAGTTTTTTTAATTTCTTTAAAAAATTAAGTGGCGACTCTTTCTAAATATTCTTCTAAATCGTTTTATACTTAAAACATTTCAAAAAGTGATTTTTCCAAGTATACATAAATTACGGCATAACAGAAATGGTGACTCTGCTGGAGATTTAATAGGTTCTAACCATAATAGACTTAGGTTAATTATTAATGTTTTTGGCATATGCTTATTTGTTTGCTTATATTACATGCCTAATGCCTTATTTTTATGTTTATGTGATATAAACTGTTTATCTGTTATTATTTTCATCAATTGTATATTTATATTGCTTTATAAACTGTCATTCCGTTCATATTTCTCCACCTATTGAAAATTCACATTATCACACGTACACGCGAGGTGTGCTTTGTGCACCTGCAAACTTCTTTCAAAGTTCCTAAAGTTAGGAGAGTTGGTATATGCGCGGGGTGTTCGGATCTTTTTCCGCGTAACCGCGTAGCCTTCTCACTCGAGTTGTCCACTCGGGAACCTTGTGTCTAGAAAGCTAAATTTTAGAAAACATAAGATAGAGCTAAACCACCCCTCAATTTAAGTCATGCATGCATATGCCTTAGATGGATCGGTCAAGGGTATCGATTCAACATTTAAGAAATCCACCCTTACGTCAATGGGTTTCACGACCCAACGACCAACGAACTTGTTTTGTGCAACGTGATAATGATAGACGAATCAAGCCTAAATTTGACATAGTGAGTTTGGATGTTATATGTTTATTTTATTTTTAAATTTGCAGATGAATTCATTCCCTCAAGTGCCCAAAATTAGGATGGTCGAGGGTTTTCCGTACAAATTGAAAATCTGGTGGGAGAATTTTACTCCAAGTGAAAAATTAGCAATTGCAAAAAGGTTGGGGTGCCTCCCTATGCTATTCAAGGTTAACCCAGACAAACATATGATTAGAGCGTTGATTCAGTTTTGGGATCCAGACCGTGTTGTGTTCACGTTCAAAGACTTTGAACTAACACCTACGTTGGAGGAAATATATTATTTTACTAGTTTGAAGTATCGAGGAAAAGGTCAAATTATTCCTCACAGTCAATCAGGGAAGAAATTTCTTCACTACTTAGGACTGAAAAATGAAAAGAAACTTCGATGCTTCGAACATAATTGGGTTTCTCTGGATTACTTATATGAAAGGTATGGACGCTCAAATAGTTACAAAGTGTTTAGAAAGGAATTCTCTTGCACTCTTGTTCATTGGCAAGCTAGACACCCTATCGCATTTACTGTGGCTTTACTAGGAACTTTAGTATTTCCACGAGAACAGGGTCATATCAGCACATGCATATGTTAAGTGGCTCGTGTACTTTTTGAAGGTGTTAATGGCGAAGAGCTCACTCTAGTTCCCATGATTTTAACAGAAATATTTCGATCTCTTGGGAAATGTAAGAGAGGGGAAGCAAACTTCTTTAAAGGTTGCAACATTCTTTTGCAAGTGTGGGCACTGGAACATTTTCACAAGCGTAAAAATGTGGATGACATATGCTTTAGCAACGTAAATCATATTGACAGTTTCTTTGACAAGACAAAAATGTTTGTATCTCCAGTTGGTACTGATGATTGGTATGAATATCTGACCTCCTGCACCAGTGACCAAATTAAGTGGAAATATCCATTACTCTCGCATTCCCCGACATATATCAGATGCAAGAGGTCCTACTATATCGATCTTATTGGGTTAAAAGGCCTCCAACCTTATGCTCCGGTGCGTGTACTTCAATAATTTGGTCGAGCACAAGTAATCCCTCTTCGAGCCAACATGAGTGTTTCTGAAGTTTCCTTCGGACAAAACTTCAAAGTTCTTAGAGCCAGAGAGATACTTCATGAATGGAACAATATTCTAACGATGGATATAGGAAAGTGTCCCAAAAGAGAAATTCCAGAATATCAGGTGTGGCTTCGAGAAGATCGCAACAACATGAGTCCAGAAGGCGAACAATGTTTTGAGGATATTTGGACGACGATCTGGATAAGGCATTCTCATCTCGGAACGAAAGTGGTTACCCCTGAAATGTGGGCTCAAATGGAAAGTATAATGCAATATTTGGATAATGCTAGAGCAGGGTCTAACAACGTGGAAGCGTCATCATCACTTCCTCCACCGGCATGATTGATAACAACATTCAAGCTGAATCTTAGAATTGTCCTTATTTTGTGTCATTTTTATGTTGTACCATTTTATTCGTATTTAATGGTTATTTTGTCTTTGTGTTCCAAACTCGAGTTGTCACAAATTAGTGGCTTGGATCAATCTATGATAATCAAATTATGTTTGACGTTTAGGCCTACCTTTGGCATAAAAAGGTCACAAATCTAGGACGCGATATAAATTATTTGTGTACTGCTTGATATAATTGTTGTGTGTTGTGATGTGTTGTTTTGTCTAAAGCAGAATTAATCCACTATTATTTTTAGAGCACCCTAAGCATATATCAAAATTCACAACAATAAAGTCCGTCCAAATCATTCTTGAAGTGTCGTTCGAGTTTCTCAGAAATATATATCCATTTACTCCAAATTTCTTAAATTTTTATTCATCCATCACAGGAAGGTCAATTTGCTAGAATGTCCAAAAAAGACGTCAATGCACCAATCTCACCCAGTGCTTCGGTTAGTGACAGAGAAACTAAAGAGTTAATGTTCAAAAAATTTATCGAGACTAAAGAGAGGATAGCTGCAGCCAAAAGGAGACTTTCAATACTGGACCAAACTGAATGGACGCTACGAGAGAGAATTATTGAGGTTGACATGGAAACAACCTCAGTGAAAAGAAAGATTGCAAAAATCAATCAAGAGATAATTAATATCACTAAAGCAACTGCAAGGATCCCCGAAATTGAACGAGCCATTAAAAAGATAAATTTTGGGAATGCTTCTTCCATGAGAGGAAAAGGAAAAACAAAAGCAGGTTCAGATGATGAGAGCACTGGATCGTCACCCTACGGTTGAAAGGGAAATAAAGGAGTGTGGGGTAGATTTAGGTTCATGTAACGTACCTCTTATGTTTAAGTTTATTTGTAATCAAGAACTACGCGAGACTTGAGCCCATAAGGGGGTACGTAAGAAGCTCTTATCGAGCCTAGTCTCTCTATCAATTTCGGGAAGGGTAGGTTTAAGTTATCTTATGTAATTCGAACTACGTCGGGCCTGATTTCCTTGGTGGATACGTAGGCAACCTACTTAAGGCTCGGTCCCTATCTTTTTAATTTTTATTCTCCATTATTAGTGAAAGATTCTGAAAATTTCATGAGTGGAAGAATTTAACAGCATTCTATGCAAGTCGACCTTCCTAATTCTATCACAGAAAGATTCATTTCCATTAGAGTCCTCCCGTTCACCCAAAATATTTCCGTGGATTAATCTACTTGAAGCAAAATGACACTTATATGTTTATTATTATTATTATTATTATTATTATTATTATTATTATTATTATTATTATTATTATTATTATTATTATTATTATTATTATTATATTTTGTCAATTTATTTGCATATCTCGTTAAAAAACAAAGAATAACATATGTGTCTTTTGAGTGATTTTTCTCTACAGGTAAACACTGATCTGTGTTGAAGTCAAACTGGCAGACCATCTCTACTTTACAAGATCTAAAGCAATCATACCATCCTTCCCTGATCACTCCTTGGATAAAGGCAAAAGAAAAATGACTGGTACTTCTGAAGAAACGGGAATAGTTGATGTGACCCTCAAAAATGTTGAACTCAGTGATCAAAGTGAACTGATCTCTCAATTAATGCAACGAATTACAGATATGCAAGAAGAGCTTCAACAAACCAAAGATTTGGCCAAACTGGACATTGCATCGAATGAACCACCCCTTGAAACTAGAAGACCTCCTCCTCATTTTCCATCATTAAGTTCTCCGTTACCCAACTACTTCTCGATCCATACCACAGGACCCATCACTTCCACTCCTAATCCTCATACCATTGACTTAACTGTATCCAACGCTCCTTACGCCAGCACTTCCTACCAAACACCACCACCAATACCAAATCAGAACCAAGCACCTAACACTAATCACTCCCAAAATTTCACGCCAACCTACCAAATCCCACCCTCAGTCTCCAATAATCCACGTGTTTTGCCTAACCAACCGACATACCCTTCCGTAACATTCCAAATTCCACCAGCCTACACAATCCCTGAACCATGTCCTAGCTTTCCTGTTCAACCGGAGCTGGATCACTATGAAGAGATGGAAAAGGAGTGGAGGCTCAGAGAAGAAAAGTGTGAACAAGAAATGAATGTCATGAAGGAGGCCATCTCTGAAGCAGTTAAAAGTGTTCAAACTTCAAGGAAAATCACAGGACTTGAGTATGAAGACCTTTGCATGCACCCTGATTTGGAAATACCTGAAGGTTACAAAATTCCAAAATTTGAAACCTTCAATGGTATTGGCAATCCCATGGCTCACCTGCGAGCTTATTGTGACATACTTGTGGGTAATGGAAAAAATGATGCATTAATTATGAGGTTGTTTAGTCGAAGCCTGAGTGGGGAGGCGTTAGAATGGTTCACGTCTCAAGAACTCCGTCAGTGGTCTACATGGGGGGCTCTAACCAAAGATTTTTTGGAATGATTCCAGTTTAATGTCGAAGCAGTCCCTAATAGATACTATTTGGAAAAAATCAAGCAAAAGACCACGGAGGACTATCGTGAATATGCGTGTCGTTGGAGGAAAGAAGCTGCAAAGGTACAACCTGTGATGACTGAAAGCTAAATAACCTCTGTTTTATTCAAGCTCAAGAGCCCGAGTATTATGAAAGGATGTTGCCCATGATGGGGCAAAAGTTTTTGGAGCTGATCAAAATGGGAGAAGCCATAGAGGATGAACTCAAAACTGGGAAGGTTACGAGTCTCACTGTTTGCAGGCCGCCAACAAATCCTCACCATCCATGGCCGCAGGATTTTCTAGGAAAAATAAAGAGGATGTCTCTGTTGTATTATTTAACCCAAGGTCAAGTCCACAAAGGTATTTTGGGTCTGGTTCTGCCATTGGAAACACCAACCGATTCTCCACCGTTAATAATTACCAACCACCTCCACAAGCTCCACTTCCAATCTACTATGCACAATAGAACTACCAACCATCACCACAGAACTACCAACCATCACCACCTATCTACCAAAATCAACCACCAACCTACCAAAACACACCACCAAATCACAAAGCCAATGTACCAGCCTACAAAGTCCTGGACAAAAAAACCCAAATACCAATAATTTACCCCGCCCTAACCTAGAAAGAAAGCCTCCAAGAGTTTTCACTCCTTTGGCAGAAACACGTACCCAACTATTTGAGCGTTTGAGAGCAGCTGGATTGATCCAGCTAGTGGAAGCAAAGACAATTAATCCCACACCAAAGTTCTTTCAAGCGGATCAACGATGCGCTTACCATTATGGAGAAGGAGGACATGATACATAAGGGTGTATCAATTTAAAACATAAGATTCAAGATTTGATCGATAATAGAGTCATCACTCTTCAGACCCCTTCCCCCAATGTGAATCTTAACCCATTACTGAATCATGGGGAAGCAACCATCAATATGATTGAAAGCGATGAAGATTGGCTCGCTAATGGGACCGTTGGTAAAACAAATGTCAACTCACTCATACCAATAATGGCCTCTTTGACCATAAAGGCTCATCCAGAGTTTGTTGTAATAACTGCACCTCATCAGGCATTTGCTTTGGCAAAGGAAAGAAACAACGAGCAGCCCAAAGAAAAGTTCATTGTCCAGGCGGCTACAGCTCAAGGGATGACACGTTCTGGAAGATGCTATGTTCCGGAAGAGTTAGCTCAAGAAACACGAAGAAAGGAGAACTAAAAAAGGCCGATCACAGAAGGTGAGGCTGAAGACTTTTGGCGAAGAATGCAGCCTAAGGAGTATTCCATTGTCAAGCATTTGGAGAAAACTCCCGTTCAAGTTTCTGTTTGGGCTCTATTAATGAGTTCTGAGTATCATTGGAAAGCATTGTTGAAGGTACTCGTTGAAGCATATGTACCGACGGGAACAAGTGGTGATAATCTGGCAACTATGGTTAGTCATGTCATTGGGAGTCACCAAATCTCTTTTCGAGAAGAGGAGTTACCAATTGAAGGAATGATGCACAAGCGTGCCTTGTATATCACTGTCAAATGCAGGGACAAGTTTGTAGCTCGAGTATTGATTGATAATGGTTCAGGACTCAATATTTGCCCGTTATCAACCCTTACTCAGCTAAATCATGTTGTTGGAAAAATCCGTCAAAGTCACATGAATGTAAGGGCGTTTGATGGTTCGCAAAGAGAGACCATGGGGGAGGTAGAATTGTGTATCCAAATGGAGCCTGCATAATTTGTCACTGAATTCCAAGTGATGGGTATATCCACAAGCTACAATATATTTCTAGGAAGACCATGGATCCATGCGGTCGGAGAAGTTCCATCCACATTACATCAAATCTTGAAGTTCAATAGGGAGGACCATGAAATTATCATTCATGGTGAAGGGAGTAATCGTAGTTACCCTGGCTTCTCTATTCCCGTTATTGACGATTCATCTAAAGGTATTGAATTTCACATGGTGGAGATAATGAATGCTACTTTTGAAGATATAACACCGCAAACACCAATCCCGTCGGTGTATAAAATGCTTGCCACAACCATGCTAAGAATCAGTTTTGAGCCTGGACGTGGGTTGGGCAAGAATTTGGATGGCATATCCGAACCTCTTCCTATCCCACTTCAAAATTTCCGCTTTGGCGTTGGTTATACCCCAATAAAGGAGGAATTATTCAAAGCAGAAGCAAGGAAGAAACATGACCTTGATATACCAAAGCCTATTCCAGAATTGTACCAGTTATTTGTTGCTAAAGCTTTAGAGTCCGAGAGTGATGGTCTAGTGGAAGGGATGGGACGGTTGTTTGATGAAGGAGATTGTGTTGTGATCTTGGGAGAATGCACTACGACACCCACCATCCGAGATGCCAAACCTGAAGAGGTGCTACAGAATTGGGTGGCCACTCTACTTATGATTCATCGAATTGCTTGGTAGACAAAGACAAGGTTTGAAGTTTCACTTTTGAAAATCGGTGTAGTTCGGACGAGGCCCGAAACAACCTTTTATGTCACTTTATTTTCATCATAATGTTTAAAAAGGAAATGACTCACGTTGACATGAGTCATGATCAAAGTTTGTACGCCTTTTTTCCAATGAAAAGCCTCATTTATTTTTTATATTGCCTTTGAAAATTACTTTCTAATATATACATTTAAATTCTTTCTATCTAACATGATTGCTTTATTTTCTTTTCAATAAAAATGAATCTAAACTTGTCAATGTCATGACATGTCACGAACACGGTGAACTAAGTAAAGTCAATGAAGATGAATGTGAAAAATATGATGAGGAAACTATGATGCCTGAACACCTTATTGACGACTTGAGGAACCTTGCAGATAATAAAAATCCCACCTGGATGAGACAGAGTTAGTCAACTTAGGAGATGACGAGTCGATTAGATAAACCCGAGTCAGTATCCATTTGACAGCTATAGAAAAGGAAAAATTGGTCGAGCTGCTCAAACAATACATGTGTTTGCCGATGATGATATGCCGATTGGATATGATATAGAGAGCTGCAAAACAGATAAATCAGAGTTGTATCAAATCAGAGTATGTCAGAAGAATAAGGTTGCCTATCAATTCAGAGTAGGTAAAGCAGAAAACCATAAAGCTCAAACCTGATCTGATTTTAAGAATAAAGGAAGAGGTCATGAAGCAGATCGAATCGAAGGTCGTCGAAGTGACTAAGTATCCCACTTGGTTGTCTAACATTGTTCCAGTAGCGAAGAAAGATGGAAAGATTAGGATATGCGTGGATTATCGGGATCTCAACAAAGCAAGTCCAAAAGACAATTTCCCGTTGCCAAACATCCATATACTCATTGATAATTGTGCCAAGCATGAGTTGCAATCTTTCGTGGATTGTTTTGCGGGATACCACCAGATCTTAATGGATGAAGAAGATGCAGAGAAAACAACATTCATCACCCCTTGGGGAGTCTACCATTATCGAGTGATGTCGTTCGGCCTCAAGAATGCTGGAGCCACTTACATGAGAGCTATGACCACCATATTCCATGATATGATCCACAAAGAAATTGAGGTGTATGTGGACGATGTCATCATAAAATCCCGTGAGAGTTCAGATCATCTGACGCACCTGGAAAAGTTCTTTGACAGGTTACGTAGGTACGATTTGAAGTTGAACCCAGCCAAGTGTGCATTTGGAGTACCTGCAGGGAAGTTACTCGGTTTCATAGTTAGTAGAAGAGGTATCGAGCTTGATCATTCAAAGATCAAGACAATTCAAGACTTGCCTCCTCCAAAGACTAAGAAAGAAGTAATGAGTTTTCTGGGAGACTGAATTATATCGGTCGATTCATAGCCCAATCAACGGTGATCTGTGAACCCATATTCAAGTTGTTACGAAAGAATGCGCCAACCAAGTGGACCAAAGAATATCAGAAGGCTTTTGACACTATCAAAAGTTACCTTTCAAATCCGCCAATATTGGTGCCACCACGCACGGGTAGTCCTTTGTTATTGTATTTATCCGTCTCGGACAATACATTTGGGTGTGTGTTGGGACAACATGATGAAACTGGAAGAAATGAGAGAGCTATATACTACTTGAGCAAGAAGTTCACATCGTATGAGGCTCGTTATACCCTCTTAGAGAGAACTTGTTGTGCTTTGACTTGGGTTGCTCAAAAATTGAGACATTATCTGTCGGCTTATACAACACATCTTATTTCAAGAATGGACCCAATCAAGTACATATTTCAGAAGGCAATGTCCATAGGAAAGCTAGCAAAATGGCAAATGTTGTTGAGTGAGTTTGACATTGTATACATGACTGAGAAAGCAATCAAGGTCAAAGCCTTGGCCGATCACCTTGCAAAAAACCCAGTAGATGAAGGAAATGAACCACTTAAAACGTATTTCCCTGATGAAGAAGTAATGTTTGTAGGAGAAGACATATCAAAATCATATCCTGGTTGGAGAATGTTCTTTGATGGAGCAGTTAACTCTAGAGGATCAGGAATTGGAGCAGTATTGATATCTGAATCAGGACAACATTTTGCAGCAACAGCGAAGCTTAGATTTCGATGCACTAATAACATGGCTGAGTACGAAGCTTGTGTTCTTGGCACAGAATGGCTCTTGACATGAAAATTCAAGAATTACTGATAATTGGTGATTTAGACATTGATTCATGAAGTTCAAGGAAAATGGGCCGTGAATAATCCTAAAATCTTACCTTACGTACAATTGGTACGGAGGTTATGTAAAAGATTTAGGAAGACCGAGTTCATACACACCCCGAGAATACAAAACGAGTTTGCTGATGCTCTCTCAACCATATCCTCCATGATACAACACCCAGAAAAGAGTGACATTGACCCACTTAAGATAGGTTTAAAAGAACAACCAGCGCATTGTTTACATGTGGAAAAGGAATCAGATGGAAATCCATGGTATATCGATGTGAAAAGGTACTTAGAAGCTGGCGAATACCCTGAAAAAGAAAGAAGCAGCCAAAAGAAAACAATTCGAAGAATGACAAACAACTTCTTTTTGAATGGGGAGATTCTTTATAGAAGGACTCTTGATCTGGGATTACTACGATGTGTGGATGTTGTAGAAGCCACAAAATTGCTAGAACAAGTGCACGCTGGAGTGTGTGGGATGCATATGAATGGGTTTACATTAGCAAAGAAAATCTTAAGGGCAGGATACTTCTTGATGACTATGGAAAATGATTGTGTTCGATTTGTCCAAAGATGTCATAAATGTCAGGTACATGGAGATCTGATCAAAGTACCTCCTCATGAGCTCAATGCAATGAGTTCTCCTTGGCCATTTGCAGCATGGGGCATGGATTTATTGGACCAATTGAGCCTGCTGCCTCCAATGGTCATAGGTTTATTTTGGTCGCCATTGATTATTTCACGAAGTGGGTCGAAGCTGCTTCCTATAAAGCTGTGACGAACAAAGTTGTGACCGATTTTGTTCGCAATAATTAAATATATGTCATTTTGGAGTTCCTGAGTCTCTCATCACGGACAATGGTGCGAATCTTAACAGTCACTTGATGAAAGAGATATGTGAACAATTCAAAATTACCCACCGTAATTCAACTGCATATCGTCCTCAAATGAATGGAGTTGTGGAAGCTGCCAATAAGAACATCAAGAGGATAATGAGAAAGATGATTGACAACTACAATTGTTTGCATGAAAATTTGCCTTATGCCTTGCTAGGTTATCGCACCACAATTGAACTTCAACTGGAGCAACTCCGTATTTGTTAGTATACGAAACAGAGGCAGTGATACCGGCTGAACTTGAGATACCGTCTTTGAGGATTATTCAGGAAGCTGGATTGAGCGATGCCGAATGGGTTCATGATCGATGTGAGCAGTTGACATTGATTGATGAGAAAAGAATGAGTGTCGTTTGTCATGGCAAGTTGTATCAACAGAGAATGATTCGTGCTTTCAACAAGAAAGTAAGAGTTCGAACACTTGAGGTAGGTCAATTGGTGTTGAAGCGCATTTTCCATCATCAAGAGGAATATAAAGGGAAATTTGCACCTAACTGGCAAGGACCGTATGTTGTCCATAAAGTACTGTCAAGAGGAGCTTTGGTCCTAGCAGAGATGGACGGTAGAGTACGGAGAAAAGCTATCAATTCAGATGCCGTCAAGAGATATTACATTTGAAGAATGTTATTTATTTCCTTTATTTCCTTGTAATCGCAAATTGTTTGTAATCATTGTCGCATTAATCTTTGGGACATTGCTTTTGTACTTGAACTACATTCGAACTGAATTCTCAAAAACGAGATACGTAGGTGGCCTATGTCGACCTCGGTCGTTTTCTTATCAAAAATTCTTATTCATGTTAACCATCGATAGGGGAACTACGTTTGACCTGATTCCCACCTCAACGGGATACGTAGGCGCCACAAGGGTTCGGTCATATTCCCAATAAGATTTCCATTTCCCTTCATAATGGAAACTGGGACAGAATTTTTGAGAGGATCTCAAAAATTCTACCCGAAGAGTTCTTTCTTACAAACAAAGGTCAAAGATCATGTCAACACATCCGATTAGGGTATGATTTTGAGGTAATATCAAAAAATTGCAAGATATCATACCTTCCGTGATTACCATCAAATTTCTTTTAAAACATTTAACTGGGACAGAATTTTTGAGGAAGGCCTCAAAAATTCCATCAAGGGTACTCGGAACGTCAGAGTCAACTTCAAGTATTTCAATATGACGTATTTACAAGGAGTTTTGAAATTCCAACATGGTACCTATCATGACAGAATCTGAGACAAAGGGTTTTGTTTGTGTCGTGCATGTCGTGACAATTAATTGGCAGAGATTTTCTTTAAAACTAGTCTTTTGTCTATAGCGATTCGTAGGGTCAACCAAACTTCCAAAGATAGCAAGATAAGAAGCAAGACGATTGGAAGAAATCAACACATAACAGTGTCCCAAAATTAACATTGTTTTTGTGGATGCAGGAACAAATAAGATCATCAAAGATAATATATTTATCACCAACTATATGGGAGAGCCTATCAGCAAATATCTGATTATGAGTGAAACATATCTACTTGACCAAAGAATACAACATTCACAGTCAAATCGATTGTTTCAAACTGCCGAGAGGGCCATTCATATTCAAACTGCCGAGAGGGCCATTCATATTCAAATGCCAAGAAGGACATTGTATTCAAACGCCGAGAGGGCCATTCATATTCAAATGCCAAGAAGTCCATTGTATTCAAACACCGAGAGGGCCATTCATATTCAAACTGCCGAGAAGGCCATGCATATTCAAACTGCCGAGAAGGCCATTCATATTAAATTGCCGAGATGGCCATCATATTCAAAAGCCAAGAGGGCCATCATATTCAAACAGCGAGAGGGCCATTCATATACAAACTGCCGAGAAGGCCATGCATATTCAAACTGCCAAGAAGGCCATTCATATTAAATTGCCGAGAGGGCCATTCATATTAAATTGCCGAGAGGGCCATTCATATTCAAACTGCCGAGAAGGCCATTCATATTCAAATGACACGAAGGACATTCATATTAAATTGCCGAAGGGCCATCATATTCAAATGCCAAGAAGGCCATGCATATTCAAACTGCCGAGAAGGCCATTCATATTCAAATTGCCGAGAAGGCCATTCATATTTAAACTTCCAAGAAGGCCATTCATATTCAAACTGTCGAGAAGGCCATTTATATTAAATTGCCGAGAGGGCTATCATATTTAAACTGCCGAGAAGGCTATTCATATTAAATTGCCGAGAGGGCCATTCATATTCAAACTGCCGAGAGGTCCATTCATATTCAAATGCCAAGAAGGCCATTGTACTCAAATGCCGAGAGGGCCATTCATATTCAAACTGCTGAGAAGTCCATTCATATTAAATTGCTGAGAGGGCCATCATATTCAAAAGCCAAAGGGCCATCATATTCAAACGCCGAGAGGGCCATTCATATTCAAACTGTCGAGAAGCCCATGCATATTCAAACTGTCGAGAAGGCCATTCATATTAAATTTCCGAGAGGGTCATTCATATTAAATTGCCGAGAGGGCCATCATATTCAAAATCCAAGAAGGCCATCATATTCAAAATCCAAGAAGGCCATCATATTCAAACGCCGAGAGGGTCATTCATATTCAAATTTCCAAGAGGGTCATTCATATTCAAATGCCAAGAAGTCCATTGTATTCAAACGCCAAGAGGGCCATCATATTCAACCATCAAGAAACATTAGTCTATTTTTCACTACTGCTATACTAAAAGAAGAGTACAGTGAACAGTCATGTCGCAAATATGAGATACATATTTTATTTGCATTATACCAAAATGATAGAAGTTAACGTAAAATATTCAAGGAGATTATTTAAGTTCCAACATGGTGCGGACGACATTAAAAGGGATGCAGGAGATTATTTAAGTTCCAACATGGTGCGGACGACATTAAAAGGGATGCAGCACAACGTGGAACTTTTTTTTTCTTCGCAGCGAACTGGGACATAGTCCAAAGAGGAGTGTCAGACTCTTAGGACGCGAGCTGAGGAGCAACTTCCACCACAATCAAACCACACCCCTATCCAAAGGACTGTGGGTTTTTCTTTTAGTTCATCGACTTCAATTTCGCATCCACCAGAGGCAACTTTCTAATCTGAGTGACAGCGCACCACGAACTTTAGAAATTATGTCCATGTAAGTTCTTACTTATGGATGTGAAGAGCTCCACATTCATGGCTAGGAGGTTGCAAGCCTATTTTCCACACTCGTTTTATTTTTCACTCCTCCAAAGCCAAAGGTTATTTTGCATAATAGATTTCCTTTTTCAACCGATCGAGTCGAACTACAAACAACCTGATTCCTTAGGTTTAAGGATATGTAGGCGGGTTCAATGTTGAAAACTCGGTTGTATTCTGACATCCTTTCTTAAATCTTATTCTCGAGCATTCCGTTCTCTTCATAATTCGATATCGGGATAGCTTTTGAAGTCTTTCATAATCGTGCGTTAAACCAAGATTATCGAACTACAAGTGTCCTGAATTCTCATATAGCCTGAGATATGTAGGAAACCCATTTCAAGGGTTCGGCCATAATTCCTAAACCCTTTGCCAAATCCTTTCCTAAAGATGAATATGTGGTCGGTCGAATTGGCTTGATCAATTTCATTTTCCTCGAATTTCTTACATCAATTCAAGTAAAATGAGGAACAGTTGTTGACACCCGAATTTTGACCCTCTCCGATAGGAATTAATTCATGAGCTTCTTAAATTTTCCAAGCAATTTAAAATAATTAGTTTTATAAATTTTACGATATATATATATATATATATATATATATATATATATATCTATATATATATATATATATAAAGTTTGTGTTATTTTGAATAGTTTTGTCATTTTTTATAACTATTAGATAATATATATATTTTACATAATTATGTATATAATTAGTATATTTTATGATTATTCAAAAAAAAACCATCTCAAAAATATGTTAATTTTAGTAAGTATCATATTAAACTAGTTTAGTTTAAATTATGTTTTTTTTATATCACTAGCTTACAATTAAAATTATTTTTTTAAATTAAGAAGCTCATTAATTAATTAATATTAATCGTCTTATTTAAGCTTTGACCGAATTTTGCAAATTAAATATGATTTGGCTAAACTATTAATTCATTTAGCTATATCTCACTTTAAATCCACCAAAAGATTTTAGCTTTGGGCCTTTTCTATAATCTGCACCGGCCCATATCCAATTTCTTATCTCATAATAAAAGAGGCCCATCAATATTGCTACAACAACAATTTCCAGCTCATACTAATTCTTCATTTATTCCAGGCTCACTTTTATTTTCAGACGCCCCAGGCCCAACTACATGCCCATTCCAGCCTACATTATTAGTCCCAACCCATTTCAATTGATTCTCACTCTTCTTACTTTCAGTGATCCAACCCAAGTCTCTTCAAGTTTTTTTTTAGAGTCAATTTCCTCTCTTTGTTATCTCATTCCAGCAGCCCAACTCCTCCCAGGCCCAATTCTTTTCCAAACAATTTCAGCAACCCACTTCTCTTTCCATTTTTCTCCTTAGTACCCGATCCGATTCCACCTTATTTCTTCTTCACGCTGAAATTCCAGAAAATTGGGGAAGAAATCCAGTACGCCAACGTATTCTTCCCCATAAATCAATCAACAAATCATGGTTGACCAAACCCGAAAATCGTGCAAACAGTACCATCCCATGACCATCGCCGTAATTTCCAGCGAGAAGTGGCATCCAACAGTACCCTTTGTACGTCTTTTTCTTCTTATTTTCCTCAAACTCGGATGGTTCTAGCTCCAAACGACGCTACAGTACCATCGTCGTCCTTCTCGTCCCTTTTCCCCCTTTTGCAAATTTTCAGAATAAAGATACAACTCCCCCATGCCTTTTACTGTTGATCTTGAAAAGGAGAAAAACATAATAATTTCAAACTCTTTCTTTCAAAAATCCAATGGTTTTCCAGAAAATGAATATATGTATTCACACAGGGACATATATTCCAACATACCATATTTCATTCCTGCTTGATAATTGCAATAAGATAATTTCGCTATGTGAAATCAAAGAATTGTTCGGTCCTTTGTTTGAACATAAGCTAACTAGATCATTGCACTTATATTCTTGCTGCCTGCATCTTGTGTGGCTTTGAAATCTACTTTTCATTACGATCTTAAGTAAATTTTTACCTCTACATCTAGACATGATCTTTGGTGAGTATAGTCAGTGGCTTTCTGGTGTATTACCTTTGGAAGAAAACGAAACATCTCAAGGTGCTCACGCTTCATTTCTTAGTAGTATTGTGCTATAACATCGATTAGCATGGGTGTACGTTATAGAGTCTAATATATTAAATTGGTTTGGTTCAACACCATTGTTGATTCCTTATTTTGGTTCTTTCAATTAAATAACACACTGACAAAATTTGAGGGTAGAATATCACTGATGATACAAAACGCTCTCATCAGCCTTGTTGTGTTTTGTTGCGTTTTTATGGTGTAGTTATTTTATCTTTTTAATCTTTCTGTAGGAATGGAATGTTACAAGTTTCTTACAACTTTTAAACTTTTTTAGCATGAGTTTATGGAGTATATACATCTGACAAATATAATTTCTTTAGGTGAGATGGTTTTTTCCATGTTATTCTTTCGTAGGTGAGACAAATGCAACATTTTATTTTATAGTTCTCTAATTTTATTTTTGCAGACCTCTTTATTTCATGTTTCCTCAACTAATTGTTTGTATTTTACTAGGTTTTTAAAGGTACCTGAAAATACCTCATTTGTATGTTGTTTTAGGAATAGCCAAGGTTGGATACCAAGCCATAGAGTATAATTCTATCTTACTAAATGATAAATCAATACATGTTCGAAGATACATACATTTAATATTGTTTAATGGTATATTTAATAAATTTGTATTTTTTACACGACGGGAGATATTTTCAACATATAACAATAGCTTCTTGATAAATTTGTATCTGGATGGATTTAAAATTCTTTATTGTTTGATTAACCGTTGTCATTTGAGGGGAGTGTTGCTTTAGTTTATTGATGTGAGGTCAAAATAGACATTTTTTATTATTATTTACCTCACATTTATTATTTATATTTGTCCATTTTGAGCATAAATTTTATGGATTGTGCTAAATTGTGTATTTTATTTGTAGAATTAATTTGGTAAAAAATAAAGAAGTTTGGAGGAAAAACAAATTAAAGATGAAAGGTTGAAGAAGAAAATCAAGCAGGCAACTTAATAGATTAAAGTGAATAAGATAATATATATATATATATATTCTAATATATATATATATATATATATATATATACTATATATATATATAATATATATATCTATATCTATATATAATATATATATCCTCTATTATATATATATATATATATATATATATGGAAAGCGGCTGCACTAAATTGATGGAACCATATTCTCTTTGCCATGTGTCAGTTTCTTAAAGGTCACTTAATTTGGAAGGCGGCGGTAGAAATAGTATCAACAAAGAATTTACAGAATTCAATTTCTTTCGGATTTTGATTTCCTAATTTGTTTGAACTCAATTATTTTATTTAGGGTTTTCTAAATTAATATATAGGACATAGAAATTATTATTTAAGGAAGTCAAGAAATAAGATACAACACAGGATATAAATTTTCTTCTAGCTTTGGAGATTTGTAAGAGCCGCCTTAGAGGCCAGAGAATTGTGGTTTATTCTTTCTTCTCCAATGAGGCCGGTGACCGGATAGAGAGTGTATGGATTACCTTGAATGCATGGACTGAGAAGGACCATTTTTCTATGTCCTTCATGGATCAGATGTTAGATAGGCTTGCAGGAAAGGGGTGGTATTGTTTTCTTAATGGTTATTCGGGTCACAACCAAATCTCTATTGCACCGAAAGATCAAGAGAAAACCACTTTTACTTGTCCTTATGGAACTTTCACGTTCAAGAGGATGCCCTTCAGGTTGTAATACACCAGCTACTTTTCAGAGATATATGATGTACATATTCTCTGATATGGTGAAGGACACCATTGAGGTATTCATGGATGATTTTTCTATTGTTGGTGACTCGTTTGATCATCGTTTGAATCACTTGTCCGAAGTTCTCAAAAGATGTGAAGATTGCAACCATGTGCTAAATTGGGAAAATATCACTTTATTGTGAAAGAGGGTATTATATTGGGCCTCAGAGAAGGGTATAGAGGTTGATAGAGCTAAAGTCGAGGTGATAGAGAGACTTCCTCCACCCATCTCTGTAAAGGTGTGAGGAGTTTCCTTGGGCATGCGGGTTTCTACCGGAGGTTCATCAAAGATTTTTCAAAAATTGCACATCCTTTGTGCAAGTTACTTGAGATAGAGTGTAAAATTTATTTTGATGAATCCTGTCTGAAAGCATTTGGAGAGTTGAAGGAGAAGTTGGTGTCTGCACCAATTATTATTTCTCTGGATTGGAGCAAACCATTTGAGGTTATGTGTGATGCTAGTGGGGTCGCTCTTGGTGTAGCATTGGGATAAAAGGGGATAAAATCCTTCACCCCATTTATTATGTCAATAAGGCCCTTAATGAAACACAGAAGAATTATACCGTGACTGAACAAGAGCTACTTGCGGTATATTTGCTTTCAAAAAACTTCACTCCTAATTGCTTGGCACAAAAGTTATAGTGCATACTGATCATTCTGCCATGAGATATTTGATGGAAAAGAAGCATGCAAACCGAGGTTGATTAGATGTGTATTACTGTTGCAAGAGTTTGACTTTGAAGTGAAAGATAGAAAAGGGACCAAAAATCAAGTTGCCGATTACTTGTCCAGATTAGAGGATGAAGCTATACGAGAGTTGGGTGAAAGGTTGAAATTGATGATATTTTCCCTGATAAGCATGTATTTGTCGCTTCTCATGACTTGATTTCATGGTTTGCATATTTTGCAAATTACTTGGCTAGTGATATCGTTGCATCAAACTTGTCCTTTAATCAAAGGAAAAAGTTCATGCATGATGTGAAAAAGTTCTTTTGGGATGAGAAATATCTATATAGGAGTTGTGTCGATGGGCTTATTCGGCGTTGTGTGCGGAGTTGAGATGTTGAGTGTTTTGGAGGAATGCCACTCCTCCCCTGTGGGTGGCATCATAGTGGTATTCGGACTTCCCATAAAATCTTGCAATGTGGCTATTATTGGCCAATCATCCACCAAGATTCTCATGAGTTCGCCAAGGCATGTGATAGGTGCCAAAGAGATGGAGGTGTTTCTAGAAAGCCGCTTTTAAGTTATATGATACTTACTATTGGGCATGATTTTAAGTAGTATTTTCTTGTGAATGCTTGATTACTAGTGAAATTGCAAATCTTTTGACACCTAGGCTCATGGTTGTGACTTTGTATATAGCTTATTTATTTTGTAGTTTGTTATGATCCTATCTATGTTAGAAGAAGAATTGATCCATCTTGATTGATACTTGTGCCATGTGTGGTAAGATTTTGTTTATTCCATGTTTTGCATCTTAGTCTAGAACTTGCCTGCATGTTATTGAAGCGAAATAAAAAAAACGTGTTGCCTTGTTTAGGAGATGATAATAGGCTTTCTTTGATTTGTCTTATAAATTTTAGCTTTTTAAGATATTTTATCACTAGTTACCCCTTTTGAGCTTGTAGCCTTTTATTGGTACCCATATTTTTCCCTTGACTATTTTTTCGGATTCCCTAGTTTTTGCACCTTGCTTCCTTGAGAATCATAGCATAGACTTATTTTAATTATCAATTATGAGAAAAAGGGATGGATGAGTGAAAATTTAATCAATGATAGCTACAAAGTTCTTAAAAGCCCTCTTTGAAAGAATGTGAATAAAATATATATAATTGGAATGTGACATAAAAAAAATTACCTTGATGATGGCCCTGGTCCTTCCAAGGACATCATGAACCTTAACTTATGTAAAATACGCAAGTCGAAGGTGGCTATTATGAAGGGAAATTAAAAAATAAAAGAGAGAATAATGACTGAAACATTCTTGTGATGATGAAATTACTTGTGAAATAATTGTTGAAGAGAGGGATGAAAATAAAGAGAAGAAAATATTGGTGATGAAGTCTAAAATTGCAAAGTGCTTAAGGAAGTGGAAGTCACTATTATATATATTTTTTCTTCCCGTCCCCTAGCCTACATTACAACTCGTTAAAGTCATATTTGATTCTACTCAAGCATTCTTAATTAGTGGAGTTGTACATAATGGGCAAGCATATGGTTCTTTGTGCATACATGTGAATTTTATTTGTGAGTGTGAGAGTTGTTCTTGATATGAAGTCCTTAATTTATATTAAATCTTTTAAATTGAGTACATGGACTATTTATTTTTGTGAGGGCACTTGTTTCATGATAGATAGATGATGTTATTAACTTTCTTTGATGAGCGTAGATGAACAAACACAAATTTATGAGTTCAAAGTCCTTCCAGTTAGGAGGTTAGATGTTTGTTGTTTACTTAGATATCTTGCATAATGATTGAGAAGTCTACTTGATATTTTGAAATGGGCATATGGCCTAATTGTTTGTATTAATCAAAGTGATGACATTGCTAGTATAATTTTTTTAGATGAGCTTTAATGCTTGCTCGAGGACGAACAAAAGTTTAAGCGTGGGGTGTTGATGTGAGGCTAAAATACACATTTTTTAATCATTATTTACCTCACATTTATTATTTATATTTGTCCATTTTGAGCATAAATTTTATGAATTGTGCTAAATTGTGTATTTTATTTGTAGAATTAATTTGATAAATAAATGAAGAAGTTTGGAGCTAAAACAAATTAAAGATAGAAGGTTGAAGAAGGAAATCAAGCAGGCAACTTAATGGATTAAAGTGAATAAAATAATATATATATATATATATATATATATATATATATATATATATATATATATATATGTGTGTGTGTGTGTGTGTGTGTGTGTGTGTGTGTGTGTGTGTGTGTGTGTGTGTGTGTGTGTGTGTGTGTGTGGAAAGCGACAGCACTAAATTGATGGAACCGTGTTCTCTTTGCCACGTGTCAGTTTCTTAAAGGTCACTTAATTTGGAAGGCAGCGGCAGTAACAGTAACAACAAATAATTTATGAAATTCAATTCCTTTTGGATTTTGATTTCCTAATTTGTTTGAACTCAGTTATTTTATTTAGTTTTTTCTAAATTTATAAATAGGACATAGAAATGATTATTTGAGGAAGCCAAGAAACTAGATACAAAACATAGTATAAATTTTCTTCTAGCTTTGGAACTTTGTAAGAGCCGCTTGGAGGCCGGAGAATTGTGGTGTATTCTTTCTTCTCCTTTATTATTTATTTGTATTCGTGATTAATAAAAATATAGTTTAGCTATTGTTCTTAACTTTTTATGATTAACACAAACATATTTATTTTAATAAATTCTAATTGTGTTTTTGAGATAATAAGTAGCTAAGGTCCACAACTAGGTTTGTGGGAACCATGAGCGATTAATAAAATATCAATAGTAATTAAGCAATTCTCAAATAGGTTATTGCATGTATTGATAATTCTTTCGTTTAGAAGTCTTTTTAACGAGTGCACGCGTTAGAAATCGCCTTATTGCTACTTGTCGAACCAAGGAGATAGTTAATAAGAAAAGAATTATCAACATAGATTTAGTGGGATACTATCTAATAGGCTAGTGTCGATTGGTGCAAAGTAATAACTAAGTCATACATCGGTTATGATGCTTAATATGAAGTAAAGGTAAGGGTTAGTAAATTATACACACGTAGCTGGACCAAGGTAGGGGTGAAATTCTCTAGATGCCGGACCAAGAATTTAGAAATACATAACTTATCACTTTGCGTGCATAACACTTGAGAAGAATTGCAAGGATTACCGCGTTATGAGCTTATGGGGAACACATTCCTAGTTATTTTTATTAATTTGGCTATAAATAAATACTTAGTTCAAAGCTATTTTTATTTCTTTTATTTTTATTTCAATTTGAAATCTCCATTTTTATATAACGACTATCAAGTTAAATATGTGTTATTGATAATATTCTTCCATATTCTCTGTGGGATCGACCCCGACTCATAGTTGGGTAAATATATTGAATACGATCGTTTATATTTCTTTTCAAGAAGTATATTTGATCGTTATCATTTATAACTAGGTATTTTTAGTTTGAATCACATGCATCCGAACAATGATATTTGTGTTATTGCGTGCACACTTGATGATACAATGTAAGTAGGGATGAAACTAATAGAAATATGCTCTTTAGTGTGATTTATGATAAAGATTCACAAGTCTCAAGCTTTCGATATGGTCAAATACATATGATTTTCAGTTTTATGTTACAAACATAAGAGTGTTAGCACGGGCCATCACGTCTCTATATATATATATATATATATATATATATATATATTATATATATATATATATATATATATATGGGCCAAAAGACATAAGCTATTAAATAATTTATCAATTTAGCATTAGATATCAATAAAATAAAATAATTATTTAATAAGTATCTATCAATTAAATAAATAGCTATCGAATAGTTTAAAATTTTCAAATCAACTTCACTGACTGGTCATAAAATTACTAGGGGCAACTATATATTGAAAGGGTAACACGATAATTTTTATGATAATTGTCAAAAATAATTCTTCGAGTCGTTACATTATCTACAACTAAAAACCATGTTCGTCCTCAAACATAAGGAGAAGTAATCGGCATTACCAAAAGTCAAAATTATTACTTATCAGTCCGTGTTCATCTTCTAAGTGAGTTCCTCCTTAAGACCATTCCATCAAGATCAACTCCTAAGAACTAAACTATTGATTCAAATTGTGAAATATCTACAAATCAGAAGTGATTATCAAGCCACATACTAACCCGTGAAATCAAGCTAAAGTGAAACCCGTTGGACCATAACACAACCATATTCATGATGAATCTTTTCTCACATAACCAAGATAATTTATTTTTTTAATCAATACTGACTACAACCAGAAGTGAGCTTGAATCAATCACCAGATACTTATAGTGCATATACCATCACATATCTTATCACGATTATGTTTTTACAGCACAATATTTTCATGAGCTTAAGTTATAAAAATATGATCTTTATACATCGGGTGCCCATCAAGGGAGAATCAAACTTATCTAAATTAAAGAAGAAAATGATTAAGTAATATCATCTCGTAATTCAAAATAGATAGGAATAAGTGATGAAAACAAAAATAATCACTTTTGGAAATAAAGGAAAAAGTTTGGAAATTTTTTAAGTTTAAAAAGTGAGTTTTGGTCATTTTCAAACGGCCATAACTTCTAGCTCACGAGGAGTTAGGGGAAAATCTGTATATGGATAGAAAGACCTTGGGAATATCATTCCAACAGCTCTAAGCTTGCTCATTTTCGATTTCGTAGAAGGGATATATGTCTTTCGAAAGTTGGGGTTGATTGACTGAGAAAAGTCCAATCCGAGTTTTAGTAAAGGTAAAGTAGTCTTTTAACCCTACCATTTCTTAATTCGTTTTAAGGGTTTATTAGGGGTAAAACCAAGCCTTAATTAAACTTTTAGAAAATTTCAATATGCTTAGGGCTTAGAAGAAAAGAGAAATGAAGGAAAATTAAGAATTCTTCAAGAACGCCAAAATCGTTGCATGGAATTCGTCAGGGGTGATCCTTATAAGGTATTTTTGTCATTCTGTGTTTGAAAAATATAATTACTGATTCCAAAAAAGACTTAGTAGAAATACGAAGTAACCAAAGTTTATTGAACCAATAAGAAAGATGAACAAAAATTAATTCAAAAAAACTAAAATCTGTAAACGTACCAAAATCTGAAAACATAGAACAGAAAAAAATCAAGCCCACTGAATGCACAGTGTCCCTTTAAGGAAATTATTCCCCTCTAGTATACAAGTTTTGATTTGGAATATGTCCTCCAAGGATAGAATGATCTCAATCACCAGCATATTGATACCCAAAACTCTTGTGCCATCGAACCACTCAACAACAATAAAGTACACGAAGAAACTTTTATCCAGAAGAAGAAGAAGAAATCAAAAAAAATTGTAAGGAAAAATTCTGAAGAATGAATGGTAATTATAGGTAAGAGGAATAGGTTCTGAAAGGTTGCAACCCTTTCGGAATCCACACGATCATTAATGAAAGTTTGCAACCTTTCAAATGGTCCTGGTTGTTCCTAAAAGATATAACCTTTCAGAACAGTCATTTCCAAACGGTGGAAAATTTAAATAAAAACAAAAAAATTTTAAATAAGAATGGTTGCGCAGATCCGAATCGGGTCAGGTTAATAAACTAAAAAGTTGAAATTTTTTGGTTAATCTGAACTAAATAACTGAAAATATTTTTGTTATCAACTAATTAACTGAAAATGTTTTGTTCATTTAATTTAATTTAATTAATAAATAACTAAATAATTAAAACAGACTTTGTCCAAACAATAATCTCTGGATCAATCATTTTCCAAAGCCAAAGCCAAAGCCGAGTGAGCGACGAAGATGACGGTGCGAGGGGGTCCCTCTTTCCAACCCTTTTAACAATTAATAGGAGTGTTTCTATATTTAAAATCTCCTATTTTTCTTTCCACACTTTTCAAGTTCCTCTCTTTTCATCTTTCCTCCATTTCTCATTAATTCTTGCTACATATCCAACAATTCCCCCACATTAATGCGGAATGGTCATAACATCGGAATGCACGAACGAATGTGTACTTTACAGACAAGGATAAATTGTATCTGGATAAGTAGGTTTCCTCTTGGAATTTTCGTAGTCAACATATGTTGGATTTAATCGGTCAATTGGTAGATGCGATATCTTTGAACCATCGAGATTTGGTGTATACCTAGACAACCATATGTCACACAATTAACCTTTTATTATTTATGGTTCTTACGGTTGTGTTCGTTTCAACCATGAACACCTCTTGGTTTCATGAGTGTATAGAGAATAGACTTTTGGCATAAAATTCTCTTTGAAATGCGACTCACACTTCACACTCACATAGGTGATTTCTAACTGTGTCATCTCGTAGATACACTATTTGGTCAAATCTGCCAAACATAGAAAATCATTAAAAGCCTCAAGCTTTATAAACTCATTAACAAGCCTTAAAGTCTTAACCTTGTTCCTGAACATTGTCTTCATTATGAGAATGGATTTAGTTGATTCACAATATCAAACTGTCAGTCACAACTTTGTTTTCCTCCTTGAATCTAGCTCTTGGAATCTCCGATTTGCTAGATAGAGTTACCGCTATGCTGACTTGTCCTAAGCCGTAAATTCCTTTTAACTAAAGCTAAGGGGACTTTTCAAGTTCCCAAAACTCTTCAAGCTCCCAAAACTCTTCAAGTTACCAACTTTTCAAGTTCCTCTCTTTTCATCTTCCATCCATTTACCATTAATTTTTGCTACATACATAACAATATGTGAGATCTTTCTATGTTGCTTCACTCACCCACAAACCAACATGTTTCATTCAGCGAGTTTTGAATAGATTGAATGATGAATGTTGAATTTCTTGATGAACAATTGTTGAATTCTCATTGGTTGAATTGTACTATGTCTTTAGTTGATTGATTCATGTTTTCGGGCTATTTTACGAGTCTAAACTATTGGGTATTGAGAATATTAGTGATCCGAAGTGTTTGAAGAAAGATCTAGTGAAGTTTAGAGGGTTTAGAGATAAAATCGGAGAAGAAAAGTCAGAATTCCCGTTTGACAGACCCTAGGGTGCTGCGCTTGCAAGAGCATCTCAAGGCAGGCTCTATCAGACAGGCCCTATCGCGCCGCGCCAGTCAGAGTGCCTCATACCAGAGTCTGTCAATCAAGCTCAGAGCGCCAAGGTCACCAGGAGACCCTATTCTTTCCCTATCATTTTGTACTAGTACCTAAGGATGTACCCTATTCTAAATATCATTAAATCATCCATAAACATGAGATCATGATCCTTGAATCCATAATCCAATTTAAACAAAGTTAAGATCAAAGTCAAATAAAATAAGAGCAAAGTCTAAAAGTTAAGAAGCAAGTCAAGTGAGTTCTTAAAGCTTCCAAGAGTCTTTAACAAATATTTTAAATTTGTTATAAGGCTCAAATTACAAGTTAAGCAAGATTAAAGAATTGAGTTCATTCTCAGAAGTTATAAGGGGACTAAATAATCCCTAAAAGTTACAAATGTTTTACATTTAAACAAGTAAAGTTCCTTGGGGCTAGTTTTCAGACAGAAGTAATAGCTTTATAAAATGAAGCAAGAAAGGGAAACTATTATTTCCAAGAGAGATTTTAAAGTTAAGTTTTGAGCACTAATCTCAAATCATAGAATCACTATGCTTTAAAAACATAAGAGCCAGTATATTTTTGGGAGTAGTATTGAGCACCGGTATGGGGATGCGAGTTCATATTAACTCAAGTTTCCATGTAAACCATGTAGCCATCATGAGTAGAAGACGTTCATACTCTCTAGATGAACACTTTTCATAGAATACTAATGGATCCATTAGGGAGATCATGTCCTATACTCTAGCAAGGTTAGGATGGTTGGGCAGTGTGGGTCGAGTAACGTTGTCTCATTACTATAACTCTTAAATGATGGTTTTCGATTAGAGAAGCTCCCACAGAAGTTATTGTATTTTCATATACATCACTTGTTTGTATTTTTACGTACATCTCAGAGATTTTTTGTAGACATCATAGTTTACATGTTTTCATTCAGCTTTATTGCATTTACTTTTAAACTGCATTATATTGAAATGAGTAGTTATACATGAGTTGAATAGAGCCAAGGTAAGTGGTCTTTCTTACTCCTTTTTAAGCTTAAGTGTTGTTTTAGTATTTCAACTCGCATACTCGTACATTCAATGTACTAATTTAAGTTGGCATGCATCGTTTAATAATGCAGACACAGCTAACTAGGATCATCATGTAATCCTCCTTGCATTAGGAGGACTCTTTTATTATTTTTCAGACATTTTCAGTCATAGAATGTTGTGGGGTTTGTCCCAACATTCATCTTGGTATTTTTAGAGGCTTCAAAGACAAATAGTGTTAGATTTTGGTCTTTACATTTCATTGTAAATGATGAGACTGAAGTCTTTTCACTCCCAAATATATACCACAAGGAAATATATGTATTTCCTACACTTAACAAGGGTTTAGTAATCCACTTGCCTGAATTCAATAATAATTTAATCCAGGACTTGAGCCTTTCCCATTTGTTGAACTTTCAGCTCAAAACAATCTATTCACATACATATTCTCAATAATCTTTCAAAAATAACAACACCCAACTATATAATAAAATTTCTAATTTTGAGGTCAATCAACATATCAATTCTCATGTTTCCAAATTTCAAGTCTAGGGTTAAATCATAATTTCTCCAAACACTGCGACTCTAATAGTTCAAAATATAATATATTACACCAAATATTTAATTATGTATAACAATATATCAAGTGTCACGACCCGAGTCTACACCCTCGACGTGGCCTGCACTTGGAGACCATTATTGGTCCTAAGCGAATCCTCATCCTGGCTGACTACAAGCGGAAGACTAACTTAAGCATACAAAAGCTTGAAACAGAATAAAATTCATTAACTCAACTTTACAAGGCTTTAACTCAAATGAACAACTTTGAATAAAAATAATATATTCAACTAGCCATAAAATAGGCAACTTTAGTCTTTAAAATATTCAATAAAATAAATGATTAATACAGATCCTCAACGAGACTGACTATACATGAAGCCTCAAATGATAATGATGGAAGTCGGGAAAAGACCCACGACCTCCTAACTAAACTGAAAAGTAAATGAAATCCTCCGAAAGAAAGGAGGTTCACAATAGCTAACTCAAACTCTCGTATGTAACAATGAAGCTCCTGTTGATGATCATGTATACCTGTGTTTGCATCATGAGAAGATTCTAGACAATTGGCGCAGTACGTGGAATGTACGAGCATGTAAGGGAAATTATAAAGCATAACATAAGCTTGATACATGAATAAAAAGGAAACATACTTTCCTCTTTTCAAACTCACTCAACTCAAATAAATTTAAGAATAATATATTCCACTCAAGGAATACTCAACAACTACTAAAACATACTCAAGGAATTTGAAATGTTTAATAAAGCCTCTAGAAACTTTAAGAACATTGCTTGACTCGCTTCTTAACTCCTAAACTTAGCTCTTAACTTCCTTAAATTAAAGTATGGATTCAAGGATCATGATCTCATATTTAAGGATGATTTCATGATTTTAAACTTGGAGGGTTTATGCGTAATTATGATCATGAACTACTCAACTCGAGAACTCAGAGATACCTCTCATCTCAAGATTGTTTGACTTGTAGGGTTCATGTGGAATTATGGGCATGAACAATTCAAATCAAGAAATTCATAGGTATTATGTAATAGACCAATGATTAGAAATATAATCTTAAAAGGAATAAAAAAACTCAATATTCAAGACTTATAACTTGGAGATAGTATTCCTCTCAATGATACTCAATTTATGGAATTCATACGAAAGTTATGAGCATGAACGACTTGACTCAAGGCCTAAGTAACTAGATTGAAATCAAGTATATAAATCTTCTCATTCCCTTGTTTACTTCCTCAAAATATAGTTCAATCAATGATGGATCTCACAGAACTCACAGTTGAACTTAAAGATTTTCTTGAACTCTACTCTTAACTCTCTATTCAATGTCATTTATGAATTCAAGAGTTTTGTTTCATGACTTGGAGGGTCTAGGTGATATTTTAGAATCATTAATACATTCTCCTCATTCTCATGCTCACTTACTTGAGTCTTGAAACAAGTTACTAGAAGTTTTAGAAGATTCCTCAAAAGGACTCGAATGGACTCTCTCAAAAGGTTCGGAAGAACTCTCAAAACTTAATCTCAACTTTATCCTGAAGTTGAATTATTAATTCAAGGCTATGATTCATGTTATGGATGATTTATAAATGTTTAGAAGTAGTTTAAAGTGTTCGGAATAAAAAGGAGTGAAGATACACTTTGAATGAGCTTAATTGGGACATCCAACAAAAAAGAAGTGGGGGCAGGCGACCTAAGCGCGTTCTGGGCGCGGGGCTCAAGCCCCTACCATCAGAGAGTAACATTGGGCGCATTGCAGGCGCTCCGCGCTAGCCCTCTAGGCAAATATGGGCATTCTTAGGCCACATTTTTTCTTGTGAAGGGATTAGAGTTGATACTTACAAGATTTCAGCATTTCAAATTTTGGCCTAGACCCACATCTCCAACTGATATAAGAAGTTTCTTGGGTTTGGCTAGATATTAAAGGGATTTGTTGGAGGATTCTCAGTTATCTCTTCTCTTTTGACCAAGTTAACTCAGAATACAGTCAAGTTTCAATGGTTTGCAACTTTTGAGAAAAATTTCAGGATTTGAAAAAGAGATTGACAACTGCTCCGATTTTGACCTAACCAGAGGGTACTCAAAGCTTTGTCATATATTGTGATGCATAAAGAGTTGGCTTGTGTTGTGTGTTAATGAAGAATGGCAAGGTCATAACATATGCTTCCACATAGTTGAAGGTTCATGAGAAGAATTATTCAACTCATGACTTAGAATTGGATGTAGTAGTCTTTGCTTTGAAGATATGGTGTCACTATTTTTAAAGTGTTCATGTGGATATATTCACTAACCACAAGAGCCTCCGATATGTGTTCACCCAAAAAGAGCTCAACCTCAGACATAGAAGGTGGTTGGAACTACTTAAGGATTATGACATGAGTATTCATTACCACCCAGGTAAGGCTAATGTGGTTGTTGATGCATTAAGCAGGTTCTCTATGGGAAGTATTTCCCATGTTGAAGAAGGAAAGAGGGAGTTAGCAAAAGATGTGCACCGACTTGCACTATTGGGAGTCAGACTGATGGACTCCAAAGAAGGAGGCATAGTGGTGACCAATGGGGCTGAATCATCATTAGTGTCATAGGTGAAATAGAAACAAGATCAACACCCTATTTTGATTTATTTAAAAGGCAAGTTTCCATGACAAAAGAGTATTGGCCTTCGAACAAGGGGGAGATGGTGTGTTGAAGTACCAAGGCATATTATGTGTACCTAAGGTGGATGGACTCCAAGAGAGGATCTTGTAAAAGGCTCGTAGCTCTAGATATTCCATTCATACAGGTTCCACCAAAATGTACCGTTATTTGAGAGAGGTATATTGGTGTGAAGGCATCAAGAAAGATATTGTTGAGTTTGTATCCATGTGTTTAAATTGTCAACAAGTGAAAGTGGAACACCAAAGGTCTGGAAGTTTAGCTCAGAATATAGAACTTCTAAAATGGAAGTGGGAGATGATTAGTATGGATTTCATCACGGTATTGCTGAGACCGGGAAGGCAACATGATTCTGTTTGGGTGATTGACGACAAAATGACAAAGTCAGCCCATTTCTTGCCGGTAAGGACTACTTATTCGGTCCTAGATTATGCAAAGTTGTACATTCAATAAATGGTAAGACTTCAAAGAGTTCTAGTAACCATTATTTTATTTATAGGGGCACAATTTATTCATGGAATGAAGAAGATCATTCTAGTCACCTCAGGGTTGTTCTTCAGACTTTGAAAGATAAGGAATTATATTCCAATTTCTCCAAGTTCGAGTTTTGGCTTAAATATGTGGCATTCTTAGGCCACATTTTTTATTGTGAAGGGATTAGAGTTGATACTCAAAGATTTCAGCAGTTCAGAGTTGGCCTAGACCCACATCTCCAACTGATATATGAAGTTTTTTGGGCTTGGCTGGCTATTATAGGGATTTGTTGGAGGATTCTAAGTTATCTCTTCTCCTTTGACCAAGTTAACTCAGAAGACAATCAAGTTTCAATGGTTTGCAGCTTTTGAGAAAAATTTCAGGATTTGAAAAAGAGATTGACAACTGCTCCGATTTTGACCTAACCAGAGGGTACTCAAAGCTTTGTCGTATATTGCGATGCATAAAGAGTTGGCTTGTGTTGTGTGTTAATGAAGAATGGCAAGGTCATAACATATGCTTCCACATAGTTGAAGGTTCATGAGAAGAATTATTCAGCTCATGACTTAGAATTGGTTGTAGTAGTGTTTGCTTTGAAGATATGGTGTCACTATTTTTAAGGTGTTCATGTGGATATATTCACTAACCACAAGAGCCTCCAATATGTGTTCACCCAAAAAGAGCTCAACCTCAGACATAGAAGGTGGTTGGAACTACTTAAGGATTATGACATGAGTATTCATTACCACTCAGGTAAGGCTAATGTGATTGTTGATGCATTAAGCAGGTTCTCTATGGGAAGTACTTCCCATGTTTAAGAAGGAAAGAGGGAGTTAGCAAAAGATGTGCACCGACTTGCACTATTGGGAGTGAGACTTATGGACTCCACAGAAGAAGGAATAGTGGTGACAAATGCGACTGAATCATCATTAGTGTCAGAGGTGAAAGAGAACCAAGATCAAGACCCTATTTTGATTTATTTGAAGGCAAGTTTCCATAACCAAAGAGTATTGGCCTTCGAATAAGGGAGAGATGGTGTGCTGAAGTACCAAGACTGATTATGTGTACCTAAGGTGGATGGACTCCAAAAGAGGATCTTGGATTTGAGAGAGGTATATTGGTGGGAAGGCATGAAGAAATATATTATTGAGTTTGTAGCGAAGTGTTCAAATTGTCAGCAAGTAAAAGTGGAACACCAAAGGCCTGGAGGTTTAGCTCAGAATATAGAACTTTCGTAATGGAAGTGGGAGATTATTAATATGGACTTCATCACGGGCTTGCCGAGATCGTGAAGGCACATGATTCTATTTGGGTGATGTCGACAGAATGACAACGTCAACCCATTTCTTGCCGGTAAAGACTACTTATTTGGCCGAAGATTATGGAAAGTTGTACATTCAAAAAAGTGGTAAGACTTCATGAGTTCCAATATCCAGTATTTCATATAGAGGTGCACAATTCACTACGTAATTCTGGAAATCGTTCCACAAAGGTTTGGGTTCAAAGGTGAATTTGAGTACTACTTTTCATCCTCAGACAGATGGACAAGCAGAGCGTACCATCCAGAACTTATAAGATATGTTGAGATATTGTGTGATCGACTTCACTGAAAATTGGGATGATCATATACCTCTCATAGAGATCGCGTACAACAATAGTCATCATTCAAGCATCCAAATGGCTCCATATGAAGTTCTTTATGGGAGAAGGTACAGATCTCTTATTGGGTGGTTCGAAGTTGTCAAAGCAGAGTTGATAGGACCATCTTTATTTCACCAAGCTTTGGAGAAGGTGAAAGTGATTCAATAAAGGTTTAAGACAGCACAAAGTCACCAAAAGTCCTACACAGACGTTAGGAGAAGGCCATTAGAGTTTGAGGTAGATGATTGGGTGTATCTTAAGGTTACACCTATGAAAGGGCTAGTTATGAGTTTTGGTAAGAAGGGGAAACTTAGTTCCTAGCATATTGGACCTTATAGAATCTCCAAGAGAGTGGGAATATGGCTTATGAGTTGGAGCTACCCTAAGAGTTAGCAACGGTTCATCCAGTATTCCGTATTTCTATGTTGAAGATGTCTCTGGGTGATCCTTCAATGATAGTACCAACAGAGAATGTTGAGATTAAGGACAACATGTCCTATGAAGAAGTTTTGGTTCATATTTTGAATCGACAGGTTCGCAAGTTGAGGACAAAGAATGTTGTTTCACTCAAGGTCCTTTGGAGGAACCAATTTATTGAAGAAGCGACTGGGGAAGTAGAGGAGGATATGAAGAAGAGATATCCATATCTTTTTAAATCCGGAGAGAATGCAGATCAAGGTACTAAACTCTCTTCTAAGCACTTTATAAGGTTATGTATGAACATGTTGTTGCTTGCTTTTGTTGTTGAGTGCTAAAATAATGTTACTATCCTTAGCTTAGTGAAAGAATTCTCATCCAAGGACGAATGTACCAAGGGGGAGATATTGTAACATCTCGTGTCTATAATTAGCTAAGGTAAATCTAAGACAAACAAGAAGAATAAAATTTGGAAATAAATAAGGAAATCTTGGAAATTTCCAAATTTCAAAAGTGAGTTTTGGTCATTTTCAAAAAGACATAACATCAAGCTCGTGAGGATTTTGGGTGAGTTATTTATATTGATGGAAAGCTCTTCTGAAACTCTTTCCAACGACGTCAAGTTTGTGAATTTCTGAGGTCGTGTGAGAGAGATATGACTTTCAGAAGCTATATTGTTGAGCATGGAAAGTTTCGAATCCGGATTTGTTAAGGGTGTTTCGGTATTTTACTAAGTCAATCATTAATATCGTTTTTGGGGTAACATGTTGGGGTCTGAACTGATTCCATTCAGTCTACACACTTAGAAAATAAGCTAGGGCTTTGAAATAAAGGAGAAAATAGGAGAAGGGAGAAGAAGACGCAAGAACGCCAAGATTTCGTTGTGTGAATTTCGTTGGGGGTGATCCCTATCAAGTATGTGAGATCATTTGGTGTTGGGTTCTTTCACCCACACCCAAATTGTTTTAGTTCATTAAAGTTTGAATTAGTGAATGATAAATATGGAATTCTTGATGAAACATTGTGAAATCTTGTTGGTTGATGTGTAGTTGATCTCTAGTAATTTGGGTTCTTGTTCCCGGACTGTTTTCAGGTCTAAAATATTGGGTAATGATATAATTAGGGATCCTAAGTGTTTGGAGTGGAATCTGTGGGAGTTTGGGAAGGTTTAGAGATGAAAAACAAATAAGAAAGTCGAAGGTCCCGTCCGACAGTCCTTGGGGCGCCGCGCCTGCCAGAGCGCCTCAAGGCAGGACTGGAGCAGCGCGCTTCTCAGAGCACCCCAGACCAGGGTCTGTTCTACAGACCTTGGCGCCCCGCGCCTCTCAGAGCGCCACGATCCCCTGGAGACCCCATTCTTTCCCTATCTTTTCGTACTAGTTCCTAAGTGATGTACCCTTCATTCCTGGTTGATTCCAACACTCTATAGTACATTTAAACATCACGAAATCATCCATACACAAGATCATAATCTTTGAATCCATACTTCAATTCAAGGGAATTTACTATCAAAGTCAAGGAAGTTAAGAGCCAAGTCTAGAAGTTAAGAAGCAGGTCAAAGTAAAGTTATAAAGTTTTCTAAAGTCTTTCACAAACGTTTTTACTTTGTTTTAAAAGACTTAAAGTTAAAGTCAAGAAAGAGTAAAGAGTTGAGTTCATTTCTCAAAAGCTATAAGAGAACTAAGTATTCACTAAGAGCCAAGTTTCAAGTAAGCAAAGAGTATCAAGTTGAGTTCACTTCTCAAGAATTATAAGGGAATAAGTAGTCCCTAAGAGTTTAAACAAAATATTTTCAAAATTTTGAGAAGGAAGGGAAGATAGACTTCCACAAAGCCTACGACTAGTTTTAATAGAAGAAAGAGGAAACTATGATTTCCAAGAGAGATTTTTAAAGCTAAGTTTTGAGCACGAATCTCAAATCACAGAATCAGGATGTTTTAAAAACATTAGAGACGGTATACATATATAATATAATATAATATATATATATATATATATGGGGGTAGTATTGAGCACCGATGTGGGGATGCGAGTTTAGATAACTCAAGTATCCATGTAAATCATGTAGCCATCATGGGTAGAAAAGGCCCAAACTTTTTAGATGAAACTCTTTTCATAGTTTAATAGTGGATCCATTAGGCAGTTCAGGTCCTATATGCTAGCAAAGTTAGGATGGTCAAGTAGCGTTGGCCGAGTAACGATGTATCATCACTGTAGTTCTTAAGTGATGGTTTGCCGGTTAGAAAAGCTCCCATAGTGTAATGTATTTTCATATACATCAGTCATTTTATTTTTATACACATCAATATTGTATTCTCATATACATCAGTATTGTATTTTATATACATCTTAGACATTATTGTATACTTGTGTATATATATACTAAGAGATTTAAGCATGTTTTGAGTTAGCACTTCTTTATATTGCATTTATTTTAACTGTGTATATTCAATAAGAGTTAGTAGATCATGAGTTGAGCAAAGACAAGGTAAGTATTCATTCTTACTCCCTTTCAAGCCTAAGTTTTGTTAGTTTTCCAACTCGCATACTCTTACATTCAATGTACTGATGTCAGTTGGCCTGCATCATTTTATGATGTAGACACAGGTAACCAGGATCAGTACGCGGCGTTTTATTGATCCAGATTGAGCTCCAAAATCAGTGGTGAGCCTCTTTGCTTTCTGGAGGACATCCATTTCATTTACTTTTAGTAGTTTAGTTTTAGGATGTTTTGGGGTCCGTCCCAACTTCCTTTTCAGTTAGTTTAGAGACTTCGTGGACAATAGAGATTTTGTTTAGAGTTTGATTTTCACTTATTGAGATTTAAATGTCATTCTGGCCAGATATATGATATGAAGTATTTCTTTTAAATATGTTTCATACTTGCTTAAGTTGAGTTTAGTCTTCCGCTGAGTTAAGTAAGTCAGGTCAAGGGTTCGCTGGGGACCAGAAATGGTTTTTGAGTGCAGGTCCCGCTAAGTGTGTAGGCTCGGGGCGTGACATAATTTTTATGATTGTCAAAAATAATTCTTCGGGTCATTACAAGAACTTATTATAACCATGAGAGAGAATTGTTACTTGAGCATCAAATTAGATACTTTTTTAGTAGTATTGAGCATCGATATGAGGAAGATCTCAAACACTTCGCATTCCCTATTAACCACGTAGCCAACGTAGGTAAGGATCACACTGACTTTTGGGCGACTCCTTACTGCCTTTTAACAAATCTTACAGTGGATCCATGAGTAGAATTTGTTCTATGCCCTTACATGGTATAGGATAGGTTTGTTGGTACGGATTAGATAATGTATCATCACGAGACTCATAGTGGTGGTTGTCGATTAGATAAACTCTACAATAATCTTTTTACCTATATGTATGCACACACACACACACATACACACACGTACACGCACACGCACATGCGCGCGCGCGCACACACACACACACATTTCTTGCATCCTTACAATAAGAGATTAAATGATATCTAATCATAATTATACAATATTTCATTTTGAATTACCTTCAAACTATTCGATCAGTTATTTGTTATTCGACTATATTACATACTTATACATTCAATGAATTGATATATTCCCTTTATTTTGCAGCAATGAGAAGGAACAAATATAATCAAATTAAAAGGATCCTTACATTAAGACTATTTCAATATAGAACTCATAATTACATACATTACGAAGCAAGAATTTGAAGATTTACGGATCTTTTAATTCTTTGTTTGAATTAATCCTTTATGATATATTGATTGAGTTTTACTTTTTATAAATACTGGTCTTTTATTAAAAATAAAAATAGTAAACATTTATCAATATGGATAAGTACAAGTGAAGTGGTCAGCTACTTTACCTGTCAAAATATAAAGTAACATTATTTATCATATATAGACATAAATAAAGGTGATACTCCATAAGAATTTAATTTATTTTAAATTACATTTTGTACTTTAAGCTATTTGATATGAGTTTCATTGTCTTATTAAATAATATTTTAGTGCTTGAGCTTTCAACACTTTGAATATTTTACAGATGATAAATTACCACATACCCTCTCCGATTTAATTTATTCATCAATTTTCTTTTTGGCACATAATTAAAGATAATAAAGAAGATTTTTTAATTTAGTAATCTTAAATTGAAGATATTTAAAATGCATTAAGGTTCTCTTTATTATTATGTTCTTAAACTTGGAAAGTGAAAATTAAAAACTAAGAGTTAGCAAAATGGAAAAAAGACATTCCTTTTTAGAAGGACAGAAAAACAAGAAAAGAAATTGAAATGAAGTAAGTACTTAATAAAAACACATTTCATTCCATGATATACATATTGAATGATAAATTCAAATCAAATATAGTATAAACATAATCATAAATATTACAAACTTAACATTGTAAGCTAAGTAACATATTAAGTGATTGAATTTTGATTAGAGCAAGAAAATTTTATTCATTGGATCTAAATGGCTCTTCATTGGATCCAGACGAAGAATGATTTGTAACTCTTAGAAGAGCAAATTCACTTCCAATGGTTTGATATGGAAATTCATAATCAAGCACATTATTTATGCACACTACTCTTCCAATTTTTCATCTACAACTTCCAAGGCCTTGCACAAAATTTTAAGGTTAAAGAAATTGAGTTTTTCAATTGGAGGTACTTTCCTTGATGCTTGAAGTGTTTTTCCATATTTTTTTTCTTTTTCGAGTGAAATCTCCAGTATGTTTAGATTCATATTGATCTCATAAAGGGAAAATATGGAAATTTTCTAAGTTTAAAAAATGTGTCTTGGTCATTTTCAAACGCCCGTAACTTCTAGCTCAGAAGGAGTTAAGCACAGTTCTTTATATAGTTGGAAAGCCCTTGGGAAGATCTTTCCAAAAGTGCCAAGTTTGCACGATTTTGATGTAGTATGAGGGATATATGCCTTTTGGAAGTTGGGTTTTTGGATTGAGGAAAGTCTAATCCGAACTTTTGTAAGTGTAAAGTAGTCCTTTCACCCTACTACTTCCCAATTTGTTTTAAGGGTTTATTAGGGCTAAAACTAAGCCTTAAATCAGTTTTAGAAAAGTTGGAATACGCTTAGGATTGGGAGAAAAGAGAAGAGGAGAAGGAGAGGAGAGGAAGATCAGGAATCCTTCAAAAACGCTAAGGTTTCGTGAGTTGAATTAGTCGAGGGTGATCCCTACCGAGGTGTGTGAGATCTTTCTGTGTTAGGTTCGTTCACCCACACACCAACATATTTAATTCAGCGAGTTTTGAATAGATTGAATGATTAGTATTGAAGTTCTTGATCAACAATTGTTGAATTTTTGTTGGTTGGGTTGTAGCATGCCTTTAATTGATTTGATTCATGTTATCGGGTTGTTTTTATAGTCAAATCTATTGGGTATTGGGGTTATTAGTAATCCTAAGTGATTGGGGTGAGATCCATGGAAGTTTGAAGATTTAGAGATGAAAAACGGAGAAGAAAAGTCAGAATTCCCATTTGCCAGATCCTGGGGCGCCGCCACTGCCAGAGCCCCTCAGGGCAGGCTCTGTCTGAAACGCCTTGGCAAGCTGCGCCAGCCAGAGTGCCTCAGACAAGAGTCTGTCCATTAGGCTTTGGCGCTCCGCACCTCTCAGAGCGCCAAGGTCACCTGGAGACCCCATTTTTCCCTATCTTTTCGTACTAGTTCCTAAGTGATGTACCCACATTTCTTAGTTGGTTTCAACACTCTAAGGTATAACTAAACATCATGAAATCATCTATAAACATGAGATCATGATCCTTGAATTCATAATATATTTCAATGAAAGTTAAGATCAAAGTCAAAGAAGTTAATAGTCGAGTCTAAAGTTAAAAAAAAAACAAGTCAAAATGAGTTCCTAAAGTTTCCAAGGGTCTTTAACTAACATTTTTCTTTGTTTTAAGACTCAAGTTGCAAGTTAAGCAAGAGTAAAGATTTGAGTTCATTCTCAAAGATTATAAGGGGACTAAGTAATCCCTAAGAGTAACAAATGTTTTTACATTTAAACAAGTAAAGAGCCTTTGGGCTAGTTTTCAGACAGAAGTAATAGCTTTATAAAATGAAGTAAGCAGGGAAACTATGATTTCCAAGAGACCTTTTAAAGCTAAGTTTGAACACCTCTCAAACCACAAAATCAGTATGTTTTAAAAACATAAGATCCAATATATTTTTGGGAGTAATATTGAGCATCGATGTAGGGATGCGAGTTCATATTGACTCAAGTCTCCATGAAAACCATGTAGTCATCATGGGTAGAAGAGGGGCATACATTTTAGATGAACCTTTTTCACAGTATACTAGTGGATCCATTAGGGAGTTCAGGTCCTAGACTCTGGCAAGGTTAGGATGGCCGGATTGTGTAGTCCGAGTAACGTTGTATCATCATTGTAGCTCTTAAGTGATGGTTGTCGGTTAGAGAAGCTCCCACAAAAGTTATGTATTTTCATATATATCAGATATTTATATTTTACATACATCTCAGAGATTATTCGTATCCTTGTGTACATTCAAAGTTTTCATCATATTTTTCAGATAGTTTTATTTATATTGCACATTACTTTTAAATTTCATTATATTGAAATGAGGAGTTATTCATTAGTTGAACAGAGCCAAGATAAGTGTCCCAACCTACTCTTTTTCGAGCTTAAGTGTTGTTTTAGCATTCCAACTCACATATTCGTACATTCAATGTAGTGATGTCAGTTTGACATCCACCGTATCATGATGTAGATGCAGGTAACTAAGATCAGCATGTAAGCCTTCTTGCATTTGGAGGACTCTTTTATTGTTTTTAGACATTTTTATTTATAGAATGTTGTGGGATTTGTCCCAACATTTATCTTGGTATTTTTAGAGGCTTCATAGACAGATAATGTTAGTATTTGGTCATTTCATTTCATTGTAAACGATGATACTAAAGTGTCATTTTGTCCAGACTATTACAGTTTAAGTATTTCATTTCAAAATGTTCTTTACTTTTCATATTGAGTTAATTTAAGTCTTCGGCTGAGTTGAGTAAGCTAAGCGAAGATCCGCTCAAGGCCAACAATGGTCATTGGGTGCCAGCCACGTCCATAGAGTAGGATCGAGGCGTGACAAACTTGTTATCAGAGCTCAGAATTCAAGAGTCTTAGGGAGTCTATGAAGTCGTGTCTGTAGAGTCTATGAAGTCGATGCCACGCTGATTGGGGACATGACATTTCAAGGTTAATGGTCTATGTGCAGCAGGTTGAGGAAGAGAAGCTTAGGGATATAGAGGAGTTCGAGAGCAAGAGAGCTAAGACAGGAAATGAGTGGGGAAGCATAAGAATGATGCCAACCGGTCATTCTTCTAACAGAAACGGAAAGGTCGTGCTCCATCATCTGCTAGTTCATCTACACTTAAGAACAAGGGTGAAAACTATAGGCAGAATTTCAGAGTTAAACCTACCTAATCATAGGGTAGTGTGGCGCAGGGAGGTAGTAAACCTCCTGCCTGCGCCAAGTGTGAAAGAAATAACTCTGGTATTTGTCGTGAAGGTTATGCGGGTTGTTTCAAGTGCGGTCAGACCGGGCATTTCATGTGAGAGTATCTAATGAGAAAGCAAGCCAGCGGTAATGGAGGCAATAAAGCTCAGTCTTCATCAGTTGCTCCACCAGATAGGGTTGTACCTAGGGGAGCTACTTCTGGTGCTGACGGAGGAACAAACCACTTGTATGCTCTCAATAATCACCAAGAACATGAGAATTCGTTAGATGTTGTCACTGGTATGATTTGAATCTTTGACCTTGTTGTTTATGCATTGTTAGACCCAGGAGAGAGTTTATCTTTTCTAACTCCCTATGTTGCTATGAACTTTTAAATTAATCCTGAGCAACTTAGTGAACAATTCAGTGTTTCCACACATATTGGTGAATCATTTCTAGTATAAAAAGTCTATCATGATTGTCCTGTTTTCAGCAGTTACAAGAGTACCATGGTTGATTTAATAGAGTTAGACATGGTAGATTTTGATGTCATTTTAGGTATGGACTGGCTCCATATCTGTTATGCATCAATAGATTGCAGAACTTGAGTTGTCAAGTTTTAGATTCCAAATGAGCCAATCATAGAGTGGTGTAGTAGTTCAGCAGTACCTAGGGGTTATTTTATTTTGTACCTTAAGGCGAGGAAGTTAGTTTCAAAGGGTTGTATCTATTACTTAGTCCAGGTTAATGACTCAAGTGCTGAGGTACCTTCCTTTCGGTCAGTTTCTATAGTAAAAGATCTTCTAGAAGTCTTTCCTGATGATCTACCCGGGGTCCCTTCTGAGAGAGAATTAGACTTCGAGATAGACCTCATTCCAGATACTCATCCTATCTTTATCTCGCCATATATAATGTCACCAACTGAGTTAAAAGAGCTGAAAGAACAATTGAAAGGTTTGTTAGATAAAGGCTTTATTCGGCCGAGTGTCTCACCTTGGGGCGCTCCAGTCTTGTTTGTGAGAAAGAAGGATGGTTCCCTTAGGATGTGTATAGACTACCGTCAATTGAATATGGTGACCATCAAGAATAAATATCCTCTCCCAAGGACAGATGATATTTTCAACCAGCTTTTAGAGTGCTTCATGCTTCTCAAAAATTGATCTCAGATCAGGCTACCATCAGTTGAAAGTTAGGGAATATGATATTCCAAAGACAACTTTTAAAATCAAATATGAACATATGAGTTTTTTGTTATGTCCTTTGGTTTGACAAATGCAGTTGTAGCATTCATGGATCTTATGAACATGGTCTTTAAACCTTAGTTAGATCTATTTGTCATCGTCTTCGTTGATAACATAATGATTTATTCAAGGAATGAAGAAGATCATTCTAGTAACCTCAGGATAGTTCTTCAGACTTCGAGAGATAAGAAGTATGCCAACTTCTCCAAGTGTGAGTTTTGGCTTAAGTCTGTGGCATTCTTGGGCCACATAGTTTCCGGTAATGGGATTAAAGTTGATAGCCAGAAGATATATTCAGTTCAGAATTGGTCTAGACCCACATCTCCAACAGATATAAGGAGTTTCTTAGGGTTGGTTAGATACTATAGGAGATTTGTTGAGGGGTTCTCCATTATCTTGTCTCTTTGACCAAGATGACTCTTAAGACAGTCAAATTTCAATGGTATGAAGCCTGTGAGAAAAGCTTTCAGGAGTTGAAGAAGAGGTTGATTATTTCTCTAGTTTTGACCTTATCGGAGGTTACTTAGGGTTTTGTGGTGTACTCTGATGCATCAAGAGTTTGTTTGGGCTGTGTGTGAATGCAGAATGATAAGGTTATAGCTTATGCCTCCAGACAGTTGAAGTTTCATGAGAAGCATTATACAACTCATGACTTAGAATTAGTTGTAGTAATTTTTGCTTTGAAGATATGACGTCCCTACTTGTATGGTGTTCATGTTGACATATTCATTGATCACAAGTGCCTCCAATATGTGTTCAATTAAGAGGATTTAAATCTCAGACAGACAGGGTGGTTATAATTACTCAAGGATTATGACATGAGTATTTTTTACCACCCAAGTAAGGCTAATGTGGTTGTTGATGACTTAAGCAGATTATCCATAGGAGTACTTCCCGTTTTTGAAGAAGACAAGAGGGAGTTGGCTAAAAATGTGCACATACTTACACGCCTGGGAGTCAGACATATGGATTCCATAGAATGAGAAATAGTGTTAACCAATGGGGATGAGTCATCATTAGTGTCAGGGGTGAAATTGAAGCAAGACCAAAATCTTATGTTGCTTGACTTGAAGGCAAATATTCATAAGCAAAGAGTATTAGCTTTCTTGAACAAGGGGGAGATGGTGTGCTGAAGTATCAAGGTAGGTTGTGTGTACCTAGGATGGACGGAATTCAAGAGAGGAACATGGAGGAAGCTCATTGCTCTAGAAATTCCATTCATTCGGGTTCCACAAAGATGTTTCACAATTTGAGAGAGGTTTATTTGTGGGAAGGTATGAAGAAGGGCATTGTTGAGTTTGTTGTCAGGTGCCTGAATTGCCAGAAAGTGAAAGTAGAACACGAAAGGTCTGGAGGTTTGGCTTAGACTATACAACTTTTGGAATACTTTTGGAATGGAAGTGAGAGATGATTAATATGGATTTCATCACAGGCTTGCAAAGATCTCGCAAGCAGCATGATACTATTTGGGTAATTATCAATAGAATGATAAATTTGCCCACTTTTATCAATAAATACTATTTATTCGGTCAAGGATTATGCTAAATTGTACCTTCAAGAAATGGTAAGACTTCATGGAGTTCCTATTTCCATTATTTCAGATAGAGGTGCACAATTTACTGCACAGTTCTAGAATCTTCTAGAAAGGTTTGGGTTGAAAGGTGAACTTAAGCACTACTTTTCATCCTCAGACAGATGGACAAGCAGAGTGTACTATCTAGACACTAGAAGACATGTTAAGAGCTTGTGTGATTGACTTTAAAGGAAGTAGGGATGATCACCTACCTCTCATTGAGTTTGCTTATAACAACAGTTACTATTCGAGCATCCAAATGGCTCAATATGAAGCTCTTTATGGATGCATATCTCTAATTGGGTGGTTCGAAGTTGGTGAAGTAGGTTTGATAGGGTTAGATCTAGTTCACCAAGCTATGGAGAAGGTGAAAGTGATTCAAGAGAGACTGAAAATGGCACAGAGTCGCCAAAAGTCCAACACAGATGTTAGGTTAAGGCCGTTAGTGTTTGTGGTGGATGATTAGGTCTATTTTGAAGTTTCACTCATGAAGGGTGTTATAAGGTTTGGTAAGAAGGGGAAACTTAGTCCTCGGTATATTGGTCCTTACAAATCTCCAAAAGAGTTGGCAATGTAACTTATCAGTTGGAGCTACCCCAAGAGTTAGTAGCGGTTCATTTTGTATTCAATATTTCTATGTTGAAGAAGTACTTGGGTGATACTTCATTGATTGTACCAACTGAGAATGTTGGAATTAAGGATAGCTTATCCTATGAAGAGATTCTGGTTCATATTTTAGATCGTCAAGTTCACAAGTTGAGAACTAAGGAAATTGCATCAGTCAAAGTCCTTTGGAGGAACCAATTTGTTAAAGAAACAACTTGGGAAGTTGAGGAGGATATGAAAAAGAGATATCTACATCTCTTTGAATCCGGAGAGAATGCAGATCAAGGTACTAAATTCTCTTCTTAGCACTTTATAAGACTATGTGTAAGCATGTTATTACTTGTTTTTGTTTATTGAGTGTTAAAATGATGTTACTACCCTTAACTTAGTAAAAGAGTTCTCATTCAAGGAAGAATGCTCCCAAGGGGGAGATATAGTAATATCTCGTAAATCGAAATATCTAGGAATAAAAAATAAACACTTTTCGAAATAAATAGAAAATTTGAAAATTTCCTAAGTTTTATTTTGGTCATTTTCAAACGGCCATAACTTCTAGCTTAGGAGGAGTTAAGGTCAGTTCTTTATATAAACTAATGATTCGAAAACATATTTAATATTTTCTTGTAACTGTGTGAAAGGCAAAAAGAATGTTAATAACTGTATAATTAATTAACGGTTAACAATACCTAATTACTAATACAAACATAACTAATAATTGCATAATTAATTAACGGTTAAATGACATCTAATTACTAATACAAACATAACTTTAATTAGTTGTCAAATTAATGATTGGAAACCATATTTAATATTTTCTTATAACCGTGCAAGACACAAAAAAGTACACCACATAACTAATTAACGGTTAAACGACCTCTAATTACTAATTTTATAAGAAATCCTTAGGCCTGCCTACGTGGCGCCACCACAAATCAGAATTTCCTTTTAAATTTATTTATTTTCAAGACTAGCTTTCTCTTTTCATGAAAAGTTGTGACTATCATGAAGAGTTGCGACTTTAATGAATACTTGTGACTTTTATAATTAGTTACGACTTTTATGAAGAATTGTTACTTTTATGCAAAGTTGCGACTTTAATGAAGAGTTGCAACTTTTATGTAAAGTTGTGACTTTTAGGAAAGGTTGTGACCTTTAGGAAATGTTGTGACCTTCCTGAAGAATCGCAACTTTTCCAAATAGTTGTAACATTTCTGATGAGGCAAAATAAACATTTGTGCACGCCACCCATTTTTGTCCATAAATAGAGGGATTTCCTCTCATTTTAAAACAACAAAAATTTTAAACCTCGTCTTTTTTTATTCACAACTAAATATTTGTGTACTTTGTTCCTATTGAATGGCTCACTTACACCATTGATTATGTTACAAATCTTGGTATGCATTTTTACGGTCACAAATTTATGTTTTTGTTATTAAAGATAAATTTTAAGATGTAATAAATTTCATTTTCCTTTACATTATTAATGTTTGTTACCACGTAATCTTGTATGTAAGATAATATAGTGTTGTAACATTAATGAAGAATTGCGACTTTTATGAAAAATTGTGATTTTTATGAGAAAATGACTTTAATGAAGAGTTGCGACTTTTATAAAAAAGTTGTGACTTTTATGAAAGATTGTGAGTTATGACCTTCCTTCTCAAAGGGTTGCAACTTTTCTAAATAGTTGTAATTTTTCTAATAACACACAATAAAATTTGTTAATACTACCATTTGTTGTCTATATAGAGAGAGATTTCCTCTCATTTTAAAACAACGAAAATCCTGAACCTCATCATCTTCTTCTTCTTCACAATAAAACATTTGTGTACTTTGCTCCTGTTTGAGTGACACGCTGACAACATTGCTTATGTTACAAATCATGGTATATATTTTTACAGTTATTAATTTATGTGTATGTTACTAGGATAAATGATAAGATGAAATAATGTTCGTTTTTATTTACATTATTAATGTTTGTATGTAAGACAGATACTGTAGTTTTAATGACTGATAGATTTTAAATATTGTTTTAATAAATTTCATGCTATTAAATTTTCGCGTGAAGCGTGAGTAGTTTTACTAGTATACACATAATTCTAATTAGCTACCAAATTAATGACTCAAAAACATATTTTATACTTTCTTAAAATCGAGCAAAACACAAACAAGTACATTAATAACTACAGTAACTAATTAATGGTTAAACGACCTTTGAATACTAATTTAGACATAACAAGTTCTAATTAGCTATCAAATAAATAATTCAAAAATATATTGAATATTTTTTTATAATTGCGTGAAACGCAAACAAGTACAATATTAACGGTTAAATGACCTCTAATTACTAAAATATGCATAATTCTAATTAGCTCTTAAATTATTATTTTAAAAATACATTAAATATTTTTTTTATAATTGCACTAAACACAAATATGTACTTTATTAACTGCATAACTAATTAACGATTAACGAATATTTAATTTTTTAAATAATACAGATATAACTCTAATTAGCTATCAAACGGGCAAGCGTTTGTCTCAAACCTGTAATAGATCCCTCCAAACGGCTACTCGAATAGTCACACTCCTTGGTTCATATATATATATATGTGTGTTAGCCAAATCCCAGAAGTAGAATGAAATTGTTGTCTGTCTGTTCGAATTGCAGAATGTTAAATTTTTGAGAGCCAAGTTCAACAAATGTACTCTTTATGTTGATTGAATTTGATAACATAAGTTTGGTTTCATGCCTTTTCTTAGGGTTTAGAGTTGACGGCTGCTTGATTAACAACTGGGTTTTTTTTTTTTAAATTGGTATATTTCTTTATCTTGGATCGATTCTTCTGTAACGTTTGTGGCTGAAGACCCAATTTTTATCCCATTTGAATGAATTTCTAGTGTTTTGAGTACCCAATTTTGAATTCTCTTTAATTCTGGAAGTTTAATCCACTCATTACAAAATCTTGGTACTTCCTCCATAGAGGGACTTGTGTTAGGTTTTTGAACTGTAACTTGTTTGAATTACTATATGTACCATATGTGTGTGATTGTGTCAATGTAATTAAAAATGAACTTTTTTTTTTTGATGTTTGATTGAATGCATCTAAGTTTTGTCTTGAGATTTGGGACACTCTTGGAAGCAGTTATTCACAAAACTTATAAATGGCATGGCTTGCTATGTAATTAGTTCTACACTCTAGTTTTCTATCATGTTTATCTTTGGCATGTTCTTATATATATGTTTCTTTAGACTTTTGTTTCAGTCTATTACACAAGTAATCTGATGTGAAATCACATATGTTTACCAGGATTGCTTCTGGTTTTGGCCATCCTGCCATGGCTAATAATTCTCATTTCACTGGCATGCAGGTATCCTTTTCAGAAGAATGTTTTCCCCTTATATTAATTTAGTTAACTTCATTTTTATTAATAAATTCTATGCTTTTTCTGGTGTTTATACATCAAATAGTTTGGTATCTTATCAAATCTGGGTTAGTAAAAACTAATGTGTTTTATTTTTGTACATGTATACTGGAATTTTCCTCATAATCAATGAGTCCATTACTTTATCAAAAGGCTTCTTGGAAGGCATAGTAGTTCTCTGAATGGAGGTGCAATGATTTTGCAATCACTGTCGTTCATATGTGTGTTGTTATAATAGCAAAAATTATAGGCTTTCACTGATTTATTTGAGATCTATTAGGAGAGCAAGTGTTCTAGGTTTGATTATATTCAATAATTTGTCTGTATCATACGCATGTTCTATGGGTAGAATCTTTCATCATGCTTATATATGCTTAGACAATATACACAATAGGAAGTACATATTTGTTAAGCCTTCGTGTATTATCCCAATTTGTTTGTATCTTACTCGTGTTTACAGTTGAAATTGAAATAGGAACAAATTTGAGCCAATAAATAAATTAATTCATTGCTCGGTATGTCGTTGCTATGATAGCCCTTAAGAGAACAAAGAGGTGATATGGTTTGTCAGTCGCTCTGTTTGCTGTGGCGGTGGATATTTAGAGTAAGAATGATCTGAAAACTGATGTGTTAGTAGGTAAAAGGAACCTGCTTCGTCGTATTATCACGAGCCCTTTTGTGCTTAGTCTTTACTATCAACATTGTTTTACCTTGATAGTATTGTTTGCTAAAGTGAGCTCTGTCCCTGTCATTGTCAAGTCATATTCTATATTTAGGTACAAATTGTCATAATATTGTGCTCTTAGTAGTGGCTTGGCGAGCATAGAATAGTCGAGAATAGCTTCCATGAGGACTAATATAGGTTGATCCGCTTTCTTGGGGATGCCTATTCCTCCTAAAATGTCTAGATAAAAGATTACTTGGTTGGAGTCTTGTTGACTGCTCTAAGGAGAGGAAAGATGACAAGGAGGATGAATAGGTTATCTTTCGCCTTGGAGAGGATACTTATGACTCTCATTTTGGAGCCTAACAACTTTGATTTAACTTATGAGAATGAAGATAAATAGATCTTAAGGTCTAGTGACAGTGGCTCTTATTCCAATCGTTGGATGTTTTTCCTTAAGTTACAATATGTCCTTTTTAAAATGAAATATGTGATCGCTCATTTTGCATCACTTGCCCATTGGTTGATCTTAAGGTCTAGTGACAGTGGCTCTTATTCCAATCGTTGGATGTTTTTCCTTAAGTTACTATATGTCCTTTTTAAAATGAAATATGTGATTGCTCATTTTGCATCACTTGCCCATTGGTTTGTTTTCTTTTATTCTTCCAGCTGATGATGCTTTCCTGTTCCGTACCTTTTCAGTGCAGAAGTTGATACATCTTCTAAGTTTAGACGAGAGTGTGGTGGATGATTTCATATTTGCTAAGTAGCATTTTAGATTTTGTTTCTAAATTTTGAAAAAATGTTTGGAAATTATTTCAAACTGTGTGTCTATCAAGCTGACCCATTATTTCAACTTCAAACTTGAAATACGGAATCTGATGTTTGCAAACCAGGGTTTAGGAGTTCCTCTTCTTTATTTTAAAGTTCCACTGACAAAACTTCGATTATGTTTCAATTTTCAAACATAACTTTGACTTTCAAATACTTTTTAAAATTAAATTTCAAATATGTAAATGAATTCAAATTTCAACCAATTCATCTTTCTCAATAGAAAATATCAATCAATTCATGTCCAAATGCCTACTCAGAGTGTTGCTTTTTTTTTTTTCTGACCAATTCTCAGTGTTAGTTTGTTTTTGAAGGTTTTGGCATAAGTGAAAAGGTTCAGTACTCTGCAATTCGCTAGGAAGGACAAGGAGAGCCCTTAAGGGCTGATTTAGATTTTAGACTCTATGGAGTATAAGGTAGTAGTTGGTTTGGATAGGTGTTCTCTAGATAGTGGGTGGGCTGGGATGATTATACTTCAGATGTCTATCAAAAAGTAATCCCACCTTGATAGAATAACAACTCCAACTTAGGAAACTACTATAGAGTTGCATATTAACTAGCTTTGCTGAAGTCGCACAAATATATTTTGTGGTTTTGTCTAGTTTGACAAAAAAATTGTGTTGAGAAGATGTGTTTCTTTACACCCAAAAACAACATATACTTAGGCCATCAGAAGCTGTTGAACCCAAGCCATTAGGTAAAGATGCGTATCATTTTGTCTGTTCTCATCCAACGCTGTGATAGATCATATATTTGTTATGCCTCTTTATTCTCATTTCAAGCTCTGGATTGATTAGATGAAGTCATGAAGAATAACTTTTCATCTCACTATTTGGTTTGGCTTCCAAATTCTGGTCTTGTCCTTCAAATTAATTTAAGGAGTTGTGCATGAATACAAGTTTTCAACATTGCTGCATTGATTAGAAAATCTACATAATATGATTGTAAAGTAGCTTTATTTCTGATTTCATCTGTTCTTCGTTGCATGGGTATATTGGTTGAGAAGCCTCCTATACCTCCTCTGGCTGGTCCTCCTCAGGGTTCTATTCCATCCATGTCACTGCAGGTAAAGTTGTGGAGTTTTGGGATAAATGATTTTTGAGTTCAAGAATCCTACGATAACTATTTTCCCCACATTTTTAGCAGTTCCAGCCTATGCTTCCACCCCAGCAGGCACAACCATATGTTTCTGGTTCATCTCAACACTTTCAGCCACTTGGACATGCAAATGTTGTGATGCCTCCTCAACCCCCACAAATCCAATTTCCTCAGCCTATGCAACAGGTTGCTGGTAGACCTGTAGTAGGAGGGCATAGTATGTCTCAGGGACCACCTAATCCCCATGATTTTCAGCGAAACCCTCCGATGTCAAATAACCACATGACTGGTTCTGGTGGCCCAGGTTTTCCGCTATCTTCTTCATATAATGTAAGACTTAGAGAAGATCTTTTGTGATTATTATTATGTGAGTGTCGATGTTCCATTCATCATATTGATGAAATTCATCATTTCTGTAACCATCTTCATCTTGTGATTAATAACAGGTAAATGCTGATTCATCAAGCTCCCAGTATCAGACACAGATACATGATCATAGGTTTCCATCAGGGGTACAACCCTGGATGCCAACAAGTAATCAGAATGTGAATTCTGCGACAACTATGCAAAATACTGGAGAACTAGCAGCTCCGTTGGTTGTTCCGGTAAGAATTCAATGTGTTTTATTGTACCAATTTTGCTTAAAAATTTTTGGGATCTGTTAATAGGATTCGTAAGTTGAAGGTGACAGGTTCTTTATTTTTTTTGGATTTCAGGAAGCAAATAATGGGGTTGACTCTGTTGAGACTACTCCGTCAGATTGGATTGAGCATACTTCTCGAAATGGGAAAAAGTAAGTTGTCAGAAAGTAACAGTTAAGGTTAATGGGTTAGAGTTGACTGCAACAGTTGAATTCTATGATTGTGCAAGTTTTTGTAAGCAAAATAAGATTCCAGTGAACAAAAAGCTGTACTCCGTGGTATACAAGAAAAGGAGCTCTGCAAAAATGTCACTTTTCATTCAGATCCAATCTTTTATACCACTTTGAGTGCCCCAGACATAAAAAGGAGGAGCATTCCGGATTTGGCTTTATGGAATCCTTGCTTTAGGATTATATTCACATAGACTACTCATAAGAATAAGACGTTCAATTCCCTAGAACACATATAATTGAGGGTCATTAGACCTTTGGCTAATATCAGTTGTTCCCTGAGGAATTCAATATGGGCAGATAGACAGAGAGTGGGGGTGTTTAAGTACCCAGGAGAAATATCTCTCTCTCTGATAGAAGCTGAAGATGCGAGTTTAGAGCTTTCATGATGCTTTTTAGATTGCCTTGGCTAGTGCCATCTACCCACATATTAAATGTGCTACTTAGCTCAGATGTATACTCGTCAGGCAAGTTCACCATAAGCCTGCACATTTTTCCTCTTTATTGCTAGAAATGCCACTTTCCAAGCTTTGTCTCTAAAATATTCTTGTGATCCTGTCGTGAGTCCAAATAGGGTTCTTCACATTGTATAGCATAACCCAACTGATATCTCTCATGTTTAACATCTTATTCCATGGCCTTGCTATAGTGTAACTTTGGCGAATTAGTAGTGTTTGGTAGAATGCGTACAATAATTGTCTATGCCTAAATGATTCTATCGGGGCACTTTTTACTACCTTTTCTTAAAGGTAAAATAGTTTTATTTATGATAACATTTCTGGAATACAAGTTATGTACCAAAAAGTATAAAATCCATAGAAAGATCTGATTTTCCATAAGAGAAACCTTAATCTCTATACAAATTGGATTCTTTCAGGTGCACAAAAAATAAATTAGAAATAAGAAGCTATTCTTCATTTTTTTTTTTTGATGACCATGGTGTTAGGCCAACTTTCGGCGTACCTCGACAAAGTTGCGTGATACCTCCCATCTCCCACCAGACCAAGGCTACGGCAGACGAGAATAAACACACCTAGTGTGTTTTATCTCTGTTGGGATTTGATTTTGGGATTTCATGGTTCTCAACCACTTCAATGACCATTAGGCCATACCCTTGGGTGCGTTTTTCTTCAAATATACAATTTCACTTTCTATTCGTTCAAAAACTTCCATATTTCTGCCTCTCCAGAACAATATAAGAGTTAGCGGAGCAACATCTTATGCCCTTTGTCTTCTCTTCCTTCTTCGAAAGTGCATCTCAGTAGTGCCTCCTTGACTATTCTTGACATCCTCCATTGTAAGCTGAACCAATTCAAAGTCCACTCCACAAAATAAGATGCTACCTGACAATGCACAAAGAGATGATCTGTCTTTGCATGAATTCTTATGCATAAAACACCAATGGACGTATGCAATCCTCTTTCGATTCCCCCCAGTTAAGATTGCTGCTCTTACTGCCAACCAAGCCAAAAAGACACCTTTCTTGGTGTTCCAGCAATCCAAACTGATAGGTATATGGAGGTTGGGTATTTTCTAGCTAGAAGCTTATGGTAACACTTAACAGGTAATGCAACTTAACTGGGAACCTCCTGTTGCTCCCAAGCCCATCTCTCCACGACCTGTTCGACAAGAGATGCGGTGACCTTGTAGAGCATTTCAACTAAGCTTTGAGGTTTCACTATGTTCCTAATTTGAAGGTGTTCCTCAATGACCCCTCTCATGCATCCTTACATGTTTGGTCATTTCTTTTTTGGAATGTGAGCCTCAAAATACTCTTTTCACACCACTTGTATCCCAAAAGTTTTTCATTGTCCCTAGTTCCGTACCCAACTGCAATATGATTTGTCCACTGAACTCGTCCCTTTACTTCATAATATTACTCCGCAGGTAACATTCAAAAAGAAAAGATGTTTTAGATCCCCTTGATCCCCTTCAACCATTCTATGTTTTCTGCTATCACTCTCCTTCGTTGACCATGTTCCTCAATCTCAAATCTCTGTATCCATTTTCATAGTAGCACCTTCTTGAAAACACAAAGATCTATCTGTGAGGCCTTCCCATTTCTTTGGTACCGTAACTATCTCCCATCTAATTAATTAAGTGAAGCTTCCTAGTCTGGTTTGTTGAATCCCACAAATTCTTTTTAAGGCTCTCTAATTTAGAAGTAATACTAACTAGTGCTTGTGGCGGTGACATGAAGCATGTAGGAATGGTCGACAAAGTATCCTTTACTCCCTCCCTTCCTTCCAACAAATAGCTCTTCCGCCATCCATCTATTTTCTTTTATATTCATTCAGTCGTCAGATTTCACCTTGTTTGGTCCTGGTCTGATGGCACAGGCACACTAAGGTATATATTGGGTAGAGCTCCAAATCAATATCCTCTATTGCACCACCCACTCAGATGATATCAGATTTTGTGGGGTTAATCTTCAGACGGCATAAGAAACATGTCACAAATTTTCCAATAGGTGAATGTCTGCATCACAAACTCTATTGTCTTGTCTATGAACAAGTGTTGGGTAAGTTGGTCCCCATCACTGTCAAGAAGTTCATCAAGTATCCACCTCTAGTGCTTTGTTTATCATTCTTCTTCCACTAGCACTGGAGATAATAGGTTCCTCTGTTTCAGTCCTCTTCTTTGTCAAGACATATCATGAGATGCCATTCATCGTTACCAAATTCTACCTGACTATTGATTAGCAGAACTTGATACACCTCTATTAAATGACTTCATTTTTACCCTATTTTTTTACGGTCATTCATCTTTTACATGTGGCTTCATGCTAGTAGGTAATGCTAATTTCAGTATATTTTGATGATCAGTAGGCCAATCATGGTCACTATGTTATATATTTCCTTTGGCATTATTACTTAAGCTAATTATAACTTTCTTAATTTTTTGAATTGATTTTTAGATACTATTATAATAGAAGGACAAGAATCTCTAGCTGGGAGAAACCTCTAGAGCTGATGACAGAAATGGAGGTGAGGTTACTTGTCATCTACATATTAGTTTTTTGCAAATAATTATGATTAGTTTTTATCCAGTTTCTTGTACTTAACCATAAAAAATGCTATATCCAATTCTTTTTGTATGAAGCTTTGTAGACCACTTTTTCTTCCCTAAACATCTGTGTTTTCTGCCTAGAGTTTGGTGAGAGAGCAGATCTCTTTGATCTTACTATACTATATAGTTTCCAATATAGTTCTAAAAGTTTTTATATTTAACACCACTGTTCTAAAAGATGTGTTAAGTATATACATGGCATGGTTATATTTGGTTCATCTTTTTGCAGACAATTTTTCTTCTTTTTAATAAATGTAATGTTGTAGCAAGATGGAGAGAGGAAATTTGATGTAAGATTTAGGTTCACATTTCTCATTCTGGTTTGCAGAAGAATAATTTGGCTGGTTGCACCCAAGTGTGTAGCCTAGTGCCAATGAAGTGAATTGAGAACCATGAGATCTCAGGTTTAATTTCCAGTAGTATAAAGACATTAAGTTATTTCTTACCATCCGTCAAAGCCTGGATGGACAAATTTACCCGGTATAACTTCATCATCCATCTCACCATTTCCTTGGATTATAGACCCAAAATACTTGAAACTCCATTTCTGGAGATGACTTAGAGTATGTATCCTCACTTCCGTTTTATAGAAACTTGACAAATATTTACAAATTTAAGATGAATTATAATTAACTAACTATTCAAGTTTATGTTAGCAAGATTTTATACATGGAATGCTAGTTACTAGCTCTTTTCCAAGAGCTAATTGGGGAGAAAAAACGAATATTCAGAAATTAATTTCATCGAAAAAGAGCATAAATGTAGCTTATGAGTTTCAAACTTGTCAAATTGAAACAAATCATGATGCTGGGGGCTGTGTCAAGTATCAGATTTAGAACCTCAGTGCAGGATTTCAACACCCTTACCATCACGCTGAAACTCTTGTTTGTGTTAAGGGTGTAGAAGTAACCGTAGATTTCTCAAGTCTGTATTGGTAAGACCTCATATATATCAGAATGATTAGATGATGTAAAATAAAGTTGAGACAAGGAATTTGACGTTGGTAGTTAAGTTATTAACGAAGATTAGTTGAGTACAACAATGTCCGTTTTGAACTCCGAGAATAACCAAGGAAGACACATTTGAGAGTACGACGGACTAACCTATCTTTCTCAGGGGCCAAGTTATGAACAAAACATTCACCGAAGGGTGTGGCCTAGTGGTCAATGAAGTGGGAGAGGAACTATAAGTTCTCGGGTTCAAATTCCGGTGGAGATAAAAAACACTAGATGATTTGTCCCAATCTGTCTAAGGCTTGGTGGACAGAGTTAGCAGGTAGTCTCTGAAATTATTCGAAGTGCATGCTAGTTGGTTTGGATACCATGGTTATCAAAAAGAAAGTTATGGAACAGAACATATGCTCCCAAAGACACGAGGGGAAAAGAGTATTGATGTGAATGAGGAAACAATACTGAATAAGAAATCTGATTCTCAATGAAAGATGGATCATACGATTAATTAAATAGCATGATGTGGGAACTGCATTGTGCCAAGTGCAACAGAATATAGGATTGAATGAGAAGAGCGCGAGCAGTTTGGGTGTGCGTACATGATGTCTAATGAATAATTCCTTGGTGAGTCATAAACTGTTGAAACTTGGAGGATAAATATTCTTACTATGAAAAGTACGAATAGAAACACAAAATTGATTTTGTATTTCAGCACAAAACCTCTTAAGTATAGGAAATAACTCAAAACGATCTTTCAATGCGAAATCCAAGTACATCTTGGATTAGCATCAATGAAAACTTACGAAATAACAAATTCCTATGGTTGAACTGACTCTACTAGGACTCCATATCATAATGAACTAATGAAAAAACAGACTTTGCACGACTCAGAACACTATGTGGAGAGGTAGTGCAGGTGTGTTTTCCAAGCTGATACAACTTACAATTTAATGTTGGCAGACTAGATAAACTAGCATCTTCTGTTGCTTGAATAACCTCGGATGTCCCAAATGTTTGTGAATTAAGTTTCGAGGATCTGTAATTGGACATGTTGTGGAGGAATTAGTAGCGGTAAGGTTGTAGAAACCTTGTGGTTCATGCCTTGCACCAATGGTCTGTCTCGTGCTCCGTGATAACAACAGAATCGCGGAGAAATACCATGCATTTAAGGCACAGTCAAACAACTGATGGATGGAAGATTAAAATGACAACTAGGAATATAAAGAACAGATTTAGAGTGAGTGACTGACAAAGAATTGGGAATTCACATGTTCAATAAATTTTGCTTTTGTTGGGATCCCATTAGCTAAAGTAACAATAGGAAGAGACTGAATAAATAAATATTTGACTGAAGTGATTAATTACTGGAAATGTGATCACAAGCGCTCGAGTCCCTGATCACAGTCCAAGGGTATTAGACTGTGAAATACAGGCAAAATTTTTACGTGTGATGTCAAACCCTTGATTACTGGCGATGTCAGTCTAAGCAACATGCACATTCTTGGGTGGTCGATGCTGCAGGGAAACACATACTTCATGAGTGTGTCCAAGCCTATTACAATAACTACACTTGAATTGAAATCTTCCAAAATGACCTCTTCGTTGTTGGTTCTCCATAGACATGGATGTCGATTTTCTGTTATTTGAGATGCAAGAATAGAGAAGTTAACAGTTGTTGATGAGATCACTATGTGAATGCTGATGCGTCAAGGTGAAGTAATCGAGAGAATACTTCATCAATTGTAGGGATAGTGGGACTGGTAAAAATCTGGTCACACACAGAATTAAGGTCATTCAGAAGTCCAACAAGCGTAAGAACTAGAGACGGTGTCTGTTTTTTTCCAACACTAGCAGTAACTAACATCAAATTTTCGAATTTCTCCCCGACTGCTTGTACTGTCCCAAGTAAGTAGACATATCCATTTTCTGTTTCTTTAAGTTTGTCATTTGAGATAACACATCATAAAAAATAGATATGTCATTAATGTGTAAAGTGGGGGCCCTTTTTCAAATATAGTAACATGTCTGGAATGGACAAATTTATTTGGGCGGATTAGGCTTCCGGTGATTGAAATCTGCAGAAATGGAGAGATTGGCTCGGAATTACTGGGCGAGACCCCACAGGGAGAAAAACAGCTGAAAAGTGATTAGAACAGGCATCAAACGCTGGCATGTATGTCTGACACACCATCGGTATTGAAGCTCCGGAGGGCGTGTGGATGGGGTTCTGCCAGAACTGCTTTTTGGGGTTTGGTCGCCGGAGCTTTCTGAATCTCGTGGTATTATTAGTTTTTAGAGAACACTGGTAAAAAGTGGAATTGATGTGGACAACTACTTAGGTCATTGGAAAATTGTACGGTGACTGAAATTTTTTTCCCAAAGAAGCTGGTATTTTACACAACTATTTTTCTAACCAAGGAACAGATACCGTGTGAGAAAGCATTGGAAAATATTATTACTGAAAAAAAGCACCTGAAATATTATTAAGATATGTATCTACGTCATTACACTAAGCCCTATTTGTAGTTATATTCTACATAGTACATAGTAATCCTTTTCCAGGATTGTTCTGCTTGAAGTTGCTGATTTCTACTCTCGAGATACTGTTTATGTTCAATTTTTTTGACTTGACCTGCTTTCATGCTGTTTTCATTGGGGACAGAGGGCAGATGCATCAACTGACTGGAGAGAATTTACAAGTCCTGCGGGAAGAAAGTGTGTAACTTATATATTTTCTAGTCCTCTTTCCAATTGTTCTTCTATAGTGGGTATTTTTGTGTGTTATTTATGCATAATGCTGAGTGGTTTGATTATTTTCTGCAGGTATTACTACAACAAGGTTACTAGAAAGTCAAAATGGAAAATGCCTGATGAAGTCAAGGTGATGTTAGATTTTAAATCCAATAAGGGTTTGTTCGTTGCTTTAAATGACATGATAAAAAAGGACAATATTCTGTTTTCTCTGATACTCTGTTTCTCACAAAACCTAATTATTTATACATTCATAGTTGCTAAGCGTGATAAGAAGGAACAATATTCTGTTCTCTTGGATACTTTATTTCTCATAAAATCTAATTATTTATACATTTACAGTTGGCTCGTGAAAAGTACACTGTTTCGCACGCCTCTGATTTTGGATCCATTTCTAGTGTTAAAACATCATCCCCGGGTGCAGATGGCTCATATGTCTCGGCACAAGGAGCTATGACAAGCCCAATTGCTGTGTCACCAGTTGCTAACTTACCAACTATCGTGGCTTCAGAATCAAGTTTATCTGGTAAGGTTTCTTCTCCGACGGTTGACGCAGTCGAAATGCAGAACTCTTCAGAACCTGCTTCGCCAGCTGTTGCTAATTCAGAGAAAATTGGAATAACAGTAACCTTGGGAAATTCTGTCGCGATACCAGCGTATGCTTTCAGATTTATATGTTCTAAATTTGCCTCTGGCTTGTATTTGCTATATTATTTATATTTCAATTTTTGCAGTAGTTCTGAGACTACTTCAGCTCAAGATGCAGTAGCGTGTGATGATGGAGTTTCGCCGGAGAATAGGGAGGTACATTGCCCTTTTGAAACATTTATGCGATGATTTGATTACTATTGGCTAAAACCAAGAAAGATTTTCTTAGCTGCAATGCTGGATGTGGATCTAGTCTGTAGTGCAGTTGTTAGTCACCTGCTAACCGGTGAAAGTTATGCTCCATGAGCTTCTCTTTCGTATTTTGTGCTTGATGTTGTACCTGAAATGCAGGAAGTTAAGCAAGATGCTGCAATAACTGGAATAGGAAGTGCTGCTCCATCAGAAGAGAAAACAGTCGAGCTGGGACCATTAGTTTATGAGAGCAAAGTGGTATATTTGATTATTGTTTTATTGCCCCTTTTAATGTATGTTCTAAAAATTACTCTCCCTCCAATTTGAAGTATCTGATTTTATTGCCTTCGCTTATGCTTCTTTTGCTTGTTATGATATCCTTTTGCACATTGTTTTCAACACTTTACTGCTCAATTTAGGAGGCAAAGAATGCATTCAGAACTCTTTTGGAATCTGCTAATATTGGGTCTGACTGCACATGGGATCAGGTTATTACTTGCTTGTTTTGTGCATACTGTGAACAATCAAGGAATATCATCTGACATGAATTGTATTTGTCAGGCCATGAGAGCAATAATCAATGACCGAAGATATGGTGCTCTAAAATCCCTTGGTGAGCGGAAGCAAGCTTTCAATGAGGTATCTCTCCGAGTAGGCATTCAGTGATGCCGTAGTTGGTGGAAAATTTCTCTTTCCAGTTTGCAATAATTGGGCTACATAACAAATATCTGGAATGGGTTAATTGCTTCTTCAATGTTTCAGCATATTCTATTCCAAAAAGAATTAAGGTCTATTGCTATTATATAAGTTCTGTTTTTCTGTTCCAGTATCTGAGCCAAAGGAAAAAACTGGAAGCTGAAGAGAGACGTGTTAAACAGAAAAAAGCTCGGGAAGATTTCAGGATAATGTTAGAAGTAAGTGGAATTTTCTTCTGCGAGTGTCTTTCATTCGATATATCAGAATGTGTAAGAGGCTGGTATATCTCACTTGTTCAAAAGAAAAATTGATATTTTTGACAACAATTTCTGTTATTCTCAATCTTACAGGATTGCAAGGAGCTTTCACCATCCTCAAGATGGAGGTTTGTCTTTCATTTGTATTGCTAAGTTGTCTGCTGCTTGTTTTTTAATGTTGGTCATTGTTTGTATTTCTTTTGTACCTGGAAGTTGCTTTATTATTTGTGTAAGTTCCATTTAATCCACTAACTATCTGCTGTTGATTATTCAGTAAGGTAATTTCTATATTCGAACATGATGAACGTTTTAAAGCTGTTGAGCGAGCTAAAGACCGTGAGGACCTTTTTGAAGATTATAAGGAGGAACTTGAGAAAAAGGTGAAGCTCCTTTCAATGAACTTTCTCATATGATTGTTTCAGACTCTCAGATTGGTAAAGTGTGTGGGCTGTAGTTCATATGGTCTTTGGTTCCTCACAAGTTGAATTAGCGTTTCAGTTTGAGATAGACACAAGGTCCAATATTTTAAACACGGCATTAGAAGCAGATCTATCCTGATGTTAGACTATTAGATGTTAGCCATCTAGGTCCTGATGCTATAGATGTCGAATCTTGCTGTGCGATTAATGTATTAAATCCCACATCGGTAAGGTATATGGGCTGTAGTTTCCTTGTATGAGTTTGGACAATTGTCACCAGTTGACCTAGCTTGCGAAGTAGAGTTCGGTCCATGGTGCATTTCATTAACAATATTCATTCCATACCCTCTGCAGGATGTCTTTTAGTTGTTCCTTTGTTTTTTGTTCTAGAGCAGAATGACGAAGTGCTGTAAATGTTCAACTTAAAATCTAGTATTCTTTGAATACATTATTAATGGTTTATCAAGGGGGACACCACATTTAAATTTGTTCACCATTGATATTCAATTTTAACAGGCGTTATTGGCATTCCTACACACAGTTTCTTGTCTTCACTCTTTCGTCTTTCATGTTTTGCATGTTATTTTGTTTAAAACTATGATATGCTTCTTCCTCCCCTCCGCCCCAAAAATAGAAGAAGCTTTTTAATACTTTCATGCACCTGTAGTTCAAGTCTCTTTTTAGATATGGTCTGCTTTAAAAAGAATTTTTATTCTATTACTTTGTACTGGATTATTATTAGGAGCGTGCAAGGGCATTGGAGGAGCAGAAGCGCAATAGAGTGGAGTATTTAGAATTCTTAAAATCCTGTGACTTTATTAAGGTATCAGTTCTAGTGGAATTAGCATCAGTTCTCATGTTATGTTTTATATTTCCAGGAGGTATAACAGTATAACTTCATTGTTGCTGACTGATTTTGTTCAGGCCAGTAGCCAGTGGCGGAAAGTTCAGGACCGCTTAGAAGCTGATGAAAGATGCCCCCGCCTTGAGAAAATTGACCGCTTGGAGATTTTCCAGGTAGTTTAAATATTTATTTTCAAACATCTCATTTATATGCCCCAGCTTTGAAGTTATGTTGCAATCTTTTCTGTATTAGGAATATATACGTGATTTAGAGAGGGAAGAGGAGGAGCAAAGGAAACTGCGGATGGTATATTGTTAATTAAACTCTGCGGTTAATTTTTAATTCATCTTTGGAGACTTTGATTTATCTTTTTCTCACTGGACATACACCATGGATTCAAATAGGAAGAATTGAGGAAAGCAGAACGTAAAAATCGTGATGAATTCCGAAAACTGATGGAAGAGCATGTTGCTGTGGGAATGCTTAATGCAAAAACTATCTGGCGTGATTATTGCATCAAAGTTAGTGATTCTTTCTTAGTTTCAGTGATAGTGATTACCTTCATGAGTTCCCTTTCTGTCTCTTTGAATTTCACATTCAAGAGTTTCCCTCTTTATTTTGTGCTTGCAGATCAAAGATATAGCTGCATATCAGGCTATCTCATCAAATACTTCAGGGTCATCAGCAAAAGACTTATTTGCAGATGTCGTGGATGAGCTGGATAAACAGGTGAAATAGGTTGCTAATAGGTGTATTGAATTGTGTTAACTACATTATTACAGTGTGGCCTGAGCCTAGCCCTAGCCCCTATTTACAGTGCACAGAGAATTGAGATAACCTAACTCTGATACCGTTGAGGAGTGGATATTATTGAGAAAAAATATTATTGAATTGTGTATCTGCATTATTACACTGAGCCCTATTTTTAGACACTATATTCCAATCCTGTTCCATGTTGGATACTATATACAAATCCTATTCCTACTCCTCTCAACCTGGTTCAAACAAGTCATATGTACCGAGCTTGTAACAGATGTAACTTCTACGAGGAGGGACTTGATGAGAATATCTGCAGATCACTCTACTTCACGAATTTTGTAACAATATTTCCAGAGAGCATCTTTTCTTTGACAACAATCAATCTCAATGTGCATAGTCCTCCGGAGAAATACCGGATTTGATGCAGTATGAAGGCTGTTTTGTTATCACTCACAAGTTCCATATGATAGATTTCTCCACATCTTAGTTCTCTGAGCCACTGTTTAATCCATTACTAGCTCACAAGTTGCTACAACCATTGCTCTGTTTTCTGCTTCTGCACAAGATCGAGCAATCACTCTCTGTTTCTTACTCTTTTAGGACACCAAATTACCTCCAACTGACACACAATATCTAGATATGAACATCCATCAGAAGATGATCCTTGACCATCATCGTCTAAACCATTGCTTGATATTCTGCTTCTACACTAGATTGAGCAACCACACTGTGTTTCTTTTTGAGGCCACCAAATTATCTCCAACTAACCATAATATCTAGATGTAGAACGTCTATTGGAAGATGAAAGGCCCATCATCGTCTATATATCCAACAATCTGCTCATGGCCTTGATCTACCTAGAGCTGATTTTATAAATTGCAGAATGTTGACAACTGAATCCCATTGATTATCACAGGAAGAATTCATAAATTGACTTAGAACACTCGCAAGAAAAGAAATGTCAAGTCCAATCACCGTGAGATATTCAAACTTACCAATTAACCGCCAAGATCTTTCAGGATCGTTGAGTGGCTCACCCTTTCCTGGCTAGAGTTTAGCATTCGGATCAATAGGAGTATCAATAGGTCTACATCCTATCATTATAGTATCCTTAAGAATGTCTTAGGCATACTCGCGTTGCGAAATAACAATAGTGTAGGAATATAATACATTTCCTTGGAACACTGTCAACTGTTTCATTTTGAGTCTGACTGGTTTGTCCAGAGATGTATATAATACCTCATTTTTCTTGTACCATAGGTTCATTCATTTCTCTGGATATCCATTTACTTTCTGACAGTATCCGAGCTAAAAAGACCTTCCTGTGTATTAGCTGTCCTCTGGCTTTAGTACATGATGAATTTTTCAATCTAGCCAACCCTAACAAATGCCATTTCAGGGACAATGATAACTGATCTTCTCCTTCCCTGATTGCTTGATAATGGTTATACTACGTCCTTGTTTGTTATAGTTTCTCGAGCAGAAGAACTCTGAGAAGTGATCATGAAACTTTCATGTTTTCACGTTGTTTCCTTTAACTTGTGAGGCCTCCTTTATAGTGTCATACAGTCCACCATTGTCTTCCGGATATGAGTTGTTCTTTTGATCAAGTTTCGACCACGTTCCATCCATTTGTACCACACCCACTTTGGTTTCACTTCCATGATATCGTGGGACTTAAAACCCAACGCAAACTATTTTGTGTCGCCAACCATCTTAACTGGACCAAGTACTTAGTGCTAGAATCCCCCCCCCCCCCCAAGGTATTTGAAATGAAATGCAAGTAAGGCTTATAAAAAACCCAGCCTCGGAAAAAGTGCCCAAAAGCATCTCTGCTTCTCTAAAGTAAAGTATAAAGTTGCATCTCCCTCATTATGACTTTTATGGCTGTAATCGACACTTGCGACTGGATAAACGATATATCGTTTCATCCTCTGCCCCTCCCAAAAAGAATTGAAGTTGAACGTTCAAATGTTATTAGCATTTATCTCTTTGCTTGATGAAAGAGGTAGTTTATGCTAGTATCCTAGCATAGTAATGATCCTGTTCATACTCTCTTTCAGTGATTGAATTTGGTAATTTTTTTCTTGAGTTGCGCTCTTGTGGTGGGATGCATCCTTTTTTTCCCCTTTTAAGATAAAAAGGCCACCATCTATTTTTTGAAGTTTGTGTGCATAAATGACTTGTTAACAGAGTCTTCAATTTTTTTTTACTATTATCCAACAAGTGGTGCTTGATTCTTTTAAGTTTGTGGGCATAAATGACTCTTGTTAACAGAGAGAGCCTCCAAATTATTTTTACTAATATCCAAAGAGTGGTGCTTGATTAACTGATCGATGCAATCATGTTTATCTGTCAATTGCATTTGTGATATTGTAGATGACTCACTTTGAACAAATGGAGAAATGATGGTGTTCATTTTTGTATCGTACTTTTGTTACTGATACATCATTCTGAATTTGTGTTACTTGTATGTTGCTTCAGTATCTTGATGACAAGTCACGAATTAGAGATGCAGTTAGGATGACCGAGGTAATCATCACTCTTCATTTTTAACCTCTGTTGTGCTTCGGCTAGTACCTAATGTTTTTGCTGAGCGGTCTCTGTTTTCAGATTGGACTGACATCAACCTGGACGCTTGACGATTTTAAGGATGCAATAGCAAAGTATATTAGCTCTCCACCAATATCAGATACAAACTTAAAGGTCTAATTATGGCTAAGCACTGTATACTGTTTCGCATCGACCCTTGTTAGAATTGAATGTTATGTGAAATTAAAGAACACCATTCACTAAATGGATTTCTATATACTTGTCCTCTTTTTTTTTGTCGTGGGGATAGGTGCTTGTAAGTTGAGCGGACTGAGTGCTAGCATAAGTAAAACTTCCACGTCATATTTCATTGGAAGTTGGTTAGTTTGGGAACTCCTAGGTAGTCATCTGTGGTTAGTGGCATTTTCCTTTAGTATCAACCACATAACCCATACCATATAAAATTTTGGATCTGCTTGTAATGGAGTTTATAGAAGACTTGCATGTCAGTTAGCAAGTAAACCTGAAACCTTCAGACAAAAAGACAAGGAGGACCACATTGATTTAGCTTTTGCTTCCAGTTCTTCAGTTTTTGTACTATTTCCCCTAGTTAGTTTATTTATTTCCTGGATGGCGGTACTTAATATTACACCTACAGCACATATCTTAAGTTGCTTAATACAAAGCAATTTGCTTGGTAGTTTTCTGTTTTTATGGTTAATCATATTCTATTTTTGTAATGAAGATATTCTCTCATTCTTCAAATATCATTTGGGTTTTGGAGGTTATTTATGTTCATGGTGTGTAATTTATGTACGTGGGAAATGTGAATATCGTTTGGCTTTTACCCTACAAAAGTGGTTAAACAGCATAACTGGATGATGTCAAAATCATTTTCTAATTTTGTAATGAGGATATTTCTCTCATTCTTCAAATATCATTGCTTTTGGAGGTCATGTATGTTCATGATGTATAGTCTATGTTACGTGGGAAATGTCAATTGCAAGGGGTATGTTGAAGAATTTGTGCTTCAACAGTAGGTTGGGTTTTTTTACTATACTTTCAATATCTCAAAACTTTTGTAAGGCATTTTATATTACGTGAGGAGTTTTTCCAAAAATATGGTAATAGTGCTTTACATTATATCTCCCTTGCCTTCCAAACGGAGGAATAAGAGTATATACATGTATTATGCTGAATTGTCTACCATGCTTTTCTAAACATGGATTATACTGAATCTTCTACCATGCTTCCTTTCTAAACTTTATATTTTACACTTTTGAGCTTTCTGGGTCATTGAGTACTGAATGTGCATATTTCATTTTTGTAGCTTGTCTTTGAAGAGTTACTGGAAAGGGCCAGGGAGAGAGAAGAAAAAGAAGCTAAAAAGCGTAAACGTCTAGCAGATGAATTCTATGAACTTCTTCATGCATCAAAGGTATATTAAACAGTTAACAATCTCACATTGCAATGGATGGGATCCCATGATGTTTGGCTTTAAACCATAATCTATTTTTTGTTGTGGTTGCAGGAAATTACTGCATCGTCGAAATGGGAGGACTGCAAGTCCCTCTTTGGAGATAGGCAAGGACCTACTTTCGCTTTTATTGATCTAGAATTAGTAATCATGGCTGCAAAAGTCACATCTTTGGAGATTGATAATTGATATTATATTCAAGGACTAATATCTCCTTCAATATTCTAAACTGAGTAATTCACACAATCTTCAATATTCAATATTTTATTTCTGATACTTGTGATTGTTTCAAGCTTCTAATGAAATGCTCTTGCTATATACTTTTTTATTCATAATCTCACAATTCTCATTATGTAGTAACATTGAATGTGGATTTCTTTGCTGTTATTATTTTACAGGATAACGGGTGACGAGAGCTTGCTGCTAGAAATATTTGACAAATTTGTTAATGAGCTAAAAGAAAAGGCAAAAGAGAAGGACCGGAAGCGTCAAGAGGATAAGGTACTTGAATTACTATAAACCCTAATTTCTCCTGCTAATTTCGGGTGGGTGTAGTAGATGTGGTGTGGGTGTGATTGTGGTTGATATGATTTGTGATTGGAGTTGTGGTGCGGTTGTGATTGTGGTTGATATTCTAGCTACTTAATGTGAATTCCCTGCTGAACAAACATGCCAAACCATGTAATTACAACCATATCCAATTACAAGTTGGCCCTCCAAACACGCACCAAGAGTTCTCTCTCTCTTTTCACAACCTATATGAAATTTTCAAGTTTCTTTGTTGTATTGAGTGTGAGACAATTGATTTACAAATTCAATATTTTCAAAGATGTTTGGGCTTGCTATAGTTATTAAAATGATAATTAATACAGCTGCTGGTGTGAGGCAATAATGTTTCGTAAGATTTTGGGCTTGCTGTAAGTACTAAATGGAAGATTGATATAGCTGATGGTGTGAGGCAATAATGTTAAATACGAGGTATCAACAATGAATAAAATTTTTAGTATCCGAATTACGTTAATGTGATGGTAAAGACCTTTGAGTTTGGCACTATCTTTCACACGATCCTTTCTTGAATCTAGTGAAGGTTCCATATTCCCATCATTCCCAATAGAAAGCCACTGTTCATAACGGATAGCTAAAAAACTCTGTATTCAGTTGAAGTTCACTGGATCTGACATGTCAAGTTTTAATCTGCAGGCAAGAAAAGAGAAGGAAAGGAAAGATAGAGAAAAGAAGAAGGAAAAACATAGAAGGGATAAACACAGAGGGGATAAGAGCAGGAAAGAGAGAGAAAGAAGCAAGAGAGATAGTTCAGACAGTGACAAGGAAATCAAAAGGTCAGGAAGTGACAGAGATAAGAGAGACAGTGACAAGGAGATCAAAAGGTCAGGAAGTGACAGAGATAAGAAGATCAAAAGGTCAGACAGTGACAAGGAGATCAAAAGGTCAGACAGTGACAAAGAGATCAAAAGGCCAGGAAGTGAAAGAGATAAGAGAGACAGTGACAAGGAGATCAAAAGGCCAGGAAATGAAAGAGATAAGAAAGACAGTGACAAGGAGATCAAAAGATCAGGAAGTGACAGAGATAGGAAACATCGCAAGCGGCATAGACATTCCTCTGATGACGATGACAGCGAGAAAGATCATTCAAGAAGTTCTTACAGACGTGGCAGTGATTATAAGAAAGTGAAACAGGTCTGATATCATCATTGAAAATATCTGAAGATTAGACACATTGTTCGTTTTTGCAACTTTGAATCTTTCTTATGTATTGAGCTTTGATGTAATAGATGGACCAACACAGACGGAGTTTGGAAGCTGATTCAGAGGGCAAGCGTAAAAAAAGAAAACGAGATCATCGAAGTGATTCTCATAGGGAAAGTGACGATGAGGATCACAAAGACTGGGAATCTGGCGATGATGTAGAAGTTTAGTAGCTTTTTGTCTTCTTTTTCAAAATGATTTCTCAAATGCGCTTTTCATTGAGTACATATTATAATGTATCATGGTTTACTATCACCTTCCCCCAACCCCCCTAAAGAAAATAAACAGAAATCATAGTACTTGATGGCATTTAGTTGTAGCAAAGTCAATTCTGTCTTCTCATCCTTTGGGTAGCATTATTTTTGCGGGGGATATACTTAGGAAGGTACTGATTTACTTATCGACTGAACTATTATTTGACTAGTTAGAAAATTCTATGTGGTGAAGCAACATAAGTTAGTTATAGGGATGGTAATTGTGCGGGTTGGGTCAATTTTGGTAGTGTTCTTTAGGTCTTTGGCACTTCACAGATGTCTTATTATGTAGTGTGATTGATATATTGGTGAGGTGAAACCATTATTTAGGAAAGGAGCCAGGGTAGTAGAATAATTTCTGAAATGCATTTGAGGTCAACTTATAATAGACATGATGTTTACATCATGCTCCCTTTTATAGTTGATCACTTTGAACCTAGTAAATGTATGCTCTGGGTGCTTTGAGTTTTTGATTAATAAATGCTGGAGTCCTTATGGAAGCATGTTACTATCTGAGTATAAACAAAAGGATAGATACTCTTTAGAATCAAGCTAAATTTGCATCAGGTTCACTTCACTTACAAGAGCACCCATCTGAGTTCCAATATGACTATTATTTGAGTAACACTACTTGATCTTGATATGATTGTTCTTATGTTCAAAGTGCCATTCTATTTGAACCATCATTATGTCTGCAGAAATTGATTTGTATCTCTAATGATATAGTAGTAGCAAAGAGAGCTTATTTTTGCATTCTCAGGAAAGTAAAGTTACAATACTGATTCAGGGCTGAGCTGCATTATTTTTTGCCATGCATCCTCCTCCCTCAATGTTTTGTTTTGCTACATGTAGAAATTCAAACAAGTTTTGGTATCAACATGTTTACTTCCTATTGACCTACTGTGCATTTAAACAATGTAATCGCTGAAACTTACGAATTGCATCCGCTACTTCTCTTTGAAAGCAATACAAAGTGATTCCTCATCTGATAATATCTCTGTATAACAAGAATAATTTTCTGGAATATTGACAGATTTTATATGTATATTTACATCAACCAAACAAATGAGATCAGATACTGATCCCTCTTTTGGCAACATAGTTAAAAGTGATTACTTTGTTGTAAGTTCCAAAAGAATGTAGTCCTCTTAAAACAAAGCAGTAATTTCCAAGTCCAAATCTTCATCGTTTAGAACTATAAAAGCATATGATGGTTGCATTTCTTTTAGAACAACATGTTTCTTCAACCTGCAATAAAGCTGATGGTTTCAACTCCACATTATGACATCTGTTAACCATACAAGCGAAATCTAATCCGGACAAAATGTTGTTGTGTTTAAGGTCATAATGCCAGAGGAATCATGACTGCTAGGCAATATTCAAATATTTGCAGTAGGGTCTGCTGCCGTCTTAAAAAATAATTAGTATATCTTAATTCATCTTTTTTCTTTTTGGTGATAATGTCTGAATAGATTACTTGATTCACCAAATAGATCTTTCACTTCCTTATTAGCTATCTGCTTAAATTTATATCCTCTCTTCAAATAATCACTACCTGTCTCTGCGTAGAACTGGCCATGCAGTAAACAGATTTTGCTAAATCCTACTTCAACTCCTTTTCTGGTTCATTGGCTTCTTCTCTAAGGCTATGTCGTCTTAAGAGATGTATCCAAGAGAATGAATAACAGTATCATCTTAAGCAGTCAAGAGGTGAAGTGATGGACTCAATTTCTGTCCAGGACTAATATTTTCCAACAAACAAGAATGTGTAAGATATTTGACAGTTGCTTCATTCTGAGACCAAAAACGGAACTTCAATTTAAATCTGAGGCATAAGTAGGTCATTGATCAACACCAACAACACACAGAGTAAAATTCCACAAAGTAGGTCACTGATCATGGTTATCATTTGTACAAACTTTGCAATCTGATCTTTCTCTAAAAACAAATAGCAACCTCGTAAGAACGTATTATTGCGAAAAATAGCCCAAGGGAAAAAAAAAACAGGGACATCCATCTGCAATGGTTTTAGCATCAAAACTAATATGCAAACAACTGTGGTTTTAAAATTAAGGGAACATGAACGTAAAATTAAAAATATTACAGAAGTTATACAAGCCAAAAATTTAAAAGGACAGTAAGTCCGTAACACCTTCATACAGCTGAACATCCACATGATTTGGCCTTTGTTTAACAATTGATCATTTCAATACATGGACCATAGAAAACCTATTTGTTCTAGAATGGTCATTTCAGTTAGGAAAATGCCAGTTAAGATGGAATAGTAATTTGATGGCAATGGGTTTATTTTATAAAGGGAAAAGGCTCAAATATGCCATTGAATTTTCAGAAAAGACTCATTTATGTCATCAGTTAAACCGTTAAAGAAAATGCTCATTCATGTCATTATTTTTTAACAGTGGTTTTGCAAAACCATTTTTGACACGTGGTCAATTATAATTCGGTCACATCATCAATTTTTTTGATATAAAAAAATCAAAAAAAACATTAATTTGATTTTTATTCAGAACTTTGATTTTTTTATTAAAAAAATTGATGACAGATTTATTTAATTAAAAAATCAAAAAGAAATTTAATTCATATGATTTTTTTAATTAAAAAAATTGATAACGTTGCCAAATTACAATTGGTCACGTGTCAAAAATGATTTTGCATTGTTAAAAAATAATGGCATGAATGAGCCTTTTCTTGAACGGTAATGGCATCGATGAGCCAAACTTTTAACTTATGGCATAAATGAGCTTTTTCTAAAAGTTTGATGGCACAGAGCCTTTTCCCTTTTATAAAACTTGAATTACAAATAAAAAGGTAAAATACTTGGGATGGCAAAACAAGCCACCTCAAATTTAAGAGTGTTGCAGAAACCACAAACTATAAGATTGTAGGGAAAATTCCCATGTACTCGTGGCATTCGAATAAAATCAAAGAAAGAGGTCATCAAGAAAATTCTTTGAGAAGTTACCCAAGAAGTACCCGGAATCATAGCCATCATGGTACCGGATCAGCCGGAGGGTTTCTAGCAGATAAAAGGCGAAGCATGGAAGAGGAAAGGACTTGTGGCCCAAAGACGCGTTAAAAGGATGTTCAGTGGGTTTACAGCCGGCAACAGTATCTCCAAATGGATCACTTTTACATTATTGACCATGGATATACACTCGAAAATGCTTAACACCTTTATTTCCAGAACTAACAGCTTAAGTTATAACCAGAATCGAAGCTGAAGCACACTACGTGATTTCTTCCCATTTGACTAAGCTTTAGAGGATCCAGTACATATGCAGTTTGGAGGTTGTAGGTACTAGTCAAGGTGCACGCAAGTTGCACAAATCGGAAAAGAAAGAAGAGATCATCATTAACAAACTTTGCAATCTGATCTTTCTCTAAAAACAAAAAGCAACCTCATAAAAATGTGTTATTGCAAAAAAATAGCCCAAAAGAAAAAACACTGACATCCATCTGCAATAATTTTAGCACCAAAACTAATATGCCAACAACTGTGGTTTAAATTAAGGGAACATGAACATAAAATTATAGTCATCAGAGAATTTATACAAGCCAAAAGCTTAAAAAGGACTGCCACACCTTCATACAGCTGAACATCCACATAGTTTGGCCTTTGATTAAGAATTCATCATTTCAATACATATGGACGATAGAAAACCTATTTGTTCTAGAATGATCATTTCAGTTAGGAGAATGCCAGTTAAGATGGAATAGTAATTTGGTGGCAAAGTTTTTTCTTTTAATATATATAAAACTTGAATTACAAATAAGAAGGTAAAATACTAGGGATGGCAAAACAAGCCACCTTAAATTTAAAAGTGTTGCACAAATCAAAAACTACAAGATTGTATTGGAGAATATTCTCATGTACACCTGGCCTCTTAGGATGGGGCACCCCTGGCATTGGAATAAAACCAAAGAAAGAGGTCATCAAGAAAAGCTTCCTTCAAAAGTTTACCCTAGAAGTACTTGGGATCATTGTGTATCCAGATTGATTACTTCCATCACGGTACCAGATCAGCCGGAGGTTTCTAGCAGATAAAAGGCAAAGCATTGACTAGGAAAGAAACGACTCATGGCCCAAAGACGCGTTAAAAGGATGATCAGTGGGTTTACAACTGGCAACAGTATCTCCAACTGGAGCACTTTTACATTATTGACCATGGATATACACTCGAAAATGCTTATACTAACACCTTTCTTTCCAGAACTAACTGCTTAAGTTATAACCGGAATCGAAGCTGAAGCAGCACTACTTGGATTTCACTATTCCATTCATTGTACAACTGTTCTCTCTAATCTTATTTAACAACATATCGATTTGCATAATCTCAAAATAACAAGTTAAATCAAAGCGTATGTCCTTGACCTCGTGACATAAAATTGTAAACGGATTTCGAGTATTACCTGGAGATTCAAAGGTGTGAGAGCATGAGAGCAAGGTCGTGGTCAGACATTTTAACATCAATACATGTTCCCAAGGAAGAAGCAAGTCTAGCAGCTAATTGATGCTTACACTGGTGGGAAAACAACAGATAGAAGAGAATGTTACAATTAATTTATTGATATTGGATAAAACCGAGTGGGAAGGAAGGGTAAATCTCACACACACAAAGTTGTTCCCCTCTGTTTACAATGTCATAGAAGAAGGAATAACAAGCACAATAATGTTGTGGAAAGCATAAATATTCCTCCTTCCTCTTTGACTCACTTACAACCTGCACAACCATAAAAATGAATAGAGATTAATCATCACACATCACCATAAAAAACCCAACCCAATGGGTGTACCTGAAAGATGGAACGGCCACTGGGGTGACCTAACATCCTTTTTACACCTCTTTGATCAACTATTGTCATTGCTCGCTCCAAATTTTTGCCAAACAAGAAATGCAATCTAGAGAAGAGAAAAATGAATTATAGTAAAAGCAAGAGCAGAAATTGGAAAATGGAAAATGGAAAGAAAAGAGAACTGACGTTGAGAGTTGTTCATCGCTGACTGAAACAAATTAACAAATGAAGTTAAGAGTCAGTCATATATAAACCTAAAATAGAGTTACAGTTGAAGAAGAATAAGACCTAAATGAGTTGATTCAATATCACTCCACACTTTCTCCGCAACCAAAGCACTAGTGCTCATTCTCAAAATCCAAAACAGAAAACGGGTGCTTCGCTCAATCACCTATATCAATTATCATACCATAGAGAAATCCTTAAAACAGTTTTTTTTTTTTGGTATAATTATGATATTTGGTATTGTTTAATTGTATGCTTGGTAAGAATTTGACTCTATCTAGGTATTTAGAGCTGTTAATACTCATACAAGTTTTTGACATTTACAAGACCGGTTAGCTCATTTTTTGTGTGGGTCAGAAAACGGTTGGCCTAATTTATAACTATGAGGCTATAAATTTGTCGGATCAGTCTACTTTTTTAAAAAATTTATATATTTTTTATAATTATTAAATTAAATTATAAATTATAATTTAAAAATATTATCATAAATATCGACAAAACAATATAACATGATGTTAATGTTACTACTTGTAAATTAAATCCACAAATAAAATTATATCTATAATATTTATTAAGTTCTTTTAAAATTAAAAGCATAAATATTTAAATAGAAATATTAACCTAATTGTTTTGAGTTTGAACTCTCTTTAATTTTAAATTTTAATATTATATTATATTTTTTAATTAATTTGATTGGCCTACGGGCCGCCCTACCGATATTTCTTAAGCCCCTCAAATCAATAGACTTACTCAGGTCGGGCTAAAAAACCCTTTTCTTAAATGTGCTTCAAAAATCTTAGTCCACCCCTATGAAATCTCGGGTTAGGTCAAGCCGATCCAACGGGCCTAGCCCATATTGACAGCTCTATAGGTCCTAGTAATATATAGGTATATAATATCATGGGATAAGTCTATGTAAAGATAAAATATTAATCAAATCATTTTAATTATTTTGTTTATTTTCTTGATTTTATGATTTATATTGTATAAGTAAATTTATTTAAATAAATTAGCTTACAAATTATTTAGAGAGAGTTGTTTGTAAATAAATTCAGTACAAATTTGAAATGTGAATTGTTTATTTGTTAAGACGACAATTATTTATCCTCAAATAATTTATGTGAAAAAATATCAAACATGATAATAAAATTGTTCTTCTCATAGTTTGTTAAAGACCATAAAAATAATATTGTCCGATAATTATCTATTTTGACCAAATTGCATAATAATTCAAGGATATAATTGGAAAGAAGTTTTTTTCTTTATAGAGTTTTAATCCAAACACAAGATGAGGTGAAAAACAATGAACCAAACACTTCATAAAAATAAACTCCGCACTATTAATCCTTACACTACTAATATTTGTGTTACTAATCCCTGCATTGTTAGTTTTTGTACCAAACGACCCCTGATTGTTTACATCATTCTTCAAAAGCTATAGTGAGATCCAAATACATTTCATCGATTCAAGCATCATTCACATTGGCCTCTTCTAGCAAGTATGACAACCTGCAATTACATCATAGGTATAAGTAGGAGTACTGTCACAATTCAAAGTATATTCTAGGTGTAAGTTAACATGGCGTATAAAATCTGAAAGGCCCTACACAAGTCACTGAGCATACATCATACAAGATAATATATACCACGTTAAAAGCCTGAACTCTCTAACATGAATAGTAAATTACTATAATACCCAACTTAAAACACTCAATTTATTATATATTTTATATTTAATATTATATTTATATACACTATGTTATAAAAAAACAGAAATTTTTTCACATTGATGGGTAGTGATTTTTTTCAAAGGTTGTGACTTTTTTTTGAGAGTTATGACTTTTTTGATGAGTTATGACATTTTTGAAAAGTCATGATTTTTCTGAAGGTTTGTGACTTATCTGAAAAGACAGAATAAACATTTTTTCATACTAACCTTTGTTTTCTAACAATAGAGGGGTTTCTCAAACTTTTAACCTACAAATTTTGTTAGTTTCCTATTCTTCGACTTATAACAAGGAAGATTGTGAGAGTTGTTCGATTATGCAATTACAATATTTTTTTGTGGGTAATTTAGATAGATAAAAAAATTTTGATGCAACAAAGAAAATGAAATAACTCCACTTCAAACGAGAACAATATCATGATAATTAATATGCACTCATTTTCATAGCCATATAATATAATTTTGCAAAACTCTTACTTGACGGGAAGTTTAATGATTTTCAATGCACAAACTACAACTTCGTGTTCAGAATCTGAAAAGTCTTAAACTAATGGAGAAAAACTATTTGACAAAAACTTGTTTGACGAATTCAAACTATATTGAATAAGTATTCTTTCCTTTTCAATTTATTTGTTGTACTTTTAATTACAATATATATATTTTTTTGGATAAAATAGTTAGATCAATAAAAATTTATGCAACAAGGAGAATGAAATAACTCAACTTCAAATTAGAAGAGTATCGTGATAATTAATATGCACTCATTTTCATAGTCATAAAGTATACTTTTGCAGAAACTCTTACTTTACAAAAAGTTTAATGATCTTCGATTGCACAAACAACAACTTCGTGTTCAGAATCTGAAAAATCTCAAACTATTGGATAAAATGTATTTGATCAAAAACTTATTTGAAGAATCCAAACTACATTTAATAAATACTCTTTTGTTTTCAGTTTATTTATTGTACTTTTATTTTTATTTAGTTTAGTATATAATGTTCTTATTCTTGGGGGTGAGGACGCATCTTTAAGACCACAAAGTTAAAAGACATTTTTAAATATCCTACATATAATCCTTAAATTTAAAGTCTTCTTTATTTTTAAAAAAAATCATATCAAATCAAAATTAGACCAATCTATATCTATCTTTTATTTTATCTATACTACCTTAAAAAAAAATAAACTTATAACTTAAACGTTGAATTCTTGTAATACCCCCAGCTTAAAACACCAAATGTAGTATATCTTGACTATCTTATATTGTATTATATTTATTTATGTGTATCATATTATATTAAATTAAAGGCAGACAATTTTTCACATTGACGGGTTATGACATTTTCGAAGAGTTATAACTTTTCTGATGAGTTGTGACCTTTTTGAAAGGTTGTGGCTTTTCTATAGGGTTGGACTTTTTCAAAGAGTTGTGACTGTTTAGAAGGGTTGCAACTTCGAAGATTTGTGACTTCTTCCAAGGGTTGCAGCTTTTTCGAAGTTGCAACTCCGAAGAGTTGTGACTTCTTCGAAGGCTTGCGACTTTTCCAAAGAGTTATAACTTATCCGATGAGTTTTGATCTTTCTGAAGGGTTGTGACTTCTGTTTGATAAGGCATAATACGCTCAAACTTACTTCTTAAATAAGAAGTAAAACGGTCGTGTCAAGTAAATAACCCAAATAGTGAGGTTGGGATCGTTCCCACGAGGAAAATAGTTTAGACTTAACTTCAATCTATTACTACTATTGTTCAGTCAATTACTTCCTTGGAAAGCAAAAATAATAAAAAGGGGGGTTTCTATTTCTAAGTAAATGAAAATAACTAGCAGAATAAAAGGAGACAACTAACAACTTCGAATGTTGGAGTTTAATCAATTAATCAAAGTAACTAGGGTTTACGTGTTCCCACAGGTTCATAACTCGATAAGTCTAACTATAACAATTCTTTCCTAATATCTTGTATGCAAAAAGTTATGTATTTCTAAATCCTTGGTCCGGCATCTAGAAAATGTCACTCCGCACCTTGGTCCGACTACGTGTGTTGCTATCCTAACCCTTATCTTTACCTCATATTAAGCATCGTATTCGATATTTGACTAAGTTATTACCTCGTACCAATCAATACTAGCCTATTAGATAGTATACACTAAATCTATGTTGATAATTCTTTTCCTATTATCTACCTCCTTGGTCCGGCAAGTAGCATTAAAACGAGTTCTAACGTTGGTCATCCATTAAAAAGAATTCTAAACGAAAGAATTATCAATACATGCAAGACACTATTCTAGAATTGTTATTTTAGTTAGGTTTTACCTCATTATTAGCCTATGGTTCCCACAACCCTAGTTATGGAGTTTAGTTACCCATAGTCATAATTACAATATTCAAATATGTGATATAAGAATTCATGTACTTACTTCAATGAAAAAGAGCAAAATCCGAAAGTTCACTTGATTAATCAGCAAAAATCACCAACAATCAATGATAAAAGTATCAAGATAATCAATAATCTCTCAAAGAGTCTACAAAATAATCAAGAGTCTCACAATATTCAAAGGTCTAAATTTGATCCAGAGTCTAACATCAAAAACGAGGTTTTTCGAACTATTTATAGAAAATAAAAACATAATTAAACAAGGACTCTATTTGCTGGAAATCTGTCAAAACGTGGCTGGGTCGACGGACCTCGCGATGGGACGTTGTGGTCATGACGGGCCGTCGTGGACTCTATCGTCCCATACTTGCAAATTTCTTCTGCTTCTCTCTTCATTACCCTCGACGGCAGGTATGACGGATCGTTACGAGCACAACGGTCTGTCGAGGGTCTTCATTCCAAAACACTTGAACTCTTGAAATATGGGTACTGGGGCTACCTCTCTGATCTTCAAGACGAACCTGCAGGACGGACCGTCATGGCTACGACGGTCCGTCACGCTTTCTGTAACCCCACACTTGGTCAGACTTCCCCATCTTCCTTCAGCAGATGCACTACGCTGCCACCTACGGACCGTCACAGGCATGACGGACCGCCACAAGCTCCGTAGGTGGTCTCTTCTGCATTTCTTCGCTCAAAAACCACCGCATTCATCTTTGGACAGATTTCCTGCAAATAAGGAGAAACTTATATAAAAATTAGCACAAAAAGGCTTTTGGACACATTAAACTTAAGGAAAAAGTATTAATAATACTGTGAAACCACGGTATATCAACACCCTCAACTTAAATTCGTTATTTGTCCTCAAGCGACGCACTATGACTCAATACACAATCTTTGTACAATAGTATCCATGTTTTATCCTTTGCAATCATTTGGCTATCAATCCCTATTAATCTCATCATATTTATACATGCTATCACTAGTTTGAAAATAATAGAAAGACGTACCTGGCACGACAGATGCATGAGACAATCCGTCACAGCTGAAACGGTCCGTTGCTGTATCCGTCAGTGACTGCTGCAGAGTAATTTTTTGCAAAATTTCCTGGATGTGCTTGCAAATTAAAAACCCATTAGTAGAAAATGCTACCATTACTAGAAAGAAAAACTATAAGTATTGGGTTGTCTCCCAACAAGCGCCTGATTTAACGTCATGGCACGACTTAGGACACTTGATTACTCAGACTTCATCAAGATGGTATGCCTCTATTACTTCATTCACCGATGCAGTATGCCCAAAATAGAGTTTTATTCGTTTTCTATTCACCTTAAACCGTTTTCCCTCCTTGGTTTTTAACTCAATTGCTCTATGAGGGAATACTTGGGTGATCAAGTAAGGGCCAGTTCGTTTGGACTTGAGCTTGCCCGGAAGACAAGGCAACCCAGATCTGTCTAAAAGCACCAGATCCCCAACCATAAACTCTTGTTTTGCACTTTTTTCTTCATTCTCCTTCTTCATCTTTTCTTTGTGGGATATGGCGGATACCGATTGGAGCTCACCACTCTTCCTCATGGTCCTACAAACGTTGAAGGTCGCTTCTTCATTGTTCAACCGAAACTTCATCTGCCCCTTTTCCATATCAACTAAGGCTCTAGCTGTAGCAAGGAATGGCCTCCCAAGAATAATAGGCACTTCAAAATCGACTTCACAATCAAGAATAACAAAATCTGCCGGAAATATGAATGACTCCACTTTTACTAGCACATCATGGAGTATCCTATAGGCTTTTTCACTGTTCGATCAGCCATCAGTAGCCGCATCGCAGTGGGTTTTGGGTCACCCAAACCAACTTCTTGTAAATCGAGAGGGGCATGAGATTTATTCTTGCCCCCAGATCACATAATGCTTTCGCAAAATGTAATGACCTGACTGTACAAGGAATAGTGAACGCACCCGAATCTTCTTTCTTTGTACGAGAGATCTTGTAGCAATAGTACTACAATGCTGCAGTCTATCATCATCCTCGAAAGTGACCGATATTTTCTTTGTAACCAGATCTTTCATAAACTTGGCATAACCGGGCATTTGTTCTAGAGCTTCTACCAAAGGGACATTAATAGAAAGCTGCTTCAGCATTGTTATAAAACGTCGATACTTACCATCCTCAGTCTTTTTCACTAATCTCTGAGGGAAGGGTGGTGGTGATCTAGGCATGGGAATTACCTTCATAGGGACTTCTGCATCTTTTCCAGTGCTCTCTTCTGCTTCACCACTACCCTTTACCACCTTATCATCATCCTTTCTCACATTTTCCTCATTAGACGACATATGCGGGTCAATGGTTTGCTTACCACCACGAGTAATAATTGCCATACAGTGTGCATCATTTTTTGGATTTTTGACAGTGTTGCTAGGAAGAGTGCCCGGTTGCCGTGTGTTCACAATCGCAGATAATTGGGCCATTTGCAACTCGATTTGCTTAATCGATATTCCATGTGTATCGACTTTTTACCCAATACCTGCTAAATCACACCTTAACTCTTTAATGTGCTCATCACTAGTATCGAACCTCCTCATCATTTTGTGCAACATATCCTCAACTCGCGCCATACTACTTCCACCATCCTAGGAGTAACTTCACAATTTTGAGGAGGAACATAGGGCCCATTCCTGTCATTTCTATTACCATAGTTACCCTTGTTAAAGTTGTTGTCGCGGTTGTAGTTTCCATCTCGGACATAATGACCCTCACGGTTGTAGTTACCATAGTTCCGACCTTGGTTCCCTTGACCTTGGCGCCAATTCTCCTGATTAGAGCCTTGGGCACTTGGTCGGAAACCCCCCGTATGCTCATTTACCACATAGGAATCCTCCTCATAATAATACTCATCATTTTGTGGCGGTGGTTTCGACAAATAGTTGACTTCATTTATCTTTTCTGCACCCCCAATGACATGTTTTAGTACCAGCCCAAGCTCAGTTCTCATCTGAGACATTTCTTCACGAATCTCATATGTGGCTGGGTTGTGAGTGGATTGTACTGCGAAGGTATTTCTCCAGGTATCTGACTTCCTAGTACTCCAAACTTTATTATTCTAGGAGATTTTCTTTAATTTTTCAGCAATATCAGCATAATGACACTCCCTATAAGATCCACCTGCTATAGTGTCCAACACCGCTTTATTATTATCATCCTGTCCCCGATAGAAGTATTCCTTCAGTGACTCATCATCTATACAGTGATTTGGAACGCTTCTCAAGAACGAGGTGAATCTATCCCAAGAACTAATAACTGACTCTCCTGGTAGTGCCACAAAGTTGTTCACCCTGTCTTTGTGGTTTAGTTTCTTGGAGACCGGATAGTAGCGTGCTAAGAAAACATCTCTTAGTTTGTTCCAAGTGAAAATTGAGTTGTAAGGGAGCTCAGTGAACCATATAGCAGCCTCTCCCGTCAGTGAGAGAGGAAACACTCTAAGCCCTATTACATCCAAGTCCAAGTTAGGCCTCCCTACACATCTTTTACACACTGCCCTTACCTTAGCTATATGGGCATGTGGATCTTCAGAAGGTAGCCCTGAAAACAAACCTCTGGCAGTGAGCATTTTCATCAGGCTACTAGTTACCACGAAGGTGTGGCCTGGTGGTAGAGGAGGCAAGACAAGTGGCCCATCGGAGTTTGCTATGTTGTCATAGCCTCTGTTGTATGTTTGGAACCGTGGAGCGGGATTTTGTCCCCTCTGTTGATGTTCACCCGGAGCATCGGGTAACAACTGACCATTAACATCAACCGGAGCTGGGATGTTCTGATTTGGATCATCATCATTAATTCCCAAGTTTCTATTTATGTTGCGTAGTGTACGCTCTAATTCGTGATCGTAGGGAAACAAGGGTTCTCTTCTTCTCCGTGTAATTGGCATACAAGGAAGATGGTTCTGCAAGAATAAAAAACACTATAACAAAGTAAAATCAAGAAAATATCAATTAAACTATAGTAATAACTAAAAGCTACTTTCCCCAGCAGCGGCACCAAAATTTGATACGCTCAAACTTACTTCTTAAATAAGAAGTAAAGCGGTCGTGTCAAGTAAATAACCCAACTAGCGAGGTTGGGATCGTTCCCACGAGGAAAATTTTATAGACTTAACTTCAATCTATTACTACTATTGTTCAGTCAATTACTTCCTTGGAAAGCAAAAATAATAAAAAGGGGGGTTTCTATTTCTAAGTAAATGAAAATAACTAGCAGAATAAAAGGAGACAACTAATAGCTTCGAATGCTGGAGTTTAATCAATTAATCAAAGTAACTAGGGTTTACGTGTTCCCCACAGGTTCATAACTCCATAAGTCTAACTATAACAATTCTTTCCTAGTATCTTGCATGCAAAGTGATAAGTTATGTATTTCTAAATCCTTGGTCCGGCATCTAGAAAATGTCACTCCGCACCTTGGTCCGACTACGTGTGTTGCTATCCTAACCCTTATCTTTACCTCATATTAAGCATCGTATTCGATATTTGACTAAGTTATTACCTCGTACCAATCAATACTAGCCTATTAGATAGTATACATTAAATATATGTTGATAATTCTTTTCCTATTATCTACCTCCTTGGTCCGGCAAGTAGCATTAAAACGAGTTCTAACGTTGTCCATCCGTAAAAAAGACTTCTAAACGAAAAATTATCAATACATGCAAGACACTATTCTAGAATTGTTATTTTAGTTAGGTTTTGCCTCATTATTAGCCTATGGTTCCCAAAACCCTAGTTATGGAGTTTAGTTACCCATAGTCATAATTACAATATTCAATATGTGATATAAGAATTCATTTACTTACTTCAATGAGAAAGAGTAAAATCTGAAAGTTCACTTGATTAATCAGCAAAAGTCACCAACAGTCAATGATAAAAGTCTCAAGATAATCAATAATCTCTCAAAGAGTATACAAAATAATCAAGAGTCTCACAATATTCAAAGGTCTAAATTTGATCTAGAGTCTAACCTCAAAAATGAGGTTTTTCAAACTATTTATAGAAAATAAAAACCTAATTAAACAAGGACTCTATTTGCTGGAAATCTGTCAAAACGCGGCTGGATCGACGGACCTCGCGATGGGACGTCGTTGTCATGACGGGCCGTCGTGGACTCCACCGTCCCATACTTGCAAATTTCTTCTGTTGCTCTCTTCATTACCCTCGATGGCAGGTATGACGGATCATTACGAGCACAACGGTCCGTCGAGGGTCTTCGTTCCAAAACACTTTAACTTTTGGAATATGGGTACTGGGGCTACCTCTCTGATCTTCAAGACGAACCTGCAGGACGGACCGTCATCGTAGTTTACAGTATGTATTTACTCAGAAAGATTTGAATTTGAGACAGAGGAGATGGATGGAACTACTGAAGGACTATGATATCACTATCTTGTATCATCCGGGAAAAGCTAATGTTGTAGCAGATGCTTTAAGTAGAAAGGCAGGGAGCATGGGAAGTCTAGCCCATTTGCAGGTTTCTAGACGCCCATTGGCTAGAGAGGTTCAGACTTTTGCTAATGACTTTATGAGGCTAGAAGTAAATGAGAAGGGAGGATTTTTGGCCGGTGTGGAGGCAAGATCTTCCTTTCTTGATAAGATTAAAGAAAAGCAGTTTATCGATGAGAAACTGATCTGGATCCGAGATAAGGTGTTGCGAGGAGAGGCTAAAGAAGCAAAAATCGATGAGGAAGGTGTTTTGAGAATTAAGGGAAGGGTATGTGTACCCCGTGTCGATGATTTGATTCACACTATTCTTACAAAGGCTCATAGTTCAAGGTATTCTATACATCCTGGTGCAACCAAGATGTATCGTGATCTAAAGCAACATTTTTGGTGGAGTAGGATGAAGCGTGACATTGTTGATTTTGTTGCTCAATGCCCGAATTGTCAGCAGGTAAAGTATGAACACCAGAGGCCTGGAGGGACACTTCAGAGAATGCCCATTCCTGAATGGAAGTGGGAGAGAATTGCAATGGACTTCGTGGTTGGTCTTCCAAAGACAATGGGTAAGTATGACTCCATTTGGGTAATTGTTGACAGATTAACTAAGTTTCCTCATTTCATTCCGGTCAAGGTGACTTATAATGCAGAGAAGTTAGCCAAACTTTACATCTCAGAAATTGTTCGATTGCATGGAGTTCCACTTTCCATTATATCAGATAGAGGTACGCAGTTTACTTCTAAGTTTTGGAAAACATTGCATGCCGAATTAGGTACTAGGTTGGATCTTAGTACCGCATTTCACCCTCAGACCGATGGTCAGTCTGAGCGAACGATTCAGGTGTTGGAAGATATGCTTCGCGCATGTGTGATAGAATTTGGTGGTCATTAGGATAACTTCTTACCCTTAGCAGAGTTCTCATACAACGATAGCTATCACTCAAGTATTGATATGGCCCCATTTGAGGCACTGTATGGGAGAAGATGTAGGTCTCCCATTGGGTGGTTTGATGCATTTGAGGTTAGACCTTGGGGTACTGACCTTCTGAGGGAATCGTTAGATAAAGTGAAATGCATTCAAGAAAAGCTTTTAGCAGCTCAAAGTAGGCAGAAAGAATATGCAGACCGAAAGGTTAGAGACTTGGAGTTTATGGAGGGTGAACAAGTCTTACTGAAGGTTTCACCCATGAAAGGGGTGATGCGGTTTGGTAAGCGAGGTAAGCTTAGTCCGAGGTATATTGGTCCATTTGAAGTTCTGAAGCGCGTGGGGGAGGTAGCGTATGAATTAGCCTTGCCCCCAGGACTGTTAGGGGTGCACCCTGTATTTCATGTGTCTATGCTGAAAAGGTACCATGGGGATGGAAACTACATTATTTGTTGGGATTCAGTCCTTCTTGATGAGAATTTGTCCTATGAGGAGGAGCCTGTTGCCATTCTGGATAGAGAAATCCGCAAGTTGAGATCAAGGGAGATTGCATCCATCAAAGTTCAATGGAAGAATCGACCAGTTGAAGAGTCCACTTGGGAGAAGGAGTATGATATGCAAGAAAAATACCCGCACCTGTTTACAGATTCAGGTACTCCTTTTCGCCCTTGTTTTTCTTCTTGTGATCGTTCGAGGATGAACAATGGGTAAATTGGTATCTATTGTAACGACATGTTAGTCGTTTTGAGAAGTAGAGTTTATTTCTGGTAATAACTGTCTGGGCCGACGAATCCCACGACGGACCATCATGGGCGCGACGGACCGTCGAGGGTGTCTCGTTCCAAAACACTTAGATCCTGAAAATTTGAGTACTGAGATCGACTCTCTGAACGTCACAACGGAATGGCAGGACAGGCCGTCGTTGGCACGACGGACCGTCACAAATCTTTCCACAGAATGAACTCTCTGAACTTTGTGACGGACATGCAGTACGGACCGTCACAGTCGTGACGGACCGTCACAGGCTGCGTAACCCTGACTGGGTCGGATTTCTGTTAAAAGTTTTTAAGGGGCGTTTTGGACTATTCATGCTTATAATTATAAAGTTAGTGGATTAATGTTAATAGTTCAATTACGTGGGGGTTAAAGGAGATAACCTTGAAATAAAAAGTGGGTTATTTTTATCATCTTTTATACTTAATTATATGACAATTAGGGTAAAAGAAAAAGGGTTTGAATAAGAAAAATAGAAAAAAGAGAGGGACGAACGAGCGAGAGAGAGAGAATAATGAAGGGACAGCAAGGATTTGGAGAAGTAGATTGATGGATCACGATTCTTCGGTGGAGGTAGGTTATGGTTTATGCTATTTCTAGTAAACTCTTAATAGCGAATGATATGTATTGGGTAGTATTGTAAAGTCTTCTATATGGTTAATTGTATGCTTGCATGATGTGATTATGTAATTGTAATGGGTTGGGAAGATGAGGTTGTGAAGCTTAAACCTAAACCCTCTCTGTTAATGATGATGCCTTGGTATAAAAGAAGGCTTGATGAACTAAAAGAATGAGGTTAATGGATCGGGTGTCACGTTCTGATACCAGGATAGTAGTAGTGGATCGGGTGTCACGTTCCGACACCAGGATAGTAGTAATGGATCGGGTGTCACGTTCCGACACTAGGATAGTAGTAGTAGATCGGGTGTCACGTTTCGACACCAGGATAGTAGTAGTGGATCGGGTGTCACGTTCCGACACCAGGATAGTAGTAGAGGATCGGGTGTCACGTTCCGACACCAGGATAGTAGTAGAGGATCGGGTGTCACGTTCCGACACCAAGGTAGTAGTAGGGGATCGGAGTGTCACGTTTCGACACCAGGATAGTAAAAAGAATGAATCTTTAATCATGTTAATATACTCAGATTTAAAGAACCTATTTTCCCAAATGAGTATGGTGTGGAGGCATGAGTCCTCATAGTTGTGCTTGGGTGGTGGACAATGGTTATGGTATTTGTTGTTGTTATCTGTTGAGTATGGTAGTCGATTTTATGTTATTATCTGATATATATTTCTTTCTATTTTGAGTTGGCCGATGATACCTACTCAGTACTTGTGCCTCGTACTGACCCCTACTTGTATGTTTCTTTCTTGTTATTTGTGGAGTGCAGCAAACGTACCATCGACTTCGACTCAACCGCAACTCTAGCCAGACTTCAGCATAATCAGATTTCAGGGTGATCTATTGATCATAGCTCGGACTGGATTCTTTCCTTCGCGTCTTGATGTCTTGAAGTTCGGACATGGACCATCTCTTTTACTTATTTTAGTTTCTTAGATACTCTTAGATTTAGTAATTTGAGGATAGATGTTCTTGTGATAATGACTTCCAGGTTTTGGGGATAGTAATTGATAAATTTTAGAAGTTATTTAATTGATTTCGTTAATGAGTTTTAAGTCTTCCGCATTATTTTCTGTTTATTATGGTTGAAATGTTGGGATTAGATTGGTTGGTTCGCTCACATAGGAGAGTAAATGTGGGTGCCACTCGCGGCTCGTTTTGGGTCGTGACAAACTTGGTATCAGAGCATTAGGTTCGTTGGTCTCATCACACAAGAACGAGTCTAGTAGAGTCTTGAGGAACAGTAGGGGGACGCCTTTACTTTTCTTTGAGAGGCTATAGGACTTTAGGAAAAAATTCCATTCCTTCTTTCTTTCGTGCTATTACTTGGATCCAATTGGTATCTAGGTGATACGAATTGGTATCTGACCATCTTCACTCTATTTCGCAGATGGTTAGAACTAGAGCAACAACTGCGCCAACACCAATACCGACAAGACAAGATGCGTCTGAGCCAGCCACTGGGGCTGTAGCTCGAAGAGAAGCAGTAGCGAGAGGCCATGGTAGAGGTCGCGGGAGGACGTCCTCTAGAGGAAGAGGACAAGCACCTGGCCCATCTAGTACTAGGGCGGTGACTCCTCCACCGACTGAGGAAGTAGTAAGAGAGGGTGAGGAAGGGGAGGCTAAAACAACATAACATAGGCCTGTAAAATATAAAAAAGAACCCAAAAGCCCCTATGAAAACCTATCAACACTGGTCTAGGTTCGGTCAATAGTCTGTACTAGTCAACCATGGACAAGTACTAAGGCCTTAAAATTTATCCAACTCTAACGGGACCATACACGGTCTGTAGGACTTCTTACGGTCCATAGACCCTAATCATAAGACTCAACCTTAACCCCAAATTTCACTAAGTTTGGATTGCTTTACCAAACTCATCTCTACAATCCGTAGATTATCAACTTACAATCTTCATCAACCATATGACGAGATACTAAAACTTGATTTTTCAAGAATTATTTTTCCATTTCTAGGAGTCTAGACAGATCACATAGACCTTAATCGGTAGCTACCAATTATGCAATCCTTTCCCTTCTCGAAATTCGAGTTGTTACAATGTCTCCATCTTGAAAACATTCGTCCTCAAATTGAACTCAAAGAAACACAAAGAGGGTTGGGGAGGAGATCTAACAATGCAACATAATTTCAATTACATAATAATGTGCATAATCAAAGAGAAAATCAAATCCAGGCTAACATATACTTTAAAATATCATTTCATAAAACATATATACATGCATATGAAACATGAGAATGTCTAATACTCATGAATTTGTAAGAATGAACTATGAAGGACTAAATATCTCATGCCAGAGTAGTATCGGAGAGAAAGAGATGAGGATATCACGACATCATGTTGTCCTCGACCTCCCAAGTGGCACCCTCAACCAATTGATTCCTGCACAACACCTTCATGTATGCAACTTCTTTGTTTCTCAACGTTTGAACTTATCAGTAAAAGATCTGAACCAGATCTTCCTCATACGAAAAGGATTTATTTTATACAAGATTTTCTAATGGTACAATAGATGTTGGATTACCAATGCTTTTCTTTAATAATGACACATGGAATATCATATGCACTGACGATAATTAAGATGACAATCTAATTCATAAGTCACCTAGCCTATCCGCATCAATACTTGATTATGTTAAACATATTAGGGACTAAACTTTCCTTTGTTACTAAACCTCATGACACCCCTCATAGGTGAAATCTTCAACTAAATTCAATCATCAACATCTAACTTAAGATCCTTTCTTATAACATCAACAAAGGACTTAAGATCTCTTCTTCTAACATAAACCATATGAGAATTTTCTTTATGGTAAAATATTAATTTCTGAGTTGTTCTCTTTGTTTGTACACCCACTATTAGAAAATTTACTTTCATTATTTCTTCTTTTATTTTCCTTCGACTTCTTGTTGTTCTATCTTATTTAGATATAAATTTTGTTTTATTGATACATTTAGAAAGTTTTGTTGAGTTTTTTCCTCATCAATATCTTTGGCATATCGATCATTATTCCTATATGTTATTTCCTCTTTTAGGTTAACACATTGCATTTTTTCAATCTTTGTATTAATTGTTGGTATATTCATTTGTTCACTAGTATTATTATTTTCTTTTTGTTTCTCTTAACTTTGTGAGCACCCAACCTATGTTTTTTTTGTAAAATTTCATTGAACAATACAAATGTAAACAGTGACATTAAATCTTATTTTGTGCAAATTCCCAAGCTCATTGTCCATGAGAAATCTTTATGTTAATGGGCAGTTGAATTTGTTTTGTATCAATAGATTAGCATGATGTTGATATTATGCTTGTCTAGAAATAGACACTAATTGAAAAGGCCAACAAATTGTTGATACTTAGAATTGAGCTGGAGACATTTGCAATTGTAAGTCTAAGGGCTCATTTCTTTTACTTAATAGAAGTTTGAATCTAAATGTTTTGAGATATTTGATCATTACGTGCATTTTTTTCCATTAAGAATCTAAAAACTTAATTTCTTTGAATAGATTTAAATCATTAAAATTTATAATAGTGTCTTAAAATCATTAAAAGGTATTCTTGTACGGGTAATATTCACCATCACTCTAGCTGCAATCACCAACCATCACCACTAATCAGATATGTCATCATCACCACTACCACCACCGTTGTCAACCACCATTACTGTCATCTACCATCCGTCACCTCTGTCATCACAACTATCACCATTGCTAATCACTATTTTCTTCTGCTAGCACACTTACCTCATCCATTATTATAATTATATCCATTGTTGTCCGACTATATAGCCATTGTCACCTAAACTACCACTACCTTAATTATCTACAATCAAATTCTACTATCAACAAACTCCATCATCATAACTAGCACCGCTACCAACTACAACTACACATTCTTCGGTTGTCACCACCTTTACCGCTACTATTAGCCACTATCACAAGTGTGGTAAATCTTTGCTATCAACCACCTACATCATCATAACTAGCTTCGCTGCCAACAATCCGAAACACATCATCAACCTCCAAATATTCTTCAGCCACCACCATCAGCCCAATCAATTACTAACATCAATCAACTTCACTAATACAATCACCAATACAACTATCAATCTCTTCCATTATGACAGTCGCCACAATAACTACTCGCCTTCATCACCACAATTATCACCACTGTCGTACTAGCGAGTAACAACAACTAAATCATCATTTACACAACTACAAACTATCTCCACCATCACTAAGGGTAAGTGTTTCATTTTTTTTAATCAAACAATGATTTGATTTTATTAATATTTAATTAATTCTTATTTGATTATATATTTAGTATATACATATGAATAAATTATAGACATGCAGATGTTGGAAAATAAACAGTTTTAATCATTGAATGTTCAGATCTAGAAAAGTCTTAATCATTCAAACTTTGCGTTCAAGTTCAAACATCTTAATCTTCATGAAAACGAATAACGTTTAAATCTCATTTGACTAAAGTAACAAACTGTCTTAATACCAAAAGAGTTTTCACTTGGGGTGTTTCGATAAGAAAGAAAAGATTTTTCTGAGAAAATAAGTGAATTTATTATTTCTTTTTATTTTGTGGTCAGTAGATAAGCCAAACATATTTTCTTAAAAATATGTAAGAAAATATGTGTATAATATCAATGAATATTATGAAAGATGGAGTGGAAGAAACGGTCTGGAGGGGTGGGTATAACATAGGGGTGGCAAGGGAATCGGGTCGGCCCGCCGGACCCGGTCTCGTTGATATTGGGGGGTTTATGGAATAGGGGTTTAGGGGATTGGTCAGGGGTCGATTAACCATTTGGTCCCGATCGACTCGACTGAACCAGCCAGTTCGCGGGATCCCCTGATTTATTTTTTAAAAAATAAAAATAAATTTGTAGTCGTTGCCAACCGTTGGGGAAACGACTAGTGGATCCCCCAACGGATAACACCCCCCAACTTTTAATACTTCAATTTAAACCCTCAAGTTATCATAAATACATTTTAACCCATTTTTAATACTATAAATACCCCTCCATCCCTTACTATTTCTTACAAAATCATCTATTCTCATTTCTCTCATTTATTTTCTATATCCTCTCAATCTTAATTCTTAAATTTTAATTTCTATTCCATTGAAATCTTATATTATTATAATATATATATTTTAATTTTCAAATTACAAGTTACAACAAACTACAAGCTTCAAGAATCAGTTTAACGTTTACTACTAACGTAGACGTTTGGTACATTCGTTTCAAATATTTATATTTTATTTTTCGTATTTAATTTTTGTGTTATTATTATTTTCATATTACACATTATATATAATTAAACATGAGTTCTAGCAATAACAATACCGGTAAAGAAAAATAGAAAGAACAAGAGAACGAACAAGGTGCCATTTTAAAAATATTTAATTTTGGTAAAAAAAATAGTAAACAAAAAAATAAGAGTAAATGTGGTGGTACTTCATCTAAATCAGTGTCTAGAGTTAGATTTAATATAAATGATTCTACTTATGTTGATGATACTTCTTATGATTTTGATTCAGATGTTCAACTCAATCCTGAATGTTTAGAACGACGTTATGGTAATATTAATCCTAATCTAGATGAAAATTCAGGTGAAGAAGTAGAAAATGATTCGGGAGAAGAGGAATTAGAAGATACACCTATTAGTCCGATAACACAAGCTCCAAATGAAACTACAAATTTAAAGGAGAAAAATTGTGGACGTCCACCCCTTTTACCTCCCACAAGGGAGAAGGTGAAGTATCGACGCCCTAAAACTTATATTGTGTAGCAATTTATGACTTTCATAAGAAAAACAATGTCGCTATTGTAATAAGTGTAAGCAACCTTTTAAACATAGACAAGGTGGGGGTCAAGGTAGGACGGGGGATTAAATTGACATTTGTTATCTTGTGCCGATTCAATATATAGAAGCTAAAGCATTAGCCGATAGAAAAAAGAAATTACAGTTAATGAATTTGATATTAGTGGTAATGAATCGATAGGGGCTTCTAACATGGTTCAAGTAACATTAGATCCTTCTAACCCCGGTGGTCCACTAACACAACGTAAATATAATAAGGAAAGAGATCGCAAAAATTTAGCTAAAATGGGTTCTGTTTGTGTTTTGCCTTATAGATTTCCTTCAAATCCCAGTTTTATTGAATATATTCAACAAACTTATAATCCTGCTTTTAGAGGTTTTGCAAGAAATATTGTTAAATATGATATTTTTGAAGAACAAGATAAACATTGTCAATATCTTCGTTGTTTGTTTAGCATATTAAATAGTTGAGTGTCTATAACTTCGGACATGAGTCGTAGTGTTAATGGACATGATTATTTAACTGTTATAGCACATTGGATTGATCATTGTTAGAATTTGCAAAAAAAGAATCTTAAGATATAAAGAATGTGTAGAGAAAATAACTGGTGCATATTTAGCTTCAAATATTTTGATTGTATTAGATTATTACATTCTTATCGATAAAGTAATGTTTGTCGCATTAGATAATGAATCAAATAATACAAACGTTGCTAGTATGTTAAAAGTTAGATTATGTCCAATTAAGTATAAAGTTTTTCATGTTAGATGTGTTGCACATATATTAAATTTAGTTGTACAAGATGATATTTCGTTATTGGATTGTGGTTGCATGAAAATTGAATATGTTGTTGCATGAATTTTTCATGCTAATAAAGCTGCTAAAATTAGGGAATTTAATGAACGTTGTTTACTATGTGAATTGTCACCTAGAAGAATTTCAAGACATTAAAATAAGGTGGAATTCATTTTACAAAATGTTTTTCAGTTGCTTACAATTTAAAAGACCCATACAAATAGTGTTTAATGCTCATAATGTTGACCCATTAGATAGAATTTGTGATGAAGATTTGGAAGAAACTAGAGAACTATTAGAATTTTAAAAACTTTTTTATGATGCTACAACCATGTTTTCTGGAATTCAGCATCCTACTATTTCATCAGTATTAATAAATATTTGTGGTCTTTCAATTCAATTTTCTAAATGTAAAAAAAATAGATAAATTTAGAGTTGCAATTGAAGGTATGATTGAAAAGTTTTAAAAATATTTTTTTTCTATTCCTCAGATTTATTTAACCACTACTTTACTTCCTGATTATAAATTACGAGGTATGCATGCATTTGTTGACATTTTTTTATGATACTTGAGAAATTTTTTAACGGATGAAAATTCAACTTGTGAAAAGGGTAAGTTTAGTATAAAAGTAGAAGAAAAACTTTTATATGAAAAATATAGAACAACGGTAAATACTCAAGGAGAAGTTGGTCAATCTTCTAATCCTGAGAGTGAAGTTCGAATTTAAACTAATATGCAAGGTTTTCATGGTCTTAGTTCTCTAACCGTGATGATTTTGAACAATATCTTAATCAATCTTTAGGAGCATTGGAAATCAAAGATGACAATGGAGATTTATTAGGATGGTGGAGGGGGCGGAGCGTTGCATTTCCAATTTTGAGCAAAATGATTCGTTATGTTGCTATTCAAGCTTCATCAGTTACATCGGAGGCTGCTTTCAGTGCGGCAAGGTTTCAAATTGGCGATCATAGACATTCATTCGCGGAAGAAAGTTTGGAAACATCAGTTTTATTTAGAGACTGGGTCAATGCCGATAGGAGGAATAATAATTTGCCAAAGTTAAATTCCAAACAAGCAGCTTGTGTTAAAACGATAATTGAATGTAGGGATGATGAATTAGAGTCACAGGAATTTCTAGCAAGTTTGCCAACACCGGAGGATGTCAACATCGATATGATGCGATAATTAGAATAATTCACCCTAGATAGTGTTTACTTCATTACTTTATTCATTCATTTTACTTTCAGGAATAATTGCCTTAACAAACATAGACCATGTGAGCTAAACATGGAATACGGTGTTATGAACCCTACACCGAAAGAAGGTTCTCTATTTGCCAAGGTAGAACTAAAACATGAACATCACTTTCTAGGTGGACCCACTAGCTAGTCTTCCTATAGGGACAAAATAGTTAATGAACTAGGAGATAATTCTGGAACTCACTACATGTCCATTAGCATTGGAGTCCTCATCTCATGAACACATTGGTTAATCTCCCTTCCTTTGGGGATTCAACACCCCTCATTTTAAAGTTCACTCGGTGCTAAGCTAAATTTCCTTTTTAAAATGTCTTTAAGCCTTTCTTAATCATCACATCTTATTTTAGGTCATAGGAGACTAACCCCTTGTATATTCATAGTCATTAGCTCATTAGATATTGCATGATAATTTCCTTTCATAACAATCCTTAATTTGTGAGATCAACATAGCATAATCATATCATAGTAAGGCACACAACTAATTCATATTCAACCTTGTATCTTCATACCCTTAACATGATCTCACAATTCACATAGTCAATACATTTCATCACATTAATCAAACCATCACCTTCTTAATCTAATCATAAAATACTTCAATTGAACATCATCATCAAGTATAAGCCATCATCATTGAAGTAAAGGATTCAAGATCATAAATTCTTACCACATAACCTTCATAAGCCTACTTCAAGATATTAGCATCAATTCGACCATATTCGTCCATCAATTTACTTAATAACATCTATACAAGAACTAAGTCAATCGTATCATCACTAATTCAATCAACCTCAATTCATAACCTAGGATTAGGGAAAAGGGTTTAATCATGAATTCTTTCATAAAACTAGGTAAATGACTAAGAACTACAATAATTAACCCATAAATAATCGTAATCTATCAATAATAATCGAAGGAAATCAACATCTAATATAATTGAAAGATCAAATACAAAATTGGAACGAAATCCATGTTTTTGATATCTTTTAGAAATCAACTTTGAAGAGCCTCTTGGAGAAAGAGATCCCACGAGTGAATAGCTTTCATGCCTTAGGATATCTTGAGAATTGAAGGTGAAAAAGTCTTTGGGGACGTAGTGAACCTTGAAGCTTGGTCTTCAATGGTGTCTAGAAAAGAGAGAAAGTAGAGAGAAGTTGGAGAGAATTGGGTTTGGGAAATATGAGGTGTTAGGTTAGTTTAACGAGGTTTAGGTCTTATATAGTCCCTCAACTAACTTAACTAACCCTCCCTTTAAACCTTAATTAACCGACTAACCAACTAACTAGTTAAGTCATTAACTTAAAAACTTGGCAATGAAACTCGACCCTCAAACGATGGTTGCCCGTCGATCAAACGAAGACACCGTACTGGCAAGCCGTCATTTGATTCAGAGTGTGTTTTTTTGGACATCTTGGGAAAATGGCTAAGTGTCAACCAACGGAGCCATCAACGGACCGTTGATCAAACGATGGCTCGTAGTTTGGCTCGTGGATGCACACTGTCCAACTTGACAATTTTGGGTCAAATAGAAGGGTCCTCTCCAAGGACCCTTAGGGTGGTCCTTGGGTAGTCATACCCGGAGGTTTTGACCCCGAACACACTCTTCTATATGTTTAACACCTTTTCACCGATTTTCATCAAATTCCTACTCTTAAAACCACATGAAACATGCCAAGGCACACTAACCTCAATTTCACTAGTCTCCAGACGTCATGGATCAAACGACGGCTCATCGTTTGGCTCGTGGATGCACACTGTCTAACATGACAGTTTTGGGTCAAATAGAAGGGTCCTCTCTAAGGACCCTTAGGGTGGTCCTTGGGGAGTCGTACCTTGACGTTTTTCCCCTAAACACACTCTTCTATATGTTTAACACCTTTTCACCAATTTTCATTAAATTTTGACTCTTAAAACCTCATGAAACACGCCAAAGCACACTAACCTCAATTTCATTAGTCTCCGGACGTCATGGACATTTCTTGATGTTTTGATTTTATCACTTCCTAACTAGTTTCAATACATTAAAATAGGCTTAGAAATAGTGTTTCAAGTCTTAGTTCATCATGTAAGGCTCTAGACCAAGTCATGGACTTCTGGAGTGTTACATTATCCCCCAGTAACATTCGTCTTCGAATGACACAAAAATCTTTTTATAGGGAGAGGATGTACTCAATACTAGCAGCCCAACCAACAACAAATAATCAAAAGGAGTTAGAACTCAAAGGAGTAATTCAAATACTCCGTTCAATACATAAACATGTCATTACACATACCAACTCAATCACAAGTCACAACACATAAGAGCTCAAATTTTCACAACACACAATGAGGAACTACATTCTCACCATCAACATGAGCTCAAAATGACACCAAAGAGTTACCATGCTATTCTTCTCAAAACAGCACCAAAAGACCAAAAATCTCAAGAAGACAAAAATATATATTTCACATTAGTCCAAGTTAACACAAAAAAACTTTTTCAAGAGAACTCATTTTGACATAAACCTTTACCAAAATACGCGCATACTTAGAAAATTAGCCAAATTCATATTTATTCATTATTTTTATTATTAATAAGAACTACTAACCTTAACTAGGAAAATAGATGAGGATAACGGGACTTCATGTCGGCCTCTGCCTCCCATGTTGCACCCTCAACTAGGTGGTTTCTCCATAGAAACGAAGGCAACCTATTTGTTCCTCAACTTCTTAACTTAACGATAAGGATTTCCACCGCAACCTTTTCATAAGAAATGTTCTCATCCACACCTAACCCTTCAATAGGGAGAATAGACTCGGGGTCACCAATACACTTCTTAAGCATGGAGACATGAAATACCGAATGAACCAAAGCTAGTTCACTAGGTAATTTCAATTCATAAGCAACCTTCCTGACTCGTTGCAACATCTCATAGGGACCCACATACCGGGGACTTAACTTTCTCTTCTTACCGAATCTCATCACTCCTTTCATAGGTGAAATCTTCAAGTACACCTTATCACACACTTCAAATTTCATGTCTCTTCTCCTATTATCGGTATAAGACTTTTGCCAATTATAGGTTGTACTCAATCTATTCCTTATCACATGAACTTTCTCCAAAGCTTCGTAGACTACTTCGGGACCAAGGAGTGAAGACTCACCAACCTCAAACCACCCAATCCGGGACCTACGTATTCTGCCATAGAGTGCTTCAAAAGGATCCATGACAATACTGTAGCTATTATTATAGGATAACTCAATCAATGGCAAGTGATCGTCCCAACTTCCCTTTAAATAAATTACACAAGCTAATAACATATCTTCTAGGGTTTAAATGGTACGTTCCATTTGACCATCCTGTTTGAGGACGAAAAGCAGTTCTAAGATTCACTTGAGTACCCAACCCTTTTTGGAAAGACCTCCAAAAACGAGAAGTGAATTGAACACCTTTATCTGATATGATGGACAAAGGGATCCCAAGAAGGATCACAATCTTCTCAATGTATATTCTTGCATAATCCTCCACCAAATAAGTAGAATTGACGGGGATAAAGTGAGTGTATTTTTTCAACCTATCCACAACCACCCATATTTAGTTTTTGCCTATGTGTCCGAGGCAAACCCATTACGAAGTCTATATTAATGTTTTTCGACTTCCAAGCAGGATCTTGCATTTCTTGATGTAAGCCACCAGGCTTTTAATGCTCGACCTTTACTTGTTGGCAATTTGGACACTTAGATACAATAGTTAATTTTATACTATTATTCATTATATATTAGTTTCTATTTGGGTTGGCCTATGTTACCTACTCAGTATGTGTTCCTTGTACTGACCCCACTTGTGTTTGCTTCTTTTTCTATTATGGAGTGCAGAAAGTGTACCACTGACTCAAACTCACCCTCAGCTCTGGCCAATCTCTAGCACATCAGGTTTTGGGGTGAACTTTTATTTCTAGCTCTTGCTGAATTCTTTCATTCATGGAATGATGTCCTTGAATTTCGGACATGAACCAACTTATTTACTTATTTTGGTGTCTTTGATACTCTTAGACTTGGTATTTTGAGAACAAATGTCCTTGATGTAATGAATTTCAAATTTTGGGGATAATAATTGTTAGGCTTTAGATGTTTATTGGATTGGTTGCTTTAATAAGTTTGAGCTTCCGCATTTTATTGGTATTCATAGTTGAATTATTGATATATGTTGGGGTTTAGATTCCTTGGTTCGCCAACTTAAGAGGTGAAGTGGGGGTGCCACACGTGACTCATTTTGGGTAATGAAAAACATGGTATCAGAACCTTAGGTTCAATGATCTCATTACACACGGATATGTCTAGTAGAGTCTTACAAAACGGTACGGGGACGCCTTGAATTTTCTTCAAGAGGCTATATGACTTTAGTAAAACTCATATTTTTCTTTATTTCGTTCTATTAATTGAATCTTATTAGTATCTAGGTGATATAAATTGGTATATGACCTTCTTCACTCTATTTTGCAGATGGTCAGATTAAAGCAACAACTATGCAAACACCAACACCGGCAATAAAGGATGCTCCTGACCAACTATTGAGGCTGCAGCTTGAGGGGGAGAAGTGGCGAGAGGCCATAGTAAAGTTCACAGGAGCCCACTAGAGGCAGAGGACAAGCACCTGGTCTAACTAGGGATAGAGTGGTGACTCCTCCATCGACTGACGAGGTAGTGAGAGTGGGTGATTAAGGGGAAGGTGAGTAAATTAAGGAGAAGGAAGTACCACCCCAGCCTACTCCAGAGATGATTAACCAGGTTCTCACTAATCTCAGCGGGTTATCTGATCAGGAGACACCCTAGTGTTTTCTGCACCAGCACCTCAGGTTCAAGGAGTACAACATGCAGCTGTTGTAACTCCCCGCATGGATGCATCCATGTTCATGCATATAATATATTTTACTGTTTAATAAAGATTGTAAAAGTAATTATAGTATCTATTAAATTTAATGTTTCATACTTTACGAATTTACATGCTTTTGTAACATTCCATGTTTATGCATATAATATATTTTATACTAATTCTTAATTATTTGAGACATTAATATATCTTTTATTATAAAAAAAAATCAAAATTATGTTATTAGCTCAACTATTTTATGATAGTTTTCACCATGTCGAAATTGTCAAAGCTTGAATTTGTGGCACTTGCCATTTCTAGAAAGAACTATTTGTAATGGGTACTTGATGTCAAAATTCACCTTACCACAAAAGGTCTTGGTGATTGTATAATCGAAGAAAATAAGGCATCAAATTAGGATAAAGCGAAAGCTATGATTTTCCTTAGTCATTATCTTGATGAAAACATGAAGATTGAATACTTGACAGTAAAAGATTTACCAGAATTGTGGATAGGTGTGAAAGGGAGGTATGACCACCTCAAGACAATTGTATTGACAATGACTCGAGTGAATTCACTTACTGTTTCAAGACTATAAAACTGTATAAGTATAATTGTGTTGTATTTAGAATAACTTCCCAATTAAAATTATTTGGGGAAACAATAAAAGATAAGGATATGTTGGAAAAGACACTAAATACTTTTCATGACTCTAATATGTTATTACAGCAACAATACAATGAAAAAGATTTTCAGAAACACTCTGAACTAATCTCATGTCTTTTGGTGGTTGAGCAACATAGTAACCTTTAATGAAAAATCATGAAGCTCGTCCCACTAGAAGTACTCCATTATCGGAGACACATGGGGTAGAAGCACACAACCGACCTTAAGTAAGACAAAATAATCGAGGTCGAGAAAATGTGTGCGGGCTTGATAAAGAGAAAAGATGATATAATAATCGTCGAGGTGATGATCATAACAAAAAAGAGGACAATATAGGTTCTCAAAATAATCCTTCTAAAGGAAAGGGTCATCACTCTCATTGTTGTGGCCTTATAGGTCATTGGAAAAATGAACGTTGAGCATCTAAACATTTTATTAGGTTGTATCAGAATTTCTAAAAGAAACAGAAAGAAAGATGGTGCCTCCTCTTCTAATGTACGGGTGGACTCACATTTGACTCTCAAAGATATGATGAGAATGTTGAGGCAAATTCAACATTGAACGATGATGCTTTTGATAGGTTCGATGATATTACTCATCTAGAAGCTGAGGACTTCTTTGAGAATCGCAATTTATGATTGATGATAGAACTGAGAAGTAAATAATGTTGTTATGTGTTTTAATGTCTTATTTGAAATTCATGTACTTAAATTTTTCTTTTGTTAAGTTTCCTACTTCTTATTATGTATTTTTATTCTTATAAAGATAAATAAAAATTTTCAGTCTTTAGTTGAATCCAAAATGAGTAGTGGAGATATGTGTATTCTAGACAGTGTCACAACTCATACGATACTACGAGAAAATAATATTTCTCTCATTTGATAATGAAAAAGGCATATGTTAATACAATATCTGATAGTACAAAATTAATGAAGGGCTCTGGAAGAGCGGCCTTATTACTACTAAGAGGAATATTATTGGTAATTGATATTGCATTGTATTGTAGTAAGTCTCATAGAAACTTGTTAAGTTTCAAGGTTATTCGCCAAAATGGCTATCATGTTGAGACTGCAAATGAAGGAAAGGTTGAATACCTTTATATTACTACAATAAATGCATAGAAGAAAACTGTGCATGAAAAATTACCTGCACTTTCTTTTGAGTTGTACCATTCAAATATTTGTACATTTCAATCACATGTCGTGGTAAACATAAGGTTTACTAGTTCTAATGATTTTATCATTTGACATGACCGCTTGGGCCTCCCGGTTATAATATGATGTGTAAAATAATTGAGAATTCACACGGACATACTTCAAAAAATTAAAAAGTTCTTCAATCAAAGAAATTATCTTTTGTTGTTTGTTCACAAGAAATGTTGGTTATCAAACCATCAGTGTCTATGATTGTGGTGGAATCTCCTGCATTTTTAGAACGGATACAAGGTGATATATGTGGATCTATTCACCCTGTATATGGACTATTAAACTATTATATGGTCTTGATGGATGAATCTACAAGATGGTCTCATGTGTGCTCAATATCAACTTGTAACATGACGTTTGCGAGGTTGTTGGTTCAAATAATGAGGTTAAAAACACAATTTTCAGATTATACAATAAGAATAATTCGTCTTAATAATGCTGGTGAGTTTACATCTCAAGCATTTAATGATTATTGTTTTTCCATTGGAATAAAAGTTGAACATTCCGCTGCATATGTTTATACTCAAAATGATTTAGTAGAGTCATTGATTAAACATCTTCAATTGATAGCTAGACTATTGTTATTGCAGACAAAGTTCTCTGTTTCAATTTGGAGGCATGGAATTTTACATGCAGCGGCACTTGTGCGCATAAGACCAAGCAGTTATCATGACATCTCCCCATTACAATTAGTTTTTGGCCAGGAGCCAAACACTTTCCATCTTAAAATCTCTGATTGTGCGGTATATGTTCCTATCGCTCCACCAAACGCACAAAGATGGATCCCCAAAGAAGGTTGGGAATATATGTCGGGTATGAATCTCGTTCTATTATAAATACTTAGAACCTACAACTGGAGATTTATTTACGGCAAGATTTGCTTATTGTCATTTTGATGAATCAACATACCCACCATTTGGGGGAGAACAAAAGTGGTTGAGAAATGGGATAGATTGGAATTCCTATCTCATTTAGATCCTCAAACAAATCAATGTGAGCAAGAGGTTCAAAAGATGATTTGTTTGCAGAATATTGCAATCAACTCTCACATGCATTTATTAACCTTCCACGAGTTACTCTGCTAATGCTCAAGTTTGAGTTGATGTTCCAATAGGATAAAATGTTGAGACAAATGAGTCTGATCATGTTTAAAATGTGGTAGATCAATTGGTTTCAAGGATAAAAAATTTTGAAAAAGAAAAGGACTAAATGATCAAGATGATCATAATATGGAGGCAATTGATCATGAAAAGCTCCGAGACATAAAAAATGATGACACCACTAATGAGGTCTATGCACCTGAGAAAAAGATGAAATAGAAATAATATTGTGGTGAATAATATTTTTGCCTATAATGTTGCAATTGAAATAATGCAACAACATAAGGATTAAGAACCAAGTTTTGTCAATGAATGTAGATGGAGAAATGATTGGTCAAAATGGAAGGAAGCAATTCAAATAGAATTGGCTTCACTTGAAAAATATGAAGTTTTTGGACCAATAGTCTGAATATATGTGGGTACAAGTGGATATTTGTGCAAAAATGCAATGAAAATGATAAAGTCGTAAGATATAAAACACGACTTGTGGCACAAGAATTTTTGCAAAGGCCTAACATTGATTATGAGGAGACATATTCTCTTGTGGTAGATGTAATTACCTTTCGATATCTAATAAATTTAATAGTTCATGAAAAGCTTGAAATACATCGAATAGATGTTGTCAGTGCCTATTTATATGACTCACTAGATCACAATATTTTTATGAAAATCCCTGAAGCACTCAAAGTGTCTGAAGCATATAAAAATTTAAAAGAAGCTGTTCAATAAAGCTTTAGAAATCCTTATATGAATTGAAACAATCAGGATGAATATGGTATAATCGTGTTAGCGAATATTTTCTAAATGAAGGTTATAAGAATGATTATATCTGTCCTTGTATTATATACAAAAGTCAAGATATAACTTTGTAATAATAACCTTTTATGTTGATGACTTGAACACTTGTTGGAACTCATGAAGAACTTTCAAAAACTGTTGAGTATTTGAGGAAAGAATTTGAAATGAAAGATCTTGGAAAAACAAAATTTTGTCTTGGCTTTCAGATTGAAAATTTGAAAATGGAATATTTATCCATCAATCAACATATACTAAAAATGTTTTGAAGCGATTTTACATAGATAAATCACACCCATTGAATACCCCGATAGTTGTGAGGTCTCTCGATATAAATATATATTCATTTCGACCTCAAGAAAAGGATGAAGAGATTCTTGGTGATGAAACACCATATCTTAGTGCTATCGGGGCACTAATATACCTTGCCAACAGTACCCGACCAAATATTTATTTTATAGTAAATTTATTGGCTAGATTCAGCTCATATCCAACAAGAAGACATTGAAAAGGTACTAAACATATATTCGGATATCTTCAAGGAACAATTGATATGAAGTTGTTTTATTCTAATGCATACAAGTCAGAGTTGATCGGTTATTCAGTTGTGGGATATTTGTCTGACCCACATAAATTCCAATCTCAGATAGACTATTTATTCACATATGAAGGTACAACTATATCATGACGTTCGATGAAGCAAACAATAGTTGCTACTTCTTCAAACCATGCAGAGATAATAGCGATTCATGAAACTAGTCAAGAGTGTGTATGATTGAGATCAATGACTCAATACATTTTGCAATTATGCAGTCTTTCTGTGCAAACAAAGACTCTAACAATATTGTATGAAGATAATATTGCTTGCATAACTCAATTAAAGGGAGGATATATCAAAGGAGACCGAACAAAATATATTTTACCTAAGTTCATTTTCACACATGATCTTCAACAAAATGGTGAAATAAATGTTCAACGAATTCGTTCGAGTGATAATCTTGCAGATTTATTCACTAAGACATTGCTAACGTCAATATTTGAGAAACTAAGATAGAAGATTGGAATGTGTCGTCTCCAAGATATCAAAAAGTATTTCATCAGGGGGAGTAAAATACGCGTTACGCTCTTTTTTCCTTAGCCAAAGTTTTGTTCCCTTGGGTTTTCCTGATAAGGTTTTTAACGAGACAGCACTCAAGGCGTATTACAAAATGTGTGTACTCTTTTTTCTTCACTAGACTTTTTTCCACTTGTTTTTTCTAATAAGGTTTTAACGAGACACATTATCCATAAACATCCAAGGGGGAGTATTACAAATTATTCAATGTGTGCATGTTTCTTTTCAATCTACTCCTAACATAATGTCCCATTTAGTGTATCACTTAAAGCTTCTAACGTATTTGCTTAACATTTTATACGGTGATTTCTACTGACTATAAAAGGGTATGTTTCATCCTTGTAAATGACAACAAAAAGAGATAAATTAATACTCTCTACTCTATACTTCTCATTAGCATTTATCTTGCATTGCTTGTTTAGTATTAGTATTTTTCTCTTGTTTTACAACACACATTTCATACTTCAAAAATAAATAGTTGAGATTTCATAGTAAAGTTTTAATCGTGATTAATATAATTAATTACTTTCACATATTTACTTCTAAAATATTTTACAATCCCACGATTCTCAATTTATATTAAAGTTAATTAGATTCGAATTATTAATTTTAAATTATGACATGTGTTAAGAACATTAAGAATAGTAATGAGGTTATCTCGAATAAATAAGGAGGGACCATCGGCGAACAAGATGAGAGAAACAAGATCTCGTTATTTTGGACATGTGAAGCAGAGATACGCAAATGCTCTAGTAAAGGAGGTACAGCAGGTTGAATGTAATAGACTTAAGAAGAGGTGAAAATTGGTCGAAAAACATTGAGGAGGCATGATTAGACAAAATATGACATGACTTCAAATCACTAAGGACACGACCTTAGATAAAAAAAATTTGTGATAATCGCGTATTAAGATAGAAAGTTAGTAAGTAGTGAATATCATCTAGTTTTCGTTGGTTTTAGACTTGTTAGTATTTATCTTTATACTAGATGTATCATGTAATTCTAATTTTTTTGTTATATCAATCATCATTTGTTAACTGAATTTCAACTACTAATAGTATTTTATTTATGTTCATATTCTTTCGTTTAAGGTGCACACTATTTCCCTTATTTGTTGTTATATTATATAGGGAAAATGGTCTGATATACCCCTCAACTTTGTCATTTGAAGCTGATATACCTCTCGTTATAAAAGTGGCTCATATATGCCCTTACCGTTATACAAACGGCTCACATATACCTCTGCCGTTACAAAATGACTCACATATACCCTTCATTTAACGAAAGTTAAAAAATTAGTTTTAAATTTATATTTATTACTTGTAATTTTTTAAAAAAAATTATTTAGGGGTATATATGATTCTTCTATCAAAGTTCAAGGTATATTTTAATTTTTTTTCATACATAATTATTTTTTGACTTCTTTTATTATAATTATTTAAGTTTCTTATTCTTATTTTGTTTTTGTCTTTCATTCCTTAGTTTAAAGAAAATAAAATTAATTTTTTTTTTGTGTATTGTAATTTAATTTCGTATTCGAAGAAAAAATTTGGTCATCTACAATAAGTTTTACAAGAATATTAGTGAAACATAAATAAATTTGATTATCAAAATAATAGTTATAAATTAGTCATTGAAATAAAAAAAATTAAAAAAAATATGTTTGACGAGGATTAAATTTACTCATATGGGATTATATTTTTCAGAAAAAATAATAAAAATTTAGATTAATTTTTTTTTTCATTTCCGTTAGAGGAAAGGGTATATGTGAACTATTTGTTTACAAGTAGGTGTATATATGAGTCACTTTCATAACAAAGGGTATATCAGCTCTAAATGACAAAATTGAGGGATATCAGACCCTTTTTCCTACTGTTATATCTTGAAGGCATAATTCATAAATATAATCATTACCTTGATTTTAGTAAACAACTATGTTTTTTTATTTTTGAGTGTGTAGAAATAAATATTTAAATTTGTATAAAATTAAATAAGCAGATATGCGTATTCTGATTTAATACATTTACAATGTGCATAGGACACAAAATTGCTATATAGGACAATTGTGTCAATTTGCTCAATTTTATATAAAATTTAATGATTACTTAATAGAGTCAAAGTTAAAAATAATTACTAACTAAGATAAAATTAAAATTATATTTATATATTATACCAATCTTAAATTACTCTATTTGAGCTAATGGTCTTTTCGAAACGGTCACCGTATTAAGAAATATAGTGGTAAGGTATACTAATCTCTACCTTTCGTATACGTATGTGTCAAAGAAGTTGAGAAAAATTGTAGATGAGGGATACCCATAAAAAATAAAGGTAGGGTTTCGGTTTCGATCTCCCACAAATTGGATTATAGCAAGAATCTCGCTATACGAATACTCAATCGATTTATGTTCATGCTGCTATCTTGTTAATTGTCCGTTTCAATATACAATTGTGATCAACAGGTCTGTGTTGTAATCTATACTTTATATTTTCTTCAATCTGTTGAAATTTGGCTAAAAGAATGTGAAATTGTGCTTATTTTTAGCTAGAAAAAGATGTATGATTCTGTCCCATTACTAGATTAGTTTATTTGTATATCTATTCTACTCTGTTAATCATAGATATACCATTTTTACATGGGTTGTAGTACTCTCTTACGGTTTATGAAGCTCACATTCCAGTGTTGGTATGATTATCTGAGGAATCATTATAGTTGAACCTTTTTTATGCGATCAAGTTTCATGCTTTATCCAAACTTTGAACTGGCTAAACTCACATAGTACCAGTTGAAAGCACAAATCTAGTATCATCTTGAAAGGCTTACTACCCAATTCGTTCTTTAACTGTATGTATTGTTTTGGTTGTCTCTTTGCTTGTGTGTTTCAAACTTCTCTAATTTGATTTTGAAGAATTAGATTGAAGTATTTCGCGAATGCACTTGAAGGAAAGAGGTAGTAGTATTGATAAAACATTTGGACTTTTAGGAGTTGGATCATTATGGTACAAACTTGTTTCTCTTTTTTCCTGGACTTGGAAGATTTAACAGCAAACAAGTTTAACTGACATGATTATTGTAATGTGTACCTTTATAATTCCAAAGTACAAATCACAAACACGTTTAATAGACATGAATTAATCTAGTATATACTTATCTAACACCATTGTATGTAGTTTTGTCTGGACTTGTTTCTGGTTTCATTTTATGCATTTATGCAATGAATGGCATCCTCGTCAAGGTTTATGTTTATTAAGGTTAACTTAACTATATACGCATCTGCTTTTCTCCAAATGAAGCCGATTTACATGTTGATTATTCAAGCTAATTTGGATTTCGATATGCATGATAGCCATTAACTGTCTTATATATGGTGCAATTTATCTTCTTCAGATGGTCTGTTGATAAATTCTTATGGGTCCTTTGAGTAGGTTGTTCTGAAGTTTCCTCCCTCAGTTTTTGATGGGTGCACCTAAGCAAAAGTGGACTTCAGAAGAAGAAGCTGCCCTTAAAGCTGGGATACTTAAGCACGGACCAGGTAAATGGCGCACGATTCTCAAGGATCCAGAATTTAGTGGAGTATTGTGTTTGCGTTCAAATGTAGATCTCAAGGTAGGGTTCCTTCTATCATTTTTTTCATTAGATAATTATATTTAGTGCAGAGGAAGTTTGGAAGTTATTTGAACCAGATATAGTTGTGAGGTCTAGTCTTATTTTTAGTTTCTTATCTATGCATGTGGTGTTAATATGCTTTCCTAATCATACTTATTGATGCTGTTCAGGACAAGTGGAGGAACATGACTGTAATGGCAAACGGTTGGGGTTCTCGAGAGCAAGCAAGATTGGCTGTCAAGAAGATGAGACAGGCCCCTAAGCAGGATGGGAGTCCTTTGACTGATACTACTGCTGCTGAGAGTGATGAGGAAGCAGCTGAAACAAGGACTGTCACAACTTCTAGTGGTTCTCCTCAGACACATGGTTCAAAACGATCTATGATAAGGTTTAGCATTGCTCATTGATTGTTGCAGCATAGATCTTTGTGATAGTTGCTTAGTTTTTATGGTGCTTATGATATAGTTTTTTGTTGGTTTTTGCTTGTCCTATTATTCTTAGGTGGCATTTGCATGTTTATTAGAAATATTTGTTGGAGAAGCTCTTTAGAAATATGTTGGAAAACAATTTTTTTTCCTAAAGTCTTTTGAGAAATGCTCTAATTTGATTTCTGAAGTGCATATTTGTTTTCTTTGTCAAACATGTTTTTTTGGAAACCAGCAAGTGGTTTGTTTAAACATAACATGCATATGATACTTCTATATGTATTTTTTTTGTTGTTGAAACTGGTAAGGTTGTATTCTTCAGCATTAAGTGTATGCTGGTTACCTACAAAGAAGTTCATTGAGCTTTCCTTTTCTTTACTTGGTGTGAAATAATGTTACCTGTCTTGATGGGATCACAAATTATTCTTATTTTCATACTTTCGAATGAGGATTGTCTCTCATAGTTGCTGCATTGATAATATTATAGGTTGGATAATCTTATAATGGAGGCTATAAACACCTTGAAGGAGCCAGGTGGTTCCAACAAGATCACAATAGCTGAATACATAGAGGTAATTGTGTTCTTATTTTGTGCTTCCTTTTAGAGAATGTAACTAGATATAATCTAGAGTACCAATAATTAATTATCATGCAGGGAAATCTTACAAAATTTTAAGAGACCTCAAAAGGACTGAATTTTAGGTGTTGATTCTTGTTGTGCATATAGCAACATTATGAACGATGTTTGTTCTTCTTGTATTTTTACTATGAGGACTCGTAAGCCTCAGTGTCATCAAAATTAGTGCTTTACCTCTTAAGTTCTTTGTTCACAGTTTGTGCGTGAAGTTCTTTCTTCCTAGTATTATTTTATTTTAAATTTTAAGCTCTGACTGTTAGAAGTAACAGTTTAGGATGAATAAATTCAGTGCACTGGGGGTCCTAGTGTAGCATCTGGTCAGTATATGCAGAGTATTAGATTTGCACATAGGTCTGTTGGGGCCACATTAACTTTTTTGCTTCTGAACAGATGATCTTGATTCCATAGAACAAGGTGTTAGGCTCTGCTAGTGAGGTCCTTACGGAACAATTATGGGCTCATGCACCCTGTCGGCAGCACCAAGTACTCTGGTCAATGCATGTATGTTCAGTAGGGTGTCTGCTTTAATATATGCAGAACATGAGGTTGCATGAGTTTAATATAGATCTGATACTGCTAGGTTAATAATTTCTTCTCAATGTATGATTGTGATTTCCTATACGAAGGGGACGTTTGGTACGATGGATAAGGAATAAAAGTCCCGGGACAAAACAAAAAGGATTATTTTGTTTTGCGTTTGGTTAGGGGTATTAGTTAGTCCTAACATTATTTATCCCGTCATTTGTACCACAATGATGGGATAAGTTATACTATATATATGGTGGGATAAGTAACCCCATGAGATATCTGAGTCCACGGGATAACTTTGTCTATCTCATCCCCGATGTAGTGGCTTTATTGATCAGGTTCTCAATGATCTACAATTGGTTTATGCATTCTGCCTGACAATATTTTTTATTAATACATTTATGTTCAATTGTGTGACATAAAAGTCATCTTACAGATCTTAGTTGATGTGTTAATGTCATGATTGCTGGATCTTAGTTCGTATCAAAACCAGAATTTATGGATGCATCCGTCAGACTATTCTATTGAATGCTCTACTCTTTCTATTCTTTCAGGACCAGTACTGGGCACCTCCAAATTTTAAAAGGCTACTCTCCGGGAAACTGAAGTATTTAACTGCAACAGGGAAACTTATCAAGGTGATTTTTGTTCTGTACCTGACATCTCTGTTATTGGCTTCCTCTCACTAACCCTAGAGTGATTACAATTAGAATTGGATGCCTAGTAATTTTTCTTCTTCTTGATTGATCATAATAGTATATTTTCTTTTAGATGAAGCGTAGGTATAGAATAGTACCTACGTCAACACCATCTGACAGTAGAAGAAACCTGTCCCTTCCACTTTTGGACAGCAGGCAGAGGATCTTCCCCAAGATTGATCGGGATGATATGACCATGCTTAGTACATCTCAGATAGATTTAGAGCTAGCTAGAATGAGGAACATGACACCTCAAGAGGCTGCAGCTGCTGCTGCACAAGCGGTTGCTGAAGCCGAAGAAGCCATAGCTGAAGCTGAGGAGGCTGGTAGGGAGGCTGAGGCTGCTGAAGCTGATGCTGAAGCTGCACAAGCCTTTTCAGTAGCTGCTAAGAAGACACTACATGGGAGAAGCACCCCAAGGATGGTAAGACATCCTTTTATGCCAATTATTTTGTCATTGTCTATCGTTTTACTTGTCTCTCCTTCCTATCTTTCATTTTATTGTTCTTAGAATATGTTCTTCCTTATCTGTGGAACCATTATTGATTCAGTGTCTAGAAATCATTGTTTGAGAGCACTAATTAACAGGAATAGTGTAGATCCATAATCTTTACTTATCATTTCCCCTTCACTCTACTTGAAGACACGATTTTTCTAATCTACTGTAGTACAAGTTTTAAAGACAGATATTTTAAACTAAATATAAATCTTGTTTCTTAAGACCTCATCTTAACAAGACTCAAGTGACACCTAGAGGAATATATAGGAGTGGGTAGCTATATTTTTGCCTCAACTGGCATAATCTTTCTCTGGGCCTCATTATCTCTGTTTCAGCTCGTCTCTTGATCAATGTTAAATTTTGACTGATTTGTATAGAGAACTGCTTCACATAGGCTCTGGATATTACAATTGCATCTAGGATGGCAATGGGGTGGGACAAGTATCAGTCTATGCGGGCGGGGCTGGGTGGAACAATTTTTTAAAGAAATTTAGCTGGGCAGGTTGCGGTTTGAAACTTTTTCCCTTTGCTCTCCTAGTCTAATCTCTTAACTAATTATTCTCTTCTCTTTCTCTAAGGTTTTCAAACAAGTACTTTGTATGATTTCTTAAAATCAATTATTTTTAGCCAGAAAAAAATTGGTTTTTAGTTCTGGAAATTTATTTGAAATCACTTCTAAGCCAAATTGAATTTGATTTAGTTTGGATATATTGTCGCCTAAAGGTTTAGTAACTGTAAAATTTGTGTGTTTTAGCGAAATAACAAACTGAGTTTATAATTAAACTAGATTTTCATTCTTAAAAACACATGATTTAATGTTAAATTATGTGTTGTAGCGAAATAACAAAATTAAGAAAAGAAAAAAAAGTAGAGATAACTTTAAGTGGGGTGGGGCAGGTTAAAATAGGAGAAAATGTTAAAGCGGGACAGGGTGGTTTAAAATTCTGTGGGTTAAGCTTCAACCCACCCCGGTGCAATCCCTAATCACACCAACCTACACTTGCGTGAGGAATGGAAATTGTAGTCTTGTAGGTATTGTATACTCAACTTCGTTTATTCTAATTTGAGTTAAGTGTCAATAACACACCTAAACTAACCTTTTTTTGAAATCCATACCTAAACTACCGGGAGTGTGAGTTTCATACTTAATCTATCACTTATTAGTTTGAGAAACACCTCTCTTTTATTACACTCTCTTCATGGTGTGTGTCCTACATTCTCTCTTTTATCATCACACTCCACAAGCAACAAAACATTCCACCTTTTACAAAATTAAATAACTTATTAGTATTAGTTAAAGATAAAGTATTACTATCTCCCCAAAAAATTATTAGTTTCATAAAAAAAATTATTTTTTCTTATCCCGCTTTACCACTTGCTCTCACCAACCCCACCCACCTAACCTCCGCTTCCAATTTTTTTTTCTCGTTTTGTGTTAGATATATACATATTTTTTTTAGGGAAGTTATTTTTACTTGGCGCAAGACTTTTCTAAAAATAAGATTGTTAATTTGGTACATAAGTAGAAGGGAAAAGGCTCAAATATGCCATCGAACTACCAGAAAAGGCTCATTTATGCCAGTTAAAAGTTTGGCTCATTTATGCCATTACCTTTAAAGAAAAGGCTCATTCATGTCATTATTTTTTAATAGTGGTTTTGCAAAACCATTTTTGACATGTGGCCAATTATAATTCGGCCACGTCATCAATTTTTTTAATTAAAAAATCAAAATAAATAATTCAATTTTTTTTTCAGAATTATAATTTTTTTAATTAAAAAATTGATGACGTGACTGAATTATAATTGGCCACGTCATCAATTTTTAAAATAAAAAAATCAAAATTTTGAATAAAAATTGATTTTTTTATCAAAAATAATTTAATGACGTGGCCGAATTATAATCGTTAACGTGTCAAAATGGTTTTGCAAAACCACCGTTAAAAAATAATGATATGAATGAACCTTTTAACAGTAATGACATATATGAGCCAAACTTTTAACTGATGTCATAAATGAGTCTTTTCTGAAAGTTCAATGACATATTTGAGCCTTTTCCCCAAGTAGAAATTTGTTTTTCACTAATATATGGTACATATTTAACACAACGAGAAAAATATAAAAAAGAACAAATAAATTAGGAGCGGAGGATTTAGATGGGGTGGGGTAAATTTTATTTTTTTTAAAATAATAAATAATATCAAATTTTACTGGCAAGGAGTGAGTGGTTTGGGGGGCCAGGGTAGGGCGAAGTATGAATTTTTAATTTTATATTTTTTGGGAGATAGTACTCCCTCTGTCCCATATTAGTTGATCATTATCATGAAAATAGTTGTCCCATATTAATGATTACCTTACTAAATCAAGAAAACACTGATGAAATTTTTTCTATATTAACCTTGCAATTAATTTTTTTTTAAAAGTATTCACATTTGTTTGTAAAATTCCAAGAAGTTTTTAAGGGTGTTAGTAAAATTATCTTCTTATTTATGATTTCTTAAATAACGTGCAAAATGGAAAGTGATCAACTAATATGAGACGGAGGGAGTAATACTTTAATCTTTAACTTAAACTAATATTAATAGTTTATTTTAGTTTTTATCAAGATAAAATATTTTATCCATGTGGAATGTCATGTGACAATGTTTTTTCAAATAAAAGATAGTGGATACACACCACTGAGGTGTGTTTCTCAAACTAGTATGTGATAATTTAGGTATGAAACTCACACCTCCGATAGGATAGTTTAGGCATGAAACTAAGAAACCAGATATTTCAGGTGTACTTTTAACATTTATGTCTTGTAATTTTGCATTGAGAGATAATCTAAGCTCTGAATGTGTTTCTTTTTCTATGAGATTTTTCATTTTTACTTTGTTGGGGAGGGGAAGGGTTGTTTTCTTCTAGTAGCTGATTCATTTAGGATTCTTCTTTTTCTTGGGGTGAGAGTGGGGTAAGGATGGGAGGTGAGTTGCGAGGAACGGACTGAAGCCAAATCCTCTGGTACCTCTGTTGATCTTGTTGATTCCAGCAGGTTGTTGGATGACAAATTAACTTGACATCAATACTTCAATGAGAGCGAAAGAAAAAAACAGAGACAAGTATTGATATGTTTCTATTTATGTGCTTTCATAATTAGGTAACTACTACCTATCTACATTAGGTGCTTTACAGAGTTGATGGAATTTCACCTAAGATGTTTAAACTGGCTCGATGCAAATTGATTATCCTCACTGATGTACTATGTCCAATGCCTGCTATGCTATTATTTCTTGGTTCTTTTTCTGATTGTCTCTCTAACATCTAGATGATACATGCTTGATCGTTCCTTTGGAGGTGATGTGGATGTGCGAGTTAGAGACTTGCTAGATACCATTCCAGTTTGATGTATCTTCAGCTTGTAAATATGGCTACAAGTTTCATGCTTAGTAGTAAAAGTGTTTTTGATTGTGTTCACCAGAGGACTTAACCAAATCAGATGTCTCCTTTTTAACCGTAACCGTTTCTGCTAGCTGAGGAACAGGACTTAACCAAATCAGATGCTCTACTGTTAGTGTACACGACGATTTATTATTTATTTGATCTGGATTTGGAAGCAGAACAGATTAGTCTACAGTAGTTTCTGGCCAATGTCTATTAAGTGGGAATGAAGAAAATTATTTTTCTCCAAGAAATTAGTTCAGGAGACAAGCTTGGGCATAATATATTTTTATGTGGTGGATTCTTTTCAATCTATTTTTATTTCAAATCCATTTTGACAGAAATCAATACTTCAAAAATAGCCCATGTACTACAGAATCCTTTATGTTTTCTTACCTATTTGAATGGACGATTTAAGCAGACATGTATAATTAGCTCTAAAAAGTATTCAAAGTTATATTTCTTATACCGAAATCAGTGTTGCTTTTTTCGTCTACTTTTGCTTGTTTATTATATTAAAAACACGAAATATTTAAATGGATCCTTATACCGGTATGAGTTTGTATTATGAATTTTCATATGCATCATTATGTTAACCGAACCTTAAACTCATTAGAACATAATATGTAAAACCCAGCTGGCCATGATTGCACTCGCTTTTAATTGCATAAATACGGTATTTTCTTACTTAAAAAAACATGATTTTTTTTTAGAAAAAAAATTTTAATCATCACCCTCCCCCCTCCCTGCAAAACCACCACCTCACCCCCAACTTTTCTTCTTCAGCAAATTAACCTAGCACATTTTTTTTCTTTTTATTCGAAATCACTTGATACATTCTTTTTCTTCAATCAACTCTCATCGTTTGCAACAAATCAAACTCTACCTCTAATCTCTTCTTTCTGCCCCTTTTTAGTATATTTCTTAGTGTTTTAAATTTTAAGACCATTGTTTGTGTGTGTTGGATTCAGAGAGAAGGTGCGAGTATAGATTAATGTAAATGATGATGGTGAATATTGAAAGTTTTAAAAACTCTATTGATAAGTTCGAAGAATAATAAATGTGTCTTGTGAATTTGTGAAATTAATTAAAATATATGATTTGGGCTCGTTGGATTTGTATTGGTGAGCTTGTATTCGGAATTTCAAGTTAAACAAAGAAAAATTTCATCTATTTGACATGAATTTGGTAAGATCTTGCAAAAGTGATTTGATTTTTTTTAATGCTTAATTCTTGCACGTCATTGAAAAATGACTTGGAACTACATGTGTAATCGGTTGGATTACACATTCACTGATCAAATGAGAAAATTACTCCATGTGAAATATTTTAATGGGTTTAAGAATTCACTTAGCAAAAGTGTTAACTAGAAGGGTTCAAAATACAAACTTATAAAACAACAAGGGTCTATTAGACCATTTCACCTATTAAAAATAATTTATTACATTACTTGTTCGATTAGAAAAATCATGAAATAATTCATCACATTGTACCTATTTGGTCCTTATTAGTTATTGTTAAGTATTACTTTCTTCGTTTCAATTTATATGACATATTTTTCTTTTGGGAGAAGGGTCAAATATGCCCCTAAACTATTTGAAAAGGTTTAGATATATCCTTCGTTTAAAGTTTGGTCTATTTATACCCTCGCCGTCCAACTTTTGTCTACATATGCCCTTTGGAACTCAGAATATCCAACTCATTTTACTTTTATTTAAATGCCAAATGGATTTTCCACGTCATTTTTATATATATATCACTTGACATTTAATATTAAGGAAAGGGTCAAATATGCCCCTAAACTATTCGAAAGGTCTAGATATAACCCCCGTTTAAAGTTTGGTCATTTATATCCTCGCGTCCAAATTTTTGGTCTACATATGCCCTTTTGGGTGTTAGTTGGTCAATTCGAAATATCCACTCATTTTACTTTTCTTTAAATGCCTAATTGATTTTTCACATTTTTTTATATATTATTATTTACTTGAACATTTATATTAAAGAGAAAGGAGTCTTTTATATGCCCTAACTATCCGACCTAATTTTAAAACACATATACAACCCGTCTTTTAAATAATCTATACAACCCGACCCTTTTTTTAATACCCTATATGGGTCGGATTAGGGCATAATGAACCATTTAAATGGCGAACACTATCGTGCTCTGATTGGAACCGTCGAGGAATCAATGGCACGACAACTAAAGGAAAGGGAAGTCGAGGTTTGAAAAGCGTTTTGGCGCAACACAGAGCTGGAGGCGCAAACCTGGCAGGCAAGTGCTAGAGCAGAGGAATTCACCGCAACAACGTTATAGACACAACTGCAAGTTGTACCAGACGATGATGATGTAAATAACAAAATAATTCACACATATATGAGTCGGATTAGGGGCATAATTGAACCATTTAAAAAACGGTCTTATATGTGTTTTAAAATTGGGTCGGATAGTTAGGGCATAAGTGACCCCTTTCTCTTTTAATATAAATGTCAAGTGATAATATATATAAATGATGTGAAATCCCATTTGACATTTAAAGAAAAGTAAAATGAGTTGGATATTTCGAATTGACCAACTAACACTCATAAGGGCATATGTAGACCAAAAATTGGACGCAAGGGTATAAATGGACCAAACTTTAAACGGGGGTATATCTAGACCTTTCGAATAATTTAGGGGCATATTTGACCCTTTTCCCTTGAATATAAATGTCAAGTGATAATACATAAAAATGACGTGGAAAATCCATTTGGCATTTAAATAAAAAGTAAAATGACTTGGATATTCCGAGTTGGCCAACTAACGCCCAAAAGGGCATATGTAGACCAAAAGTTGGACGGCGAGGGTATAAATGGACCAAACTTTAAACGGAGGGTATATCTAAGCCTTTTAAAATAGTTTAGGGGCATATTTGACCCTTTTCCCTTTTCTTTTTAGTTGGTTTCAAGAAACATAACACATTTTTTATGTGTTAAATATCTATTAACACTATCAACGTTTATTCATATTTAGTACCACTTATTTGGCAAACTGTCACGACCCAAATCGGATCGCGACTGGCACCCACACTTACCCTCCTATGTGAGCGAACCAACCAATCTAAACCTTAACATTTCAATGTAATAATCTCAGAAAGTAATGCGGAAGACTTAAACTCATTAATAAAAACCAATTCAATAACTTCTAAAATTCAACATCTATTATTATTTCCCCAAAATCTGGAAGTCATCACCACAAGAACATCTATGATCAATTTACTAAACTAAGAGTATTCTAAGAAGCTAAAACAAATAAAAGCTAGTCTATGCCGAAACTTCAAGGCATCAAGACATGAGGAAGGAGATCCAGTCCAAGCTAGAAGCATTAGCTCACCCTGAAGATCCGGTGTGACGAAGACTGGTAGAATTACTGTTGAGTCGAAGATGACGACACGTTTGCTGCATACCACAATATACAAGAGAAAACATAAAAGTAAGGGGTCAGTACAACCACAAGTACTGAGTAGATATCATCGCCAACTCAAAATAGAAACAATATATCTCAGATAACATCATAAAATCAACTATATTTTTTCTTACATGTATAGCAACAAGTACAAACATCATTTATAGCACCACCGACATATCTGTGAGGACTCAAGCCTCCATACCATACTCGTTTGGGATACATGTTCTTTAGATTGAGTATTTATTATCATCTTTCAAGATTCATTATCTTTATTCCTCTTGTGTCGGTATGTGACACTCCAATCCCCTACTACTATGTTCGGAACGTGACACTCCGATCCCCTAATTCAATGTGTCGGTACGTGACCTCCGATCCCCTACATCTACGTGTCGGTTCGTGACACCCGTCCCACTAATTCTATGTGTCGGTACGACACTCCGATCCCTACATCTACGTGTCGGTTCGTGACACCCGTCCCACTAATTCTATATGTTCGGTACGTGACACTCCGATCCACTAATCTCATTCTATTAATTCATCAAGCCTTCTTTTATACCAAGGCGTCATCATCTCATCACTTTAGTTCATCAAGCCTTCTTTTTATATCAAGGCATCATCATTAACAAGAGATTAGGTTTTTATCAAGATTTGGGATTCAATAGCTTCATCATGCTTGTTTCATCACAATCATATATATATAAAATCACATCATGCATACACACAATTAAGCTAAAGAGACTCTATAATACTACCCAACACATATCATTCGCTATTAAGAGTTTACTACGAATAGTGTAAAAACCATACCTACCTCCACCGAAGATTCATGATCAAGCAAGCAAATTCCTCAAACCCTTGTTGTCCTCTTCGTTTCTCTCTCTCTCTCTCTACTCGTTCTCCCTCTCTTTCTTTTCTTTTTCTTTTTCTTTATCTTCTTTCTTTTACCCTAATTAGTATATAATTAAGAATAAAAGATGGCAATAACAACCCACTAATTAACTTAAGGTTACCTCTTTTAACCCCCCCAAGTAATTAGACTTATTAACATTAACCCCCTAACTTTATAATTAAAGCAGGGGATAGTCAAAAACATCCCTTAAAACGTATAAGGAAATCCGACCCAGACTGGGATTGCGCAACCTGCGACGGCCCGTCGTGCCTGCGACGGTCCGTCCTGCAGTTGCCGCAAGGTCCAGAGAGTGGATTTCCACTGAAGACTCTGTGACGGTCCGTCCTGCCATTTCGTTACGAAGTTCAGAGAGTCGATTTTCAGTACCCAATTTCAGATTTTCCAAGTGTTTTGAAACGAGACCCTGCGACGGTCCGTCGTGCCTCATGACGGTCCGTCTGGGGTCCGTCGCCTCAGCCTATTTTTCCAGAAATAAAATCTGCTGCTCAAAACGACTAAACAGGTCGTTACAATAGATACCAATTTACCCATCGTTCGTCCCCGAACGATCACAAGAAGAAAAACAAGGGCGAAAAGGAATACCTGAATCTGTAAACAGATGTGGGTATCTTTCTCGCATATCTGCCTCCTTCTCCCAAGTGGCTTCTTCAACGGGTCGATTCTTCCATTGAACTTTGATGGATGCAATCTCCCTTGACCTCAACTTGCGAACTTCTCTATCTAAAATAGCAACAGGCTCTTCCTCATAAGACAAATTCTCATCGAGCAAAACTGAATCCCAACGGATAATGTAGTTTCCATCCCCATGGTATCTTTTCAACATCGACACATGGAATACCGGATGCACTCCGGACAGCCCTGGAGGCAAGGCTAACTCATAAGCCACCTCCCCTACTCGCTTAAGTACTTCAAAGGGACCAATGTACCTTGGGCTTAGCTTGCCTCTTTCACCAAACCGCATCACCCCTTTCATTAGTGAAACTTTCAACAAGACTTGTTCACCCTCCATGAACTCTAAGTCTCTAACCTTTCGATCTGCATATTCTTTTTGCCTACTTTGAGCCGCTAAAAGCTTTTCTTGAATGGATTTCACCTTTTCTAATGAATCCCTCAAAAGGTCAGTACCCCAAGGTCTAACCTCAAATGCATCAAACCAACCAATGGGAGACCTACATCTCCTACCATACAATGCTTCAAATGGAGCCATATCAATACTTGAGTGATAGCTATTATTGTATGAAAACTCCGCTAAGGGTAAGAAGTTATCCCAATGGCCACCAAATTCTATCACACACGCACGAAGCATATCCTCCAACACTTGAATCGTTCGCTCAGACTGACCATCGGTCTGAGGGTGAAATGCAGTACTAAGGTCCAACCTAGTACCTAATTTCGCATGCAATGTTCTCCAAAACTTAGAAGTAAACTGCGTACCTCTATCTGATATGATGGACAGTGGAACTCCATGCAATCGAACAACTTCTGAGATGTAAAGTTTGGCTAACTTCTCTGCATTATAAGTCACCTTGACCGGAATGAAATGAGCAGACTTAGTTAACCTATCCACAATCACCCAAATAGAGTCGTACTTACCCATCGTCTTTGGAAGACCAACCACGAAGTCCATTGCGATTCTTTCCCATTTCCATTTCGGAATGGGCATTCTCTGAAGTGTTCCTCCGGGCCTTTGGTGTTCATACTTTACTTGTTGACAGTTTGGACATTTGGCAATAAAATCCACAATATCACGCTTCATTCTACTCCACCAAAAGTGTTGCTTTAGGTCACGGTACATCTTGGTTGCACCCGGATGTATCGAATACCTTGAACTATGAGCCTCTGTCAGAATAGTGTTGATCAAATCATCGACGCGGGTACACATACCCTTCCCTTAATCCTCAAAACACCTTCCTCATCGATTGTCGCTTCTTTAGCCTCTCCTTGCAACACTTTATCTCGGATCCGGATCAATTTTTCATCATTAAACTGCTTTCCCTTAATCTTGTCAAGGAAGGAAGATCTTGCCTCCACACAAGCTAAAAATCCTCCTTTCTCATTTACTTCTAACCTCATAAAGTCATTAGCCAGAGTCTGAACCTCCCTAGCCAATGGGCGTCTAGAAACTTGTAAGTGAGCTAAACTACCCATGCTCCCTGCTTTTCTACTTAAAGCATCCGCTACAACATTAGCCTTTCCCGGATGATACAAAATAGTGATGTCGTAGTCCTTCAGTAGTTCCATCCATCTCCTCTGTCTCAAATTCAAATCTCTCTGAGTGAAGACATACTGTAGACTACGATGATCCGTATAGACCTCACACTTAACCCCATATAAATAGTGTCTCCATTGCTTTAATGCAAACACCACTGCAGCCAACTCTAAATCATGGGTCGGATAATTTCGTTCATGCACCTTTAATTGCCTCGAAGCATAAGCAATCACATTTTTCTCTTGCATTAGCACTGCACCCAAACCCGAATAAGATGCATCACAATAAACAATGAAGTTCTTACCCTCCACTGGCAAGGTAAGGATAGGTGCGGTAGTCAACAGAGTCTTGAGCTTCTGAAAGCTTTCCTCACACTCATCCGACCATACAAATGGAACATTTTGCTTAGTCAAGTTCGTCAGTTGGGAAGCAATAGAAGAGAATCCCTTGACAAATCGGCGGTAGTAGCTAGCTAAACCAACAAAGCTTCTTATTTCTGACACATTAGTAGGTCTTACCCAATTCTTCACTACTTCGATCTTAGAAGGATCCACCATCACTCCATCCTTGGAAACCACGTGCCCCAAGAAGGACACTGCATCTAGCCAAAACTCACACTTAGAGAACTTGGCATAAAGCTTTTTCTCCCTCAACATTTCCAATACCATTCTCAAATGCTCCTCATGTTCCTCCTTACTTTTAGAGTATATCAGTATATCATCAATAAATACGATCACAAAGAGATCCAAATATGGCTTAAAAATCCCGTTCATCAAACTCATGAACGCAGCAGGGGCATTCGTAAGACCAAAAGACATCACTACAAATTCGTAATGCCCATACCTGGTTCTAAAAGCAGTCTTTGGCACATCCGTTGCCCGTATTTTCAATTGATGATAACCGGATCTCAAGTCAATCTTAGAGAAGACACAAGCACCTTGTAACTGATCGAACAAGTCATCAATGCGAGGAAGAGGATACTTGTTCTTTATGGTTACCTTGTTCAACTGCCGGTAGTCTATGCACATCCGAAAACTCCCATCCTTCTTCTTCACAAACAAAACCGGAGCACCCCAAGGAGATGCACTTGGCCTAATGAAGCCTTTGCTCAACAACTCTTGAAGTTGGGCTTTTAACTCTCTTAACTCCGCGGGAGCCATTCTATAAGGGGGTATAGAAATGGGGCGAGTACCCGGTTCAAGATCAATACAGAAGTCAATATCCCTATCTGGTGGCATACCAGGAAGATCTGCAGGGAACACATCCGAAACTCACGGACCACCGAAACCGACTCAATCAAGGTACTTGGGTAGTGTCACCCTTGAGATGTGCCAAGAAAGTTAAACAACCTTTACTAACCATTTTCTTAGCACGAAGAAAGGAGATTATATGCACCGGATTGGAAGTGTAGTCACCCTCCCACACTAACGGATCTGTCCCAGGCTTGGCTAACGTCACCGTTTTAGCATTACAATCCAAGATTGCAAATTGCGGAGAAAGCCAAGTCATACCCAGAATTACATCAAAATCAACCATTTCTAAGATAACCAAATCTACATAAGTGTTGCTCCCCACAAAGTTCACCAAACAAGACCTATATACCTTTTCAACTACCACAGACTCACCCACCGGAGTAGAAACACGAATAGGCATATCAAGTAATTCACAATGTAAATTTAGACCATTAGCAAATGAGGAAGATACATAAGAAAATGTGGATCCAGGATCAAACAATACGGAAGCCATGCAATCACAAACCAGAAGATTACCTGTGATGACAGCATCAGATGTCTCCGCCTCCGATCTCCCAGGGAAAGCATAACAATGGGCCCTTTCGTTTGTTTGTCCGTTGACCCTACCATGTTGTGATGTAGTGGCTCCAGTTTGCCCATCACCCCGGCCGTTTTGGTGACCACCATTACCTCGACCACCACGTCCTCCAGAATAACGGCCTCTACCATGACCACCTCTACCTCTAGCTATTGGGGGTCTATAACTCTGTTTGGGACAATTCCTCCTAATATGTCCAGTCTCCCCACATCCATAAACTTCTCTGGATTCACGCATAGGTCTCTCAGAGAAAAGTGTTGACTGGTCTGAGGTGGACCCCCAACTACAGTCTGTAGTGAAGACTGAATGGGTCGAACTGAGTAACCTCCGGAACCCTGTCCTCTAGAGTAAGAACCATTAAACTCACCTCCCTTTCGAAACCTCTTTGATGTCGATGCCATGGTGAATTCATCTGGCTTCACTCCTTCCACTCTACTACGAAGTCTACTACCTCTTGAAAAGATTTCGCTGTGGCCGCTACCTGTAAAGCTGAAATTCGCAACTCTGATCTCAACCCCTTCACAAAACGGCGAATCCGCTCTTGTGGACTGAAACAAAGTTGGGTGGCATATCTGGATAGTGCACGAAACTTAGCCTCATATGCATTGACCGACATCCTACCTTGCTCTAGGCTTAAGAACTCATCCCTTTTCCTATCCCTCAAAGTCCGGGGGATATACTTCTCCATAAACAAGCTAGAGAATGAGGCCCAAGTCATAGGTGGTGCCTCTGTTGGTTGACACTCAACATGTGACCGCCACCACATTTTAGCGTTCCCTTGAAACTGGTAACTCACGAACTCAACACCAAACCGTTCTACTATACCCATCTTGTGTAGTAGCTCATGACAGTCAACCAGAAAATCGTAAGCATCCTCAGATTCTGCACCCTTGAAGACTGGAGGTTTCAATTTCAAGAACTTACTGAAAAGTTCATGCTGATCATTTGTCATTATAGGCCCAGTAGTCAGGCGTGGAAACGTGCCTATGTTCAATGAGGCATCCATACGAGGGGCCATAGTGGCTGCATGTTGTACCTCTGAAACCGGAGGTGTTGGTGCAGAAAACATTGGGGGTGCCTGACCCTGATCAGACAACCCACTAAGATAAGCGAGAACCTGATTGATCATCTCTGGGGTAGGTTGGGGTGGCATTTCCTCATTATGTACTTGTTCATTCTCCCCATCCTCCCCATCTCTTACTACTTCCTCAGTCGGTGGAGGAGTCACCGCCCTAGCACCAGATAGGCTAGGTGCTCGTCCTCTCCCTCTAGAGGACGTCCTCCCACGACCTCTACCGCGGCCTCTTGCCACTGTTCCACTTCGAGCTACAGCCCCAGTGGCTGGCTCAGATGCATCTTGTCTTGCTGATGTTGATGTTGGCGTAGTCGTTGCTCTAGTTCTAACCATCTGCGAAATAGAGTGAAGATGGTCAGATACCAATTTGTATCACCTAGATACCAATTGGATCCAAGTAATAGCACGAAAGAAAGAAAGAAAGAATGGAATTTTCCTAAAGTCTTATAGCCTCTCAAAGAAAAGTAAAGGCGTCCCCTACCGTTCTTTAAGACTCTACTAGACCTGTTCTTGTGTGATGAGACCAACGAACCTAATGCTCTGATACCAAGTTTGTCACGACCCAAATCGGATCGCGACTGGCACCCACACTTACCCTCCTATGTGAGCGAACCAACCAATCTAAACCTTAACATTTCAATGTAATAACAACAGAAAGTAATGCGGAAGACTTAAACTCATTAATAAAAACCAATTCAATAACTTCTAAAATTCAACATCTATTATTATTTCCCCAAAATCTGGAAGTCATCACCACAAGAACATCTATGATCAATTTACTAAACTAAGAGTATTCTAAGAAGCTAAAACAAATAAAAGCTAGTCTATGCCGAAACTTCAAGGCATCAAGACATGAGGAAGGAGATCCAGTCCAAGCTAGAAGCATTAGCTCACCCTGAAGATCCGGTGTGACGAAGACTGGCTAGAATTACTGTTGAGTCGAAGATGACGGCACGTTTGCTGCATACCACAATATACAAGAAGAAAACATAAAAGTAGGGGGTCAGTACAACCACAAGTACTGAGTAGATATCATCGGCCAACTCAAAATAGAAAGCAATATATCTCAGATAACATCATAAAATCAACTAATATTCTTAACATGTGATAGCAACAAGTACAAACATCATTTATAGCACCACCGAACATATCTGTGAGGACTCAAGCCTCCATACCATACTCGTTTGGGATACATGTTCTTTAGATTGAGTATATTATCATCTTTCAAGATTCATTATCTTTATTCCTCTTGTGTCGGTATGTGACACTCCGATCCCCTACTACTATGTGTCGGAACGTGACACTCCGATCCCCTAATTCAATGTGTCGGTACGTGACACTCCGATCCCCTACATCTACGTGTCGGTTCGTGACACCCGTCCCACTAATTCTATGTGTCGGTACGTGACACTCCGATCCCCTACATCTACGTGTCGGTTCGTGACACCCGTCCCACTAATTCTATGTGTCGGTACGTGACACTCCGATCCACTAATCTCATTCTATTAATTCATCAAGCCTTCTTTTATACCAAGGCGTCATCATCTCATCACTTTAGTTCATCAAGCCTTCTTTTATATCAAGGCATCATCATTAACAAGAGATTAGGTTTTTATCAAGATTTGGGATTCAATAGCTTCATCATGCTTGTTTCATCACAATCATATATATATAAAATCACATCATGCATACACACAATTAAGCATAAAGAAGACTCTATAATACTACCCAACACATATCATTCGCTATTAAGAGTTTACTACGAATAGTGTAAAAACCATAACCTACCTCCACCGAAGATTCGTGATCAAGCAAGCAAATTCCTCAAACCCTTGTTGTCCTCTTCGTTTCTCTCTCTCTCTCTACTCGTTCTCCCTCTCTTTCTATTCTTTTTCTTTTTGTTCTTTCTTTTACCCTAATTAGTATATAATTAAGAATAAAAGATGGCAATAATAACCCACTAATTAACTTAAGGTTACCTCTTTTAACCCCCAAGTAATTAGACTTATTAACATTAACCCCCTAACTTTATAATTAAAGCAGGAATAGTCAAAAACGTCCCTTAAAATGTATAAGGAAATCCGACCCAGACTGGGATTGCGCAACCTGCGACGGCCCGTCGTGCCTGCGACGGTCCGTCCTGCAGGTCGTCGCAAGGTCCAGAGAGTGGATTTCCACTGAAGACTCTGTGACGGTCCGTCACACCTGTGACGGTCCGTCCTGCCATTTCGTTACGAAGTTCAGAGAGTCGATTTTCAGTACCCAATTTCAGATTTTCCAAGTGTTTTGAAACGAGACCCTGCGACGGTCCGTCGTGCTCATGACGGTCCGTCGCCTCAGCCTATTTTTCCAGAAATAAAATCTGCTGCTCAAAATGACTAAACAGGTCGTTACACAAACATTCACAAAGGTGATTCTTTTAAGGGTCGTTTTAGAACATTGTTAAGTCTTTCTATATTTCTTATATTTTATGTTCAGTAACATTACATCACACAAATTAGAACGTAAGGAGTAACATATTTCAATTAATTCCTCAAACATTAGATGATATGGAATAATTAGAAGTGATATAATCAAATCAATGGTCTATTTATTACTTCTTACAGATTCTGTCAAATTTAACATAGATAAGTAAAAGTGAGTAAAACGGAGAGTACTTAAAATAAGTTTGTATAAGACATTTGTTAACTCTTTCCGACTCATCTCTTCTATTTTATTTATTTTTAAGACTAGATATAGGGCCCTATGCGTAGCATGAATTCAGTATATGTTATTTTTGTGTGTTTATTTGTGTGACATAGATGGATATGATTTTAGAATTAATAAATATTGTGATTTATAATATTTTAAAGAAAATTTCAAATAGTATACGTTACTCCTATTCATTAATTTCGAGAGTCAATAAAAAAAATTTTTTTTTTTGAATATTTTAAATTTATAGTACTTGTAACATAATTCAATAAGATGACATAAATCTTTAACCATTAAGCCACCAAGTAGTTGTATAAATAAGATGACAAAATTGACCATGACCTAGGTAGTTGAAGCTATTTTTTTTTTCATTCTCTTTTTTCAGTATCAAGTTAAAGCTACTAGCAGATCGACACATTCAATGAAGCAGCCAGTACGACAGACAAGCTACTTTATTATTGTAGGACTGAAAGATCCTCTATCTATTAGCATACCCGTACCGACAGTTAGACTAGCACTCTCTCCCCAATCAATCACAGTAACTGGCTGTAAGAGAGCTGACAACTGTGCCTTCTTATAAAAGAGAGAGTACTACTATTAGAAGGAAAAAAGTTACATAGTTAGTTGAATTACTTAGAGAGAAGTTCCCCCTTATAATTCTATCCTACTGATAGCTATAAAGCATTATCTAACAAACAAACTAACTAAATCTGTTAGGAATCTTCTAGTGTTAACTAACTAATATTAGCACTAATGATCAACTTATCTGTTTTATCTTAAGTAACAACTCCAACTTCATTACTCTCCCTCAAGCTGCCTGGTATGAATTATATATTATTATACGTGAAAAGCTTCTAATTTAAAAGTTGAATTACAAATATATTCTTCAACTAAAAATGACATCTATTTTAAATAAATGGTTGTAATATAATTTTATATTTATTAAGCTTTAATTGTTTTGTATAACAAAATAATAAATAAAAAATAAAAAAATCAAAGAGACGCCAGATAATAATTTTTATACTTGAAAACTTTTGATTTTTTGTGTTAGAGAAAAGAATCCTTTTCTTTCTTCATTTACTTTTTTAAAAAATAGACCAATAACTCTCTAAATCATTTAATCTTTCCTCTTCCCCAATATCAATAACTCTCTAAATTATCTAATTTTTCATCTTTCCCTATTTATTATTCCATTAAATCGTAAGTTAATACATAATTATATATATTGAAAGGAAGATGAATGAACTTCTTGAATATACCAATTCATATTCTTTTTTGTGCACTTGGTATAATTTATATAAATGTATATTATCGTATAAGGTAATAGAGCTGCTTCACTTCAGTTGCAACATAATATTATGATTTTTATTGCCTCATTTTCTTTTCATTGCTTTAATTTATTTTTTTCTTTTTCATGTTTGATGTAGTGTATTTCCTTGCTTATAACATGACATTTAAGTGAGTTCCACATTATTCTCATTTGTAAATCATAAGGTATGTGCGTTTAAATTCTTATTTATCACTGATCTTTTAATAATGTAGATGCATTTTTAGTTTGATTTTTTTACTGTTTATTGAGTTTTAGAATTGGAGTGATAGTTCCTTCAAAGAATATTAGTAAAAAACATTCCAAATATCGTAAAAAAGATATATTTAGGCACATTTAAATGTTGCATATGATTGTTAAAGTCCTTTCTCATTTTCTATTTCTGTTTTCACTCTTAAAAACATAAAAAATATTTCTTTCCTAATGTAATCGCCATTCCTTTCCCTTCTTTTTTCATATAAAGAATGGATACGAGGAGAGAAATGAAATATACATTTTGCACTTTAAATAAGTAATTGATGTTTGGCGTGTCAAATAAATAGTTAATATAACTTGTAGTTTTAGTGATAAAGTTTGGTTATTCTTTATAGAATATAATTTATTTTCACCATTATAAATTAATTACATACGCTTTAAATTCATTGTAATACAATATAAATCATCTTGCTTATTATTAATTATTTATATTTTTCATCTTCTTATGTATTAACTTTTCTCATAATCTATTTATCTCCCTTTGCCTCAAAACATTGTTGTTAGATATATATGTTAATGATATTATTTTGTTTTTTTTGTTTTCCATGCTACTATATTTTATGTGTCAAATTAGCCATCTAATTTTGGTAAAATATTAGTGACCCGTGAAATTTAATCTTAAAAAGTTCGGTGTTTTCAAAGTTATTTCCTTACCTATTTTCCTAAGCAATTATATAAATAGTTATCTATTAAAGCGAAGGAAATTACTCTGACATGCAGTTTCTCACATCTTCATTTTATCTATTGTACTTCAATTTGGCTTTTTTATAGCAATCAGTTGTAATGTGTTTTATTAATAGTAATTATTTGAGACCTAATTTAAGCGAGTTTAAAGTCTAAAGGGCAAAAAAAAATTGATAAAAAATCTAGAAGGGTATATCAAAAATATTTATAACCAAAAGGGTAAAATCAATAATGACATAGCGATTTATTTTAACGCAGTTAACACATGAAAATCGATGCTCTATGAGTGATTTTATCTTTAAAAAATTTAAATTGCTAATCTGCAGTATTTTGGCAAAAAATATTTTAAAAAAAGTTTAAGATCGCTGCAATGACAGCGTTTTAATAAAAAAATATTTTTTAATTGAAAATCGCTGCCTTAGCAACGATTTTCCTTATTTTTTTTTAGATTTTTTTTTTTGGAAAATTACTGCCAAGGCAACGATTATATTGAATTGGATTTTATTTTTTTTTAAAAAAGATGAAATTGTTACAAAATCAAGCTCATAAGAATATAATATAATCATAAAGAGAAGAAGACGAGAAGTAAGTAGAAGAAGAGAAATTTTCTTCTTATTCAAGTGTATGTAAGTCTCATCTGTATATCATACAATAGTGAATGAACAACCCTATTTATAGAGTGAGAAATCACTTCAAAAGTCATCATATTAAGTATCATAATAAATAGATACATTCTTATCCAAAAAAGTTCATGTAACCTATTGAATATGGATGGTTGTTCATGTATTAACTTTATGGACTATCCACTCATTCAATAGATTTATCACACTCCCCCTTGGATGTCCATAGATAATGTGCCTTGTTAAAACCTTACTAGGAAAAATCCTGTGGGAAAAAAATTCTAGTGAAGGAAAACTAGTACACATATCTTTTGATACGCATTATTTGTTGCCTCATTAAAAAGCTTGCTAGGAAAATTCAGTGGGAAAAAACCTCGATCAAGGAAAAAAGAGTGCAACGCGTATTATACTGCCCTGATTAAAACATCAATTAATTTTTTGTGATGATGTCTCCAATCTTCGTACATTGTGGTTGGTATATTCTTTTTCAAAGAAAAATCATACATTTCTTGAATATGGTGTCATTTATCTCAACCAGGCGCACATTCAACTTGTTTCATAGAGGGCTTTTATTTATATGTAGCAACATTTGCTTTATTGATTGCCAGGATATTATTGTGCCTCCAAATGAAAATAAATACCGTGTTTGAGATCGTGTTTTATGCGGATCAGATAAATATTTTGCATTTGCATAAACAATCAATTTGTCTTGGATTCCTTGGAATAGGATAAACCCATAGGCCATAACTATGGTCCTTCGAGGATATTCAATCACGTGCTCAGCACCATTTTAGTGTCCTTTTATTGCGGAGAGTGCCAGTAAATTTACTGCAAAAATATATGGTCAAATATTGTTAGTAAGATGCACTAGTGCCCTGATTGCACCAACATACAGAGTTTCATCACCAAGAAACTCTTCATCCTTCTTTTGAGATCAAACTGAATCATCATTTATGTCAAGTGATCTCATAATCATTGGGGTACTCAATGAATGTGATTTATCCATATAAAATTGCATCAAAACTTTTCAGTGTATGTGTACTGTTAGACAGATATTTAATTTGTCAAATTATCAATCTGTAGGTCAAGACAAAATTTTGTCTTACCAAGACCTTTTCATAAAAATACAAGGACAATTAGGGTCATTCTTTTGCACCCTTTTTCTTACTTGACTATTTCAATCCATATAAGGATTCTTGAAACTTTATTGAAAAAGTTTCTTTCAAACTCTTATATGCTTCAGACACCTCGATTGTTTCAAGGATTTTCATATAGCCTTCATTGTCTAGCTAGACATTACAATTATCATTAAATGCATTCAAGTTTTTCATATGTTGCTAGATCAAAACAAACCTCATTGCATCCACCAAAGGAGAAAACATCTCCAATAATGTCAGGATTTTTGCGATAAACCTTTATGCCCCAAGACATAAACCATATTTGATATCTTACGGTTATACTATCGCATAATAATTTATTTGTACCCCACTGACATTATACCTTGATTTATGGACTACTAGTCCAAAATGTCACTTTTCTAAGTGAAACAAAATATACTTGAATTGTGCATTTTACTTGGCCAACCATTTCTCTGTTCACAATATATGACAGATTTGAATTCAAGATCCTCGTCACAATTTATATCATTGAGCGCTACCTCATATCAAAGATACCGTCGACGGTTATTTGATATCGATTCCAACAAGACATAACTTATCGAGATCTCTTCATTTTTCATTATTTTAGGCACCTGAACCTTTTTCAAGATTTTATGAAGTGTTATGTCAATGTGCTCTTTTATAGCACCAGCCTCATTATCATGAACATATTGATCATTTGCTCCTTTCTTCTTCAAGGAATTTTATATTTGGAATCGATTGGTCTATTATGCTTCCGGCGTATCATAGACTCTGTCCTTTAAGGACTTCACATTGGAGCATTTGCAGCTGAATTATATCATAGGGTCAGTGCATTCATCTGGCAACTGATTTGCAACATTATGCAACTGAATTATCCCTTGAACTTTAAGTTCACATATTTATTTAATGAGGATCTAGATAATTCATAATTAACATTCATTACAACCTTATTTGGAAGTTCATCTTTGTGCGTGGTGGAACAATTAAAATTATAACTGCACATTCAATATTTTAGATGAAAATTATATGGTTCCTGACCCTGAACCAATTTTAATGGGGAAACCTTGTTGGTTTGATGCATACATGTGTTGCTACATGTTAAATAAAATTATCTCATACCAAATTTTAATTGGAAGTTTTTGTTCTCATAACCATGATTTAACTATAATTGGAGGCATACAATTTCTGCTAAATCAACCTGCATTATCAATATAGTTTCATAGTTTGAAACTGTGCTCTTAATTTTAACAATTCGAGCAAACAACCTTACAAAAACCAATTTGTAAGTTGACAACAAAATACATATGACCATCGCATAGATGCATCAATCATATAGTTGCAAATGATCCACATGACAGGTGAACAAGCCCATATTCACCCTTTTATATGTTCCAAAATTTTAGGGGATTACAATCCCAACCTTAGCTGGTACGATGATCATTTTATCAAAAGAACAAACAACACAAGAGAATTCTTGAAGAATCTTTATTTCTTCATCATATAAATCACCAGAATTCTCAATCATGTTTGCATCACATTTAATCGGAATAGTCAACCAGTCATGCCAACTGATCTTTATTTTAGTACACTTATAATTTACTTTTACATGTGATTTTATAGCATGTACATGTTTGTATGGAACAAACAAGAGGAAAAGTGGGGTAATCTTTTACTTAAACATTTATAACCCTCTTCGATTGTAGTAATTTATAGTCTCAATATTTATTTTCAATTCATCCGCAACATAAAAAGTTTCTTTTGAGACTTACTACAACCCTAATATTATTCCTCTGATAATATCACAACTCGTTAGAAATTGCAATTAATTTTGTGTACTATCACATATTGCATGACACCATCCCTATGGTGAGCATCTCTTTAAAGGAGAAAATTATACTATTATTGTCATGGTCAAAATCATTACGAGCAAGACGTCTTTCTTGCTTTACTTTTGTTGTACCATAGGTACACAACCAATGACAAATTTGTATTGCCACAATAATGACCACAATCCTTATAGGCAAGAACTATTTCTTTCTTTTGCCCTTTCGGTAGTTCACAGTAAACATACCATAGTGACGTATAAAATGTACAATACAATTAGCCATTTCTGCCAAATAATATTTATTTCCTCTCAAATCTCTCGTAGAGATGAGAAGTGACATATATCATTTTTTTCTCAAACCTTCCATAGAGGTGAGTTGTGACATATATCCAACCTATAATGATTTTAATCACATTTGGACCCATTCTCTTATAGAATGGTCAAACATTCACGATACTCATCACAAGTCACATTCTTTCAAGGAATGAACTAATTATTTATATGTACTTCATAAATTTGCATTATAAGCACATTGTCATGACTTTAAAATTCATCATATTTCCATGACACACCTCAACATCACTTTGAAAGATCAAGTGTACCATCACTTTATCTTCTTGTATCATGATAGAGGATTTATAAACTTGTCAAATTATTGGGTTGACAACATTCACAAGTCTAATGACCTTTCATACCATTTTGATAATAAAAATTGCCTTCATATTTTGAAGGACTATTTGAAGAACTCTCAGTGTTCTTCTTTTTATCATTACCACAATGATGACTATTATAATTCTGTCCTTCCACGCCCTTATTCATATCATTAATTATTTGTCATCTTTCAAACTAATCATTCACTGCTACCACATTCATAAGATTGAATGGAGCAAGTCAACAGGCGGATTTCAGAGTTATCATATGTTGCTACCACATTCTTTTCAAGGAATGGAGCAAATTCAATATGATGAATTTCAAGACATTTCATCAAAAATATATTATTTTTCTTAGTCATCATTTTATCATCGCTATGGTACATTGACTCAAATTCAGTGTCTTTCCCATATAAGGCGTGTTACGCCATAATTCTATGGGACTTGAACTCAATCACGGTTTATCAAAACTCTAATGATGTCTTACCCTTTTGGTGCGGTAGAACTTGAATCTATCGTCTTATCCTCAAATGATTTTCATTATGGTGCATCCGGACTTTAACCTGATGTCTTACCCTTTTGGTGCGATGAAACTTGAATCTATCGTCTTACCCTTAACCAACGGTATAATAAATTGAAGTACAACATGATTTATTCTTTGAGTTTTTTAAGACAATCAAAATAATATTCAAACTCATGCTATTAAAATTTTATACCTTCTTCCATTTAAGAAGTTTTGCATAGCATGTCATATTCAACAAATAGTAGTATATGTCTTCGGTTTCTGATAATTGTTAGTGACTGAATACTATTTTATTCTAAATCATAAAATATTTTAGAAAATACATACCTGATTTTATGCATATAATACTTTGATCTTCATAACGAGATCAACCAAAATATGAGCTAAAGAAAAACAAGAACTCATTCTCAATTAAATAGAGACTCGTGCTGATAAGGTGTTATAAAATCAAGCTCATAAGAATATAATATAATCATAAAGAGAAGAAGACGAGAAGTAAATAGAAGAAGAGAAATTTTCTTCTTATTCAAGTGTATGTAAGTCTCATCTGTATATCATACAATAATGAATGAACAACTCTATTTATAGAGTGAGAAATCACTTCAAAAGTCACCATATTAAGTATCATAATAAATAGATGCATTCTTATCCAAAAAGGTTCATGAAACCTATTGAATATGGATGGTTGTTCATTTACAAACTTTATGGACTATCCACTCATTCAATGGATTTATAACAGAAATCACTATGTTGGAAGCGATATCAGTGCATTGATATTTTTTTTAAGAGGATTTTTTTTAAAAAATTTTTATTTAATTCTTTCAACTACCATTTTTTGAAATTGTAAATTTTGTGAACTTCTTTTTTTTTTTTAATTTTGTCAATACTTTTGTAATTTTTATTTTATTTTATAAATTGGCTGGAATATAAAAAAGTATAATACGATTTAAAATTATAATTCATTGGAATATTTATAAAATAAATAAAAATTAAAAAGTATTGAAAAAATTAAAAAAAAAAGTTCCAAAAAATGGCTGCAAAGTTACATTTCAAAATTGTTACAATATTTTTTTTTAAAGAAAAACTCTAAAATAGCTACCAAGTTAGCGATTTTATTTTTTTTAAAAAAATTCAATTCACTAAAATCGTTGTAAAGGCAGCGATTTTCATTTTTTTTAAAAAAAAATTACTAAAAAATAAAAATGTTGCCATAGTAGCGATTTTAAACTTTTTTAAAAAAAATTGCAAAAATGCTACATGGGTAGCGATTTTAAAAGAAAATTGGAGTTGTTAACGGCGTCAAAATAAATCACTACGTCAGTAGCGATTTTACTCTTTTGGTTAGAAATTTTTTTGATGTATCCTGTTGGATCTTTTATCAATTTTTTTTTGCACTTTAGACTCCAGACTCTAATTTAAGCTTTTTTCCTTGATTTTGTGGCAGAATGACACTATTATATTTTATAGTATATATAGATAATATAGCACATTTACATCACAAGAACGCCTAGACTATTCTACAAAATATACTTATAATCTTCTTTGTTACATTTTCTATTTCTCATTACACAAATGTGTTATAACATATAATATCATTCGAATAAGTCTATACAAACAAGTGGGAAGTCTCTATGTCAAAAGTTAAATTACAAAAATATTCTTATAATATCAAAATATTTATAGACAAAAATGTAAATATAAATTATTTATAAATAAAAACTATTGTATTTTCTATTAAACACTATTACTACATATTTATGAACAAAAATATAAATACACATTAATTACAATAAATATCATAATATATTTATAATAAAAAATTAATATTTCAAAAATGGAGAACTCACCATGTATGACATAAATTAATCTAAGATACAATGAACATTTGTACAATTGGATGATATCCTACTAAATGACAAAAGAAAATCAAAAGTTTTTGTAACAGTTATTATAAATGACCCTTAAGTGTACCTCATTTACTCCTTCCGTGCAAAGATATACAAATTTTTAAATGAATTATATTCGTAACATTATATTAAATGCTAAGTAATTGCTTCAATAAACACTTACAATGGAAGCTTGCAATCGTTGGACTTTCAATTTTCTTCTGTTATAATTAGCACAAACTGATGATGAATTATATATTTGGTAAATTAATTAAATTTATCGTATATATATATATATATATATACATATTATATATATATATTAAAAGTGGGAACAAAAATAGTTCAATGCTGAAATATCAAAATAATCTTATAAAGTTGAGTTACTACAATAATATCATTATTAATTATTTCACTAAAAATGGATGCAAAAAAAGTTAAAAGTTGAAATACTAAAATAATCCTACAAAGTTGAGTTATTATTCATAAATAATTAATATCCATGATAGTAATGGATCAAATATTCGTTTACCATTTTATCGCTGAAGCAGAACAAATCTTCATTTAAATAACCATTTGTTTATATAAGAAAATGTAACAAAATTCATTAGCCCCTCAAATTCAATGAATCCAAATAATATATTAATGCTTTTTGATAATGCTTACTAGCCCCTCAAATTCAATGAATCCAAATAATATATTAATGCTTTTTGAAAATGTTTACTGTCATAATTTTATTTATCTCTTTCACCTTCTTCTTCACTACATGTTTAGAACAAAAACGTTTGGTGAGGTGAGGAAGGCATTGTGTAATAACAATTAATTATGGCCAGGTCACATGTGTATAGGTTTCTCAAATTATTTCACTCATCAACTTTTCTTTCTATTATATTCCATAGAATCTTTTTACATTCTTCATTTATATTAACATTAAATTTCTTGATTTTTACTGGTTGTACATAGGTTTACTTTTATCTTTTCCGTGATATTTATTCTGGTCAATCTTTTCATATTCTTTAAAATACTCTATATAGTGCATCACAAGGTGTATTTGTCCCATTATTTCATTTGCCTTCTTTCTGTTAGATTTTTCCTTCAAGAAGAGTCTACTTCAAGTAAATCTATTAAATTGATTTAGCTACAAATTATTATCACTTTTTGTATTATTGTTAGGCTAGCAACATTTCACTTCTTTTAGTATAATATGTATTTCTGAAAAGCTTATATTGTAATAAAACTCATATTCAGATAGAAATAATTGATCCATGAAATCCTTTGCATATTTGGACTTTGAAGTGTGGAAATGGACTATGTTTGGAGCACACATATTCACATTTGATTGTGTGTTTGTGTAGCTTAAAATTGTATGGAATACACGTACAAAGCACGTGTTCAAGGACTAGTACATTCAAAAGGCCTAGCTTGGGTACTAAGTACTCATGTTGTGACCTGATCAATCATTTTGTCATTCTATCCACCTATTGTTCATGTGTTGTTAAATATAGTGGTCTGATCAACCCCTTTTGTATCTTCTCTCGAATAAAATGACAATCAATCTCTATGTGTTTTTTTCTCTCATGATATACTGGATTTGCTGCTATTTGCAGAGCTGCTTTGCTGTCACTGAAAAATATCCACTGGCTCCAGTTCCTCTCCAAGTTCTTTAAACAATGCAATGATCCATACTAATTCTAAAACTGTAGATGCCATACTTTGGTACTCTGATTCTACCGAGCTCCTTGAAATAGTAGTCTGTTTCTTTGACCTCCATGACATTAAAGAACCCCCATACTTGATCAAGAACCTTGTCACAGATCTCCTTGTGTTGGGACATGATGCCCAATCAGCATCACAATATGCTACTAATTTGTTCTCCCTCTTACTGCTGAACAGAATACCCCTTGCACACTCTATTGTTACATATATAACAACCTTATAGCAGCTTCCTTATGTGACTTCTTTAACCCCTATAAGAATTGACTCAATGTCTGTACTGCAAACCCAACTTCTGGCTTTCAATGTCAAATATAATAGTCTCCCAATTAGTCTTTGATACGATCCTATATCTGTTAATAAAGGATCATTTGTTACTCCTGCTGCTTTGTCTACCTCGACTGTTCTTAATTTCAACTTGTTATCTAAAGGTGTCCATGATGGCATGACACCAGTCAATCCTAATTATTATATAATTTCTAGTGCATATTTTCTTCGGTTCGTTAGTATCCCTTTAGATGATCTACTGAATTCTATCCCCAAGAAATACCTTAGAGTACCAAGGTATTTGATTTTGAATTTAGCATGTGATTCTTCCTTAGTTTGATCAATCAACCTTAGGTCACTACCAGCTACTAACATATCATTCACATATACCAACACTACTATAATATGTCCATGAAGTCTTTTGATGAATAATGAGTGATCCAAACCACTCCGCACAAAACCAGAAGCTATTAGTGCATCAGTGAGTTTCACATTCCACTATCTGCTAGTTGGCTTAAGGACATATAAGGACTTCACTAGCCTGCAAACCAATCCTGAGTTCTCCCCCGGGCTAGAAAAGCCCCCGGGAAGAGACATGTAAACCTCATAATGTAATTTACCTTGCGAAAAGGCATTGTATACATCCAACTGGTGAATGTACCAGCCTGAAGCAGCAACAATAAACAAGACATTTCTCACTATAGCAATTTTCACAATTGGGGAGAAAGTGTCCTGATAATCCAAACCAGCTCTTTGATTGTATACCTTGGCAACCAACCTAGCCTTGTACCTTTCCCAATCACCATTTGCTTTGAATTTCACCTTATATACCCATTTGCAGAAAATGGAAACTTTACCATTGAGCAAAGGAACTAACTCCTAAGTATCATTAGCTTCCAAATCCTGTATCTCTTCCTGCATTGCTGAGACCTAATGGTGATTTCTACATGCTTCCTGATAAGATGTAGGCTCAGAAATGCAAGAGAAGGCATATATGTATGATTGATGATGTGAGGACAAATGAACATAGATCAAGGACTGTGAGAGTGGATAATAGAGTGGATAAAGAGTAGATCCAACAACTACATTAGTAACAAAGTCAATCATCCAGGAAGGTTGTTTCTGTGGCCGAGTAGATTGTTTGGTGATCTCAACCTCAGAATCAGATACAATAGAATCATCTATAGGTGTTAATCCTGCAGGATCTGGTGGTATAACTGGCTGAAAACATTAGCTGCATCATCTGTTAAACACAGCTTGAGAGAAAACATGAGCTTTAAAAGGAAAAATCTCTTCCTTAAAAGTCACATCTCTGGAAATAAACAAGTTATGAGTGTCCAAGTTGTACTAAACATAAACCTTAGAGACATCCGAGTATCCATATTAACAGCAGACATTGCTCTTGGTGCAAATTTATCTCCTGCTGGCAAGATTTTTGCATAACACAAACAACCTAAAGTCTTGAAATGATCAAAAGACCCTCTGCAGCCATGAAACACTTCAAAAGGGGTCTTCCCTGATAAGAATACATATGACAATATGTTCATCATATAAACAACACCCAATACACAATGTCTCCAGAATTTCAATTGAATCGAAACTTGAAATCTAATTTCTCTAGCTAACTCCAGAATATATATGTGCTTTCTTCCACCACCCCATTCTGTTGTGGGGGTGTAAACACAATATTTTTGGTGTGTGATCCCATGAATTAAAATAAAGAATAACATTCTGAATTTACAAATTCAGTTCCATTCTCTGACCTCACTAACTTTATAGTTTTGCCAAACTAATTTAACATTAACTGATGAAGGACCTCATAGTTATAACAATATCACTCTTTACCTTCAATAAGTAGACCCAAGTCGTTCGACAATGATTATCCACAATGGTGAGCAACAATTTATTATCATCGAAAGTAGGTACATGAAAAGGTCCCCAAAAATCTAAAAATGCACTAAATCAAAAATAGAAGTTGCTCTAGAATTACTGACAGGAAAAGGCATTTAGTTTGTTTAGCAAGGGGATAAATTTCACAACTATCTAGAGTATTTTATATTCACTGTGATCCAGATTAAACTGTTGTTTCATAGCTTCAATGGATGCATGACCCAATCTCCTGTGTCACAACAAGATGTCAACTTTATTCTTAATTGTTGTCATCTCTCTAAGTGGTTAATTGTTAGTGTGGATTGGTTCTTTATGTTGCATCACATATAGTGCCTCATGTTCTTCACCAATCTCTAACACCTTCCCACTTGAGAGGTTCAGGAATTTGCAAAAGTTAGGGAAGAAGGTGACTGAACATTGCTACTCCTTAGTTAGGCTGGAAACAGACATTAGATTAAATCTAAAATCTGGAATGTAGATAACATTGCTCACTGTTTGTCCATCAATAACTTCACAAGTACCAATATTTGAAATAACTACTAAACTTCCATTGGGTAAATGAACGTGTCTATTACTATCACTAACATGAATTTTCACTTCATTTGTCAACATATTCTTATCAAAGATCATGTGATTAGAGGTTCCAGTGTCTATGATCCAAGTCTCTTTAGATGAATCTATAGGAGGATAAGACATATTACCTGCATGTGAAGCAAAGACATTACCTCCCATGTTGGATGATTCTGCAAAATTGCTTATGTTAGCTAAAGATTCTCTCACATTCTCCTTGCTAATTAACCTCTGAAATTGAGCATGATGTTGTAGATTATCCATGTGATGTTGCATATGATTGTATTGATTTTGAGCATAGTTAGAAAGACCTGGTCTGTATACCAATCTCCTGGATGTGTTCCCGAAGAACTTCCCCCTATGTGATCATGAGACATCATTCTAATATTATTATGGTTAGGTAGAATGTAGATCCATGTTGAATTCATTGTAAGAAGCTCGACAAGTCCTTCATCATTGTACATCCTCTCAGCATCGTTCTTCACAAAATGAGCTTGGGTCTCTGTCCTCTGATCTCCTCCCATTTTTGTCCTCTGATCTCCTCCATGTACATTAGGATCATTCTGATTTCCAAATTTCTTATTAAACTTGAAATCTAGTGGATAGCCAATGTGTCTATAACAGTCGCCTCTGGCATGACCCATGTTTTTGCAGTAATCACATTGAACATTCCAATTTTTCTAAACTTGGGATGTGGTGTGTTCCTTTCAATTGTAAAGCAGCGATATCCATATTGTAGTAGACCCCATAACATTTGTCACATTCTTTGGCTCTCTCTTTCAATTATCATTGAGTATGCCTGATTTACAGAAGGAATTGGGAGACCTCTAGCCTGTTTATATGTTTCATTCAATCCCATCAGAAATTGCATCAACTTTTGTCTGCTCATAAATTCTACAAAACCTCGTGAACCTTTACAATTACAATTGGGAAATGGAGCTAAACAATCAAATTTTGCCCAACGTAGTCATAATTTTGTGAAATACTTAGAAATGCTGCTTGTTCCTTGAGACAGAGTCAGAATTTCTCTATGTAGTTGAAAAATCCTTGAAGAATCCGCCTTGTCAAATCTTTCTTTAAGATCGTTCTATACTGCACAAGCATCAGATGAATACACGATCCATTTAACGATTTCTTCGAAACACAATTCATGATCCATGAGAGCACTATTGCATTGCAACGTCCCCGCTGATCCTTCATATTTGGACCAAAATAGTCTTTTCTATATTTTCCATCGATTAATCCCAACTTGTTTCGTCCAAGTATGGCAATTCTCATCGACCGACTCCATACAAAATAATTTTCCAATCCTGTTAATTGAATAGAGACTAGAACCACTCCAGATGTATCTTAAGTGTTCAAATACAATGAATGGTTGTGGCCTAATTTCTCAGGCAGTTCATTATCAACTACTAATGCCATTGATTCTCCAGCTCCTTCTATTGTTTACGCACCTAATCTAGACCATATTAAAGGGCACAATGATTTGATACCATGTGAAATTAGGTCTTAGTCCTAACTCTAATGAAGTTGGAGTTGTTACTTAAGATAAAATAGATTAGTAGATCATTAGTACTAAAATTGGTTAGTTAACACTAGAAGATTCCTAACAGATTCAATTAGTTTGTTTGTTAGATAATGCTTTACAACTTTCAATAGGATAGAATTACATGTGTATATAAGGGAGAAGTTTAGTGTATTCTCCAAGTAATTCAATTCACTATGTACTGATTTCCTCTTCAATGAAAATCTTTCTTTATGTTCTCTAGTTCGTCTTCCTCATACATTGTTACCTGCATTTGCTATTTTGTGTCATGGTATCAGAGAAGGGTCCGTCTCACCTGATGTTAGGACCCCCAAAATTATAATTACCCACACATCAGATGTTAAACACTAGTCGTGGGGTGGGTGTTAAAGAATGACAAAAGTCCACATCGGTGGTTAATGAGATGCGTGGACTCCTTATAAGTCTAGGCAATCCTTCTCCCTTTGAGCTAGCTTTTGGGGTGTGAGTTAGGATTAAGAACTAATTTCACATCTCTATATGTAAAGTAAGACTCATAATTATCAAACGTAGCATACTATTTTTCTTCAAAAAATATAAAATCATATTATGAATCTCGTCTAAGACTTGTTTTTTTTCTTATAATTATGTATATGATAATAGATATAAAATATGTATATAGTTTTATAAATTTAATATAAAATTTAAATTAAGTTTTTTTTGGAAAATTCATGCCTTGAATCTCGCTCAAGACATTCAATCTCACCCACGTTTTGTGTGTGTCTGTATATATATATAAATTTTGTATAAAGTTCATGTTGATTTCTTAAGATTTTATACAACTACAATAAAATTTTATACTACTTTCATATAATACTTATCTAAATTTACTACAATTTAAATAAGGGAAAATTGTGGATAATGGCAAACTAAGGAAGGTAATTAAATCATATAAACCCCCTTTCAGTTATTTTTCTTTAAAGGACAAACTCTCCGTAAGTTTGCTATACCAGGTCCCACCATTTTGTATAAAAAAAATTTCTCCAAGACGAAATCCTCTTTCCGTGCTTTAAATACAATTTCTTCTTCCTCCTTCAATTTCTCCATAATTGTAATTTTAAATTACCAGCTTCTTCTATCATAAACGTCATTATGTTTTTTCAAACTATTTCAAAAATTTCAAGGTACTACTTAGAACTCATCTCACATTATCAATTTTTGTTCATTTTTTTTGAATTTCTTAAAACTACCTTTTCACTTCAGTTGTTAATTCCTTCAGAATTTTGGTTCAATCAATGGATTCTCAATCTCCATCAAAAAGATTCACAAGAGGTATATCATTGCATGTTAAAATTGATGTTGAACACCCATCATTTTCATTGGGTCTAACTCAGGAATTTGAGAAAATTTCAGGTTCATTGTTTAAATCTACTACCATTCAAGAGATAAGATCCAAATTCAATAATGACCCAAGTAGATTTGTTGATGGAGGTGTGAGGAATCTTGTCGATATTGTTATTGGGTCAAGTAAGAAAAGAAAACATAAAGCTTATGTTTATACCGTTCATAATGATAAAAATAAAGCTGTTGGTTCTGGGTCAATCGAGCATCATAAGGTATTTGTATAATCATTGTTCATGTATATGTTTATATTTTATATTATATGTTTTGTTTTTGTGTTGAATCATGTTTTATACAATTGTAATTGTATAAATGTATAATCTATATTAGTATATGTTTTTGTGTTTCTGTTGATTCATGCCTTATATAATACTGTTTGTATAAAATGTATAATAAATTCTTATATCTGTTTGTGTTCTTATACAATTGTAGTTGTATAAATGTATAATTTATATTAGTATATGTTTTGTGTTTCTCTTGATTCATGCCTTGTACAATACTATTTGTATAAATGTATAATAAATTCTTGTATCTGTTTCTGTGCTTATACAATTGTCTTGTATAAATGTATAATATCTTAATATCTACTTTATATTCATATATTATACTACCTAATTGTGTGTATAAGTGTATAATTTATCTACTTCAATAGCTTGATCAATTTTTTAAATGTCTATAATGAAGCTATTACGAGTGAAGGAGAAAAAGAGAGAATGAAACTAAAACTGAGTTCGCGTGAATTATGAGATCTTTTCCTTATTTATTTGTCGCCTATTTTTTTATATATAAATGAATTGTATAAAAGGAAGATATTTGTTAACTGTTATACACATTTAATCACCCGTAGCAAACTTTTAATTTGCTACGAAATGCAATTTTGAATAGTTTGCTATAGCCTATAATTGTTAATTTTTTCTTTGCTATATATAAAATTTGCTCTTTAAATAACATAAAAATTTAAAGTACTTTTTTATACAACTTAACAAACAATTATAATACAAATTTGATATGATTCAACTATAACTTCGAACTTCAACAAATTAGGATTGAAACCCAGTTCAAAATTATCTAAAATTTTACCAAATAGTTTTAATTTTTATATTTGAACTCTCCTTGATGTTCTACCCTTTTTGAGATATTACCACTCGATTTATAAGAAATTAATTTTCAAACTTGAGCTTCTGAAAATTGAGGGAAAAGATCACTAGTTGAGGTAAAAGCTTGAGCCAAGTTTGAGTTTCTTTGAGATTTTTTGTCGGTTTCAAAATTCAGAAATAAAAGCGTGAGAAAAAGGGAAAAGGGGTTTCACACAAAGGGGATGAATTACACCCATTAACTTTTGGACAAATTACTTAACTACACAACTTTACTTTATCTATTTTCAACATTTCCCTACTCTTTTATTAAAATTTAAAAATTCCTTTTTGACACCCAATGATACTTAATTGACTTTTTACCTTAGAACTCAAAATTAGATCTTTCCCATTCCCCGATTTTTCGCCAAAAAATTTTCCGCATAAAATTTTTAGTTAACAATTTCAAGTAAATTTGAAATTCAAAAGAAACTTATCACTATTCATCCGGATTAGTGTCCAAAATAGGTTTATCATCTTCTCCATTCTGATTTCTTTACCCCCCCCCCCCCCCCTTTTTTTATGTATCTATTGTTTTTGTTTACAATATCAATTTAAATTTTAACAAATCTATAATTTTTGTTTCAGAATAGAAAACATCGAATTTTATTTCGCTCGTTTATAACATCATTTTCCCATGATCCAGAATGTCTTAACAAGATCAAAGTATTCATTTTTGAATCTTCACAAATTTCGTTCCAAATTTTTTTGAAACAAAGTTTGCGTGTTTTTTGGAAGAACAATGTGAAGGTTTCACAATTTGAAATTCAAGAATGTCTAAATCAGTTAGAGGTTTATGCATATTGAATGCTAAATTTGTTAAACGTCTGCGTGATTCTTGGGGTAAATGTAATTCTTTTTTTTACGCTGTAACTAAGAACAACAATTTAAATATTAAACTATTCGTCCGCTTTTATTTAGGTATCGTTCTGCAATATTAAGTATCCGAATTAATATATAAAAAGAAAAGAAAATTTTGGTAAAGAGTGAAATAGTAGGGATTGAAAGTAATTTGTCTCTTAGACATGTGATTTGCCCAATTTCTATAAATATAAATATCTTGCCATATTTGGTAAATAAGAAAAAAAATGTTTATATATTTTATAATTTAGAGTCTTATTTAGCTATTGACAATGATTTTCCCTATTAAAATGTTATTTATGATTGACCAGTTTAAGCGTTGTTACACCACAAATAAATCCAGTTATAGCTTGGACGTTTGTTAATATCCTATCCCTACCCCTTAATATATCTAATTTCTTCTTAACAGATGCACTCAATCTTCAAAATCAATCATTCAATAAATACAATAATACATAGTTGCAACTTTTGCAGATAGATTAGTTAAATGTCTAATGAATTAATTAAAATAATATATTCTTTACACAATGATACATTAGTGAAAAATTCATATATTGATACATTAGCATAAAATAAAAAAGAAGGAAAAATATATATGATACTTTATAGTAATATTACACCGACAAAAACACATTAAACGGAGAATATTCATCAAATGATAATTGTATAAAGTTGAATGCAATAAGGTATGATGATTATTATACACGTATATAAATTCAAACATCAAAAAATTAGGGTCACATGTATCTGTTACTTTATACTAACAATACATTAACTCATATATCTCACACCTCAAAATATGTACGTCAAATGTTTAATGTGTCAACCTTATAGCAAGTAATATATCATGCTTGATTCACCAAAATACAATGATACATTATTGAAAAAAAATCATATATGTATACATTAACATACATTGTAGTAATATTACACTGAGCCATAAACACATTAAACAGTAAATAAACAGAATTTCATAATTGTATCAAGTTGAATGCAATAATTTATCATGATTATTATATGCATATATGAATTCAAACATCCAAAAAAGGAGTGTCATATATTTGATACTTTATACTAACAATATTATAACTAACAAATCCTATACCTCAAAATCTAAACTTCAAACATTTAATGTATCACCCTTATAGTCAGTAATGTATCATGATGAATTGATGAAAATACAAATTCGTGACTGAAAAATGAATTGCATACCTTTTTGTTATCAGATCTTATAACTCAAAAATTAAAGTCATGTTCTATTTAGTATTTTTGCATTACAACTACTAGAATGGATTTATCCTTATACACTTGATTCACCACCTCCATTTCTGGTATATAGTACGAATCACCATTTTTTATTCCATCAAGTTGAGAGCGTGTGTGTCCTTCAGCACCTTTAACACAAACAGTTGCACCAGTCGGACAAATCAAATTTTTCTATCTCGCCAACATCCTTATCATTTGTATCAACATAGAGGGGACACATACCAAATCAAACCTTATTTTTCTTCACCTCTACATAAATCTTTACCTCACATCATTCCTTATAATAGTGGAGAGAAGCTTCTTCTACAATGTATTGGAATATCAATTTTTTTTGAATTCGACAATATTCAACTCAGCTACAATGATCATTTTTCAAGGATTAATGTGATTACAAAATAAACAGGTATAGGATATGATGTCATGGATTCATAAAATTTATATAAAAAATAAAAAGTAGTAAAAAATAATTGGCCATTTTCCATGTTGTGATTTTCGCCGATCCATTTATAGGTTGATTTAGAAAAATATTTCAACAATTACCTTCAAAGATTCAAATTAAATGCAAATGATACTCTTTAATCAATAATCACTAATCTCTTGTTAAAATCCATCAAAGTATAAGATCTTTTTTTATCATATTCTTTACCATATGTTTGCAACATTTGTTGAAGATTTGATATTTATATACAGAATGAATTAATTAGAAACTACCACAATTTAGTTGGAATAGAGCATGAGGATGATTAAATATAGTTAGATTGGAAATTCGGTAATTGAGTGGAGACTTCAAAACGATAAAAAATAACAAAACAAATTAGACAGTTATATTTTAATTGTCACGACCCAAAACGGGCCGCGACTGGCACCCACACTTATCCTACTATGTGAGCGAACCAACCCATCCAATTCCAAACGTTTCAACCATAAATAACAAAATATAATGCGGAAGACTTAAACTCATTAATGAAAACCAATTCAATAACTTCTAAAAATTCAACATCTATTTATTCCCAAAACCTGGAAGTCATCACCACAAGAACATCTATCCTCAAATTACTAATCTAAGAGTATCTAAGAAGCTAAAATAAGTAAAACGCTAGTCCATGCCAGAACTTCAAGGCATCAAGACATGAAGAAGATGATCCAGTCCAAGCTAGAAGCATTAGCTCACCCTGAGATCCACGTGATGAAGACTGGCTAGAGTTGCGGTTGAGTTGAAGACGATGGTACGTTTGCTGCACTCCACAAATAACAAAGAAAGAAACATACAAGTAGGGGTCAGTACAAAACACAAGTACTGAGTAGGTATCATCGGCCAACTCAAAATAGAAAACAGTATATATCAAATAATATCATAAATCAACTACAATACTCAACATGTAGCAACAACAAGTTCTATAATCATTAATAAGCACCGCCAGTTCACCCATGAGGACTCAAGCCTCAATGCCATACCCATTTGGGAATTAGGTTCATTAGATTGGGTATATTAACATTTTTCAAGATTCAATATGTTTATTCCTCTTGTGTCGGTACATGACACTCCGATCCCCCTAATTCTACGTGTGGTTCGTGACCCGTTCACTAATTCTACGTGTCGGTTCGTGACACCCGATCCTTTAATTCTATGTGTCGGTTCGTGACACCCGATCCCCTAATACTACGTGTCGGTTCGTGACACCCGATCCACTAATTCTACGTGTCGGTTCGTGACACCCGATCCCCTAATTCTACGTGTCAGTTCGTGACACCCGATCCCCTAATTCTATGTGTCGGTTCGTGACACCCGTTCCACTAATATCATCACTTTAGTTTATCAAGCCTTCTTTTATACCAAGACATCATCAATTCTCATTAACAAGGTAGATTAGGGTTTCTTTCAAGATTAAGATTCAATAGCTTCATCAGCTTATTTTATCACAACTATAAATCACATTCATACAAGCATACAATTAAGCATATAGAAGGGTTTACAACACTACCCATACATATCATTCGCTATTAAGAGTTTACTACGATAGCATAAACCATAACCTACCTCCACCGAAGATTTCGTGATCAAGCAAGCAAATCCTCAAAGTCTTTGCTTTCCTCTTCGTTCTTTTTTTTCTCTTTTCTCGTTCGTTTCTCCCTCTCTCTCTCTGTTCTTTCTATTTTTCTTATTCAAAATCCTTTTTCTTTTACCCTAATAATCATATAATTAAGTATAAAAGATGACAAAAGTAACCCACTAATTAATTTAAGGTTATCTTCTTTAACCCTCAAGAAATTGGGTTATTAATATTCAACCACTAACTTTATAATTACAAGAAGGAATAGTCCAAAACGCCCCTTAATTATTTAACAGAAATCCGACCCAGTCAGGGTCACGCAGCCTGTGACGGGTCGTCGTGCCTGCGACGGTCCGTCCTGCTGCTCGTCACAAAGCTCAGAGACCAGATTTCAGTAAAAGGTCTGTGACGGCCGTCATGCATGAGACGGTCCGTCCTGCCACCCCGTCGTGACGTTCAGAGAGTCGATCTCAGTACCCAAATTTATAAATTCTAAGTGTTTTGGAACGAGACCCCCATGACGGTCCGTCGTGGGATCCGTCGACTCAGCCAGTTTTTCCAGAAATAAAATCTGTTGCTCAAAACGACTAAACAGGTCGTTACAATAGATACCAATTACCCATCGTTCGTCCTCGAACGATCATAAGAAGAAAAACAAGGGCAAAAAGGGAGTACCTGACTCTGTAAACAGATGTGGGTATCTTTCTTGCATATCAGCCTCCTTCTCCCAAGTGGACTCTTCAACTGGTCGATTCTTCCATTGAACTTTGAAGATGCAATCTCCCTTGATCTCAACTTGCGAATTTCTCTATCTAGAATGGCAACAGGCTCCTCTCATAAGTCAATTTTCATCAAGCAGAACTGAATCCAACGAATGATGTAGTTTCCATCCCCATGGTATCTTTCAGCATGGACACATGAAATACCGGATGCACTCCTGACAGCCCTGGAGGCAAGGCTAATTCATAAGCCACTCCCCTACTCGCTTAAGTATTTCAAAATGGTCCAATATACCTCGAGGCTTAAGCTTACCATCTTTTACCAAACCGCATCACACCCTTCATGGGTGAAACCTTCCAGCAAAAACTTGCTCACCCTCCATGAACTCCAAGTTCCTAACCTTTCGATCTCCATTTACTCCTTTTGCCACTTTGAGCCGCTAGAAGCTTTTTCTTGAATAGATTTACCTTCTCTAATAATCCCTCAAAAGGTCAGTTACCAAAGGTCTTTACCGCTCGAATGCATCAAACAACCAATGGAGACCTAATCTCCTCCCATACAATGCTTCGAAAAAGGAGGCATATCATACTTGAGTGATAGCTATTATTGTATGTGAAAAACTCTGTCTAAGGGTAAGAAGTTATCCCAATGACCACCCAAATTCCTATCACACACATGCACGAAGCATATCTTTCCAAAACTGAATGTTCGCTAGAATGCCCATTGGTCTGAGGGAAATGCGAGAGTAATTAGTACTAAGGTCCAACGTCACGACCCAAAATCACGAGTCGTGATGGCACCTATATTCCCAACCAATAGGTAAGCCAACCAAACATATTTTAAACAAACTTAACTAAACAAGAAGTGAAAAGACAACAATTCCAAATCTCCAACACTGAGTTCTTATAAGTACGAATGCGGAAAACTGAAAAAAATACACCCAAGAAATGGTGTCATGAGTACAAGAGCTTCTAAAATACGATGCAAGTCTGAAACTAAAAGGCAAATCTAACATAAGGGATATCCGTCTGAATACTAATAACAGAATAAGTAAAAGATAGAGGGAGGTGTGGGCCACGGAACAGCCAAGCAGCTCACCACAACTCCAAGAACTTCAAGCACGGACTCAATTTGCTCCACGAGATGTGCTCCTACTCGGAATCGAATCTGCACCACAAAGAGTGCAACAAGCGTAGTATGAGTACGAAACCACGTGTGTACCCAGTATGTCTCATTGACCGACAACGAAGAAGTAGTGACGGGAGTTATATAAAGAAAATAAGTTCTTAAATTATAAAAGTATATATATATATTACAATCACTATTTAAGTTTCATCAATAAAGGAAATCAACATTTAATATTTTCCAAACACCAAACGAAACATATAATCATCAAGAATGAATGATGGGATGAAATGCAATGCAATATGATGCCATGTAATGATATGTCTCAGAATACCCAGCAGTACTCACTCAACCGTATATAAATGATACTCCTCGGAAATACATCGAGAGTTCATGACCATGGGGACTCGCGAGGTCCATATACCGACACGGACGATCTCCACGTGTCTGTGCGGACGATCTCAACGCACTATCATAATATCAAACAATTTTCGCACGGACGGTCTCCACGTGCCCAAATACAATCTTAACATCTCACCATCCCCAGCACGACGATCTCCACGTGCCCAACTTATACTCAGTCTCATGTCTATGCACATGCACAATATTATTTCAATATAGGGGATGATGATGCATCTCAATCAATCAATATGAACATAATACATAACCACCTCAATTATCACAACTATACGGGTGAAATAAATAAAACACAATCACACAAGGAATTTAAGTCAATAATATCAGCTAATGCCCATATGCTTTGGCATTCTCAAATTTCAATCCACATTCTATAATAGTAATTTCCTTTTTATAACACGATACTCGTACCAATGCCCGTCACACCATTGATACGAGACCCCCATCTTTCGCCCTTACCCCTTTGTCTATTTTCATTTTTAATCTTTAATTAGGAAAACGTCCTTCAACAAGTCTAAAAGTCTTAACATACCTTAGATGCGAACTGTGCCACGAATCTTTTAAGATTTTTCCTTTCCTTTTCGCAAGGTTTCAGAACGTTCCAATCTACCAATTTGGCAATATTCGTAAGTAAGCAATTTTTGTAGACATTCAAATTATTATATGTCTATCATAGACGTAAACTCACTCATATTTCAACCAAACTCCAAGTCTTGATACATATTGGTATGCCAAATTTTTCATACTTGCTAAATTTCAAGCCAAGAACTTAACTCTAACCTCTTCAAATGGACTAAAATTCATGTAGATCATATAAAATAATACACCTAATAATAATTACCAATCTCAATATATTAAATTTAAATCTAAACTGATAATTAGCTTAAGCAGGTCATTGTAATATCTACACTACGGACAGGAGAATGCACTGTAACGTGACTATCTGAAGAGAAACAAATTGTCACATTCCCAAAATTCATAACAATGCCAAATCATTAGCTTGCCAAATTATTGGCACTTTGATTGCCAAAATTGGCTCACGATTTTCTTATGATTCCCCACCTGGCAACATTTATTTTATAATTTTGAAACAATATATAGATAGAGGGATAGGAATATAAGAGAAGGAAGGAATGTGTGGAGTTGCAGAAAAGTGAGTGGATGATCATAAAAAAATTTTCATCTGCCACTAACACATAATTTTTTCATACCTTGTTAACTGTTTGTTTCAGAAATCTAACCTTCATTGATATGTTATCAAGAAAGTTAAAATTATGCAAAGAAGAAAACATCAATAATAAAGTTCACCAATTTGTTTTAAACCTTTCCGATAAAATTGACTAACCCCAACTATTTTTTTCCAACTTCATTAAATATAACAACTACACATCTAATGATAATAATAGTAACAGCAACAACATACTCCAACTGGCAATAACGAAGGAAACTATATATATCGTTCTCCTGCCAATTTTCCTATCAAAGCCCTTATTATAAAAATAAATAGACGAATAAGTGATCAACTTTCCATCTACCTTACTTCATTAAGATCCATATAACAATCAAGAAATTTTTCAAATTGCTTCTTACCTGAAGATTTCGTTGGTTCCCTCACGTTCTGTAATCTACGCTACCAAAAAAAATCAGTTCTTACCTCTTTTGTTTTCTGCCTCTTTAATGTTAATTAAGTAAAATAAATAAATAACTACCCCACTAACCTAAATTATTAATGGGTCAAGAAAAAAAATATAAATGAATTATGGATATGACCCACTAACTATTAACTAGATTAATTCTTCACTAAAAATTTTATCAACTAAATATTCTTAGTTTCGAATAGTTTAAAAATACCCCTTTAAATTTTCAAAAGGAGTCAAACTAGTCCTAGTTCTCAAAACGACCTAGCAGGTCGTTACATCACCTACCACTTAAACAAACGTTCGTCCTCGAACGGGAAAAGAAGAGAGCTAACCTGAACGCTCAAAAAGATGAGGATATTTACTCCTCATGTCTGACTCTGTCTCCCATGTAGCCTCCTCCACTGGACGATGCTTCCACTGAACCTTTACTGAAGCAATCTCCTTGGACCTTAGCTTCCGAATTTGCCTATCCAAAATGGTGAACGGCTCTTCCTCAAAAGTCAAATTCTGATCAAGTAACACTGAATCCCATTGAATCACATGATCACCACCTTGGTGATACTTCTTAAGCATTGAAATATGAAATACAGGATGGACACCTGACAAACCAGGTGGCAAAGCCAACTGATACGCCACCTCACCAATACGCTCAACAATCTCGAAAGGACCAATATACCTTGGGCTCAACTTGCCCTTCTTTCCAAACCTCATCACACCCTTCATGGGTGAAACCTTCAATAAAACCCTCTCTCCAACCATAAACTCTAAATCACGAACCTTCCTATCTGCGTAACTCTTTTGCCTGCTCTGAGCCATGAGAAGTCTATCTTGGATCAACTTGACCTTGTCCAAGGACTCCCTTAACAAATCTGTACCCCATGGTCTAACCTCAAATGCGTCAAACCAACCAATTGGAGATCGACATCTCCTACCATACAAAGCCTCAAATGGTGCCATCTCAATGCTCGAATGATAACTATTATTGTAAGCAAACTCCGCTAATGGCAAGAATTGATCCCACTAACCACCAAAGTCAATCACACACGCCCGCAACATGTCCTCCAGAACCTGAATAGTCCGCTCAGACTGACCATCAGTCTGAGGGTGAAAGGCTGTACTAAGATCCACCCGAGTGCCCAACTCTTTCTGCATAGACCGCCAGAAATGAGATGTAAATTGGGTGCCACGATCTGAAATAATAGATATAGGAACCCCATGCAACCGAACTATCTCCCGAATATAAATCTTGGCTAACCTTTCTGAGTTATAGGTAGTCTGAACTGGTACAAAGTGTGCAGACTTAGTCAGTCGATCCACAATGACCCATATAGCATCAAACTTACCCAAGGTACGTGGCAACCCTACCACAAAGTCCATAGCAATTCGCTCCCACTTCCACTCAGGTATGGGCATCCTCTGAGTCATACCTCCAGGCTTTTGGTGTTCATACTTCACTTGCTGACAATTTAAACATCGAGATACAAAATCTACTATGTCCCTCTTCATACGACACCACCAATAGTGTTGCTTCAAGTCACGATACATTTTAGTAGCCCCCGGATGAATGGAGTACCTCGAACTATGAGCCTCCTCCATGATCAATCTAGTCAAATCACCTGTACGAGGAACACATATACGACCTTTAATCCTCAAAACTCCCTCACTATCAAGAATTGCAGCCTTGGCTTCTCCTTTGAAAACCTTGTCCCTAATCTTACATAAATCACCATCATCAAACTGTTGAGCCCGAATATGCTCCAACAAGGATGACCTAGCCTCCATATAAGCCAACACCTTACCAGATTCTGAAATATCAAGTCTCACAAAGCTATTGGCCAGGGATTGGACATCCCTAGCTAAGGGACGCTCACCAACTTGTAACATGGCTAGGCTACCCATACTCACCGCCTTCCGACTCAAGGCATCTGCTACAACATTTGCTTTGCCTGGGTGATAAAGAATAGTCATATCGTAGTCTTTGATCAACTCCAACCATCTCCTCTGCCTCAAATTTAGATCCCTCTGATTGAATATATACTGGAGACTACGATGATCCGTGAACACCTCACAATGCACACCATATAGATAATGCCTCCAAATCTTTAATGCAAACACCACAGCCGCCAACTCTAAATCATGAATAGGGTAGTTCTTCTCATGAACCTTTAACTGCCTCGAAGCATAAGCTATCACCCTTCCCTTCTGCATCAACACGCAACCAAGACCAATCCGAGAAGCATCACAATATACAACAAAACCCTCTCCCTCTACGGGTAGGGTCAAAATCGGAGCAGTAGTCAATAAAGTCTTGAGCTTTTGGAAACTAACCTCACATTCGTCAGACCACTGAAAAGTCACCTCCTTTTGTGTCAATCTAGTTAATGGAGATGCAATGGATGAGAAACCCTCAACAAACCGTCGATAATAACCTGCAAGGCCCAAAAAACTCCGAATCTCAGTAACTGAAGTAGGTCTGACCCAATCTCTAACCGCCTCGATCTTCTTAGGATCCACCATGATACCATCCTTGGACACTACATGTCCCAAGAATGCTACCGAACTAAGCCAAAACTCACACTTTGAAAACTTTGCATAAAGCTTCTTCTCCTTTAGAATCCCAAGAACAATCCTCAAATGATGCTCATGCTCCTCCTTAGTGCGTGAGTATATCAATATATCATCTATGAAGACAATAACAAAGGAATCTAAATACGGTCTGAACACTCCATTCATCAAGTCCATAAAAGCTGCTGGGGCATTAGTCAGTCCAAAAGACATCACCAAAAACTCGTAATGACCATAACGTGTTCGAAAGGCCATCTTAGGGATATCCTCCGCCCTAACCTTCAGCTGATGATAGCCAGATCTCAAGTCAATTTTGGAGAAAACTGAAGCACCCTGCAACTGATCAAATAAATCATCAATACGAGGTATCGGATACTTATTTCTGATGGTTACCTTGTTCAACTGCCGATAGTCAATACACATACGCATAGATCCATCTTTCTTCTTCACAAATAACACTGGAGCACCCCAAGGAGATACACTTGTCTAATAAAACCTTTGCTCAACAAATCCTGCAGCTGCTCCTTCAACTCTTTCAATTCAGCTGGTGCCATACGATAAGGAGGAATGGAAATAGGCCGAGTGCCTGGCTCCACATCAATACAAAATCAATATCTCGATCTGGTGGAAGACCTGGCAAATCGGTCGGAAATACTTCTGAAAATTCACTCACTACTGGAATAGACTCAAGCATAGGAGTCTCAATACTGGTATCTCGAATGTGGGCCAAGTACGCCAAACATCCTCTCTGTACCAACTGACGAGCCTTAAGGAATGATATCACACCCTTAGAAGGATGACTAAGAGTACCTCTCCATTCTACTATAGGAATTCCAGGCATAGCTAAAGTGATGGTCTTGGCATGACAATTTAAAATTGCGTGGTAAGAAGATAACCAATCCATACCAAGAATCACATCAAAATCTATCATTTCTAAGACCTTTAAATTTGCATGAGTGTCATACCCCATCAAAGTAACAGTACATAAACGATACACTTGATCTACAACTACAGAATCCCCGACAGGAGTAGAAACACGTATCGGCAAATCAAGAGACTCACACAATATATCCAGACTAGGAGCAAAATATGTGGACACATAAGAATAAGTAGAGCCTGGATCAAATAATACAGTAGCTGGTCGATGACAAACCGGAATAATACCTGTGATAACAGCATCTGAGGCTTCAGCCTCTGGCCTACCTGGAAAAGCATAACAGTGAGAACGACCTCCATCAGATTGTGAACCTCCACGACCACCACCTCGACCAGAAGGAGAACCACCTCTACCTGAATGAGAACCACCCCTACCATTCTGTGCACCACCCCTAGCTGGAGGTTGTGCAGCCCTGGAAGTCGAAGCCTGAGAACCCTGATGTAAGCCACCACGTCTGGTCCTAGGGCAGTCTCTCACAAAGTGTCCCATATCACCACACTCAAAACAACCCCTACGAGATGCAGGCTGATGAGAGGAACCTGAATGACCAGAATGCCCTCCACGAACTATAGGTCTAGAAGATGAACCCTGTGAAGTATGCACTGAGCTCGAAGAACTATGCCCAGCGTAACCAGCCTCAGACGCAGGTATAGTAGCATGAATGGGTCTGCTGGACTAAGAGTGATAACCTCTCTATACATAACCACGACTCCTAGGCGGAGCACCACCATAATCACCTGAATAACGGGTCCTCTTGCCCTCACGCTGCTCAAATCCCTCACGTCGAATCATCTCCAACTCCTTAGCAGCATCTACCACTTTCTGGAATGGAACACCAGAAGCAGCAACTTGAGAAACTCCTAGACGAATCGGAATAATCAGCCCCTTAACAAACCTCCTCACTCTCTCAGCCTCTGTGGGAAGTATCATCGAAGCATGCCTAGCCAAGGCATGAAATTTACCCTCATACTCTGCAACTGACATACCATTTTGCTGCAAACCCTCAAACTCGGCCCTCTTGCGCTCTCTCTCACTGCGTGGAACAAATTTGGATAGAAATACCTGAGTAAACTCAGTCCAGGATAATGGATGAGATCCAGCTGGCCTACTACTAATATAATCCCTCCACCACTGCTTAGCAGAGCCAGTCATCTGAAACGCTGTGTAGTCAACTCCATGAGACTCCACTAATCCAAGATTATGCAACCTCTCATGACAACTAACTATAAACTCATATGCATCCTCAGCTAAGTCACCAGTATAAGTAGGAGGATTCATTAGTCTGAACACATCTTTTGCTCATCAATAGTCATAGAAGGCCTGTTCACCAAATGTGATGTCATATCTGGAAACTCCATACTATCCAAACGAGGAGCTACAGCGGCAGCTGGCTGAGTCCTGGGAGTCTGAGACTCTGGAGCAACTATCGGATCTGGAGTTTGACCTCCAACACGGGTCTGTGAGCCATCAGAAGTGACAGGCAAAGCTCCTGCCTGGGCCATCCCCTCTAGGATTCCTAACATACGAGCCAGGGTATCTTGAAGCACTGGGGGGACAATAGTACTGGTTGGAGCCTGAGCTGGCCCATCTCCCTCGACACGATCTTGCACATCCCCATGAATAACCTCTGCATCAGGAGGTACGGTCCTATCACGACCCTGGGTAGCTACTGGTACTTGAACATCCACAGGTGCTGCAACACGGCCCCTACCCCGACCTCGAGCTCGTCTCCTACCTCTACCTCGGACAGTGTTCCCAGAAGCAGGCGCAGGAATAGGATCCTGACCACCACTTGCCGATGTACGATTCCTCGCCATCTGAGAGAGAATGAGATATCAAGATTAGAATTTCTACAAGGTCAAGTGTGCACGATAATGAATAAAAGAACAGAATATTTCCTAAATGTCCTATAGCCTCTCGAAGATAGGTATGGACGTCTTCATACCGATCCGCAAGACTCTACTAGACAGTGCTCTTGTACTCTTGAGACCGATGAACCTAGGGCTTTGATACCAAATTTGTCACGACCCAAAATCACGAGTCGTGATGGCACCTATATTCCCAACCAATAGGTAAGCCAACCAACATATTTTAACAAACTTAACTAACAAAGAAGTGAAAAGACAACAATTTCCAAATCTCCAACACTGAGTTCTTATAAGTACGAATGCGGAAAACTGAAAAAAATACTACCTAAGAAATGGTGTCATGAGTACAAGAGCTTCTAAAATACGATGCAAGTCTGAAACTAAAAGGCAAATCTAACATAAGGGATATCCTGTCTGAATACTGAATAACAGAATAAGTAAAAGATAGAGGGAGGTGTGGGCCACGGAACAGCCAAGCAGCTCACCACAACTCCAAGAACTTCAAGCCGGACTCAATTTGCTCCACGAGATGTGCTCCTACTCGGAATCGAATCTGCACCACAAAGAGTGCAACAAGCGTAGTATGAGTACGAAACCACGTGTACCCAGTATGTCTCATTGACCGACAACAAGAAGAAGTAGTGACGGGAGTTTATATAAGAAAATAAGTTCTTAAATTATACAAGTATATATATATATTACACTCACTATTTAAGTTTCATCAATAAAGGAAATCAACATTTAATATTTTCCAAACACCAAACGAAACATATAGTCATCAAGAATGAATGATGGGATGAAATGCAATGCAATATGATGCCATGTAATGATATGTCTCAGCATACCCAGTACTCACTCAACCGTATATACATGATACTCCTCGGAAATACATCGAGAGTTCATGACCCATGGGGGACTCGCGAGGTCCATATACCGACACGGACGATCTCCACGTGTCTGTGCGGACGATCTCAACGCACTATCATAATATCAAACAATTTTCGTACGGACGGTCTCCACGTGCCCAAATTACAATCTTAACATCTCACCATCCCCAGCACGGACGATCTCCACGTGCCCAACTTATACTCAATCTCATGTCTATGCACATGCACAATATTATTTCAATATACGGGATGATGATGCATCTCAATCAATCAATATGAACATAATACATAACCACCTCAATAATCACAACCATACGGGTGAAATAAATAAAACACAATCACACAAGGAATTTAAGTCAATAATATATCAGCTAATGCCCATATGCTTTGGCATTCTCAAATTTCAGTCCACATTCTATAATAGTACTTTTCCTTTTTATAACACCGATACTCGTACCAATGCCCGTCACACCATTGATACGAGACCACCATCTTTCCCCCTTACCCCTATGTCTATTTTTCATTTTTGAATCTTTAATTAGGAAAACGTCCTTCAACAAGTCTAAAAAGTCTTAACATACCTTAGATGCCGAACTTGTGCCACGAATCTTTTAAGATTTTTCCTTTCCTTTTCGCAAGGTTTCAGAACGTTCCCAATCTACCAATTTTGTAATATTCGTAAGTAAGCAATTTTTGTAGACATTCAAATTATTATATGTCTATCATAGACGCTAAACTCACTCATATTTTCAACCAAACTCCAAGTCTTGATACATATTGGTATGCCAAATTTTTCATACTTGCTAAATTTCAAGCCAAGAACTTAACTCTAACCTCTTCAAATGGACTAAAATTCATGCTAGATCATATAAAATAACACCTAATAATTAATTACCAATCTCAATATATTAAATTTTAAATCTAAACTTGATAATTAGCTTAAGCAGGTCATTGTAATATCTACACTACGGACAGGCAGAATGCACTGTAACGTGACTATCTGAAGAAAACAAATTGTCACATTCCCAAAATTCATAACAATGCCAATCATTGGCAGCTTGCCAAATGATTGGCTTATGACTTTGATTGCCAAATATTGGCTCACGATTTTCTTATGATTCCCCACCAAAATGGACAAACATTTATTTTATAATTTTGGAGGAAACAATATAGTTAGAGATAGAGGGATAGGAATATAAGAGAAGGAAGGAATTGTGTGGAGTTGCAGGGAAAGTGAGTGGACTTGTATCATAAAAAAATTTTCCATCTGCACTAATCCACATAATTTTTCATACCTTGTTAACTGTTTGTTTCAGAAATCTAACCTTACATTGATATGTTATCAAGAACGTAAAATTAGATGCAAAGAAGAAAACATCAATAATAAAGTTCACCAATTTGGTTTTAAAACCTTTCCGATAAAATTGACTAACCCCAACTATATTTTTTTTCCAACTTCATTAAATATAACAACTACACATCTAATGATAATAATAGTAACAGCAACAACATACTCCAACTGGCAATAACGAAGGAAACTATATATATCGTTCTCTGCCAATTTTCCTATCAAAGCCCTTATTATAAAAATAAATAGACGAATAAGTGATCAACTTTCCATCTACCTTACTTCATTAAGATCCATATAACAATCAAGAAATTTTTCAAATTGCTTCTTACCTGAAGATTTCGTTGGTTCCCTCACGTTCTGTAATCTACGCTACCCAAAAAAAATCAGTTTCTACCTCTTTTGTTTTCTGCCCTCTTAATGTTAATTAAGTAAAATAAATAAATTAACCCCACTAACCTAAATTAATTAATGGGTCAAGAAAAAAAATATTAAATGAATTATGGATATGACCCACTAACTATTAACTAGATTAATTCTTCACTAAAAATTTTATCAACTAAATATTCTTAGTTTCGAATAGTTTAAAAATACCCTTTTAAATTTTCAAAAGGAGTCAAACTAGTCCTAGTTCTCAAAACGACCTAGCAGGTCGTTACACCAACCTAGTACCTAATTCAGCATGCAATGTTCTCCAAAACTTAGAAGTAAACTGCGTACCTCTATCTGATATGATGGAGAGTGGAACTCCATGCAATCGAACGATTTCTGAGATATAGATTTTGGCTAACTTCTCTGCATTGTAGGTCACCTTGACCGGAATGAAGTGAGCAGACTTAGTTAATCTGTCCACAATTACCCAAATAGAATCAAACTTGCCCAATGTCTTTGGAAGACCAACCACGAAGTCCATTGCAATTCTCTCCCACTTCCATTCAGGAATGGGCATTCTCTGGAGTGTTCCTCCAGGCCTCTGATGTTCATACTTTACTTGCTGACAATTTGGACATTTGGCAACAAAATCAACAATGTCGCGCTTCATTCTACTCCACCAAAAGTGTTGCTTTAGGTCACGGTACATCTTGGTTGCACCAGGATGTATAGAATATCCGGAACTATGAGCCTCTGTAAGAATAGTGTGGATCAACTCATCAACACAGGGCACACATACCCTTCCCTTAATTCTCAAAACACCTTCCTCATCCATTATCGCTTCATTAGTCTCTCCTCGCAACACCATATCCCGAATTCGGCTTAGTTTCTCATCATCAAACTGTTTCCCCTTGATCTGGTCAAGAAAAGAAGATCTCGCCTCCACACTGGACAACAATCCTCCCTTCTCATTTACTTCTAACCTCATAAAATCATTAGCCAGAGTCTGAGCCTCTCTAGCCAATGGGCATCTAGAAACTTGTAAGTGGGCTAAACTACCCATGCTCCCTGCTTTTCTACTTAAGGCGTCTGCCACAACATTAGCCTTTCCCGGGTGATACAAGATGGTAACATTATAATCCTTCAGTAGTTCCATCCACCTCCTCTGTCTCAAATTCAAATATCTTTGAGTAAAGACATACTGTAGGCTACGATGATCCGTATAGACTTCACACTTAACCCCATATAGATAGTGTCTCCATTGCTTTAATGCAAACACTACCGCAGCCAACTCCAAATCGTGGGTCGGATAATTACGTTCATGCACCTTTAATTGTCTCGAAGCATAGGCAATTACATTTTTCTCTTGCATTAGCACTGCACCCAAACCAGAATAGGATGCATCACAATAAACAATGAAGTTCTTACCCTCTACTGGCAAGGTAAGGATAGGTGCGGTAGTCAGCAAGGTCTTGAGTTTCTGAAAGCTTTCCTCACATTCATCCGACCATACAAATGGAAGATTCTGCTTAGTCAAGTTCGTCAATTGGGAAGCAATAGAAGAGAATCCCTTGACAAATCGACGGTAGTAACTGGCTAAACCAACAAAGCTTCTTATTTCTGACACATTAGTAGGTCTTACCCAATTCTTCATTACTTCGATCTTAGAAGGATCCACCATCACTCCATCCTTAGAAACCACGTGCCCCAAGAAGGACACTGAATCTAGCTAAAACTCACACTTGGAGAATTTGGCATAAAGTTTTTTCTCCCTCAACATTTCCAACACAATTCTCAAATGCTCCTCATGTTCCTTCTTACTCTTGGAGTATATCAGTATATCATCAATAAATACGATCACAAAGAGATCCAGATATGGCTTAAAAATCCCGTTCATCAAGCTCATGAAAGCGACAGGGGCGTTCGTTAGTCCAAAGGACATTACCAAGAATTCATAATGCCCATACCTGGTTCGAAAAGCAGTCTTTGGCACATCTGTTGCCCGTATTTTCAATTGATGATAACCAGACCTCAAGTCAATCTTAGAGAAGACACAAGCACCTTGTAACTGATCGAACAAATCATCAATGCGAGGAAGAGGATACTTGTTCTTAACAGCTACTTTATTTAGTTGCCGGTAATCTATGCACATCCGAAGACTCCCATCTTTCTTCTTCACAAACAAAACAGGAGCACCCCAAGGGGATGCACTTGGTCTAATGAAACCTTTACTTAACTATTCTTGAAGTTGGGCCTTTAACTCCCTTAACTCAGCGGAAGCCATTCTATAAGGGGGTATAGAAATGGGGCGAGTACCCGATTCAAGATCGATGCAGAAGTCAATATCTCTATCCGGTGGCATACCAGGAAGGTCTGCAGGAAACACATCTAAAAACTCGCGGACTACCGGAACTGACTCAATTGAAGGTACTTGGGTAGTATCATCCCGGAGGTGTGCCAAGAAAGCTAAACAACCCTTACTAACCATTCTCTTAGCACGAAGAAAGGAGACGATACGAACCGGATTGGAAGTGTAGTCACCCTCCCACACTAACGGATCTGTCCCAGGCTTGGCCAACGTTACAGTTTTAGCATTACAATCTAAGATTGCAAAATTTGGAGAAAGCCAAGTCATACCCAGAATTACATCGAAGTCAACCATTTCTAAAATAACCAAATTCACACGAGTATTGCTCCCCAAAAGTCACCAGACAAGACCTATACACCTTTTCAACTACCACAGACTCACCTACCAGAGTAGAAACACGAATAGGCATGTCAAGCAATTCACAATGTAAATTAAGACCAGTAGCAAATGAGGAAGATACATATGAAAATGTGGAGCCAGGATCAAATAATACAGAAGCCATGCAATCACAAACCAAAAGATTACCTGTGATAACAGCATCGGATGTCTCCGCTTCAGACCGCCCAGGGAAAGCATAACAATGGGCCCTATCACCTGTCTGCCCGTTGCCCCTACCATGTTGTGCTGTAGTGGCTCCAGTTTGCCTGTTACCCCGTCCGTTTTGGTGACCACCATTACCTCGGCCACTGCGTTCTCCAGAATAACGGCCTCTACCATGACCACCTCTACCTCTAGCTATTGGGGGTCTATAACTCTGTTTTGGACAATTCCTCCTAATATGTCCAGTCTCCCCACATCCATAACACTCCCTAGAGTCAAGCATAGGTCTCTCAGAGAAGTGTTGACCGGTCTGAGGTGGACCCCCAACTACAGTCTGTAGTGAAGACTGAATTGGTCGGACTGAGTAACCTCCTGAACCCTGTCCTCTAGAGTAAGAACCATTAAACTCACCTCCCTTTCGAAACCTTTTTGATGTCGATGCCATGGTGAAGTCATCTGGCTTCACTCCTTCCACCTCTATCAAGAAGTCTACCACTTCTTGAAAGGATTTTGCCGTAGCCGCTACCTGTAAGGCTGAAATCCGCAATTCTGACCTCAACCCCTTCACAAAATGGCGAATCCGCTCTTGTGGACTAAAACATAGTTGGGTGGCATACCTGGATAATGCACGAAACTTAGCCTCATATGCAGTAACCGACATCCTACCTTGCTCTAGGCTCAAGAACTCATCTCTTTTCCTATCCCTCAAAGTCCGGGGAATATACTTCTCCATAAACAAGCTAGAGAATGACGCCCAAGTCATAGGTGGTGCCTCTGTTGGTTGACACTCAACATGTGACCGCCACCACATTTTGGCGTTCCCTTGAAACTGATAAGTCACAAACTCAACACCAAACCGTTCTACTATACCAATCTTGTGTAGTAGCTCATAACAGTCAACCACAAAATCATAGGCATCCTCAGATTCAGCACCCTTGAAGACTGGAGGTTTCAATTTCAAGAACTTACTGAAAAGTTCATGCTGATCATTTGTCATTATAGGCCCTGTAGTCAAACGAGGAAACGTGTCTATTTCCAATGAGGCATCCATGCGGGGAGCCATAGTAGCTGCATGTTGTACCTCCGAAACCGGAGGTGTTGGTGCAGAAAACACTGGAGGTGTCTGGCCCGGATCAGATAACCCACTAAGATAAGCAAGAACCTGATTTATCATCTCTGGGGTAGGTTGGGGTGGTAGTTCCTCATTCTGCACTTGCTCATTCTCCCCATCCTCACCCTCTCTTACCACTTCCTCAGTTGGTGGAGGAGTCACCGCCCTAGTACCAGATGGGCTAGGTGATCGCCTCTTCCTCTAGAGGACGTCCTCCACGCCTACCCTATCCACGGCTTGCTCGCTTGTCCTGGTCTCGCTACAGCCCATGGGTGCTTGTCTGACCTTCTGTCCTGTGTGGTTTTGGATGTCGTCGTCGTTGCTCTAGTTCTAACCATCTGCGAAATAGAGTGAAGATGGTCAGATACCAATTTGTATCACCCAGATACAAATTGGATCCAAGTAATAGCACGAAAGAAAGAAGGAATAGAATTTTCCTAAAGTCTTATAGCCTCTCAAAGAAAAGTAAAGGTGTCCCCCTTCCGTTCCTTAAGACTCTACTAGACTCGTTCTTGTGTGATGAGACCAACAAACATAATGCTCTGATACCAAGTTTGTCACGACCCAAAACGGGCCGCGACTGGCACCCACACTTTCCTACTATGTGAGCGAACCAACCCATCCAATTCCAAATGTTTCAACCATAAATAACAAAATATAATGCGGAAGACTTAAACTCATTAATGAAAATCAATTCAATAACTTCTAAAAATTCAACATCTATTTATTCTCAAAACCTGGAAGTCATCACCACAAGAACATCTATCCTCAAATTACTAATCTAAGAGTATCTAAGAAGCTAAAATAAGTAAAACGCTAGTCCATGCCGGAACTTCAAGGCATCAAGACATGAAGAAGATGATCCAGTCCAAGCTAGAAGAATTAGCTCACCCTGAGATCCGCCGTGATGAAGACTGGCTAGAGTTGCGGTTGAGTTGAAGACGATGGTACGTTTGCTGCACTCCACAAATAACAAAGAAAGAAACATACAAGTAGGGGTCAGTACAAAACACAAGTACTGAGTAGGTATCATCGGCCAACTCAAAATAGAAAACAGTATATATCAAATAATATCATAAATCAACTACAATACTCAACATGTAGCAACAACAAGTTCTATAATCATTAATAAGCACCGCCAAGTTCACCCATGAGGACTCAAGCCTCAATGCCATACCCATTTGGGAATTAGGTTCATTAGATTGGGTATATTAACATCTTTCAAGATTCAATATGTTTATTCCTCTTGTGTCGGTACGTGACACTCCGATCCCCCTAATTCTACGTGTCGGTTCATGACACCCGTTCCACTAATTCTACGTGTCGGTTCGTGACACCCGATCCCTTAATTCTATGTGTCGGTTTGTGACACCCGATCCCCTAATACTACGTGTCGGTTCGTGACACCCGATCCACTAATTCTACGTGTCGGTTCGTGACACCCGATCCCCTAATTCTACGTGTCGGTTCGTGACACCCGTTCCACTAATCTCATCACTTTAGTTCATCAAGCCTTCTTTTATACCAAGGCATCATCAATTCTCATTAACAAGGTAGATTAGGGTTTCTTTCAAGATTAAGATTCAATAGCTTCATCATGCTTATTTTATCACAACTATATAATCACATTCATACAAGCATACAATTAAGCATATAGAAGGGTTTACAACACTACCCAATACATATCATTCGCTATTAAGAGTTTACTATGAATAGCATAAACCATAACCTACCTCCACCGAAGATTTCGTGATCAAGCAAGCAAATCCTCAAAGTCTTTGCTTTCCTCTTCGTTCTTCTCTTGCTCTCGTTTGTTTCTCCCTCTCTCTCTCTGTTCTTTCTATTTTTCTTATTCAAAACCCTTTTTATTTTACCCTAATAATCATATAATTAAGTATAAAAGATGACAAAAGTAACCCACTAGTTAATTTAAGGTTATCTCCTTTAACCCTCAAGAAATTGGGTTATTAATATTCAACCACTAACTTTATAATTATAAGCAGGAATAGTCCAAAACGCCCCTTAATTATTTAACAGAAATCCGACCCAGTCAGGGTCACGCAGCCTGTGATGGGCCAAATTCTAAATATTTTGGAACGAGACCCCCATGACGGTCCGTCGTGCCTGCGACGGTCCGTCGTGGGATCCGTCGACTCAGCCTGTTTTTCCAGAAATAAAATCTGTTGCTCAAAACGACTAAACAGGTCGTTACATTAATTCAAACAATTGTATAATTACTTCTAAAAATGATACAAAAAGCTTTAAGAAAAATAAGAGTGGAACTTCACAATAAAGTTGTTTCATTTAGGAAATGTCAATACCCCTTACAAGCATTTTACTCATTTCCTCTTTAAATCATTACTGTTGAACTCATGGTATATTGAAAGATGGCAAAGTTGCATCGAACATATAACATCAATACGTTCCAGCGAATTCCAGTTTGCATAAAGAATACAACACGTTTTAAAAAATCCAAGTTGAAGATGAAATAAGCAAATAACAATGTTTTCTTATTTAATTAAGGAAAGCATTGTGAAAGGTTTTCTTATTTAATTAAGGAAAGTTTGTGTTATTACTTGGTAAAGACGAGTTCAATAAAAATTTTCTAAACAAGATTACGTTGTAGTAGTAAGGGTAGAAACGAAGTTCTAAGTCAAGCGCAACGAGGATTTCTACGTGAAGAAGGATTTCGAGTTCAACAAGATTTGTGTAGCAGTAAAGAAAAAGTTGAATCAAACAAGAACTTATTGAAGTTCCAAGTCTATAAATAGGGCGATAGGTTCGCTTGTGAAGATTGTGCACTTACATAGAGAGAAAATCAAAACAATATTCAAGAGGTTTGAAAGACATCTGATATTAACTTGGGGAATGTTGCGAGTTAAGTGAGAAACTGTAAGATCATATTTAAGAGTCTTGTTTACAATATAAGTTTTGTGAGTAGGAGTTGTTCAACAAGTTGTAGAACTTGAAAAACATTAGAAGATATAAAACCGGTGGGTCTTGTGTCTTTGAGTAGCTAGAAATTAGAGTTAATAATTTCTTAGATAGGAATTAGAGTTTATAATTCCTTAGGTTACATAGCTTTGTAATCGTTGTATTGTTTGAAGTTTATAAATAATACAAAGTGTTATTTGAATTGATTATCGTTAAGTTTCAAACAAACAAAAACAAGTTTGTCTGTAGTTGCTCCTACGAAGAACTCGGGAGGGTAGAATTCTAACAATTGGTATCTGAGCAAGGTTATCTTTAAAGAGTCTAATAACTCAAGATAAGATCATTATGAATTATGCACCTCCTCTTGACCATGGTAAAGGACAACACATCAACAGACCACCATTATTTAATGAAGAATACTACTCTTGATGGAAGATAAGGATGGAAGACTTCATTCAAGATGAAGATTACGAACTATGTGTTAGAATTACTAAGGGAATAAGGTATCTAAACCTACAGAAAAGTACAAAGAAGCTGACTACAAGATGCTAGGGAAAAATGAAAAAGCCAAGCGCATTCTCGTATGTGGACTAGGATCTGATGAGTTTAATCGCATTTCTAGTTGTACCTATGCAAAACAAATATGGGACACTTTAAAAAACGCTCACGAAGGTACAACTCAAGTTTGTAAATTCAGAATTGCCAGACTTTGGTCTGAATATGAAGCCTTCAAGATGAAATTCGGAGAATCACTTCAAGATATAATCACTAAATTTACCACTGTCATAAACGAGTTAATATCCTTGGTCAAAGTATACACCACTGAGGATCAGGTAGAAAAAGTACTAAGGACTCTACTTAAATCATGAGAAAAAAAGTTACTTCAATCAGAGAAGCCAAGGATCTAACCAATATGACTTTGGATGAATTAGTAGGAAATCTCAAAACTTATGAGATGAATGTTGACAAAAGATGTGAAGGAACAATGAGAAAGTCTTGAATTCAAAGCAACTGAAAGTGATGAATCAGATATTGATGATGATAATTTGGCACTAATATGAAGAAACTTCAAGAAATTCTTCAAAAGGGGATTAAATTATGGAAAGAAAACACCACCTACGAAAGAAAAAATTATTGAGAAACCACAAGACGAAGGTTGTTTCAAATGTGGTCAAACCGATCATCAGATTAAAAATTGTCATGTTTGGAAAGTAGAATGAAAAAAGAGAAGATCTGAAAATTAGAAGAAGGAACTTTTCAACAAAAGTAAAAACAAAGAAAAGGAACAAGAAATGTATGTAGCTTGGGGAACAGGTTCGGACATGTGTGACGAAGATGATGAGGACCTCGCTTTGATGACCATAGAAGAATCAGAAACTGAACCTGAATCAGACTCTGAAGGAATGAAAGCAAATCTTTCTTCTTTAAAAGATAAACTAGTAAAGTTCTCTAAGAAAAAGTTATCCTTCTTATTACTCACTTCCATAGATACAATTCGAGAACTAGTTAAAAACAAGAATCTACCATGACTAATTTAAATTTTGTGTATATTGATCCTGAAAAGTTAATTCTAATCTCAAGAAAAAAAATCAACTCCAAAAGGAACAGGTACAACAACTTGATTTCTGCACTTTGGCTCTCAAATATGAAATTTTGAAACAAAGTATCAATGGGAATGAAAAAAGAAAAAATTAGTGGTGACCAAATCAGATGTGACCAAGATCTAATGAGGTTAAACAATGAATTATCTTCTGAAAGGAAAAAAATCTAGGAGAATGAATCTTGAATTGTCTAGGATAAAAACTGGTCTGGAAAGAGCTAATAAATGAACAAAATCTTCCATGATAGTAAACATCTAGGTAACAATACTAGGAACATAAGAACTGGAATAGGATATGAACAACCTATGATTGGAAATTCTTTGTTATGCATTATTTGTGGTAACTTAAGCCACTATAAGGAAAATTGTCCGAATACAGAGTTACTGCAGAAATAAAGCAAGAGGAGCTTATAAAACTGTTCAAAGGAACAAGTATACTCAAATGAAAACTAATCTGCCCATGTGGGCTCATAGAGATCTTATTCATTCTTTTTATCAAGACAAATGACCCAAGCTAGTCTGGGTTCCTAAATCTAGCTTTTGAATTTGCAAAAAAAGTGAGAGGAAGCAGACAACATTCACCAATTGAACATGTTGCTTTAGATGCTTGATTGAAACTAGAACAAATTCCGCTTACTTGGAAAAAAAAAGAATGGATGAATAACATTTACAGAAAAAAATGTTGAAAAAAAGGAAAGACTGAAGAAGCATGTGAAAGAAACAGGCCCAACTAGAGCCGTCAATATGGGCTAGGCCCGTTGGGGTTTTTTGGAGCCCATTAAAAAAGGGGTTTTTAGCTCGGCCTGAATAAGTCTGCTCATTTAGGGGGCTTGAGAAATATCGGTAGGGCAGACGCGTGGGTTAATAAAAATTAATCAAAAAATATAATATAATATTAAAATTTAAAAATAAAGAGAGTCCAAAATAAAAACAATTAGTTTAATATTTCTATTAAGATATTTATACTTTTAGTTAAAAAAAATTAATAAATATCAAGAAAAATGCACAAGTACCCCCTAAACTATGACCAAAATCACAGAGACACACCTTAACTAAACTAAGGTCCTATTACCCCCTGAACTTTTTTTTTGTAATTTTATACACCTTTTGTCTTATGTGGCACTCTATGTGACTCGACGCAATTGAGACGCGTCGGAGATATTCGGATGCCACGTAAGCCAAAAGGGTACACAAAATTGTAAAAAAAAAATAAATCAAGGGGGTAATACGACCTTAGTAAGGTGTGTCTTTGGGATTTCGATCATAGTCTTGGGGGTACTTGTGTATTTTTTCTAAATAATATAAAGATAATTTTATTTGTGAATTTGATTAACAAGTAGTCACATTAAGGTCTCATTTGTTTCCATTAAGATTAAGACGTCAGAATTTGAATACGCATTTCAATATTAAGATGTGCATTAAGATCTAGATGTGTAAATCTGAATATTAAAATAGTCTCTGAATCTGAACACTAAATTATTGGGACAGTTTGTTTCAATATATGAATGCACCTGAAATTAAACGTTATATCATAAAATATTATCAAAACCTTGTTAGCAAAATAGTATTTTTTATATAAAATAATATTTTGAACATTTTTTACCGTAACAACGTAATATGATTTATCTTTTACGAACTCAACATCAAGTTACATCATTAATATGACTATTTTTTGCACTCAAAATACTTTGAAAATCTAATATAATGCAATTTAAAATAGTTTATATAGAGTAGTAAATATATTGTTTAAAAAAATATATTATTTTATTTTATTATAAAAATTTATTATTGTTATCGATAAAATAACTAATATTTTCTTATTTTTTGAAACCGTGCTAAATATTATATTATGGGAGTTCTTATCAATTCAAATATATTGATTAATTTATGAAAGTAAAAGATGTATATTAAGTTAATATGAATAAAGGAAATTATAATGGCAAACATGTAATTAAATATTAATTAAATAAGAAAATAACTTTTATGAGTTGTTTTGATTTAGTTGAATTAAGATAGGAGTCTTATTTTTTAGTCTGAATAGTGTTAAAGGTGTGTTACAGATCTGATTCATTCAGATATATCCAGACTCATTAAGAGGCTTATAATAAAATAAAACAAACGAACTTAATGAACTGAATCTGAATAATTAAGATTCAGTTCTTAAAAACAAATACATGAGGCAAATCTGAATGATTAAGATTCAAACCCCATTAAGTGCAAACAAATGAGGCCTAACATAATGTAATATTGTTTTGTCGATATTTATGATAATATTTTTAAATTATAATTTATAATTTAATTTAATAATTATAAAAAATATATTTTTTAAAAATGGGCTAGCCCGACAAGCCTGTAGCCCACGTAATTGTGGGCTGGGCCGACCATTTTCTGGCCCACACCAAAAATGGGCTAGCCCGGCCTGACCCGTAAAATGTTAAAGCTTGTATGAGTTAGCCCGGATGGGGTGGGCTAGCCCATATTGACAGCTCTAGGTCCAACCTATGCAGTATCTAACAGTTATGCGCACTCAGATGATCAATCAATAAAAAATATGATCAGCCAAGGAAAACACTTTCAAAAGGAACAATTTGAAACTTGGGGAAGATTAAGTCACATGAGTATCCCTCAATTACTAATAAACATTGCACATACTACCCTCTAATCTTGAATTTTATGCTCTACATTAAGTTGTATGTCTCTATATCACTTTTAAAGTCATGCTACTAATACAGTATACACATTGTATTTGCATCTAGCACGGGAGAGAGGCTTAGTAAAATTGAAGTAAAATTCAACATTTTTCAGAGATCTAAGGTATGTGCACTACAATTATTCATGATTAAATATAAAGTCAATGCACTTGAACCTATTTCTTCCACTTGTCCCAAAAGATATTCATGCCCTAAATACTACCAAAACAAACATCTTCTTAAAAAGTCTTATCCCAATATGATGGTATATGGTTGAGATGAATTTGATGGAGGACACCTCTACTTTGATGCCTTATAAAATATAGATTGAGAAAGTAGAGTGTGTCGGTTCTTAGGGGGAATCATTAGTATTGGGTAAAGTCTTGGTGGATTTATCTTGTGAGGGGGAATATTTTGGGAACCCTACACTTGAACAAACTTCACTTTTTAGGCTCAACTTGGGTGCATCTAGTGAGGGGGAATCAATAGGAGACTCATCTGTCGAACCTAGTTCTTCTATTGAAAATCATATAAACTGGAATTTTGGATTGATGTCAAAAAGTATTATAGTTGGTGTTGCACCTGATAGTACCACGTCCAGGGAACAGATTGAGAGAACACGTTCCTTTACAAATGATATTCAAGAAAATTTGTTCTTCTTACTGACTCTATTGAAATTAAAGATGGGTGAATTATTATTTCTGCAGAGGGTACATTATTGATTCAACAAGTTCTTATTTTGTTAATCCTAAAGATATTTTTGCTGCTGAAAGATGACTTTTATTTATCCTCTCATGCCCAATATTTTGATATTACCTAGCCACTCTAGCATTTGACTTCTCAATTTTTCTCATCACAAGTGCTTGATTCTATTTTTAATTTTGATTTCATTTGTGGTGTATATGCTTCTTGATTAATGTTAATGTTGGATTTGAATTTTTGGTTCATGTCTATCTCCTATGTTGTGCAAATGCTTTGCTATAGCTAATTGAGTTCTTGAATTTTAAGTGTTTGTGTAGGTGATAGCCCAATGTCCATGAGTATCGAATTTGTTTCTCTTAGTGTGGTGTATTCCTTCACAGTGTTTTATGATGTCAAAAAGAGAAAGTGCATACTTGTGTAATATTTATAACCCAATTGGTCTAACTTGATCCTCTAATGTGTTTGCTTTGTGTATTGAGTTTTAAGAAACTGATCTATTTACACAAGAAGATATGATTTGTCATCATCAAAAAGAGGGAATTTAATAGTACACACGAACAAGTATATTTTGAAGAGTGACAAAGATTTCATTATGGAACAAGTTTAGCAGATGTGATCTATGTTTAAGAAGCTCACTGGCAAGAATGAAGTCTAAGAAACTCCGATTTCGTCTTGGTCAAATATATGATAAATCAAGTACTTCTGCCGATCAGTCTCATCTCATGCAACTCTAATTCGGGTTACTAGAAAGGTACAACGAGAACTAGATGAAGGTCTCCTTGCTAGGTCCACTAAGAATTCATCCTCCAGGAAACAATGAAGCAACAAGCAAGGGTGCTGATGATTAATGTTAGTACATTCAATGAAATACAACACAGTTGTTGATGATAAATGTTAGTACACTCACTCAATGAAATGCAACACAATGTAGATACAATAGCAGAATAAATTTGACATAGTCAAAAGGGGGAATTTGTTAAACTCATGATATTTTGAAAGATGGCAAAGTTGCACCGAACATGTAGCGTCAATATGTTCTAGCGAATTCCAGTTTACAGAAGGAATACAACACGTTTTAATAAATCCAAGTTGAAGATGAAATAAGCAAATGACAATGTTTTCTTATTTAATTAAGGAAAACTTTTTGAAAGGTTTTCTTATTTAATTAAGGAAAGGTTTGTGTTATTACTTGGTAAAGACGAGTTCAATAAAAATTTGCTAAAGAAGATTACGTTGTAGCAGTAAGGGTAGAAACGAATAATCAAGTCGAGTGCAACGAGGATTTCTACGTGAGAAGGATTTCGAGTTTAACAAGGTTTTATTCAAGTTGAGTTCAACAAGGTTTGTGTAGCGGCAAAGACAAAATTGAATCAAACAAGAACTTGTCGAAGTTTCAAGTCTATAAATAGGGTGATAGGTTCGCTTGTGAAGATTGTGCACTTACATAGAGAGAAAATCAGAACACTATCAAGAGGTTTGAAAGAGTTTTGATACTAAATTGGGGAGTGTTGTGAGTTAACTGAGAAGTTGTAAGATCATATTCAAGAGTTTTGTTTACAATCTGAGTTTTGTAAGTAGGAGTTGTTCGACAAGTTGTAGAACTTGAAGACCATTAGAATATATAAAATCGAGATTTTGTGTCTTTGGGTAGCTAGAAATTAGAGTTTATAATTTCTTAGATAGGAATTAGAGTTTATAATTTCTCTAGAAAATAGAGTTAATAATTCCTTAGGCTACAAAGCTTTGTAATCGTTATATTGTTTGAAGTTTATAAATAATATAAAGTGTTGTTTGAATTGATTATCTTTAAGTTTCAAACAAACAGAAACACGTTGTCTGTACGTGTTCCTTTGAAGAATTCAGGAGAGTAGAATTCTAACAATTATAAATGTTTTTGTCTTGAATTATATTGAAGTGTATCCTTTCTAGTCCCTCATTATTGGATAAGTTAAAAAATAATAAAGATAGCAAACTCAAGAGATTATAGATATTATGTCTATAGATGTTAATGTTATTATAAGACTTTAATGAAGGGTTTATAATTTTAAAAATATGGAGAATTATATCTTTTTTAAGTAGGATAAACGTTTAAAAGAAGAAGAAAAAAGATAATATATATTTATATATACTTATAAAATTAATCGTGTTTCACGCGGAAATTTAATAGCACGGAATTTACAAAATAATACTTAAAAATCTATCATTCATTAAATCTAAAACATTATATTATCTTACATACAAGACTATGTAGAATTAAATATCAGATAATTTATAAAATGACACTTAAATATATCAGTCATTAAATCAAAAACACAATATTATCTTACATACAAGGCTACGTAATAACGAACATTAACAATGTAAAGGAAAATGATAATTATAACAACTTATCATCTATCGTTCAATCAATCTTTAATTTGATTTTAAATTTATATTTTTGCCTCCATGAAGTGTTACTATTTGATACTTTTGGGAAATTAGATGAACAACAACATGAGATAATAAATTTTTCAATAAATAAATAATCTTTATATGTACTAACAAATACATATAACAAAAACTTTACAAAAATTTAAACAACAAAGTTTAAAACATGTACACAAAAACAACGATTAAATCATAAGTATAAATTAATGAATGTAAAATGTTATACCAGGATCTATAACAATAGAATGAGACATAAAGAAAAAATTGAGTCACTGAATGCAAAGTGTCCCCTTAAGGAAATCCTCTAATATCTGAGGTTAAAAGGAATAGATCCTCTCGGGATGGAACAATTCTATTCACAAGTGTATTGATACAAAAATAATGGTGTTAGTGAGACACTAAACATGAGCAAAAATTGTGCGGAAGAAGAAAAAGTTTAGAATTTTCGTTATTTTAAAATGACAGGAAATCCCTCTATTTATAGACAACTAATAGTAGTGTGAAAAAATATTTGTTGTGCCTTATCGAAAAAGTCACAACTCACCTGAAAAAGTTACAACCCTTCAAAAAGGTCACGACCTTTCATAAAAGTCACAATTTTTCATAAAAATCACAATTTTTCGTAAAAGTTACAATTGTCCACAAAACTCACATCTTTTCATGAAAGGGAAGGTTATTTTTTAAAATAAATAAATTTAAAAGGAAATTTTATGTTGTGGTGATGACACATAGGCAGGCCTAGAATTTTCTTTTATATAAATATATGATTCTAACACCTTAGAAATTAAACAATCGAATTGATAAAGGATATTTGAGATTTTGGCTCTAATGCAAGTTCTACTAATCCTTTCTATGGACCGTAGGAGGTTCTATAAGTCATATGAAGGGAGTCGTAGAATTGGAGGTGAGTTTTTGAATTTTCATGTTTCTAAAGTTTGGCCTATAAATGGACAAGACGAATCGGAAATTTGAATGAGTAATAGATGGGTGTCATATAAAGTTGGCCAACTTTAGGCCCAAGTAACTCGACATACGTTTGACCAGTACGGTCCGTAGGGTCCTTCGGTAGCCATTTCTTAAGGGTATTAGGCATTCTCCTAAGCATTTAATGTCTCTACTATGTCATTTTTACCCTAATTCTATGTCCTATAATTATCCTTTTACTCCTAAAATTACCCCAACTCTCCCATTCACTCAAATCCTCAAATCTTATCTACATTCATCTTCTCCAATTCTCTCTCAAGTTCAAGAAAAAGATTAGGGTTTCAAACTTCAAATCTCTTATTCCTCCATTGCTTTTGAGCTTTGATCCTCAAGTTATGCAGGGTTCGAGTTCCAGTCACCCAGTGATCCCCAAGGTTTTCTCAATTCCTCCTGTTCAATTTCATCAAATTAATTTGTAAGTTTTCATTCAATTCTTCAAAGGTTCAAATTGTGTTAATTTAACTGTTTGATTTAGATCTTATAATGATTGTTTGGTCTCAATTACATGCTTTCCCGTTGCTTTCACATAAATTCATGGATTATTCATGATTTTTATTGTGAACCTTTAAAGACATGAATTCATGAATCTATGAATGATGTTTCCATGAAAGTTATGCATGATTTATGAAAATGAATGTTTTATGGTCTAATCATTCTAGCTTGAGTCTCATTCAAGGACAAATGTTACCAAGAGTGAGAAATTGTAACACCTTTGAAATTGAAAAGTTGAGTTGAAAAAGGGAAAGTTCATATTTCTATGAGTCCTTTCTACAGAAATAGGAGGTTCTATGTGTCGTAGGTCGTTGACTTAAAGGTAAGTTTTTGGAATTTCATGTTTTCGAAGTTTGACCTACGAATGGATAGGACGAGCAGTAGAAATATAAACAAGGCATCTATGAGTTCCGCAGGGGTGTTCTTGACTTAGTGAAATTTTTGGGTAAAAATTGAGGTGTACGAATAGGGTCTGTGGATCGTAGTAATTTAGATGGTCTGTAAAAGGGTGTCATAGGAAGTTGGCAAATTTTAGGCCCCGGTAACTCTACCTACGGTTGACGAATACAAACCGTAAGAATTTCTACGGTCTGTAGGTCCAAATTGTAGGGTCCTCCAACAACTATTTCTAAAGGGTTTTTGAATCTTTTTCTATACATTTAATTCCTATACTATGTCATTTTGACCCTAAATCTATGTGTTATAACTATCACTTTACTCCTAAATTACCCTAACTAATCTCTCATTCACTTAAATCCCGAAATCTCATCCTCAAGTCTAGGTTCGAAGACTAGGTTTCAAGATTCAAGTCTACTATTCCTCTGTTGCTTTTGGAGTTCGATCCTCAAGGTATGTAGGATTTAACCGATGAGTTTCTTTAACCTATTGAGATCCGATGGTTTCTCAATTCTCCAAGTTCAACTTCATTAAATTTTAGGTTTTCATTTCATTCTTCATGGATTCAAATTGTATTGATTCAATTATTTGATTTTAATCTTATTATGATTGTTTGGTCTGAATTAGAGAAAAAATATAAAGTGACACTTGAAGTTATCTCAAATTTTCAAGAAGACATTTTAACTATATAAGTGATATTTTCTCACAAAAGTATTAAATATTATTGTAAATAGATCATTTTGACCAATTTTCTCCCTATGTTTGTAAACACGTGAATGTATCATTTTACTTCCACAAACCAGTTAAAAAGCGCCACATTTCAATTATTTTCTTTATTAATTAATTAATTAATTTTTAAATTCACCATCTTCAAAATCTTCCTCAAATTTTGAGGAGAGCCTTTGGTTGAAGGATTAAAAAAATCAGCAGTCTCTCTCTTTTATGAAATCGACTCAAAAAGATAAGAATTCAATTTAATTTTCAGTTAAAAAAATTAATTAGAAGTCATTCAATAACAAAGCTGGAGAAGTAGTAATGGGAGAAGAAGTAGTGGGTAGCTATGGTGACAATGAAAAGTATTTCACACGGAGGGAGAAAGGGAATGAACCGCCATTGTTATATATTGCAGGACCAATAGCTAGAGATTTCAGAATCAATTTAATCGACCTAAGGAGTAAAATTTGAAGTGGGTTAGTGAATAAGTTAGAATTTTGTGGATTGTTGATTAAATATTGGAACTTTGAAAGAGAATTTTGTGTGTTTTTCTATTTTTTAGTATTATCAAGAATTTTCTTTTTTAAACTATGGATTAACCCGTTTTTAAATTAAATTAATTAATTAAAAGGGGTGAGAATCACGCACTTGTTCATAGAATGTTCAAAATGCGCTGTTTATAATGATATTTAATACTTTTGTGGGGTAATATGACACTCATATAGTTAGAGTGTCTTTTTGAGTATCTGAAACAACTTTAGATGTCATTTTATGACTTTTTACATGCTTTTCAATTACTTTCACATGAACTCATGCATTATTCATGATTTTGATTATGAACTCTTAATAACATGATTTTTAGATTTTATGAAGGAACTATGAATATATGAATGATGTTTTCATAAGTTATGCATGATTTATGAAAATGATTGTTTTATGATCATCAATGAAATCCTAAAAGGATTATCTCACGTGTTAAGGAATCATGATTTGGTGAAAGGTTATCTCATGTAGAGACCGACTTTTTTGTAGCAATCCCCTAACTACGTGTCCTTATAGATTTTTCTTCGAAAGACATAACTAGCCGATCCACCTAAGCTAGAAGTTAAAATCCTTGCTTTGAAAAGTAATCACGTCTCTTATCAGTATGAAAACAAGACACGTTATAATTCACTTGATCTATGTCGATTAATAGTAAATATCCCACAAAATGAACTAAATTGTTCTTAAAGGATTATGTAACACTTTAAATATAATTTTAAGATGCGTTGACCATGTTCATGACTCGTGATTCTTCTTTAAAGTTTTAATATGATTTAACTTGGTCATGCATATCATATTTTCATTTGTACTCTTATGATCATATTTCATGCATATCCCTCATACTTGGAATTTCTTTTTCGGTGCATCGAGGAGAGAATAATAATTATAAAAAGAGAGAAAGGGGCTAAAGTTAGCAAGTGTAGCTGTTGGGGTTTAGGATATAACGCAGCACATAAAATGAGTAGGAAGTATCAAATGAACTCTTTCAACAAGCCTCGTCCAATAGTCGTATATAAAAGGGGAGAGAACTCATGGCATTGTTTTTAGGCAAACTTTCTTTCCTCCACTCATGTGGATGCTGCTCTTAGTTCATCTGTGAAGAGACTCAAACCTAGAATACTGGAATGCAAGGATCTAAAATACTAACTCTCACAAACATCCATGCCAACGTCTAAAGTCAATGACTAGTAAGCGCTTGCACTCAAGAAACTCCTTCAAGGACATTTTTCAGTTTCTCATTAGCCGCAACAAGTTCTGCTGCTATTCCTGGTTCATTTGCCGAATGACCTGCTCCTGGGACAACCTATAATCACACAGCAGAAACTGTCAGTTGCCAATAATATGACCATGTAAGCAAGGTGTAAAATCTTCTTTCTTTTATGAAAGCCTTGTTCCTTTAAAAAATACTGTGGTAAAGAAAGCCTCATTTCTTCAGCTATTATTTTTTTCAAGGTAATCTATAGTGCTAAAAGTATCATCCATATCCCTAGAGGTTAGGCCATTCAAACCAGGCCTTCCTAAAGAATAAATCCGATAACCCATAAGATAGAACTCGTTCCTTAACTACCTGCATTGAGTTGGATGAGTTTTCATGTCCCACATCCAAATTTATATCAACCTACAGGATTTTCACATGAAATTAATGTGTATTTGTTCTGATTCCCATCCCAACTCTTCATAGAAATCTCAAATCATATGGGAAAATCTACCAGTTTTATACCCCAAGGTCCTTTTGTTGTTTCATGTCTCCACTGCCATTTTAACATAACTCTTGTACAAGCCCCTTTGATTTTTTTTCTGTCTTGTACCCTGTTGGTTTAAGAAAAATAAATAAATAAATAAAGAACCTCCTCCTCAAGTTTATTTTTGGCAGAACTTTTGGGGGTATTATTCATTTTTCACCCGTTGGTCCAACAAGCACTAGTCCAAATACCACATATACCTGATTAGGTACATTTATGCATACAATATTTATATTATATGTATATTTGTACCAATATACATTTGCTATTTTTACAGCGACCCAGGAAGATGATGCCCTATCTTTTTGTGCCTCCTTGACTGCATCAACGGTGGAAGTCTTTGTCTCAAAACTTCTCCCCTCCAATTACTTTGAATTAATAAATCTACCTAACTGAGGAAATCATTTTTCACTTACAATAAACTCTGCCTCTGGCCAAGCTTTATGAAGATCCCACGCTGACATCATTGGACAGCAAACATCATATCTTCCCTGAAGGTGTTACAAAGATTTTCTTGTAATTAGATTATCCAAGAACAAAATTTACCTCAAGCGCATGCATAAAATATAAGATTCACATTTAATGCAGGATCATAAGGAGAAACATATAAGGAGTATACGTCTTAGATTGACAAAATATAATGACAAGAAAACAAATGAGCATACTCGTATCTGACTACTTGAAAATACATGTTTAGTTATTAGCTTCAACACTTGAGGACCGTACAGTTGTGGACTGCACTTAGTGGAAGTTCTAGGTAAAAACTCACATGGTAAACACATCAAGAAGAACTATGGAAATTTAATGCGTTTCATTTCTTGCAACATATGATTAGCCTTAACCAGCTCTTTACTTGTATGATCATTTAAACTGTATTAGTAGGTTATAGGGAAAATGTGGCAATGAAAAATATATTTTAGAAGAAAATAAATACTCTATTAAATATTTAAATCACATCACTGAACTTCAGAAATCTGACATGAAATAAAACCTTCTACTTATATTTGATCCAGTAATCTCATTTCAATCATACTCTTCTCCTTCATGTCCCTATTCATATTTGTCTTTATACCACAGAGCTTCTCACCATGCTGATCCTCAATACAACTACAGAAACTCTTATTCCTTCCTCCTTCTTTCCGGCCAACCCAGGGACCCATCATATTATGATGGTAATGACGTTAATGAACAATAGCAGATTTCAGTGACCAAATCATCATATGATTAGACGGATGACTGATAACAAAATTTATGGTGGTGCTTTATGATTCCAAACGGTCATGCTTGAGGAGATAAGGTTAGTGGCAGTGGATAGCAGTCATAATGGCACTTTAGATGTATCCAACAATTACAGAGGCTAAATACAATGTATTTGATTTATGACTCATGATGCATTTCACTTAAATATTGTGCTTGTGCATATTTAATCATGTTGTACATGCCTGTCATAAAAAAAAATCATGTCGTACATGCCATAGTTTATTTGCTACATTTGATAATAAATTCTATTTTATTGTATCGGTTGTGAATGTGAGTATTTTTAGTCTAATAATACTATCAAGTACACATTCTTATTGTCTCGTGTTGCACTTGCTGCACTTTAGTGCTATGTTGACCCTTGCACCAGTGGAGCTCGGGTATGGGCTTAGGAGCTTAGATTTCTGAGAGTGGTAGTTTGATTGCTTTCACAGAGGCCTGGTCTTCCTTAGTTGAGCAGATCTGTGAGCACTACTGCACTAGTTCGATGATGAGAAGTTGCGTCTCATTCGAGACAAAGTGATGAGAGCGGAAGCCAAGGAGGATGTCCTTGATTCTGATGGTATCTTGAGGATCGGAGGCAGGATTTGTGTGTAACACCCCGAAAATCTCCAAGCTAAGATCCAAATAATTCTTCAGAAGTGTATCTGGAGACTTCAGGATGAGCTTCTTGGCTTAGTTTCAAACACTGTGGAGCCCCTATTTTGTTATTTCTATTTTATGATTTCACACATACTGTCATGCTATCTACCTGTTTTTACACCCAGACTTCGGATATGCCTTAAATTATATACATGACGTGAGGAAGTCAAAAGATAAGAATTTACATATCCTAAGAATGGGAACTTGTCTCAAAAAATAAAAGTTGTACTCTTGAGATTAGGTTAGAAAAATAAAAGAATTTGATACAATATAGGGAAAATGCACAAGTACCCCCCTAGACTATGACCGGAATCCCAGAGATATACCTTAACTAAACTAAGGTCTTATTACCTCCTTAACTTATTTTTTTGGTAATTTTTTGCACCTTTTTTGGCTTCGTGACAACCAAATATCTTCCATTGCGCCTCAATTGAGTGAAGTCATGGAGTGTGCCACGTAATACAAAATGTGCTCAAAATTACAAAAAAAAATAATAAGTTCAGAGGGGTAATAAGACCTAGTTTAGTTAAGGTGTGTCTCTGAATTTCGGTCATAGTCTAGGAAATGTTAGTGTATATCTTAATTTCATAATATATTTATATTGATAAGTGCTTTAATCAGAGATATTATGTAGAGAACTTATAAGAATTAGATATTTAGAAGTTTATCCATTTAGAGAATTTAATGAGAATCAATCATAACATATATATGTATATACACACATGCCCTGTCAAGAACTTTTGTAGTTGACCTCATCACTTAAATCTTATATTAAACTAATTAGCAAGTTTATTTGTTGACTTATGGACCAATCCCTTTTATTATATAAAAATGAATACAAGAATTCTTAATAGTTAAGGAAAGTTAACCAACATTGAGATTTCGATGGATTCAATGATACCAAAATTTCAACTCTATGTTAATATATTAGACCCATTAGACATTTTAGGAAAATACGAACCTTCCCAAGATTGTTGCAAGTGATAAATTTCCCCACAACCTCAAAACCAACGGCCACCCTTTTCACACAAGATATTACTTCATCAAGTCATCTCAAGTCTCCGAGAACGGACTACTATCTTGACCTGGGTAGTCAAATATCAAAATCATTGTGTCAAGTTGTTGAACTTGAGTCGGGATTAGCATTCTTGGGCTCATTTGGAACTATGGGACTACCATTAGCTCTGAAGAACTTGAGGTAAGGAAAACCTTTCTAATTTGACATTCTCTAATCTAGAATTCTCATAATCTCTTCGATTTCTTATCTACAAAATTGACGCGTCTGAAATATTGAGCTCTACGGAACTATATTTCATGATGCAAATACGAATCCTCAAGACAACAAGGCTCCATGCTAGGCACTCTCATTGGTGAGCCCCATTTGGTTTACAGGGCATTTTCCTTTCTTATTTCATGTATTACGTACTTTCATACCCTATGTTGGAGCCTTATCCCGACACTTCTACTTCTTATGCATAGTTTAGAGGCTCATAGACATAGTCACTCGTTTCATGTACATATGTTTGGGCCTTACCTTTATGTTGCCTGACACCAGACTTGTGATTTTCTGTACTTTGAGAGTTAATATTTAATTTGATAACAAACGTACTTAAATTCATTAATAGAAATGTTTTCATATTGTTCCATGCATTGTCCTTGTTCATTAACTCCACAAAGAATTGGTCTGCTAAGTCAAGCTAAGGCACTGAGTACAGGTCTGGCCAACCAAGCGTTTGGGCGTGAGTTGACACCTGCTTTCATCTTATTTCATGTCTTCAGCATTACGAGTTGGACATTCTATGCTTTTGGGTTTGTTAGAATAGGATTGTATATAGTGCCCTACATGGACTGTCTATAAATATGTATCAATGTAATAATGTAATTTATGTGTTTTAATAATATTTCCCGAGTCTTTGTTTCTCACATGGTAGCAGAGCATCAGTGAGAAACATCTAGGGCAGAAAGGTCAGTCAGCGTGCCTTTTTTGGGGGTGACTGTCCAGATCTAATTTGTGTCATCTTCTCCATCAGTATTGTACCAAAACCGACACTGCCACAAATTCATCATCGTCCAGAACCAAACCCTACCAGATACAGATGCTTCCAGAAATTAGGGTTCTGACGAGCGCGTAAATCCACTCGCAGGAGCATGAGCACTGGTCTAATGTGTTTCAAGCTGGATTCTTCTTCTACAATGGTCTCTAGTGATTCCGAACCCATCCATACAATTTTCTATAATTTCCAATCACTGTCTTTCCAAAAGACTTCAATCTGTTTTTTGATTCTTGGTACTCGCTTGGTGATTCCAATCTAACGGATTCTAACCCCAGGAATTTTCAGAAGTTTCAACCAGATTTATAGATCTCATATTTTTTTTAAAAAAAAAATCTGTTCTATTTGTAACAAATTAGAGCACCATATCTTCTACCCCTTCCCCTTACGAACACTATTATTATTCTATCATCATCTTATGCTTCAAGTTTATTACTATTGTTGTTCTTTTACATTAGTAATCTTTACTATTTTGTTGTCAATACTTCTTTTCTTTACAATACTTTCATCATAGCTTTTTACTCGTGTTTTCAAATATGTTTTGAGAAATGCTTTTCTTGAACCGAGAGTCTATCAAAAATAAGTCTTCATCCTACCCCACAAAGATAAGGGCAAGGTCTATGTGCTTACTTGTATAACTGTTTTATACTTGTTATAGCTTACTATGTCACTATGCACTGCAGTTTTCAAAGTTTGTCTCAAGGGTAAGATATTTCACTGGGTTTGTTTGTTGTTTATCTACTACTCTGTCTAGATACTGTTAAGAGCGACATAGTTGTTGATTGCTATTCCAGTTCTACAGTTGAGGTGACCCATCCACCAGTCTGTGGAGTTGTCAGCTCCTATCTTACTTACAGTCTTTATTTGATTTCATTTTGAATTGTGTCTCATATAGTGGTATATCAGATTCTTAGTTGCTCCATGACTCCGAGATTTTTTGGGGTTTACATTTTCACTCGACTTTTCACTCATTTTCAGATATTTATCATGAGAACACTTTCATACTTGATATTTAGTATTGTTTCCACGTATTGTAGCAGTTCATAGTACAGTCGGGTATATCTAACATTGGTGGTAGCTCGTTGGATACTGATCACGATTTAAGTGTCAGATTTGGGACATGCCAGAACAATGCTGGCAAACATTCACCCTTACCATTACGTTCTTTATGTAAGTCTTCCATTATGTTCTTTATGTAAGTCTTCAATCACATTTTACACAAATAAGCTTATCAAAGAAAATGCATCCATCATTGGGAGGAAAAGTAAGTCTTTCAGATGTTTTATGTCTCCAGACAACACCTTCAAGTATTGGGGGAATCTTGAACTTTGAGACGGCAATGCAAAGCTAAAGCAGAAACAAAAGCAGAATTTACCTGAACAATTATTGTTTTGATATGCTTTATCTTTTCAACATTATCTAGAAGGAAAGAATCTGAAGAGAAGAATCCCTTGTTGATAAAGTAGTGGTTCTCAATCCTTGCAAATGCCTGAACAAAGCAAGATATGTTGAGGTTATATAATGAATGATAACAACCTCTATGACGATAAATAATTGTTCACATTGAATTTCCAATATAGTGTAATTTCAAGTTCTCAGTAGACAAAAGAGATAAGGAAACAGTAAAACTGCAGCTCTTATATAGACTTTTAAGAATATAGATGCAAAAGAACAATGCTTTAATGGGAGGGTCACCCAGATACTACGTGCAATTCATAGATGTACTTACCAAGGAGAAATCATCATCATCTCCTTTCTTTATGTTCTCTTCATTAGGGAGAAGATGAGAGGTCATCATTTCCCATTTAGTCCATGCTCTAGCTGCTGCATACTAAAACATTCAAGAACTTGAGACAAGCAAACAAGTTGTTTAATGTATTCAACTATATTATATCAATATGTGGAGTTGATTTGATGTTGTGGAGGCTTTAAGGACCAGAAAACTGTCACTGACAGAGTTTGCAGACACAAACCATGTCATATCTTCTTTGCTTCCTATCATATTAAAATCATTTGTGCTTCCAACTTTGCTGTCATATCTTTTCATGAGTCATGATGACATCTTAAAACTCTGAAGCCACCAACTTGTGATTTCTTCATTGGAAAAAGGAGCATGGTGTATTTTGGGCGTAGTTATGAGTAATTCCAACATTCTATCCTAAGAACAATACTTGTCTGATGCTAACAAAAGAACAAACAGAGCTTCTACCATTGTTGAGAATTCAAGTAAAATCAAGTTATATAGAAAGCACAACACCTGCATATTTTGATTGAAAGTTTCAGGAGTTGTGTAAGGGAAACATCAAGGTTATCAAAGGGAAGGAGCAAGTAATATTTTTTCTTTCTTTAACATTTTCTGCCCCCATAAAGAAGGAAATTTTGACACATTCAAAAATGTCACGAACAATAAATGAAACTAGGACATTCAATGAAAAAGTAACTTCTTACGTGTGTTTCTAGGGTATCTGAATTTAATCTCTTATGGTACGCCTTGACAAAACAATTCCTTTCTTCCTCCGGAATCAGATCTCTGAAGGCTCCCAAACTGTAACAGATGACAGAAAAGGTGGTTTTGACTTTGAAAACTACATCAGCAGTACCATTAAACAACCAAACAAATGAAAACAGCAGCTCAATGATGATCAGATCTACACACACATCATTTTCCCAAATTAAGGTAAGCAATTAACCACTTAATAAAATGTGCTTAAACAGTTTGAATAAGCCATCTGCTTAGGTGAAAAGGTTGGTTAAAAGAAGTCCTCAGATAATCAGAACATTGCCAGAAATTACAAAATTAGGCATATATTCTGGAGAATGCATTTCATTTGTAGACTAGAAATAGTGAACTGGCTAAAACAATGGCTTCCGAGTGAGTATTGCAAAGATCCAAAAGTAGATATAAAAGTTGTTCGTCATCTTCATATGGAAAAATCAAATAGGAATGCCCGTGCTAAATTCCTTACTTTTGTATCCAGCAGCAGATGAAATAGCTCAAACTTCTCAGATTCTATAACAACTCAATATAACTGTGCACTAGATTCAGTTGGTTGGTCTCCCAGCATGCATGAAATTCAGAAGCTTACCATCGGGGTATATTGCAGCAGCTCCACCCTCATAAAACCAGTCAATTTCTTTCTTCCGCAACAAAAATATCCCTCTAAGAATGATCCCAGTAACCTTTAACAGAAAAGTGATTAAAAATCTTTAGCAATAACATAGATTTAACATGATGTTGGGAATAGAATTTATCATTTCCTCTAACAAGTTTGAACTACAAATCTTGGAACTTAAAGAATAGATGCTAGTAGACCTTGTCAGGATGTGATATGCTGTATGCAAGAGCCAGAGTGCTTCCCCATGAGCCACCAAATACCTGCAAACTCACAACTATGAGAGTTTGGTGAAGTACTATCGACCTAACAGTCACAGAAGGAGAGCAATTTGCACCTGCCATTCCGGAATCTTCAAGTGCTCTCTTAATTTTTCAATATCCCCAACGAGATCCCATGTTGTGTTCTCCTCTAAGCAAGCATGAGGCTTACTTTTACCTGCACCTCTCTGGAAGATACCAATGTTTTCATTTGAACAAGTACATCAACATACCTAGTGTAGTCAGGGGAGCATGAGGAGGGTAGAGTGTACGCAGACCTTACCTCCACCTCAGAGGTAGAGAGGCTGTTACCTATAGACACTCAGCTCACATTAGAAAAAGCACAAAGAGCATGAATTAGCACTTTAGTTAATAATATCAACCTGATCAAATAGAATGATTTGATAGAAGACAGGATCAAAGAACCTCCTGTTATTGGGTGAAGTCCCACCTCCAGGGCCTCCATGGAAAAACACTACTGGCTGCAAATATGGAACATATCTTCAAAACGACTTTACATCAAACATCTTTGCTAAAAATAGCAAATTTCACCCTATTTTGCATCATGTGAAGGCATCAGAGAGTAGAAAACAAGAAAAACATATAACCTACATTGGAATAGGCAAATGTAGTCATCATATGCTAGTCTCCTGAGCCTCTTATCTTCTCCTAGTAAGGAGGAGGACTGGGGCTCCTCTGAGAAAATGGACCACGTGTATGAGTAGAAATCTGATACCAGTGTTATTAAAAGTTATTACTCTTTGCTTGAAACGGTCAATTGATGTGAAGCGAGGGGTTATTGTTTCATGAGCAAGCTTCAAAGAAGTGTGCGCTTCAAATAATGATGTGTGAAGTGATCCCAATGAGAAGCGGTCAATCTTTTGAATCTCAACTTCAAGGAGTTGAAATAATATCGGCATTATTGTACATTGGAGGCTAAAATTAGAAACTTCCATTGAAGAGAAGCAAATGAAAGGCTTCATAAGAAGTCTCGTCGAATCGAGAATGAAGTTCTTTGATTTTGATAGTTTCTGCGATTACATGGACTGTATTTACTTACACTTACACTAACACATCAATGACTACTGCTACAAAAAAACTACATTGATATATGTTTGGTACTTCTTTATTTTCTATAAGCCGTGCGCTTCGGCTCAAAGAAGTGTGCACTGCACCACTCGCTTTTCACATCAAGTTCTTTTAATCTTGATATTTCTCAGTGTTTTATGACTTCAAAATCACTATCTGATGCTGCATTTGCAAATTTACAATTAGACTTTATTAATTTACTCTGAATTGTATAAACATCCCACTTCCCCTTTAGGAACTTAGTTTGTGGACGAATGATAAGTTCACAAATGTCGGCTTCCAGATTTTTTCTGTGTGGGGAGCAAACAAAGACAATCAACCACCTTTTCTTGCATTGCAAAATTGAGAGAGCAACTATGGAGAATGTTCATGAAGGGGATCAAGTGGGTAAGACCTGGGACCATTAAAGGAGTTCTAAGCAGCTGGAACAGGGATGGCAATGCAACAGAGATGGTGGAGAGATGAAAGATCTCCCTGCATGTATATGGTGGACAGTTAGGACAGGAAGGAACAAGAGGTGTGTTGAGGATCCACAAAACAACTTAAAGAATATCAAAATGAATTGTTTAGCACTTTTTTACTTTTGGTGTAAACATGATGTACTAGCTCAAACAGAAGAAATCATTGATGTACTTGACTGTTTATAGGCAATAGAAAGATTGTGTTAGTGCCATCTTAATACAAGAAAAATTAGAAGAAAAACTCACACGGCCATTAGGATTTCCTGACTGCTCCCAATATATAGTATGAAGGTCCGAAACTTTCAAAAATCCAGTACTATATGGCTCTATAGAGGGGTATAGATCCTTTCTAAATTCAGGAAATTCCTTCTTCAAATCCATTTGTTCCACGCTCTCACAATCAAGATTCCCCGCACATACGGATAACTTCTTCCTCCCTGTAAAGTTAATACTATTCATGAAACAACTGATCCATTTAAGTTTGATACTCAATTAAGCAAAATCCAAAGACAAACAAATAGAATGAAACATATCATATATGCTTATTTTATCATTCTCCAGTTGTTTCACATTTTAAACGGGAGATAAAGAAAATGAAAAAGGCTTTCTTTGAAATCCATTTGACCAAATTCCAGAGTGGGCACACATGGAACAAGAAGTATGATAAATCATATTTCGTTATTTTCACATTTCAGTCACTCAATTGTCATCTTCAGACAACAAGAACAAGCCCAAAATTTACATTGATATCCTATATCTGCAAAAACCCTGGCATAAACATTTTGATTTTGGAAGGCCAATCAAGCAGATAACTATGAAGGTAAAACCCATCTATTCATTATCCTGCAGTCAATTCTTTGTAGTCATCGGCTTTACTATCAGAATTATATTTATCGGCACATAGATATTGATTTTGAAAAGTTGATCAAGCAGAAAAATAGAATTTTTACCCACAATACATGTTACCATTTTCCTTCAGTTTCACATATGTTTCCATCTAAGGGTCAGAAACACCAAAAAAAAAAAAAAGACCCTACTTTGGTGTCTGAAGCAGAGAAATAGACACACATACATAGAGAGAGAGAGACAGTAAATAAGAAAGAGAGAAACCTGAGATGGGGATGAGCAAAAGCGAGAAGATGGAAGCAGGAGGAAGCTTTGGGGATAGTGAAAGGGAATTCGAGGGAGTAAAATTGGAGCAAGGGAATAACGAGGGAGCCCGTATAGCAGTAGCTGCCAACTTCATGGGTAATCTCATCAATTTCAAATGGGTTTTTCCTACAACCCAGGGTAAGTAACATAAAATTATGATTTCTTTTTAAAACACAAAATGACAAAAAATGGTATCTCATATTAAAAGCCAACTAAACATTCAAATATACAATTTTATACAAAGTCACTAGTTCATGTTAGTCGTATTTTTGCAAAAGTTCTTATATATAGTTACTCAAAAATTAAAAAATTTATTTTATTTTTGAAATTATGATTTTCTTAAATAGAAAAATGAATGACGTGATTAAATTACAAAATCATTGTTAAAAAATAAAGGCATAAATGAGCTTTGAACGGTAATGGCATAGATGAATCAAACTTTTAACGAATGATTTTTCTGAAAGTTCGATACCTTTTTAATTAATAATTTTATAATTAGTTAGTACACATCTATAATTTATGTATAATAAAATTTATGTATATTTAATTATTTCTGTTTCTTTCTTTGCAGATTATTTATTTTAATTTCTTTTCACTTTAAACTTTTTTCAATTAGTTTATTACCTTTTCACTTTTAATTATTATTAATAAATTGTGTGTATTTAAATTGTCCTTTAATTTTAATGTTTTAATATGTTTATGTTTTATTTGATTTTCTTCACTTCTTTTGATATCCGTTAAAAATTAACTTATTTTAAATATAATACATTTGAAATCAAATCAAAACGAAAGACAAAATAAACTCAATAGAAAAATAAAAGAGAAAAAAATGAATGTAAGTAAAAAAAAATAGTTTTTATACAAGGTAAAAAAAGTGTATTAACTTACTTTAAATACAAGATAAAAGTTAAGAAATATTTTTTAATTTTTTTTAAAAAATATTTATTAATTAAAAAATCATAAATATATACATTTACACATGTTGAGCGAGTGTGTACAAACACAACCAACTTGGGTTGTTGAAGGTGTCACATCAGCACAAAAGATGCATAAATATACGAATAAAATGAGTTCAGGAGGTAATAGGATCTTTATTAAGTTTAGGTATGTCACTGGTATTTTTGTTCACATCTTCTCTTTGTTTCCCATGCCTCTAGTGAGTTAGAGACGGAGTTCGAAAAGGTTAAATCTTCCATAGGCTAGGGGTACGTATGCATCATCCCAAATACTATAGGTATAATGACTAATTAAATAGTAAATTTATTTAATCGCGTAATTTTTTCTAAATTTTTTTAGAAATTAATTAGAATTTTTATAATATTTGAAGTTATCATTTTTTTTTCATATTTTACCCCTAATATTCTCAAATATATTTTTTCAAATCTAAGATTATATATCAATGAATATAAAAATGATAATAATATACTTATACTAATCATTAATTTAGCAGTTCTTTTTTAGTAATAAATTTAACAATATATTTTAATAAAAATTATATGTTCCAAAATAAAAAAAGAATTAAATTTGAAGAATGTGTCGAAGTACTTATTTGTTACAATTAAACGAAGCATGCAAAGCATTGTTAATGCCATATGGCAACAATAGATGAGCATTTGACAAATTTTAAGTCTTGATATGACACATATAAATATAAACATCACAACTCAATCTAAGGTGGAAGGATAAAACAGAAAATATGAAAATATAGTTATAAAAAATGGTCTCTTCTTATCCCATCAAAATTTTTCATTACAAGTCAATTGACTCAAATGCCCTATCAACCTAAACTATCATATTGACGGGATAGTGTATACATAGGCTTATAACCCTTTCTTATACGGTAATAATAATTTCATGTAATTATTTTGTCATTTTTATTAGTTTGTTTTTCTTTTCTTTTATTTATACTATATAGACATGCATGAAGAGTGAATTTTACATTTTTTTTTAAAATGATAAAATAATTTATAAAATATGTTCCGTTCTTTTCAATAAAGATCAATCTTACAAATTTAAAATATATTCAGTTTCATTTATTGTAAATTCAATTCTTATTTCTTTTTCTAAAGCCAACGTCAGTTTATGCATACGTCAAGGATTTTTCCATCTTTAACATGGAAAATTTTGGGCATATTCATATCCAAAATCCTTGATTCTTCTCTCTTTTCGGTTATTGTTATTTTGCTTTCTTTACTTAAATGTGCTTCTAGATTTAATTCTTTTTAAAAAAATTCATCCTCCTACTTTGTATGGAATCTTTTCTATTCTCCGCTTTATCTGAAATCTTCGAGTTCAATTTAAATTTTTTTTGTTCTTTCTTGATGGGCATGTAAACATGATCTTTGAGTTTTATATAATTTTTATCAATTTTTATTCTATTTATTTTAGAGATTATTGATTTGATTTTTAATATTTATTAATTTCGTTTTGGTCTTAATATTTTAGTTATGCATCATATTTGAATTTTCTCAATTTCTTTGTGGATTATGACATACTTATGCTTATTTGTTAAAATCAAAGGTAACTCTTTGAATATTTTATGCATTGGTGTCCCAACTCCTACAACATTGGCATAAGGGAAATTAGTTTAATCATTTCCTAAATTTATTTCAAGATTGAGAAATCTTGTTAGGCCCCAGTTCAGAGAGGCGCGACTAGCACCCGGTGCCTCACTTGACCAAGAGAACCAACACAAGTAACAATTGTGACACCTCAATAATTTAAAAGTCGAAAGAAAAAGAAAAATGATGATTTTGGCACTAAGGCAGGTTCTACAAGTCCAACTTACGGACCATAGAAAGTGAATGGTAGAACTCGGAGTTGAATTTTGGAAAATTAAGTTTCTAAAGTTTGATCTAGGTCCAAATCGCAGGATCCTCCAACAATTATTTCTTAAGAGTATTTGGGTCTTTTCATATTCATTTAATGCATATACTATATCATTTTGACCCTTATTTTAAGACTTATAACTACCCTTCCAACCTTTAAGTTTCCCCAACTCCCTCATTCACTTAAATCCCCAAATCTCATCCACATTCATCCCATTCAATTCTCTACCAAGGTCAAGAAGAAGGCTAGGGTTCCAAAGCTTCAAGCCTTTTATTCATCCATTGATTTTAGGCTTTGATTAGAAAGGTACGTAGGGTGTCAACAATGAGTTTCATTCATCCATTGAGCCCCAAGATTTCTTAATTCTCCAATTCAAATTTCAACCAAATTTTTTAGGTTTTTATTCAATTCTTCATGAGTTCTAATTGTGTTGATTCAATTATTTAATTTGGATCTTATTATGATTATTTTAACTCAATTACATGCTTCCAATTGATTTCACATTAATTCATGCATTATTCTTAATTTTTTCCCCTATGAACCCTAAAAGAATGGATTTTTAAAGAAACTTGAATCTATGAATAAAGTTTTCATAAAAAAATATGCATAATTTATGAAAAAGTGTTTTATGATCTAGGTTGCTCTAAGATGAGCATCAATTAATTGTGAAAGGTTTTCTTACATTAAGAAAACATGATTAGTGAAATGTCTTTTCACACATAATTTGAGGAGCTACTCTATGACGTTTTAAGCTGAGACTAATAACTTAATTGTGTTTTTCCATGTATAATGATATATTTATATATATGACTATTCCATTGGGATTTAACTTAGCATCGAGAGAACTTTGACGAGAAGGCTCAAATAGGATAGTCTCTAGTAGCAATCTCTAGTTCCAAACTATCTGCCCCCGTAGGATTGTCTTAAATGAACTACCTAATGGGTCCACATATAGCATATGATATGATATGGAGTTTTACACTGGCAAGTAGACTCTCCCTTCTCGACGTGGGAGTTACATTAGATTCCATATTATAGCTTGCACGATCCATTTGTCTGTTAAAGCTAATATTCCACAAAATGAACTAGTTGTTCTTAAAGAATTTATGAAGCATTTCTTATGATTTTAAGATGTATTGATCATGTTCATGATTTACAATTCTTCTTTTAAAAGATTTTATTATATTTAGCTTGGTCATGCATATCATGTTTTCAATTGTGTCCTCTGGTGATCATGTTTCATGTTTTATTGCATATCCCTCATACTTAGTACATTCCATGTACTAATGCATAATTGTGTCTACATTATTTAACTAATGCAGGGTCGACGATCTTCCTCCTCCCTCTTGTGTCTAGTAAGGCTGGCTATTGGACAGAACCGGGTCAACCGGACCAATTTTACCAAAACCGGTACTGGTATCAGATTTTTTCTTACCAAATTTTCTTACCGGTACCGGATCTTACCTGATCGAATTTACCAAAAAATCCAACATGTTCCGCTCGGTCGTTAGTAACCGATTAGGAACCGGTTCATCCGGTACCTTTTTTTTAATTTTAATTATTTAATTATTATATAATATTATATATTTATATTATTAATTAATAATATTATATTATTAAAAACTTCAACTGAAAACTTTATAGTTTATATAGTTTGAAATTGAATTTAAACTTTAAACTTTATATTGAATTTAAAGTTTGAAATTGAATTTAAAGTTTAAATTTTATATTGAACTTAAGTTTGAAATGAATTTAAAGTTTAAACTTTATATTGAACTTAAGTTTGAAATTGAATTTAAACTTTAAAGTTTATATTGAATTTAAAGTTTGAAATTGAATTTAAAGTTTAAAGTTTATATTGAACTTAAGTTTGAAATTGAATTTAATGTTTATACTTTATATTGAATTTAAAGTTTGAAATTGAATTTAAAGTTTAAAATTAATATTGAACTTAAGTTTGAAATTGAATTTAAAGTTTAAACTTTATATTGAACTTAATATTTAATTTAAAGTTGGAAATTGAATTTAAAGTTTAAAGTTTATATTGAATTTATGTAACGACCTGTTTAGTCGTTTTGAGCAGCAGATTTTATTTCTGGAAAAACTGGCTGAGTCGACGGATCGCACGACGAACCGTCATGGGCACGACGGACCGTCGTGGGGGTCTCGTTCCAAAACACTTAGAATTTAGAAATTTGGGTACTGAGATCGACTCTCTGAACATCACGACGGGGTGGCAGGACGGACCGTCTCAGGCATGACGGGCCGTCACAGACTCTTTAATGAATTGGAGTCTCTGAACTTTGTGACGGAAGTAGCATGACGGACCGTCGCAGGCACGACGGGCCGTCTTAGGCTGCGTGACCCTGACTGGGTCGGATTTCTGTTAAATATTATAATTTTGTTATTATGTTATAAATTAAATCTTCATATATTGAGACAGATAATTAAACATTAGGTGTATTGAATTATTTAAATATCACTAAAGATATGCTAATTAGAGGAATTAAGACTTACCCTTAAGTTTAAACTTTAGAAAATTGATTATAGAATTAGGTGAATTTTTGGGTCTAAGCTAAACATAGAATAATACGAGTGATTATAGGCTCTTTTTTTTAACTTACAAATTATGTATATATAATTGATAGATTGGAAAGGTTCGAAAGCATTGAGGAAAGGAAAAGCATTGGAGAAGTAGTTGCTTGACTTCGGTGGAGGTAGGTTATGGTTTATGCTATTCGTAGTAAACTCTTAATAGCGAATGATATGTATTGGGTAGTATTGTAACCCTTCTCTATGCTTAATTGTATACTTGTATGAATGTGATTACATAATTGTGATAAAATAAGCATGATGAAGCTATTGAATCCTAAATCTTGAAAAACCCTAATCTGCCTTGTTAATGAGAGTGATGATGCCTTGGTATAAAAGAAGGCTTGATGAACTAAAGTGATGAGAGTAGTGGAACGGGTGTCACGAACCGACACGTAGAATTAGGGTATCGGGTGTCACGAACCGACACGTGGGATTAGGGGATCGGGTGTCACGAACCGACACGTAGAATTAGGGGATCGGGTGTCTGAGGGACTGTGCATGAACGACACGTAGAATTAGGGGATCGGGTGTCACGAACCGACCACGTAGAATTAGGGGATCGGGGTGTCACGTTCTGACACCAGGATAGTATATGGAGCGGAGTGTCACGTACCGACACGAGAGAAATAAACATAATGAATCTTGAAAAGATGTTAATATACTCAATCTAATGAACCAATTCCCAATGGGTTATGGCATTGAGGCTTGAGTCCTCATGGGTGAACTGACGGTGCTTATTAATGATTATAGAACTTTTTGTTGCTACATGTTGAGTATTGTAGTTTATTATGATATTATTTGATATATACTATTTTCTATTTTGAGTTGACCGATATACCTACTCAGTACTTGTGTTTTGTACTGACCCCTACTTGTATGTTCTCTCCTTGTCATTGTGGAGTGCAGCAAACGTGCCACCGTCTTCAACTCAGCCGCCGCACTCTAGCCAGTCTTCATCAAGCCAGATTTCATGGTGAGCTATTGCTTCTAGCTTGGACTGGATCTTCCTCGTCAGTCTTGATGCCTTGAGATTCCGGCATGGACTAGCTTTTTACTTACTTAGTTTTAGCTTCTTAGATACTCTTAGATTAGTAATTTGAGGATAGATGTTCTTGTGGATGACTTCCAGGTTTTGGGAATAATAGTATTGAGTTTTTATAAGTTATTTTAGTGGTTGAGCATTATTTTAAAGGAAAATTTTAGTGGTTGAGCATTATTTTAAAGAAAATCTTTAGTGGTGGATCTTTGGTACAATATTAATACATTTAGGTTGTGATTGTCTACTATTTTGTGAGTAATGTGGGTGTATGACAAGTTTTATGAGATGTTGGGTCATTGCTCGAATAAAATTTAAAGGAGCTGGAATCATAATTAAAACAAGATGAAACTTGTGGGATGTGTAGCCTTAAGAAAATAAGTGAGTGAAAGAATATTTTTCTCTGATTGTAAGAACTAATAATGAATCTTCGAAGGGGTTGAAAATTGGGTTCAGAAATACATAATTTTATCTATTTTGTTTTTGTAAGGTAATAGCATAACAGGTTAATCAGCTTGGTTAAAAGCTATTGAATAGAACTTAAGAGAGGAGTGTACAGACGTTCAACTTGAGTGAGATGATAGGTTCTGTTGTACTGTTGAATTTACAAATGAGTAGGGTTGGATTTTTAGTGAAGCATATGGTATGGTTGGTGGAGAGAGGCAATCAATGATAAGCTAAGATAAGGTGATTCGTAAAAATCTTCAAAGTATAAGCAAATGTAGATACATAAGGGTATTGGGTTACACAATTGGACTTAAAATTTAAATTTTTTTCATTATAAGTCTGCATTCTTGGTGATTTATTTTTTTAAGGTATGAATTTGTAAGGTAATAAATGATTGATTGCATCGGTATTAAGCATGTGAAAGAACTTATGCATGTTTTGGATCATAAAGTTTATTGCTTTTGATTGTTAAAGGATCTAAGAAGAGTTTTCTTCTGAGTTTTGATTTAGAATGTGAAGTAAAATGTCATGGGTTGTTGGTAAAAGGACGAGATCGAAGAGTGATCTAAAGAAACAAGAATATTGATATATTGAAGGGTCGAACAGAATTTTGTACCATGAGAAAAATTTGAGAAAAGTGAAGGAATAAGACCTCTCGTATAAACTCATGGGTTGTAGTTGATGGTTGTATTGATTTTTGCCTATGAGTTTAGATATGAATGTGAGATGTGAAGTAGTTCGATATAGACTTACTAGAATTTATCATCGACTTTTATAAAGATTGAGTTTTGATTTGGATTGCAAACAATGAGGCATGAAGAATTTAGTAATTTACATGGGGTTAGATTGCTCAAATTTGGATAGATGACTTAACAATGATGCATAAGGTGTAATATAATTCTACATGGTTATTAAGAATTTAGAGTTGGGATACTACTACTCTATTGATAGGATTACATAGAATATTATGATGTGTTACATAGATATTTAATGATGAATAGATGTTATGAGCAAATAGGATACATAATAATTTGAATGACCAAGAAACTTCTTAAGTGTTGGCATGAGGTATGTGATGGTTTAGAAGGGTATCTAAAGCATGATATGTGGGAGTGGTGTGAGGTTGACTTATTGTTTGATTTAATAGTTTATCATGATTAAAAGGTACTATCGAATTTTAAATAATGTTAGTAGCCTTGTTTGAAACTCGTAATTGTCAGAAAATGCTTAAATAGAAGATAAGGATGGTGGTTTGGGAGTAAGGTAGATGATCGATGTGGTTATGATGTTTTGTTAGTAATAAAAGCGTCGACTTCAGTGGATGTACGGTTCGATAAAGTAAGTATGTGTGCAATTATAATAGGGACTAAATTGGTGATTATGGATAGCTAGAAAATCAAAGAGATATAGTCAGATGAATGAAGACGTTTGATATGAAAACTATTGAAAAAAAATATATATCTGAAGTTATTCGACCTTGGTTATATACACTCTTACGTGAGCAACTACTTCATTTCGGGTGTGATTTAGAGTATGATTCATTTTTTTTACATCCACACGTGTTTTCACATCTATGGGTTGATTTTTAGTGGTGAATCGGATGTAAAGATCCTCTTGTGTCCTCTTGATAGGGTAGGATCCTTGGGCAAACTTGGTATTTTAGTTATGATAGAATTGGTGTTGTTTGGAATAGCTAAAGTATATTAGTAGTTCTATACGCACAAACTTGCTTATGAGAATCTATATAAGAGCTGCTATGAAGAGTTATAATTGCCTAATAGTAATGTTAGAGGTTCTGCATTTTGAAGTGTGACCCTTGTTGGTGTTTACTTGATATTATTCTTCCCTGGGTTAGATATGTTGACTCTCCCTTGATGAGTAATCGATGTCTAAAACTAATATTTTCATCACTTAAGCTTGTGATGAGATTGTGTTGTGAAAAGAAAATCCTCATAAGATCTGTGATGGTTTGTGCATTATGAGTGTGTGGTAGTTGGTTAAAATTCACTTCTGGTTGTAGCCACTTTTGCTTTAAAATTTTATCGTGGTTATGTTAGATAATATTTGTTCAGATGGTTGTGTCAAGGTCTAGTTGGAGAATAGATCAGTTGAAAAGTCCATTATTAGAAATAGTTTTATTGTTAGTTGAGTTTACATACATCAATAATTATTCCTAGAGTAGTGAGATGGAACCATATTCTATTTCTCTCTCTCTTTTTTTTTTCATTTTTCACGTTTCTCTTTTTTTCTTTTTGTTATTTTCTGTTTCCCTTTTTTTTTTTTGTAAAAAAAAATATCTGTTATTTTTCTTTTTTTTCGTTGTTTTTTTTTTTTATGTTTTAGGCTTTCTTGTTTTTATTTTTTTTTTTTTTGTTCTCTTTATACAATTTCTAAAAAAAAATAATATAATTATTAATAGTAATTATCATTATTTTATCATGAATCTCTAGATGAAAGTACAATTCTACTTAGATAAAAAAATTTACTAATTATTTATATATCCTAATCTAACAAATTTATAAATTTTATTTTATTTATTTTTTAGTGAAAAATTAGGCTCCAGAAAAATATTAGCTATTAAATATCACAAAATAAATTCTAATATAAATTGCATCTAAAAAAGAATAACAGACACTAATAATAATGCAAAAAAAAATGTATGATACATCTTTTATTTTATATTATTTTTGTTAGCAAGAAACATTTTTTTTTTCATTTTTTTCAGATCGAGAGAAAAAAAATCTTAACATGCATCACATATTGATATATAATAATAACATACGATTCAAAGAACTTCATATTATTAGATTAAAATTTTCATATAACATTACATTTAAATAATGCGATAGTTTAGAATTACCTCGCTGCGAAGATGGATATCACGAAAAATAACTTCTATGATCTACTGATTTGAGCCACGAATTTGGAACCACGACAAAAAATCTCTAACTCTGACCTAAATCTCAAAAGAATGACTTGCTTTTCTTCTCTTTTTGTTTGCTCTATATATTTCTCTCTGTATTTCTCTCTTTTCCTCTCTGTATTTTTCTATATCTGTGTATCTGTGTCTGTCTGTGTATTTGTCTCTCAACTGAACGTGTTTTTATAATCTTTTTTGGCTGAGAGTTTGGTGCTAATTAAAAGGAACCTAATAGAGTTGGATTAGGATTTTATTTGAAATATTGTTGAGGGAATTGGGGTTGAGATAAGGATGGATATAAAATAAATAAATAATAATAATAGAAAATTAAAAAATATATATAAAAAAAAAAGTGCAACAAACGTCCAAAGAGAGAGAAGAAAGAAAAAAAAAATAACAAAAAAATAAAAAAAATAAATAGGATGAGATATTTTAGTAAAATAAGTTAGGAAGTTGGGAATAATTAGGATAAAGGGAAGGTAATTTGAATATTTAGGACTCCACTTTTTCTTCTTTTACCATTATTTTTAAACTAATTAAAAGTTGAAGATTTAAAACAAATACCATAAATTCATAATTTTTATTATTAAAGTAATTTACACAATTTTTTTATTTTTTTATTTATTTTAAATATAACCTTTTTTTAAAAAAAATTGATGTTTGACTCTTTATATTTTGGTAAAATATTAGGTGTTCACACCGTTTATTTAAGAGGACACTTTCAATAGGACTCTCTTCAATATTGAATTAGAAATTTATGATTAAATGTAAAGAATTAATATATCCCGAATTAATTCATGCACTTTTTTAAAATATACTTTAATAAATATTTATCATTTGATTTAAAACCTTTAATATATTATTTTGAAAAAAAAAGTTACGTATAAAGTAACATCACATAATTGAGACGTAAGAATAATTACGATGAACATAGTCAGACTTTTAAATTTGTCGGTAATTTTTATTTAGACACTTGAATGTATGATAATTTACTTCTATAGATATTTTCGTCTCAAATTTTTAAAAACACTCAATTGGCAGTAGCTTTTCTGTTGTTGCATTAATAATGTGACGTGTTTATTAATTTGGTGGGTTTAATTAGTAATGGGTGGGTAGTGGATTGATTTATAAATTATACTAATAAGTTAAATTATAACAATAGTTGAGCGCCACGTATTTAAAAAAATATTTAAATAGTTTAAATATAAAACCGTTAAATAAGTGGTCAATTTTGAACCAAAAGGTGGATGACAAGGGTATTTTGAACCCAATAGGTGGGTGGGAAGGGTATTATGGAGCCAATAGGTGGATGGAGAGTGATTTTGTACCATTTCCAATAATTAGAGGGTATTTTAGGCCCTTTTCCATTTTTAAAATTTTAAGTTTAAAGGTTTGGGAGTAGCCAATTCAATGGGATTTTAAAATAAATGCTCCCTAATAGAATTTTCATCCCAATCAAGAAGCTCATTGATTCTTTTTCTCGTCATAATCATTCGATATTTGAAATAGATTTCGATCAAGAATTTAACTTAAGAGTTAAACAATTATTAAGATTCTAATGGTACAAGTTGTGTGTTATGTTATGTTGTGTCTTCAAATTGTTGTCTTTTACAAAATTGAAAATGTCGAAATTTTAAAATCAATAGCCAAATGTGAAATTTCATCACTGCACCAACTCAAAAGTCGAATCACTCCTCTTTAATTTTTCATCAATTGCTATTTTCCTATTTCCTATTCTCTTTTTAAACTGAACACATAATAAGTGTAACAACTCACTAAATATAGAAGAACAACAGAATCATAATTGGCAAAAAAGAAGATAGTAAACACAAGAGACATCGGTGAACTTCAAGAGTCATGGTGATGGAATTCAGGAGAAGTGGATTTTGAGGAAGTGCCTTACTCAATCATATAAGTTCTCTATTATATAAGCTAAAATATGAGGAGATTAAGGTCAATGAGGCACCTGAGTCATTCCCTAAGCTCCTCACATATTATTTGTTTGTGCTTAAGTGATATAATTCATTTACTATTTATAATTTAGTAGTTTTATTTCAATTTATTTGTATTATTTTTATTTTTAGTATCTCATATTACTCTATTATATAAGTGGCAACGTGAGGAGCTTAGGATCAATCAGGTAGCTGAGTCATTTCCTAAGGTCCTCACATATTATTTGTTTGTGCTTTCGTGATATACTTTGTTAGTGAAAGACTTACAAGATAATAAAATTGCAAGATTACAATTGAAAATAAAATGAAGAAATTAATCTCTTCAGGCTGAGGCGCGGATATCTCGCTCTCTTTAAGGAGATTCAAGCCCACTGCAACAAATGTTTTTACCGGTCCAGCAGTAGTCCTCTTTGACTTGTCCCCTCCAGGATACAACAGCCTTCACAAAATATAACTCAACAACTCTGGACAAGAATTGAGTCCAAAGCTCCACAAAAAAAAGAACACCTCCCTTCAACTAATAAGAACTCTCTTTCATACTAACTCTTTCACTCTTTGTTTTTCTCTTGTGTTTTGTGTATCTAAAACCAAATGAAGACTACCACAATTTATACTACAAGAAGTCTTCCTAGCAATGAATAGGAAGATAATGGAGGTAGTAAATAGTGAAGATAATGGCCTTAGGAGTTTCATAGGCTACAATGGGAGTTACATAGGTTACAATGGGAGTTACATAGGTTACAATGGGAGTTACGTAGGTTACATAGGTTACAATGAGTAACGGAGGAATTAAGAATGAAATACATTGATGGATAACCAATGCTAATGGATGATGTAGAAGTCATCCATTCCAATGTTCATTCTTATAACTCCAAAATAAAGCAATTTAATATGTTAAATATTAATATTAAAATGCTAATAACCTAACAATCCCCCACTCATTTTAATATTTAGATAAGAGAGTATATCAGTTGAAGGAAGACTACTATGCATAATGAAGGTGTGCTCTGCATTGAACCTCCACTTAGTGAAACAGTAACTTTTACTCCAGTGTCGTAGTGGTCTCAAACTTGAACTATGACTGCTTAAGGGAAATAAAATATCACTGCTCACACATAATAATCAAGGTGTTGACATGAGCTTTAACATCCAGCACGCTATGGCCATGTGCTATCCCAGTTTCATGAGTGCATTTGAGAATAAGCCACATTCTCATAGGAAGCGACCTACTTCCACACATCACATAGGTGATATCTGTCGAGAGTGCTCCTGTAAGATTAACACTCCACCCATATGGGCTATAGATATTCATTAAGAGTTTTATCAACTCAACCTTCACAAACTACAGGAAACAATGCACTCACATCATAGGGAGGGAAAAAAATAGTGCATTTTTCACAACAAGTCATCATATGATTAGTTTTTCCCTTTGAACCTGGTTATAGGATCTCTAGTCCCCAGGTTGGGTTTCCTCATATATGACTCAAGGATTTGTAGGCTTCAATCCCATCCCCCTCGATGTGCTCCAGACCTTTTCTCTTGTTAAGGCCTTCGTAAGAGGATCTGCAAGATTATCACAAGATTTGACATAATCAACATTAATGGTACCATTTGTCAAATACGATCTTATATTACTGTGTTTCCTCCTTATAGGTCTGGATTTACCGTTGTAATAACGATTTTGAAACAATAAATCTCTTAACCAATTCGCTTCCTCACTAGCTGAAGCTAAAGCAATTAGTTCAGCCTCCATGGTAGAGTTAGCAATTATAGTTTGCTTTTTTGATCTCCAACAAACAGCACCACCACCTAAAGTAAAGACATAACCAGTGGTAGAACAGGAATCACCTGACAAAGTGTTCCAATCTTCATCACAAAAGCCTTAAAGTACAGCATGATATTTTTTATAGAACAAACCACAATTTTTCGTTCCAATTAAATATCTCATAACTCTTGCTATAGCATGCCAATGTTCATTACCTGGCTTGCTTGTAAACCTACCAAGTACTCCTACTGCATATGAAATATCAGGCCTAGTGCAATCAGTCACATATCTCAAACTTCCGATTATACTAGCATATTCCTTTTGATTTATTACTTCATTTTCACTTTCAACAGGAAATAAGTGAACACTTGAATCAAAAGGAGTAGCAACATGCTTGCAATCATGAAAGTTATATTTTTTCAAAATTTTCTCAACATAATGTGACTGGTCAAGAAAAATCCCTCACATGTTCTTGTTATTTTTATTCCAAGAATAAAATTTGCCTCACCAAGATCTTTCATATCAAAATGGCTTCTAAGAACATTTTTTAGCTTCATCAATAACATTCATGTTAGAGCCAAAGATCAACAAATCATCAACATATAGGCAAATGATCACATGTGAATTATTCCAAGACTTATGATATATGCACTTATCACACTCATTTGTTTTAAAATCATTTTCAATCATGCAGGAATCAAACTTTTCATGCCATTGCTTTGGTGCATGTTTCAAGCCATATAGGGATTTAGTAAGTTTACATATTTTGCTTTCTTGGCCTGCTTCAACAAAACACTCGGGTTGGTCCATATAAATTTCTTCATTTAGGTCTCCATTTAGAAAAGCAGTTTTTACATCCATTTGATGAATTTGCAAATCAAAAATTGCAGCCATAACAACTAAAAGTCTAATGGATGTAATTCTTGTTACCGGAGAAAAAGTATCAAAAAATTCTAGGCCTTCTAGTTGTTTAAAACCTTTTGCAACTAGCCTAGCTTTGTATTTATCAATAGATCCATCCGGTTTCAACTTTTTCCGTAAGACCCATTTACAACCAATTGTTTTACAACCCGGTGGTAAATCAACTAACTTCCAAGTTTTATTAGAAATTAGAGATTCCATTTCATCATTTACAGCCTCTTTCCAAAAAATAGAATCATGTGAAGATAATGCTTCTTTCAAAGTTAGAGGGTCATTTTCAACATTAAACACATAAAAATCAGGACCAAAATCTTTTTCTACTCTAGCTCTTTTACTTCTTCTTAACTCAAAATCAACAACTTCTTTATTTTTCAAAGTTGAAGTAGAAGAACTAGGTAGTGACAAAATATTTTGTTCAATCCTTTGACCCCCACTATTTTTAGTATCAAAAGGAAATTTATTTCATGAAAAAAATAGCATCACCAGATTATATTACAATATTATCTTCAAGATTAAAAAATCTATAGGCTGTACTATTTGAAGCATAATCAAGAAAAGCACAAGTAGTAACTTTCTTACCCAACTTCGTAATCTTGGGATCCATTAGCCTCACAAAGGCTAGACAACCCCAAACTTTTAGATATCCCAAACTTGGCTTGTAACCTTTCCACAATACAAAAGGTGTCAATTTAGACTTTTTATGAGGCACACGATTCAATACATAACAAGCAGTTAAGATAGCTTCACCCCAAAAATTTAAAGGTGCATGTGACTCAATTAGCATGACATTAGTCAATTCAACCAAAGTTCTATTTTTCCTTTCTGCTACTCCATTAGACGAAGGAGAGTAAGGAGGAGTAGTTTCATGAATTATTCCCAATGATCTAACAAAAGAATTAAACTCATTTGATTCATATTCACGACCTCTATCACTTCTAATTCTTTTTATTTTTCTTCCAAACTGATTTTAAACCTCATTGAGATAAGTTTTAAAATTTTCAATAGCATCACTTTTATTTTTCATCAAGTAAACATATGTAAACTTAGGAAAATCATCAATGAAAGTGATAAAATATCTATTACCTCCACGAGTTAGAATTCCATCAAGTTAAAAATATCAGTATGAACTAATTCTAACAAATCAGTTTTTCTTTCAACTTGAAAATGAGGCCTTTTAGTGATCTTGGCTTTACTAAAAGCCTCACACTTTTCAAAATTCTTTTTAACCATTGGGATTAATCCTAAACTACTCATGATTCCAACATAATGATCATTAATATGACACAAACGAGCATGCCAAAAATTAGTAGAAGAAAACATATAAACAGAAGTAGAAGTTTTATTCATTTCAACATTCAACTTAAACATCCTATCACATGCATACCCCTTCCCCACAAAAATACCTTTCTTAACTATTACATATTGATCAGATTCAATAATCTGTTTAAAGCCTGCTTTATTAAGAAGAAAACTAGACATCAAATTTTTTCTCATAGAAAGAGTATAAAGTACATCTTTCAATGTTAATATCCTTCCAGAAGTAAAACACAATTCAACATCTCCCTGTCCAAGCACTTGAGTAGTGTGAGCATCACCAAGCATGATGGTATTGGGCTCCTCAAAATGAGTATATTTTTTAAACCAGTCTTTGTCATAACAGATATGACGGTTTGCACCAGAATCAGCCCACCATCCATCAACATTCTCAACCATGTTTTGTCGGTTTTCACCGCCACAAAAGGTTCTTCGGTAACGTTTGCCTGAGGGTTAGGACCATGTTTCCGGAATCTGCAAAATCGAGCAATATGCCCACTCTTGCCACAAACAAAGCATGGTCTTTTTTCTTGAACTTGTTGATTTTGTGCTTGGTGATTTTCACCATTATTTTTATTGGGAGGTCTACCATTATTTTTCTTGAATTTTTTGTTTTTAGGCTTTAAAGAAGTATTATTGTGAGTTTCAGGAGTAGCATTATTCGAAGTAATTAAATTTACCTTTGATGTGATGTTGTTCTCTTCTGTTTGTAAAAGTGCATCTTGGCCTCTTGCTTCTTCTTCCATGAGGATTTTATCTACTAGCTGCATATTTTTTCGCTCCAGCCTCTTCGGTATCATACTTACTCTGCAATGCCTTCCAAATTTTCTTTGCACTAGAGTAAGTTCTATCATAATAATCATAAAAATTATCAGATAGACAATTAAGAAGATAATACCGACACTTATAGGAATCACCATCGTACTTTTCTACTTTCTCTAGATGAGAAATAGTTTCATCATCATTAATAGTGGTGATGTCTTCTTTATTTGGATTTTTCTCAGTTAATACATAAGAAACATTGAGAAGACTTAAGTAGAAAAGTATTTTACCCTTCCATCTCTTGAAATGGTTACCATTGAACCGAAATGGCTTGTTAAGATCTCCCATCTTGACATCCGTGGTTTTTTCAATTGTAGCCATCGTTGAATCTCCTTAAAATTGTTAGTGAAAAACTTACAAGATAATAAAATTGCAAGATTACAATTGAAAATAAAATGAAGAAATTAATCTCTTCAGGCTGAGGCGCGGATATCTCGCTCTCTTTAAGGAGATTCAAGCCCACTGCAACAAATGTTTTTACCGGTCCAGCAGTAGTCCTCTTTGACTTGTCCCCTCCAGGATACAACAGCCTTCACAAAATATAACTCAACAACTCTGGACAAGAGTTGAGTCCAAAGCTCCACAAAAAAAAGAACACCTCCCTTCAACTAATAAGAACTCTCTTTCATACTAACTCTTTCACTCTTTGTTTTTCTCTTGTGTTTTGTGTATCTAAAACCAAATGAAGACTACCACAATTTATACTACAAGAAGTCTTCCTAGCAATGAATAGGAAGATAATGGAGGTAGTAAATAGTGAAGATAATGGCTTTAGGAGTTTAATAGGTTACAATGGGAGTTACATAGGTTACATAGGTTACGATGGAAGTTACATAGGTTACAATGGGAGTTACGTAGGTTACATAGGTTACAATGAGTAATGGAGGAATTAAGAATGAAACACATTGATGGATAATCAATGCTAATGGATGATGGAGAAGTCATCCATTCCAATGTTCATTCTTATAACTCCAAAATAAAGCAATTTAATATGTTAAATATTAATATTAAAATGCTAATAACCTAACATACTTCATTTTACTATTTATAGTTTAGTAGTTTTATTTCAATTTATTTTCTTATTTTTGTTTTTATTGTGTTATATATTTAAATTACAAAAAAAAATTATTTTGTAAAATTACAACAGTTACAACTTCAACTCGATTATATAAGTGGCAATATGAGGAGCTTAGGGCGAAGAAAATATCTGAGTCATCCCTAAGTTCCTCGCATATTATTTGTTTGAGCCTTAGTGATATACATCATTTTATTATTTATAGTTTAGTAGTTCTTTTTCAATTTATTTTTCTTATCTTTATTTTAGTATGTTATATCTTTAAACTACGAAAAAAAATATTTTGCAAAATTAGAATACTTAAATATTTGAAATTGGCATGTGAGGAGCTTAGGGTCAAACGTGCAACAGAGTTATTTCTAAGCTCCTCATATAATATTTGTTTGTGCTTTAGTAATATTCTTCATTTTATTACTTATAATTTAGTAGTTTTGTTTCAGTTTTGTTCGTCTTTTTTTTAATATGTTATATAATTAAATTCCAAAAAATTTATTTTGCAAAATTACAATAATTAATACTCAAAATATTTCAAAAATATATTAATGTTGTAAATTATTTTGGTGGTTAAATGGATGATCACAACTCCTTGGCTAATTCCCTTATTTATGAGTAGTAATGTTGTTAATAATGTGATCAAATGGATGACCATAACTCCTAGGTTAATTTCATCCTTTATTGGAAGTAATGTGGTTGATAATGTGGTCAAATTGACGAGCATAACTCCTAAATTTATTTCCTCCATAATGGATAGTAATTCCCAAGGTTTAATCTAATATTTATGACATCCTTTGGTATTCCTCAATGTAATACTATAATGTTTATACACTTGGAAGAAAGAAAGATAACTTAAATGGAGGATACATTAAATGATATAGAACAAAATATATTTCACCAAAATTCTTTTCCACTCATGATCTTGAGAAGAAAGGTGAAATAAATGTTCAATAAATTCGCACAACAAATAATTTGATGGATCTGTTCACTAAAGCATTACAAACCTCAACATTTGAAAAGTTGGTATCCAAGATTGTAATGCGTCGTCTGCAAGAAATTAAATGATATTTGCAACGGAGGGAGTAAAATACGCGATATACTCTTTTTCCCTTGGCCTAGGTTTTATTCCAATGGATTTTTCTGGCAATGTTTTTAACGAGGCAGTAAATAAAGCGTATAATAAGATATGTGTACTCTTTTATCCTTAACTAATTTTTTTCCCACAGGTTTCTTTTAGTAAGGTTTTAACGAGACATATTATCTATCAATGGTCATCCAAGGGGGAGCGTTGTAAATCATTTTGGTGGTTAAATGGATGACCATAACTCCTTGATTAATTTCCTTATTTATGAGTAGTAATGTTGTTTATAATGTGGTCAAATAGATGACCATAACTCCTAGGTTAATTTCATCCTTTATTGGTAGTAATGTGGTTGATAATGTGGTCAAATAGATAAGCATAACTCCTAGATTTATTTCCTAAATAATGGGTAGTAATTCTCAAGGTTTAATCTAATGTTTATGACATTCTTTGGTATTCCTCAATGTAATCCTATAAATAGTGATGTTGAGAATAATGTTTATACACTTGAAAGAAAGAAATGTAGATTATATTGTTCCTGTATTGTCTTTTATTCTTCTTCTCTTCTTCTTTTGTTTTCAAGTTTTGCAACAATTAACAAATTTATTTACTATAAAAAAATTATGTGTTATGAATTGGGACATATGGAGTAACATGCTATTTAAAATAAGATAAAAAAAAAGTATTATAAATCACAATAATTAATTAACAACTTAAATTATTTTAAAATGAAAATATAACCACATAAATTTGAGACTAATGAAGTAACATATAGTGGGCGCTTAGGATCAGTTATTAGAATTCTCCGATTTGTCCTTATGCTTCAATTTCCTCTATCATATTTTGCAACTTTTATTTTTTACTTTTCTTTTAAGTATTTTGTATATTTAAAAATTACGAAAAAATAGCATATAAATCACAATAATTAACAAAATAAAATATTTTTAAAGAAACATAAAATTTTGGTTGACTCTCAAAAATTTTCAGTTACTCACAATTGTGATTGACTCTCAAAATTTCACGCGTACTCAAATAAATTGAAATAGAGAATTATATATATATATTGAAATATATATAAAATGTAGTATTATAAACCATAATGATTAACCATTCAAAATATTTAAATTGAGACAATCAGGTTGTTGTGTCTAGACTACATATGTATGAGTAATAAAAGGTAGTACACTTGTCTTAAATATAGTAAATCTATCCTACACATGTCTAGACTGGTAATATTTATGCTAACATTTAATACTCCCATTTAACCCAAAGTTATTGTACACATTTCTTTGCACTTTGTATAACTAATTTAATGGAGTGTTGATCAAAAGTAATGTAAATCACAATAATTAACAACTTAAATCATTTAAAAACGAAAATATAATCACATATTTGAGACTAATAAAGTAAAATATAGTGGGCACTTAGTTCAGTTATTAGAATTCTCTGATTTGTCCTTATGCTTCAATTTCCTCTATTATATTTAGCAACTTTAGTTTTTTACTTTTTTAAGTATTTCGTATATTTAAAAATTACGAAAAAATAGCATATAGATCACAATATTTAACAACAAAAAATATTTTTAAAAAATCATAAAATCTTGGTTGACTCTCAAAATTTCATGGTTGCTCACAATTTTGATTTACTCTCAAAATTTCACGCTTGCTCACATAAATTGGAATAGAGATTTTTTTTGAAATTTACATAAAATGCAGTATTATAAATCATAATAGTTAATCATTCAAAGCATTTAAATTGAGATAATCGGGCTATTGTCTAGGCTACATATGTATGAGTAATAAAAGGTAGTACACTTGTCTTTAATATAGTAAATCTATCCTACACGTGTCTAGACTAGTAATGTTTCTGGTAACATTTAATACTCCCATTTATTCCAAAGTTAATGTACACATTTCTTTGCACTTTGTACAACTAATTTAATGCAGTGTTAGTCAAAAGTATTATAAACCACAATAATTAACAATTTATATTATTTAAAAATGAAAATATAACCACATAAATTTGAGACTAATAAAATAACATACAGTGGGCGCTTACGATCAATTAGAGAACTCTCCGATTTGTCCTTATGCTTCAATTTCCTCTATTATATTTAGCAACTTTAATTTTTACTTTTCTTTTGAGTATTTTGCATATTTAAAAGTTACAAAAAAATAGCATATAAATCACAATAATTAAAAACATAAAATATTTTTTAAAAAAACATAATATTTTGGTTGACTCTCAAAATTTCACGTTGCACACAATTTTGATTGACTCTCAAAATTTCACGCTTGCTCACATAAATTGGAATAGAAAATTATATATTATTATTATCTTGAAATTTACATGAAATATAGTATTATAAATCATAATAATTAACCATTCAACATATTTTAATTGAGACAATCGGGCTATTGTGTCTAGACTACATATGTATGAGTAAAAAATGTAGTGCACATGTCTTAAATATAGTAAATCTATCCTATACGTGTCTAGGCTAGTAATATTTTTGGTAATATTTAATACTCCCATTTATCCCAAAATTAATGTACACATTTCTTTGCACTTTGTACAACTAATTTAATGCGGTATTGGTCAAAAGTATTGTAAATCACAATAATTTACATCTTAAATTATTTAAAAATGAAAATGTAACCACATAAATTTAAGATTAATGAAGTAACATGAGAAAATTAAATGAAAGGTGTCAAATAAGTCTTGGTTTAGTTTTTGGTGATAGATTGACCAAGAGCTGGTCAAATCCTTCTTAAAATGTAATTAAATAAATTTTGGAACAAATTAAAAATTTTAAAACTTTCTAATCTTTTATAAAATACAAAAAAACACTTCATTTTTCAACTTTTATAATTCTATCCAAACATTTTTTTAAAAAAAAGTAAATGAAAACAGGATTTTCTCTTCTTCTTCTCCCAATGTTCTCTCTTCTCTTCTTCTTCTTCCTTAAGAAAACCCGAAAATTCAACAATCAAAATAAATATTCTTCCCCATTATCTTATCTTCCTCCTCATCTCCGTTCGTGACTTTATCATCTTACTGAACTAAAGATTTTGTTCGACTTAAAATGGGCAAATCATTTTTTTTAGAGATTTTATAATTTTCGAACAATATTAAAAAATTTTCTTGGGTTAATGAAAAATAAATCATTCTATAGATGTGAAAAATGAATAATGGTGTAATGATACCTATTATTTTTTATTATTTTTGAAAGAAAGTTAACAAACTCAAAAAGCCCTAATTTTGAGAAAATGTATGTATATTGTTAACATTCAGTCAAAATTCATTTTTTGTTGCTTTTTCTTGTTCTTTTTGTGACCATTTTGTTCATATGATTTTAGAAATATAGTTTTCTTCAATTGTCCAACATATTTGAAGTGTGTGAGGTTGAAAAAATCTATTTCTCAATCACTATTTATAATTAGTGAAAAAAAATAATGACTACTGCTCCTTATCACACTCAAATCCAAAAAGCAAGGTGAACAAGAAGGAGAAGGAAAAAGAGAAGGAGAAGAAGCAGAAAGTGAAAAAGCAAGCGAAAGAGAAAGGGAAAAAGTCGAAGTCGTCAATTGTGATGTGAAGCAACAATATCCACTATTTATTAGATTGATGGTTATGTATACAATTGTGAATTACTTTTTGTTGATAAGTTGTATAAAACAATTTAAAGTGTTCATTTTTACTGATAATATTAATAATTTTTTTCGGAACAAATGTCAATTATGATGTAAAAGAAGAAATGTGGTGTCTGTGACAATATATATAACCTATATTGTAAAAAACACCACAAAATTATCTGCATGTGCCCCAACAGAAATGATATATATGGCAACATATGTTAGAGAAAAAGAATGTGGTAACATATGTCATAGAAAAAAGATATGTGGTAACATATGTCACATAAAGAAGATATGTGGTAATATATGTCACAGAAAGGAAATATGTGGTAATATATGTCACAGAAAGGAAATATGTGGCAACATTACATTGTCACCAAATAGTGGTAACATATGTCATAGAAAGAAGATCTATGGTAATATATGTCACAGAAAGGAGATATGTGACAACATTACATTGTCACCAATTGTTCATTTTTTCTGATAATATTAATATTAATTATTATTTTTATTTTTATTTTTATTTTGTTGGAACAAATGTCAATTCTGATGGAAAGAAAGAAATGTGGTGATTGGGGCAACATATATGACCTCTGTTGTAAAAAATACCACAAATATATCTACATGTGCCACAAAAGAAAGGATATATGTGGCAACATATGTCACAAAAAGAAGATATGTGACAACATATGTCACAGAAAGGAGATATGTGACAAAATTATATTGTCGCCAATTGTTCATTTTTGCTGATAATATTAATATTAATGATTATTGTTATTATTATTATTATTATTATTATTATTATTAATATTATTATTTTGTTTGAATAAATGTCAATTATAATAGAAATGAAGAAATGTGGTGTTTGTGACAATATATATAACTTCTACGCTAAATAACACCATAAGATTATCTACATGTACTCCAACATAAAGGATATATATATGTTGCCACATATGACATGTATGTTGCAATTTTCCCAACAGAACGTGCATATATTGCCACAGATGACGTTTGAAGGACATGTTAATCGATAAATTGAGCAATTTAAGAATGTAAAAATATCAAATTGAACCAAATTTTAATACATTGAATCATAATTAAGTAATAAAAATATGTTATAACACTTGAAACAACGATTTACAAGGGTGTTATATAAGTACCATTTGATGGTATGATGAACTGACGATATGATAATTTTTGTAAAAATAATTGATAAGATTAATGAAGGTTGTTGTTTAAGACCATAATTATATACTTACACACGTTGTATGGCTATATATTATTGTTACATGTTGAATTAGGTGACAAATTTAATTGAATTAACCCCAAAAGACACATTTTAGGATATACATATGTTGCTACATATGATATATCTGTGGCAATTTTTCCAACAGAATGCATATGTTGCGACATATATCACTTAAAGGTTGACCTATTCGATAAATTGAGCGATTTAGGAATGGAATAATGTCAAATTGGATCAAATTTTAGTTCTTTGGACCATAATTAAACAATAAAAATATGTTATAACACTTAAAACAACGATTTATATGGGTGTTATGTAACTATCATATGAAGTTACTTGGTCATTGTATGATGAACTACTGGTATGATAGTCTTTGTAAAAATAATTGATAAAATTGATGAAAGTTGTTGTTAGACCATATTTTTATTCTTAGACATGTTTTAGGACTATATATTAGTGTTACATATTGAATTAGGTGACAATTTAATTGAATTAACCCCAAAGAGACCATTTTGTAATATACATTTCTTGCCACATATGACATGTCTGTTGTAATTTTTCCAACAGTACATGCATATGTTGCCACATATGACACGTTTGTTGCAATTTTTCCAACAGGTTGTGCATATGTTGCCACATGTCATTTTAAGAATGAGTTAATCGATAATTGAGCAATTTAGAATGAAAAAATATTGAATTGGACCAAATTTTAGTACTTTGGACCATAATTATGTAATAAAAATATGTTATAACACTTGAAAGAATGATTTACAAGGGTGTTATATAATTATCATATGTAGTTACTTGGTCATTGTATGATGAACTAGTGGTATGATAGTATTTGTAAAAATAATTGATAGAATTGATGAAGGTTGGCGTATTAGACCATAATGTTGTACTTAGACATGTTGTAGGACTATATATTAGTGTTACATGTTGAATTAGGTGACAATTTTAATTGAATTAACACCTAAAAGGATCATTTTATGATATACATATGTTGCCGCACGTGACATTTCTGTTGCAATTTTTCCAACAGAACGTGCATATGTTATCACATATGTCATTTCAAGGATGACTTAATCAATAAATTGAGAGATTTAGAAATTAAAAAAATATCAAATTGGACAAAATTTTAGTACTTTGAACCATAATTAAGCAATAAAAATATGTTATAACACTTGAAACAATGATTTACAAGGATGTTATATAACTATCATGTCATTTGCGACATGTAAGTCATATGTTGCTACATGACTAACTTAAACGTTGCAATTTGTGTAAGTTATATGTTGCAACATATGCCTATTCTGTTGCTATTAAAATAATCTTTCTGTTGCTGCATATGACTATAATTTGTTCAAATAGTCAATTGTTGCAACATATATCAATCTATTAGAAACGCAAATGCAAATTATTAAAAAAAATTGCAGGTACCCAGATGATGATGAATGATTTCATCGAACTATTAATTTTTCATATCAAAACAATGGCATGATACCTCAATCATTTATGAAGAAATTCCAATTGATACAAAATGAAATCTGATCCATTGATTAAATTAGTTAAATCTGATTCAAGAAGAGGAAAATAAGAAAGCTCAAGGACTAGCAGTCAAGACCAATAATGTACGAAAAGAAGATGAAAAAGATAAAGAGAATGGAAAGAAAGGCAAGTAAAGAAGAAGAAGAAAAAGAAGAAGAAGAAGAGGGAGAAAAAGAATACAACGAGAGGTTGAGGAAAAATATTTTATTTCCGCTTTTGATACAGCTTGCTGGTGGCTTCCCCTTAATTTTAATTGCCACCCAAATTGGTTAAATTAGGTTTTAGTCATTTTACCCTTTTATTCTTCATTTAATTCAATGGACCAAACTGTCAACTTATAAACTTGAGGGCAACTTCACAATCCTTAATCATTAATTACATAATTGTCATCTATACCCAATACTTAAGACTTATGTCACCGCCCATTTATTTTGAAACCTTACTGTCACCTTTTTTTAAAAGTCCCAAGTAACATACAATGGGCGCTTAGGATCAATTAGAGAATTCTCCGATTTGTCCTTATGCTTCAATTTCCTCTATTATATTTAGCAACTTTAATTTTTTACTTTTCTTTTAAGTATTTTGTATATTTAAAAATTACGAAAAAATAACATATAAATCACAATAATTAACAACACAAGATATTTTTTTTAAATATTATATTTTGGTTGACTCTCAAATTTCACGATTGCTCACAATTTTGATTGACTCTCAAAATTTCACGCTTGCTCACATAAATTGGAATAGATAATTATATATAATTTTTGAATTTTACATAAAATGTAGTATTATAAATCATAATAGTTAACCATTCAAAATATAAATCGAGACAATTGGGCTATTGTGTCTAAACTACATATGTATGAGTAATAAAAAGGTAGTACACATGTCTTAAATATAGGATATCTATCCTACACGTGTTTAGACTGATAATATTTCTATTAACATTTAATACTCCCATTTTATCCCAAAGTTAATGTACACATTTATTTGCACTTTATACAACTAATTTAATGCAGTGTTGGTCCTTTTAACTATCATATCTATAAAAGAATAAAAAAAAGGATAAACAAAATAAAGAATTTGATCCATGTGCGACTTATTTATAACAAAAGAAAACATATAACGTGACTAATTGACTTTTTTTCCCTCTAAAATAAGAGATTATTATTTTATTTTATTTGTTGTATCAAGAGATACCTATTTTATTTGCTTCAAAAGAGAGAATAATGTGAGTTGAGTTTTCTCCGTTAAAAGGAAGGAAAACTTATATAAATATACTATAATAAAAAAAATATTTATCATTTATAGCAATAATATTTTTTTCACTTGATTACTTTTAATTCATTTATAATACAAGTTTAATACATATTACAAAAAATAATCTATTATTCACATATAATACAAGTTGTAATGATGGATAATATATTTGTCACACATTTTAATACACTTATAATACAATTTGTCAAATTTTTACATAATATATTTTAAAAAACAATTATAATTCATATATATTGCATACATAATTCACTTTTAATACATATTACAGATTTAACATTATATTGCTATAAATGATAATAATAAATAATATCGCTAAAATCAATAATTATTTATTAAATTGTATCAATTCATGTAATTTTTTCTTAAGAAAAAGAGAAAGGGATGTTTGTGGTTGGACTGTAAACGTACCATTTTATAAAAATAATGGACTATTAGTGCTTCTCGTATAAGAATGAGGATCATTTTGAGCTTAATTCAAAGATAATGCCTTTTTCCTCGCAAGAGCCAATTCGAAAAGTATTTGTATGATCCAACCACTAAATTTGACTCGAAGCCAAACTCATCACTTCCTGCAAAAACAGACATGGTTTCATCAACATTAGCTCCACAACCTTCCTGGTTCACTGCCAAAAGGTATTTTTCTCTCTTTGCCATGTGGGTTGCCTATGTATTGCAATTTTTCCTTTTGGGGTCTTTTGGTTTACTGTCCAAACACATGAAGGGACAGACCAAGATTCATGGGGTTAGTTTGTTGTTTCGATTATCAAGCAAGTGCCTTTTCTTGATTCTGATTAACAGGTTTTGAAGATATATAGAAGTCTTCTTCTTATTTAAACCCTGGGAACCTAGCAGAGAACTTGTTTGAGAACTTGGGGCCGGCTTTATTAATCTTCAGTGATCATGTTACTCCTATAAACTAAATAGAATAACAACTAGATTGATTTTGTGAAGGTTTAATATTTTCCACTTACAGTGTAAGATACATTTAGCTGTTAGGTTACTTGCGAACCAATTTCTATAGTAAGTGTAAATTAGTGACCTAGAAAATATGGCAATTCATTGGTAGTTTACATTACTTTATCCTAATGAAACTTGTAACCTTAATGAATGTGTTTTTTGACTTGAAACACCAGGCTCTTAGACTCTGGAGTTTATTACAATCCGTTTTATAACGCTTATTTTTGCTATCTTATATTTGCTTATGATCTGTCTGCTGCAAATTGTTAGGTTACTAGCCATATTCTGTATAATCAACTTGCTAAATTATGTGGACCGCGGTGCTATAGCGAGCAACGGTGTTAATGGGAAGCACAGTGAGTGTACTAAGAGCGGTACATGCTCTTCTGGCAGTGGAATCCAGTAAGAATTTTATTGATTACTTAATCTTAATGTTTCAGTACAAGTCTGCTTTGTTCTCAAGTGATTGATTATAAGGGAAAGATATAGCGAGTGTGTTTCACTCTAAGTTTTCCTTCCTGCACAATGTATAATATTTTTCTTTCTAATTTTTCCTTCTTGATGATTGACAGTTATTATATGCAAGAGTCCAATTATGCTTTTTCTCTATGATGTACTTATACCTACCCTAGTAATGACTCTTCCCTGTGAAATTTAATGGTTGGAATAGCCACTAAGTAGCGCTTGGACATGAGATAAGAAATCACGATATGAAATCCTGAGATGAAATCACCGTTTGGACATGCGATTTCATGCTGATTTCATCTCATTGTTTCATATCACCGTTAAGGTCCCTAGTTTTGGATCGAGTCACTGGACGATCAACAGAAAAGTCAGGTCTAAGCCCTTGTTCTTGTTCCTTGACTTGCCTATGATTGCTGAATTTGCAATTCATTCAGGGAATTGTCCACATGCAAACTCACTCAGGGATGTTCTGTTCGACTGAAACAACTAAAACTATAATTCAAAAATATTAGTCATTCTCGTGTCTGTAATATTGTTTCCAGCAAACGCATCGATTACAATTATGCTCCAAGTTAATCTTTTTCTGTGTGTGTTTTTGCAGGGGTGATTTTGATTTGAACAATTTTCAGGATGGTGTCATATCATCTGCTTTCATGGTTGGGCTTCTTTTGGCATCTCCAATATTTGCTTCCTTAGCCAAGAGGTGATAATTTTTAACATATCACAGTCTTGATGTTGAGACATATGGAAGCATACATCATACTAAAATGATTTAACTGTAAAAAGTATTTTTGACAGACACCATACAGAAATAAGCATTGTATTTACTACTATGGAGATCATTTTGTATAGACAGAAAATATAATGAATTACTTTATTCCCATTGTTTTCATTCTCTTTCACCACTTTTTCTTTTGTAATTTTGTCTCATTTTTCTTGATTTCTTGATAAGATCTCTTGAAATTCCGAATTAATATAAGATGTTAATACTCTTTAATTGTTGAATACCGTGCTGTCCATACTAGGCCATGCGACCCATGCCAGATCAGTGTCCACTTTCTAAAATGATTAAGTCACCACTTATTATCCCACTTTTACTCTTCCTAGCATCCAAAAAATAAAAAGGTATCCTTTGTTATAGTGGGATATCCTAGTGAAAATCCACATCTAACCTTAGAGGTTGAGGACTTGAGGGTTCAACTGATCAGGAGAGCATAGAGGAAAATGGCCATTCTTGACTCATAGGTAGGGAGGCTGGGTGGTGGGTTTAACATATCAAAAAAAGGTTAAAAAAAGAGCATCCCTTATTTACAATTTTACTTACTTGAATGAAATAATTAATATCTCAAAGTCCATCAAATAATTTAATGTAGGTCAATGGCGTTTCATAAATCATCTAAAGATCAAACTAATTCAAATTGAATTGGATGAAAGTGATACCTATATCCCAAGGTTACATTATTATAACTAATTTCTCATTTAATATTGAAACTCCGGGGGTGGGGTGTACTCAAATATTTTCTAAGGTTATAAAGTATCCTATTAATATATGCTAGTTGACTCACCTACAAGTTAGACCGATAAAACAGATATAACATGGAGTAAAGAAACAAAAAGAGTAATTGACTTTTTATTGGTTCGGATCACCGATATGGTGAGTAATTGATTTTATATTGGTTTCGATCACCGATATGGTGCCTGTGGGTTCAAGGGTATCATTTAGATCTTTTGAATGAATTTTATTAAATAGATTGTATTTTGGTGAACATTGGAGAGTTTCTTACATCAGGATGATTCCAGATCTCGTTTTTGGTCACAACCTGTACTTTTATAGCTTTTTTTAATCTCTTTTTCTTTTCTTTTTACTAGTAGACTATGATGATCATAGTGCTTTTTGTAAGATGAAAGAGTGAATAGTGTTCTTGCTCAAGTGAAGTTGCACATCTTTCTTCTTCGATCTTGATCCTCTTTTATACTTGCTTGGCTGTTTACTGTTGCTCTTAAGATGATATGACTAAGAATCAATTCTCTTTCTTCGAGAATCATTACTTTAATGTTGATTTTTGCTGGGATTGATTTGCTAAATCAATCCCTTGACATTCAGCAATCGACTCTTAAGCTAACCCAAGGAAGTTTCCTTCAATCAAGGGTATAGTAATTTGCCTTGATTGAGTTCTCCTATCTGTCTTCTTTCCTTGTGTGTGCTCCGGTCTTCCTTGTATTTTCTCAATCACAGAAAGATTGATTTGCTTTGTTTGTCCTCTTTCATTGTACGTATTCCTATCCTCCGTGTCTTTTGACTTCTTTCCATGTAAAGCTCTTCCCTGATTTTGGCGAGGTTCTTGACTTGTGTGTACTTCGGTCTTCTTGTATATTTCCTCCAATTATAGGAGTATTGATTTCCCTTGTTTGTCCTCTTTCCTGGAGCGTATTTCTGTCAAGGTGACCTTTTCTTCCATATTTGTATCGTTGCTTTTCTTGGTGTTTTAGTGTTGTCTTCCTTTTCTTTTTCCTGCATAATAAGCATTTAGTTAGTGTCATCATTAAAACTTATTAGGCAGGTCAAGGGCTAACAATCCCCCCCCCCCTCTCTTGATGATGACAATCAGGAGTTAGTTTACTTCTCTGAAGTGTGAAAGCAAAACTCCCCCCTTGGAGTGTGCATCCTCTCGTAATGGAGTCTCCCCCTTAATGTGTGTCTAGTAGTGTGTGCTGACTCTAATGGCTTATTGTCTGTCTTGGTCCATCTCCCCCTTTGACATTATCAAAAAGAAATTAAAGAGGCAATCAAAGAATAGAAATGCAAGCATAGACAACCAAGTAATAGACCTTGGTAAATAACTAGAATTTACACACATCATAGTTACAATAGGAACAAACATTCCTTGATGAGTAGTTATAAAGATATTGTCAAGATGGGCCAAACGACCCCAAGGAGAGATAGTCAAAAGGTCATATTGTCTTAAGAAACCACCAAATAAAACCAGGATTAACGCTTGGCAAAGAAATATTTGAGAGTGTTGATAACTCTCTATGAGAAGGAGTCGTAGGCAATGTTATGAAAAGCAAAAAGTGCAAAAAAAGCTCTAAGGTTTGTTGGGGCTTTAAGTGCAAAGTACAAATAAAATATGTATTTTATTGAGAAAATGCGCAAATGGAGAAAGCTTACAAATATATACATGTTTGGTCCAATACTAATAGTTATAAGTGTTAAGAAGTCCCACATCGGTAGAGGAATGGGGATTCAATCTTCTTATATGGACTTGGACAAACCTCCCCTCATGAGTTGTCTTTTAGCGTTGAGTTAGATCCATGTATCATATCTTTACACTCTATCAGAGCCAGGCCCATCCCAATTTGGTGTTCACCGTTGATGAGCCCCCATTAGAAGTGTTCACGCTTAGGTTGAGGTCTGGGCGTGCGGGGGAGTGTTAAGAAGTCCCACATCGGTAGAGGGATGGGAATTTGGTCTCCTTTTATGGACTTGGACAAACCTCCCCTCATGAGCTAGCTTTTGGGATGAGTTAGGCCCAAGTGTCATATCTTTACAATAAGCATGAATAACAAACATATGGACAAATAAATTGATTGTTTTTACGATAAAGTGAAACATCAATAGTTTCGCATAGCCTCTTCAGAAAATTCTTATTTGGAAGGAAAAATATGTCTAGAGCCTTGCAGTGTTATTAAAGGTGCGGTTTAAGCGCGCTTAAGCCCTGAAGCAAGGCTCAACACGTGTTGAGCACTTCGCCTCGCTTTATGTGTGCTTTGGTGTCGTCTCAAGGTTCTAAGACAAATTTTTCCTTGCCAATGAGCCTCTTATGAAGAAGTGACACTAACTAAACAATTGCTTTGGTCATATATTTGTCATTCATGTTTATAATTATTATCTTGGACTAAACATATACATTTGTACTTTTTTCTCCCTTTGAGCTTTTTTTTCATTATAGCCCACGCTTTATTTGCTCTTAAAGCCCCCATGGACCTTAGAGCTTTTTTGTGCTTTTCGCCTTTGATAACGCTAGAGCCTTGATGATGACATTGAAGCGCTCATTAAGTGAGGCTAAGTGCGTTTTGAGCCTCGCTTCAAGGCTTAGGCGCCCCTTTGATAACACTAGTTGTAGGATTTTTCAACATTCTTGGATAGATTGGAGTAGTAGGTCTGAACAACTATGGCAAGCTCTGTCCGAGAGGATTTGGCTTCTTGCATTACGGAGTTGACTCGTTGAATCAGCTTATTCGCGGTCTTGATTCCTTCATACTGAATGTCATCCATGGAGATTCTCAGCTTTCCAACATTCGTGCTAGTGTCTTTGGAAGTCCTTGTCCTCGGTCTCTGCAGCTGCTGCATTCCATCCTCCAGAGCTGCAAACCTGCCTTTTATCTCACCTGCTTCTGTAAGCAATTCTGAGGCTGAATCAGCAGAGATCTTGCTTCCCATTTGCTGCTCCACTTTAACCTTCACTAAACCCATCTTTGACCACTTATCATCATGTAGAACATATCCCATGCTAGCAAATGCTTGAGTATCATATGTAGAGGAAACTTCCAGGGGTTTATAGGTAGAGATGTCAATCATAGAGGCAGTTAAGATGTGGGTGATGATCAGTACGTAGGGAAGGCTTGAAGTAGCACCTGATTCCTCTGCACTCTCGACCATGTATTTATGAATTCACTTAACCCAGTTGATTTTACTTTTTCTAATAAGCAACAAAGTACAAATGGAAAATTTTACCCGAAGTTTATTAAGTGCAAAGTTCCATTGATGTTGTCACCATATTGAATTTCATAATTTGTTGCCCCTTTCTTCTATAGTCTAGTACATTGTTAAGAATGACAACAAACACATAGTGATCAGTTTCACCCCAAAGTATATTAAAATGTTGGACAACAATGCTTAAATGGCCAAACCATGCCATTTGTGATTGCTTCAAACCATAAACAGGCACTGTCAACATACTAATCTAGACTTCCCCTAAGCAACAACACTAGCATCTGCTGTTGACTTCCTCAGTATGTTCATGATGATAGAAAACAATTTTTCTATCGAACTCGTAAAGGAGCTAATGAAGTACAATGGTGATCCCAGGCACTTTGAAAGAAGTATTGTTCAGTTAGATTTTTAGAAGACGGAAGAGATCTTGCTCCACTAGTACTTATGTGGGTCGTATTGAGAAAGAGATGTCGGTCATATGGAGAGAGAGTTACACAAGAACTTTTGAAGGAGTAGAAAAGGATTTCTTGTAATCTATTGTTCCTTACCTATTAGTTCTGGTGCACCCATGAGACTCCTGTATGTACAGAAGATTGAGGCGTTGTTCATAGAGAACTATTTCTTTTTGTAGTTTTTTCTTTGAACTTTTTGTAATGCTGCTTGTATGCGATTGTTTTGTCCTGTCATGGATAAAACTATTTTACATTATAAAACTAAAGGTCAATGAGACATAGCTGCAGTGGAGATAAGGTGGCGGATAGATGCAATTATGGCCACCAAACAAAAGGTATCACCATAATCAATGCCAAAAATCTGAATATATCCCCTGAGCGCCAATTTAATTTTAAGTTGATCAACCTTTCATCAGCACTATGTTGACTTCAAGCACCCAACGACATCCAACTATTATTTGCCATGTACTAAAACAGCTATCTTCCAAGTACCATAGTCATGCAGACCTGTCATTTCCTCATCATGGCTTGATACCAGGGGCGGCTCAAAGTAATTGGAGGCTTAAAGAAAAATTTCAATTAGAGGCCTAAAATCTACATAAACTTCATATATATATATATATATATATATATATATATATATTTTTTTTACTTTTAGATTTCAATTAGAGGCCTAATATCTAAATAAACATCATATGAATTTATTTAAAAAATATTTTTCTAACTTTTTAGATGTAATTTTTGCTTAAAATTTCTTTATAGATGATTTCTTCAAATATCTTTTTTATTATTTTTATTAGTTTTAGGTAAGATTTTATCAATTCAATATTAGATAACACTCTTTTATTGAGGCCATTACTATATGAATTGTTAACATAATTCTTGGTAATAAGTTGACAAACTTTAAATAGAAACAAGAGTTGAAGTCATAAAATTTGATTCAAGAAGTTGATAACTTGGTATATCCTACTTTAATATGTTTTTTGTATTTCTTGAAAATTTAGGAAGAAATAAAAAAAGAATTTGTAATTTACTTTGTTCAACGCTTTTCCACTATTGATTCCTACTTTTGACAGACTATTACTCTACCTTATCAAAAATTTGAAAAAAAGTGTTCAAATAGATAAATAATATGAGTGTTAGCGAAAAATAATCGATTTCTTCTATTTGAATGGGGTTAAGGAGAACAAAATAATATAATTTTATGTAAAAAATTAACAAAAAAATATTCTTGGTAAGAATTTGAGACCCTGAAATTGGGGGCCTAAGGCATATACCTCAAATTTTGTATGCAAGAGCCTCCCCTGCTTGATACCAAACTACATGATTCATTTCTTTTGCTGCAATTATAGGTATTTTGATAGTGGATAAATTTGTAAGGAGACATGATATGAAGGTGATAAATGTTGCTAACTTAAGTAGTTATAAGCTGGATGAGGGTTACAAGTAGTTCGAGTACCTTTCGAAGAAACATATGAAGGTCCAGCCTATTACTCAATGAAACAGGGAATGTAGTTAGTCTAGGCAAAGAAATACCAGGTGGACTTTGTATACTTTAATCATGCTGGATTGACAAGCTTCAAGCAAGGTACATCATAGGTATTTTCTTGGGGGTACTCTCACCTTCAAAGGGTTACAAATGCTATGTACTATCCATAAGTACTGTGTGAAGCAGATGCAAATTTTATAGACACCTCCATACTTTTCATCAAGTCCGTTGAATTAAATAGACTTAGGTAGAGTTCTTGTTATTCCAACTCTATTGACTCCAGCCTTCTCATATATGAACCCATTAGAGCAAATCATTTTACTCGTGCCAGTTAACCAGATCAAGTTTTAACTAAAACAAATAATGCTCATCCTAATCCTTGCCTACATCATTAACATCTCTAAAGATGTTGTTATTTCAATTATGTTGTTAGACTTTAACTAAAACTCATCCTTTCTCCAAATTCATGCTTTGCCACTTAAAATGCAAAGAGTGGGATTGGAAAATTAAAGGGAAAGGATTTGAATTGTATATATACCTTTACACTATGGTATGCCTTTTATTTAATCAATTTCTCAAATTTCTTGTATTATTGTGATTGGCAGTGTTAATCCGTTTAGACTTATTGGAGTTGGACTGACAGTCTGGACCTTTGCTACTGCTGGTTGCGGCCTGTCAATTAATTTCTGGTCCATTACCATCTGCAGAATGTTAGTAGATTATGCCAGTTCTTTCGAATGCTACCTGTTTTTTCTACTTTTTCTTTTGGGGGTGGTGGTGGTTCTATTTGTTAATAATTTATTTCCTCTATCAGGATGGTGGGTGTTGGTGAGGCATCTTTTATAAGCCTTGCTGCTCCATTCATTGATGACAATGCCCCAGTTGATCAGGTTTGATTTGCATTTGTGATTTAGCTATGTAAAGTTTCTGACTGAGTAGATGATGCATGCTGTACTGCTTGTCTTTTATTTCTGTTCTGAGGCAAAGGAGATTGTGGGTTGCTCTGGCCTCTGAGTGCTAATATCTATTGCTAAAGTGATGGGTAGTTCTGTTGTTCCTCTGCCTCTACTCCTGCTCCATTAATTTTCAAAATTATTTATGCTTATAATACAAGGTGCAAGCTCTCGCTTCCTTTTCATTTTTAAATATGATATGCCTAGACTTTCTGAGGCTCCCCCATAAAAGTATGATTCCGTTAGTGGGCACAGTTTTACCCTTTAGAAGGCTTCTCTGCATATTGCCATTGAGAACTATGGGTTTATGATTTATGCGCTGGAGCAAAATTGAGAGTATCAGTCTGTTGAAAATTGTAACTCTGAAACATTGGGATAACACTTCCAGTCCTGTGCATGAGTTTCTACTTAAATGTTACCTAGTCCGTGGATTACCATGTCTCCTGGTAATGAAGACCAATCACAATTCCTGTAAACAAATATGTAATATACTGTAGGTAAGATTCAGTTGGTTTGAGCATGTGGCTGTTAACAACAAGGTCGGAGGTTCAAACCCTCCTTCTAGCGTTGGTTCTCCATTTATTTACACTAGGTATGTTGTTGTACTGTAGGTTAGGTTGATTGAACTCTCTTGTTGGCTTGGTTAAAGCAAGTTGTGAGGCAATTACTTCTTTATAATTGGTGGATCTATTTAATGTAGATCTTCTGTTCAATATTGTCCATGAAGATATCTGTCAGATACTGAGCATAACCTGGCTTTATGCACATTGTTTCCTATTTTTGTTGTTTTGCTTTTCTAAACTGTATGGTTTCATATTTTGTTGAAATTCCTCAAAATTGTGTAGTAGATGTTGTGATATGAACAAAAATGCTTCATAATGGAAATGAACGCTTGTTCCAATTTGAACTTCTTGTATCTTTCCTAGTTTATCATGTTAACATAGACATCCAGTTAAATATAACTTTTTTTTTCTTGATGATCGCTAGCTTTTACATGCTTCTTCAACTTCATAGCTGCTTGTGTACAACTGTCAAATGTTTCTGCATCTCATATTATGTCTGTAATGTGACGCATGCTAATTCTCCTCCAATGTCAGAAAACAGCATGGCTAGGAATGTTTTACATGTGTATACCAACTGGGATTGCTGTTGGTTATGTATATGGTGGATTGGTGAGCTTGCTTCAGTTGCTATGAGTTAAGCTTTTCTTGGGGGAAGTATCTTTTGTGGAGCATGTGAAGTCTTACTAAAGCTCCACTCTGTGGTAGGTTGGAAGTCTTCTTAATTGGCGTTGGGCATTCGGGATAGAGGCATTGCTGATGCTTCCTTTTGCAATTTTAGGTTTTGTGATGAAGCCATTGCAATTGAAAGGTGATATAATATTAATAATTCAGTTCAATGCATTTTCCAGACATTTCTAAAAATGTTTCTACAGGATTCTCGCACACCGGATCAAAAAGACCATTGACTTCTGTGCAGACAGAAGCAGGTAATGCCAAGTATCACTCATATGTGTTCATTTCACCTTCTCTATATAATTCAACAGGGTTCACAATTCTTGTCCTAACTTACAAGATTGCTTTACCTGGATGATGTGCTTGGGAGGTACATCCTCCCAAATATGTTCGTCTGTGAACAGTAATGTTATTTTTGGCTCTTTTCTTTTATAAGCAAATTCGTTGCCAAGAACTCAGTAAATCACATATGAAGATCGTATATCAAAAGATAGTAATTTTGTTGGGAGAAGTTCTTGTTTTGCACACATAAAACCTTAACTGCTAAATTATACTAGAAGTTAGGTTGATCATAGATGTATACCAAGTAAAATAAAAGAATGTCTCTTGAGGTGCTTCCACCATGTCCTGTCTAGATTTTTAGAAAATCTCTTCTGTTTGTGTATAAACTTGATGATGTAAATAGTATTGGTCATTTCATGAAATTTGTTAGCTCCTTGATTTACAGATTACAGGAATACTGTACAGGAGCTACTATTTTGCTAAGCATCTCCAGGATGCAGTTTAATGAAAAATACCTCATTTGGCTTGATAAAAATGTTTGTGTCCTACGTAGATGTCCATATGCGCCAATTAGTAGGATCATTTTTTTTTAAAAAAAAATTATGGCCACATGGGCTGGATTTTATTAACCAAAATGGTCCAGCAATAGTAAGTAGGAGCACCAGTATCATGACATAAGGTGATACTCACCAGTACGTATGAGCATCAATATCAAGGCATAATGGGATAGCTGGGGGACAAGGTAAATCTATTGTTAGATTGTTCAAGGAAGTAGTCTAAAAAGACTTACAACCTCCCAAATTTAATGCCAACGTACTAATGACAGAACACAATGTAAAGACCTACACAGGTTTACTAACTAATTGAGATTAATAGAGTTGTCGTTATACTTAGACTACATTCAGGTGCTTGTCAAGATTGACCAACTAGTTGCCGTTTTATGTTCGCGAATGGATGACTGAAATTTAAAGAACTTCTAGTTTTAGAAAATCCGTCGCCTTTAACAAATTATTTGGTATTATAATGAAGGCATTAATATAATGATGTTGATAAAAGATTCATTATCGTCCTTACTTATTAGATAGGGTGTCGTTGATTGATTGAATGATTTTTTAGAGTACATTGAATGATTCTTATCATTATTTTATCCTGGTATTGATAATGGAATGAGATCATCTAATCCCACATAGAAGGTCGGATAGATAATCCTGGTTATAATCCCAGGATAACCTAGTTTTGAACCAAACGACCCTGAGGGATATAACTCAGCACTGTGATGGATAAATTTGATGTTATCTCTGTTCCTTTTCATTTTTTTTCTTTGCAAGGTTCTTTCTTGTGATTATATCAATCACACCATAGTTTGATCTTAATCTCTTGTCATTAATGCAGTTGCTTCACCTTGTCAAGATGGTTCATTCCAAACAAGGAATGATTCCATGGATGAGTAAGGAACCTTCATAAAAACATGGTTTATGACAGCCAAAATATACCATCATGGGTGCAAGCATGATTGGAATTGGCATTCACTGATCGCCGTAATATAGTAGAGAACTTCGTCGTGCATCTTATTTTTCTCTCTCCTTTGCAGTTCAAAAAGTGCACCCGGAATTTTGAACCAATTGACAAGATTTTGGATGGATATGAAGGTGCTTTTGCTTGACAAGGTCTACATCGTGAATATCCTAGGTATTGTATTTACTTGTTCGACTTTGTTAATTTGATGCTTCTTTGTTCTTAGTATTCTTATACTGGCATGTGGTTGAACCTATTTTGAATTTCCTACTATCTATCTTTACTAATATAGATGTGGGAAGCTCCAAATTAAAATACCCTTCTAAAGTTGACGACCTTTATAACCCATTAGAATTAAATATTCATAATGTTGATGTAAAAATATTTATACACCCTATTCGGTATTATAGGCTGTGTTGTGTATAACTCTTCTCTCGCTTTTCTCTCTATTTTCTTCTCTATCTATCTCTCCCCTTCTTCCGGTACCCACTTTCCTAGGGTTCCGATGGATAACAGCTTCTATTTTGCGGTGGGTTTCAAATCTTTTGACATAACAAAATCATGTGGCACAACAGAGATATGGTATTGCTTATGAGTAGACTGAGAGGAGTAGAAATTTTATCCGGAGAACAACTTTTAACAAGATGACTATGGAATGGATCTCTCTAAGTCTGAGAGAAGCATCGAAAGTGAATGGTAACTTTGTCAGAAGATGGAAGAGGAGTTAATTTCTCAGAAACATTTTGCTCTAGGAATTTTAACAAGTTTGGCAGATGTATCAGCATTGTGAGTTTAAGGGGAGAAGAAGATCAATGGTAATCATATACTGGAACTGACATTAATTTAGGATGGAACTTTATTGCTGAGAAGATAGAAGTTTTTTTTGAAGAAACAGGATCCCCATTTCTAGGGCTGAGTCAAGATTGGTTGACAAGAACCTCCCATTCTCTGAAGCTGCCAGGAGCTTTAAGTGGTTGAGTAGGGAAGGTAATGAGGGCATTTAAGACTCCGTATTTATGAAGGGAGGAGTATATGCATTGATGAGGGGTCAAGCTCCCAAAGTGAAGTTTTACAGAGATGTTTGGTTGGGGCTTTCCCAGATAATATCTCAGAGTTTCCCATCCAATCAGAAGTCAGAAGATGGGCAAACACCTCATGGAAACAAGTCACGGCCTGAGCATTTATGATTTGGCAAACATAAATTTTCTTGAGTTCGCATTTCCATAAACTTTTGAACAGTTCTTTTTTACTCTTAACAACGTTTGAACAGTTGAACTTGTCAAAGGTAGGTACGTATATCCAAATCCTGGTTTTTGAGATTAGACAGCCGACTAATCATATAATAAAAGTGGGAGATTTTTTGCGTTATAGTCCACGAGCCTTTCCCAAACTAAGAAGCACGTCTGGAATGATTGAAACAACGACATCGACTTCGAATCAATAGCTTTCCAGAATAGACTACATACTTGAGTATCAATCTTCTTCCATTTTCCCCTATCCTTTTCATTAATATCTGTAGCTTGTTTAATTAAGTAATCATGAAAATGTTTCCCCTTACACCATAGTTGTATTGAAGATGACCAAGTAGTTTGCACTATGTATTAAGGGTTCAGTAGTGATAGAATGGTCCGATTGTTCAAAATCACGGTTTTAGAACCAAAAATATATAATCCAAGGACATTTTTTTCAACTTAGTTGAAATAACCTCAAATCACGGGTAAGATACAGCTACCAGAGAAAATGATGATCAAAGGTCTGGGACAGAGCAGATCTCGTCAGAAACAGTGAGGAAGTTTGCCGAAAGTCCACTGCCTCATTGGAAAGTGATCGGAATCTAGTGGAACCTGTATAGGTGGTTTCAGAATCAGGGGCAAGTCTATCTGAGAAAAGAAACTCTCCCTGAAGCGGTTGGAACAGATCTGGCTGAGTTTTGGTCGTGGAGGTTTCCTGGTTCCATTGTGGTGTTGGTTTAATCACAACACCAATAGAAACACAGGTTTATGTCAGACAGTCGTGAAAGTCGTCAGAAGCTGGCACAACAACATAATTTTATCCTTCCTATGTGTTACTGACGTTAATCAGGTTCTAATACCATGTGAAGTGGAAGAGAAAATAAGAGAAAAGGAGTAAATTAAGTTACCTACCATGTATATTCTAGAATCTTCACAAGGATACCGCTTTGTAAAAAAATCATCTCAAACTCAAAAAATTATCCTAGTGCTTTAAAGTCTATCTAAAAAAATCACATTCTTTTTTTTTTTTTGGGGAAGTTACGCATTTGGCTGCTCGTCTAAAATTTGTACAGCCACTAGCCTATATACATATATTATACTACTATTTATACATATCTTATAGATCTGTTGGTTAATCTTTTGTTAGGCAGTTATTTAAGTTAGTTTCCCTTCTTTCTTTTGATAGGCAACTAAAAACAATTGTTGCTAAATAGGATCATCATTCATTTTTCTCAGAAACTTAAATTTTTTCCTCTAATTATGATTTTGTAACTCAAACACATTCTTTAGTATTCCATCCATTTTAAAAAGGATGACCTAGTTTGACTTTAGTGGAGTTTAAGAAAAGAAAAAATAACTTTTTAATCTTGTGGTTCTAAATTAAAGTTATGTCAAATCATATATATATATATATATATATATATATATATATATATATATATATATATATATATATACATACTAGATAATTTTCCCGCGCGAAAATAATAATTGCATTGAACTTGCAAATAATCCTTTACTAATATCCATACATTAAAAATAATGAAAAAATAGGTTCTTAAAAAAATATTAGCAATATTCCAACATGAATTTGCTTATTTGTCATTATCACATAATTCAAGAACCTCTAATGAATGAATTATTCAGGAAATAATCAATCATTGATCTTTAATCATCATTAAAAGGAAAATGAAGTTTCTCAAAACCTCTTTTCTTTCCTAATATATCCTTCTATACCGTGGGGGATAAGACTATACTTCAATCAAGGCTTCAAATCTTACGACATTACCATATGGACTTCCAATCATGTTTTCTGGTATGATTGGATAGAAAGAAGCAGAAAGAAGATGAGTAGGATTACACTTAGTGCGAAGTTGATGGAATGGATATGCTTCATTCTCAGTGAAGCCTCATCCAACCAGAAAAATTTAGTAAGAAGATGGCGATACAAGGACCAGGCAGCAGAGTTTTTTGGTACTAGGAAATATAATGCTCATGGGAGGTACATGAGCATTCTGTCATTAAAGGGAGAAAACAGATCAGTTATCACAGTACCTGAATTAGACATTAATGCTGGGTGGAGGAGTGTGGCATTTAAGATAAAAAGCTTTTTATTAAATGCATACCACAGAAGGAGTTGAAGATCAAGTCCGAAAAATGTGACATAAATGTCTCTTTTGCAAAGGTGGTTGAGGGCAGTAAATGGCAGAGTAGCAAATATGAGGCACCCACAGTTAAGGACAAAAAGACTGAATCCGAGGTAATTGTCAAAAGCAGAGAACAAGGTCTGCTGGGAAGGTGCATTGTCAGATTCTTTGAGAAAAAACAATGCAGAAAGGCCTACCTTATCTGATGTTAGACAATGGTCTACAACAGTGTGGAAGAAGGCTTTTGGAGTCAATATATATGAGATGATGGGTGAACACTTTCTCTTCGAGTTCCCCAACAGATATATGGCGGAACAAATCCTTCAGGGAGAATGGATGTAGAAGAGAAACAAAATAAAATTAGAGTGGTAGAACCCATGTGTAGGCTGTGAATGGATGTGGAAGAGAAACAAAATAAAATTAGAGCAGTGGAACCCATCTGTAGGCTGTGAACCAACTACATACAAACCCAAATCCACTTGGATTAGCGTTATGGATCTGCCTATGCATTTATGGACAGACGAGACCTTCAAGGAGATCGGCGAGCTCTACGGTGGATGGTTGATGATGGAGGAGGAGACAAAAGTGAGAAAGATTCTGAATAGTATAGTAACTTGTAAACTTTATCATGAGTGGCTTCATCTAGCTCTAAAAAGCTTAAGTTTTTCCCACTTACAATTTGGAGCAATATGTCCATATTTTCCACACTTATAACACTCGATATTCTTCAATTCTCTTTTAGAGAAGTTTTTGGCAAATCTGGTAGCCTTGCGATGAGCTTTTTTAGCTTCATGCTTTTCTTTGTATCTTTTTGAACGATGACGTCTTTTGTGGAATTTCTTTGGATCATTCTCGTCATAATTCTTCTTTTTCTTATCACGGGATGGTCCTTCGATGCAAATTGCGTGCAAAAATCTCCTAATTGGGATTTTTCTGACATCTGGTTCCTTTTGACCTGCTGCGCAAGTTTTAACTCGTTGGACAGATTTAGTCCTTCTTGTGTGCAAGTGCCTATCAACTTTCCATAGGTGTAGTTATCATAGGGAATCTCAGAGAGGTCTCCTCTAAGGGTCTTCTTAACACTTTCAGCAAATAACGGAGGAAGTCCATCTATGAATCTTGCCTTCCAATAACTTATTTTACTTTCCGGTAAATCCATAACTCTACTTAGGAAAGTATCCTTATACCATCTAAATTCTCCTAAATGTCTACACTTAAGACCATTTAGAAGGGTACGAATAGTTTCATTTTGGTTGGAAAATCTTCCATTGAAATGTTCTAGAATTGTGAGAACAAGGGTATAAACCACATCTTCAATATTTTGTTTAGTCACCTTTTCTGTTGGTTTACAATCTTCACCAACGACTATTTCTCTTTTTATTTTCTCTTTGGAGGCATTAGTAATAGCATACTTCTCTTCAGGAGATAGGAAATTATCCCACCATCCACGAAGTTGTCCTATAAATCCTGCAATAATCATCTTACAGGTAGCATGATCAGAATTATTATTCGTATGCCTACAAATAGACGAATACATCAACATTCGATGTACCATAATTGAAACCTGCCTTTTTGTTAAGCCATCCAATTCCATTCATAGACCTCATTCCACTATATGAAGTGTTAGTTTGATTCCAATTTCTCTTTTCTATCAGAACATCTTGAGGAGTTGGACGGGGATAATAATAAGTCATCATAGAAGGAATAGTAGCATAGCCACCTTTACCAACAACCTTTTGTTGGTTATGATATCTGGATTTAAATCGTCTAGAATTAATCTCAGAGATTTCCAAATTATCATTCTCTGAAATTGTCCTTCAATTTTATTAATATCTGAAAAATCATTTGAAAAGTCTAGAGGTTTGGTACTTAAACCAGAAAGCTTTTTATCAATAAGACTTTCTAAATCATAAAAAGATTTTATCTTAAAGTCAGTAGTATAACTTAGAGTATGCAAAAATAAAGGCCTACATCTAGTTGGCCATAAATAGGAACATCAGGGGTAATAGGGGAAATGTGCTGTATTTCGCTAAAGTTCTATACCTGAAAAAGATCGCCTATTATAAACAAGAGATTAATCATGAAATTGGATACATGCTCTTCCATAAGGATTTTGAATAATACGAGAATACTCACTGTTAGTAGCTTCATCAGTCACCTGCCTCAGAGATGTAACAGAATTTGAAGTCCATGTAGTTGGGAAATTAATTTCTTCCCACTTAATCGGTCTTCTAGTGGTGACCTTAGACTTCGTAAAATTGGTTTCCACCAAGATAGTTTCATTAGATGTATCATATAAATTACATCTAGGACTCAGAGTAGACATTAGCTTATAATAGATTCTATGAGATAAGCATATAAGTTCAGAATCAGGTGCATAATTATAACCATGTGTTTTAACATTTAATGTCAAAGCATCGAGTATATTAACATCAGATAGTGACAACTAAAGATTAGGTTGTGTATTAAAATAAACTGGACCATATGCCACAGTAGATCCAATTGAACCCATCAACGATTGTCTAAAATTCACGTTTCTAGCATCCCTTAAAGCTGCTAAGAAAGTTTCAGGTAACCCTTTTAGGGTTAAAGGCTTAAAAGCAATTTGAACCATATCGATATGCATAAAATTGTATTTTGATTTATAAAAATCAATATCTCGCTTATTTAATAAAAAAAATAGTTTGCTTATCTGAATTTAGAGCCAGTGATTGTTCAGTTGTTTTTATCAACTATTTTGAAGAAAGTCTTATCAAACTATTACAATATAATATGATATAATATAATATCTTTTTGAACCCCCTCGATGAATCCTGCACAGTGATGTAACACTTTATTATAGCCTAGAACACCATTTATTTTTTTCTCATTTTCGGCCTTCTTTTTTATTTTTTTTTCCCATTTATATAATATTTGACATAGTTGAATTAGAATTTTTCTCTCTAGTTTGCGCTCTCTCTCTTGTAAAACTTTCTTGTGTGTATTAATAAAGAAGCGTTTTGGATTGAAGATTTATTTCGAAGGTATTTTCTTTTAGCAACTTTTATCATATTTTCTTTTATTACTGCCGCCTCCATGGCAGGCTAAGATAATTTTCATATCTATGCTAGCCAGTGTATTGAAAGGCGCTCGCCTCGTCGCCAAAGGCGAGAGGCGAGGGTGTCTCGCCATTCTCTGGCGAGGCGAGGCGAGGAGCAAAAGGCGAGGCCCTGGCGATAATGGCGCTGAAATGGCGAGAGAAAGGCGCCGCCTTTTTGATTAAAAAAATTTTGACTTAATAAAATTAGTCAAAATTAGGTTTTTTTTTTTTACTTTCGAAAATTTCTGAAACTCGCGACTCTCTCTCTCTCTCGATCGATAAACTGTTCTCTTCTCCCTCGCCGGCCCTCGCTGCTCCCTCGCTGTCCCTCGCTGCTCCCTCGCTGTCCCTCGCCGGCCCTCGCTGCTCCCTCGCTGTCCCTCGCCGGCCCTCGCTGCTCCCTCGCTGTCCCTCGCCGGCCCTCGCTGCTCCCTCGCTGTCGCGTCTCTGCTTCCTCTCTCTCCCTCGCTGTCGCGTCTCTTCTCCCTCGCCGGCGACCTCGCGACTCTCTGTTTTCAGGTAATGTCGCGTCTCTGTTCTTCTTCTTCTTCTGTTCTTATTTTTTCTGTTCTTTCTTCTTCATTTTTTTTTTGGTAAGCTGCGTAAGCAGCAGTGAGGACTCAGTGTTAATTTTTTTAAAAAAATTCTTTTCCTAAGACCTAATTATTTATTCCAATATTCCTAAACAGCGAATTAATTGAATTTGATAATCAATGGCGGATGCTAGCAAAAAGAGGGACATTGGATGAAATTATGGCACTCAAGGAGCGACGAAAGATTCGGTCACTTGTAACTTTTGTGGGAGTACTTTCAATGGTGGAATAACGCGACACAAACAACATTTAGTGGGTGGTTTCAAAAATGTTAAACAATGTGCCGCTTGTCCGTCGGAAATTAGAGAAGAAATAAGGGCTTATATGCAAAACAAAATAGCTAATAATCCCAAATTTCAAATGAGGCAACCGGAAGAATTTGTTGATATTGATGATCTTGATGAAATGGATGATTATGCGGAAATGAGGCCTCCCTCCCAAACTCAAAAGATATCTTCTAGTGGAGGTTCATCCACCGCACGGAGTGTGACGAAAGGACCTTTGAACCTCTATTTTTCACAAAAATCAACACAAAAAGGAGGCTTAGAAAAAGGAGGAGGAATCGAAGAAACAAAGAAAATTCTAAGAGAGCGTGCGGTTAGTGCTTTTGCAATTTGGATGTATGATGCCGGGCTCCCTTTTAATTGCGTCAATCACAAATCATTCGATAAATTTATTGAGGCGGTTGGACAACATGGCCCCGGAATGAAGCCTCCTACATTCCATGAAGTTAGAGTCACTCACCTTAAAAAAGAGGTGGTTAAAGTAGAAAAAATTGTTGAGGAGCATAAAGTGCAATGGACAAAGTTTGGTTGTTCCATTATGATGGACAAATGGACGGCACGAAATGGCAAAATGATCATCAATATTTTGGTGAATTCTCCAATTGGTAGTGTATTTCTTGGTTCGGTTGATGCTAGCAATGAATCTACCGATTCCACCAAAATGTACAAGTTATTTGAAAGCACTATCGAAAGAATTGGACCGGAAAATGTGGTACAAATTGTCACCGATAATGCTAGTGAGAATGTCAAAGCGGGAAGTATGATAATGGGTGCGTATCCAAACATTTATTGGACTCCATGTGCCGCTCATTGCATCAACTTGATATTTGGTGACATATTCAAGGTTAAGCCATATGCTTCCGGTAATCAACCTATCCTTTAACTTTATTAAGTTTCTTTATAGTCAATACTCAATAATTCATTAGCTACTAATTAATTTAATTTAATCTTTCTATAACAGTTTTTAAGAAGGCCATCAGAATTCATTCTTACATTAGTCAAAGGCCATTGTTGTTAAACTTGATGAGAAAATTCACCAAAGAAAGAAATTTGGTGAAACCGGCCAAGACAAGATTTGCAACGGCATTCTTAACTTTGAGAGTTATGTACATTCAAAGAAAAAACTTGAAAACTTTAGTCCTCTCAACCGAATGGAATTCAAGCAAATGTGCAAAGGAAACTTCGGGGAAAGAAGTTGCCAATCTTCTTATTTCTATCCACTTTTGGAATGATGTTGTTCGGGCACTTACAGTTTGTAGCCCTTTGACAAAAGTGCTTCGTTTGGTGGATGGGGAGAAAAAACCACCAATGGGTTATATTTATGAGGCAATGGATAGAGCCAAAGAAGCTATTGCACATGGTTTTCGTGGAGTTCAGAAGCATTATGAGAAAGTGTTTCAAATTATTGATGCAAGGTGGTCAGAACAACTCCATCGGCCTTTGCATGCTGCAGGCCATGTTTTGAACCCAGGATTATATTATAAAGCTGAAGAAGAGGGAACTTTATTACAGAGTTTGTGGACCGAGTATTATGCATGTGTTGAGAAGTTGGTCCGTGATACAACAATACAAGATGCACTAATCGCTGAGCTTCCTAAGTACAAAATGGCGGATGGACTATTTGGTTGTGGTCCGGCTAAAAGAGCTAGAGACACAAGGTCACCGGGTAAGTGGGTTGATTTAGATCTTACATTCTTACTTATATTATTTGACTTACTTATAGTCACTAACCTTTAAATTTATTTTATTATAGTTGAATGGTGGTCACTATTTGGTAGTGAAACACCAAACTTGCAAAAGTTTGCCATGAAAGTGTTAAGCCTAACTTGTAGCTCATCTGGATGTGAGCGAAATTGGAGTGTGTTTGAACACGCAAGTAAAAATTTATATCCTATTTTTCATATTATATTATTATCAATATCAACTAGTTAATATCAATAACTTATGCACAGATTCATTCCAAAAAGAGGAATAGGCTTACACTATCGCGTCTCAATGATCTAGTGTACATTAAGTACAATAGAACATTGAAACGCCGTTATGATGCTCGTGATCTTATTGATCCAATTCGCTTGGATAACATAGATGATTCCAACGAATGGTTAGTTGGATGCCCCGAAGATCAAGATGATGAACTAGTATATGAGGATGATGATCTTACTTGGGGTAGTGTTGCTACGGCAATTGGAGCGGACGAGAGTATCTATCATCTTAGGGGACTTTCTTCAAGATCAACAGTACTTGACAAGGGCAAAGGAGTAGAAAGTACATCTTTAAGTTCATCTTCAAGTAGGACTCGGACACTAATTGATGAAGAATACGAGGAGGAAGAAGATGAAGAGCAATATAATGATGTAGAAGATTTTGATCTTCAAGAGTTGGATAATTTTGAAGAAGAATAGACTTTTAAAGTTTTGGTTTATTGTATTTTGAATTGTTTGGTCTTTAAAGTTTTAGACATTCTATTGGTTTTTGAATTGAATATTTGCTAATATGTGTTATTGCTATTAAGACTTTGGATAAAATATGCAATTAAATATTTTTAATTTTTGGTATTAATTGGCGCCTTTATTCAAAAAGGCAAGCGCCTCGCCGCGTGGCGAGGCAGGCCCTTGTCGCCTTTTGTCGCCTCTCGCCGTCCACAACACTGATGCTAGCTGCATAATTTCTGTATGATGTTCTTGTTTAATATCTGGATCTAATCAAGTTATAATGAACTCTTATTATAGTTCTTAAATCTTTTATCACAAGTTTTGACTTGGTTTCGAGATGGCGGTACAGTCTGATAATACACTGTTAATGATAGCGAGCATGTGGTATTGTAAGTCCCCGTTAATTGTTGAAGAAAGGGGCAGCCTGAAACCCATGTTAGAACTGCTATACATTATGTATCCTCTAAAAGGGATAAATAACATTAATAAAAGGGGTACCAAGTATAATTGGTGGATATAATTGATTTTTAACCAGAAAGAAAAAGTGAGGAATACAAACCTTTCTCTGACAAATACAAGTATTAGACAATTTATATTTTATGTCTAAAGCATGATTAGAAGCAAATTTAACAATATGAGTTGTTTTTTCAAAAAATCGCGAAGGAATTAATCCTTCTTGAATACAGCTAACATCAACACCACTATCAATCATAGCAATGCTTGAAACTTTAAAATCATTATTAATCAGAATGGTGCAATTAATATACCAACGATGAGCAGTAACAATTTGCATCATTCCAAGAAATTTAGGACTAAGAGATGCATCAATCTCTTCATCTATAACAGCCTTACCTTTATCAAAAGCAGAAATATCTTTCTCATTTTCCAATTGAGAAATTCGATGATTATTAATCAATTGATTTTGTTTCAAAGATTTAATCTCCTTTTTAAGGTTTTCAACCTCTGATTTTAAATCATCAAGAGACGTATCTCTGATTTTTACAATATCTTGTCCTTTCTTTTCAAGTCGTGAAAATACTTCTTGTAAAGAATAAGGACTAGAATTGTAAGAATTGTAATTGAAATCTTCAACTTCATTCTTCTTTATTTTTTCAAATTTTTTTGAAGAAGATGCTTTTGAAGAAGCCATTTCTAAAATCTTATTTCTAAGATTTTCATCAGAAACATCTTTTAAAAGTTCAATAACATTTTCAGAAGAAATCATTTTAAAAGTTAATTCTTCAAAACTTTGTTGTAATTTATCTAAATAAGAATCTTCCATCTGAGATTGCAATTTATAAAATTCATCTTGTCCACAAGAACAATTATCACCTGGACAATTAACACATTTTTGATTACCATTATCAACATGAATATCAGTACTATAACCTGAAGAATAACTAGAAGAATTTGAATTTGAATCTGATTCATATAATAACTCATAGAGTTTATCTTGAGTCGATTCATCCAACTCCAAAGCTTTAAACTTATCGGCCTTACAATTAGCTGCAAGATGACCAAAACGTCCACACTTATAACATCTAATATTTTTCAAATCTCTTTTAGAGAAATTTCTGGCAAACCTTGTTGCTTTCCTATGAGCTTTCTTTTCCTTGTATTGTTTTGAACGATGACGTCTTTTATGGTTTCGCGGGTGTCTTTCTTCAGTTTGACCTGTCTTTGGTTTAGAACTAGACGGTCCTTCTATTCCAAACTGCGTACAAAAATCTCCCAATTGAGATTCTTCAGACATTTGAGTTCTTTTTATCTGTTGAGCCAATTTAAGCTCATTACAAAGATTTAATCCTTCTCGAGTACAAATCCCTATTAACTTTCCATAAGTTAATCTATCATAAGGGATTTCTGGTTGATCTCCTCTCAAAACCTTCTTAACTCTTTCAGAAAACAATGAAGGAAGACCATCAATAAATCGATTTTTCCAATAACTTGATTTACTTTCAGGTAGATCCATAACTCTACTCATGAAAGTATCCTTATACCATCGAAAATATCCCAAATGGTTACATTTAAGTCCATTTAATAAAGTTCGAATTGTCTCATTTTGATTGGAAAATCTTCCATTAAAATGTTCTAATATAGTAAGAACAAGAGTATAAACTGCATCTTCAACTTTATGAGTTGTAATCTTTTCTACTGGTTTTCCATCTTCACCAGTACCTAGTTCTCTTTTAACTTCTTGTTTGTATGCATTTGTTATTGCATACTTTTCTTTAGATGATAAGAAATTATCCCACCATCCTCTGAGTTGACCTGTAAATCCTGCTATAATCATTTTACATATAGCATGATATGACGACAAATTGATGAGTACATTAACATCTAGTGGACCATAATGGAAACTTGTCTTTCAGTCAAGGCATCCAAATTCCATTCATACACCTCATTACCACTGTAAGATGTGTTAGTTTGATTTCAATCTCTTTCTTCAACTAACACATCTTGGGGAGTAGGACGAGGATAATAATAAGTCATCATTGCATAACCCCCTTCGCCTATAATCCTTTGCTTGTTATGATAATCGGTTTTGAATCTTCGAGCATTTACTTCCGAAACATCCTGATTTGGATCTTGAATACCAAGGGGTTGATTTTTAACCTTAGCAATATTTGATTCAGGAAGATCATTTGTAATAGGTTTTGAACTTAAACCAGACAATTTTTTATCAATAAGATTTTCTAAATCATTAAAAGATTTAACTTTAAAATCAGCAGTATCAATAGGACGCTGAATATGAGTAGGAACACTTAAAGAAATTTTTGAAGTAGAAGCTTTATCTTCTTTTGGACCTTTTTGAAATTCCTTTACCAAAATAATTAATTCATCTAATTTTTTATCTAAAGAACTAATATGTTCTCCAAGAACTTTAACATATAAACTCAAATAATTATTTTGAGAAATAAGATTATTAATCTCATGAATAGTAATCTGGGCAACATCTGTTTGAATAAACTTTTGAAAAGCTGAAAAAGTTAACCCAGTATTATTTGGTAAAATAAAAGGAGCTTGAGGAGGATAGATGGCTTTAGTAATAGTGTCATCACTTTCTTTAAAAGTTCTTTCTATAACTTTGATATACAAAGGTAAATAAGTAGTTATAAACCACGGAACAAAATAAATAATTTTATTATGTAAAGCACAAGTTTCATAAAACTCTTGAGAAATATTATTTAAATCATCTTGACTATAAGTCTCAAAAAACCAAGTTCTAAACTGGTTCCATTTTTTATAATAAAATTCTTTTTGAATATGTTTTCTAACCAGGGATCCTGGACTAAAATCCAATTGTTGACTCATCATAATCAAATTTCGTTGAGATCTGTTGATTTATCAACATTGAATTCCATTTCAGGCTGAGTTCGATCTAAATCTGACAACTTATCTGTTGCTTGAACAATATTAGTTTTAGGGTCTATTCTTACCCTTTCAACCAATCCTTCACTCATAGTATCACTTAAAGTGTGAATAGATAAAGGTCTTCGCCTTGCTGATCCATAACTAGGACCTTCATGACTTATAGGAGAAATATGTTGAATTTCTGGTAACCTTCTATAACCAGAAAAAGATCGCCTGCTATAAACAAGAGAATTATCACTAAATTCAATACAAATCTTACCATCTAGATTTTGAGTAATATGAAAATAGTTACTATTAGTGATATTTTCAGCAACCTGTCTTTGAGACACAACATCATTTAAAATCCATTTATCAGGAAAATTAATTTCGTCCCAGAATAGTCTCATTAGATGAATCATATAATTTACATCTAGGATTTAAAGTAGTCAATAACTTGTATAAATCCTGTAAGATAAGCAAATAAGCTCAGATCCAGCAGCATAATTATAACCATGAGTTTTAACATTTAATGTTAACGCATCAAGAATATTTTTATCAGATAAAGACAATTGCAAATTAGGTTGCGTATTGAAATAAACTGGTTCATAAGCAAAGTAGATTCAATCGAACCCATAAGAGATTGTCTAAAATTCACATTTCTAGCATCTCGTAGAGCTGCTAAAAATGTTTCAGGTAACCCTTTAAGAGTTAAAGGTTTAAAAGCAATCTGCACCATACCAATATGCATCCAGTTATATTTAGATTTATAAATATCAATATCTTTTTTGTTCAATAATTGAACAACTTGCTCGTCAAAATTAAGAGCTAAAGATTGCTCAGTAGTTTTAACCACATGCTTAGTAGACAATTTGTCAAACCAACCATAATCATAAATTAATTTTGTATCCACTTTAGGGATAGTCCATTTGTTTAACAAATCAAGGTTCTGAGGTATATCTACCTCTTCCAATCTAGTACTTTTAATATTATTATCACTAAAATTCATAAATTTGATAAAATTTCATATCCATGCTTTGCCTTCATCAGATCTGTTACATGTTCATATCCATGCTTTGCCTTCATAAGAGCTAAAGATTGCTCAGTAGTTTTAACCACATGCTTAGTAGACAATTTGTCAAACCAACCATAATCATAAATTAATTTTGTATCCACTTTAGGGATAGTCCATTTGTTTAACAAATCAAGGTTTTGAGGTATATCTACCTCTTCCAATCTAGTACTTTTAATATTATTATCACAAATTCATAAATTTGATAAAATTTCATATCCATGCTTTGCCTTCATCAGATCTGTTACATGTTCTTATAGATTATAGAATATCTGGCTCTGATACCATAACAGGATCTACAAGGCCGGCGATAGTCCACTCGGTCATCTAGATTGGGTATTTTAAGTTTAAGTAGAAGTAGAACAACGAAAAACTTAAAAAGTAGTTTAAAAATTTGAAGAAACCCCTCTATTTATAGCCAACAAAGGGTAGTGTATGAAAATGTTTATTGTGCCTTATAAAAAAATGTCACATCCCTTCAAAAAGTTCATAACTCATTGGAGGAGTCATATGTCTTTGGAAAAGTCAAAGTCCTTCGAAAAAGTCACAATTTGTCGGGAAAGTCGCATACCTATAGAAAAGTCACAACTCTTTGAAAAGGTCACAACTCATTGGAAAAGTTTCAATTCTTTGGAAATATCACAACCCTTCAATGTGAAAAGGTGTCTGTCTGCCTTTAATATAATATATACTACTTCTGTCCCAATTTATGGGACTTACTTTCCTTTTTAGTCAGTCCCAAAAAGAATGACACATTTCTATATTAAGTAATAATTTAACTATAAAATGTCTATTTTAACCTTAATGAAATGATTTACAACCACACAAATTTTTATCATTCGTTTGGACCACAAGTAGAGTTGTCAAAAAGGGTTGCTCCTAGCCCCACCTGGCCCAAGCTTCACGGGCCAAGGAATTTGAAGGGCTAGGGCGGGCCAGCCCTTCACTTGGAAGGGCCTGAAAATTCTCAACCCAACCTAACCCAACCATAGAAGGGCCGAGGGCTAAGGGCTGGGACGGGCTAGCCTTTTTTTTCTTTTCAAACATAAAATTTTGTAACATCAAGAAAATGAGAATATTCAAATCAAATATGGCAAACAATATTGTCGTTTCAATAACACTAGTAAAAAATCTAGTGTAATTAGCATGTATCTAAGACACTAGATATGCGAGATACATGGATGTAGTGTGATGCATTCCAGATACGCGAGCGAGATTAGAGGGAGACGAGGGCATGGGATTTGTCGATGTATCCTAGATACATGCGAATACACTTGGATAGAGTATATCTAGAACAAATTAACCTTATTTTGAGTCCATGTATCCTGAGATAGATGTATCTAGATGAACTAAAATCTTGTAAGATTCATAATATTACAACATAACGTGCATTTAAGTAATTAGCTTATATACTAGCGAGATTGTTGTAAGTTGCCCTTAAATGGGCCGATCCCGATCCAACCCTAATCAATCCTAAGGGCCAAGGGCTTATATGGGTTGGACTTATAAGCCCTAGTTTTAAATGTACTTGAAAAATCCTATCCAGTCCTACCTGAATAACGGGTTGGGTTGGGCCGGCCCCATGTGCCAAGCCCGTTTTGACGGCTCGAACCACAAGTTTTAAAAATCTTTATTAACTCTGTGTCGAGTCAAAGTGCCTCACATAAAATGGGACAAAGGGAGTATAATATAAAATAAATAAATAAATATAATACAATCTAAAATATAGAAGATATACTAAATTTGGTGTTTTAAGTTGGGGGTATTGTAATAATTTAACAATTAAGCTAGGTAGTTCATTCTTTTAAGATAGTATAGAATATATATTGATAAAAAAATAGATATAGATTTGTCTAATTTTAATTTGATATGAAATTTTTGAATATAAACAAGACTCTTAATTTAAGGATATGTAGAATATTAAAATGACTTTTATCTTTGTGGTCTTAAAGAAGCGCCCCCACCCCAAAGAAAAGAGGACATTACATATTAAACTGAATAATAATAAAAGTACAACAAATATTTTGGAAACGGAGGGGTAGTTATTAATCTAGTTTGTACTCCTCAAACAAGTTTTTGATCGAATCCTTTTTCTCCAACAGTTTAAGACTTTTCACAACTTGAAAATACCAAGTTGTAGTTTGTGCAACGGAAAATCATTGTTCTTGTCGAGCAGAAGTTACTGCAAAAGTATTATTTATGACTATTAAAATGAGTACATATTTATTATCTAGATAGTTTTCTCGTTTGTAGTTGAGTTATTCCATTCTCCTTGTTGCATCAACTTTTGTTGATCTATCTAATTTACCCACAAAAAATATTGTAATTGCATAATTGAGCACCAGAAGAAGAACAAAAAACTTATAAAATTTGTAGTTTAAATTTGTTATAAAACCCACTATTTATAGACAACAAAGAATAATATGAAAAAGTACTTATCGTGCCTTATCAAAAAGTCACAACCCTTCAGAAAAATCACAACTTTTTGAAAATGCCATAACTCATCAAAAAAGTCACAACCCTTCGGAAAAGTAACTACCCATCAATGTGAAAAGGTGTTAGCTTTAAATATAATATAGAGTAAATAAATTGATAAAATATAATATAAATATAGAATATATACTAAATAGGTGTTTTAAGTTGGGCTATTATAGCAATTTAACATGCAAGTTAGGGAGTTCATGTTTTTAAGGTAGTAGATATAGATAGATAGATAGATATATTTATACTAAATCATAAAAGTGGGAAGCTCCATAGTTTAAAGTTGATTTACAAAAATATCCCTAATCATATTAAATATAACCACTTTGTCGTGATCACTTAATTAACACTATCCCTCTAATTACTTTTATATAGAAAGTAAAATGTTTATCTTGTATCATTGATCACTTAATTAACACTATTCGTCTAATAACTTTTATATGTTAGAAACTAAAATATTATCTTCTATCAATTGGATAATTAATTCAGTTTCACTAGTGTGTGTGTGGTGGTGGTGGTGGTGGTGGGTTACTATTTAATCTGCAGCTATTATTGTAGACTATTAGTGCCCAAACCTTTTAAAATTACCAGTTACATTATCAAACTTCTCATATTACAACATTTATATTTGATCTTTTAAACTTCAATCACTTAAATACTCTATACCCTTTTCATATTTTTGCACTTTATAAAGTTACCACACCGTCAAATTTCTTTATCATTTTATTTTTACTCCTCTTCTGTTAGACTACACAACAAGCTGTTACTATTGGCCTTCTATTTGTTGAGTTTTGCCCAGTATAAGGTAATACTATTTTTTCTCTTTGAACAAGTTCAGTTTCTGCTTACTGCTTGAATATGGCTTGTATTCACGAAATAATGTGTACAAATAATGTATTTTATTTTAGTAATGTCACACCCTTAATTTTTTTGGTTTGCTCCAAAAGAATATCACTTTGGGAGTAATTACTGAACCATATTTATGTGACTTTATAATGTTTTGCACTCATTGACATGATTGCACACGCATTGCATGTGCTCATTGATTAGCTTTTCCTAAATTTGTTGTGACTCATATATGCACTGAACCAGCTAGATTCAATTACTCAGTGCTAGATTCTGATTATTCTATTTGAATGTTCTTTTGCAGGATACATAGCATATAATTTTGTAATAGGTGCATACTCGTATTGGGGACCAAAGGCTGGTTATAACATATACCACATGGTAAGCATTAGAGTCATCACTTCATAAGTATTCTCAAAAGACACATGTGTAAATCTGTTGATAACAAGTTTCTTTCTGTGAGCTAGTCCTTCTTGAGAATTACTATTTGTAAGTTTAATGAGTTCAGTTGGTAAAATGTCGACCCTGTTACATTGTTTTTGTTGCATTAACTAGTTATCAGTCTTGAATTTTAAACAAATTAAAACCAAAAAACATGTCTGTGGTAGGTAACTGATCTGCAATTGGTTCCTTTTGCAGAACAATGCAGATCTGATGTTTGGAGGTATTACTATCATATGTGGAATATTTGGAACCTTAGCAGGAGGTTTTGCTCTGGATCGAATGACTAACACGATATCCAATGCCTTTAAGGTAGATTCCTTGCATTCCAAAGGTTTTCTTTTAATATCTAAATCTCACAAAACTGCTTTCAGATCTAATGTTCGGGAGCTTGATCACTCTAGTTGTATTTGCATTTACTCAAATGATCAGCCTTCTCTTGTGTGGTGTTCCTGATATGATGCAGGATACACTCAAACGGATATGGTAGATAACAAATTGATTAATGAAAATGACTGGAGAGAATTTTACTAGGGATTGAAGAATAAAAAGAAGCTCAGAACGTTATTGAATGTCCATGTTAACAATTTATATATGAAAATAATTACCCCAAATAACGACGATAAATAAAGCTGTAAAGATTTAAAGAATAGAAGAATTACTGTCATGAATCAAGCTTGAGAGTAATTGCCAAGTACAATCCAAACAAAGAGATTCTACCCTCATAATGTGTGTATCGAATCTCAAAATATGTCACAAACTATCAACCAAGCTGATGAAAAATGAGTCCAGAGGTCCTTTTTTTTGACAAAGAGTCCAGAGGTCCTTTTAAAGGACCAAAACCACCAGTTCATTGCTCTAGGCTTTGGTCTTCTGCACCATATGACTTTTGGTAGAACGACCAGAGCTTTGTGTAGGAGAGTCAAATGACAAACCATTTAAACTTCTGGGAACTAGATTTCCATATCTAAAATATTGGTTTAGTTTGCATGTTTTTGATTGAGAAGTATTCTCTGATGAATTGAAGTCATGTGCTACTCAATCTCAAATGTTGCTCCAACTATCCAACTCTTATCTTTTTGACTTCTAAATAGCTCCTTAGCTCCGTAAGTTACCAGCTTAAAAGAAAATAGCTGCTTAGCCCCATTTTGGCCCTCCATGAACCATATACATATGGTATATAAATTCAAGTCATTAAATTTCTTTTTTCTTATGCTATCTGGGCCTTCCAGGATCATAGCAGTTCCTTTTGATATTCTCTGCATGGTGTTGCATCCTTCTTGTGTCTTGACCTTTCCTGAAATGCGAAAGTGGTGTCTTGATGCCTAGTAAAAGGTAGTACCTCACTTATTAAAAGAGGAGCTTGAGTAGTTCTTTCTTCAAGTATATCTGGTCTATTACCCATCTTGTGGAAAAGAAAATTTGAGAAAAGATACTTATATGAAAGAGAAAGGTTAGTCATGTTATTGTTAAAAATTTGGAGGGTCATGACAGACACCTCCGAGCATTCTACCCACCTAGCTATATCTGACTTCACTTATGCTTAACTCAATCAAGGCAAACAGTGGGACTCTAGGCAGTCCTGTTCCTACAAATGGACTCCTGGTGGCCCTACTATCACGCTGCAGTTATAAGAAAGGAACACTACAAGTTTCAGAGTGTGTTAAAACAATTTGAATATACGAATTTTTGTTAATAAATCTTGTTCTATAGGTGTACGATGTGTAATTAAATAAAAAAGGGCTAAATGATTTCCCTTTCAGTTTATTTTATCCCACGATTGACTATAATATGAATATTGAATTAAAAATGAGATGGTTCGTTGAGACGAAGTATGATATTAAGTGAAGGAAAGGGAGGGGAATTTTAGGAAAAAGATCTTTTTCCTTTAGTATAATGGAAAATGTTTTCTGGAAAATGATTTTTCTCTTGTCTGGTTGCACTAAATTTCATGGCAATGTTTTTCCCTGAATCAGTAAAAACACACCAACACATCCTCAACCCACCCCCTTAACTGCCCTACCCTAGCCCCACCCTGCCTACCCCATTTCCCACCCCGCCTACACCCACCATCAGAAGTTGCACTCCGAATTACAAAACCTTATAGTGTTCTGCTTTGAATACACGCAAATGCCCTTAAAATGACATTTTTCAACTTGCACACCAAATACAAGAAAATGAGTAGAAAAATCACTTATATTTCAAGAAAATATTTTCCGTCATACCAAACACACCCCAAACTCAGCTTTTGGCTCTAATCATATCAAGTTGATCCACTAGGGACAGGACCGAATATGCATCAGAAGCAAACCCTCCCACAAAGTATATGGCACATGTAACATAAGGAGTACAACTGAAGATGGGGCTCAACTCAAACTGTAAGCTAAGATAGACTACTAAGACCTTCTCAAAGATAGTGGTGGCTTATCACTGTTGTTGATCGAGAACACTTCCAGAATATATGTTGCCCAGGCTCTCCAAAAGGATCTCGCACCCGTGTTGGATCCTTGAAAAATGAACTGCTTTCCACCACATACGACATTTTTGAGGAGTCCGAGCAACCTAGCCCAAAAGTCTAATGCTATGTTTGCCTCTGCATTTAAACATGAGGTGGGGATGCGTCATCTAAGACCAATAAAGCTTTATTGATCTGTTCCTAATTGTTTGGAATAAGTGTAAGAAGAAAATGTATGCAAAGAGTAGCAAAAAATGCAAATGTAACTGCATGCCAAACTGGTGTTGTGGTTATAGGCTAAACTAGTTGTTGAAACGTACACCTAGGTGCCTCACAGAACTGTATGCAACTTAACTTGCAGCATATAAATGGGAAGGCTTCCATCAAGAAATGGACTGGTGTCATGTGTACATCATGACACCAACCCAACAGTAGAGCAGTATTGTACTTGAAATTGGCACTGCTAGCAAATTCTTGAACTGCAGGGCTGGCAATAGTCAAACAGTAATAATACAACTCGCGCTGCAAGTGTGATTATGTGATGCTGCGCTTAGCTAGTCGATACAAACATTTACTCGGTATCCATCATTCACCTCCCCAGTAGCGTACTCATGATATTTTTTAAGCGGTCAAGAAAATAAAGAAATAAAGCACTTCAATGACATTATATTAGAAGGTTGCATCTTTTGTTACACTATACTCCAACATAGCATGCTCAACAAACTGTTGGGGATTAAAACAACGTAATTAATCAGAAAAACTTTCTTTGAAGAAATGGTATTTTCAAGGATAAAAAGTACCTTTTTGAAGATATGCTTTTCTTACCATAGGGGATTAAAACAACGTAATTGCTCGTAAAAGTTCTCTTTGAGAAAATGTTGATTTCGAGGACGAGAAGTACCTTTTTGAAGATATGGTTTCTAGTGCATCATGGTCATTTGGATGTGTTATTGGATGCTAATCTTTTTCTGGATCAGCTTTTAAGTAATTTAAATAATTAACTTTTATTCACGTTTTCCTGTCTTATTGACCCTTTCTTCTAAGCTAGATGAATTTTGAGATGTTAAACTTAAGTTTTGAAATTTTGTAAGATGCTTTATAGAAGTAACTCTTTATTGAATTACAAATGAAAAGTCAACTTATATAAACCTTAAATAAGTTCATAGAATTCAACAAACGAAAGAAAATAATGATTTTTTCCAAATTATTCCAACTAGAAGAACAAGAAAAGAAGTAGTAGGAAAGTTGGGACGCCACCTGGTCCATTAGTTTAGTTTCTCAATACCTACCAAGAGCATAAAAGGGCAATATTTAAAACACTGTTTCTTTTGCTGTCAAGTATCATTTCATTGTTTTTGGCGCTATTTGCTTCTTTTGCATATCATTTATATAGTAAATTTTTCCGACAGATGACACCTCTTAACACAAGCTGCATCCACAGCTGCACCTACCAAAATGAAAACACTGCACACAACTATTATACTCATGTTCAACCTCAAAAACTATACATCAATATATGCATACGAAACACATATGTGGATGGAATGTCATAATGCAACTTCTTAAATAAGAAAAAATATTTCTTGAGATTCAACTATTTGTAACTTTAACTTGCAAGCCAATACACGCTCATTCCAATGTATACATGCTATGTTGCTCGTACTCTTCAAAGATATCGACGGGTGCATGTTGGATATCTCAAAAGTAGTTCATTTTTGAAGAATCCGACAATGGAGTAAATTTTCTTTTGGAGAGTACAAGAAGCATAGCATACATGGACACCAAACTAGATATGATGCCATTCACACAATCTCCAACCACTATACATGCTTAGTTTAGTCAAAACAAGGTAAAGTCGCCACTTACTCAAGTTTGAAACTTAGGGGTTAATGCTATGTCTCTAGTATGTCACCATGTGGCAATCCACACAATTAACTGTTCCAAGGTGCCGATTACATCCAAATAAATCAGTTCTAAACGAGGTCTTCGGACAAAGGTCAAGGTGGTCCGAATCCCGTCATACTGATTAACCCATTTCCATTTGATTTATAAATAGCCTAATAAGATCAGTCCTATTACTAGGGCTCATCGAAATATCCAAACTATTCAATCCCCAAAAATTCTATGTTTGAAATTTTGGCAAAACTCATGAGTTCCTATCTTTTCTTAATTTTCTTGAATTTTGGATGGTTGGTAAGAATTTCTCAGCATATGAAGCAATGATAACAGTAAGATATCTTATGGTATGAAACAATTTGAATTAGAGTAATAAGTTGACCACTAACTCAAAGCTAATGAAATAGATATAGAGAATTTTACCTAAAAGGCTCATGGAGATGCTGCTCGGAAAGGTTTCTTCTGGAACCTGATGTGAATAAGTTATGCCAAGGACTCCTTTATATAGAATTTGGAAGTGGACGGCGTGAAACCGTCTTCAACAAGGTGATTAATTTGTTAGTACTCCTAGAAGGAGTCTTAAATGCTAATTCGTGTTGTATTAATTATGTGATACTCTTTTGGAAAAGGTAAGCATTATATTGTAAAACAAAGCACTTGGCACTAAGAAAGTGCAAAAGCAGTACACTATCTTGAATTCCTCATAACAAACAAAAACAAAATGGGAGGATTCCACTGTACAAAAATCTATTCTTGCAAAGTATCAGTAAAATGTAGCATGCTTGGTTCACCCTGAAGATTACACTAAAAAACCAACAACCACAAACATTTGTATTTGAGCTTTTTTACGTTATCTGTTTTCCGTTCAAAACATTTTTATCATTTCTTTCCTTCCATACAACCCGACACACACAAGCAGGTATTGTATTCCAAATCTTCTTCAATAGTTTACTAATTCCTTTTAGTGCCCAGTAGTGCAATGTCCAGCTTGCAGATAAACCTATTTCTCCCTGTCTTCTTCTGCTGTCGAAACGCTTGTTAGCCGTCGAAACCGCATCTGTAATTTTCCTCTTTTTAATAAATGTCATTGGAGATTTTGCAACCATAGCATTCATTACCTTCTTTGATCGTTCTACTAGTAGTTTAGAAATGATTTTGTGAAAACTTCCCACCAGACTTATTGGTCTGAAATCCTTTATTTCCTCTACCCAGCTTTCTTAGGCATTAATATTTCTTTCAATATTTCCACTCTGATACAAAAAGTTCACCACAGCCATAATATTTTATCCTTTACTGCAGTCCAGTAGTGCTTGTAAGATATCATATTGAATCCATCAGGTCCTGGAGCCTTTTCCCCTTCATCGCTTCTAATAATTTCTACCACCTCACTCTTCCTCAGAGGAAGACCTTTGGAGCTCCTCCTTATCCACCTCATTTAATCTGGGACAACTAGGTTTGAAACAAGGCCTCCACCCCTCATTCTCTTTGTACAGGTTGCTGTAGTGTTTAATAATCTCTTCTTGATAATTTCCTTGTCCTGAACTATCTCATTTATTTTCAGCTTCTCAATTAAGTTGTACCTTCTATTTGCATTGGTACTTTTGTGGAAGACTTTGGTGTTTTTATCCCCCACCTTGATCCACAAGAATCTGGATCCTTACCTCTTAAGATATTTCTTCATGCTTTGCCACCTCCTGAAATTCCATCATCGGGGCTCCCCTTTCTTCTATTTTTCCTTCATTTAGTCTCGCTCCTTCTTCAACCATTTATGATACCTCTATTTTCATCCCTATGCTGAGAGATGTGGTATTACAGGTTGTTACATGTGTACGTTATACTTGAGCATCTTCTGGTATCAGTTTGAACTTTGAAGTGCGCAATCAACAAATAAACCTTATATCCAATGCTTGTTCAGTCAGAAACCCCAAATTTATGGTGTTCCTCACTAGGATGGAGAAGATTGATTATTTGGGCTTATACAACTCTTCTTGTTTCAATGAAGCAGATTCTCTGTCATCAAAGGATGAATGGCGAAGTTCAGTTGTCATATTAATCTCACGTTCTCTCCTGTGAAGTATTGATTTTATTCCAATTCCTGCCACTAATATGTCAGTACTCTGTGCAGCTTCTTGCAGTGGCAACATTTTTTGGAGCAATATTTTGCTTTGCTGCCTTTTGTTTTAAGAGCTTGTATGTCTACATCGCTCTTTTTGCCATAGGAGAATTGTTAGTATTTGCAACACAGGTAATTTAATTGATCATGTTATTTGTGTTCTCTACTCTTTTTTTGAAAATGATTTCTATTCTCTACCCCTTATTTTTTTTTGAAACTGATTTGTGTTCTCTACTTTATATCGTAGTGCTTTTAATAACAGATTCAATTTTGCTTATTTCTTAGCACCGTGCTTTCTTGCAAGAAGATACGTTACCCTTCCTCTTTTCCTTCGATTCTTGTGATCTTGTCTAGTGTCAGTAGATGTTGCATCTGAGATCAGAAGTCTAATTTATTGTGAGGCAAAAATAATGATCCAGAACTATTAGAATTATTTTGCTATGATTGGTATTGCCACTGAAATTTTTCCTTGCCCTTGACTGGCTTTGACATTGTTACTTGTCATATCCCAACTATTTTGACATGGCTTGGTTGTATTTATCTAACATTCAATGACTATTAGCCAGTTCCTTACTTCTTTAACATTGTACACTACAAATGCAGGCCCCGGTAAATTATGTCTGTCTGCATTGTGTCAAACCAAGTATGAGACCATTATCTATGGCTATGTCCACTGTTTCCATTCACATATTTGGTGATGTGCCTTCCTCTCCTCTTGTGGGGGTTCTCCAGGTTTTTTTTTTTTTTTAAGTAAATATACAAAAGCTTCTGTTGATGCATCTTTTTCTAATTTAGTCTGTTAAATGTGGAAAAAGTTGATATTCTATAATCATAAAAAAGATTCTTAAATCCCTGTAATCAGGGTTGCGTATTGGTCGGTTCGTTTTGAAGTTTATTGGTTCGACCTATCGGCTATCTTTTTGTAGACAAGCTAAATCATTAAGATATTGGATTATCGGTTTATTGGTTATTGACAAGCTAAAAATAATAAAAAAAATCCTTCGGAAATGAGGTGACAAATGAACCATGCACATGAGTTGATAGATAGCATTTTGTTCAAAAGCAAACACCGACACATTGTCTAATTACCCAGTGTTTGAGACAACAAGAAATAAAAGTATGAAAGTAAACCCTTACGTTACACCTTGTTTGGATGGTTGTTACCCATTTTATTTTATTGTATTGTTAGTTTAAGTACAATGTTTGTTTTGATTATTACTTAAATTCTATTGTATCATATCGTTTTAATTCATCGTTAGGTGACAACGAAAAGACCATTTATGTAACAACCAATTTGGTGTGATTGCATCATTACCTTAATATTTTCTTCTCATTTTGTCTTATTATTTAATAATTATATTTCATATTTTACCCTACCTTTTCATAGTAGCTCGACCCCGTGATGTTCTTGTAGGTTTACCATTCAAACTATTGATGTGTGACATTATGTAACAACGGAGAACGATATAATATATCTCAACATTGTATTTGTGCAGTACGATACAATACAATATAATACATTATGAAATAATACGTAACAACCATCCAAACAAATAAGTCAAGAACTTTATATACAAAATGGTGTAAATATAATTTATTAATTTACTATAGAGTTATTGGTTAACCGATTAAGAAAAAACCTCAAACCGTTAAGAACAGATAACCCGATAATTAAATAAATAATTAAAACTGTTACCGAAACTGCTAAACCAGTAACCCGTTACCGATAAGCCAATAAGTTTTTTTTTGGTTTGGTGATCCTTCCGATCATCAGACTTTCTCTCTCTCCACCTTCTCTTCTCTTTTACTCCTCTCCTCCTCCTCACACTCACGAGAGAAATGGAGGACACCATCTGTTTTGCAATTGGATTCAAGTTTTTTGACACTACTTGGTTAGTAGACTGGTATGAATGGACTGAAAGAAGTAGAAATGCCATCACTAGAACATCTTTCACCAAGAAGACAATGGAATGGATTAGATTCTCTCTGAAGCTTCTAAGACAAAGGAAAATGAAGTCAAATGGTGGATGAGGAAGTCAGTCATCATCATCCCTGAACTGACTTTCAGTTCTGTCTGGGTCTTCATTGTGGAGAAAACGAGGACATTCACTGCCCAACCAAAAGAGGCAGATTGGCAGAGATAATCACAGATTGATAGACAACAAACTTCCTTTTGCTGAAGCAGTCAGATTTCAGAAACAGTAAATGGTGTAACAGGGAAGAAAATAATTAGATAACCACATACCCATACCCAGTAATCTGCGTGCACACATTAGACTAATGACTCGTGAGGGAGGATCCATTCTACATGTAAAACTGGAACGTGCTTCCACACATCCTTAACTTAATGTACCATGAAGATGTTTAACATGATCATAAGTTCGTAACTGATTACAAGGCATGAATCCGTATTCCCATATATTCAACATGACATACATATAAGCAACGTGCATGCTAAACTAGTAGAACCTTGTAAATCAAAACACATAAACTTAATGTTCTAGCACGTACATTTTACTAGCTTATACAATATGCACATTCAACAGATATAACATGTTATGCATAATGAAGTTGCAATAATTTAATGGTGAGTTGTTTGCTTAGTAGTTTGATCACATTTCTACTTGGTAGCTGAACTTGAAATAGAATTTGACTTTTCTGGACACATTTACTGTTTTAACAGTTGTACGTTTTTATTTCCCGGACGTGGGAAGTGATGAGGCTTCTAGTTGGGATGTGGGAAGTTCTGACTTATTCTCTGTATCAAGACTAGATTTGCCAGACTTTACTACCAGCAAATAACATAACACTTTCTTATACACAGCTATGTATATTTCCAAAAGACAAGAAAATGCCATGATGCTGATATTTGGCTGCTAAGTTTCTTTCCAATGGACAAAATTGATTGACCAACTCTACCTCTTAAATATCCCATGCCAAGAAGGCTACTACTTTTAGAGAATACAAGCTAAGGAACCTAAAACCAGAAAACACACATCTTTTATCTGCTAATTTTGAAGTTCTTGCTTTAAGATAGATGCTAAATATTTTGATACATGAAAATAGCAATTATTTTAGGAGAAGTTGTTCCAATAATTAGATCTGTTCCCTATATCCCAACAGGATGATCCTTTTCCCTTCCTATTAAAGCAATGAAATCATAAAACAGGGTTGACTACGTGTTAATTGATTTTGATAAGGGGTTCACACATCAAACAAGGTTCCCATTCCCTTTAGTAAATGATAATAATGTCAGAACATGATTAAATCAGTAAATTTTGATATTATGTACTGACGGCATTATTGATTAAGAAATCAATTATAAGTAACTATATACATAGTCAAGGTGGATTGGCGACATAGAAAAGATGACTAGCGTGTGTTGAATAAATTCTTTCTTTGTCGGAGAACTTAAACACTAAACTGTTTTTAGTTAATCATGGTTATCATATTGTTGATTCAACCTTTTAACAGGATCACATTAATAATTGGAGAGTTACTGCTCTAATCCTCACATCGGTTCTGTTTCTGGCGTCTGGAATATGGTTTATAGGTAAAGTTTTCCAACAAATTTTTATATCCATCCAATTGTGATTGAAGTAGTAGAAGATTAAATGTTTCATTTCTTTGTAAATGCAGGGATCTTTCTTCATAGTGTTGATAGATTTAATGAAGAAAATGAGCTTCAAGTTAGTGTTACTGACAGATCAAACACGATTCCGCTACTTGGGGAGACAACTCAAAGTCTTTGATAAACCTTTGTTTTTCTCTTTTATCATTTCCTTTTGGGACTTGCAAATTTGCTGTGTAATTTCTTTGATACTTATCTATCTTGTGTTTAGATTCTGTTTATGCATCAAGGGAAGCTTCTTGTCTCTCTCCAGTGCAGTAAAACCAAACCTGGTGGGGAAAGGACCACAATTTGGCTCAAATCTTTTCTACTTCTCTTGTTAACTTTGTTGAAGAAAAAATAATATTGATATTTTCGAATCTAGGAAAATCACATAACTACAAGCGTATTAGATGAATTGCAATTATTAGCAGTATTCTTATTACAATTGCCACCAAAAGTAAATTCATATGATATACCAAAAATTAGGGGTGTACATGGTCGGGTTGGTTCGGATTTTTTAAGTATCAAATCAAACCATTTGTGTCGAATTTTAAATTTATAAACCAAATCAAACTAAACCAATAAATACGGGTTTTTCAACCTCGGGTTTTTTTTGGATTTTTTTTGTTTTTGGGTTTTCTCGGTAAGTATTTATACAAATATATAATTTACTTGTACTCTAAATGTCTTTTCAGTCTTATTAAAATATAACTATCTAAGGTTTTTTTTTTAAGAAAATAACACAAACACTGATATGATTAATGTGACACTAAAATATCCAAAAACAATGAAATCGAGTAAAACAAATATTACAAATTGACAAGCATAATGAAAATTATCACAATTTAAATGTATTAAATCATGCTAAAATAATTTAATAAGTATTAGTTACATGACTAAATATTAAAGGAAATTAAAATTAGATTATATATTTTAATTGTCTAAACCAATGCAAAATTAAAGAACAAGTATTCAGTATAATTTTCATTCTTAGTGTTATTCAATAACAACTATGTTATTAAGCTCACATTGGTCATTCGGTAATATTTGGATTTTTGATATATACACTACATTATTGTTAAGATCATTTATCTTAAGGCAATTCAAAATCTTAAAGTGCTATATTTTTTATACAAAATTTATGAGTCATAGAGATATTTTAAGTATAAGATAGAAGTAAAAGAAATCTCCATGGAAATAGTTGGTCAGAAGTAATAAAAATTTCTAAATTCCAAGAATTTATAAAGAACAACATTAGACGTTAAAGAAGAGACCAAAAAATCGGGAACAACAACACTCTCAAGTAAAGTGGAACATCACGTCCATACAAGAATATAATTGACTAATTCAAATGAGGGACATTCAGCTCCTTTCTTATGACCCTAAAATTGTTAGTATCATAAATGTTTTTCCCCATCGTCTCAGAATAGTCATTACAGTTGCTTAGGTTTCATATCACCGGCCCAACTTATTTGGAATTGAACCATAGTTATTGTTATGGTTATATTATGTTGTTACAAAGAATTAATGTAATTATCAACCAAGCACATGCGACATCATTCATAACTGGATATTCTAAGCCAAAAATTTTACACATAACATATTAAAATCTCAAAGCATAATTTCTGAGTGCTTGAAGTCACAAATATCCACAAATAATAATAAAGACAACCTTACTTTCCTAACAATCAAGAAGAAAAACCCATGATGCTTAACATACTTTTCAAAAAGATAGTTTGTTGGTATGTATCTAAGTTTACAGTTCACAAATTTAATTGAAAGAAGCCAAAAGAAAGAGTTACTATTTCTTTGTAAAAAAAAAAAAAACTTTATCAAAAGAAAGGGTTATCACTACGGCAAAAATGATCTTTAGCGACAATTATAAATGTCCCTAGAAAAAGTCCATAGCAATATTGACTCTAATGACCATTAATTAATGTAGGTAAAGGCTCTAGCACTCTTCGTTACTGTGCATATTCATTGTTAATAAAAAATATTTTTGTTTTAGTGTAGTTTTGACATTTGTTAGTTTCAAGACAACTTGATCTCTTCTTATGCCTAAAAAGAAGAGACGAAGAAATATGATAAATTAGTTAACTTGCAATAAAAGAAGTGAACTAACTGTCTCTATACTAATATTCTAGGAAGGGTGCAATGACATATAAAATGTTTATACCAAATAATGAGCAATCAAAATAATATACTAACTGTGCCAAAGAAGAGAGCAATCTGTTTGATTCTTTTAACAAACTTCTGCATTTGTTGTGTATTAGTTATCACATATTTATTGTTTTGTGCTATCAAATACAGCATAACCCACAAGAAATTTTTTCAAAAAGTATGTGAATAAAACTATAGAAACAGACAAAATAAAAGATAAATTTTCAATCATCCTCACTGAAATTTTTAACTGAGTAAAAAAAAGACACCAAAATAGAAAAAAGAAATTGCAATAAATACATAAATTACTATGACTTAAAGTAAAAGATTAAGCTTCATTATAGGAGGAAGAAAACTTTGAGGAATGAAACACATTTCATAAGAAACTTAATTAATGTATTTAAATTCAACTCCCCTATAGAGAAAAAACCCTACAAATAATAGTGGTAGAAAAAAAAATATTTTGTTATTAAAGAACCAAATATAATGAATTGAACCATTTCAGCTGTTCTATTAGTCATGGAGTGAGAGGTGCAAGAGTAGTAATGTCACATTGCGATTAAAACCATTTTTCTTTATTTATATGAAAATACCTGTAGGAAGGGAAGAAAGATAAGATCGATTTCAAATCATCCTTGCTGAAATTTTTAACAGAGTTTAAAAAAGGTCAACAAAATTGTAAAAAGAAATTGTCATAATTACATGAATAACTATGACTTATAGTAAAGATTAATCTCCATGAAGTAGGAGTAAGAAAACATTATGGAATGAAACAACCTTCATAAGAAGCATAATTAATGTATTTGAATTAGACTACCCTATAACGAAAAAAAAACTTTACAAATAATAGTGGCAGAAAATCCCTCTATTTATATTAAACAGAGTGTAGGTCACAACTTTTTAAAAAAGTTACAACCCTTCGAAAAGGCAATGCCTTATATAAAAGTTACAACTTTTCATAAAAATCGCAACTCTTCATAAAAGTCGTAACTCTTCCTAAAGATCACAACTTTACATAAAAGTCACAACTTTTCATGAAATGGGAAGACTACTTTTGGTAATAGATAAATTTAAAGGGAACCTTTTTTGTGGTGGCGCTATGTATGGGGTCCTAGAGTTCTCTTAGAATTGTGAAGGCTATGTCAATCGACAAAGGGCTGAAGAAGGGTGATGACAGTATACTTGTTGCCTTGGCTGAAGTGAAACCTGATGTTAAAATGGAAGTGCCTGATTGTGTTGTTGAATTGCTTAAACGGTATGATGATGTTATGCCGCCTGAATTACCAAAGAATTTACCACCAAGGAGGGATATCGATTATAAAATTGAGTTGCTGCCTGGTACGGTTGCTCCTGCACAGGCTCATAAGGAATTGGCTGAATTGCGTAAACAATTGAACGAGTTGTTGGATGCTGGATTGATTCAGCCATCTAAGGCTCCATATGGTGCCCCTATTTTATTTCAAAAGAAACAGGATGGGACGATGTGAATGTGTGTAGACTACAGGGCGTTGAACAAGGCAACTGTAAAGAATAAGTATCCGGTTCCATTGGTGTAGGATTTGATGGACAGGTTGAGTAAGGCATGCTGGTTCACAAAACTTGATCTTAGGGCAGGCTATTGGCAGGTTAGGATAGCAGAAGGTGATGAACCAAAAATAACATGTGTAACTAGATATGGTTCATATGAATTCCTTGTAATGCCATTTGGGCTAACTAATGCTCCGACAACATTTTGCAACTTAATGAATAATGTATTGTTTGACTATCTTGATGACTTTGTTGTTGTCTATCTAGATGATATTGTCATTTATAGTCGAACATTGGAGGAACATGTTAATCACTTAAGTTTGGTTCTATCTCAGTTGAGAAAATACACACTTTATGTTAAGATGGAAAAGTGTGAGTTTGCTCAACAGGAGATAAAATTTTTGGGACATCTTGTTAGTAAAAACCAAGTTCGAATGGATCCTAAGAAAGTGCAAGCCATTGTTGATTGGCAGGCACCTCGTCATGTGAAGGATTTGAAGTCGTTTCTTGGTTACTCAAAAAGGGCAGCAGCTTTGACAGACTTGTTGAAGAAGGATACGAAGTGGGTTTGGTCTGAACGATGTGATGAAGCATTTCAAAATTTGAAGGAAGCTATTGCATCTGAACCAATACTCAAATTACCTGATTTTGAGTTACCATTTGAAGTGCACACTGATGCGTCAGACAAAGCAATTGGTGGCATATTAGTCCAGGAAGGTCATCCAGTGGCCTTTGAAAGTAGGAAATTGAATGATGCTGAACAGAGATACTCAACACATGAAAAAGAGATGGTTGCGGTGGTACATTGTCTGCATTTTTGGAGAGTTTATCTCCTAGGTACTCTATTTGTAGTAAGAACTCATATAAAAATTATACCAAAGTAATATATTGAAATATAAAACTATAAAGGAATATAAGAAACATTTAAAAATTATATCAAAGTAACTATTTTTATGTATAAAATAAAAATTATAAAATTTTATATATAATGTCGGGTTTGTTTGGTCTCGGGTTGATTTTTTAGTTAAAACCAAACCAACCCAAATACAGTCGAAACTTTTTTTTCAACACCAAACCAAATCAAACCAACCACTAGTCGAGTTTTTTCTTTTGATTTGACTCGGTTTACGGTTTGGTGCCGTAATTATTACAATCATTGCGAAACTATCTAAAAATCTCCATAGATCTTTGTCTTCAACTTTGGGTGTTAAAGAAGCTCCGACAAGCTTTATGTTAAGATGACAACCAAAATGAGAAGATTATGATCTCGAGTTGGATCCACCTGGGAGTTTTAACATCTCGCTTCTGACCAAATACGACTTGGCTTCAATATCGCTCGTAATGGTCGACAATATTCCTGTCATAAATTCGTATATTTAGAGCTAGATGCTTCGCCAGAAGCAAGCAAGATGAGATCTCTCTGCTTCGTAGACAAGGATCGTTCCGTTCATCCCCTTTTATAAATAAGATAAGATCTAGATCCTTAAAATGTTTATTGTTTCATGTTTTAATGCATATCCCTCATACTTAGTACATTTCATGTACTAATGCATGCTTATGTCTATATTGTTTCACTAATGTAGGGTAAGATCACTCATCTCCCTTCATTCATGGCTAGTTGATCACCTAAGAGATTTGAAGACTTAGTGAGTCCTCATACTCCAAGGACCTTGTCGCCTTTATTTCTTTCTTATGTATTTACTTTACGGATGTTGTATGTGGTGTATGGGTTATGTTCCAACACTTCTTGATGTTGTAGAAAGTTAAATACTCTACTTTTGTCTATTATATTGTGTATATGTATATCAAGTGGCTTGTGTAGGGTCTCTCGGAGTCTTATACGTCATGCCATATTTGGGTGTACTTTGGGTCATGACAAATTAAATTTGGGATAAATAGGAAACTATTAAAAGTCCAAAGTAGAAAGAAAATGTATCAGATTTTTGCATCAAATTTTATATGAAAATGTTAAGTTTTTGTATTAGATTTATACCTTTTACCTTGTGAAAAACATCTTTTCGTTTTGGGATTTTAGAATACACTTTTGTAATTAACAATTGAGAGTTAAAATCGAAGTGGGTGTATAAGATAATTGCTTAATTTCAACATATTAATGGTTGTTATTGTGATAGATATAATTTATTTTCTTTATATGATATGTAGCTAAAATCCCAATTCTAGAGGTGCAATTATGGGGTTGACTGTTGATTTAATGTAGTGAATTTTATGTTTTTGTTTATTTTAATAGGTGGGTATTCATAGATTCAAGCTAATTAGCATGTGGTTAATTCATGGGATAAGATCGCAAACTTAATTTTATTCTCGATCTTTGATTGATTCTCAAAAGAGATCAGTTGGAATGGATAATTAGTATAATGCATGCTATTAGATTTGATTTATATGGTTTGCTCGAAAGAGAGATTATGGTTCATATCTAGTTGTCCAAATCTGCTCAAAAGTGAAATTTTCATACGGTAATAGGTTGATTTGTGATTCACATAGATGAGATCGAAAGGATATTCTATGATATGATGTTATGAGATCGAAAGAAAATTAGTATCATTAAAAATTATCCAGTCCATCCATGATTGTTTAGCACTATTGAGCAGCACAAGTACCCCTATGTGACATTGATACCAATCCTCGTACCCCAGATTATTTCTTAATTGTGTGAATTCCTAATTTTAGGTCAATTGTGATATTTGATACTTAAAACCATTTATTAAATTTTATTGAATCATCCACCCACTTTCTCTAAGGTACTACGATAAAAAGGTTCGCGTTCTTAGCTTCCCAATTGAATTCTTACCTTAAATTATTCCTTGTGGGATTTGACTCCAAATCTTTGTTAGGTGTAACACCTAGAAACTAGACTTAGAGAATTGCTAATGAAAATCACTGAATTAGTGAACCACGACAAAGTTTACATATAGTGATAGGGTCCACAATCCGTTGACCTGCCTGTGGACTTCAGCATCCTTCAACAAGGGTGGACCACAAGACCCTTCACGGGTCGTGGACCACATTACGGGCCATATTCATGCCCGTGGTGGATAGTCAGAGTCCCCCCAAGCTCTAACATCAAACCACAGAGCCCTTCACGGGTCGTGATCTTGATGACAGGCAGTGGGAGGGTCCGTAGACCTAAGCCAGCGGACAACCAACACAAGAGAAGAACCACGTTAACATTAATGATTTGTGGTAGAGCTTGTGTTAGAGAAAACCAAAACCAAAAACTACTGGATCAAGTACCATGACCAGCTCCACGATCCGTGGTCCTTTTGATGGCCCGTCATAGGGGTCGTGTTCAGCCCGTCAGACTTTTTAAGTAAGGTTGTTTTGATCCTTTTCCATATGTGTTGGACACCTATACTACATCGTTTAACCCCTAAACTACGTGATTTTGGTCAGTTTTATCCTAGCAAGCAAATTAGAACATAACTGAATCATTTACTAAATATTCATCAAACTTAGAGCAAAATAGAGGAGAATGTCGAGCAACCTTAGTTCACAAACGCAATGTGCTTCCAGAAGTTCCAACCCCAAAATCAAAATATTTCTCCGTAAATTTTTTCACCATGTATGTGAAATTTCACTAGTGGGTTCCTTTCACCCATTAGGTTCCTAGATTTTAGTCAGAATCTTAATCCCCTTAATATTATCTAGGCCTAGGGTTTTTTGAATGTTAGAAATTGTTGGGTTTTAGCTGTTAGAATTATCCAAATCAGGTTATCATGTTGTTGCTTAGTTTCTTCTATTATATATAGAAACCTAGCTATGTAGTTCTTTTAGTTCATGAATTACACATGATAGGTCAGTTATTTCAGATATATACTCTTCAGTTTACGAATCTCACATACATTCTAATTGTGAGTAGTTTAATATCGAGTGGACTAGGGTTCAGCGTACCCGAGTAGTCCTAGAATTATGTGCCCCCGTAGGTATATAAGTCTACTCTGTGAGCATTAAACTTTAGTGATCACGTCACACATGCCTCTATACCTCTGGCGTGATATATTGGGTCCTCTCGATGGGACGTATACATCAGACTCCACATTTAGTTCATTGGTTTTATGTCGGTTATTAGTAGCTCTCTTACAATCAGATTCTATTGACCATTTATTAGTTACAATTTCAGTCATAACATGTTGTAAATTTGGTCATTGCATCTAGTTAGTTCATGTTTAGTATTCTTAGTATATCTCTTATAATTGCTCAGATATTTGCTTTGGTTCAATTATGTTTATCATTCAACTTTATTCTATATTGCATGCTCAGTACCTTTCAAGTACTGAGGCATACTATGTGCTACATCTTGTCGTGATGTAGGTTCATGTCCTCAGCTTTCAGATCACACATAGATCAAATCCTGATATCCAGTTGAGCAACATAAAGTGTGAGTCCTTATTCTTCGAGGACGATTGACATGATTATCTCTTTTCATTTAGTCTTTAGTTTCTGTATATCTAGATTTAGCTGGGGCATGTCCCGGCACTTCTAGTCAGTTAGAGACTTAAATTCAGACATAGTTAGATTTGGCTTTAGCATTTGAGTTTGACTTTTCAGTTGTTGTTAAACTCTCTGTTATTTTTATATATTCAGATAGCTTATGGGTATTCCTTATCATTTCAGCTTTATCGTGATTTAAGCTTCCGCTAAGTATATTTTATTTTATACTCTTTTAGTATGCTTATGATATGTCAGCTCAATGTTAGCTTGGGGTCACTCATGATCCTAGGCCCCGTGTTCGTGTCCTGGGTAGCTTCAGGGCGTGATATTAGGTATTTTATTGACAACAACTGCATGTTTTTTTATTTTAGGGTAATTTGAGCGATAACACCATCATTTTCACAATTAAAGTAACCATCCGTACTAGCCAAACATTTGTCATCATGCTTCTTGCCACACCTAGCGCAAATAGATATAGAAGATCCACTACCATTACCTACGTGAGGTTTAAGTTTAAGCACCCTATATTTGTTGAACTTAGATTGAGGCAATAGAAGAATCATGATCAGCAAACTTTTGCCAGAAAAGAGGATGCACATGTCCACCCGACCTAGAATGAGAAAAGTCATCATCACCGGACTCTGTTGCCCTTTTCTTGAGATTTTCCTCTTCAATTGTTGGGCTTGTATCATTAAATGGGAGATATTCTTCTCCATAATCAACATGGATATTCGACATTCTTTAACAACCAAGTCAGAAACACCCGACACAAACTTAGTCATTTTTGCCCTAAAGTCGACAACCATAGTTGGAGCATACTTAGCCAATTGAGTAAACTTCAAAACATACTTTCACACTCATATTCCCTTTTTGGAGGTTAATGAACTCATGAATTTTTTTTTCTCATTTCAAGAGGAAAGAAACGATAAAAAAGCTCCTTTGATTTCTCCCAATCAAGAGGACGCACATCAACCTCTCTATTTTCCTTCCATTGGTTAAAATAAACTTGAGCAACACCCTTGAGAAGGTATATGGTCAATTCCTCCATCTCCACTTTATAAAATCATCAATGTATTTTTGAGGATCCTCATCTATTTTTGACCCATGAATCTTCGGGGTGATACATTCAAGTGAAGTCCTTTATCCTTGTCAGCATTGTACCCACATTTGGGTTCATGGGAGAAATGACCTCTTTATTAGCTTGGGTCACTATAGCTTGAAACAACACTTGGAAAGTAGCTCAAAATTAAACATGAGTCACTACTTCAGCCAAAGGGTCAACCAAAAACTTGAGAAAGCTTGAGTTCCACATTGTCTCATGCATTCCTTCTCACATAAGCTCTTCGAGGGGCCATATCCTCAACAACATCAGATAAGATTCAGTAGAAGAATCTTTATAAAGACAAACTCTATGACACGACTTTAGAGTAATTATAGATTTTAAGTTTTCTAAATGTTTTGTAGCCTTTTACTCATAAATGTGGCACCCTTCACACTCATGAACAAAACTCTATTCAACATGGTGCGTCAGACATCTTAGGACCTTGTTCTGAAATCTTGTGCTTTGAATACCAAGTTTGTCATGACCCAAAGTACACCCTAGAAATGACATGATGTATAAGACCCGAGAGGTCCTACACAAGCCACTTGACATACATACAAAATAATATAATATAAAATATGAGAATTTAAGCAATAGGTATCATCTCATGAAAGATTTTGAAATAAAAGTGGAAGTCTACACATAGTCTTGACAAGCCAATTTAATATATCAAAAGATGTGATCGGGACATAACCCATACACCATGTACAACATGTGAAAGCTAAAGACATAAGAAACCAAAGTAAAGGTGACATGGTTCTCAAAACATGAGGACTCTAAAAATTTTCATGGTCAAGGACTCAATCACTAGCCACGAATGAGAGGAGGAGAAGCGTAAAACCATACATTATAAAACAGTGTAGGCACAAACATGCATTAGTACATAAAATGTACTTAGTATGAGGGATATGCATAAAAACATAAAACATGATCATAAGGGGACATAAAGGAAAATATGATATGCATGACCAAGCTAAAACATCGTAAAACCTTTAAAGAAGAATCGTGAATCATGAACATGGTTAATGCATCTTAAAACATAATGAAGCTTCATTAAACCTTTAAGAACACTTGCTTAAATTTTTGGGATATTTATCATTAACTCATAAAGACCACGTGAGTTATAACGTGAAATCTGGTGTCTTGTTCCCACACAAAAATACATGTCCTTACTTTCCAAGGCAAAGACCTTAAACTTCTGGCTTATGCGGATCCACTATTTATTTTTATATAAGATAACTCCTACAAAGGCACGTAGTTAGGGATAAAGAGATTTCTACTATATACCTAGCCTTTATTAATGCTATTGTCTTCATCTGTCACAGCTTGAGTTTACACTCTGGATGTGACCGACACTCGAGAACCATTACTGGTGCCCAAGTGAAGCGGAAGACTAACTCAAGCATACATAAGCTTAAAACAAAAATTAAATTGATTTAACTCAAATACTCAACTTTAAAAATTCTGAACAATAATCAAAAGAAAGTAAATACAGCAAAATTCCTCAACTCTTTCTATCTATGAATCCTCTATTATTCCAAAAGAATATCAGGACAAAACCCACGACTTCTCCAAACTACTAACAGTACGGTAAAGGTGAATTCCCGTGGAATATAAGAAGGTTCACCAAAGCTAACTGGAATATAACATGACCTCAACGAAACGCATGTTATGATCCTGAATACATGTATATGTATCATGAAGTGATGCATGACAAATGGTGTTAGTACATGGAATGTATGAGCATGTAAGAGGAATTATAAAACATAAACATAAGCTTGAATTGATAGAAAATAAACATATTTATCCCTTCTCAAACTCAGTCAACTAAACTCAAACTCCACTCAAGGATAGGATACTCAACTCACGGGTAAGATACTCAGATCGAAGATACTCGACTCAAGATACTTAACTCAAAGATACTCAACTCAAGATACTCAACTCAAGTTACTCAACTCAAAGGTACTCAACTCAAATACTCAACTCAAGATACTCAACCCAAGATACTCAAGGATAAAGCAACAATAAAAGATACAATATATGGACAACTTTTAAAACAGTAGATAATAACTCAATATTACGTAAAAGTACAATAATAATTGTTTTGGGAGATTCTCTAACCAGCTACCATCAATATGAGCTATATGATGATACAACATCTTGCCCACTCTTCTAAAATCGTTTGGTACCTTTCCAGAGTATAAGACATCCTTAACTAAGTGGATCCACTAAGCTTTGTCCGAAGGCACTCAAGATTCATCTAAAAAGTATGATCTTGTACCCGTGTCGGCATACATGGTTTATAAGGGATGTGAGTTGTCTAAACTCATCCAAAAATCCGTGCTAAATAATACTCCCAATAATATATACTCATGCTCAATGTTTGAAAAACTCATCTAAAAATCCGTGCTAAATAATACTCCCAATAATATATACTCATGCTCAATGTTTGAATAACATACTCTTCCTTTTGTGTGAGATAATTTCTCAAACTATCTTCTTAAAAGAGGCAACTGCTCTTGAAATATCTTTGTACTCATAACTCATTTAGAAATCAAAGTTTCTCTTTTATCAATGTAAAAAATGATACCTTTAGGAATATTTAGTTCCCTTATACTTTTACCCAATTCATACTTTAAAACTCTTTCTCAAAAATAAATGAAAATCATATTGTGATATGATCATTGATGATTCGAAAAGTTATCCTACATAAACGTTGATGAATTGAGTTCCCTATTCATGCAAATATACTAAAATGCAAGGATAACTGAAGGACAAGATAATGAGACTAAATTTATGTAAGAGTAAACTAAGAGACTGGAGAGGAACTATTATCTCAAGTTAAAATGGAATCGAAAGGGAAGTGTTGAGGATATTTGGACATCATGGCAGCTTCTACTTCCCAAGTGTCTCCCTCTACGGACTAATTCCTCCATAAAACCTTCAATAAAGCGACTTCCTTATTTCTCAACTTACGAACCTAACGATCAAGAATTTCAACTGGCACCTATCTATAAGTGAGACTATTCTTCACATCCACACTCTCTAATGGTACTATCGATGTTACATCACCCACATACTTCTTTAACAAGGAAATGTGAAAGACTGGATGAACCACTGCTAGTTTTCTGAAAACTCTTACTCATAATCCACCTTACTATAACCCTTTTCAAGGGTTCTGTAAGGACCTACATATCTAAGACTGAGCTTTCTTTTCTTGCAAAATCTCATCACCCTATTCATAGGTGACATATTTAAGAAAACCCAGTTATGGATTTTGAACTCTAAGTCTCTTCTCCTCACATATGCATAGGAATTCTAACGACTCTTGGTTGTCTTTAGTCTGCCTTTGGTGAATTGAACTTTCTCTATAGCCTCATGAACCAAATTTGGTTCAATCAAGGCTGCTTCGCCTAATTCAAACCAACCAATGGGGGACCTACATCTGAGGTCATATGAATATTGGAATGTAAGTTATTATTATACGCGAACTCTATAAGAGGAAGTTGATCATCAGAATTACCCTTGAAATCGATCACATAGACTCTCAACATGTTCTCTAAGGTCCGAATAATATGCGCTACCGGACCATCCATCAGTAGATGATATGTTGTACTGAGATTTACCTGAGTACCAAGACCTTTCTAAAATGATTTCCATAAATGAGAGGTAAACTAAGGACCTCTATCTAAGATGATATACAAGAGAACTTTATGCAACCTGAATATATTATTGATATAGAGTTTGGTGTAGTACTCTGCTGAATCTATAGTATGGACAACCGAGAAATGAGTGAACTTATTGACTTTGTCCACTATCACCCAAATGGAGTCATGTTGCTGTAAGTACGAGGTAGACCCGTAATAAAGTCCATGTTTATCACTTTTAACTTACATGTAGTAATATTAATCTCTTGAGTCATACAACCTGGTTTATGATTTTTTACCTTAATATGTTGATATTTAGGACACTTAGCCATAGAATTTGTGATGTGTCTCTTCATGTCGTTCCACCAAAAGACTTTCTGTAGATCACACTACATCTTAGTGGCACCTGGATGAATGGAGTATCTGGAATTATAAGCTTCTGTAAGGATCTGCTTCCTCAACTTACCCATATTTGGAACACATAACACAATCATGGTAATGAAGCACACCCTCTCCCCTTTGGAAGAAAACCTCAACTTTATGTTGATGAATTGCACCCTTCAACTGAAGCAATATAGGATCACTATATTTTTTTTCCTTAACCTCTGTTACCAATAAATATCCTGGCCTATTTGAACTATCACATCATCATTTTATACATCTGTAAAGCAAAATCTTAAGTGAGCAAGAAGGTGGACATCTTTGACTAACTCTTTCTTTTCTTCCTTAACATGTTCTACACTACCCATAGAAAGTCTGTTGAGAGCTTTAGCCACTACATTGACCTTACTAGGTTGGTAAAACACATTCATGTCATAGTAGGGTAGTTCTTCTCATGAACCTTAAGTTGTCTATAAACGTCAGCTATGACTTTACCTCACTGCATCAATGTACAACCTAAGCCGACCCTAGAGAAATCACAATAAATCACATAACCATTCGAAGCATCTAGTAGAGTCAATATAGAAATTGTAGTCAACCTAGTCTTCAGTTCTGAGAAGTTTTTCTCACACTCATCTGACCACTAAAAGTTGACTTTCTTCTAAGTCAACTTGGTCAATGGGGAAGCTATGGATGAAAATCCTTCAACAAACCTCCTATATTGATATCCATTGAAGATGTGGGTCTAGGCCAGTGTTTCACTACCTTAATTTAAGAATCCACTCAAATCCCTTCGCTATATACCACATGACCAAAGAAAGAGACCGACTGTAACCAATATTCATATTTGTTGAATTTAGCGAATAAGTGGCGATCTATGAGAGTTTGTTGAACAACTTTCAAATGAGTCGCATGCTCCTTTTCATTCCGAGAATATATAAGGATATCATCAACAAAGACGATAACAAACAAGTCCAAATATTGTTTGAACACCATGTTCATCAAGTCCATAAAAGCTGCAAGAACATTTGTTCCTCTAAAAGACATAAATACAAATTCATAATGAACATATTAAGTTCTGAAAGCTTTTTTCGGGATGTCACTATCTATGACTCGAGTGATCATAGCCAGATCTGATACATATCTTATAAAAGTAACTAGCACCCTGAAATTTGTCGAACAAGTCATGAATCTTAGGATGAGATACATTTCTTCATTGTGACTTTTTTTAAGTTTCTATTCTGAGAGAACTATCTTTTTTTTTCACGAACAACATTGGAGAACCCCATGGAGAGATACTGGGTCTGATGAAACCCTTATCTAGAAGGTCTTTCAAAAAAAAATTTGATTTCTCAAGCTCGGATGGAGACATTATATAAGTAGGAATCAAAATGGGTTGGGTATTTGGAAAGAGATCTATTTCAAAGTCGATTTCCCTTTCAGGAGAAACTTTTATGAGATCTTCTAGAAACTAATTTACTATCGGGACTGATTTCAAGACGGAGTTTGAATCCTTAACCCCAACAAGATGATAAACATATCCTTTAGAGATCATTTTTTCTAGCCTTAAGGTAAGACATAAATCAACCAATATGCACTAAGCTACTACCCTTCCACTATAAGACTGGCTCAGTTGGAAACTGAAATTGAATAATTTTGGTTTCACAATCGACTAAGGAATAGCAAGAATGTAACCAATTCATACCTAAAATGATATCAAAATCTACCATTTCTAACTCTACAAGATCGGGTGAGGTGTTTTTTGAGAGACTCTGGTTAGGCACTTTATGTATACCTTTCTAGCTATAACTGTGTCACAAAATGGAGTAGAGACTCAAAAGGGTATTAAGAGATTTTCTGGACTGATACCAAAGTTTACTGTTATGTAGGGAGTTACAAAGACAGTGCAGCCCTTGGATCTAACAATGCATAAACATCTAAACGAAAGACTCGTAACGTACTAGTAACCACATCAAGAAAATCTTCTTGGTCCTGGTGAACCTGGAGTTGACCACCACCTGTACTAGAAGAACCACCCTGTTGAGTTGAATGACCGGCTGGTGCTGTCAGAATTGTAGGTTGAGCCCTATTGTTGTTACTTCATTAGCCCTGCCTAGCAGAAGGCCAATCCTGCAACCTATTGCTAGACAGACCACACCCAAAGCATTCTTCCTTGGTTGCAATACACTCGCCCGGATGATTCTTACCAGACTTCGAGAAAGTTGGGAAAGTCTTGTAACCTAGGAGTGTAGACTTAGAGACTAATTTCCTACCTTCTAATCTTGTCAAAATCTAGGGGATGGAACACTAGTTGATGAAGGTTTTGGGGTCGTAGTCCTTTGCTGAAATTGTGATCAATTCCACCGCCCAACTTTGCTGTAAGTATTTATAATTTATGGCTTTTTTATTATCCTTAGCCAATTTTGTAAGCTTATCTCCCTCAAATTGCTGAGAATGAGTCATTAGTCTGAAGATGTTTGTATCCCCTAGAAGCATAGCATTCCTACACTGGTCTTCACCAGATTGGGTACCCTAAACAAGAACTTACGCATTTTTACCCTTGGATCGGCAACCATATGTGGATCATACTTGGAGAGCTGAGTGAAATTTAGCCGCTACCCTTGGATCGACATTCAACCCTGCTTTAATTTCATAAACTCTTGTGCCTTAGCTGCTCTCAACTCCCTTTGGAAGAATATATCTAGAAAGGGTCCACTAAGACAATCCTAAGACATATGAGATCAATTTTCACCCCTGTTTCCCTAACCAAATATGAGCCACGTCCTTCAAGTGTATAGGATGCTACCTCATCACTCTCAGTTCCAGTCACTTGCATTACTCTAAGAATTTTCTTAACCTCATCAATGAAGTTCCATGGGTCCGCATCAACCTTTGACCTTAGAAATTCTAGTGGATTCACACAAATAAAGTCTCAAACCCTAGTTGCAGCTGATCCACCATTCGTGTTTGCAGGAACTGAGGCCTGCTAATTATTCAGATTGTCCACACTCTAATCCAAGAGTTGGATCACATTCTGAAGTTTTGCATTTATAACGTTCAAGACTTTAACGACCCAAAGTACCCCTTAAGAATTACCGGCGTCTTCAACCTCGAATAAGACTTAAACAAGCCCTTAACATTCGTCATCACATATCATAGGTCAACCATAGTAGGAGCATACTTGGAGAGTCGAGTGAACTTGAGGCTACACTCATTCACGCTCATACCCCCTTGATGAAGGTTGATGAATTCTTGTATTTCCTCTCCCTTAGTTCCAAGGGAAAGAACCTATCAAGAAAAGTCGTCTTGAAAGCCTCCTAAGTAACCCGACCTTCTCTAACCGGCCTCTCATCCTTCCATTGCTCATACCACACTTGAGACACATCTTTGCGTTGGTAGGCAGCAAGTTCCACCTTTTCTTGAGAAGACACCCCCATAGCATCAAGAACTTTGAACACTTCATCAATGAATGTGGGTCCTCCTCCACCTTGGAACCAAAGAAAGTATGGGGATTCATCCTTGTGAAATCCCTAATCCTTGAAGCGATGGTGTTAGCATTGAATTTCCCTTGCACCCTTGCATCCCTAGCAACTTGGGTAGACAACACTTGAGTCAATCTATGAATGGCTCACCTTATCTCCACGTTAGACATAGCCCCTTCTTCAATAGAAACTTAAGGGTTTTGAGGAGCTTGAAGGGGAACCACCTAATTAAAATTCTCCCCTCCGGCTCTTTGAGCATTGTTCCTTTTTGTATTCATTACCTATAAACACAATAAAAGGATTAAAAGAAAGGACTAAATAAAGCTAGAACTCTTAGGCACGACTAAGGAATAATAAGAGAGTGAAAGTTCCTAAACATCACATACTCTCTCAGTCATAAGTGTGGCGCGCTTCAAAATTATGAATAAGACCATACATAGACGTTTTTAGTGAGACGTCGACCCTAAGATCACTTCAACCTAATGCTCTGATACTAAGTTTGTAATGACCCAAAGTACCCCCTAGGCGTTATCGACATCTTCATCCTCGAAGAGGACTTAACAAGCCCTTAGCATTCGTCATTACATATTATAGGTCAAAAATGTGAAAAATTTAAAACATTGTATATATACGTAGTGATGTTTACATAGACCTCTCACATACGAAGTTTACTTAGGCTTCTCTCTTAGATTACATAATAATACATAAGAATTTAGTCTAAATTTTTGTCTCACATTAAAACAATCTAAACAAAGTAAAACATCGGGCATAGCCCTTATACAAATTCAAAGTTGCCACGTAGGGCTTACATCAATAACTTCAACAATAGGAGAGAAAAGAATGTATATAGACAATACAAGTATGACTAAGGTAGAGTATGTGGTACCATCCTCGAACTAGAGGACCTACCAAAATTTGGAGAGTCTAGTCCAAGCCTTCTTGCTTCAGCCTCAAGATACCTCAATGGCCCGAACCTATAATATTTGGGAAAAAGGGAAGAAATGTGGGTTAGTACTAACCACATGTACTAAGTATGGTCCCTATGCATAAAAATCATTAATGCATAAGAAACGACAATTTAGTCAAAGCCATGCTTAACATCCAATAACTCAATATACACATATATGGAACATCATAAATCAACCCAACATATAAGCAACTCAAGCAATACTTGTGCAAAATTCCAAGAATAAAGTCCCATAACCATATCCAAGGCTAAGTATCACATTAAACAACCTACTTCATGCTTAAAACATATTCTCATATTTTTCATAATATGTTTCATACCTCAATACTACTCATAGATTATCAACATAATAATAATCATAAACCCTAAGGGGTAGTTCGGTTGGTAAAGGCCTGAGCACAAAGTCCTTCAGGTCGCCAATTCGAGCCCCAGCAGGGCCACTGGAGGCATTACAAATTGGATGTGTCTCCAGGGCCCCGTAGAACTAACCGTGGTGCACCCGCCTTGAAACAACGGGATCCGATCGGTATAGCTAGTCGGGTTCGTAAAGCGACACCCGGAAACCACGGCAAAAAAAAAAACATAATCATAATCATAAAAGAACACTACTAGAACCATCTCTTAGGATCCCACATGTGCAATATGTAAGAGAAGTCTCATACCCTCCCTCACACCATGTAGTATCCATTAGGACAACCCTAATAAGAGTTCACATACTTAACTTGTAAATTTTCTTTTACATTAGGGAAAGAAATGCAGTAACCGACATGAGACCATGTGAGCTACATGGAATCTGGTGTTATACTCCCACACCGAAAAGAGAGGGTTAACACTTGCCTAAGGTGTAACCATTCATACATAGCTATCTAGGTAGATCCACTAAGCTAGAGTCCTATGCGGGAACATAGTTAAGGGTCAACGAAATTGTTACTAGAAACCTTGACTTGCTAGACGTAGAGGTTTCCAGCTCATGAAACAATACATATTTTGCGAATCTGGACTTGCTAACGTGAGGAAACCCATGTGGAAGGCTGGACTTATTAAACATGAGGCCTCCATCTCATTTGCATGCCCTTTCGGTGCTAAGCAATTATTCCTTTAGTAATCATCTTATTTAATCATACAAGTTCACATTAGTCTCTTCTAGACCCCTATTTAAACATCTTATCATACTAGCTCATAGGTCATCATAAGTGAGAACAATTTAGACACCACTTCACAAGTGAATAAACCTTTAACTTAGCACTTTATTATAATCGTGAGAAACTACTTTCAATCATATAATATTCGTATCATAACATCCGTACATAATTCATGTCTAATTCAATGTCTTAGGGTTAAGGATTACGAATACCTAGCATCAACATCACAACCACACATTAGACTTAGAAGCATTATTATCTAAGTAACTCATAAATCACAATTAAATCCAAGAAAAACCAATCAACATACCTTCTTGCCCTCTTTAAGAACCTTCATACTTCTATTACCAAGAATACATAATCAATTACATAAACAAGGTAAATTCAATAGACAATTACATAATTAACAACAATGTAGTCAATCTACTTGTTCATCATCTTCACAATTCACCCTAATAATTCAAGGTTTTCATAAAATTGGGCAATGACATGTGTCTAGGAAAAACTCATAGGAAATCATCAATTAACAGATGTATACGCCCCATCGAGAGGACCCAATATAGGCATGACTGACGTGATCACTGATATTGTTGCCCAATAGAGGGGACTTATAATCCTACACATACACGTAGTTCTAAGACTATATACGTTGAACCTAACTCTAACTCAATACTAAGTCTACTCCCAACTAAATACATATGAAGCTAAAATGGACTAAATACTAAATAACTAAAAATACTGACATGCTAACTGATAATGCAACATTTATATACTGAGAATGTGACATTCGAAATTGGGAGCATGATTTTCTGTTTAACTAACCTAGCAAGTATAATTGATGAACTAAGAGAATTTACAGAAACTAGGATTCTGAGTTTTATACAAAGACTTATGTAATGTTTCCAAGAAAACATGATATTTATACTTTCAATTTTATAGCAAATGAAAGCACAACAAATTTCAAGATTTTAGAAACCCTAGGTCTACACAAGATATGGCGAATCAAGAATCTGGCTAAATTTGAGGGATCTAAAACTGGAAGGAAACCACTAGTGCAATCCTACATACCCGGTGAAGAAATTTACGGGATAAATCCTTTTAATTTTAAGGCTGATCTTTGAAGAACATTGTTGCTTGTTCTTGGGAGGTTTGGCCGACTTCTCCTCTTATTTTTTCTCTAAGTTGGGTGATTCTTTTTTTAGTAAATGAGGGTTCTGGGCATGTCTGACTAGTATATTAGGCTTTAGACTAAGAAAAACATCATACTGTAGTAACTAATCGATGTAGTTTATTTGCCCAATGCATAGGGAAAAAACCAAAACACCCTTGACTTAAAACTGGCTAGGGAAGACCACGAGTGGTCTAATGTAACATCACTAGGACCATGACCCATCAACTTGGTCATGGTCGTGGACCTATCCTGCCTTCAGGTTTGGTAGGGCTTGTCTGCGGTCCACTTCACGGACTGTGTGAAGGACCACGGGTTGTGAAGGCTAACGTGGTTCCTCATTGTGTCTTAGGGTCTACTAGGTTAGGACGATAATCCCATCCACGGTCCGATGGGGGATCTGTAGTTCAAAACTTAAGCCCTGATGGCTCTGTCTTACTTCTACGAGACATTTTAAGGATTGTGTGGGGATTCACGACCTGTGATGGTCTCCGCGGTCCACCATGATGGATAGGTGTGAACCACGAGCAGGTTGACATACCATAATTCGTGAACCCCTCCATGGTTTATCCAATTTCCTGTTGGTCAGTCTGTTGGGTTCCTGAGGTGTTACATGTGGCGTCAATCTGGAGTGACCACCATCTAGATAAAGCTATAGTTCTTCAATTTCCTAATGGGTTAGAGATATAATGTTGCATGGTTACGGGTGAGATTGGGAGTATTACATAGTCTTTAGAAGTTTTGTTTCTTTCAATTATTAATGTTGTTGCACTTGTATTCTTAGTACTTTGGCGAAAATTTTTATAATTAATAATTAGGTAATGATTAATAGGATTATAAGATAATCAGGCATGATATTAGTTGTGAGAGGACGATATCAAAAGGACTTCAAAATTTACATACAAGTTTCAATATTGTAGTATATGTAGGATTGTTTGGTATATGTTTATTATTCGTGGGTGAAATTTAGTGGAAGAAAAATGATATCAAAAGTTTTGGTACATTAATATATGTAATTAAATATTAGGTGTATCGTATCATATGAATTCTATTAAAATGATGATAATTAGAGGAATTGAGACTTAACTCTAGGTTTGAAAAACTAGGAACATACGATACTTGATATATTAGTTGGTATATACCAAAATTTAGGAATTTGATTATAGTTTGGGATGAGCTATTGGGTCGTTGGGCTAGAAATATAGTAATATGAATGTCTATAGACTCGTTTGCTTATGAATATTGTATATGCGATAGATTGGAAATGTTCCAAGGCATTGATGAAAGGTAAAACATTATGAAATTAGCTTGCTTGACTTCGGTTCTTTGGTGAAAGTAAGTAATGGTTTATTCTATGGGATAGAGAGACTCTTAATAGTTATTGTCATCGAGTAACATTGTGAAGCTTTTATGTACTCAATTGTGGTGGTTTTGATGAGTTATGTGTGTTGTGATTGATCTGTAATCCCAAGACCACGAAATCCATAATCTTGAACTCATTCGGTGAAAGTGATGCCTCAAATAAAGAAGGCTTGATGAAATATTGTTAATGAAGTTGAAAGTGATGATAAATAATGATGAATTAACTATATTATTAGATTGGGTTCCATGAGTCGACATGATTTTGTTGGATCGGATATCACATTCTGACACCGTATTGTTGGATCAAATATCATGTAAAGGCACGATATTATTTGGATCAGATGCAATGAGCCATCAAGGTATTATTGGATCGGGTGTATGTTCCAATACATTATTATTGGATCACTGTCACATTCCGGTACGATATTGTTTAGATCAGGTGCCACAAGTTGACATATTATTATTGGATCGTGTGTCACATTCTGACACGGTATTATAGGTCGAGTGTCTTGTTTCAGCACAATATTATTTGGATGGGTGTCACAAATCAGCACGATATTATTGGATGGCGTGTAACATCCCAACATGGTAATATTTAAAAAAATATGTAAAAACAAATTAATGTACCCAATCTCAAAAAACTCATTTCCCAGAAGAGCGTGGTGTTTGAGTCCTTATGTGTGTTCTTGAATTGTGGATTGATTACGTACTTGCTTCAGGTGCTGTTGTCATTTGTTTTTGTTGCTTGCCACTTGCTAAGTGTTATAGTTGATTTCATATTATTAATTTATGCATATTAATTTTTGTTTTAAGTCGGACGATGATATTACTCGGTACATATTTCTTGTACTCACGCTCTACTCGTTCTTCCTACCAGAGACTTCAACTGGCCCTCAGCTCTAGACAATCTCCAACACAACATTTTCCAGAGTGATCTATATATTTTAGCTCGAGTTAGATTCTTCCGATTATGGCATGACATCCTTAGTTTTCAGACACAAACTACTTTGTTTATTTATTTAGGTGTCTTTGATACTCTTACACTTAGTATTTGGAATTAGATGTCCTTGATGTGATGACTTTCAGGTTTTGAAAAATGAATTTTGACATATTTTAGTAGATTTGTGTTTTTTACATTAATATGATTTGAGCTTCCTCGTTATGGTTGCATTTCGTAAGTTGAATAATTAATATAAGTTAAACTTGAATTCGTTGGTTCGCCCACCTAGGAGATTAAGTGTGAGAGATACTCATGACTCGTTTTAGATCGTGACAGGAGGTGAATTTAAAATATTTTTAATCGAGGAGGGGAGGGGGGTGACCTGTGGGGTGGTGGGTGGGTGGGTGGGGGGGGGGAGGTGGCGTAAAAAATGAAATTTGTTTAATTTTGGAATAATTTTCAAAAATACATATTTTTTAAAAAATTGATGGGGTAGGGTGTTAAAAAAATAAAATTTTAAAATATTTTTCCAAAATATTTTTTGTGTGTGTGTGTGTGTGGGGGGGGGGGGGGTTACAAATTGGGTAAGGTTAAAAAATCTTAAAATTTGAAATATTTTTCAAAAATAATATTTAAAATTTTAATGTTTTTGTTTGGGGGCGGAGGCCTAGTCTTGGGTAGAGGTAAAAAAAATATATGAAATGTAAAAAATAGGAAATTTAAAATATTTAATTTCTTTTTTTTGATGGGGAGGGTAGGGTACGAGTTTAATTTTTTTTAAAAGAAAATCATTTTCCTTAAATTTGAGAAAAAAAAATTAATTTGAAAAACATTCAAACCAACCAAACACATAAAAATTTGGAAACATTTTGCAATTTTTTTTTTCTAAAAAATATTTTCCTTTCAATTCAAATCACCCTATGTTTATAATGAGCCAACGATAAACCAAGTTGGCGTGTGGAGAGATTAAAAAAAAAAAAAACCGAAAAAAAGAAGGCCACGTAAAAAAGGGGTGTTTGTCATAGAAAATCTTCAACATCCATTTTGGTCCATGAATCACTGCTTCCAAGAAATCAATCCTTCCCCTTAAAACTCTTTTTCTTTTTCTCTCTCTAAACAGCAGCAGCTTCAGCCAGCGTGGCCACTCATCACCCTCTTCATTTCCCTTTTGGGTTTTTCTCACCATTCATATTCTCAATATATACAAAAAAAAAAAAAGTTAACAGTAAGGGAGAGTTGTTAATGTTCCCATTGCTCAATGCTTGCTGTGTTGACTATGTGTGACTTCATCCTTCGCACTCCACCTCCCAAGGTATGAATTGAAGTCTCCTCCTACAAATTCATCATAATCTTCAAACTGAAATGCTACTATTACCCAAATAGTTCTCATTCTTTTTTCCTTCAGAAATACTCATAATAACTCATCACTTTTCATTTTACACGATCAATTTGGCTAATATATACATATTGATGAATATCAACATAATTTATGATGACATAGGATGTACGTCAAAGTGAGCGAGAGCAAGAGTACAAAGGAGTAATAATTAAATTTTTTTTGATGACAAGGAAGCCCACAGCCACTAACCAAAGGGTGCGCACAGGCTAAAACCCCGCTCCTATGCAAAAACTCACAAATCACGTAGGAGAGGTAACCCAGACTAGGCAAACTTGGTTTGACGAGCTTGATCCAGAAGCAAACCTTTGCTTTCTTTGACAAGGGGTTTTAAACTTGAGACATCCAACATGGAAGTCCAAGTTCAAACCACTGGGCCACCCCGAACGATAGTAATAATTAAGTATTTAATGAATTCTTAGAAAAGATAAATTCTAGGAACTTTAGTTTTGTTTAAGCTTCAAAGAGAAATTATTGAAAGATTAAGCATGATGATGATATTAATTGTAGGGTAAAATGAGAAATTTAATTAATATATCAAGTAATTTGGGACAAATATGATCGTTAATGTTATACTTTTGCAAATGTAATGTTGTATCCAGATGGTTGAATTCTTCAATACATGAATGCGACTATAACCTTATTCTGCTTTCATCTAAATATCTGCTTTTCTTTTATAGTCTCTCACTCTCTCAGCATCTCTTTAAAATGTCTTGTGATCATATGTACACTCAAGTAAATGACAATTAATATGTTTACCTTGCAGGGATATAATGTAAGAGCTCAAACGAGGTCTACCTGGTCCACCTCTTCTGCTTCTTGTTTGCATCCACATTATTCTAATGTATCATATACCTATAACAAGTCCATTCATATTTCTTCATATCACAAGATAAACCATCCATCTTCTGGAACAAATGGTGTTTGCAAACGTACACCTTTTTCATCTTCGTACAGCGGAAGAGGAGTTTGTATCTTAAAACACCAAAAATCTTTGAGGTGTAGGTTTCAGATATGTGCATCACTTGATGTTGCAAGTGCTGTTGATGTTATCAATGACCTCGGGTTAGACACTTTGACATTCTTAGCTGTGACTGTACTCATTGTTCCTGCCTTCAAGACCATAAAAGCTAGCCCTGTGAGTTGAATGCATTATTCAAGTCCTTCCTCTTCGTTTGCTTCATGTTATAATTGGTTATGCGTGTATGTGTCAACAGATAAGTACTTTTTCATGAAAGATTTCCGCTTTTCAAATCAGGTGCTACTATCCTTTTGTTATTTGATACTTTAATCAAAAACAGAGTTGACTACTTTAGTGAAGTAAATTTTGCTGATGAATTTTAGGGTTAAATAAGGCCTTAGCTGGTGTCAAGGTTACCTATGTCAGCATTGAGGCATTAGTGAGTACACTTCATGATCTTAAGACCAAATCGAGTTTCTAGTTAATATTGCTGTAATGCAGATAGTTTATATGGGAAGGTGGATATCTTCCTGTGTATCCTAACAAGGAAATGCAGCCCTTTACATAATATTAATTTCTAAAATTGCCTTCCAAAATGAAAATATCCAGGAATAAACACATGATAGCTTTTGTAAACCTGTTCACTTGCCTTAAATCATAACAACATTGATCTGAGTGAATTATATGCCTTCATTTGATCCGTATTGTCAAAAGACAATGTGAACAATGTCAGCTCAGATTGTATCTTGGATTTTATCCTAAGTTAACATTAGAACATGTATGCCTGTGATATCTATATTACATCCAAGTCCAACCCAAAGACTTACTCACCTGTACTTGTGTTTTCCAGTGAGAAAGAATAAAGCTGTTTTTTGACTTGATGAAAGAAACTTTGAATTGTCGATATTTGACCTTTACTATACTTGTTACACTGAGTTTATCTGGACTCAGTTGCTTGCGTTTCAACATAAAGTATTACTGCTCGAACTCTTCAAAAATGTCTAGGGGTGCACGTCGGATTCGCCAAAAGTAGTGTATATTTGGAGAATCCGACACGGATGTGGCATCAAAAGTGAAGAGTCCGCACAACTTAGCTGGAAACCACAGTACTGTATTATGGTCCTAACTACCAGCCATTTTTGGTACTTGCATTGACATTTGAGTTAAAATTTACATCCCCTAGGTGACGTCTTTGATGTATTTTACCTCTCTATGAGGGCGTATTCAATGCTTTCCACGGATAATTAACATTTCAAGTCTAGCTGAAGGCTCTTATAGACATCTGCATTAAAACAATCTGTGTCTCTTTTATCTGAATGACTCTTTGGCGTCCTTGGCAAAATCATGGAAGTTCCTAGAAGTGATTATACTTTTAAGATGCGTAAAAAAATATTCCATGAAATAATTTTCCACCCATATTTGCAAATAATTGCTTAACTATGCATCTAATAGTTTATATGTGAGAACATGGTATGGATTCATTTCTTAACTAGTCATCTGTTGGAGTTGCATCAAAAATTTCATGTCACTGAAGTTTGAGACAGATAGTATTGTACTGATTTCTTGTAGTCAGATGGTGCTAATCTTTTTATTGGTTTCAGATACTTGGTTTTTTCTTTGCTGGAGTTGTGCTCAATCAATTTGGGTTGATCAGAAACATCACAGATGTTAAAGTTCTTTCGGAGTGGGGGATTCTTTTCTTGGTAAGCTCATTGGTTGCTGTATATCCCATTTTCAACATTTGACGGTGCATGTAGTGTGTCTGTATACCACTTAAAAGCAAGAAATCCAAGTTTGTAAATAGTTAAAATATATGAGTAACTAAGTAAGTAGTTTGTCAATCTTTCCATTCGTTTTTTCTTGTTTTTTTTTTATTCATATCACCATGTTTGGTTTGTTATTGTTCTATTCATATATCCCTACTCCTTTCACTACTCTCTTAAATAAAACAAAAAGAATGGCGCCCCTTGCTAAAGTGCAACCATGTTTTTAATCATGTATTTGTTGAGGGAATCAGTTACAGAGAAAGTTGGAGGTTACTTTACTCCATTTTGCCTTCTATCGGCCTATTTATTCTCTATTGTATTTGATAATGACATCCATTGCAAAGTAGCATAGGCACCTGTGAATATTATTGGTGTAGACATATTTCATGTACTTGTGCTGGTGAGAGGAAGCAGGCACCCCGTGGAATTAGTAGAGGTGTGCACAAGCTGGCTCGGGCACTAAAATTGTTAAAAAAGATATTTCACATTGTAAAGGTCAACCAATATTTATGTTATATGCTTGCACGTTTGATTTTCTAACTTTTTGCAAATCCTATTTATTAGAGTAGAAGCGGTTATTGATTGTCTAAATCAATCAAGCAACAATCAACTATGCCTGAATGTCAAACTAGCTGCAGTTCGCGTTATGAATCCTTAGCTTTTTAGTTCTCCCATTTTTACTTTTTCTATAAGGGGAAAATGTTCAAAAATGCCCTTAACGTATTAGAAATGGTTGAAAAATATCTCCTGCCTATTGAATAAAAAATGCCCTTAACCAATTAGAAATGGTTCAAATTTGCCCCTCCTAGTACTTATTAGATCAAAGATGCCCTTAACTTTTAGAAATGACTCAAAAATATTTTCTAGTTGTAATTATATTTTAATTTTCATATCATATCATCATATATCTATATAACAGAGAACCTTAGGCCCGCTTATGTGGCGCCACCACAAACCAGAATTCCCTTTTAATTTATTTATTTTCAAAATTAGCCTTCCTCTTTCATGAAAAGTTGTGACATTCATGAAATGTTGTGACTTTAATGAAAAGTTGCGACTTTAATGAAGGGTTGCGGCTTTTATAAAGAGTTGCGACTTTTATAAAACGTTGTGCCTTTATGAAAAGTTGCGACTATAATGAAGAGTTGCGACTTTTATGAAAAGTTATAACTTCTATGAAAGGTTAATCTTGTATGTAAGATAATATAGTGTTTTAGTTTTAATGAGATGTAGATTTTAAGTATTATTTTATAAATTTTGTAATATTAAATTCCCGCACGAAGTGCGGGTAGTTTTACTAGTTTTTACTATAGTTTGACAATTATTTAGTTTCCTTTTGATTTTTTTTTTTTGGAATGTTCTTGGTTGTTTGTCTAAATGTTGCATACCTAATAGAAGTACTTGCTTTAAATAAACAAAATATATGAACTAACATGTAAATTGACCTGAATGCATGTTGTTAAAAAATTGTCCTAGTCACAGAGAAAGAGGAATTTCATTATGCATTGCGATTTCTGTTAAGATGTTTCTTAAGAAAGAGTGGAAATACAATATCTCTAAACATAAATTATACAAAAATCTCAGTAGATTTTAAAGTCTGAAGTTGTTAAGTAATGGGAAAAAACATATACACAACTAAGATGCTAATAGTAGTAAAGTAGATTAAAAAATTGAGACTTAGTTTATTCGAATTTGAAGGCTAAAAAGTATTTTCATGTTATAAATATATTATTTTTATAAATTCGAATAAGATATTTAAGACCGCGGAAGCACAAGCATATTAACTAATAGTTAATAGTTGATAAACATTTTTTAGGTAGAAGGAGGGAAAATATCAACTATTTCTAACCGGTTAAGAGCATTTTTTCGAGGAACAGGTTAGGGGTTTTTAACCAATAGGTGGAAGGAGGGGCACTTTGATTTTATAGGTGGAAGGAGAGGAAATTGGAACCATTTCTAATACGTTGAGGGCATTTTTGACAGATCCAAATTCCAAATGCTCTATTGTAATTGAGCACCTTGGAAAATCTAACTTGTCCAAACTCCAAACATCCAATTAGCGAGTATTGGGAAAACACTGATAGATCCATAACTACTCATATTTACTTATAGGATCTGGGGCATATGATAGTATCTGCTGTTAAATTCATCTTTCCCATTGCTTGTGTCTTGACTCATTTGAAAAAAAACTTGTATTATATATGTTCGTATAGAAAGCTCAATGAAAAACAATCAATTAAATGTATGCTGACAAGCAAAGACCATTTTAGTCAAGATCAGTGATTTAATTTTCTGTTGGATTAGACTTTTGTTTTGGGGGTTGGGTGGGGGTGGGGGGTGGGGGGGGGGGGGGGAGATGGAAGTGATATCGTATGTTGTGTTGTTTAACTTTGAACTTTTTTGCTTGCATTGATGTTCCGGTGAGTTGAACATGTAGTTAATTCCTGTATTTACGCCTAAAAATGATACGTTACGAGCTCTAGTCTAGTGATAAGAGGTGCAACTTGTGATGTTTGGGTCAAGCGTAGTACAAATCCGGATATTTATGTGGAGAAGGGTTGAGGGTGAACCCGTTATCCATGAGTTTCGAACCGTGAACCACTTGGTCTAGGGAGATTATTTTATACATAACTTAATCATGAAAATGAAAGGCTAACATTGCGATTGTTTTCTAAGGTAGGACTATTTTTCAGGATAAGGAAGGCAAAAGATTAAATAAGAGAAAGCCTTATTCTTATGACCGGTTTGGATTGACTTTTGGCTTATGACTTATAAGCCAAAAACCATAAGTTAGGATTTCTAACCTATGGCTTTTGACTTATTTTTGTTATTTTGGCTTTAAAATAAATGCTTATAAGCACTTTTTAACTTTACCCAAACACTTCAAAACTGCTTAAAAGCTATTTTGGCCTAAAAACACCTAAAATAAGTTAGTTCAAACGGGCACTTAGAACTTAGCTTTTAATTAATACCAATATTTCAATGGAAACAAAACCGAAGTAATTGACATTTGAAAAGGTTCTACGTTTATTTTTACCATTCCAAGCTATTGATGGTTAATGTTTCAAAGTCCTTTTAACAAATTACAGTATGACTGAAATCAAGTAACAGAAACATGTTTTATATGGAACTTTATCATGAAAATTCGCGACTGATATCACAACGGTTTGCTGTAGTCAGTATATTGTGCTGGATAAGGAAGCCAAAAGAAGAATAGACAGCCTTGTGCTTCTTTTGAGGAGGATAAAAAAGTTTTATGCTTAGTTTTCAGGATAGAACTTAGGTTTTAATTAATAGCAACGTTTCAATGGAAACAAAAGCCTAGTAATTGATATTTCAGAAGGTTTCTACGTTTGCTTTCACCCTTCCAAGTTATGTCACTTCAAACATTGTTTTACTTGATAAAAAAATTGTTACTTTAAACATGCTATATCTTAAATGGGGGAATATGCTCTGCTGTTCCATCTGGTAGAATGGAAATGTTGCTCCTTCATTTCTTTCACATCACAGGATTACAGGTTCAATTTGTTGATTAAAAAATTCTTGCTTCTCCTGTTTTTGTAATATGGTGTTATGGATTCCCTCTTCATCTTTCTAGCTGGACCCCCTGTTTATTTAGAGGATAATACCTAACTTAAGAATCCTTAGTCCTTACTTGATTAAAAATATTATTCTTAAGTAGAGATGTGTTTTTCAGTAACTGGAATCCTCTGATCCAACAACATATTAGTTTCGTAAAGAAATATAGTTATGATTAGCATACCTAAGAAGCTTAAAGGTCAGTATGCTTTGTGGATTGTTGCATTGCTTCTATGGAAAATCGAGATCTTAATCTGTTTTAATACCCTATTTTTCTAATCAAGCATTTAATATAATATTAGACATTTCTTCTCTTGTATCCTTGGTTTTGTTTGTTAAGAATGTTGCAAGGTTGAATCTGACTCAAGGAAATATCTTTCTACAGCTTTTTGAAATGGGATTAGAGCTTTCACTTGCACGCTTGAAAGCGCTTGCAAAGTTTGCTTTTGGCATGGGACTGACTCAGGTACTTTTCGGTAAAAAAAATGAACCACGCCTTCTAATAGATTACTGAAATTCTACATGCCATGGAAAAAGACCTATTGTTTCAGCAACAGACATTTATATAAATTCCTGTTAAGAAGTTGCAATGGTGCTTCATTATGCTTTTTAGATAAATGTAAGAGGGGCAGTCTTGTGCTTGAAGACAATGCACCTCCCTCTTGAGATATTTATAACTGTTATTGTCTGCAGTTTTAGGAATTATTATGTAGGATATATCTCTACATAGAATAGAAGTTGATTCTCTGCTTTTGGAACCATTTCATGGCCTTAAGGAGTTTGGACTCCATTGTGTTGACTAAAAGTTTGGGTCATTCTGGTCATTCTGTCAATGGAGTTACCACTAGATATATTACTCATTTACCTTATCTTCCTATTCTATCTTATTATAATGGGTTCCAAATTTCTAGCTCATGGATAGTAGTCAGTAGTGCATAACTAAATTTACAGATAAAGATAAAATGATATATAGTGACAGACACTATTTGGGTGTGTATTGGAATTATCCTCTTTCAACAAGACAGTCTTCACCTCATCTTCCTGGGTTCTTTATTACATCTGTTTACCCTCTCATTCAATCCTTGCAGCATGTCTAGTGGGGTTGGTGCGTAGAGTCTTACACTCTAGTATTGCTAGAGTACTAATTTACTCTTTTGGTACCACTTCGCCGCAAATTAAGTAATCACTCTACCGCTTCTATTTTTGGATAGAAGGATGTGATTCGTTCTAGCACCAAATTCATCGTATACATTACTATGGTTGCAAAAATAATGCTATAAAAAGTAATAACCTTGATTAAGAGCATCTCTAATCCTATTTTAGACTTTCTTACTGTTTTATTGAAATACAGTAATAAAAAGTCAAATCTAACTCTGTTATAAATTTGATCCTTTGCATGTCTCAAGAGAGTTGAGTTTATGTTGCTTCATCTGCCACTAACATGATGGAGTGAGAGAAGCTCCATCTCCTCCTTACCAGGTGGAGACAGATCCCTGCTTGCTACAGACATGCAGTTTGTTAATATTTCACTTTTTCAAATTAAAAGCTTCTCAAAGCCAGAGTTCTCAGCCTTTTTAGCGAAGTCCAGATTTCTCACCCTTCTCTTTCTTTTTGACACAGTCTGTTCTACTCAAGTTCTGTTGAGGACTAAACAATCATCATACACCAAATGTTTCTTCTCCTATTTTGCTGACACACATTACAGGGTTGAGTTATAGTTGGGGGAACCTGTTAGTTCTTGTTATTGTACTATTTATTTGATTTCTGGAGAAGGTTACACTTTTTCAGGTAATATCTTAGCAATGACATGCATTACATGTGCTGCTTCGTTTCACCTTCACAAGGAAGATTTTGTCAATGTTTCTAGACATTTCTGGAGCCAATGGGTCATTGGAAGGAAGTCTTAAACTTGTTCTGTGATGGCGGTGTAAATAGTCCTTACGCATAGAACCAAACAGTTCTGAATGCTGTTCCTTCTTGCGTATTTTGGATTATCTGGTTGAAAAGAAATAATAGGTGTTCTAATGATAGAAGGGATAGCATTTCACTTGTAAAATCTATATGTTTAAAAAGTCTCTATTTGTGGGGTCGGAATAATATTGTATCTGATTTTGATTCTTTGATAGACAGTCTGATCTTCTTCAACCTATATAAGGATGCTCCCTTTTCTGATGTAATCTTTCAGTACCTTGTTGGTACTTCTGTAATTAAATAACACCCTGTCATAGAAAAATGCTAAACTTAAATCTGAATGGAAGTATGTGCTTTTGTTTGATGCTCGAGCTTTATGGATTCCTGAAGTTTGATATCTGATGATTTCCTTTAGGATATTGTACCTAGGTACTATGTGGTGCTTCAAACATTTGCCTTATGCTTTCTTGTTTATTATGTTGAAGGTTGTATTATCTACTTTGGCATTTACATCTTTCGAGCTTCCACCTAATGATGCTGTCGGGACAAAGATTTTGGAGTTTCTTTTTCATTCAAGGCCTGATCTGGTAAGTATCATCCTTTAGGAACTAACTGTACTGAAATAACTCCTATAGCAAATGGAGGGGCTTTTATAAAGGCTAGAAATGTATGCAGTGTGTTGGTATACCACTTAAAAGCAAGGTACCCTTGTTGGTAAATAGTTAATCAGATATGAGTAAGTAGTTTGTCAGACTTAACTTTCATTTACTCTTGATTGTTCTTCTTCATTTTTCCGTGTTTTATTTGTTATGTTATTATGTTCACAAGTCCCTAGCCTTTCCCTCTCTCTCCTAAATAAAATAAAAAGAAAGTCGTTCCTTGTTAAAGTGCAATCATGTTTTGTTAATCATTTCTTTGTTGGGTCATTAAAAGATCACGTCTTTGGTGAGAGAATCAGTTACAGAGAAAATTGGAGGTGACTTCACACTGTTTTGCCTACATAAGCTACTGTATTTGACAATGACGTCCCTGGAAAAATAGCATAAGCACTGAGGATATTATTGGTTTAGACATATTTCATGCTGTAACCTATGCTGATGGGAGGTGGCAAGAATTAGTTGAAATCGCGCAAGTTTGGCCGGACACCAGAATTATAAAAAGAAATATTTCATATTGTAAAGGTCAACCAATGTTTATGTTATTTACTTGTATGGTTGATTTTTGGACTTTTTGGGAATCCTATTTGTTAGAATAGAATAGAAAGCGCTGATTGATTATCTATCAATCAACAATCAACTAAGTTTGAATCTCAAACTAGTTCGGGCTGGCGATATGAATCCTTAGATATTCTTCTCTGTGCTGGCCCAATTCTATTGTTTCTCAAAATGCTCCATTGTAATTGAGCAGCTAGATTGGCCATGAAAAGCCATCTGGAAGTCCTAAGCACCTAGTACAGTAGCTTGCTTGTATTGGTGGCAACAAAGGAAATTTGTTTAACTCAGGAGAACTTGCAGAAGTGATGAATTATTCTTGGAAACAAATGCTATATGTGTGAATAATACTTAGAAACTGTCAATCATCTATTTAGTCATTGCTAAGTGGCAACAAAATGTTGGGTACTTTTTTAATATATAATATGGTGTCAGATGGCTGCCTGAGACTTGGTAATTTAGAAGATTACAAAGAGTAAGTTGTCTGTCTAGAGAACACTCAGAACAGTAGTTAAGGTGTTATGTGGACGATTGGGCGAGAGAAAATAGGGTCTCTTTTGAAGGAAAAAGATGACATATCTCCGGGATAAAAAGTAGGTCCTTATTAAATTTAAAGTTCTGGTGTAAAAGTAGTGTTTTGGATATTTGGATCAATATATGGATTTTCTAGAGGAGTTAGGTAATATGTAGAAGTCTTTTTGTATCTGCAGCTCGGGTGTCGTAATTGTACCATCTTGATCCAAATTTTCCATAAAATGTTACCTTACCAAAAAAAAAAAAAGAAGTGCAGCAAGTTCAGATTTGATGGTAATAGATCACAAACTGGTTAGAACAAAGTACAAACATTCAACATCCACTATCCACTATCCACTCACTACTCCCTCTTGCACCTCAAATCTCCTCTCTCCAATGTATACAAGAAACATACTAATTATCCACTATCCACTCAATACTCCTTCTTGCACCTCAAATCTCCTCTCTCCAATGTACACAAGAAATATACTAATTATACATAGTCAGTGAAACATTGATAATGGTTATGTCTAACTGATACTTGATATATGTATAAACAATACACATTGAGAATACACTGATTTAAAAACTGGAACTCAATGTCTACTCTGTATAATTGGTAATATACTCTATATATTTTTTTTTTTTGAGAATGATAACGGTAATATAATCTATATATAATTAGTGTATAAAATATAAATATTATGCAATAAGGATAAACTGATCGCATACCAATTATACATCAAATATCCAGTGATTACACATTGATTGCTGATCTCGAACCTCACCACTGGCAGATCTGAAAAATAAAGGCAGTCTAAAGAAAAAAATAGAAGAAAAGTAGAAGATAGATGGTGTTCCATGTGAACTTAGACTTATCTTTTCTCAGACATTTACCAAAATAGCGAGAAAATGTTGCTGCCATTTTTTGAACAATTGGAGATTTCATCTAAGGGCTCCTGTTGAATCTCAAAGAAGAGCCTAGCTCATCTACAAAAGACAGTGATTAACAAGGAACTACACAAAACCATGACCTATTAAGACTCTGCTCGACCCCATCTAATCTCCAACAACAACAACAAAAAACCCAGTGTAATCCTGCTGGTAAGGTCTGGAGGGTAGAGTGTACACAGACCTTACCCCTAAATTGAGAAGGTAACTAGTAAAGAGGTTGTTTCTGATAGACCCTCACTTGAACGAACGATGAAAAGAGGCATCAGTAAGAAGCAGAAACAACATCAAGAAAATAAGATATGGAGAGCTAGAGAAACATGTACTAATAGAAATCTAAAGATAAGGGAAAAAAGAATTATACTTGTACTCTGAGAATGGGAAAGAAATCTGCCTGACTACCTACTAGACTTCTACCCTAATCCTCAACCTCCATACCCTCCTATAAAAGGTCATGTCCTCGCTGAGCTGAAGAGGCGCCATATCCTGCCTGGTCACCTCACCTAGTACCTTTTGGGCCTACCTCTACCCCTCCTCAAGCCCACTATGACCAACCTCTCACATGTCCCACATCTTGTCCTTCATGGGGGCCATTTCCACCTTGTCCTGAATAACTTCATTCCTAATCTTATCTCTCCTGGCACTCCCACACATCCACCTCAGCATCCTCATCTCTGCCAACTAGTCTACATATTTTATATCAGAATTACATGGTGGCTGAGTCAGCAAAGCAGATACTTGTTAGTCAAATTAGTTAACCATTTTTAGCGGGAAAGTTAGTTGTGAACAGTAACAGTTCTGGAAATTGGTTAGCGAAAGATGTGATTCAATCTATACCTTGTATTTAACTATAAGTACTTGTACAATTCATGAAATACAATCTTTGGCTAAACCCTTGAACTTCTCTGTAAGTTCCTGATTAGCTACTGGATCCTCGAGCTCTTGATAGGGTCCTGTAATTCAGATAACATCATACCTCCAAAAAAGGAATAGAGTCCATATCTGTCCCACTTTACCATAAACCCTTTCCTATTTACCGAGAGTGTCTACCATTGAAGGTGAAGAAGAGGAAGGAATTCGACGGCATCAGCTGAAGGATTAGAAGCGGCACGATAATGAAGTGTTAGGGTTAGAGAGACGAATGTTAATATGATTTATGAGGAACTAAGTTGCTCGGACTCGGGTTGAGTGTCTGATACAGGTGCGGCTCCAGAGGTCGGATCCTTAATGATCTAATTTTTAAGATTCGGGGATATGGATCCATGTATGGATACGGTTGCGGGGATTCACCTAAAAACAATTAAAATATCCAAAAAATAGATTTCTAAAATCTAAATTATGTGATATTATGTGGAGAACTTGAGGAGATTTTTGGAAGGAGATTAAAGGAAAAGGAGTGACATAGAAATTTCTATATAATAGGTATTCCATTTTTTCAATTTGACCTTAGTTTTTTTTATTGATTATAGAGATCATTAAAATTGTCCAGACATATCCCATCGATTTTGGTCAAAGTACCCAAAATCAGTTGACCAAGTCGGGCACAGATCCCACACCCACACTCACACCCACGTGGCGTCGACATGGGTGCTGCACCAAAAGTGAAGAGTCCGAGCAACTTAGGAGAGGAATGAGGTATGAAAAGATTAGGGTTTTTGAGGGACTGGCTATAGAAGTATGAAACCTAAATGTTAACTAGGGTATATGAAATGAATATGGCTATTCTTTGTAAAGGGCTATGCTGGGTTGCTAGTCCGGTTAAATCTTCTAAGTTTATAGATATAGATATCGATTAGGTGTTTACGTTTACGCCATTGAAACTCTCCTTTATCCCCTTTCTGCGTCATCACTAACTTATTGGATGCATGCAATTTTTTTTTCTTTTGCCTTATAGATATGAAATAATATTCTTTACTTCATCTTTTATTATATTTTGGTAAGGATATTCGATAGGCACTTACTTACACAATGTTTACACTTTCCAATATCCTCTTTTTGCTCCTCGGTCAATAACTTATTTAGGATGCAGGTGAATATTAGAAGTGTTGATGAGGCTGTAGTGATTGGTGCTGCGCTTTCACTGTCTTCTTCAGCTTTTGTTCTGCAGGTAATTTCTTAGTAAGCTAAAATGGCCTAATATGTTGCAAATGCCTTATACTTTTTGAGATGAAAAGGAGTGTGCAACGAGCAAATGCCTTCTACCTGTTAAAGGCTTTTATTTGAAAAAGTATTCTTTCTGTTAAAGATTCATTTCTTGGCGAACTCTTTGGCATCCCTTATTAATGGAAATCTAGGTGCAATCGCAAAGCTGCAACATTCTAGGTTGAACTTTAATAGGGATATATTTGCATGGATCCCTTGTAATGATGTTTTTTAACACGGACGTAAGAGGACAAATATTTACATCATCAACAAAACCTTCTTTACACCAAAAGTGAAACAAAAAAAAACAGTGCATCTTGATCTTCTGTTGAGAGCTATGAATGTCTACAAAACATCGTGAGTTCCTTTCCTGTCACAGAGTCCACTAAATACATGCCCCTTCCTCAAATTGTCTTGTGTCAAGATTGCCTTTTTAAGCACTAACCAACGAAAACATGCTACTTTGAAGAGCATGTTCACTTTCCAGACATGTTTCCAATGCCATGCCCAAAAAACCTGCCCAGTTTTGTTTAAACCTGCATAGCAGAACCCACAGTGAAACTTCCTCTACTAAACCTATTGCCCACCAGCCTATCCTTTTGTTCAGTAGTACCTATGAAGTTCTTTAACAGCTTTAAAAAGTCAACCAATCTACTGTTTTCAAGTCATTTAAGAGCCTGCTGAAGCTTAAATTCCTCAGCCACTATGAACTTTAGATCCTTTACCAGATTGAAAATGTCAGGCAAAATATCTTTGAAAGGATCATTTGCAATCCAATCATCATTCCAAAATGAGGTCCTAACACCATTTTCCTCTGTTATGCTCACTCTGTTTACAAAGTCTATCCATAGTGTTTTTGTGACGCCCATACACTAATTCCGTGTGTAACTGACACCATCTTTCAACACCATGTACTCTATATTTTTCACTTACCACCCTTCTCCGTTGGCCTGGTCCTCCATAGAGAATGTTCATAGCCAATTTATAGAAGGCTCTTGTTATGTTGTCTCAGATTTCTTATTCCCAAGCCCCGTCCTCCTTGCTACAAGTCAGTGACTTCCAGTTCACCAAGTGAACACATTCATTCTCTTGTTACCCTGCTAAATGAAATTCCTCTTTAAAGCATCAATTTTTTCTGAATCTTTACTGGTAAGTGGTACAGGAAAAAGGGACATCACATGTGTAGGAGTGAGTCTAATACACTATCCACCAAAATAATCCTCCCTTCTAGTGATAGATAATTACTCTTCCAATTGGTCAATTTCTTCTCACATCTTTCCAATATCTCCAATGTCCTGTTCAACTATTATCTTCGCTGTTGCACTGTTGAACCTCAGACTTTAGGTTCAAATTTAGTCTCATTTTTGCCAAGACTGATTAATCTAGTCGATGCAACTTAGTCATATACACGTGACTTGGCTGTAAGTAGGAATCCTGTCGACAATGTCCTCTTCATACTCACATAGCTCTTAATCTTGAACTCGGATTGACGAGCGGTTTGTTTTGCTGGAAACACGACTCAATTATCTTTAATTGAATAGGTAGTACAGAACTCTCTATATCCTGTGAGGTATGTTCATTCATTGTCAAACCATAAACATGGTCACTTAGTAGTGTGCCCAATTGATAAAACTTACAACATTTGGCTTTACTTTCCTCCAAACTTACTCTTTTAAGACCAAATACATTCCAAATATTTCAAGTTCAAGTAATTTTATTAACTTAGTCTTATGCCCAATGTAATTAGAAGGTGTTACAATAATGGCATTTTGGGTTCAACTTATTTTAATTACTTTGTTTGGAGCTTAGAAGGCTTGTTTTAATCTCATGACTGTGGCTTTGTCTTGCAACTATCCTAAAATTTCTCTAGTATCTAATGTTTATTTTGTACTTCAATTCTTTTCCGTTCTGACAAGACCAAGTTTTCTATGAGTTTGCAAAGGTGTAGGTGCTGTACTGCATATCTAATAAGATTTTAAGCACGAGCTTAGAACATCATCCTGTAACTGAATTTTAGTACCTTCAATTTTAGAGACAACAGATGTCTTTACATAGTTCCAGCGTCTGTAGATATAAAAATAATGTGGTTGCAGTCCTACATCTTTTACATGTTTTAACACCACTGACCCGTTTTTTAGCTTATGAGGGACTTAGTTTTTCTTTTCCTCATTGTTTATTTTCTTTTTGTGTTAATAGAAAGATTTTCTGAAGATAGGATTTTGGAAGCCAGAGATGTTGTAGCCTGTATACTAGGACATAGCTCCCATCTTCCTTGTTTGAGTTAATGGTCAAGTGGAATGTATGCTTAGCCTTAACACAGGCTATCATCTTCAGAATGAGCCACACTGTTTGAGATAATATGCTTCCTAGGAGACATCTTCCCTATCATCTAGGACAAATTAACCAAGCATCTGACATCCTTATGCAGCCATGGTAGACAATGATGTTCATGGCAGTATTTTGGAGTGCGTGAAGCGAGAAAAAGTGACAGGGCCCTACTTTGCATAAAGTGCGAAGCGAAGTGCTTGCTTCATTGAAGTGAAGCGCAATTTAAAAGAGAAAAGACCAAAATAAATACAGACAATAAATACAAGAAGAAGTTCCAATTAAAAACTAAAAAGTAGATATCACAAAATCTCCATAGACCATAGGACAAACAAAATCAAAGTCTATTAATGGATCAACATCTAATTCTTATTCTTCTACTTCTACAAGGTTCATCTTGTATTCTTCCATTTTCATTATATTGCTATGATCTTAATCAACTTTATCATCACTTTCAACTTCATCAACTAAAGATAGGCTTGTAGCTACTTCTTTTTCCCTCCTATGTAAGCTTGAAGTATTCCTCATTAAACCATAATGGTTCTCCTAAACTCCATTTGTCTCCGCAACAACACCCCAAGTGAAAGCATAATCAACAAAAAAATTGCTTTATCTTCGTGAAATTCAGGGACTCAGGTTAGCCATTCATTAGCATCATCAATATTGTCCAAAAGAATTGGATCAATTACATTGCGAGTGTTGTAACGACACCTCAATGTTCTATTGTATTTTATGAACATTAGCTCATTAGTATAAAACCATCTCTTGTAGTTTTTTCTATTTTTGGGGTACCTCTTGTATACATGCATGTCTTTCCGAAACATTAATAAAATTATTATTTAATCAAATAAATAAAAATTTCTATATTTCTGATGTCAAAAATTTCAATTAGTTGAAGTTATAAATCATAGTGTGTTGTTATTTTCTCACTTGAAGAGTTATGTTTAAGATAGCTTACGTTCATAAGTTCTTCACTTCTATAAGTTTCAGTTCCTTCCATATTACATTATTTTTTGAGTTGAGTTATGCAAATTGGATCCAAAATGTTGTTCTATTCAATTGATTTTTTCTTTTGTAGAAACTTGTTATCAAACTTGACAATTGGTATGGGAAAATATCTCAAGAAATTAAAAGGTAAATAGATTTTATCAAATGAAAAATATCAAATTTGAGCTATTTTTGACAAATCATCTAAATGATTAGGATCGACATTTTCAAATTTACTGGATTTTCTTTTTCTATTTCTTAAAAAAAATATTCAATAGAATTTTGTTGAAGAGAGGAAAAATATCAAACTGAACTAAGATAGGTGCTGAGACAGGAAGCATGACTACCTGAATGATAACTAAAATATCTAACAATAAAGAAGTAAATAACTGAAGTGGAGCCCTCCGGAAGGCGAGGAGGTCTCACCGAAAGCTGATGGAGAAGATCTCAATGAAGCACCTGCTATCGATCCTGAAAACTGTATCTGCATCTTTAACTAAAATGTCAAACAATAAAGAAGTAAATAATTGAATAAGGATTCCTCCGAAAGGCAAGGAGGTCTCACCAAAAATTGATGGAGAGGATCTCAACAAAGCGCATGTTATCGATCCTGAAAATCTATATCTTCCTCATTAAAAGATGCAACGCCAAATGGCGTCTGTTAATGAAATGTACAGTATGGCTCAATTAAACAATGATTATGCTGAATATACTTAACTGAAAGAGTAACTCAGAAGACTGTACCATAGATAACTGTAAAGTAACACATGCAAATTTATTGAAAACAATAAAGCTTTACAACTTAGATTGCAATAATATCAAATGCTAAAATCTATACTTTTCATGGGAAGTTTCTCTAATGCACAACTATCACTATGAGCATTGTGAAAATACAACGTCTTGTCCACGTTGCTAGAGTCATCCAATACTTTGCTAGGGTAGAGGATGAACTAACTAATGGATCCAATATCTAAGCCCTTACCAGGGCTTATGAGGAGTCGCCCGAATCAACAACACGATCCTATCCTACTCTAGTTGTGCAGTGCAGTTATGGGGTTTGGATTATCTGAACCCTTACCAAACTCGGTGCTCAATACTACCCCCAAAATAATGCAATAATGCTCAATAACAGTATGATGTCCTATTTAGGGAAAAAGGTCCCACTTTAGTTAATACTCTAAAATGCTTCTCTATAACTATACTCAACTTGCTTTAAAATCCTATGCATTATGAAAACTGACTTCACTTTCTCAAAACTAAGATATGCTCTCTTTAGCTAAGTATGCTTTTCTTTAAGGAAATAATGCACTTGAAGCAATTCATGCTTTCTTGAACCCTTTGTGAAATATTGCTTTAAGATTTGGAATTTACTTTACTCATGAAAACATTTCATAAGAAATCAATATGACAAGGTCTTCAATAACTTTTAACAAATAAAGGGTTCATGTGGTATATTAAGCATGAATCGATAGTCAAAGATCATTAATAATGTGAAGTAGTGAAATCATGAATTCAACAATAGGTATAAATAGTAAATTCGAAAATTATGAATCATGGGGTAAAAACCCTACCTTTGATCTTACTAATTAAAACTGTAGGTGCATGGCGTGATGAAAAAACTGAATCCCTCACTATGATAACCTTACATACCTTAAACGTTCTGCAGATCTTGACAAAGAACCTTAACTTGGAGAATGATCACGAAACCTTTTCTTGAGATTCTTGAATTCTCTTCCTTGAAAACCCTACTGTCAAGAATTAAGATTTCTATCAATGATTTATGAATAGACGGAGGGATTTGAGTTTGAAAGCTTGAATTCTATGAAAAAGGACTTACCTTGATGGAAAAGGATGAGAGGAGGAGAGAAAACACTTCTAGGGTTTGAAAGAATGGTCAAAAGTGTGAAAGATCAGACTAAAACCGACTTAAGTGATTTCCTGTCGTCCAACAGTGTTTCAACCGGTGAAACACCTATCCAACATTATTAAAGCCAATGAAATGCATGTCCGAAACAATGTCTAACAAAACTAAAATGATCTTAACTTTTTACTCCGAACTTCGATTGATGCAAACTTGTTGGCATTGGAAATAAGACTCATAGACCTTTAATTTGATAGGTTATGGATTACCTAATCTTTGTATGTTGGAAGATATGATTGTTCGAAGTTGACCCTCCCATGAACTAATGCGAAAAACTTAGCTAGTAGGAAGGTTTTGAACTCAATTTACTTGGTCTCTTATGACCCCAAACCACTTCCTACACTTGGTAAAGAACCTTAAATCACATGAGCAAGTAGGACATCACCTGGTTCAAGCTCATATACTTACGACAAAAGATTCATATTCTAAGAGTAGAGTTGCGAGGTGTTACAAGGGAGTTAAGATTTATTAATCTTAATTTCATTTTATTCCTCTTGAATCGTTAGATACTTCCTCCGTCAATGTTAACCAATTCTCAGAATATATTATGTGAGGACACTACATGTATCAACATTGTAATGGAGCCCATCAACCTTTAGAGCATATATTGCATCATCAAATAGAAAATTAGAAAGCAAAATAGGTCAGATAAAATATACCGATCCAGGACTAAAATATATGCTTAGAATTTGATGATAGGTAGAGTCATGCTATACAATGAATATCTTAATGGAGTACTCCACTTAATTAGATAGACAAATGTGTTCACTTCTCTCACTCCACCCCATCCCTTCCCCTTTTTAATCCAAAGTACCATTTGCACTTGCAATTACAGGATTGCAAAAAAAGGAATTATTGAACTTACAAAGTTGTTTTACCTCAAGAAATGGAATTCTACATATGCTTTGGTGAGTATTACTTGGAAATTTGATCTCAAGAATATGGGTGCTCGCAAATAAAATTAGCAGTATCCCGTTTCCCATTTAACATAGGAACCTATAGAGGGTGCTGCTTCTTGGTGAAATATTTGTCTGGTAAAAAATATATTTAGTGTTCAGACTCATAAAATTCCTTGCATCATATAAAAATATAAACTTGAGAAAATTAAAAAAGCAAGTACCAATTTTAGAGCCTATAGAATGCTCTTTAATTGATATTACAAAGTGACCAAGCTTATTTAAGTAAACATGCAAAAAAATAATGGAAGAACATAAATGAGGGTTAATGCTGTGAATTCCCAAACTACTTCATTACTCCGTAAACCATCTACACTGGATTATATATATATTCATCTAATTTGATCAAAGACTTCCTCATAAGCAGGTATTTAGATTTACATATCTAGTACAAATCTGTAGGAAACTTGCAATGGTAATACTACACCATTTAGTTACTTGATTTGCAGGAAGTAAACGAAGTCTTTCCTTCCGAAATCCACTCCTGAAGCCAACCAATTTTAATGTCAAACTGGGTAAAATTTGGACAATACCTGAACAATCCTTACACAGAACAAGACATAGTTTTGCAGAAATAAATGCTGATAATAAGCAGCTACATCAACCAGTGATTTTTCAATAGAGAAAAAATGCAACGAATGGATAATGAAATTATCTAAACTTGTGCAAGTTATAAAGTGAGGAAAAAAAATATCAGATGGCAGTAGGAGTAGAAGATAAATGAGCAAAACTTAAAGTTATGAGATGAAAACGCTTACATGGAACTTGTTATTTAAAAAATCTTTATAATTAGCAATATTAATGGGAGTTTTATTTACATTTAATAGGATCCCAATATTTAATGGTGAAGGAAAGGGTGTTACGTTTGTCTGCTTCTAATTAAATATATATATTTGAAGCAATATCAAGTTGAAGGATATTACAGTCACTTGACTTTATAAGGTTAGTTTCGTTCAACTTTTAACTTGAGGGCTTCTCACTTGTAATATAGAATGATTTGCTGATATGATGAGAAGAACCTGTCTTGTATCGTTGCAGTACCTTCTTAGTATTTGTCATTAGAACTTTTTCCTTAGTATCAAAATAAATTCGCTGCAGTGCGAAGCTGTTCAATTTTATTATTTTTGTAGCTTTTACCCTGTGTTAGAAGAACTTGAAATTATTGAGTGAACGTATCTATGGATTCTGTGCTCAGTTTGGCATAATTTTAGATTCTTGCAGAAAAGGGTGAGCTTCCAACTAGATTTGGATCGGCTACATTGGGAATACTTCTTCTTCAGGTTATATTTGCATTTTACATTTATGATTATATATACCTGTTCTTTTTGAAATGGTATGGTATTATCGATATAAAAAAACCAGCACTACAAGAGTTCAGCGTTTACCCAGAAAATAACAATAAAAAAGAAAACCCTGTGTGTCTAACCAAAAGATTCCAAGAATCGTAGCAGGATTTCACTCTCACTCGTCCTATCCTGTTTACACCAAAAAGAAATCAACAAAATACAACCTAATTTGATCTACAAGAATGAATTCTCTTGTCCTTCAAAGCATCTGCTAGACTCCTACTACTCTCTTTCCATATGCACCACCTTTTTTGTATTCCAGGCCTTCTTCATTTGCTTTGACAGTCCCTTCCTATTCCAGCATGACAGTAACTCAGTGGTAGAGTTTGGCATCACTTGTTTAATTTCCAAAATGTTCAAGAAATTTTGCTACAATCATGCAGCAGCTTTGCCATGCAGGTATAGATGTTTGATAATTTTTGCCTCTTCTTTACACATATGACACCTGTTAACTATTTGGGATCCCCATCTCTGTAAATTGTCCAGAGTCAAACAGGTTTTTAGACTCCAACCATTCAAAATATTTAACTTTATAGGAGCTTTTGACTTCCAGATTTGCTTCTAGACTCTGAGAAATATATGGGAAAATATTATCGAATTGTGTATCTAAATTGTCACATTGAGACCCTATTTATAGACAATACGTTGAAATCCTTTGCTAACTAGGATTCTTATTCCTATTCTTCTTCCTATTCTTAGTAGGAATATATATATATATATTTCTATTCTAACACTCCCCCTCAAGCTGGTGCATACAAATCATATGTACCTAGCTTGTTACAAATGTAATTAATACGAGGACTTGGTGAAGATATCTGCAAGCTGTTCATTTGACTTCATAAATTTCGTAACAATATCTCTTGAGAGTATCTTCTCAGACAAAGTGACAGTCAATCTCAATGTGCTTAGTTCTTTCATGAAACATTGAATATGATGCTATATAAAGAGTTGCTTGATTGTCACACACATGTTCCATATGATCAATTTTGCCAAATTTTAGTTCTCCCAGCAACCGTTTGATCCAAACTAGCTCACAAGTTGCTGCCGCCATTGCTCGATATTTTGATTATGCACTAGATCGAGCAACCATACTTTGTTTCTTACTCTTCCACGACACAAAATTACCTCCTACTAAAACACAATATCCGGATGTCGAACATTTATCAGAGGGTGATGGTGCCCAATCAACGTCTGTATATCTAGTGATATGCTCATAACCTTGATCCTCATAGAGTAGTTCTTTACCAGGAGCTGACTTTATATATTGTAGGATACGAACAACTGCTTCCCGATGACATGTACAAGGGGAAGTCATAAACTCACTTACAACACTCACAGGAAAAGAGATGTTAGGTCTAGTTACTCTGAGATAATTTAATTTTCCAACGAGCCGTCTATACCTTTGGATACTAAGTGGCTCCCCCTTTCCTAGAAGGAGTTTGACATTCGGATCCATAGGAGTGTCAATAGGTCTACATCCCATCATTCCCTTCTCCTCAAGAATGTCTAAGACATACTTGCATTGAGAAATAACAATACCTGATCTAGACTTAGCAACCATAATACCATCTTGACCATTACGAGTGATAACAAAATCAACGTACACAACCAAATATATACAGAGATTTTGTGCAGAATGTCGATAAAATATAAAGTGATCACCTTCACCACGAGTCATGCCAAACTATTGAATAATTGTGCTAAACTTTCAAACCAAGCTCTAGGAGACTGCTTCAGACCATAGAGTGACCTTACGCAATCGACATACAACAAGGCTACTAGACTCCGCATGAGCAACAAAACTAGATGGTTGCTCCATATAGACTTCCTCCTCAAGATCACCATGCAAAAAATCATTCTTAATGTCTAACTGATGAAGAGACCAATGACGAACTACAACCTTAGATAGAAAAAGACAGATAAATGCTATTTTAGCCATAGGGGCGAAAGTGTCACTATAATCTAGCCCAAATATCTGAGTATACCCTTTGGCAACAAGGCGAGCCTTAAGCTGATCAAGCTGACCATCTGGACCAATTTTGACTGCATAAACTCAACGACAACCAACAATAGATTTACCTGCAGGAAGAGAGACAAGCATCCAAGTACCACTCTTATGCAAAGCAGACATCTCATCAATCATAACCTGCCTCCATCTAGAATGACAAAGTGCTTCACTTGTAGTCTTAGGAATGGAAATAGAGGACAAAGATGATGCAAAGGCATATTGGGGTGATGATAGACGATGATAAATCAAGAAGGTATAATGAGGGTTAGTATTTCGATTGGATCATATACCTTTTTGAAGTGCAAGCGGTTGGCTAGGAGAAGGCAATTCCACAGTATGAGCAGGGTCTGGCGCATGCCATTAATCATCTGGGACTAGCGCTAGACGCGGACGACGATGAAAGTTAGGAGTGGTGGCACTACAACTGGAGATGTAGAAGTAACCGTAGATTCCTCAAAAGTTGGTACATGTAAAGCCTAAGGTATGGGTAAGACCATAGATACATCAGGATGATCAGAAGACGTATAGTAAGGTGAGACTCAAAGAATGTAACTTCAGAGGACATAAAGGTAACGTTGAAGATCATTTGACTAACAACGATACCCTTTTTGAATTCGAAAGTAACCAAGAAAGACATTTGAGGGCACGAGGGGCTAATTTATCTTTCCGTGGGCTAAGTTATGAACAAAGCACGTGCTCCCAAATACACGAGGGGGGATAGGATAGAGATATGACTCAGGAAACAATATGAAATGTGGAACCTGATTCTGAATAGAAGATGAGGGCATTCTATTTATTAAATAACAAGACGTAAGAACTACATCTCCCCATAAACGCAGTGGAGCATGGGATTCAAGAAGAAGACTAGCGAGTAGTCTCAATAAGATGCCTATTTTTCCTTTCTGCTACACCGTTCTGTTGAGAGGTGTATGGACAAGTAGTCTGGTGAATATGCCTTGGTGAGTCATAAACTTCTAAAATTGGGAGGATAAGTATTCTAAGGTATCACCACTACAAAAAGTACGAATAGACACACCAAATTGATTTTGTATTTCAGCAAAAAACTTTTGAATATAGAAAATAACAAAGAACGATCTTTCATTAAGAAAACCCAAACCCAAGTACATCTTGAATAATTATCAATGAAACTAACAAAATAAGAAAATCCTAAGGTGGAATTGACTCTACTAGGACCCCAAATATCAGAAGACCAATTCTAAGAAAAAAATCTTTTTATCGTACGGTTCAACAGGACTTTCCTTGGCTTAAAAACGAAAACAACTTCCAAGGAACCCATAAAACAAACACAACGGCACAAGTAAAAAATGCAGAAAAAACTACAACAACAGAATAATAATTGTTTACACAGATATATCCCCCACCCCACAATTATAAATTGACAATGTCCCCAGTGAAACAGGTTTCAACAATAAAAAGAGAGTAAGGTGAGGTGGGCTTCCCTGATTAGGCATCCATATAGGTTCACCGCCAGTTTCCTCAAGGGACACATCGCTCTCATCATCAGCAGAATCAGAGTCACTATCGATGTGGTTCGCCTTTTGTCCCTCATCTGTTGGGACATCATCCAAACTGGCTCAAAGTTTTCAGGACTCAGTCCTAGCATAGCCATTGCATGCACATTCAGAGAGTACTTTGACCACCTTATCCAATTGTTCCTAAGATGAAGCTCCGCTCCATTTTTATGATGAAACATTTAATCCATACATACAGATTGTGATCATGTTGTCCCTCATTGCGCTCCGCTGTATTGAATGTGGGTCCATGCACAGCTTCCGACCCTTCGTCTTAGTGACATCAAGAGGTGTGGTGAAGAGGGATGTCATGTAATTCACATGCTTCTCTGGGATGCCATCCTTCTTACACTATCGATTGATTCAGCTACCAAAAGCATACCATGTCCTCGGTTAATCTTTTGTTAACCTTTCCTTGCGCATTTTTTATATCAGCATTGCTCCTATGTTGATAGGTAACCCTTTCATCAGCAGCATACACCAAGCAGACTCGGTTTTGTGTCAACTCTGTATAGTGCAGCCTCAGTATCAAACAATTTATGACAATCTAAACAAAACCCTGGCCTCACCATTCATGTGGGTATAGGGGTAGGACTGATGATAACCACAATGTCCATGCGGAATCCATTTTGCTGTAGTTGAGCCCCACAGATAGTATGCCTAATTGCCTGATACGGGGGACTGATGTTGATCCCTGTGAGAACATCGTAAGGGGATATCAGTCCCTACAAGTTGGCTAGTGTTTGTTGGGGTCAAAGGAACCTCCACACCTCTCACTGTAACATAATGAGAATGAGCATTTGTCTTCCAATTGGCATAAAATTCTTTGACGATGCTGATATTGCACTCGGAAGGATCCTGAAAGACTAAACCCATGTGCAACTCGAGTACATGACACCTGATGTTTGGAAAGTCCCTCTCCAAATTCTCATCCTCAAGGACCACATCGGAGAAGTATTTGGCTTCCGTGTGGGACTTGTACCACTTCCTGCCTTCTGGGATGACTGTCTTGGCCCCAAACCGCTGAGTTTGTCCCCTTGGTATGATGGTGTGCCTCCTATAACTCTCTTGCGGCTTCTAGACACCACCACCTTGCCTGACCTTTCTGAACTAGACATGGAAACCTGCAAATAACAAAAATACTACATATAAATCATGAGGATTCAATGAGGGAAGGGCACCCCCATACTCATGCTTGAGCATGATTTCAAAACAACAAGTACTTAGACTTCCGCCACTGTTATAGCCAACAAATCCTAACATTCTCCCCTATTAAAACATCTAAACCCAAACCCTAGTTTGTTTTATTAAGAATTCGAAACAATATTTTATCATCTAGCTTAAGCACTTCATCAACACTCTACATTAACACTCATGAAGTTTAAATTGGCAAACCTACAAGATTCAAAAGTGTGTGACAACATCTTTTAAAATGAGTAACCTAGGTTTCCACACATGCTATCACACATTTGAGTTCAAAATCTTCAAGCATTCAACCAATTAAGCCCATTCTAAAAAAAACTCAAACTCATCCCCTCAAAAGCACAACCAAAACATCAAAAATTTCTTCAATTTCGTCACAAACTAAGATAAAGAGAGCAAGAACATAACTTGAATAGTAAAAATGAGAATAATTGAGGAACTTTGAAGGAAATATTCAATCTACGTGACACAGACTTGATCGATGGAAGGGGAGGGTTTCATTGGGAGAAAAATATCGCAAGGAAGGGGAAAAAACTAAGTGAAACCATCAATTTTAGAAGTTAAAAAGGGATGGGTTCGATTTTTTATCTAATTAGTCGGTAAAAACCCGACTTTTTAATAACCTACTTCAAAAAATGTAATAGGTCCGCGACGCGGGACTGTCACAGACAAGCCTTGGTGAAATTCATTTTCGACGCTCGAAGAAGGTTGTGATGCAGGGGATATTTTCGCGACGCGCATAGGTCGCGGACTCCCCGGAAATTTTTCATGCAGATTAATTCTTTAAAATTGATCTGGGATGCCTAGTTGTTGCGGACTTGACTTAGGACTTTTTTTCTTGAAAATGGCCAACTCCACTTAGGAAGGCAGTCTGTGACGCGCTCAGGTCGCGTACTCCCCTGTTTAACCCGCTTAAATTTCTCCTGTGAAATAGCACTTGTGGGCACACGTCCGCGACGTGGTGAGCTCTCTGATTCCCCTGTTTCCCATTGTTTCTGCAAATGAAAACACACACACATCAAAAATAATCCCTATTGNGGAACTAATGAAAAATTAGACTTTGAATGACCCTCAGTAGTACGTGAAAATGTAGCACGAGTGTGTTTCCCAAGTTACATGACTCACAATCTAATTTGGATAAACTGACAAACTAGGCACCATCTTATGCAGTTTGAATAGACTCGGAGTCTCAAACGTTTGTGAATTAGATTTGGGGAATTGTAACGGAGCATGCTTTCATGAATTGAAGAGGCAAGGTAGTAAAGGCCTTGTTATTCATGTCCTGATCCAATCGTCTATCCCGTACCGCGATCTGCATGAGAAAAAAGTTATCAAGAAAAGTTATGCTACAATGGAGCCTTCGTCAAACAACTAACATATGCTAGATTAAAGGAGAACCAGAGACATAAGAACAGAGTCAGTTGACAGAAGATAGGTGTTTGGCTTTTCCAACCCCTTTTGGTTTTGTTGGATCTATTGGCTAAAGTATAGCTGGAAGAGATAGTGAATAAACAATATCGGTCAAAAGTGATTTATTACTAGAGATATGATCAGATGCCCCTGAGTCCATGACCCATGATCCAAGAGTACTAGACTCTGACACATAAGCAAAGGAATTACCCGCAACGGAAACATCATGTTATGCAACCGAAACTACTTGTGGAGACATTTGTTTATTTGTACGATACCGAAGGAACTCATTATATTTTGTCTGAGCAATATGAGCATTATTGGATGATTGATTTGGTCGAGCACTATATGCTACTGGTGGAGATGTTTGTTTACTTGCGCGATTCAAAGGAACTCATTATATTCCTTAAGAACAATAGGATCATAACTGGGTGGTGGACCATGAAAAGTAAAATATATATCACGAGTGTGCTAGGTTTATGACAATGACTACACTTGGATCGAGGTTTCCCAAAAGGCCCTCCCCTCGCTGATTCTCCACAAACTGTTATGTACGCTTTTTGTGGGTTTGAGATGCTAGAATAGAGGAGTCAACAATGGGTGATGAAACTTCTTTGAGTGGGAGGTGCAGCAAGACGAATCAGACGAGAGAATAATTCATCAAATGAGGGAACTGTAGGACTGACTAGAATCTGGTCAGCACATAGTTATGGTCAATAGAAAGTCCAACAAGTGTAAGAAACAAAACAATGTCTGCCTTTGCTTTTGTTGCTTTCCACGTTTGTATTGATGGCATCAACGTCTCAAATTCCTCTATGACGCCAGTACTTGTCCCAAGTAAGTAGAGATATCGGATTCTGTTTCTTTAAGATGGTCATCCGAGATATCACATCATAGAATCGAGATATGTCATTACTGTATAAGCATGTGCTTTTCCCAAACTAAATAACATGTCTGAAATGGGCGAACCAAGGGCATCAACTTAGAATCAATAGAGAGCAAAAAAGACTACATAATTGGGCATCCACTTTCTCCCATTGTGCTTGGTCTTGCACCTTCGTCACTAGACTTTGTCTTTTTGTCTACAACACAAGCATTGTTGTGAAGTGATCTTGAACACCTTGCACCACAACTCAAGTGAAGAAGCCCAAGCTAAATGTTTGAACTTCCAATTAATGGTTCTGAAGTGATTGTAAGGCTTGAACTTCCAATCCCTGATTTTTGGAGCCAAAAACATCACACCCGAAAGTCATCTTTTCGAATTTGGCTTGAAAAGAGTAAGAACTTGCTGGAAACTGTTGAAATATACCTACAGTGGCCTGAAAATTCTGATTTCGCTGGGAACTTGCCGGAAACTGCCTGAAAATCACCGAAACCCTAATTTCGGTGATCGGATCTAGAGAAAACTGAATGGGGTTTGGTCGGAAATACTGGGCGACCACAACAGAAGAAAACAACTCGAAAAAAATGAGGAGCAGCACTCACGAGATCTCGCCGGAAACTTCCGCCTCCGATCGGCGCGTGGGGGTTATTTTCCCATGGATCTGATTAGGGTTGGTGCCTGAGCTTCCCGAGCCACGTGATGGTGTTGTCTTTCGCCACAACACCTTCAGAACGAAAGATGAACAAATCAATCCCCACCGTCGTCGCTGAAATTTGACACGGTGACTTGGAAGTTTCCACCTATGTCTGATACCATGTGAGATATATCGAAAAAATATTATTGATTGTTTATCTAATTGTTACATTGAGACCCTATTTATAGACAATACATTGAATTTTTTCTAACTAGGATTCCTTCCTATTCTAAGTAAGAATATATATACATATTTCTATTCAACACAATAAGAAGGTTGATTCACTTCTTTCATGAAATAGTATAACATGTCTTGACAGTATAAATCCCCTTGTTGTGGCTTTTCCCTATCAGATAATCTTCATGGGGGGAAATAGGGGCAGTTAGGAGCTTATTCACCGAACCTTGGATTGTCGGAGGTGATTTCAACATTGTCAGGTATGCCTCGGAGAAAAAGAACTCTCCAGAACCTCGGTATACATGAATGAGTTTTCTGATGTAATTGAGGAGATGGAATTGATCGATTCACAATTGAAAGGAGGGGAGTACACCTGGGCCAGGGTAGTAGCACGGAAGTTGTATTAAGAATTAATAGAATACTATATTCTACTGAAGGGGGGGGGGGAGTTTCAACAATGTGAAGCAAGATATTTTACCCAGAGGATGTCAGATCATACACCAATTGCACTAACAAGTGACAGTTGGATTCACGCAAAATCCTATTTTATGTTTGAAGGGGGTGGTGGGAGACCGATGGTTTTAATGAAAGAATCAAAGAATGGTGGTCATCCTTAGTTTTTGAAGGAAGCCCGACTATATTTAGCTTCCAAGTTAAAGGCCCTGAAGTTCAAATTGAAAGAATGGAGTGCAGTTCATATGGGAATCTAGGAAAAAAAAGAAGAAGAGAACTGCTTTCCAGAATTACTGATTTGATAATATTCAGCAGAATAGACCTTTAACAGAAGAGGAAGCTATCCAGAAAGCAAATGTGGTGATTTTACAAAAGGGAAGAGATGCTTGGAGATAAAGATCAAGAACATTGTGGATTAAAACAGGGTGATCAGAACACTAATTCTTTCAGAAAATTGCTAATGCTCGTAAGAGGATAAATCATTGTAAACTAGTAGTAGAAGGACAAGAACTGGTGGAGGCTGCAGACATCAAAAATGAGATTGTATCATTTTACAGGAAGCTGTAAAGTGATAGTGAGAATTGGAGGCCATCTAAACATGAATCAGGGTCCTTCTATTAATGCAGAGAACAAACAAGAACTGCAAAAACCTTTTGAAGAGCAAGAAGTTATGTTTGGACTTAAAAGCTTGTGCCTTGACAAAGCACCCGGTCCGGATGGGTACTATGGTTTTTTTTTGTAAAATGCTGGGAGATGTGTGAAGGAAGATGTGATGGCAACTTTTCAAAACTTTCATTCGCATGAGTTTTGAGAAGATTTTTAATGCAACATACATAGCTCATTCCAAAAAAGAATGTGCCAAGGAGTTGAGAGATTTCAGACCATACAGTTTGGTAGGAAGTGTCTAAAGCTGATATCTAAATACACAACAGATGGCTTTTCTGAGAGGTAGACAAATCATGGATGCAGTTCTCATTGCTAACGAGTGTTTAGATTCAAAAATAAATGACAAGATTCTAGGAGTTATGTGCAAACTGGATATAGAAAAAGCATATGACCATGTCAATTGAAACTTTTACTTGGAATCATGCAGAGGATGGGATTTGGAACGAAGTGGATCAGGGGATGAGATTTTGCATAAGTACTGTCAATCAGTGTTGATAAATGGGTCTCCTGAAGGTTTTTTTCCCTTCGGACAGAGGATTGAGACAAGGTGATCCCCTCTCACCTTTTCTGTTCTTATTGGTGATGGAAGGTTTTAGTAACATATAAAGACAGCTCACAATAATGGTTGGATAGGGGTTTCAATGTTGCAAAGGATGGGAATACAAGAGTGGAAGTCGCACATTTTTAATATGCAGATGACACTCTTGTCTTTGTGATGCAGAGGAGAAAACACTCAAGATTCTGAGGGTAATACTCATCCTTTTGAAGCAACTTCTGATCTGCACATCAATTTGGGAAAAGTCACATTTTCCCAATCAATGAGGTGAATAGAATCCAACAACTTATAGAAGTACTGGGAGGAGAGATAGGGTAGTTGCCAACTATCTATTGGGGATACCCCTAGGAGCAAAAAGCAAAGTCAAAGAGATTTGGAATGGAGTGGTGGAGAGATGTGAGAAGAGACTGTCCAGATGGAAAGCACAATACTTGTCAAGAGAGGGAGATAGTTTTGATCAATTCAGTGTTAGATACCTTGCCAACTTATTAGATGAGAATTTCCCTATCCCAGTTAAGTAGAGGAAAGAATTGATGCCATAAGGAGGAATTTTTTGTGGAATGGAGAAAAGGAGTACAATACTTTTATTTAGTTGAATGGAAGACTGTAAGGCATCAGAAATTTGAGAAAACAAACAAAAGCTTGCTTATGAGATGGCTGAGGAGATTCCCTAGAGAAGAGCAGACATTGTGGGTGAGGGTGATCCAAGCAAAATATGAGAAGGAAGATTTCTGGAAGACCATATAGGTTTTCTCTCTTATGACATCAGTTTGTGGAGGTCAATCAGAAACTTGGGGTATGTTTTCTTTAAAAGAACAAGCTTAATGTAAAGAGTGGAAGGAAGATCAGTTTGGGATGATGATTGGTTAGGAAATGGCAGTCTCAGCAACTTTTCCCGATATGTACCTACTAAATCAGCAACGGAGTCTACTCACAAGAAGTATGGACTCCTCAAGGGTGGAACCTGACATATAGAAGACTGATGAAGATTGGAGGTGGAAGACTGGCTGAATTTATGGCACCTTAGATCAGTATACAGGACCAAAGGCAGGAGATGATACTCTCAGATGGAAGTCTCAGATGGAAGTGCCATAAAACGGTTTATTTACAGTCAGCTTGCTTATAAGAGTTTGAATCAGAAGGGGTCTCAAATTAGTTTTTTTCTGCCCGGAAGCTTATATGGAAAGTAAAAGTTCCCTACAAAGGGACAGTATTCACTTGGCTGGTAGCGAAAGAGCTGCTCTAACGCAAGAAGACCTCATGAAGAAGGGCATACAAATGTGTCCAAGATGTTTTTTTTGTGAGCAAAAGGCAGAGACAATCAACCATCTGTTTTTACACGTAAAGTGGTTAGCCAACTATGGAACTTGTTTACTAATTTCAGAGGCATAAGGTGGACTATGCCTAAAAGGGACAGTCAGGCTCTAGTAAGCTGGAACTATGAGGGGAGTGGTAGCATGGACAAAAACAGATGGAAAATTGTCCCAGCAGTGATGTGGTGGACCATTTGGAAGCAGAGAAATTCGAGATGTTTTGGAAGTGTTAGCAGTCCTCTGCATAGGATTAAAATAAACTGCATTATCACTTTTTGCTATTGGTGTAGTTCGAATATATAGATGATCTGTAGCGATTGTAGACATCTTAGGATCCTTGTAAGATGAGATAGGACCTAGAGATAGATTTTCTTTTTTAGGGGGTTGTGGCCTACTCAGTTGTAAGTAGCTCTGTGATGTAAATTTTTGGGACACCAGCCTTAGTTCTGAAGATTTATAAAAAAAAATGTACCTTTGTCAAAAAAAAAAATCTTCATTGGTAGTTAGGCTTACAAACATAGGTAATATATTGAAGAATTCAGCAACCTCATTCAGCTCCTAGTTGTTTTTACGTCTCTTCTGATTTATATTCCAACTTATGCTTCCCAACATCATGGTACTGTGAATTCTTTGTCAAGTACCAATCTATATATTACAGGGAAAACTTCTCTGCTGGATAGATGACCCAACCATTGTTTTACCAAAAAGAAAATTTCCTTCCATTACCTATTGTGAAGTCAATATGCTGTGAGAAAACATGCCATAAGGAGCATATATTTCTCCAGAAATAATTCTTTGTGGAGGGGGCAGCTCTTTAGTGCATCATACACTTAAAGAATGAAATTTTCTGCTATTACTTCCTCTACAAGGGTCAGCTTCCACACGGAATCTCCAAAGCCACTAAGGCTTCTTCTTTTGTATCCTTACGTCTTAATGCGCACCCTCCTTGCTCCTTGAAGGGGGGACTAATTTTTGAAAGTACAATAAAATACCCTATTAAAACACTATAAATGAAACAAAAAACTTCAAAAACATCCCGCCTCGGGTTGCCTTCTAAGTAGCGTCTGATTTAACGTCGCGACATGATTCAGATTCCTCTCATTCATTGCTCAACTCCAGAGCTTCAACTTCTCGAGTAAACTTTTGTGCAAAATAATGTTTCACCCTTGACCATTCATAATAAACGTGGATTTCTTCCCTTCGTTCCATAACTCCACAGCGCCATGGTCGGTCATGCATACCACCTCAAAAGGTCCATTCCAATTCGACTTCAGCTTTCCTTTAAACAACATTAATCGGGAGTTGAACAACAATACCATTTGTCCGAGCTCAAAAAATTGAGCCACAATGTGCTTGTCATGCCATAGTTTGGTTTTCTCCTTGTAGAGTATGTCATTTTTATAGGCATGGAGACGGAATTCTTCTAACTCATGCAGTTAATCCATCCTTTTCTTGCCGACTAACTCGGGATTCAGGTTCAACTTCTTCACATCCTAGTAAGCATAATGCTCTAGTTCAACTGGGAGGTGACACGCTTTACCAAACAACAATCGATAGGGAGAAGTACCGATTAGTGTTTTGTAAGCGATCCTATAAGCCCAGAGTGCATCATCAAGCTTCATTGTCCAATCCTTCCATTATGCATTCAAAGATTTTTGTAGAATCTGCTTCACCTCTCGATTGGATACCTCTACCTTATCACTGGTTTGAGGGTGGTATGTCATAGCTACCTTGTGCCTGAATCCATATTTTGCTGAAATGTTCCTAACCAATTGATTTATGAAGTGTCCCTCCATCACTGTTTATTGCTCTCAGAGTTCCAAAATGAGTGAAGATATGTTTCTTGAGGAACTTCAACACCACCTTAGCAACATTCGTCGGCAATGACACTGCCTCGACCCACTTTGAAACATAATCCACATCCACAATAATGTACTGATTCCCATTTGATAGAGGGAATAACCCCATGAAGTCTATCCCCCAAACGTCAAATATTTCAACCTACAAAATATTATGCAAGGGCATCTCATGTCGCTTGGAAATAGACCTAATCCTTTGGCATTGATCACAACTCTTCACATAACCTACAGCATCTCTAAACAAGGTAGTCCAGAAGAAACCTGATTGAAGCACTTTATGTGCGGTGCGCTCAACACCGTGATGATCTCCATATGTAGACGAGTGGCAAATATCCATCACTTGCTTCATTTCAGAATCAAGCACGCATCTCCTCATAATTTTGTCAAGCCCTTTATTGAATAACTATGGCTCATCACATATGTAAAATCAAGCATCGTGGGAAAGATTCTTCCTTTGATGCGAGGTTGCACCTGGTGGAAACAGATTGCTAACCAAATACATGATGTCATCATACCATGGTAGCTCAGTTACCTCTAGTGCCAATAGTTGATCATAAGGGAATTCCTCCCTAATCTTCCTCTTCTCTCCCACATGTGATGAGCTCTCCAACCTGGACAAATAATTTTCAATCTTGATTTCAGAACCTCTTCGATCTTTGATCTCTTTGTCGAACTCTTGCAATAATAGAATCCACCTAATCGACCGGGGCTTTGCATACTTCTTGTTGAACAAGTACCTGATAGCTGCGTGGTCAGTATAAACAACAACTTTAGTACCTACCAGGTAAAATCTAAACTTGTCAAATGCATACAACAGTGCTAGCATTTTTTTTCGGTCACAGTGTAATTGGCTTGGGCTGCATTCAACGTTTTGCTTCCATAGTATATTGAATAGAACACCTTCACTTTTCATTGTCCCAATACCGCTCCTACAGCCAAATCGCTTGCATCACATATCAACTCAAAAGGGAGCTACCAATTCGGAGAAGTTAGGATCGAAGCTTCTGTGAGCTTCTTTTTTTAGAGTTGCGAAAGCTTGCACGCACTTTTCATCAAATAAAAATTTCATATTCTTCTCCAGATGACTCCACATAGGTCTATAAATCTCAAAAAAAACTTTGATGAATCTCCTGTAGAACCCAGCATGACCCAGAAAATATTGCACCCCTTCCACAGAAATGGGAGGGGGAAGATTTTCAGTTACTTCCACTTTAGCACGATCAACTTCCAGCCCTCCCTTTGCACCTTATGCCCCAACACAATCCCTTACTTTACTATAAAGGCACCTTTTTCCCAATTTAGGACAAAATTTGTTTCTTTGCACCTAGCTAAGACCCTATCCAAATTCTCTAAGAACCTGACAGAAGACTTTTTGAACACCGAGAAATCAACCATGAATATCTCCAATAAATCTTTGACCATAGAAAAATAGCCATCATTCATCTTTAGAAAGTATTCAGAACATTGCATAACCCAAAAGGCATCTTCTTAAAGGCATATGTAACATACGGGCAAGGGAAAATGGTTTTCTCTTGATCCTCTTGTGCAATCACAATATGGTTTTATCCCGAATATCCATCCAAAAAACAATAATATTCTTGCCCAACCAATCGGTCCAGCATCTGATCAATGAAAGGGACCGGGTAATGATCCTTCCTGGTGGCTTCATTCAATTTCCTGTAATCCATGCATATTCTTCATCCTGTGACTGTCCTGGTTAGGGTCATCTCACTTTTTCATTAGTGATCACCGTCATGCCTCCATTTTATGTACACATTTCACTGGGCTAACCCACTTGCTATTCGAAATGGGCAGACAATTCCTGCATCAAGCCATTTGATTACCTCCTTGGGCACCACATTCTTCATCACTGGGTTCAGCCTGCGCTGAGGTTGCACAACTGACTTGTGCCCTCTTCCATGAAAATCCTATATATGCACAAAGCGGGGTTGATATTATGTATGTCAGTCATCTGCCAGTCTATCGCCTTTTTCCTCTTCCTCAATATTTTCAATAATGCTTCGACCTGCATTTCAGATAAGGCAACAGAGAGGATTACAGGTAAAGATTCATTTGCACCTAAGAACGCATACCTGGGGTGATAAGGGAGAGCCTTTAGTTCCATCTTTGGTGCTTCCTCAATCGAAGGTTTTAGATATGGGCCCAAGACTCTATTCAATGGTTCCACAAACTTGCGAATCAAACTCACATTCAGGAAATTGAGGACGTTAGCCATCTCTTGGGCTTCTGCATCTCCCTCAATGTCTTGCCCAATCAAGCTTTTTTCTAAAGGGTCCCTGTCCTCGACAAATTTGGATGTCACTTCATCTTCAATGACTATGATTGCCGATAACTCTTCATATATAGCAGGCAACTTTATTGCTTTGTAAACATCAAACACCTTGACCTTATCATGAGCTCTCATTGTTAGCCAACCGGCTGCCACATCAATTAATGCTCCTCCTGTGGCTAGGAATGGTCGTCCCAAAATAAATGGACCTTGGGGTCAAGCTTGAAATCTAGAATGACAAAGTCTGCAGGGAAAATTAGAGTTCTTACTTGAACCAAGACATCTGCGATAACACCATCATTCCTAGAAACAGAACGATTAGCTAATTGCAACATGATAGTGGTGGGTTTGGGCCTTCCTAATCCAAATTTAAGGAACATGGACATAGGCATCAAATTGATATTTTCACCCAAATCACATAAGCCCCTTGCCTCCCCACATTTACCAATTTTTATTTGAAACTCCTTGGATCTTTCAATTTGATTGGGATCCTATTTTGGATTCAAGAAATGCACTACTCAGTAAGTGCAACTGTTGCATTCTCAGCCAATCGACTCTTGTTGTCTACCACATATTTTACATACTTGGCATACTTAGAAATGCCCTGCAACACATCAATCAAAGGCAAGTTAACATGTATCTTCTTGAGTAATTCGATGAACTTACCAAAATACTCCTACTCTTTTTGCTTTTTGAATTTCTGTGGAAAAAGAGGCGATGGTTTTGCTTTTGGTTCCTCATTCACCCTTTGTCCGCTGGATTCTGCTTCCTCTACATGTTTTTCTCTTTCTTCAACAACTTTTTCTTTCGGTTCCACTAGTACAATAACGGGCTTTAGAGACAATAAAACATGGCTCTTACGGAAATAACAATTGCCGCTATATCTTTTACCAACAATTGGTCTTTGGCCGGCGATGCTGGGGTCGGCAAAGGCTATTGTGGCCATTATAAAAAATGTTGGTAAAGTATGTCTTTAATTTCCACCAATAACTATTATCTTTAGAGGCAATTTTTTGTGGAAATTATATTGGTTACTAAATCCAATTTATAACTGCCAATTATGCTCTTTTGATGTCCATTCTCATAGCCATTAAATCAATCAAATTGCCGTTAAAAGTCAGTAGTTTTACCAACTATTATTTTGTGGCAATCAGAATGGTTACTATACAGTCCATTTTAATGTAAAGTAAATTTAATTAAAGGGAAATTTTTTAAAATGTCAATATTTTAACATTTAAGAGGGCTCATTAGCAACACTTTCAATATTTAGTAAAAATGTCAAATTTTAGTTTGTTATGTATCTTATTTATGTTTTTATTATTTGTTTTTATTTAAAGAATATAATTATTTAATAACAAAAGAGAGAAAATCAAGGGAGAGAATATTTCAAAAAAGGTAAGGATCCTTAATTTTTTCATCAATTACATTTTCAAATAAAATTTAAACTTTGTTCTTTTTTTCTCTCCAGAATTTTTACCTTTTTAAAATTATATTCATTCCACAATATATTCTATTAATATTTATTATAATTTTTTATTAGTTTGTATTCATTCCAATAGATAGGTATGCCGAATTTATCTATATAAACATTTAAGAAATATATTTGTATTCATATATTTTTTTCCCTATATAGTTATTTTTTCTTCAAAAATCTTGTATGTATTCATTTCAATATGTATTTTATTTGTATTTCTATTTATTCTAGTTTTTATTTAGAATTTTGTATAAATATATAAAATACAAAAAATTAGTATGATGAAAAAGTGAATGAAATATAAAATTGAAAAATAAATAATTAAATATTTGGTGTAATCATTCTTAAATAAAATACATAACTAGTTGACATACCTTTAGAATAAATACAAATTAGAAAAACATGTCAAATTCAGAAATAATGCAACATAATTTTTGAATGAATACAACTATCAATTGTAAAAATACATACTGACTAAAACAGTATCAAAATTCAATATATACTTCCAAATTTATGAATACAAAAAACAATAAAACTATGAATACAAAAGTAAATACTAACAGTGGTACATTGACAAAGCTATCACAAAAAGAACAGAATACAAAATGAATTAAATATATGAATTCAATTTCAAATCTATGGATACAAAGTACAATAAAACAATGAAATACAAAAATAAATACTAACTAAAACAACAACAAAATTCAATATACACTTCCAAATCTATGAATACAAAAAACATTAAAACTATGAAATATACACAATCAAAATCATATAATGTGTTACATTGGCATAACTAACACACACACAACAAAAAAAAAACAGAACACAAAATACAATAAATATATGAAATACAAAAATAAATACTAACTATAACATAATAAAAATTCCATATATACTTCCAAACGCATTGTAACATGATTTTTTTTAATCTTAAAAATTACTAAACATATTAAACTAAACATGCAAGACACAGAACATGCAAAAAAAAACACTCTTCTCCAACAAATTGGTCTTCTTCAACTTCATGATTATGAATTTGTATGTGATTTTGCACATAAATGGATTCAGAAATTTTTTCCCGTCGTATATCCTCCTTAGATTTAGAAGCGGAACCTACATTGTTTTTTAATTCTTGAGTGAAAAAAATTAAATGATGGAAAATCGGAAGAACTTTGATTATTTTGTTCAATACCTCTAGTAACTCTCTTGAAAACGTCCAATGAAGAGAGAATTATGTAGTCTCAAACCCTAAAAAATGTTTTAAGAACAACAATAAACAAAAAAAAATTTTAAAAAAAAAACTAAAATCAGTAAGTAAATAAATAAGGAATCTGAAAAAATAATACCCAAATCAATGTTAATCTTCAAATCAAATCTTGCAATGAAATTAAATAAGAAAAGTAGAAAATATTAATATATTGAATCAAAAATCTGTGGAATTGATTTGCAAGAATGTTAGAGAGACAAATTGAAAAGAAGAGTAAGAAAAGAGAGAAAAATCTGAAAATTTGATTAGGAAGAAAGTAAAAGAGAGAAATTGATAAGCTTAAGAAAAGAGAGGAAAATTAAAATGACACTAATATCTATCCAATTACATAAATATAGGAATTAGGAAATGTGTAATCTATGAGAGAGAAAAAAAGGATGTAAATAATGAGAGAGAAAATATTAATAATATCAGAATAATTATTTATTTTTAAAGTAATGACATTTTTAATATGTTTACTAATATTATTAAAATATGGATATTATCACTAAATAAGTTAATTTTTTTGACTAGTTAACTAAATTTCCCTTAATTAAATTGCCACTAATAGTGAACATCTTTAACAACAATTCTGAAGGCCACAATACAATGTGAAAATGACTTAAATTTACCCTTTTACAATTCATTTTATGGTTGGAAATTCTTTTACATTGATGCTAAAGTTACCAACATTAACGATATCTGTTTAGTCGTCATTAATAGTAAATATTGCATTCGTTTAAAAAATAATTATCTTGTAGTTCTAGGGATAATTTTTATAATCAAAAAATCGAACAATATTATTAGTAATAGAGAGCTTCTTAGTGGCAACAGAATTTGACAAGTACTAAAGAAAAATTACTTTTAATTTATAAAAATAGAATATATCTGATATAATCTAAACAAATAAAAGGAAGTATTGATCCAAAGTATCACTGTCACTACCAAAAAATAAACTTATTATGTTTGAGCTAATATAATCTATCATATCAAATAGTTTCTCAACTCTTCATCATATTGGAATATATAAACATCACACTATAACCTGAAATAATAAAATAAAAATATCAAAAGATGAAATTTCATGTATAAAAACATGAATACCATCATGATACAAACCATTGGGAATCATAGGTTGATGTCTCTCTTCTCAGTGCGCTTCCGGCAACTACTTCTTTCAAAAGTACTTGGCGAATTTTCTTCACGCTACAAAGTTCTACTGAAGCTAATTAGGGATGGCTCCAAACAACAAGCAAAATAAAGGATTATGGTGGATCTTAGCAAAGGACATGTTACCAAGAAATAATTGGTTCCCCGTAGAAAGGGAAAACCAGTACGAGAGTAAATTTTGTTAGAAGTATTAGAAGCCTTATATGGACAATAGCTTATTTTGCACCTTATAAGAAGAGAATAATTGATTTTGTTAAAGTTGGAAAGGACAAATGTGTTCTTAATGTATACAATAGGAAAGAATAAGGTACAAATCCAACAGGAAGCTGGCACTCTTAATCTTTTGTTTTAGAATGAGAATGGTTCGGCACACACAAAAAAAGAAATCCTAGGTTGAGTACTGGAAAAATCCGTAAAGTAATGAACTAAACTATTACTTATCATGAATTGATACACTAAACAACTTTTCATGGATATGCATAGGATTAAATATTGATACAAGTTACAACCCACCTATAATCTACAATCTACATAATGACACATGAAGGGTAAAATTAAAGAACAAACTCCTAATATCAACTATCCTTTAAAACCACCTTTCAAGAAGTTAATTTTTTTTTTGTTTCCTAAGACCTGCAGATAAACTAAAGAGATATCGGCATATTGACAATATTAAACAAAAGATGATCTAATTTGGAGAAGTACAAGAACATGCTAAGCATCTCAAAAAGTTGATAGGAATAGAATCTTATTGATATTAATGCAAAGTAAGTAAATTATTCACAATAACTATGATTGTGGTGGGATACCAAATCAAACAACTCTTTGCACTACAAGAGAGGAAAATCAAGTAGCTGGATTTTCGGAACAAGAATTATGATTTTCCATCTGTAAACAATGTCACAATTAGTGTACTAATAAGTAGATTAGTGTTTAATGTTTATTCCGTCTTACGTACTTGCTTCATTTGACTAAAATAAATAAAATTCGTGTTACTATTTGTAGGTCGAGATGATCCACCAATCGAGAAACTCTATCTAATAAATATAGTAAGAATGAATCAATTCAATCTGTCAATATACATCAGTGCATAATTGATGGAAAGAATTACATGTTTAGTATCTTCTATGATTTAGGGCAATATAAACGACAAAAACACATCAACTCAATAGAGGTGTAGGTCTCGTCTAGTAAATATGACGTAGATTTCAACTACTCTAAGTTAGGTACTACTCCTATCTAAGACTACTTGAAACTGCTAGGGGAACTAGAAGGCACCTAGTACCAACAAAAAAGTCAAATGCCTAACACCAAACAAAGATATGAAAAATTCTAATTTCTATGCTCTAGTGTGTAGGGTAAAATTTTATAGTTTATAACCAAAAAAGATTAACTATAGCCTTCATCCGAAAAGAACTATATAAGTTAAGAAATGAAGAAGAAGCCAACAAAAAAAGAGATGAAATCAATCTATATAAATAAATCATTAGTTGATATTATACGGGGAAAATAGATAATTCAAATCAACAAGTACGCCTTGTAGTGTCCTTAATTTTCAGACATATAATTCCATTTTATACAATCTCAATTATTATTGAAACAATACTTGCTGTAAGATATTCTTCGTAGCTCTAGAACTCACAAAATTTTATTTCGAAACAATAATGACGTGGACCAAACTTTGCCCCAAATCTGGATAAATCCCTGATAATATAAGTGGACGTTTGCCAGGGAAAAATTTTGCTTTTTCCCAAGTTAAATTCCGAAAAAGCGGTCTAGCCATAAAATTTCTAGAATTCAATTCGAAGTATAATTCCGAATTTGAAAAACAAGTTTTCTCTTTTTTCACTCTCACTTCTTTCACAGCAAAACAAAAACAACTCCAACTTATATTCATGGTCAAACACAACTTCAACTCTAACTCCAATTTGGTCTTTAGTTTTCATGGCCAAATGGGGCCTAAACAAGAAAATATCACTTTGATGCTGCATTGTAGTGTGTGTACCCTTAACAATATCAAATGAAGGAAAGCAAAAATATTAGACAGGCTAAAAATATATACTCATAAAAATTATTTATATTTTATGCTGACAACTAGTATCTCTGCTTTATCATATTAATATTAAGAGAACACATAAATTTATTAAGAAGAATCCTAAGTGTGTGTGTGCAATGAAACCATCCGTTAGTATAAGAATTTATGTTTATTTAGGCCTCATTTGTTTTCATTAAGATTAAGAGGTTTGAATCTGAATAGACATCTGAATATTAAGATTTGTATTAAGATCTGAGTGTTTTGATTTGAATACACATCTGAATATTAAGATGTGATCTCTAAATCTGAAACTTAAATAATTATTGTTGGTTTTTTTTTCAATATTTGAATATGTCAGTGAAATTGAACATTATATCGATAAAGTATTATAAAAAATTTATTTCAACAAAATATATCACTTTTGATTAAAAAAAATTAAAAAGTTTTAGTAATCATGATTCGGAGTGCTATTATTTATTTAAAAATATTGATAAACAACAATTCACCAAAAATATTATTGCAAGCGGTATTTTTGACACACGTCAATACAAGAAAATTATTAATATAAAAACTATGTTTTCATTCAAAAACCTTGATAAACAACAATATACTGAAAATATTATTGCAACCAATGTTCTTGACACACGTCAATTCAAGAAAATTATTAATATAAATTTTTTTTTGAAAGGATTTATGAAAACTTTCCAGTTTAAGAGCGAAAAAATGGTGTTTGATTGAGTGAGAGAAAGTTTTAGCCAAAAGCAGAGAAATGATGATTTATTATTGATAACTTAATAAGGTTTTATTTGTTGCACATAATGGAGGTCTGAATATTAATCATTCAGATTCAGCCCATTAAGTAAGTTAGATTTTTAGGTTTGAATCAGAATCATTCAGATTCAACCCATTAAGTTCATTTGTTTTACTTTTTAAGAAACCTCTTAATGCGTCTGAAGAGGTCTGAACGAATCAGATCTGTAGGAGACTCTTAATGACATTCAGACCTCTCAATCTTAATGAAAACAATTAAGGCCTAAGTGAGTTATGATTATTGTAAGTTGACCCAACTGCATTTCCCTTAACTGGCTGCAAATTTTCCACCTACGGACCATAGGTCCACCTAACCATACTGGTCATCCATAGCTCTTGTCAGAGAGTGGTTGAAGGGATTCTTGATCGACGGTCACGGACTACGGACCGTAAGTCCGTCCGTCGTCCAACACTTAACCAATTTTTCTAGGCTGAAATTTTTGGGAGTTATTGATCCCATCCACGGTTGTGCAAGACGGACCGTGGTTTAGGATACGGTCTGTCGATGCCACCGTTGGTAGCACCTGCAGATTTTTCTGAAAAACTAATTTTTGGTCTGTTTTGGCTATGGGGTGTTACACTAAAAATTTAAGTCTACTTTTCCCTGACCCGCCCAAATAGCCCATCAAATATGGATTAAAAGAGTGATTTTAAATAGGGAATTTACACATCTAAATTTATATTAGTTAATTAGTTATTATAGCTAGAGTTTATTTTATTACCACTCGCCACCAATTTTTTGTTATAATTACGTTGCATACCTTTTCGATTTGTGTAAGCGTGTGTGGTTGTCCCTTTTCCATTGATACAAATGATTCCTTTTCTTTCTCATAATCCTTTATCTTATTTTCTCCTCAAATCCCTCAACACAAATTGATTTCAAAATTTAAAAAATTCAATTTTTCCTTGTCAAATCACGTTTCCTGATTTTCAGCTTGTCCTTTTGATTTGTATTTGTATATGTCTGTAATTTCATGTGATTTTTATGATTTATAATTAGATACAATCAAAATTTAAGGATGAAGAATCATCCAAAATATCTTTGGAAGATACTATGACAAATATATAAGTACAAAACAGCTGTGAATTATATATATACACATATTTAAGTGCAAATCAATTGTCACTACTCCTTTTATACAATTGAAGATGAAAATAGCTTATTGATAAAGACAATAATTTTATGTTATCAATTGTACATATACAAATACTAATTTTGCAAAAAAAAAAATAGAACATGTGAATTATACATATACAAAATATACAAATTTAAATCAGGCATGTTACTACTCATTTTATATAATTACAAATGTAAAAAAGACTAATTTATACAAACTCTAATTCCACATAAACTACCATCATCAATCAATTATACATATACAAACACTAATTTCATCAAAAATAAACTGACCTATACAAATACAATATATATAAATACAAACCACCTTTGAAGAATATGCTCATAGAATTATGTATGGAAATAATTAATGTATACAATCACCAATTCAACATAACTACAGTCATCAATGAATTGAATCAATCAATAATAATTTATACCATAACAAATAGAAATCAATTTACACATACGTAAGAAAAGAAAGCCATATTTGGTATGAAAGTCTAAAGAGATATTGTTGCATGAAATAAAGGATTGTTTACCTTTTTTTTTTATCAAAATTATCGTCATTATCTTTTTGAAAGTTTGAATTTTTGTTTTGTATAAAAATTATAACGAATTATACAAATACATTTTCCTATAACCATTAAAACTGTAGCTACAACATGTAAATATGTAAACTATAGCTAAAAAGCCTAATTAAGTTTATTCTTGTGGCTATATGCGAAAGTTTCCCTTTTAAATATGATAATATTTGGACTTATATCCATATTTTACCCATTAAAATATGGGTATATTATGGGTAAACTACGGGTTATATATGGGTATTTCTCCAAATTTTCAAAAAATCTTTTGTTACCAAGTTTTAGAAGCGATTTTTCAAATCCTTCATATACGGGTCCTTATTAATATTTCAACTCTCGACCCCCCCCCCCCCACCCCTACACTGCCCCCAAAAAAATAAAGTTTATTTTTAAAAAATATTTTGAACTTCAAAATTTTATTTTTTTTCACATCTCCCCTCGACCCCAACCCACCAACCCCCATATCAGCCCCCTCCCCCCCCCCCCCCCAAAAAAAAAAAAATTAAGTTTGTTTTTAAAAAATAATTTCAATCTCAAAATTTCATTTTTTTCATCCTTACCATCGTCCCCCCATCAGGCCCCCACCCACCCCCACCCCCTACCAATCCCCTACCCTCAACCATCCCTCACCCTTCAAAAATATTAAGTTTGTATTTGAAATATATTTTTAACTTCAAATATTTATTTTTTCACCCTTCCCTGGACTACCACCACTCGCTAGCCCCCTATCAGCCCCCCACCCCTACCCATCCCGAATTTTTTTTATTTTTTTTAATTTTATAATAAAATAAAACTAAATTAAGCATTTTTAACATATTTCATTTTAAAAAAAGACTAAAATATTTTCTCCATATTGAATTCTTAAGCAAAGAACTATTTCTTCATGTTATATGGTTAAAATATGGGTAAACTAGTATTTTACCCAATCCATTTATTACCCAACCCATTTTACCATATCAATATGGGCGGGTTGAATAATTACTTATTTTATGTTTACCCATTTTCAACTCGTCCACATTTGACCCAACCCGCCTATTTGCCACCACTATTTGGGATGAAGAGGCGATGGTGAATAGATGAGTTAGGGCTGAGTTTCAGAGTGATGGATTAATTTTGCCTTTTACAAAAACCTCTTCTAATTTATGAAATTAATTTCTGATTCAAGAGGATTTATCCTTTTTGGAGGGAATTGGTAAATCATGTGAAAAATGTCAGAGGAAAATTAAAATAATAGTAGAAACAATTTTCTTTAAACTTAGTGTTTTTAGTGGTCATTAGATTTGATTGTCGGTACAAGAAAACCTTTTGTGGAAAATATCTATTAGTCAGTAATATTTAACATTAAACAAGATTAACTTGTCATTATATTTATCCTACTACAAAATTATCGCTAGATCCCTTTTTTGTAGTAGTGTGCTAACTCCTCCAAGGGCGTCCACTCCGAGTGCTCACAACATATACTTGTTTTGGGTTTGAGTCGGTGTTTCCCGGCAATCCCCCTTGTAGTCGGGAGTTTTGAGCACTAGCAAACTGCCCAAACTATTTTTTTAAATTTTGTGTTGTCAATTGATTGTTTCGGACATTGAACGCCAATTTAGCTTGATCCGCCATGATTTGTTTCAACATGCCCTCCACACTCATATCACCTTGCTTGGCAGCCTGTTTGATTACCTTGATTTTGTTGTTGATTTCAAAGGATTTGTTGATGGTACTGTTGACCGCTACTCTGTGGTCTGTATTGGTATTGTCCTTGTTGTTGGTTCTGATTTCCACCGCATGAAAAGTTTGGGTGATTTTGCCAACTTGAGTTGTAAGAATTTCCATAGCCTTGGTGATTTCCTCCTTGCTGAATATTACCTACAAAATGATATGATCTCCCCCTCCACATACTTCACACCAAGCTTGTAGTTGGTGAATCATATTAATTTGGGCTTGTTGTTTTCCTATTGACATGTTGCTGAAATGAGTGTTCATCATGTTCTACATTGATGCAATCTGAGCGGACAAAGTTGTGACTACGTCCATCTCTGAAACTCCGGCAGTTTTCTGTACGACCGGTTTCACTCCTCCGCCATTCCATTCAGGGTTACCTTGTGAAATTCGATTAAGCAAAGTAAACAACTCGGCATATATATTCTCCAAAGTTTGTCCACCTGCAGCAGAATCAAGTAAAATTTTTGTTTTTGGTTCCAACCCCTCAATGAAGGTGTGGACCAACACCCCGTTAGCTTGATGATGATGTGGGAAACTTAATGGTAGAAACTTAAACCTATCCCACTTATTATAGATTTTCCCCTCTTTTTTGTCGGAAGCTCAATTTGTCGCTTCTCGGTTTTGGTGTTTTACCGAATAGGAAAAATCGTATCAAGAATTTTTGCATCAGTTCATCCCAAGTTGTTATGGAATTTGCGGGCTCAGAAAATAACCATCTTTTTGCTTCCCAGAGCAGAGAAAAGGGAAATAATGTGAGTCGCACATAATCAGAGTTCACTTCCGATGGAGTGTAAGTATCACTGATCTCGAGAAAATTATGTATATGTACTCGGGGATCCTCATGAAATAGACCAGTGAACTGCCCGTTTGTGTGCAATAATTGCACCATGTTCTGCTTCATTTCGAACCTCTCACCCGGTGCGGGCTTCAGAATACTTGATGTAACATTGATGGTTTCTGGTATTGCCACATTCCTTACTTTCATTTCTGTCATCATCACCGGTGGTAGTTTATTCTTGCATATCTTGTGGGTTTTCAGGTTACCTGACCACACGAGGACCAGGACGGTTTCACCTTCTTTGCCTTCTCTAGTAATGAACGAATATCTCCAGTTCAGATAAAGTCTCTACCAAGCCCTGATCGTTTTCCAATGCGAAAACCTAACACAACCTGCACAAAATATGAGCCAAGATCAAGTTGTCAACACTTGTAGAAATATTTTAGACACTCAGAAACTAGATATCTTCCGTTTTAGAAGTCCTCGGCAGCGGCGCCAAAAACTTGTTGCGTCCAAAATCGCACGCAAGTGCATGTGATTACTCAAGCAGTAAATAGACTCTTTTGAGTCTAATGTTCGTACCCAAGAGACTTCAAATCAACGAATAACAATTTACAATGACTATCTAAATTCACTCAAGTATTCATTAGATTGAGAAATTTGTTTAACTACTACTTCAACCTTAACAAGAATTAGCTACTATAAATAAATGATTTCAACAAAGAAACTTCACAATTTGGAAAGACATCCCATAATTGTAGCATAACTTGAATTCCGGTTCAATGTGTTTCTATTCCAAGGTTCAGAGGGTTGATTTATTGTGAGTTGGCAAGGTTCATTTTAGGATCATAATATTCTTACTTCTTATCGCCTATCATTATTGACAACCTAATTACATCATCGAGCGAGGTTACGTATGAATCAACCACAGTGCACTAAGTATTCATCTTGCATTTTAACCACATGTGGTGAATAGTTATAAACCTATCTTGTACACAAAACAATCTAGAACTTCCTCTAGAATGAACATACCTCTTGCATTCCTTGGTCTATCCCTCTATTCATCTTTTGAGTTCAAGAGTGGACACTATATATATTTCAATATTTATCAAGCATTAAAATAATGAAATGAGAGTTCAAGCACAAAATAGAGAACAACCCTTTTCACACAAGGAACAAATTTACATTAAACCATAATTCATAGCTACAACCCTAGTACTAGGGATTTTAGCTACTCATAATACCAAATAACAAGATGAAACGTATCAAAAATCATACAAGTCTTTACCAAGAAGAAGAAGGAGAAGTAAAACACTAGAATTTAGTACAAAAATCATCTTTTGCCTTAGCTTCCATTTTTTAGAAAGTGTAGAGTGCAATAAGAGACAGTTAAAATATTTATAGTCTAAAAATAAAACACGAGGGCTGATTTTTGTGTCGCGGACCTGTTCCCTCGCACTACTTTTCTCATGGGGGAAATGACCTCCTCAACGCGCTGCTATCGTGAACTCCCCTGTTATGGAAAGTTCCTTCTCTGCATGGACCGAATGCCTCCGCCACGCGGAGGTGCTCTTTCATAGTGCTATTTCTAGTTCTTAGCCCTTCTTTTCCGCCACTTCTTGTTCTACTCTCTGGCCCATGTTTCGGTATCCAATTTTAGCTCGTTTTTCATTGATCTTCGACAAGAAACATCTAATTATATTGGTTAGAAGATGCAGAAGCAAAACGACTCCAAATATTTGACTTAACCACCGAAAATGTCCTCAATCGGCTCTATATATGGGATAAAAATGGTTGTTAGGCATATAAATACGTCTAAGATCAATGGGGCACCTGGACAGAGGTCGGAAAAAAGAAGATGACGTTGCGGAGAAAAAAGACCAAGAAGATGAAAAATACGCTACGAGGGAACACCTCCGCGTCACAAAACTAATATGCGTATATAGAATGGACATTCCACTTAACAGTGGAGTGTGTCGTCGAGAGGTTTGATCTGAGTGAAACTTTAGGCGAGGGATCAAGTCGCGTCGCAGACCTGGACACCAGAAATTGGCCACATATTTTTATTCTAGACTATAAATAGTTTAAGTGTGCTGTTTTTATATTTATCAAGTTCCAAAAACACGGGAGCACAGTACTTTGGGTGATTTTTCTACATTTTTTAGGGTTTTTTTCATTTCTTCATCTTGGTAAACTTTGTATGATTACTAAACATTATTTCATCATCTTTTGTGCTATAAATTGCTAAAATTCCTTATCCTAGGGTTGTAGCTACGGTTAATGGTTTAATAAAATTTGTTTAAATAAACTTGTTGTTCGCTCTTGAACTTGGAAGATGAATAGAGGGATAGACCAAAGAATGTGAAAAGTGTGTTCATTCTAGGGTAAAGTCTAGAATGTTTCATATATAGGTTAGTCATATACTTATATATCATGCTTGGTTATTATGCAAAATGAATGCTTTATGCTTCGTCGTTGATTCATGCCTAACTCCGCTCATCGATGTAGTTAGGTTGTCAATGGTGGTAGGCGATTATTGGTGGAAAAATCGTGATCGTAAAATGAACCTTGCAAATCCATAATGAGGGTAATCTGTCGAATACTAGGATAAATCAATGTTATACTGGAGATCGATCTATATGCTACAACCTTTGGATACCTTTTCAAAATGTGAAATTCTCTTGTTTGAGATCATTTAATTTAAGTAATTAATTTTTTATAGTGTTTAATCAATAGTTATAAACAAATTCATAAAAATATTTGTCGCTTGAGTAAATCTAGTTTAGACGTTAGAGAATTGGTATTTGCTGATTTGAAATCCTTTGGATTTGATAATTCAGCTCGAAAGAATCGATGTACTACTTGAGTGACCATGTGCACTTGCGTGTGCTTTTGGACTCAACAATACCCTACCAGAAATAAGTATATTTGTTTGATCAAGCTCCCCTTCCTTCTATCTCTTTGTTGCATTTGATCAAATATATTTTTCCGCCCATAATCTTTCTAGTCATCCAAGTCCATGGAGTCTGGGGAAGGCGATGAAGCCCTACTCCTATCTTACCTTCACGACGTAATGTTAAGTATGTGTAGCAAATACAGTAGCAAATAAATCAAGTTGAAAACATTTAAGAAGAGAACAAGTAGCGACAACAAATAACATGATAACTGATGCAAAAAGGAACTAAACAATGTTCGACTGCCCACCAATTAAATATCAAACCGCAGAGCAAAAAGTTAAAAACCTTACCTGTTAAGCAACTCGGTCATTTGGTCCATAGTATTCATTATACTAAAACCATCTCCAATCCAACACCAAATTTTACGTGAAATTCTAGATTTGATGTAAAAATTGGTGTTTTGAGCTCCAACCAACACCAATTTTCACATCAAATTGAGTGTGTGAATAGTGTTACACTAAATTTGGTGCAAAACTATTCGTCACACCAATTCACTTTTTGAATATCATAATATTATTTCATTATAGTTGTCAAAAAATAATTTTATTTCATTATACAAACTTTTAGTAAACATTATATAAATTTATATTTTAATTAAATCTCTTGTGCATTTATTATTTTTATGTAATATTTTTATAATATTAATTTTAGATGTAAAATTTGCTTTTTTTATAAATTAGTTTTTGTTTATGACTTTTTAAAAAAATTAAATTTGTGTTAATTCTAGTATAAATTATATAAACTACAATCAACCTTCACAAAAATTAAAAATGCAAACATATAAATTTTTAAGCAAATAACACTGTAAATTAAAAATAATTGAATAATAAACATTCAACAAAGTAGTAATTGACATACATCCAAATTGAAATATAAAATACATAGTAATTTTAAAAAGTACAACAGAACATAATTACTTACAAAAATTATAATAATAACTTAATAATCTCATAGATTCTTTTCGGATTGATCAATACTATTAAAATATGAATTGTATGGGATCGGAAATTGTTGTGGTTGTGGTTGTAGTTGCTGAAATTGGTAAAAAAAAATCCATTATTCGACTTTGTTTTTGTCGAACAAATTCACGAACATTTGGATCAGCAATACCATCCAGATTCATTAATATAATTTTATTTTCTTCTTTAAATTCTAAATGCGGGCAACGATGTTGATGAGTTTATTGCAGTTCCGAATATATTGATTACAACATCCCGTTATAACTCTACAGTATAATTTGTGCTTCCCTATTGCTTTGACTTTTGAATTTAATTCCACATTCTTCAGAGAGGACCAGAAAATTCCTTTTTCATAATGTGTTGTGTGATTCATGAAAAAATTAATGCTAACACTGTTGTAATATCTAATTAACTTGGAACCACAATTGAATATCCGTGAAACAGCTTTGCAATTAGCTATAATCTTATGTTTTTCCTTTCCATTTGGGGCGAGGGAAGGGAGGAGGGTGTCAACTTATTTGATCTTCGTTTTATTCTTCCTATCTACCAGAGTTGTCATTATATTTGTCCCACACGTGGAATCTTGAGAGGATAGAGTGTACAGGTACCAAGTTGAGAAGATAGGCGATTTTCAAACTATATCAATCTTTCTTCACTACATAAGTTTCATTCTCTGGATGCGACCTACATATGCTTCTATATCAAAGATTACCCATACAGCAGATATAAACCTTTCCAGTTGATGCAAGTTGAAGAATGAGCTTCTGCTACCAATTTGTTAGTAATGAACTCTTCAATGGTGGTCGATAGGCTTTTTTCTACGAGCACCTGTGTAAAGAAAACCCACACACATTAAAAAGAGAAACGAGGTTGTGAGAGATCAAATACGTACTAAATCACCTAAGGTAGTAATTTTTCCACACACATTAAAAAGAGAAACGGGGTTGTGAGAAAGAGAAACGGGGTTGTGAGAGATCAAATACGTACTAAATTGCCTAAGGTAGTAATAACAACTGCTTAGGAGCCAGTGATATTGTACACATTGAAACATGAAGGGATTGGAAACAACAATACACCTAGTTTATCTCATAAGTGGGATCTCGTCTGTAGAGCCTTTATTCTACCTTGACAGGTCCAGAGGTTGTTTCCAATAGACCCTCGAATAAAAGAACAAACAAGAGAAGAATCCATGAGGAATATCTTCTACAAAACACACAGTTCAATTACACTTGACAGATAATAATGGAGATCAAACAACATTCGACTCAACCCAGTTAATACTTTTGACATTATACACTAGAGTCGATCTGATTTGAAATCTCTCACAATGAACATATCTTTTCTACCACCCAACACACAAACACAAGGGGTTATTTAGTTTACCTTACCTCATTAACAAACATAATCCCAACATCAAATTTTGGTCATACAAGCAACCATAGTGTTAAGAGCATTTCTTGGTTATTAAAAAAAACGCGCTATTTAGTTCAAATATATCAGAAACACACAGAAGAAAAATTATGCACAGGAAAGTCCTTTGCCATGAAAGCAGTCAGCACATAAATAAAGGGAAGTAATCAAATCCAATGACAAGATATTCTATGCACAACAAGTATAATGTAGGTGGGGTTTGCCAATAGAACATAAAGAAAACTCTTCAAATCCCTATCCCTACTTTGAATATGTTTTCCAAGTAGATGTATTTTCTCCGTCTATCATTACAATATTTTCAGCTTCCCGGACCAAAAATAAAAGAGAAGAAAAGAAATCAAACGGGTCCCCCGTTTGCTTGAAATACCATAATCAAGGTTTCACATTCTCCCTAATAAACTTCTCCAGCTGAGAAATGTCACCGGTCAGACCAGAAGCTTCAGCAATAATTATACTGTTATGGCATTGAGAAAAAGCAAATGGCTCTCCAGGTACACCAAGCGTATATTCATTAGAGATATCTGCATCAGATACGGCAGTTCTTGATGTACGAAGTTTGTCGCTGGATAAATAAGAAAACAAATTAGTTATAAAGCAGAACACGAGAGATAGATAGCACTTCAATTTTTAAGTTTTTGCAGCGGTTATGATTCAGTGAGCCTCCAAGCATATTAGCAAATAAAGCATGCAACAAGATTTCATGTTTGGTAAGGTTCTTTCGGCGTAAGCTTGTTGCTGATATAATGATATTACCAACAATTTATAGAGGGTGTTTTTGCTCATTACCAAAAGTAGAATAAAACATGCAACACAGTATTCCATCGTGGAGAGGTAAATTTCAATTCTTCAGAAGGCAGTTCTGCCGTTTTATGTGTTCAGATCAGGCTTATGTTTACACATGCATAATATATATGTATGTAAACAAAAGGCAAATTGGTGTTCGCTCCAAAGTAAATGCATGCATAGTGTACTCTTACATTTCTTTCTCAAACTGTTTTCTGATGAATTCTGCTGTATGTGCAGTTACTTTGTCAACCTTGTTGCAAAGGAGGAGTACTGGAACATTTTTCTTGACCACACTTGCCTTTGTCAAGATCTCATACAAGTACCTTCATACAAGAGGGATTATACGAATCAGTTGTCAGATATCCAATGCAAATTAACAACTGCCAATGTAAAGTATAAGCAACAATAAATGATCAGTACTCTGAAGCAGGACGGCAGTTTGGTAAAAATTCAACAGAATCCACCACAAACACAACGCCAGCTGCTTGAGGTAGGAACTCATCTAGTTTCGGCCTAAGACGAGAGTGCCCAGGGACATCAACAATGTGAACAAGCTTCAATTTTCCTTTCTACAACAAAAAACAAAACGAGTTGTATGTGAAGTGAAATTCCAATCACAGATAAAGGAATTCAGTAAATCAATTACCAAAGAAAAAACTGATAGACCATCAACAATTAATAAGATCCATCTTTCCCTTCTAAAGGTATAGATCACAAGGATGCATGCAAAATGGTAGGGCAAAAAGGAGAAACAAGAGAAGACAATGTTCATTACCTTGTCTTTCTCAGAGTGTAGTATAAAACTGTCTTCATTTGGTTCCATTGACGTCACGGTACCCTGATGGGCTGAACCATCTCTAAGCTGGTATATGCAAGCACATCAAGATCAGAACAATTGAACTTTGAAAAGATTATACAGGTCATGTGTCAAAGAGTTACCTGGTAAAAAAGATATGTTTTGCCGCTTCCACTTAGCCCAGTGAGTACGATGGTGTTAGATGTTGTGCGCTTGAACAAGCGGACTGCAGGCGAAGAAATAAGCAAAGGAAATTCTTCAAATTTCAGCCTCCAAAGTAAGTCAAAATAGATGAGCAACAATCTAAAACTAATACATGAAGTCATTCATTGAGGATCATCATAGTGAACAAAAGGATGATGTACGAATTACAAAAAAGTGTGGCATTAAAGAGGAGAAATGAAGACCAAAGAAAATGATAGAAAGAGCCCACTAAGCCTAAAAACAATTACATTCTTCCCTTGAAACCGGTGGGCAAGGAAAAAAATTATTTTTCTTTGTGTTCTCCAGTAAGTTACAACAATTGCAGAAGTAACCACAGCATTTTCAATTAAACTAGTGCCAGAGGCGGAAACAGGATTTTATATCTAATTCTGGATTTTAGAACCATGACTTTAAGTGCTAACAATTGGGTTCTAAATTTATTGTGTGCACAAATACAATGCTTATTTAGATCCTGCACTATAGAAATATATTCATTGTGAACTATTGAGAGCAGCTTATAACCATTAAAGCTCCCATTGTTTGCATTGGTTAACAGAAGTTCTAGGCTCATGATCGAGTATTTTTAATTATGACGTTATCATTAAGAATACTTTAATAATTCACATAATTTTATTCTCGACTTTGACAAGAACATAATCGTTAAGAATATTGTACATAATTATTCAATTCATTTGCTTTTAACACACTACTTAAACCCAGAGTTGATAAACAAATTGAGTTTACTTATTCTGAAATACGAAACACTAAAAAGAAATGGAACATCAAACAGACAAGTGAATACTACACCAGAGTACTGAAAAACCACCCAGAAGAAAAGTGGGGATCAATTTCTCTCCTGAAAAGCACTCAGTACATAGAAAGAAAGTTTCTTCCAATTAAAACAGAAAAGAATCTGTTTTCTATCACAGGAAAAAGACACACATAAATGCCCAGGAAATCATCAGCATGGCTCAAATTGGTTGCTGAAGAATGACGCCCAAAAAAGTTTCCAGAACAATAACTGGAACTTCAATGAGAAGGAGGAAGACTTCTAAGATGAGAAATGGGAGAGCCCAGGATGCTGCCCCGCTAGCACTCATGCGGGTCCTTTGGAAGAAAAGAAACAGAACTGGGGTGTTGCCCCGCTAGCTCGATAGAGAACGATTATTATATTTGAGGAATAGCCTCTCATTTCTAGCTTCTTTTTGGTGCACCCATGAGGCTCCAAATTGTATAGAAGATTGTGTCCTCTGCGGTCAAATTATGCAGCTGATCCTCTACTTTTTGGTGTACTGCTTGTATGAGGAAGATTTTTCCATTACATATAAATTGCTTACCTTATAAAAAGGGGAAGGGGTAGAATATTTTCCTTCGGAAGATAACTATAAGTCCAATACTCAAAGGACTCAATAATTAGGTCTCGGATCTATTTATTTAAAAAAAAAAAAAAAAAGAATGAAAAGAACTTTTGAGAACAAGTGACCAAAAATTCAATGTTGAAACAAATGACTCCATATTCAAACGCTGACACCACAAAGAAAAAATAAAATTGAAAATGTGCTAGAAAATCAATATTTGAAGGAGGGACTGACCTTAGATTCATCATCAAGGGGGGAAATGAATCGTTTACTTGAAAACTCTGTAAGAACGATTGGAAACAAGGCAAAAGGAGTCAGCCCATCAGAACGATCACAAAAGGAGGTGCAGTGGGAGCAATTACGGAACACATTATAATGATGCTAGAATAATCATTAGAAGTAAGAGAGGGCCTCCACAATGGTCTCTAGAAAGAGACATTTATAATAGTCATACTTTGCTTCATATTAAACATATGAAAACAAGAAATTCAAGACGAACAGGCAGCTTAAGGCCTCTCACCTATAGGCAAAGCTACTGAATTCTATCAAAATTGTCGAGACGATAATATCATACAGAACAAGAAGAAGAGAAGATTTTGTCAAGAATGCTGAAAATTGCCAGAAGAATGCTAAGACAATATGGCATCACTGAATGATCACCAAAAAGACACCCTAGATGATCACCAGAAAGAGACAAAAATATTGCACTCGTCAACAGAAAGAAAAAAAATTGGGTGGACAGATGGCAAATGACCACTCACAAGTGAGTAACAAACTCCAACACCATGTAGGAAAAAAAGAGAGAAGAAAACTACACCCTCATACATAGTGTAATGCCACAAGTAGAATCAGCGAAGGAAAAGAGAGAACATAACGCTTACTGAAATTTGTTATTAGCAATTTAAAATAGGACTAATACCCTTCGGGTGGCCCAGTGGTTTGAGCTTGGGACTTCCATGTTGGAGGTCTCAAGTTTGAAACCCCTTGCAAGGGAAAGCTTGCCTTCTGGGTCGAGTTCGTTGCACCAGGCTTGCCTAGTGCGTGTTACCTCTCCTATGTGGTTTGCGAGCTATTGCATAGCAGCGGGGTTTTACCCTGTGCGCACTCAAAAGGGTAGCGGCTGCGGATTTCCCTTGTCGTAAAAAAGAAATAAAAAAATAGGACTCATCATGTGGAAGGTTTAAGCTACATGAAGTATAGGATTTTTTTATTTTTTTTGAAATTGGTAAATTGGAAGATATGGGAAATTTCATAACTGGGTTTATAATATTCTCCATTTGAAAAGTGATATTCTACTTTGTATAAATTTCTTAAGATATTCGAGAGAAAAATGGTACGATACAGGAAGTGTTACACATATTCAAGTAGAATGGTTAAAATAGAGTGCTTTAAGGATATGTATGTACACCAAAGTGAAAGCGAAGTCCTACAAACAGTTGCAAGATCTTAAATGTTATACGAGAGTGAATCTGTAGACCTCTTAAAGTCCAACATATTCACAAGATGAGTGTAGTGTGCGAAATTAGCAAATGCTAAAATGGATGTGCTTTCAAACAAAATTAGCCAAGATTAAAAATAACCATATACGACAAAAGGTGCAAGTTTACCTCCAAATATACATGCCCCAAGGTGTTAACCCATAGTGAGTGTAGGTTTCAGAGGGGACGAATTAAACCCGAAATCACATGGAAAGAAGTTGTATCGGAGGACCTGTAATCTTTTGGAACCCATGCATGCTTAATGAAAAATAGGGCGCAATAAAAGAAAAAGATCAATATTAGTGACACCAATATGTTAGGATTAAGGGTTGGACAGTTTGATGAGGAGAGCTTCTCTAAACAATTGGATTAGGGGTTTCAGAATCAAAAGCAGGGTTAATGAGGTGATGGATATGACTCATTTATTATATGTGGATGACACAATAATTTTTTGTGTAACTCTGTCACATCAGAATTATCATGGTAATTTTTGAGGCATGCTCTGGACTTAAAATGAACTGGAGAAATAGTAGCATTTTTCCTATTAAGGAGGTCAAACAGATTCAAGCTTTAGCCAATATATTGAAGTGCAAGATAGAGAGGACATTTATCTAGGTCTGCCATTGGGTGCTAAGCATAAAGCAGTAAGCATTTGGGATGGTGTACTAGAAAAATCAGAGGGGAGACTGGCACTTCGGAAATCCCAATATCTATCCTTGTGGGGAAGAGTTACTTTGATTAATTCTGTTTTAGACTCTTTGCCAACATATGTGAAGTCACTTATTCCCATTCCCGCCAAGGTAGTCAAAGTTATAGACTCATTGAGGAGAAACTTCCTTTGGCAAGGTAACAAGATTGAGAAGAGCAACAACTTAGTAAAATGGATGGCGGTTCGACAGAGCAAAAGATGTAGGGGTTTGGGAGTAAGAAACCTAAAGAAACACAACAACAACTTACTTACCAAATGGTTGTGGAGATACAATTTGGAAGATCAAGCTCTATGGAAGGAACTCATTCAACACAAGTATGGTCAGGAAGATCAATGGTGCACAGAAACATATGGGAGTATGGAGGACTATAAGAAACCCATGGCTGGCTTTCAGAGACAATGTAAGGATAAAGGTTGGTCGAGGAAATAAGGCTTTGTTTTGGAAGGATGACTGGACTGGTCAAGGGTCCTTGGAAAATTTATTCCCTGGGTTATTTTCCATTTGCCTGAATCCTGCAGCAAAATACAAGAGGTTTGGTCCTCACAAGGATGGAATTTTCTCTGTAGGAGATTTATTAATGATTGGGAAATAGACTGGCTATCGGATATGCTTTGATTGGAGATTTTCCTGGCACAAATCTAGAAACACAAATCTAGAAACAGATAAACTGCCATGGAGGCATCATATTGATGGTCAATTCTATGTGAACAGAATGTATAAAAGGGATGTAGCCACAATTGAGGGGAAGAAATCAGGGTCATGGAGTGCTATACGGAAGAGTATAGCCCCTACTAAGGTGAAGTGTTACACTTGGTTGGTAACTAGGAGAGTTTGCCTGCACATGATAAACTTCAAAAGAGGGAAAAAATTATTGCCTCAAGATGTTATCTTTGTAAAGGGGCTCTAAAAACCAACAATCATTTGTTTCTCCACCGCAAAGTAAGAACACAAGTATGGGCTCTATTCACCAATATAAAGAGCCTAATTGGATTATGCCAGAACATACAGCAGACCTACTAAGTTGTTGGGTCAGAAGGGGAGGTAGTAATATACAGAGGAGGTTGTAATAAACAGTTATTGCTGCTTGTATCTGGTGGATCATTTGGAACAGAGAATTTTTGTACAAAGAATGCACTATAGAGAAGATTACGTGGAAAGTAATTACCACTTTCGGTTTTTGATGAAAAGAAATGAACATAAATGAAGAAATTCAACTAAAGGATTTCTTAGGAGCTTTGTAAGTAGTCCCTCTTCTTTTGTTGGTTTTTCTATGTAACTAACACGTTTAGAGGTGGCAAGCTTAGCCCTTAATGCTAAGTAATACAATCTTACTAGTCTAAAAAAAATAAAAAATGTAAGGATTATGTTTTAATCATATTTAAATGTTTATTTAATCCATTGCTTTCTAGGGGTCTTTTAGTCCTGCCAGATAAATATAAATGCCAGTAGAAAATAGAGAACTTCAAATAGTCTTTTATTTTTTTTTTGTCTTGTAGAAAATTGCAGAGAAATGATCTTAAAAGGAGCAACATGAACAATAAGATTTCATATATCCGACCCCAACATGTTTGGGATATCAAGACATAGTCATTATTATTTTAATAAGAATATTCTTAATGATAATTATCCTATTAGAGACGGTCTTTCTACCACACGAAAGTAGGGGTAAGGTTTGCATATACCTTACCCTTCCCAGGCCTCACTTGTGGGATTACACTGGGTATTGTATAGTTGTTGCTGTTGTTATTCTGAATGATACTTTTGGTTTCTGCCAAAATAATAGGAACGTTCTACAAAATATGCTTAATGATTCAATTAATTATCTCTTATTTACATACAAGTAACCAAAAAAATAGGTCCTAAATCAGCTATAGGTTGGTGGCTAGCAAAACAGAAGAAAATTAATTTCTAAAGAAAATAAGCAATGTTAACAGAAGAGTAGTATAATCAATCCCAACAAATTTGGAACTGGGGTGCAATTGACTAACAGAAAAAATCTCTACTTTTGTAGCTTGACTAAGATATTCTGACTGAGCTATGTAATCAACATTTTGCAAAGAAACAAAGAAACCTTCAATTTCCTCAATCAAACAAAGAAATGCGAAAATTCAAACAAATTCAACACACATGAGAATTGAGAAACAAAATGAAATTTCTAACCCTAAGGGAAGTTTTAAGAGCTTACTGATTAACAACAAAATGAGAGTGAATAATACAACTCCAACAGCAGTATACAGTTGAACAGGAGGTATATGATTGATGAATTCTTCAGCTTCATTTAACCATTGCTGCATTTGAATCTTCAATTGCTCCACTTTCTCCTTATCCATTTTCCCCCAAAATTCTTCACTCAGTTTAAACTTTACCCTATGAATAGACCTAATTTCAATAATTTCAATTAGATTACAACAGAAGATAGAGAGAGAGTCAAACTTCAAGGGAATCGAAACTCGTCGGAACCTTACCGAAACGGCGAAACCTCACAGGAGATCTAGAGGGCCACCGATGACTGAAGAGAGTTACACGTGTATCCAAACGGGTTTATCAAAATGGAAATTGGGCTTTAAAGTCTTAAGTTTTGGGCCTTTACTTACTAACCGAACATATCTTTTAATAAATAATTTTAGTGATACATTTTATCTATTACCATTTATAGTAATATTATGTTAAATCTGTAATATGTATTAAAATTAAATTATGTATGTAATAAATATGTATTAAATTATTTTTAAAAATATATTATGCTTGTTTGGTAAGAAATTGACACATCCTATTATAAGTGTATTAAATTAAATTGTGTGGTAAATGTATTAATCATTAATAAAACTTGTATTATATATGAATAATAAATTGTTCTTTGTAAAATGTATTAAAAGTGATGGTAAATATTTTCTTAATATAGTATATTTATGTAAGTTTCCCAACCAAAAATGTAGTGCATCGCCAAACAGGAAATGTATTACTCATTGATTTTATCGTTATCTTTAAAGTGGTTATTTCTTATTGAAGCACGATTGCAAGTCGTACGAAGAGTAAATAAGGGGTTGGTCATTGTCTCAAACCTCTCTATGACTTCTTATTTAGGTTTATGTTCTTAATAAATTGAAGATGAGTTAAGTCCTGTCTTATCACCCCCGTGTCCTACGTCTGCATTTTTTTTTGTGCATACAGCTTCATTACCTAATTTCTAGTACAATCAACCTCTCACATCTCCCAAATGGAGTATTCACATACCTCTTTTGCATACGTTTAAACTAGGGGTATACATCACCGAGTCGGTTCGAATTTTTTAAAAATCAAACCAACCCATTTGTATCAGGTTAAAAAATATACAAACCAAACCAAATCAATAATAGTCAGATTTTTTCAATCTCAAATTTTTTCGGGTTGTTAAATTTTCTCGGTTTTTTTTTTATAAAGATTAAAGAGCTTGTGTTCTTTCAGTGATTTAAAGAAAACGTTGAACACTCACATGATTTTTCATCCCAAAAAAGCAATTAGTATTTTATTTTGCATTGCAAGCCTATGAGTTCAATAGGCAATTCTCCATTATATCTGAAACACAACTTCTCAAAAATTACTATTTTTATTTTGGACAAATCATAAAATAGTATCAGTAATCAAGAGTGGTTCATTTTACAACTAGCTAGTAGACTAGTACATTATAGAAATTCACGAAAGTAACATAGTGACATAAATAACTTGTATAGTCAAATTATTGTCGTCAAAAGTTAGTACGGGTTGTTTACATTCTCATCGTTAAATTCTACACCATCATTGCTTACAAAAATAAAAAATCATATTTTTCAAAAACTATAGCATGCATCTGCAAAGTAGACAATATAAATTAATAAGATGATTAGTAATGGATTAACTAAGTTGACGTTTAGTCCTTAGTTCTATTACTATTTAGGGCAAACAGTAATTTGATATTTAACAATCACAAAAGAATGAACTAATGCATTTGTTCCATTTAGTTAAGTTTAAGTACATCAACTGGCTAATCAATCCTCAAAGGTGAGTAGGATATTCTGAAAGAATTGAAACAACTTGAATACTAAATAAAATTCAAAAGCAGAACAGTTTTTAGTAACAATTTGAATATATAAAGTTACCTTCTTCAATTTCCTCAATTTTCTAGACTTCCTCTAAAATATCTTCAAGCTTGCACTATTTAAAAGACGATCGTACCCACTGTTGAGTGAAGATAAGTGTTTCTACCGTCTTTGAAGATAAAGAACTTCGATAACTATCAAAAATTCGATCACATGTACTAAAAGTTGACTCAGATGCAACAATAGAAATAAGAATAGAAAGGATATCCCTAACAACTTTGGCAACAATTGAATATCTGTTGGACGAAACTTTCCACCAACTCAAAATATTAAAATCATTGATCTTCACTACATCATCTTTCAAGTATATGTCCAAATTAAATTTTTTTTTTTACAACAAATCCCTCTTTTTTCGTGTGCTTCTCCCACTAAGATTGCAACAAATCACTACATTCACCCATCACACAATTATCATTCTCAATATTTTTGTTAGGATTTTCGGATCAAGAACAATTGTAGTGATTATATAAGAGTTTCAAAACATCTCTCATATCTTCAGACATTATCAAATAGCCTATGAAATAAAAAGAATATACTATACATATTGCATCTTGTATCTAGGATCCAACACAACATCAACTATTAGTAACATATTCATACTCTCAAACTTACCCCAATATTTATCCATCTTGGATTTCATTTTTGTTGCCATATCAACCAAAATGAGATCATCATGTTTAGTATACTTGACAATGTCATTTTGAAGATTAAAAAAATCATGAAAGAAAGAGTGGGAAGTAGAATTTAAGCTGCCCAAAAATTTTGAAGTTGCCTGATAAAAAATATTAAGAAACTTCACAAAAGCTTTCACATTCGTTCAATCATCTATTGATGAATTTTTTGTTGGTGTACTTTCTTCTCGACATTGCTTTTGATAATTCTGGTCATCCACACACATTCTTGTAAAAGCGTTTTCAAATTTTAAAGCTTTATCCAACATTTTGTATGTCGAGTTCCATCTAGTCTTAGCATCCAGATATACAAGACCACGAGTGTCTATCTTAACTTTCTCAACAAAGGACTTAAAAGTAGCTTATCTTGAAGAAGAAGAAGGCCTGACATATTTTATAGCACTTATTATATGAGAAATAGGATCAATTTGTTCATCCAGCCCCTCTTTTACAATCAAGTTTAAAGAATGAGCATTACATCTAACATGTAAATACTTATTTTCAAACATTACCCCTTTCCAATCTTCAATACGCTACTTTAAACTCTTAATGGCATCATCATTTGCAGTTGCATTTCCAAGGGCACTTTAAACAAGTTCTTAATGCCCCAACCTAATAAGCACTCCTCAATCCGCTTGGCAATGGTCTCACCTTTGTGATTTGGTGTTTGAAAAAAATTAAGAATTCTCTTTTGTAGATTCCATTGATGATCAATCCAATGTGCAGTGATAACCATATAAGTATAATTTTGGATTGACGTCCTTGTATCACTGGTAAGACAAACACGTTGGTTTTTTATAAGCTCATTAAGCTTTTCTTTCTCTTCTTGATAAATCCTTAGACAGTGTCGAGCAACAGTTACACAAGAAGGTACTTCAAAATCGGGAAAGGCTTTAGCCATTAATTTTTTGAATCCTTCTCCCTCAATAGTTGTAAACAATTGTTCATCAATAATTACAAATTTAACAATTGCTCTCTTAATTTCATCCATATTAAACACCCCTTTTTCAGTTGAAACACCTTCTAGCCAACCTCTTTTGGTAGGTTTTAATGTTGTTTGTCTCTTGTCGGACTTAAATGGAGACTTGTGACATTTCACAGTCAAATGATTCCATAATGTAGTCATCTCGTTGACACTATCAGCAACAAATGTTTTAGTACAATAGTTACATTTTGCCCTACATTTACCTCATTTAGCAATAAACTTAGAGAAATGATCCCAAATTTGAGATGTTTCTCTACTTGTAATTCCAGAGTTACAAACGATCAGAGGAGCTGCTCTTTTTTGCTTATTAGGAGGTGTGCGTCGAAGTGGAGTTACTTTACCTTCTTGTTGAGATATTGTCTACATAATTGAAGGAACATTAATAATCTCCTCTACATCCGTTACAGAAGGTGTACTTTCCATCCAAAAAGTAAGTTGTTGCACATACATAACAATAGTTATTAGTAATCTGATACAAGATTATGCTTCAACAAGACTTCCATTCAAGCATTGTGCACAAGTCTTAGAAGTATATTTCACTTTAAAACCAAAATAGATACACATATAGTACAAAATATTTGGTTAGAAAAGTTTGGTATATATTACTGCTACTGTTATTAAAATCTAATAGTCTCTTAAATTTTTATTTCTATCACTTGTTTTTCATTATCTCTGCGGAGCATTATGATGTTTACAGTACAAACCTCTAACAAATGGAATCAAAAGCAATGAGTCGAACACTTACCCATTTTTCATTGCATTGAAACAACATAAGTAGAGAGATCACTAAGTAAAACTTATTATATACAAAAAGATTATCATCATCTTCATCATGCTAAGCTTTACACACCATAGATATGGACCCCAAGATGTATAATTTTAAGGTCTATATCTATTATTCAACTACCCAAAATTGTGATGTTGTTGACAATAACAATACAAGAAAAATATCTAAAAACAAGTTAATAGAAATTACTTACCAGATTAAGATGAGTTGATGATGCTTTGAACTAAAATAGAAAAGACGAGCTTAATATATGCTCTAATTTCTAAGGAGTAAAACCTAATCGTGACTAAGCTTTGAAGGTGAAGAGTTGCTATTGAGCTACTGACCTAATGGCCTTTGTTAAATGAGATATAAAATATTGTATAGGCTAGTTGATTATTCCTTTGCCATTATATAATGTATTTGAGTTTTTGTTTATTCCTTAAAATAAGAAGTGGACTCAAGTCAACTATGTAGCCCAAGCCCCAAAGTCCACTAATATTAAACATAAAATTGGCACAAAGATAAAGAAAAATATATAAATTAATAAACATTTTTTTGTATAAAATAAAACTATAAATAAATAAATATATAATGTTGGGTTGGTTTGGTCTCAGATTATTTTTTTTTTAGTTAAAATCGAACCAAACCAATCATAGTCGGGTATCTTTTTCAATACCAAACCAAAAGCCAAACCACTAGTCGGGTTTTTTTTCGATTTGACTCGATTTGTAGTTCGATTTGGTTTGATTTTCTATTCGATTTTGTGCACCCCTAGTTTAAACCATCTTAATCAGCTTGTCTCGTATTGTCCGTCATGAGTAGGGCTTAGAGTTTGATCGGTTTGATTTTTCTATTTTCGGTTAAGCAATAATGTGAAACCAAACTTAAATAAATTTGGTTCGATTCGATTATTACGATTTATGTTTGATTTATTTCTGTTTGGTTTTTGATTTGACCAAAATTAATTAACAGTGGCCTGCGGGTTGTGGCATAAGGCTGTGGTGTTGTTCAAATAATACAACAATCAACATTAACTTCTATAACACTCAACACTCAACAATACTCTCGAGACTCTAAAAATCTATGCCATACAGTTTCACTTTTGCCTTCATATTTCAACAAATATTTAACTTGTAACTTATCATTTCATCGACTAAAATAACCAAACAAAAGGGATAATTCTTATCCAGCAGGACAGTAGGTAGCATTCATTGTTTCAACCTCCCGTGTGTCATCTATAAAAAAATGAAACAAACAAGAAGAACAACAATCAACCACACATTATTGATTACAAACTAACAGTAACACCTAGCAGCAAATCAGAAGCATTTGTTGATCGTTGATACATTTCTTATCATAGGCTTTGAAATCATACATCAATTGTGAATACATTAGATTGACTCAGTTCAATTGTTGTTTTAGGATAATATTGATTAGGTATAGTGCATATGTTGTATTATATTTAATTAGATTTTTTAAAAACAAATAATTAGTAGAAATGTCTATTAGAATTATTTGTAATAAAGATGCGGCAACAAAAAATGAAATTGATATGGAGAAATCAACATGAGAGAGAAGCTATGCGGGAAAAAGATTGACGAGGAAGTGTCCTTTAAGGAGATGTTCTATCACTCCATATTGAAAAACAGTCAATCCACAAACAACATCAAGGACAAACCTAGAGGAAGATATGTTAATTGATGAGCCAATGGGGAATGTGAAAACAAACACAGAAAGCACAATCCCCACAAACGAAGGAATGGAGGCGATGAGCACTGAACTTTGAGGCACAAGGCGCGCGCACGAGCAGTTACGGGTTGTGAGACTCAGCAGCCAGCGAGGACTGAGCAACGACTGACCTAAGACGACAAGCTGATAGATGAACTGTGCCATATCGAGAATTGAGAGATGGAGTGTAAATTACATAAATCTTATAATTTTGATATGAAATTACAATCTATTCCTAATAAGTTTTTAATTACATTAATCCCTTAAAAATTAAAAAACGGATACAATAATCAAAGCTTAGATACATTAATATGTAGTTCAGTTACATTAAATATTATTTTGAACACATTAGTATGTATCTCAAATACATTAAAAACTATATCGGATACATTAATATGTATCTCAGGTATATCAAAAGCTAGCTCAGATATATTAAATGCTGGCTCAGATACATTATTATGTAGCTCGAATACATTAAATACCGACTCAGATACATTAATATACATCTCGAATACATTAAAAAATAAGAAATTTTAGAGATTTTAAAAGTAATAGGAGATAATGGAAATAATTGAACCAAAAGTGTACTTTTTATAAGGGTTGTGGGCTATTCATGTTACAAACAAAATTTCAAATGAATATTAAATATCAAAAGATCAAATGATATGTTAGGTGTATTTTACATATGTTTTTTTAATTCAAATAATTCAAAATATTATTCATAACATTCTTAAATTCGTGTAAAATTATAATAGAAAATGAATTAAAATAGAGTGAGTATAAAACAATTTAATAATCATTAATAAGTTAAAATAATCAATTGACATTAAAATCAATGATTTTATTATAGTTGTTACCTTTTTATTATAAATGTTAGATTTTAAGTTTCACAAAATAAAAATGATCATATAAATAAACATAAATTTACCAAACAAAGATGAAAAATAAATATTAACTATTAAAAACATTTTGATTTGACGTAAATAATTAAAATAATTGTAATTATCTATTTTAAAATTATTTATTTTTCTTTAATTTAAGATAACTATTGATAAAATAAAATATTATCAACACAATTTTGTTGAAGGAAGCTGATGGAACAGATCAAGCGAACAGGTTCGATGAAGTTGTCTGACGAGTTAGAGTTTGAGTTACACTAGGACTAGACTACTCAATCCTAATTTATATACAAGTCTATACTTTGTACGTCTTAAACCGATGTAGTTGACTAAGATAAAGTGTAAGTAATATATTCGTGTTGTAGTAGGATTCCTAGTGTAGCTAGTATAAGATTATCTCCTATATAAAGAGTATGTAACTCAATCATTCAATCATCAATACGATCCTTGAATATTCACATATATGTGAGAATTCTACATAGTATCAAAGAAATAAAGCTTTTCCTCACTTTAACGTATTAGATCTAACCAAAAACAACCAAATTATCAAACCACAAAGTCCCCTTCTACAAACACTCTTTCGACCTCTTCACTTTATCACCTTATTTCATCCTGCTCTATTAAACTTAAGCCGACAAACTATCTTCTATGTAGGACACAAATGACTCAGTTGATTCAAGTGATAAGATTAACATATCTCATCATAAAACCACGTAAAGGGACCTGTTCCACTGGACAGACTACTGAGAAAACTGTAGCAGGTGAGAAGGGTGAAGAATACTGCAACATTGTTGATGACTGAGAGGAGAAGGATGTGTTACTAAGGAGTTGGATATCAAACACCTTGACAGAATAAAACATATACCTGATCGTAGGCTGCTCAACTGCCAAGAAGATATGAGAATGCTTGGAAGAAGCATATCTTCAAGAAACAACAGCTCAAGCAACAACTGCAAAGCGTGAAGCTGGAAACCAAACCAATTGATGAATACATTAAGGAATTCAAGGCATATGTGATGGCTTTGCAACTATTCACAAGCCTGTACATTAGGATAGCAAAATGATTAATTTTGCTAGAGGTTTAGGTCTTAAGTACAAGACCTTCAGAACTGTCATGTTAGGTAAGGCCTCGTATTCTACTTCTAATAAATTTATTAATGCTCTTAGAGGTTTTGATATGAGGGAGGATGAAGAAGAAGTGCATCCACAAATCATAACATGGCATTCTCAGCCCAAAGAAGCAGAAGAAGAGGAAATTACTCTCAAAGAAAAGGAAATAATAACTTTAATTCCAGAGGAAGAGGATTTAAGCATGCTGGACAAGGAACAAGTTCTTATAATAGCAGAAGCGGACCTGGTCCTCAGAATAGTCCTTTAAGTCGAAGTCATGAGAGGAATAATTCTGATGTGTGTCAAATTTGTCGTAGGAATAACCATACTGCTTTGAAATGTTTTTACAGGTGAGATTACTCTTACCAAGCCGCAGATGAGATACCAAGCATTGGCTGCTACTAATCTTCAAAACACTGATGACACCTTGTATGTAGACTCAGGGGCAAGTAGTCATATGACGCATAAATCAGGTATCCTAACTGATCTTAAACACTATAATAGACCAGATAAAATTATTATTAGGAATGGATCAAAATTAGACATAAAAAATGTTGGGAATACATCCAGATCAGGGCTAAAATTAAAGGAAGTTCTTATAGTCCCTAAGATTAATAAGAATTTACTCTCAGTTAGTAAGCTTGCAAAGGATAATTGTTGCAATCTTGCATTTGATGAAACTAACTTTATTGTAAAGGACGAGAAGACAAGGACAGTGCTGGCCAAGGGAACTAAAAGGAATGGACTCTATGCTTTGGAAGATAACAATCTCTATGCTTTAACTACTGCACACGTTTGGAACACATCAGACAACATATGGCATACTAGATGAGGGCATCCTAGTTTGAAGTTTTTAAAGTTTTTGAATAGTAATAGTTGCATCAATGTCAGTAGTTGGAATAAAATGCCTACTGTTTGGTCTAGTTGTCAGTTGGGAAAGAGTTGTAAACTTTTTTTTGGTTTGAAAAATAAAATTGAGAAAAAACCTTTATTGAAAATCTATTGTGACTTATGGGGACCTGCCTCTGTCGAATTTTCCTAACATATGAAGTATTATGTCATTTTTGTTGATGATCACACAAGATATACATGGATTTATCTACTGAAAAAAAGTCTGAATTCTTGGAGACCAATCTAAAATTTCAGAAAATGGTGGAAAAACAATTTTCTAAAGAGATTTTCAGTGTGATGGAGGTGGTGAGTTTATCCAAACAGACTTCATTAAGCATTTAGAAGATCATGGCATTGTGAGATATATTTCATGTCCTAACACACCTGGAAAAAAAATGGAGTTGCAGAGAGAAAACATAGGCATATTGTGGAGATTGACTTAACTCTACTACTTCATGCTAATCTACCTTTGTTTTTATGGGTTAAAGCTTTCATAATTGCAGTATTTATCATCAATAGCTTGCCTTCATCAGTCCTAAAATTGGTGACTCCATTTTTAAGTTGTATGAGGAACAACCTGATTACAACAGTCTAAAAGTGTTCGGGTGTAGATGTTTTCCATATATCAAGGGAAACAATAAGTTCAGTCTAAAGACCTATCCTTATGTATTCATTGAGTACAACAACTTACACAAAGGATATAGATGTTATCATCCCTCTACAAGGAGGGTTTACATATCCAGACATGTTGTGTTTGATGAAAACACATTACCTTATGTGTCTCCAGAGCAATCTCAGACTAACATTAATGTCTCATCTTACCTTGCTACTTTTGTTAAATCTTTCTCTAGACTGCAGGCATATGATAATTATGATTCAGGGGGAGTACAGGATGCTATCCCACACATTACTAATGATAAAGCTACTGCACCTCATGTACTCATTGATGATAAGAGTATTATTGACATCTCAGGCGCAGGATTAAATGTTGAGGATCGGGTTGAGGTTGATGACCCATATAGTAGTATTGAAAGTCCAGTTGCAGATTTTGAATCTGCCTGCAGCTGTGAGGAACATGTTGCTCTTATAGGTCCAGCCAATGATCATCATCAAACAACCACTTTAGTTGATGTACCAATTGTCCATAACTTGATAATGCTATACTCGAGTCCACTACCTTGGTTTATGTACTAATTGAGGTACTTCCTACACCATAAGGGCACCATATGATCACGAGGAACAAGGTGAAGGAACAACACTTGTCACTTGTTGCTCAGAGCAGCACAAAAAGTGTGAGAGAACCAAATACTACTAAAGAAGCACTAAAATCACCTCATTAGCTTGCAGCAATGCAGGAAGAGATTTATGTTTTACATTCTAACAAGACATGGATTTTGTGCCAAAATCTCCTGGTATGAATTTGGTTGGATCAAAATGGGTGTTCAAGACAAAATTAAAAGCTAATGGAATAATAGATAGATATAGGTCCAGACTTGTGGCAAGGAGATTCTCGCAGCTTGAAGGGATATATTTTGAAGAAACATTCAGTCCCGTGTGTTTTATTTTAAAGGAAAAAATATTTTATAAATATTTAGACTTGGTTTTAAGTCGCCAATTAATTTTTGAGAAAAATCAAGAAAACTTTATTATTCAAAAAACATAACAATAAATCTAGTGAAAACTTTTAAGGAGGTTCGAGGGTTCACATTTATATTTTAGGAAGGTTCTTACGGCACCTAAAATATTTGCTAACTCGCGATTATCCGACAACTAATTTGTTTGGCTAAAATGTCTAACTTAAATTTTTGATATAAAATTATTTAAAGTTGTTTGAAAGAATTAAGTATTAATTTACTATTTAAGTGAGATATCTCACTTGCAAAATTTATTGTTTATTTTTAAAAAAACTATTTAGATTCGATTGATTTAGTTTGAATCGTCAAGACGAAATAGCGCTTTGTGGGGGGATTTGAATTCTTTAACGCTAGAACTAACGACAATTAATTGACAATCAAACAAACAACAAAATAAGAGAGATAGAGATATATATAGAGAGAGAGAGTTGGGTTCAAATCCGGATTCTGTCCGCCTGGACCGGTATCTGGACCCATTTTATTTTGTGCTTAGGCCCAAAATAACACAATGTAAATATTCAAAAGTAAAGGAGGCCTTTTGACGCAACTTCTTTAATTCTCCCATTTGTTTTGAGCACTTGCATTTCCTGTTTACAAGCTTGGTTTCCAGCTTCCCTTTCAAACCCTTGTTCTATTGGTGAGAGGTTGGCTTGAGAGGAGACTATATTAAACCTCTTTAGCCCACTTCGAAATGCCAAAGAGATTGGAAGAGAGTCCGGTGGGCTCACGCGAAAGGGCATGCAGTGAAGACAAGTGAAAGAATTAGCAAATGAATACAACATTTATAATAGAAGTAAGAAAAGAAAAATAAGATGTAACAGTGCTATTACTAACGAAGGAAAATATATGAAACAAAACCAAACCACCTGATGAAAAAAGGCAATTAAATTTTCAACCTTACTACCTCCCTTAAATCCACTCTAAAAGCTACACTTTTGACATATCCAAACAAGAACCAAACACATATGTTAAAATACATGAACACAAACATTAGTTACATTAATTTCTTGTCAAGGAAAAAAAGATATGCAGAAGGATACATCTATTTGGCAAGAAATGGAAGACAATAACAATCAAAACTCTAAACTAAAGCAATGACAATCAAGAGATGTGCATTAGTGATATTTCTATTGACAACATTATCTTCTCGACAACAAAAAGGAAGTAATCCAACTAATTCCATATGAATGCTCACGTAACTAATGAAGCATGAATCACACTTTGTACAATACACATTAGGAAACCCATTTGAATATTACAAATAACTTCTTTAAGGCAAGCTAAATAATTGACTAAGAGATAAGATAAAATAATTATAATAAGTGACTTTATACTCAATTGAACACGAAATATACCCTCAAAAGTATTTCAAAAAAATATAGTCATTTCACCTTAACCTACCAAAGGTGAGGCTTCGCAAATAACCAAGAATCAAAATCTATTTAACATATGTGAATCATATCAATCTTTAGGCAAAGAAAACTTCCATCAAGAGCAAAATAGGGAACAAAATCTCACTTATGCATAACCACTCAATCATAGAGGATTTAAACAAGATAAATTCCACATAAAGATCTAGAATATATGAAATCAAATGCAAGAAAATGAACCCTCTATTTAAATCTTGCTAATCAAATGTTAGTATGAAACAATGACAATTAGGCATATTCGATATGAAGAATAATGAAGGCGACATAATTAATAATTACTTACTTTATTGGAACAAATTAAGCTTAAACAAGGAGGAATGAAACATAATCAAATATGGACCAAAACTATTAGACCTATTATGAAGAAAATCAAACAGATACACATTCTAGTCAAGTAACAAATTCCAGCCACATGAATCCGCAATATCATTATCAGACAAATACATGGCCATGGTCGAGAAAAAACATTAACTAATGGTCTTTCTCATCAACAGCCAAATCTAAGTTATGGTAGAAGGCAAAAGACTGGAAAGATACAAGAATGGTTTGAAAAGAATAGTTTATTAATAATTCCAAATAAATGGGTGATTTAAACCAAACAGGAATTCCAATCCAAAACTAACTCCCTGTTATTGATGACAAACCGAAAAAACCTACAAAAAAAGGTTGGTCATCGAATAGTGAACAGGGATGCAAGCAAAAGCTAAACACCATTTAATTTTGAGACTTGTACACCAACAATATATGTTGAATAAAATTCAAAACTTGAAGCTTTGATTCGTTCATCCCTCTTGCAGTGAAAAAAAAGGATGACCGACATCAAAAACCAAACCTTATCACATATTCCTGATGACAAAAATAGACTAAAGCAAGTAAACTAGAATAACAAATTTTAAGCTACAGACATATTCACAATCTACATAGTCATGAGAACTTAAGAGACAAACACGAGAAGAATGACGAGTTTCAAGATAAACACAATTTCGAGATGCATATTTACCAAATATATCCATTTGAACCACATTCTCAAATAACTAGTTATAAAGGATTGAATATGAGAAACTCACGGAATGCTTAATGAACAAACCAGCAGTAAACAAAACCACGTTGAACCTCATAAAAGAAAATCATCTAACTCGTGTTCTACTCACAACCCTCATGGATATTCGAAGGTGAGTAACTTACACAAAGCAGACATTTCATATATTAGTTGACAGAACCGAACTCATTCAAAAACCAAGCAAGTTTTTGCCGTATGACAACAATAAATAAAAAAGAAACAGAGATGACTGAGAAAAAGAAAAAAAAAGAACAACAGACCACTTCAACATCGATATAAAAAAGGTAAGATTAGAAAGGATTTTTCACCTTTTTTGGGGCAGCAAACGGAGACAATTGACGAGCAGGACAAGAATTCTTCCACCTTACGAAGAGATTTCTATCAGGCTTAACCTGTTCATAAAAAGTATTAAGTTTTGATAAGTATAGAGTAATATCTATAAACAATTTTAATTATAAATTTGTATTTCTACCTCTGCAATCTCAGCTTTCAACTCTGCATATTTTTGTTCAAAATCAACACCATGATTTTTCGAGGTTCCTTGCTCTTTCAAATCATGGTGACTGAGAGATTGATTTAAAATAGTGTCATCTAGACTCGGGCAACAAACCAAGAAGTTCGAATAAAAATACCGGACCCAAAACAATTGGTAACACGAGTCACTTCCTTGCCTTTCCTTGAAATATATTTACTTTTTTTTGAAATTCTTTCGCTCAAACTCTCTTTTGCCTTAGCTAAAAAATTTGAATAAAGTCTCAAACTACACTTTTGGAAAGAAAATTTCTTCTCCCCAATTTTTATACTTCTTTCTCACAGTGAAAAGAGGAGGTATATATGGGAAGATATTAGGGTTTGAAATTGGGGGAAAAGGAGATAAATTGATAAGAACAAGTCCCACCCCCAAATTCAAATTCAAAATTCTTTCATCCTTTTGGAGAAACAACCTTTTCTGAAGGTTTAGCTCCATTCCGGAAGAGGAAAGAAAAATGGACGACTTTGTTGGATCAATCGTCCTTGAAGGCTACAACGTGGCACAATCTCCCGCTGGCGAGGATGAAATAATACTGCCTTTGTTATTGCTCGTACGAAAATAAAGACGTTGACGAAAAACAGAGTGATGCTGCCTTCGTTGCCTTTTTGCGAACTCGTCGTTCACTGGAATTGAATTATACGCGATGGGTTTCTTCACTCTGCTTGTGTGTCGCTTCCCTTAAGAAGGAGAGGAACTTGGGGGTGGGTTAAAGGCATTAGGTATAAGCCTTTGTCATATGTATTAACTGGGCCGATTTAAGGAAAAGGGGAAAGGGTCGGGTCTGTTGGAATGTGTTGGAAGAAGAAGAATTTGGACTGGGTTGGAATTTTTGTGAGAGATTAGATATTGTCAAATTCTTGAGGTATTGGGCTGTGTTGGGTCAATTGGAATTGCCAAAATTTAGAAACCACCAAACTTCTTCCTCAAAATTTATAAATTAGCTGAATTGAGCTACTTGGTGAGTTCCACTATAATAAATAAATAAGATGAATTAAAATTTATTAATTAACAAGCTTCTTAATTTTAACGGATTACAATAATTAACTTAATAAACCAAACAACTCAAAACTTTTACCACAATTTTAAACTAGACTAATTTAATAAAATACCTACTGAAAATTAAAATCTTTTTTTGAGGTGATTTTGACATTTTACGAAATGTACTAATCATATACATAATTATGTAAACCATATATATTATCTAAAAAAATACAAAAAGGATAAAATAAATTGAAGGATATTTTGAATTTTTTTTTATAAAATTAATTATTTCAAATCGTTTGGGAATTAAGAATCTCGTGAATTAATTTCATCAGGGAGGGTAAAAATTGGGTGTCACCACTGTGGTTAAAGCAACTACTATTAGGGTGGTTCTATCCATTGTAGTCAGTTCAAAGTGGGAAGTTAGACAACTAGATGTCAAAAATATCTTTCTCCATGACTTCTTACAAGAGGAGGTGTATATGAGCCAACCTCCTGGTTTTATTGATCCCAAGTATCCTCAGCATGTATGTCTACTTAAAAAGGTATTATATGGTTTTAAACAAACACCAGATATTACTCATGCTGTGAATTTAGCAAGCCAATCTCTGCACTTTGGACTTAGACTTATTTCACAATCACCATGTAGTTTTTTTGGGTACTTCGATGTTGATTGGGGAGGTTGTACCACTACCTGGAGATCAACTACAGGCTATAACATCTGCCTAGGTGCAAACTGTATTTCTTGGACCTCCAAGAAACAATCCACAGTTTCTCATTCAAGTGTTGAAGCTGAGTATAGAGCACTTGCCTCCGCTGCATCAGAGATGACATGGATCATGTATCTACTTCATGATCTTGGGGTGTTTCTTCGATCTTTACCTACATTGTATTGTGACAACCTGAGTGATTTGTACATGACAGTTAATATAGTTATGCATGCTAAAACTAAACATGTTGAAATGGACTATCATTTTGTTCGTGAGAAGGTGGATAGAGGACAACTTGTTACTCAATTTGTCAGGTCTAAGGATCAGCAAGCAGATATTCATACAAAACCATTAACCAAACAGGTTTTTGGTGAGTTTCATCGCAAGCTAGGAGTTACAGTTCCTCTACTCACTAGCTTGAGGGGAAGTGTTGAAGGAAGCTGATGGAACGAGTCAAAGGAACATGTTCGATGAAGCTGTCTGACGAGTTAGAGTTTAAGTTACACTAGGACAAGACTACTCAATCCTAATTTTTGTACAAGTCTATACTTTGTATAACTTAAGCTGATGTAGTTGACTAGGATAAGGTGTACATAATATATTTGCATTGTATTAGGATTCCTAGTGTAGCTAATATATGACTCTTCTTCTATATAAGGAGTATGTAACTCAATCATTCAATCATCAATACAATCCTTGATTCTTCACATATCTGTAAGAATTCTACAAATTTTTCATTGATTATAGGACTGCATAGTAAAGGATGGAGAGTTCGGAAACTGTATTAACTGAAACTATTTTTTCCATTAATGTGTGTGAAGGAACTATAAACTAAAAATAATTAAGATTAGATTAAAGTATATAGTTATGCATAAGAAAATATAATCTGAAATTGGTTTTCTTTTACGCTTGTTTTATTTTTTTAATAGTTAATAAATAATTTTATATAACACATAAGTAATAACAATAGGTTTTATGTTTCAAACATGCATAATATAAATTTTTTATGCAATTAAAATAAAACTTCAATGTATTACAAATATAAAATATTGAAAACTTCTTAAATTGTATATAAATTAAAATAAAAATAAATAGTTAATTGGTATTTTGTTTTTAAAAAAATTTCATTAATTTTGCAATCGACAGTTTCTATTGCATTACTTGTTCTTTTTTCTGTTAAATTTCAATTGGTAGATTTTTTTTGTATTAGTTCTTTGTTTAGCTTGAGTTTATAAATAAGAGATATTTCAATTATGAAAAGAAAGAAGAAAATTCTTAATAAACTACCTATATTTTAGGAATTTATTATTGTCTTTTAACATAATTAGAAATTAAAAAGTTAGTGACATTTATAGAAATTTAAAGCTGATCTCATCTATTTGCAACATATTTTAATGTGAGAGAAAATAAATTACAATCACAAAATGAAAAAAAATATAATTTTTTTCATCAAGATAGTGCGGGTACAATTCTGTTCCTCCCTTCATTCTACACTCCTAAGATTTATTTATGATTCGAGGGACGTTACACTACAACAAAAATAATCATTAGAATTAATTGCCGCTAAATATGTATTTTTAACGGCAATTGTCACTCTTTGTATATGTCCCTAAAGCCTTTAGGGAATTTGGTTCTAATGACACTTAACTAATGTCAGTATAGGCTTTAGCACTCTTTATTAATATCATTATTTAATGCCGCTAAAAGTTGTTTTTGTTGTAGTGTTAGTGGCGTATTTCTCAAGCTACGATAATTTAGATTTGACCTATATATGAATATTCCATGACTTTTTTGGAATATTTGAGATATTAATCTTTGAAAATATCTAAGAGTTTATGGGATATTTGAGATGCCTTTTAAAGGATATAATACCCTTTATATAGGCATAAATCAGGGTTTATGGTTGAGTAGCTCCAACATCCCGTAGCTAAACCAGATAAAAAATTAATTTTTCAGAAAATCTACAGGTGCAACAGATGAGACCATCGACGGACCATAGCCTGATCCACGGTCCATCCTGCACAACCATCGAAGGGGTCAGAAACTCCCAAAAATCTCACCCTAGGAAAACTGGTGAAGTGTTGGTCGACAGACAGACTTACGGTCCGTAGTCCATGACCGTCGATCGATACCCTCTTCACCCACTCTCTGACAAGAGCCACGAATAACCTGCACGGTTCGTAGGTGGACCTACGGTCCGTATGTGGGAATTAGCAAACATTTAAGGGGAAATGCAGTTGGGTCAACTTCAAATGGTCATAAGTCTTATCACAAAATAAATTAGGTGTTACATGACAAATCCACATATAGATAATTGAATTATATTTCCATAGACACCGGCTTTGCTAAAATCAGACCTTCGAGTAAAAAGTTATGCCCGTTTTAGTAAAGGCTTGTCGAACAGGCCCAACCGACGGGGCGTCGGTCAATCAATGGACCGTCAGTCCTTGTCGTCGATTGGTCCGACATCAACTTACCCAGGGGTATTTTGGTGTTTTTCCAATTCATTTAAACCTTAAGTTGTTTGACCCTAAATCATCAGATTTAGTCAGTTTATGCCTAGAAACATAAATAAAACATATCTAAGTCAAATCATTAAATCAAAACTTAGAAAATTAGAAGCAAAAGAGGAGAAAAAGCTCAAGAACCCTAGTTCAAGAACGCAACAAGTTCCAGTAGTTCTAGCCCCAAAACTTAAGTATTTTTCTATGGATTTCATCACCAAGTATGTGGGATTTCACTAGTGGATTCCTTTTACCTATTGGGTCTCTAGTTTTCAGTCAGATTCTTGATTCTTCTGTCATGATTAAACCTAGGGTTTCTAGAACCTCAACAGAACTTCATGAATTATTAAATATAGGTTCCAAATCAAATTATCATATTATTACTCAGATTATCGCATGAATTTCATAACCCTAGCTTTGTATTTATTTAGTTCTTGATTACACATGCTAGGTCAGATATTTCAGACACTTCAGATATACATGCCTTAGTTATAAATGCATAATTACCAGATTAATTGTTTCATTCTCAGTTTGCATGTTCAGTTTCGAGCTATCCAGTATTTATAGAAATTCAGATATAATTAGTTAATTACAAAATTCATTGGGAGTAGCATAATACCGAGTTGGACTAGGGTTTAGCGTACCCAATAGTCCCAGAACTACTAGCCAAGTAGGTTGTAAGTCCCCTCTATAGGCAATCAGTTTAGTGATCACACCAAGCATGCCTTTATACCTTTGGCAGGGCATATTGGGTCCTCTTGATGGGGCGTGTACAACGGATTCCACATTTCGCTTATGTGGTTTTATTATCGATTATTAGTAGATCCCACAGTTTAGTCAGACTCTCTGCATTGACCATTTATCAGTATATTCAGTATTTAGTTTCAGCATGTTATAAATTGGTCATTGCATCCAATTAGCTCAGAAATCATCACATCACGTTCAGATTATTATACTTATTTTTGTGCTTGTTCAGTTATGTTTTATTTTAGCTTTACTCTATCCTACATGCTAAGTACCTTTCAAGTACTGACACATACGTTGGCTACATCTTCTCATGATGTAGGTTCAGGTTCTCAGCATCCAGATTACGCATAGATCGATTTTCGATCTCCAGTTCAGCAGATTCAGTGGTGAGTCCTCATTCTCCGAGGACAACAGTCATGAGTTTCATTTCAGTCTTTAGTCATTTAGTTTCAGTTTTGCTGGATTTAGCTAGGGCTTGTCCTTGTATTTCTAGTCTAGTTTAGAGGCTTATTTCAGACATAGTTAGTTTCAACTTAGTGTTGAGTTAGTAACTTCATTGTATTAAACTCATCAGTTTTCATTTATATTAGTTTTAGCATATGGGTATTCCCATCTTTTCATTATAAGTTATTATTTAGCTTCCACATCAGTTTATTATCTTTAGTATGTTCATGATCATACCAGCAGGGTTAGCTTGGGATCACTTGTGGTCTTAGATCCGTATCCGCATCTCAGGGGTAGCTCGGGGCGTGACAAAACTTGGTATCAGAGCGCTAGGTGTAAGTGTCCTAGGATGTCTGAAAAGCCGCACTAAGTAGAGTCCTTTTCATGGGTGTGAAGTGCACCACATCTAATAAGAGGGAGGCTATGAAGTGTTTTCGGGAAAACTGAGGTATGATCTTATTCCATTCTAACTTGACGTTCTACGTTTCAGATCATGCATCCTCATAGAGCTAACACTAGGAATGCGAACGCCAGAAATCTTAATGCAGCTCCTCCAGCCCCAGATCAGGAAGTCTTTAATATTGAGTTCATAAATGCCATACAGATGTTGGCTCAGAGTATGACTAACCAGAATAATCGGGTTCATGCTCATGTGAATGAAAATGGTGGATCAGTAGTAGCAAGGGTCCATGACTTTGTTAGGATGAATCTACCTGAGTTCTTAGGATCGCAGACTAATGAGGATCCTCATAATTTCTTAGATGAGATCAATAAGATCTTTGAGGTAATGCAAGTCACTTGGAATGATTGGGTTGAGTTAGCATCAGACCAGTTGAAGGATGTTGCTCATATCTGGTACACTCAGTGGAAGGAGAATAGGGGTGAAAATGCGGCTCCTATCACTTGGGATTGCTTTAGTGAGACTTTTCTCGACAGGTTTTTACCAATAAAGTTGAGAGAAGCAAAACTCCAAGAATTCATGAACTTAAGGCAGGGTAACATGACAGTCCAAGAGTATGGACTCAAGTTTAACCTGGACTTAAGTTTAACCAACTCTCTAGTTATGCTCCTCACATGGTTGTTGACTCCAGGGCTCAAATGAATAAGTTTTTGTATGGAGTGTTAGATTTAGTGAAAATTGAGTGTAGAAATGTGATGTTACTTGGAGATATGAACATCTCTAGACTTATGACTCATGCTCATCAGGTTGAGGGTGATAAGATTAGGGAACAGGCTAAGGAAAATAAGAAGGCTTGGACTGGGAACTATGACTATTCTCAGCAGAAATCAGGTGGTGGAAATCGCTCAAAGGGTCATAAGAATTTTTGGCTCCTGCCCCTTCATCAGCTAGTGTTCCATCCTGAAGAACAAATATGACCAGAAGGGTAGAGCACCATACTCTAAATCTCAGGGAAGTGTTTCAGGCACCAAGACTTACCTCACTTGCCTTAAGTGTGGTAAGAACCATCCGGGCGAGTGTCTTGCAGGAAAAGCGGGATGTTTTGGTTGGGTCAGTTTGGTCACAGGTTGAGGAATTGTTCTTCAAGACAAGGTCAAGGAGGCGATAATGGTAGAGCTCAGTATACAACTTCAGTAGCACCATCAAGTCGCCCAACTCAGCAATGTAACTCATCTGGTACAGGTGGTGGTCAGTGCCAGAACAGGTTGTATGCTCTTTAGGCTTGCCAGGACCAGGAAGGTTCTCCTAATGTAGTCACTAGTACGTCAGTGTATTTCACCTTGATGTTTATGAAATGTTAGATCCAAGGGCTACTTTTTCAATTGTAACTCCTCACATAGCAGTCCAATTCAATGTTAGTCCAGAAACTCTCTCAGATTCTTTCTCAGTCTCTACTCCAATCGGTGACCCAGTTATAGATTGACGGGTATACAGAAATTGCTTTGTCACAATTTATCAGAAAGTCACCTCAGCAGATCTAGCAAAGTTAGAAATGGTAGACTTCGATGTCATTCTAGGCATGGATTGGTTACACTCATGTTCTTCCTCAGTCGATTGTAGAACTAGGATTGTTCTTTTTTAGTTTCCATACAAACCAATCTTAGAATGGAAGGGTAGTAGCTTAGCGCTTATGGGTCGATTTATTTCTTACTTAAAGGCTAAAAAGATGATATTTAAGGATTATCTCTATCATATAGTTTGGGTTAAGGATTCTAGCCTTGAAACCCCAACTCTTGAGTCAGTTCCAGTAGTCTGTTAATATTTAGAAGTATTTCTAGAAAATCTTCTCGGAGTCCCTCTCAAAAGAGAAATTGACTTTGGAATTGATATCCTTCCAGATACCAAGCATATTTCTGTTCCTCATTAAAGAATGGCTCCAGCAGAGCTTAAGAAATTGAAAGAGCAGTTGAAAGACCTTCTAGATAAGGGCTTCATCAAACCTAATATTTCACCATGGGGTGCACCAGTGTTATTTGCAAGGAAGAAATATGGTTCTCTCAGAATGTGCATTGACTATAGAGAATTGAACAAGGTCACAATCAAAAATAAGTATCCCATCCCTAGGATTGATGACTTATTCGACCAACTTCAGGATGCTAGTCACTTCTCAAAGATAGACCTTAGATTGGGTTATTATCAGCTTAGAGTCAGAGATAGTGACATTCTGAAAATAGCCTTCATAACTCAGTATGGTCATTACAAATTTGTAGTTATGTCATTTGGACTAACCAATGATCCTGCATCTTTTGTGGATTTGATGAACAGAGTGTTCAAATGTTAATTGGACTTGTTCGTTATCGTCTTCATCGATGATATCCTCATTTACTCTAGGATTGAGGAAGAACATGCAAGTCATTTGAGAGTTGATCTACAGACTCTCAAGGATCACTAGTTATTCGCTAAGTTTAGCAAATGTGAGGTTTGGTTGCAATCCGTTGCTTTTCTTGGTAACATTGTATCTAGCGAAGGGATCCGAATGGATTCACAGAAGATAGAAGCAGTGGCCCAGACCTACCTCTTTTACAGATATCAGAAGTTTCTTAGTTCTAGCAGGTTATTACAGAAGGTTCGTGGAAGGATTTTCATCCATAGCCTCACCATTGACTAGGTTGACTCAGAAGATGGTAAATTTTAATGGTGAGATGATTGTGAGAAAAGCTTCACACAATTAAAAACTAGATGGACTACAACTTCTGTCTTGACTCTACCATATAGTTCAAATGGTTATGTGATCTATTTAGATGCATCCAGAGTTGTCCTTGGTTGTGTGTTGATGCAACGAAATAAGGTTATAGCGTATGTCTCTATACAAGTTAAGGTGAATGAAAATAACTATCCAACCTATGACCTAGAGCTTGCATCAGTGGTGTTTGCACTCAAGATATGGAGACAGTACTTGTGTGGTGTTCATGTAGATGTGTTCACCGATCATAAGAGTCTTCAGTATGTGTTCACCCAGATAAAGTTAAATCTCCGCCAGAGGAGATGTTTAGAGTTCCTTAAGGATTATAATATGAGTGTGCATTATCATCCGGTTAAGGCAAATGTAGTAGAAAATGATTTTAGTAGATTATATAAGGGTAGTGTAGCCCATGTTGTAGAAGAAAGGAAGGAGCTAGTGAAGGATGTTCACAGGCTTGTTCGCTTGGGAGTTCGCCTTATGAGCATATCAAACAGTGGTGTAATAGTTCAGAATGGGGAAGAATCGTCTTTGGTAGTGGAGTTTAAGGAAAAGCAAGACAGTGACCTAATCTTGCTTGAATTTAAGGGTGCAGTCCATAATCAAAGAATGGAGGTTTTCTCCCAAGGTGGAGATGGTGTACTTCGCTACCACAGTAGATTGTGTGTTCCTGATGAGGGCGAGTTGAGGCATTATATTTTTGCATAAGCCCATAACTCTAGGTATTCTATTCATTCAGGTGACACTAAGATGTACGATCACCTTCCTCTTATTAAGTTTGCCTACAACAATAACTACCATTCCAGCATTCAGATGGCTCCTTATGAGGCTATATATGGGCGTAGATGTAGATCTCCTGTTTGTTGGTTTGAAGTAGGTGAAGCATCTTAGATAGGTCCAAACTCAGTCCTTTATGCTTTGGAGAAAGTGCAACTCATTAGAGATAGACTTTAGGCAGCCCAAAGTCATCAGAAATCTTATGCAGATGTAAGGAGAAGGGAATTAGAGCTCCAAGTTGATGATTGGGTTTTTATGAAAATCTCACCTATGAAAGGGTTGATGAGATTTGGAAAGAAAGGGAAGATCACTCCTAGATATGTAGGTCCTTACAATATCATGAAAAGGGTTTGGCAAGGTGGCATATGAGTTAGAGTTGCCAACATAATTAGCAGCAGTGCATCCGGTCTTCCACATCTCATTCTTGAAGAAGTGTGTGGGTGATCCAACCTCTATAGTGCCATTGAAGAATATGGAGGTGAAAGATAGTCTTTCTTATGAGGATGTACCAGTTAAGATTCTTGACCGTCAGGTCAGAAGGTTGAGAAACAAAGAAGTAGCTCAGTCAAGGTTTGTGGAGGATTCAGTCCGTAGAGGGAGCTACTTGGGAATCAGAAGCTGCCATGAAAGCCAAGTACCCTCACCTCTTTCCTTCCAATTTGTCTCCAGCTTGAGGTACTGTTTCCTCTTTAGTTTTCCGTCATTCATGCGTAAATTCTGTTTGTACTTGCATTTTCATCGTATTTGCTTGTACTCGGAACTATATTCAGTCAGAAACTCAATTTTCAGTGTTTAGTAGTGGGGTTTGCAACTCTCTTCCTCTATTTCAACTAGTTTTGTCTTAATTGGAGGACAAATGTTTACAAGGGGGAGATAATGTAACACCCTGTAGCTAAAATAGACACAAAAATTAGTTTTTCAGAAATTTGCGGGTGCAACAGAGGAGACCATCGATGGACCGTAGCCTGACCCACGGTCCGTCCTACACAACCGTTGATGGGATCATAAACTCCCAAAAATCTCAGCCTAGGAAAATTGGTCAAGTGTTAGTCGACGGATAGACTTACGTCCGTAAGTCAGATTACGGTCCGTAGTCCATGACCGTCGATCGAGACCCTTTTCACTCACTCTCTGACAAGAGACACAATGACCAGGACGGTCCGTAGGTAGACCTATGGTCCGTAGATCTGACCGTAGGTGGGAATTCGCAGACAGTTAAGGTGGAAATGCAGTTGGGTCAACTTCAAATGGTTATAAGTCTTAGAAAAATAAATTAGGCTTCCCATGACCTTCCTACAGATAGATAATTGAATTATATTTTCATATCCACCGACCTTGCTAACGTCATACCTCCGAATAAAAAGTTATGCCCATTTTAGTAAAGGTTTGTCGAACAAGCCCAACCGACGGGGCGTCGGTCAATCGATGGACCGTCGGTCCAGGCCGTCGATTGGTTCGACATCAACTTACCCACGGGTCTTTTGGTATTTTACCATTTCGTTTAGACCTTAAGATACGTTGTTTCGACCTTAAATCATCATATTTTAGTCAGTTTAAGCCTAGAAACAAACTAAACATATCTAAGTCAAATCATTAAATCAAAAGTTAGAAAATTAGAAGAAAAAGAGGAGAAAAAGCTCAAGAACCCTAGTTCAAGAACGCAACAAGTTCCTGCAGTTCCTGCCCAAAACTTAAGTATTTTTCTGCGGATTTCATCACCAGGTATGTGGAATTTCAATAGTAGATTCCTTTCACCCCATGGGTCCCTAGTTTTCAGTCAGATTCTTGATTCTCTTGTCATGATTAAACCTAGGGTTTCTGGAACCTCAACTGAACTTCATGAATTTATTAAATATATGTTCCGAATCAGATTATCATGTTATTACTCAGATTATTGTATGAATTTTAGAACCCTAGCTTTGTATTTCTTTAGTTCTTGAATTATACATGCTAGGTCAAATATTTCAGACACTTCAGATACACATGCTTCAGTTATAAATACATAATTATCATATTAATTGTTGCATTCTCAGTTGTCATGTTCAGTTTTGAGCTATCAAGTAATTACAGAAACTCAGACATAATCTATTAATTTACAGAATATTCATTGGAAGTAGCATAATACCGAGTTGGACTAGGTTTTAGAGTATCCAATAGTCTAAGAACTACTAGCCAAGTAGGTTGTAAGTCCCCTCTGTGGGCAATCAGTTTAGTGATCACGCCAGCATTCCTTTATACCTTTGGCAGGGTATATTGGGTCCTCTCGATTGGGCGTTACATCGAACTCCACATTTAGCTCATGTGGTTTTATTATCGGTTATTAGTAGCTCCCACAGTTCAGTCACACTCTCTGCATTGACTATTTATCAGTAATTCAGTATTCAGTTTTAGCATGTTATAAATTGGTCATTGCATCCAGTTAGCTCAGATTATTTTACTTGTTTTTGTGCTTGTTCAATTATATTTTATTTCAGCTTTATTCTATCCTACATGCTCAGTACCTTTCAAGTACTGACGCATACATGTGCTACATCTTCTCGTGATGTAGGTTCAGGTTCTCAGCATTCAGATCACACATAGATCGACTTTCGATCTCCAGTTCAGCAGATTCAATGGTGAGTCCTCATTATCCGAGGACAACAGTCATGAGTGTCATTTCAGTCTTTAGTCATTTAGTTTTAGTTTTTGCTAGATTTAGCTGGGGCTTGTCCCAGTATTCTAGTCTAGTTTAGAGGCCAATTTCAGACATAGTTAGTTTAAGCTTAGTGTTGCGTTAGTAACGTCATTGTATTAAACTTATCAATTTTCATTCATATATATATATATATATATATATATATATATAATATCAGTTTTAGCATATGGGTATTCCCCATCTTTTCATTATAAGTTATGATTTAGTTTTTGCATCAATTTATTATCTTTAGTATGATAATGATCATGCCAGCAGGGTTAGTTTGGGATCACTTGTGATCCTAGGTTCCGTGTCCGCGTCTCAGGGGTAGCTCGGGGAGTGACAATAGCCTCCAAGAATTCTAATTGCAATTGAACACGCCTTCTAAAGTCCCAATTCAAATTGAACATGTCTTTTAAAGTCCGCAAAGTTTCAATGTCTATAAATGCCTTATATTCAAGGCTTATCGGAGTGTAGACTCGATGAAACTCAACGACGGAGCTTGAAGTACTCATTATTCCACCTTTGCAACTTCAAATTTGCAGATTTGATGTAAGAGAGAAGAGATGAAGGGCAGATTTGGTCCCACTGAGCGTGTCCAATTTGTTTGCAACAAATTTTAAACATATGGAAAAAAATAAACAAAACAAATAAAATCTAAAGAAACATGAATATTCTATTCATCAAGATTGCAGGTACAATTTTGTTCCCCTTGATTTTACTCTCGTAAAATTTTATCCATGATTCGAGGGCCGTTAGTGGTATAACTCTCGAGTCAGCATCAACAAGCTCGGAAGAAATGGAAAGAGATTTTATTCTCACATTCTTTAATATCCTTTGTATATCCTTTTCATATTTGATATGTTCTACTTGAGTTGAGGGTCTTTCAGATTTAGACCTCTTAATCTTAATGAAAATAAATGAAACTGAAATACTAGCGGAGACTCAAAACCAAAATTTTTAAATGAATAATAAAAATACTTATCATTCCATCATAATCGTTGATAATTGTCCTCTCTTCTCATGTGCACCGTTATCTACTTCTTAAGTACAATATTTAAGACAAAAAATATTTTTTTTTACAAAACTGACTTGTTTGTCTCTCTAATAAGTCACTTTCATATGTACCATTTTTCAGCAACAAATATAAATTGCTAGATCTTATAATAATCCTACTTCAAATCGTATTAGATTGATAAGATTATATTATCTTAAATAACGAATTTCAAATATGAATCTGAAATTAAAAAAAAGGATTAAGATAGAAAAACACTTTGTTTTTAATATGAATTTAACGATATAATTAAAATTAATTAAAATCTCAATTCATATAGTAAATATCGAATGATAAAAAAAACAAGTACCTCAAACCTAACCACATAAATATGTCTAAATGAGGTGAAGTAATTAGTACTACTTAATCCTCCTTGCCTTAAATATTAAGTAAATCAGATTTGTATATAATGAAATTATTCACGTTAATTGTTGATATAAATTGAATACATTTAGAAGTTTTTTGTTTGTTTTTGTAAAAATAGAGTGAGATTTGGGAATTTTTTATATTGAATATCACGTGTTAAGTGTTACATATAAGGAGGATTAAGCCTCTATATACATGTGCTAGGAACTACTTTCTAACTACTTTTCTAATAGTGTTAACTAACTATTACAATGCTGGAACTAACTAACTAGTATTTACTATACTTAATAAGTTGTAACTAATTTCTATTAACCACACTATCTTCAATATTCCCCCTCAAGCTGGATGTATTGAAAACATTCAAGACTTTCAGCTTGGCTAACAAAAAATCATGTTGAGACCTTCCCAATGCCTTTGTTAACAAATCAGCCTGCTGCTCCTTGGTGTTGATATGGCTTGTCTTTATTAATCCTTGCTGCATTCTTTCTTGTATGAAATGACAGTCAATCTCAATGTGTTTCTTCCTCTCATGAAACACAAGATTTGTTGCTATCTGCATGGCAGATTTACTATCCCAATGTATGACTGTTGGCTCATGTACCTTCATCTTCAGCTCTTTGAACAAATTTGTTACCCAAACTATCTCAGGTGTCAATGCAACTAAATTCCTGTATTTAGCTTCTGCAGAACTTCTGGAAACTGTATTTTGCTTCTTAGATCTCCATGTTATTAGAGACTTTCCATATTTCAGTAGATAACCAGTAAGTGACCTCCTACTATTAGGATATGCAGCCTAGTCTGCATCACAGAATCCAGTAAGTTATGCTTGTTTAGCAGAACTTATAAGTATTCCCAGAGCTGGTGGTGTTTTAATACACCTTACCACTTTCAATGCTGCATTCCAACGAGAATATGTTGGCTTCTGCATAAATTGACTTAAACACTGAACAGAAAAGGCAATATCAGGTCTAGTATTTGTAAGGTTTAATAGTTTGCTATTTAATCTTTGATATTTATTCACATCAGTAAACAATTCATCAGCCGTATCTTGTGTAAACTCAACACTTGTCAGTTTCATGTTGCACTCCAAAGGAGTTGCTGATGGTCTTCCTCCTGATAATCCATCATATGAAATTAACTCCAATGGATATTTTCGCTGGTTCATAACAATTCCTTGCTCTGATCTACAAAATTCAATTTCCAAAAAATATCTTAGCTTTCCCAAATCCTTGATTTTAATATGATGATGCAAAACCTGTTTAGTTTCTTGTATCAGTGAGGAATCATTGCTTGTAATCAGTAGGTCATCTACATATACTAATACTATTACAAATGGTGCTTCCTTTATTTTTGTGAACAAAGAGTAATCTAAATGACTCTGTGCATATCCTAATGTTAAAAGAGCATCCGTAAGCTTTGCATTCCATTGTCGAGATGCTTGTTTAAGATCATATAATGATTTCAAAAAACTGCAAACCTTAATTTCCCCTTGACTTGTGAAACCTTTAGGAAACTCCATGTAAACTTCTTTAAATAAATCCCCTTGCAAAAATGCATTAAAAACATCCATTTGAAATATTTGCCAATTTTCAGTTGCTGCAATGGCAATAATAGATCTTACTGTGACCATTTTCACATATTGTGAAAACGTCTCTTGATAATCAATCCCTTCAGTTTGATTGTACACCTTTGCTACAAGCCGAGCTTTAAATCTATCAACCTCTCTGTTGGCTTTATACTTAATTTTGAACACCCATTTACATCCTATTGCTTTCTTTCCTGGAGGCAAACTCATAATTTCCCATGTACCATTACTTTCTAATGCTGCAATTTCCTGCTTCATGGCCTCTATTTACCTCTTATCTTTCACAGCTTCTTCATAAGTGTTAGGTTCAATATCTACAGACATACCACTCAAATATGCTTGATAAGTATTAGAGAGGTGATCATAGGAAATATAATTGGATAGTGAATGAGGGTGAAAAGAATTAGTCACATTAGTGACATAGTTCTTCATCCAAACAGGTGGATGAACTGTCCTTTTGGAGGATGAAATTCTGGGCACATCAACAGCAACCACCTCAGTATGCACAATCTGGTCATGATTATCATTAACAACATCATGGACCATGTCATGTATTGGTTCAATTTCACCACCATTTTTAATTGATGTTGTGACTATTGTAGTATTAGAATCAAGAAAAGGTTTTGCAGAGAAAACTGGTACGTAATGATCCTACAATTGACTAAATGGAAATATATGTATTTTGAATACCGCGTCTCTGCTCACCATAAATTTCTTCAAACACAGATTATATAGCAAATATCCCTTCTGAGTTAATGAGTAGCCAATCATTACACATGCATCAGCTTTTGAAGAGAATTTATCATCTGTCATAGATTTAGTGGCATAACACAAACACCCAATTGTTTTTAGGTGATCTAGCTGTGGTGTGATTTTGTGAAAGTCCTTGCAACACACCAGTAGGCATCCGATTGATTAAGTACACAACTGCTAATGCACATTCACCCCATAATTCAATAGGAATAGATCCTTGAAACCTAAGAGCTCTATCCACCTCAAGTATGTGTCAGTGATTTCTCTCCACACCTCCATTTTACTGTGGAGTGTGAGGGCAACTGCTCTCATGAATAATACCCAAAGAGGAAAACAAGGTATTACACTCCTTGTTAAAAAAACTCAGTACCATTGTCTGATCTTACTCTTTTGATTTGTTTACTGAATTGAGTCTTGACTAAAGAAAAAAATGATCTCAAAGAAACAAAAACGTCACTTTTGAATTTTAGTAAAAACAACCAAATCATCCTTTACTTATCATCCACAAATAGATTGTATCTAAAACCAGTATGAGTAACATATATGTAAGGTCCCCATACATCAACATGAATTAGATCAAACACAACATTTGTTCTAGATACACTTATAGGAAATGGAAGTATGGTCTGCTTAGCTAAAGGACATATTGGACAATTATTACATGCATCACTAGTAGCATCCTTGTATAGCTCCTTCAAAACTCTAAATGAAAGATGGCCCATCCTGTAATGCCATCTTAATGATTGTGAGTCTGTCTTGGTCAGTAAGCATCTTTTATTAGCAGTAGAAACATCATCATTTGACTTTGTTTGAGATGCACTAGGAAAGTAATACAGTCCTTCAAACTCTTTACCAATCCTCTTCACCTCTCCATTGAAGAGGTCATGAAAAATGCAGAACTCAGGAAAGAAATGTACAGAGCACTTCAATTGTCTTGTCAATTGAGACACTGATAATAGGTCATGCTTAAACTCAGAAACCACTAAAACATTATCTAACACACCACCATCAGGTATCATGCAACTACCTGAGTGAGTAACTAGTGTAGTTTGACCATAAGGTAGATAAACCTTCCTTCCCGTGTTCTTGTTATTTTCACTAATATTACTCAGTTTTTTAGGTTTACAAGTCATATGACATGTTTCCCCAGAGTCTACAATCCAATAACCTTTCTTGCCAAACATTTCATTATTGTTATTAACATTCATTGCATCATAATTCTCCTGTCTGTGAGAAACTAAGAGAGCATTAAGATCACTAAAAATTACTTGCCATGTTATCCATCTCTTCATTATTCTTTTCTTCATTCAAGAATTTCAATATTTTCTGATATTGGTCTGGAGTATATGTTGACTTCATAGCAAGTGCCTGCAAATTAGTTTTAACAGAATTGACATCATGTAGTTTTTGTGCATCAATTTTATGTCCTTCACCAATTATCCCAAAAGCATCCTCCTCAGTACATTTATCAATTTGTACATTATTTGCTAGACCTTTTCCTTTGTTCAAATTTACTCCCCTTGTTGTATTATTCTTATTAAAATTCCAGTCCTCAGGGTATCCCACAAGTTTGTAACAGATGTTCTTAGTATGACCATGCAATTTACAATGGTCACAGAACAGATTCCAATTCACTTTCTTCTTACCATTGTAAGTTCCTCTTGCTGCATAGTCACCTCTATCTCCATCACCTTGGCCTGCATTCCTATATCCATAATATATCTTCCCTGCATAGAATATTGTAGCTTCGATTATATCTCCTCCTGTACTTAATCTTGATGTAATTCTCTGACTCTTATCCGAAACTATCATTGCATATGCTTTGCAAACATTAGGCAAAGGATTCATCATCAAGATTTGGCTTCTTGCTGGGCCATACAACTCATTTAATCCCATTAAGAAAGCAAATAATCGCAAATATTACATGTGATCTACATAAACTCTAGATCTAGCGCAGTTTAATGATTAGGAGGCACCAGAGCATCAAATTCATCACAAAGCAACCTTAACTTGGTAAAATAGGCTGAAACAGTTAGATTACCTTGATGAATTGTGAAAATATCCCTGTGAAGTTGATAAATCATCGAGCCATCCACTTTATCAAATCACTCCTTCAAATTTTCCCACACTATATTTATAATCCATGCGAAAACAAACGCATTGCATTTTTCCCATTGTTCATCCAATTCTGGTGTGTTATCATTTTTCTTACATGTTCCAAGCACAAATTCAAGCTTACTCTTAGCTTGAAGGATGATTATCATTGACCTACTCCACAATGAATAATTCTCAGACCCAGTGAGTTGACCTGTAGTTAATACAGATCTAGGGGTATCCGACGGATGGAGATAGAGAGGGTGATTTCTCTTTGATTCGATCGATTCTAATGTTACTGTGATGCATTAAATCGCCATTGCTAATCACAAAAGCTCGGTTTACCAGAATCAAAAAGAAGAAGAAGAGGTTGTTACTGTGATGCATTAAATCGCCATTGCTAATCACAAAAGCTCGGTTTACCAGAATCAAATCTTCAGTTTGAATGAAAGAATTATTGATTCACTGCTCTGATACCATGTAAAAACAAAGTGAGATTTGGGAATATTTGATATTGAATGTCACGTGTTAAGTGTTACATATAAGGAGGATTAAGACTCTATAAATACATGTGCTAGGAAATACTTTCTAACTACTTTTTAATAGTGTTAACTAACTATTATAATGTTGGAACTAACTAACTAATTTTACTGTACTTAATTAGTTGTAACTAATTTATATTAACCACACTATCTTCAATAGTTTTAGAAAATATGACGAATTTAGAACTAGACTTTAGACTAAAATTTAGAAAATATGACGAATAATTTTTCAAAGCCCTTGAATTTAGACTTTGAATAAAAAGGTTTACATAACATTTTCACACACTTTATATCATATGTGAAGATGCACAACGAAACAAGTTGACAAATTTGACCAAATTAGAATGTAGAAACAGTCAAAGTAGATTATTGAAATTTGAAATTTATGAATTTGTATTTTGAGATTAACAATTAATTTATAAAATAATATATATATATATATAATATATATATATATATATATATATATATATATATATATATATATATATATATATATTAAACTGGAAATATTAAAATAAATCAAATTTGTATATCATACTCTAGCTCTGCTCCTCATTGAAGCTACCAACATTGGATTAAGAGAATTAGTTAGTGATTGTATGTTTTTCTATTTTCGGTGTCAAAGTTCTTAAATAATGGGGCACGATCAATACGTAGTTTAAAGGCGTGCAATGAAAGTTTTTACTTTTTGACCATATGTATATGGATACAACAATAACTGAAATATTATTATGTATAATTGAATTTCTAATAATGAAAGTATTTATAACATTTAACTCGAATATACTTTTATATCAATTTTGTGAAATATAATTAGGTGTTTTTAAATATGTCTATCTATTGATTTAAGACACGAATTTAATTCAAAACTTTAAATGTTGTTTTTCAGTGACGAGATGTATGCTGCCACAAATGCAATAGTAATTTCAATTGTGATTTATATGTACTACTAAAAGTTACTTTTTGTAATGACAACGGTTGCCACTGATATTCTTTTCATTTTGTGGCGGAAAAGGTCAGTGCTAAATGATACTAATAGTTTATACTTTTATTGCAACGGTAGGAGTCGCTATTGATATTAATATTTAGTAGCGACAGATCTTAACGCAGAAAGTTTAAACTTTTTGTGGCAGCAATCTTGCCATTAAAGGCTTTGTTTTAGTTGCGACTAAACAATTGTGTTGCAATATTTTTTTTGTGGCATATTTTTTCACAAATTGTGTCGCCACATATGACCAACTTAGACCTCAGCTCTAAAGTTAAAATGCTTAATCACACATACTTGCATTAAAAGTCTTAAGAGTCATGTCGACTATGTTACTAGCCTAACTAAAATGACCCTTCTATAGCTGATGAAATCATCAAAGTTAGGATTTAGAGGTCATCTTCTTAAACTTTTGATAAAAAATGACTATTTAAGATTCAAAAGATCCAAAACATAGAATCTCGCATAATTAGAAGGCCATGTAATAGCTAAAAATCCAAAAAACAAATTATAATCATATACAACTCTGAAAGAAATAGATCTTATAGACTGGGATTAAGGTTAGGGTTAGGCAGAAAACAAGCTAATGGAATAACAGACTAATTAGCACCCATTATGGGTAAACCCTATCGAATAATATTAAATTTTGTTTTTATACAAACGAAATACATTTTTTACTAGATATAGGAGAAGTTAAATTAGAATATCCAAATAATTGATGGATAACAAGTAAACGTTTAATATTATTTATGATATGTATGTAAATGTGAGATAAAAAGGTAGCTATTCATATGGAAATAGGGATGACTATTTTGTTTGGATCCTTATTTGTAATTTTAATTTTCCTAGTAACTTTGTTGAGAGAGTGAGGATCATAAAGTATCACATTATAGTCTCCAAGAAAACCATCATATCTATAAAGTCCTTGAGAATTTGTTTTTCCATTTTGTTCAGGAGTTCTCCACTCTCCCATGAGCTTGTCTACAATGTCTCCTGCTGCTGTGTTGTTAAAATTGTCATCCATCAAACACAAACTAGTACAATTTATTCCTGGCTTCCATGGTGCCCACACTATTATTCCTTCCACTCCTGGATGTGAAAATGCTTCTCTCATGATTTCTTCCAAGTAAACTTCCTGTTAAATATAGATGTGTGACCCTCATTAGACATATCAAATAATAAAATGATAATTGGATGCATCTCTCTGAGTGATCAGATTCAAAACTTGAATCTTACATCTATCTATCTTTTTGTATTTTTTCTTTCTAAAATTAGATAACACTTCTCTAAGTGGTTATTAGTAGAACTTTATATATAAAACTTTAATCTTACAAAATTTCAAGTTTGTCTTTAGAATGGTAATTTTTTAGGGAAAATGCATAAGTAGCTCCAACCTACGCCCGAAATTTCAGAGACACACTTATACTATACTAAAGTTCTATTACCCCTTTAACTTATTTTTTTATTAATAATTTTCTATCCCTTTTGGGCTTATGTGGCACTATCTTCTGATCTCAATGTGTGTTTGACATTTTTTTCAAGCTAGTGCCACGTAGACTGAAAAGGAATAGAACATTATTGACAAAATAAGTTCAGGAGATAATAGAACCTTAATATAATATAAGTGTTTCTATGGAATTTTGGGCATAGGTTAGGGCTACTTATGCATTTTTTTTAACATTTTATATAATTAAACCAAATGTGCATATTAAAAATAGTAATACTGGTTGATATAACATACAATCAATAGGTTCAGTCAATCTCAATACCTCCAGTACGAAATATATATACTATTTTAATATATAAAGAATTAATTTTGGACTTATAATTTTATAATTTAAACAACTTACACCTAAAACGTCAAACTTTCATTCATGGGATGAAACAAGAGAACAATATATATATATACACACACACATACCTGATTTGCATTGTTAGGAACATCCATTTCAGTTAACCAAATAGGCATTTTAGTTTCACTGAATAAATCAAGTACAGCTCGTATGTATGGCATCAATGGTTTTCCCAAACCAAAGTGTGCTTGCAATCCAAATCCTATTGTCAAATTCTCATTTCCTGGATATAATCTAATTTCTCTCCATTTATTTATATATTTATGTGGACCTGCATATAAATCTCCTGGAATTTCAAGGCTATTAAATTCATTCAAATATAACGTTGCATTCGGATCAATTACATGAGCTATGTGATAAAACATCCCAGATGCCTGTGCTCCAATCTTATCTTCATAAAACTTGAAATGTAAGTTCTCATTCACAACATCCCATTCAAAAATATCATTTGAGTAACGCGCCATTATAGACGCGATACGTCTTATTGCTGTAGCCAAAAGTTCTTTAGGTGTCATGTCATGTAACCAATATTGATTCATTTTTGGTTTATCCCATAGAACAGTATGTCCTCTTATTGCTATATTATTATTCTTGAAGAATTGGAACATGGCATCTGGTATTGTGTAGTTTTCAATTCCTCTTCGACTTTCTGTCCAGTACCATTTCATTTGATTTGTGAATACACTTGCTGTAAAACCTTTTTTCAGAAACCATTCTTGGTATTTCTTGTGTTGTAATAGTGTATCAGTAACACCACAACCAATATGGAAATATGGTTTTGTGAACTTAATGTTTACTTTTACTCCATGGATTGGTTTTCCTAGTTTGTCCTTTATAGCTAACACTATTTTCCTCTTTCTTACCTGAAATTCAATAAAAACTAGTTAGATGTAAATTGATAAGTAGCTAATTGTGATAAAAATACTTCATCCATTCATTTTTAATCGCCATGGTTTCCTTTTTGATTGACATTTTACGATATTTTTAGTATATTTTTTAAATATTTCAATTTTTTTGCTTAAAATATCGAATTAATCTAATTTTTGTTAATGAAATTGACTTTCGAAAAATGTAGCGGGACAATTAAAAGTGTATGGATAGAGTGAGTACGAAGAGAGTATTATATAACTTACCCTTGTTATGGCTCTCTGTTGGTGTTGATGCCATTCTGTTTTGTTGAATTCTTTTAAGGAAACATTATCCACCCAAAAGTCAACTGTCTTATTGTAACACTGGAAGATAATTAATAACAAAATAAATATTACATGTCAATAATAATTATATTCAGAGGTGAAAAACTCATTATGATCCCAAATTTGTACCATGTTACAAAAGTTGCAAGAACAATTATGTGGGGTAAGTAGTGTAGGAAAGAAAAATCTCAAGTTCTATGCATGTAGTGAATATATAAGTTCTTTAATTTGTTGAGGTAGGATCAAAACTGACCTACTTTTGTAATTATCTATTTTTAGTGGTATATTTTAGGGAACAGTTGGGGTGGCTAAATCAAACCCAAATTGACCAAATCCTTTTAGATTTGGATTGGTTATTGATCCGTTCATTTGTTAAGTTAACTCTCAATCCATTAAAAATTGGGTTGATATGTAACCCACATTGATTTTTGAGAAACTTGTCAAAATATTTTTAAAAAAAACTTTTTATTTTATTTTATATGTTATATAGTTATAATAAAGAAAAAATGATTTAATCAGGTATTAAAAGCTTATAAAATGACAAATAAAGCTATTAAGACTTAGTAAAAATTGAGCGGATTGAGTCATGACCCGTTACCTAACCCGTTTTGGGTCAACCTATTTTGACCTAACTCATTTAGGCCCAAACAAATGTGGATTGGGTGAATCTTGACCCATTTTAACCCGCCTAAATTTAACCCAACCTGCCCAGTTACCCTGAGGACTAGGTTAAATCTCTTGAAATTAAAGAAATCATTACTAATTAAATCAAGTTTCATATAGAGAAGCTTATGTTAGTCACTTGATGGTATTTTTTTTAATCCGCAATATGATACTTTAAAAAGAACAAGTAAATTAACTTCTAGAAAATTGATATTTTAATGATAAAAATGAAACACTTAAAAGAAATATAAATGTAATAATTATGGACTTACTACAAAATACAACTCTGTTGGAAGAGGAAATTCTGGTTGAAAGCCTCCTTTAAGCATGGTCCAACAACCAGGATAAGCATTTCCAGAGGCAATAACTCTCTTTGAATTTTCTTTAGTTATTATTGCAGCAGACACTGTTGTCTCTGTTCCTTCACTAACCCTAACCCAAGCTATTGGAGAAAAAAAAGTCGAAAAAGTATAGTTCATAATAACCAACCAACTAACCAAATAATTAACGTATATGTAAATTATATATTATTGAATAAATACCTGAAAATGTATAATAAAATCCCTTTTCCATGAATATTTTTTGAGAAAAGGTTGCATTATACTCATTCCTATTATAGGCAACCATGAAGTTGTTTCTTGAGAAAGATTTTCTAATTTCAATTTTGGCACCTCCCATACCTTCCCATCCATGCAATCCTAGGTCAAATTTTGGATTTATCAACGTTCCTCCTTTATATTGAACATGTTGAGGTTCAGCCATGCACTGATAATAATATCATGAAAAAAATATATTTAATAAGGTTATAACATTTAATATAGTATGTGTTAATTTTTTTTAAAACAAAAAATAGAAGCAAGTATAAGTTGTTACTTCAATACTAGCATTGTAATTATAAGCCATCCCGTCTACTCCATGTCCTAAAGGAAAACATAAACAACAATAAAATTAGTAAGAAACACAATAACATGTCAGATATCGATGAGTTGGACAGTTCCTGTCATCAACTTCCTTTATTTTGAATAATTAGTAACTAACGATTCAATTTTCATTATGAAGATTGAAAAGGGCCTAGGGACATAGAAATGAGTTGTATAAGTTATATTTTTATTTATTAATTTCCTTTATATAATTAATACCAAAATGGTTAAAAGGAAAACAAAGAATGAAGGGTACTATACCGGAAAAAAGTAGGAGGCAACACAAAATTTCTCCATATGCACAAGAAATTGCTATCATAAGTAAAAGATCCTGAAAAATAATTAAGTGAAATTAACAATAACAACAAAGAAGAATATTATGCATTGGAATATATATAATTACCATCTCAATTGAGAGAAATTATCTTCTTCTTTTTTTAATTTTTTTTTTAAAAAGCTCTTTTGCAAGGGACATGAGATTTAAGTCCTACATTTAATTCAGCAACAAGTTTGAATAAATCCACAAGAGTCAAGTAGTAACTTATATTTGACAAACACAAAATAAAAAGAATAATTAAATTTTAATTAATTCATCCTTAGTAATAATTACATACGTTAATTTTCTTAATTAACTTGTATGTATTTAATAACCCATATTCTTCTTTTTTTTTATAATATGGGGGTAAAGTTATAACGCCACCTATATTGAAAGATCCTTTTATTTATTTATATACTTATTTACTATTACACTAAATAACATCATGAAATAATAAGATAAATTATTTTAACCATAGTGGCTTGGATCATTTTGTAATATTCCTTCAAGATAATTTGCTTCAACATGATGTATATATGTTTCTTTTTCGTCTTTTCTCGATAAAAATGCATTTCATTCTTATGTTTTTATGTGAATTCAGAATTAATATCAAGAATCCAAAAATTCATAATTTTTAATTTTTACTTCCACCGTCCAATATTGTTTGTCATGGTTTCTATTTTTAGAGTCGAGAACTTTGACTAACATTTTAAGATGTATTTTTCATCATATTGATATGCAAAAAATTGCAATTTATAGTATTTTTGATATAGTTTTTGAGTATCTAAAATTTTGTTTAAAATATCAAATTAATGTAATCAAATTTACTTTGCAGATTAGTCAAATTGAATTTCGAAAAGCGACATAACAAATAAAAATGGACGAAGGGAGTCCATTTTAGAATAATATTAAAAGGTTAACTAAAATATAAATAAAATTGAAGGAATATTAAAACATATAAATACTTTTGATTTAATATTATTTAGATTAAGAATATTATATATTTGAAGAACAACCAAAATAAAAATAAAAATAAAAATAAAAATGATCCTAGTCTCTCACATTTCATTTTCTACATGTAGCGTACATCCACTATATCATTGAGATGTAATGAACAAAATAATAATGGAAGGGGTTCTTTCCAAGAAGAATAGAAGCTTCTTACAATAACTGTTAATTCGAGCTACTTAAGCTTGACAATCACCATTTATGATGGATGGAATGCTGCTACAACAATGCTCACAGAGAAGAAAGGAAAAACTGCTTTGGATTCTCATTATGAAAAGTAGCTCTACAAATGAATAAAACATGCCTATTTATACATGATCTGTGGTTAAATATCTAAGTAACCAATTAACAACTCTAACTAACTATTTAGCAAACTTGTATAGTGTTAACTAACTTCTACAATAATATCTAACAAATACAATCTTAAGTCTCAGTACCCCCCTCAAGTTGGAGGGGAAGTAACCACTGCCAACTTGAACATTACAGAGTAAGAGTTTTAGTGAGTATATCCGCCAACTGATGATTATTGTGTACATAGTGTAGAGCGATGAGCCTCTCTTGGAGTTTAGTGCGTACGAAATAGCAGTCAATTTCAATATGCTTAGTACGCTCATGAAAAATAGGGTTCCGGGCAATGTGTAGGGCAAATTGGCTATCACAAAACACTGAAAATGGACATACAGGGGGGACAATCAACTCACTAAGCAGTCTCAGTAACCAAATCAACTCACCAACGACTTTCCTAAGGGATTTGTATTCAGCCTCAGCTGAAGAGAGGGATATTGTTTCTTGCTTCTTTGACTTCCAACTCATAGAACTGTCACCAAGCAAAACTATATACCCGGTAACAGATTTTCTGGAATCATGGCATGAGACCCAGTCTGAATCAAAAAAATATGAACAGTGTAGTCATCTGAATTAGACATAAAAATGCCAAAGTGATATCCAATTCAAGGTACCTCAACATGTGAAATACTGCCTATAGATGTGGTTCTCAGGGTACATGCATGAACTGGATAAGGTGTTGAACTCCATAAGCAATGTCAAGTCTTGTTCTGTTGAGGAAGTTTAGCTTACTAATGAGTTTTTGATAATATGAAGGATCTGATAACAGAGGGCCTTCATCAACCCTTAATTTAATCAAAGAATGAAAAGGAGAAGAGAATGGTGTAAACTGAGTGCAGTGATGCTCCTTGAGTAGGTCTAGTGCAAACTTTCTCTGAGATATAAGTATGCCATCATGTTTGTATGGAACCTCCAATCTAAGTAGTGAAACTTTCTTAGATCTTTGTTTTTGAAGGTATCATGTAGAAAATATTTCAAGTTATTAATTTCGACCAGATCAGTGCCAAACCATAAACACAATAAATGAACCTGATTTCGTATGGAACAGGGAATAATCATTCATGGCTAGTCATGGTCATTCTCTAAGAAGACGATGTCGAAACAGATGTGAGGTTAGATATCATATGAGTGTTCGAGTTCCGAAAATTATTTCGCACTTACACTATATCATAAATGATAATGGTAGTGTATGTATCGATAAGTTAAGAATGGATAGAAATGCCTTTCACACTTTAGTTCTCTTAACTAAAGATATTGGAGGTCTGACTGATAGTAAAAGTATGTCATGTTGCGAAGCAATGTTTTTAAATATCTTGGCTCATCATGAGAAAAATAGATCCATCAAGGTTGATTATATTAGATCGGGATGGAGCGTAAGTCATGCTTTCAATGAATGCTTGAGTGCTATTCTCAAACTAACTCCATTGCTACTTGTTAATCCTAAACCGGTACTTGAGGATGAGATTGAAGATCGATGGAAATGGTTTGAGGTAGGTGAAATTATCGCTTAGCATCTTTTAACTCATATACAAAATATGCAGTTTTAATAATAGTTTTAGAAAAATATTATATATTTTGAGATAACACTATAATTTATCTTAAAGGGTTGTTTAGGTGCGCTAGATGGTACTTACATTCCCATTAGAGTTCCAATCCAACACAAACCAAGATATAGAACAAGAAAAGGAGAGATAGCAACTAATGTTTTGGGAGTTTGTGATAGAAATCTCAATTTTACTTATGTGTTACCTGGATGGGAAGGTTCAGCTGCCGATGGTCGTGTATTACGAGATGCTATAGTACGAAGGAATGGTTTGAAAATTCATGAGGGTAGGCCTTTTATATGCTTTCATGTTACATCATAGAAAGAATGACACTAGTAACTAAATTATATTTTTATATTATAGGTAACTATTATTTGTGTGACGGAGGATATACGAATGGAAAAGGATTTCTTTCACCTTATCGAGGTTATAGATATTGGTTAAAGGATTGGCGCGGCGATAATCCATCGCCTCGTTGTAAAGAAGAGCTTTTCAACATGAGGCATGCTAGAGCTCGTAATGTAATTGAAAGGGCATTTGGTTTGTTGAAAGGACGTTGGGGAATTCTTAGAAGTCCTTCATGGTACTCTGTTAAGGTTCATAACAGGATCATTAGTGCTTGTTGTTTGATTCATAATTTCATTCGTAGAGAGATGGAAGTGATCCCTTAGACATTGATGTAGAAGAACAAATGGAGTATCAACACGAGAATATTGATGTTGTTGAATCGTCGGAGGAGTGGACCACTTGGAGGGATGAGTTGGCCCAATCAATGTGGAATGCAAGATTTTAAAATTGAGTGGACTTTATTTGCTCTTTAGAACTGGCCTAATATAAATTCTTGAACTGCCAAAAATTTGTTTTTTGTGACCTTAATTGCACGCCCTTATGTACTCTTGACGTCTCTTTTGTTGTATATATGCTTTAGTTTATAGTAAATCTTATGATATTTGGTTCTTCCTGATTTTTTTTAATAATTCACCGCATAAGTTCTTACAGGCGTAATGAATAGTCAAATATCATCAAATAAGAGATCAAAAAAATCAAGCAACACAACACCTTCAACACGAAGGACATGGATTCCAGAAGAAGAACAAACTCTTTTAGAAGGACTTAAAGAGTTGTGTGCTAATGGTTGGAGAGGTGATAATGGTACCTTTCGACCAGGACACTTGATGGAGTTAGAACGTTATATACACAAACATCATCCTAGAAGTGGATTGAAAGGTGAACCACACATCAAAAATAAAATCAGATACTGGAAAAGATGCTATGGAAGTATAACTTTATTGAAGACTCGAAGTGGATTAGGATTTCAATATAGTGATGGAACTATAATAGTTGACGATCCAAAACATTGGATTGACTTTATAAAGGTAGTTAATATATTTTTGTTTTTTCATATGGTACTTTCCTTATTAGTTACTTTCATATACAGTAGCATTTAGCCTCTCTTTAGATCCTTTTACAATTAATTAATATCATATTGTTCTATTTTTTTAAATATTCTAGATTGATCCACAAGCCGGGAAAATGAATGCTAAGAAATGGCCAATGTTTGAGGATTGGGAAGAAATCTTTGGTAAGGATAGAGCAACAGGAGAGTTCGCTGAAGGGCCCCTAGATGCTACTGAAGAAATTCAAAAGAGTCAAGCTCCACAACATTCTAATGATATGAGTTTGGGATTTCCTATCGATGTTGATCTTGATGATGATGAATAAGAAGAAAATGTTTACCATAGCTCTAAAGTTGGTACTGAAGAAGCTGAAAATGCCACTGGACAAGGTGGATTTGCTACAGCTGAAGATTTCACCGAACCTAGTTCATTTACTAGAGCTGAAAATGTCACTGGACCTAGCGTATTTAATGAAGGAGAAAATGTTGCTGGTTCTGAAAATGAACATGTTGGGTCCCGAAAAAGTCATAAACAACGTGAGTATTCAAAAAGATCATCTTCTAATGTTAACGAGAAAGAGAAAAGCAAGAAAAGGAAAAAAATAGTAGAGGATGATAGTGAGACATTTCTTAAGGGTATGATGGAAGTTATGAAAAACTTTACTGAAAGTCAAGATAAAAGAATTGGTTCTTTGATTGAAAAGATGGGGGATCGTGATCGATCTGATATTCGTGGTCAAGTTTATTCTATTCTTGAATCCCCTGTATTTGAGTTGTGCACCACAGAGCAACGTATAAAAGCTGCAATGATTCTCTGTAATGACGACAAAAAGATGGAATTATTTTTACGTATGGGTGAACATGATCGTCAGACAATGATGTGGATGGCTGTCCATGATAAACTTTGAAGTACTGTGAACTTGTGATATAAGTGGCTACACTAGTTTAGTAATTTTTACTTGAAATCACTTCAAAGTGTGACAACAGTCGCTTTTTTGGGCATCTCTAATTATTAATGTGCGCATGAGCATGTTAAATTTTTTTGGGTAACTAAAGTTTTATCAAAATATCTCAACTCTTGTGTCAATGCTAAGCACAAATGTAATTATATAGTTGTTATTACAACTCTTCAAATTCTAGTGTAGCCATTTACTTTTGAGATTCTGAAATGCAATTATATAGCTTCTATGACAGTTTTCTAATCTGTCTTGTATTTCTGTGTCTAGTCTCTGTTTTTCATTGTTAATTTCTGTATGAGTTGATGAATGTGTGTGATAGAAGAGGTGAAGAAGTTCGCTTCTATTTGTTTGAACAGTGTGGCAGATTATTTCTCTGATCGTTATGCTAGTATTGTTCCTGTTGGTGGAATTTCAATATCTCCTACATTGATCCTGTTGGTGGCATTTGATTCACTCTATATTGCTGCTCGAACTCTCCAAGTGTGTGTCGGATCCTCCGAAAGTAGTGCATTTATGTCTCCTAAATGTTTCAGATTGTTAGTATCGAATACCCCTGCCACCTAGCTAATTCTGCCTTATCAATTTTTTATGAATGATGGCTAGATTCTTGAAGTCGTGTTGAATTGATGTAGTTATCACATTGTTTGTATCGGATTTCCCCTGCCACCTAGCTTATACTGCCTTATCAGTTTTTCGATAAATAAATGATCACGCTGAATTGCCTTATCAATATTGCTCCTGTGTTTTCTTGTCCTTTGAATTTTGATATTATTTGTAGTTTCTTGTACTTCGACTATCATATTATTTTGTTGTAGTTACTGTCTTGTTACTCTCTGCTGTTTTTGTTACTGTGTGCTATTTCTTTTACTACTTCTTTTGACTGCTATGGACTATTTTTCCCCTGAGACACTGCTTAAATCAAACTGTGACGGAGGATCTAAAGAATGTTGTCCAGAGATGATGGTGACTGCAGTTCAACATGACGTTTGCTCATCAGAAGATGAGGATGTATGTCCCACATGCCTCGAAGGTAGCTAACATTATATTACAATTTTGTGATTGTAAAAAGCTATTTCAGCCCCAACAGATTGACAAAAGAAGTTGCTCTAAGGCTCTAAGCTAATATTTCATCTACAAGGTTGGATGATTCTCTTGATCAGCGTAATAAGTCAAATGACGCGATTTTTTTCGTTTGCAGAGTATACACCAGAGAATCCCAAGATATTTACAAAATGTTCTCATCATTATCACCTCAGCTTTAATTTATGAGTGGCAAGAGAGAAGTGAAACATGTCCGGTTTGTGGAAAGGCAAGATTTTCTTATTTCTTTTATTTTTCACAAGTCTTTAACTTTGTGCTTAGTTTACTACTGCCACATAATTTGGGATGGATCTAATACATCAGTTGTTAGTAGTGTAACATACATAGGTTTAAGATAAAGTCTTTGTAATCTGAAAGTCATAGCAGTGTAGGTAGTCAATGATCACTTCTCTCATTCAGACGTCTGAGTTGTATTTGAGCTAGTATATGTTCGTGTTAAAGTGGCTCATATATTGGTGATATGCATAAGCTTATATCTGCAGACTAGAGTTCAGACTCTGCGAATAGGTACGATTATCTACACAGTAAGACATTGCCTCCGTGGTTTCTAAATCTGAGTTGCCAAACAACTTGAAAATATGACATTACAAGTTCCTCTAGATATTTGGTTTGAAGTTCGACATCCATTTTTTCCATACCACCGTACTCTAATTATTTTTATTGATTGTCTTTTGACACAGATAAGTTCCTTGTCTCTTTCCGATGTTGGTGCTACTGTATCAGTCTTGCTTGGTTTTGCACCTCCTGCTACTCTTTTCTCTGCTAGTTCATCGAAGGTAGGAAGGATGAATCATTTATTAGCTAATTTTTTTACTTTAAAGCGAAATATACATCATCAAATATCCATTAGTTGCAGTTGAATGAGGTACTTGTACCAAATCCATTTGATAGGCCGGGTTCTGTCCTCATCCTAGAAGTTACAGGAGCTGAAGGTATGCAAGCTGGAATAAATATATAGTACAGTAGATTAACATACCGAGTTTCTCTTTCTCTCTCTCACTCCTGTGTGAGCGTGCACATGTTTGTGTATATAAGATAAATTTTATACTTATTTGAGATTCTAGTGTGCTTTTTTTGTCTATTAAGCCTTTATCTGGTGATTATATAAGATTGTACTTATTTGATGCCCATTTATTGTTATAGGTGTTGCTTTTGAGGCCCTTAGGAGCAATGTAGTAAACGAAAATAGAGCTGACATTCAACTTCCAGGTAGTTGTCTTTTACTCTTATACGTGTTGTAAGGTGTTTTACTAGTTTGATATGTAAAAAAAGAGAATTAGATTGGTTTACGTCTAATTAATTTGTCATGCATGCAGATGCAAGATGGCGACTAATGCTTAAACTTGAACTATTTTTGTGTTTTCTATTGTAAATGCAGTCCAGTCAAGTATATTTAGCTTCATTTCTCTAAACACTTTGATTTCCTCGAGCAGTTGATGGAATTCGGCGACACAAATTGATGGTCAGAGTTGAAGAGAAGGAGCTAAGATGAAATGAAAAACAAACATAGATGTGAACATGGGCAATGGCAGCTTGAAGAGGAAGCTTCAAAAGTTGATGACTCCCCTGAAATTGGTGATGCCGGCATGGGCAATGGTAGTTTGAAGAGGAAGCTGCTATGAGATATTGCTACAAGTTAAACCTTCAACTTTCCATTGGTTGTGAACATCTTTGTATATTTCAATTAGGCTATTTTTGGTGTACATAAGTAATAGCAGGCCTTCCAACTAACTTAGGATCATTTTCTGCTGACCTTTTTTGAATGTTTTAATCAACTGGATATGTGACTTTCCATATATATTGAAGATGTTTGACATTTCTTCTTCTTTTTCTTTTTTAATCTTATTTCAATGTAATAACAACTTTTAAATTTTATATTTGAAAAAGAAGAAGAATAGGAAGAAATAATATTTTAGCAAAGAAATCTTTTTTGATGTTTTAGCAAAGAACCTTGTTGCAAAGGAAGTATATAAAGAAATAAAGTGTAAAGGGTATTTTTGTAAACACACTTTTTAAATAGAAATTATGCAAGATTTATTTTTTCTAATACATCAAACCAAACAGTGTATAAAAAATAATGCAGACATAAATAATGCAAGCATTACTAATACAAGCACTAGTAATGCAAGTATTACTAATACATCCTATTTTGCATTGTTTTTATACACTCTACCAAACGACACCTTAGTGTTATAGTTATAATCTTTTCGTGTGTTATCATTTTTATTTTAGGAATTACTATATGTTATCAATGGTTATGGGATAAGCATAAGATATAAAATGAAGTATTGAATATATTGTATTACATGAATATTGGTAGAATTGTGATATTGGAGAAGTTGAAGCTTAATCCTAAGCGTGAAACTTAGAAACCTATACCAATATGGGTGTTTTTAGTTTTGAGATCTCATTGTGTTTATGTACTTGAATAGATTTGGAAGCTCAACAAAAAGGGGAGTCTCAAGTCCCGGAGTGAATTGTTGATTAATTGAGGCAAATAGATTGCTAAACTCTTGTTATGTGTATGGAATTTGTGTATTTCCTTGTGGGGGGTAACGGAAATTGGTCATGGATTGACTTGTCTATGTTGAATAATTCTAATCATGGAAAAAGGGTAATAAAAGGTGATGTGATTAATTGTTGGTGTGTGATCTTGTAGAATGATTTGAAGGCTTATTGCATATTTGTTGATGTTGTATCACAGTTGTGTTGTTGTGAATTTTGCCTTATTATCAAAATGGTTATCTCATCATTATTTGTTTGAATATGTCAATTGAATTGGTTTTGAGATATGATTGTGATAAGTGTTATATGATAAGAGAATGTACCATTTCGAGGGATGTATTGCACACTACGATAGATATTATATTTTGAGTGATATATCAAGCGCCGCGATGGATACTTGACATTGCATTTCATGACATTGTACACTTTAATCAGTAATGAACTTGAACTTGGATTTGCTGATCTTGTGAGTGATTTTCTGTGAAACTTGTGACTGGTGAATATTGAGAATATGTATTTTGTTAGAGTGTTGTTGTTGAGTTGTGTCCTTTGTGAACTGTGAACTATTAGGTTGAGTTGGTTCTATGCAAGTGGTCGTCTGGAGTTTTATATAGGGTGTAAAGAGTACCCATATTCTGTTCTCTTAGCTCGTGTTAAGAGATTTTCTTGTTGGGTACCGTCTGATTTGGTACGCACCTCTTGTTTCTACAAATTCTTGCAGGTTACGAGCTTCATGATACCTTCTATTCTCTTTATTTCCGAGGCTTTCTATGGAGATTTTGAGGTAGATGTTGTTTTTTAGTATTGTTTATGATTTCATTTTTACTAGAAATACAATGTCATTTGATACTTGCGTATATTATCTCAATTATATTATTTACATTAGAGGCTTGTGCACATGACAACCAGTTTTGAGGATTGAATTAAGTTGACTTGCTTTCGTAATAGTAATTTTTATTTGGACTTTTATTTTATTTCCACACTTTATTATCTGTTGGGTTTTAGGATGACTTTTGTCTTGGTGGGATAAGACGAGTGTCATCACATCCATTTTTGGGTCATGACACCGCTCTTCTCATACCAACAACATAATAGAATCCACAATATAGTCGTTTAGAAAGTCTTGTTTATTATGAGATTTTACTCTCAACAGTTTTAATGTCTTTTTATTAGTTTTTAGATATGCAGGCCAATTGGCCAAATCATATAGTAATATTTTGACTTTTAGTATAAGTTTTTGTTATATGATTTATCAACGTCTTGATTTGCAATTGTAAGCTTCTGCATGATGCCTTAATCATTCCTGAACCCAACAAGATATAGATTAATCAATAGATGTTATCACGTGTTTTTCACATATAGCTTTTTAACCTTTCACATTCTTTATTCAAAAAATTTAAATGTTTCAATTATTAAAACTATTACTATTTGTAACCATTCTTGATTCTCCTAATTACTTGTAATTGTTTCTATTTCCTATATTTTACCCTAGTTGGTGTCCTCCTGAATAACAAATATGTGACTTGATTTGTTCATAATTCTTTACTTGTTCTATTTGTTTTTCAAAAATAATATAATCCAAAATAATCACGATTTTTTAAATATGATTAAAAAAGTTTTTAAAAATTTATTGAGATCTTTTTATGATTTAGTAGCTCTAAAATAATCAAGGAACACATGTTTGAGAATACAATGGGCTGATGTGTTTCACATGATAAATTTATTATGACATATTAATGGGTGTTTATGGACAATGACATGGAAAAACAATGAAAACTATTTATTAAAGAATGAACAATTGACTATCAAATTGAGTATCTTATACTTGTTAGGATCGAATTCACGCAGACACACTAGATGACTGAAGAACACAAGAACTTTCAAGAGAAAGAGATGAGAGATCTAGAGAGAGAAAGAGAAAACCTAATATTTCGTGGTAACACCCCGTAAGTAAATTAACACGGCGGTGAGGTATATTTATATTAATAAATTAGAATATTTTTTGTTACAGAGAATAAATAGAAAAGCCTAAAATAGAGAATAAATAGGTTAAACCGCCTAAACAGTTATATATATTAATCAGGCTCCACTACCTAACAATTTTCCACTTGGAGACTGACTCAGTCATCCAAAAAATACATTCTCAAAAAAAATCTCTTCATCATCAACATCTTTACCGCACCGCAACATCTGTAGTAACAACTACGGAAGACCAACAGAGGTTTTACATAACCTCAGTTTCTCAACATCAAGAAATTTCGTCAACATGTCTGCCGGGTTCTTTGCACCCTCTATCTTTTCCAAGCACATATCACCATCCTCCACTGCCCTGCGAGTGAAATGGTATCGCCTTCTGATGTGATTTGTCTTCGAATGATAGACTGGATTTTTTACCGACTGTATGACACTCTGACTATCTGAGTAAAGAATCTTCTTGCTCTGCTTCTTGCGCAATTCCTCAAAATAATCTGCCAGCCATATCATCTCTTTCCCAGCTTCAGCTATTGCCACATACTCAGCTTCAGTAGATGAAAGAGAAATACACTTCTGAAGCCTGGACATCCAACTCACTATTGTTCCACCTATGGTGTAAATGTACCCGGATGTACTCTTGCTCGAGTCAACACCCCCACCAAGATCAGCATCCACAAAACCCTGTAGAGTCACATTGCCTTTGCCAAAACAAAGTGAAGTACTGGAATTACCTCTCAGATATCTCAGAAGCCACTTCACAGCTTCCCAATGCTCTTACCGAGGGTTCGCCATGTACCTGCTAACAACTCCCACTGCATGTTCTATATCAGGTCTAGTGCAGACCATAGCATACATCAAATTACCAACTGCTGAAGCATATGGAACAAGTGTCATGTGATCACGCTCCTCGGCAGTCTTGGGTGACTGCTCTTTTGACAATTTAAAGTGATTTGCCAATGGAGTAGTCCTAGGTTTAACATTATTAACCCTGAATCTGCTCAGCACCTTCTCAATGTACAACTCCTGAGATAGATTTAAAGTGCCAACAGATCTATCCCGAGAAATCTTCATCCCCAAAATCTGCTTTGCTGGACCCAAATCTTTCATCTCAAACGTTGCAGACAACCTTGTCTTCAGATTGATAATCTCCCTCATACTAGATCCTGCAATCAACATATCATCTATATACAAGAGTAGAAAGACATATGCATCAGTATATTTCTTGAAGTAACAACAAAGATCCTTTTCAGCTTTATAGAATCCACTCTTGGTTATGAAGGAGTCAAACTTCTTGTACCACTGCCTTGGTGCTTGCTTTAGTCCATACAAGCTCCTGGTGAGCTTGCACACCATGTGTTCCTTGCCTGGAACCACAAATCCTTCCGGTTGCTGCATATAGATCTCTTTGTCCAGATCTCCATGTAAAAATCGTTGTTTTTACATCCATTTAATCTAGATGCAAATTCTCTGATGCAACAACACTCAACAGAATTCGAATAGAGGTTAACTTCACAACAGGAGAGAATATTTCAGCATAATCAATACCTTTCCTTTGTGAATATCCTTTAACCACTAAATGAGCCTTGAACCTTCTTTTGCCATCTCGTTCAGTCTTGATTCTGAACACCCACTTGTTCAGCAAAGCTCTCTTCCCTGCAGGTAACTCAGGCAACACCCATGTGTCATTCTTCTCAAGTTACCTCATCTCATCATCCATGGGTTGCTCCCACTTGATCGAATCCTCCACCTGTAGGGCCTCATCAAAAGACTTTGGTTCCCCCTCATCAGTCAGCAATAGATAGTGTAATGAAGGTGAATACCTATCTTGTGCCGTGATGGATCTGGATGATCTCCTTAACACCTGCTCAGGTGTAACTTGCTCCACTTCAAATTCTTCAGTAGGAGTTGGTTGAGTATCTGCTTCGACATCTTTGGGGTTACTTTTCTCCAACTCAACCTCAACTCCCACTTGCTTTGTAATCTCTAGAACCTTCTGCTCTCTGTCCTTGTACAGGACAAACTCATCAAATGTCACGTCACAATGTCTCAGGATCTTTCTGTTCTTGTCATCCCAAAACCTGTAACCAAACAAATCAGAACCATAGCCTATGAAGTAACACTTCACAGCCTTGGCATCAAGCTTGTCTCTCTTTTTTGGATCAACATGAACATAAGCAGTGCAACCAAAAGTCTTCAAGTGTGAGTACTTGAGTTCTTTTCCTGTCCACACCTCCTTTGGAATCTTGAACCCTAAAGGAACTGATGGTCCCCTGTTGATCAAGTATGCAGTTGTGCTCACAACATCCGCCCAAAGTGTTTTGGGCAGCCCACAGTATATTTGTCATACTCCTTGCACGCTCATTCAATGTTTTGTTCATCCTCTCAGCAATTCCATTCTGCCTTGCCTTACCAGGAACTGTTCTCATCAATCTGATTCCCTCAGCTGCACCGAATGCCTTGAACTCTGATTTGTCATACTCTCCTCCATTTTCAGACCTTAGGCATTTGACTTTCAAACCGGTCTGATTCTCAACTTCAGCTTTCCACTTCTTGAAAGTTGTAAACACATCTAACTTATGCTTCAAGAAGTAAACCCATACCTTCCTGCTGTAATCATCAATGAAGGTAACATAGAATCTGGATCCTCCAAGTGATGATACTGGAGATGGTCCCCAAACATCTGTATGGACCATTTCCAACCGCACTTTCTTTGTCTCTCTAGGAGTCTTTGTGAAGCTTACTCTTTTCTGTTTGCCCATAACACAACTCTCGCAAAGACCCATATCAACATACTTCAGACTCTCTAATGCTCCTTTTGCAACCAGCATGTTCATTCCTTTAGTACTCATGTGTCCAAGTCTATTGTGCCACAGATATGAATCGGAAGCACCTTCAGCAATAGCGTCCATGTTTATACACCCTGCAGTGGTGTACAAGGTTCCAGATTTGGTGCCACGAGCTACTACCATAGCACCTTTCATGATCTTCCACGAACCTTTCCCAAACTCTGCTGCATATCCCGTGCTATACAACTGACCAACAGAGATCAAATTTTTCTTGATCCCAGGAATATATCTGACATCCTCCAATGTCCACTGGTTTCCCGAGGTGGTCTTTATGCAAACATCCCCATTTCCTTCAATCTCTAAGGCTTTATTGTTAGCAATATATACTTTTCCAAAATTTCCAGATTTGAAATTTTAGAACAACTCCTTGCTTGGAGACGAATGGAAAGATGCACCAGAATCCAAAATCCAAGATTCAACCGGGCTGTTCACACTAAGTATTAGAGCATCCCCAATGTCCTCTGTTGAATTTACAGAATCATTGTCATCTCCAAATTTATGATTCTGTTTCTTTTTTGGCTTTGTACAATTCGTCCGAAAGTGCCCTTTTTCTCCACAGTTCCAACAAGTCACGTTTGATTTGTTCAGGGATTTTCCTCGATTCGTTGATTTTGATCGACCATGTTGATTTTGGTCTTTCGTCTTACTTCTCCCCCTTCGATCAACGTTGAGAGCACTGCCTGATGAATCTCCCACTTCTCGTTTGCGAATACTTTCGCTAAGAACAACATCATGGGAACTGCTAATCGCAGCAACAACAGTATCCCAAGACTCGGGCAGAGATGACATCAAAATCAACGCCTTAATTTCATCTTTGAAATTTAATATCCACATAATTGAGTTGACTCACAGTCATATTGAACTCGTTTATATGATCAGAAACGGATCCATTCTCAGACATCTGTAAATTGAACAATCTACGCATCAAATATACATTGTTCATAGCCGATGGTTTTTCATACATGTTTGACAGTGCCTTCAACAGACCGGACGTAGTCTTCTCCTTCACGATGTTGAACGCCACGTTTCTTGACAAAGTCAATCGGATCAACCCTAGAGTCTGGCGATCCTTGAGTTTCCACTTCTCCTTCTTCATGGACTCCGGCTTCACCCCGGTCAGCGGTTCGTGAAGATCTTTCTGGTACATATAATCTTCGATCTGCATCTTCCAGAAACTGAAATCGGATCCATCAAACTTCTCGATTCCAAGCTTCGAACTATCCATCTTCAGTGATCGTGTTGAATCTCCTTAGCTCTGATACCAGTTATTAGGATCAAATTCACACACACACACTAGATGAATGAAGAACACAAGAACTTTCAAGAGAAAGAGATGAGAGATCTAGAGAGAGAAAGAGAAAACTCAATATTTCATGGTAACACCCCGTAAGTAAACTTCCACGGCGGTGAGGTATATTTATATTAATAAATTAGAGTATTTTTGGTTACAGAGAATAAATAGGAAAGCCTAAAATAGAGAATAAATAGGTTAAACCGCGTAAACAGTTATATATATTAATCAGGCTCCACTACCTAACAATACTTTCCATGTACATGTACCAAACAACAGAGAAAGTGATAATTGACAAATCTTAAAAAATCATTAAATATTGAGAAGCCAATTAAACCAAAGTAAAAGATAAAGATCACTAAAGAGCAAGAATTCTACAGTCTTTCAAGATAAATATATTTGAAAATACCAAATATATAATATTCAAATATAATAATTTATTTACAATCTTAATGAGGTCATGAAGTACGAAGCTTCTGTAATGACCTGATTTCCATTGTTAACGAAAAGTCAATGGGAGAAAAATTGGGGCCAAAAACTTTTTCGCAGTAACTTGAGATTTCCTAGCCTAGTCTAGATTTTGACAAAAACAAAGTTGGTGAGGTCTAAGGAAATCAGGTATCAAATGATAGATCTATTAATTAATTTGATTACATGAATGTATAGCTAAAACGTTAAGAAACATGTACGACTTTATGAAATTGAATTTGGGCGAGCACAACTCTCGAAATCGATTTTAGCATGAACGTGTAGTTTTTGAGTTTCGTTGATAGAAGGTAAGTTGTGAAATCGGGGTATTAGATTTATTAAAATATCTCACTATTTCGTTCAAGCTACTTTGGCGGTGAATTATGTCGCCAAGGAGAGGCTATTGTAGAGGGTTAAGGGTCGTTGTGGTGCGCAACACGCAATTTAAAATCATAAATAAACCCCAAAAATGTTTTGATCTACACTTTGAGAGCTTAAAAGTGACTCCATATGTGTTCTTGATGGTTTTAAACCATTCTTAAGGCTATGGGTAAGGTTTTTACTCCTCGAATCCATGTTTTGATCTGTAATACTTAGTTGCTTTGGTAATTATATATGGGGAAGGGTTCTGGTATAGGAATCATGGTGGGAAATTTTTATATGGGGATCATCGGTTTAGTCTAAGGTTATTGAGTTCGTTATAATCCGGATAATTAAACCTTTGATTGTTGATTTTTGCGTACAAATTGTTGTTACCTATAACAAGCGAAAAGAATCCGGAAAGGGAAGATTCAAATGTCTTAGGGGATTCAAGCTTTAATTCGAGGTAGGTGATGATTTTGATTTTATGCTTGTGATATATATATGTTGGATCTTGCTTCATTATGATGTATGCATATATGTGAATGTTGCATTGTTCATCACACTAACTATAAATGAATAGGAAGGAATACTTATATGTCATTAATCATTTCTTGACAGTATGACATTGAGAATGTACTTGTGCTTGTGATTGTGGCGTGTTGAAAGGATCAGTTGTCATGTTTCAACATAACATATTGGGTCGGTTACCACATTTCGACATAAAAATGGGATATGTTTCCACATTCCGGCGTAACTATTGGATCGGGTACTACATTTCAGTATGCTAATAGTGTAGGTTTGGGTTATATGAGAGGACCAACTACTTGACATAATTGTATCTTGAGAATTGTGAAATTGAATGTGGTTCATAAATGTTGATAATATTGTATATGTTGGGTATGTGCATGTGATTATATTGTTGTGATGACTTATATATGTTACACTTAGTGAGATAGCCCTGTGATCCTACCAGTACACTGTGGTTGTGTACTGATACTTCACTTTCGCTTATTTTGTTTAGTACAGGGCATATTCAGGCGGCTATTGACAGACCTTGTCTACAATATTGGTGATCTCGTTCGAATTCAAGGGTGAGTCAGTTCTTTCAGGCTATCATGAGTTATCATTTCGTCTATGTTCATATTTTAGACTTAGACTTTTCTAGTTAGTTAATAGTTCATTAGTTTGGGGTTGTATCCCTTTGTTATTTAGACTTGAGTTCTATGTTTAGTTGTTTTGGTACATTGATTTTCATTAACTAGGCATTAGTTTTGCAATGTTAGTTTTATTGTTAGGCTTTTGTTGAAGTTCAGAGGATCTTTATTTTTTAGTTACTTAAACTCGCTTTCATGGTTTAAATTTTTGGGTTTGGGTTTAAGTAATAGATCTCTCACCGAAGGGTTAGTGTGGGTAACAATAATGGCGGTTTGGGTCGTGACAAAGTTGGTCGTAGTGCCCTAGGTTTGTTGATCTCATTTTACCAAAATTAGTCTAGTAGAGTCTTGCGGAACGGTACGAAAACGTTCGTAATTTTCTTTGAGAGGCTATAGGACTTTAGGAAAAACCCTTATATTTATACTCCTTTGAGTTATGACTTGGATCCAATTTGTATCTGGATGATATAAATTGGTATCTTTCCTCTTTCACTCTATTTCCCAAACTAGAGTAACAAAAGTGGTAACACCATCACTAACAAGAGAGTATGTGTATAGACTATCGACAGTTGAATAGGGTTATTATTTAGAACAAGTATCCACTGCCTCGAATAAATGATCTTTTGACCAGTTGCAGGGTGCATCCATTCACATTTTTTCTCTTGTACTGGAAAATCGACAATGGTCATATATAGAACAAACTAATTTAGAAATCAGGCTTTATTATGAGTTGTAACTTGAAAAATGTCAATGTGTATTCCTTGTTGCCTAAATTAATGGTTAATATGAGTTGTATTTGCTTGGAAGTGATGATATGATCATATGCACAATAAGTGTGGGTCTGAATTTTGATATATGCAATATGCTAGCTAAATTAATCGAAACTATGCAAGTTGTAGCTACTAAGTATCGTGAAACATGTTGGGAAAAGAAGGCCTCGACTAAGTTTGATGCAAGGGTCTAGATAATGTAAGAGTTAATTCGTAAGAAAGATTTGGACGTGTCTTGCACTTGAGCAATAATTGCGTAAGTGTCTAGGTGTATCCTGGGAATATGTGGGTTATGGTGTTGAATTAATGAGAATGAGTTGAATTGTGTATCATTAGATTGACTCGGGCTAGACAACGATTATTCTAATTCAGGGGATTATTCTAAATTGCTTAGAAAAGAGAAAAATCGCAGAATAATTTATTGCCTGGGTAGTTTGGGGTTGACTATATCTTGATTTTAGGTCAATTTTTACCTATTTCCCACTTCAAAACTCAAACACAAATTGAAACCCAATTCCTCCCACTTCTCTCTACATTCTTTCTCTTCCTCATCCTCCATTGAAGACACTTTGAAGTTCAAGAAGAAGACTCAAATCTCCAAAGTTCTATTCAAATTGGTGGCTAATCATACTTAAGGTATGGTTTCTTTCACTCTTGCGACTCCTTTCCCCCAAAAGGTCCATCCAAAAGATGATTTCTAAATCCCCTAAAACTAGGGTTTTTTTATACATGGATCTTCTTTTGAATAGAAATTGAGGAACAATTGTGATGATGAATTATGGTCAATTAATGTTGTTTAAGTATACCTTGATGGTTAATTCTTGTTATTCACTCAAGCTTCCCATGGACCCATGTAATTCCCCAATTTCATCAAAACATTGAATTGATAAAGTGAATTGTAAGAGGATGAATATATTGATTGACTACATTGACATAATTATGTAATTGTTTCTTGAATTTACCTTGTTTATGTATTGGTTGTGTATTCTTGGTAATGGAATTATGGGGACCATAAAAAGGCAATAAGGTATGAAGGTTAGTTCTTCTTAAATTCAATTATGAAGTATGTTTTACTTAGATTGTAGTGCTTCTATGTCTAATGTGTGGTTGTGATGTCGATAGCAAGTATTCCTCATCCTTAACCCTAGACTATTGAATTGGTTATGAAGTATGCAAGTATGTTATGGTATGATTGTTATATGATTGAAAGTAGTTGCCCATGATTATAATAAAGTGTTGTGTGAAAGGTCTACTCACTTATATGTGGTTTCTAAAGTGAAAGAATAGTTCTAACTTATGAATGCCTATGAGCTATTATGATGAGATGTTCACATAGGGATAACTAATGTGATCTTGTGTGATGTGCATGATGATTACTAAAGGGAACAAATGCTTAGCACCAAAAGGGCTTATAAATGAGATGGAGGCCTCACGTTAGTAAGTTCGGCATCCCATATGGGTTTCTTCACGTTTAGTAAGTCCGAATTCTCAAGATATTTGTTGTCTCATGAGATCGAAACCTCCACGTTAGTAATTCAAGGTTTCTACTAGCAATCTCCTTGGCCCTTAACTATGTGCGCACATAGGACTATAGCTTAGTGGATCCACCTAGATAGTTATGTATGAATGGTTACACCATAGACAAGTGTTAACCCTATTTTTTCGGTATGGGAGGAGAACAATGGATTCCATGTAGCTCACATGGTCTCATGTCGATTATTGCACTTCTTTTCCTAATGTAATAAAGTAAATGAACAAGTCAAGCATGTGAACTACTTTAGGGCTTGTCCTAAAGGTTACTACATACGGTGATGGAGGGTATGGGATCCTAAGGGATGGTTCTAGTAGTGTTCTCTTATGATTAAGTTGATTTTATATCATCTATGTCAAGTTTTGTATGAACTTATGAAGCAAGCATGTTAGGATAAAGTATGAGGTTATATTGTATTCATGTAGTATGTGACTTAATGTGATACCTAGCTTTGGATATGGTTATGGGGTTCTATTCTTGGCACAACAGAACTATTGCTTGGGTTTCTTATATGTTGGGTTATATTTTGTTGAATCGACTTATGATGTTCCTTATGTATGCATATTGAGTTATTCGACATAATTCACAGTTTTGACTAAATCGTGCCTTTTCTCATGCATTGATGATTTTTATGCATAGGAACCATACTTAGTACATGTGGTTTGTACTAACCCATATTTCTTCCCTTTTTCCCAACTTTGTAGGTTTCGGCCATTAAAGAGCTTCTCGGCCACTTTGCAAGAAGACTTGGACTTTTTCCTCCAAGTTGTTGGTGAGTCCTATCGTTCGAGGATGGTGCTATTTACTCTACCTTAGTAGTACTGTATTTGTCTAAAGACATTCATTTCTTTCCTATTCTTGAAGACATTTGTTGTAAGCCCTATGTGGCAAACATGAATTTGTATAAGGGATATGCCTGAATGTTGTACTTTGTTTTAGATTGTTCAATGTGAGACAAAGTATTAGAATAATTTTTATGTACTAGTTATGTTTCCTAAATGAGAAGCCTATGTAAACTTTATATGCAAGGAGTCTAAGTAAAATCCATATACAGTATGTGAGAGGTCTATGTATACCTCAATATGTAAAAAAGTTTTAATTTTTCCGCGTTTTTTACCTATAATATGTAATAATGAATCTAAGCACTACTCTACGTCCTCTTCTAGGACGAAGACGCCGGTCACATCTAAGGATGCTCCCCAGTCATGACAATCTTGGTATTAGAGCATGAGGTTGAATAATCTTAAGAGTGATGTCTCACTAAACCACGTCAAGTAGAGTCTTGTTCATTATTGTGAAGCGCGCCACACTTATGAATGAGAGGCTATGTGATGCATGGGAAAGTCTCACTTTGTTGGTATTATTGAAGTCGTGCCTCTAGAGTTTTAAATCTACATGTACTTATCTTCTAATATCTTTATTGTGCTTATAGGAATCGAATACAATAAGGAACAACGCTTGAAGGGTAGAATAAGAGAATGTGAATGAGGCGGTTCCCCCTCAGGGTCCTCAAAATCCTCAAGTTCCTATTTAAGAAAAGGCTATGTCTAATGTAGAGATAAGGGTGACTATTTATAGCTTGACTCAAGTGTGCTAGGGATGCTAGGGTCCATGTGAACCCCAATGCTAACACCACCGCATCAAGGATAAGAGATTTCACAAGGATGTATCCCCCTACTTTTTTTGACTTCAAGGTGGAGGAGGACCCGCAAGGGTTCGTTGATGAAGTGTTCGAGGTACTAGATGTTATAGGGGTGTCTTCTCAAGAATGAGCAGAACTAGCCGCCTACAAACTCAAAGATGTGGGTCAAGTTTGGTATGAGCAATGAAAGGATGAGAGGCCAGTTAGAGAAGGATGGGTCCCTTAGGATGTGCATCGACTATCGTCAACTAAATAAGGTTATCATAAAGAACAAATATCCTCTCCCTAGGATCGATTATTTGTTTGATCAATTATGAAGGGCAAGCTACTTCTCTAAGATTGACTTGAGGTCGGGTTATCAACAACTTAGGGTGAGAGGAGAGGAGAGGACATTCATTATGAGTTCTTAGTCATGTCTTTCGGTCTAACCAATGTCCCGGCGGCTTTCATGGACCTGATGAATAGAGTGTTCCGAGATTACCTTGACTCCTTTGTAATTGTGTTCATTGATGATATCTTGGTATATTCTAAGAGTGAGGATGATCACATGGGTCATTCGAGGGTAGTTTTGCAAGTCCTCAAGGAACATCAACTATTTTCCAAGTATACTAAGTGTGATTTTTGGTTAAGATCGATTTCGTTTCTTGGTCATATTATCTCAAGTGAGGGTATTGAGGTCAATCCAAGAAAGACGGAAGCGGATAAGAATTGGCCTAGACCTTTGACCACCTTGACCCAAAAATGTGTTAAGTTTGAGTGGTCGGAGGCTTGTGAAAGAAGCTTCCAAGTGTTTGAAAGACAAGCTTACCTCCACTCCCATGTTGACCTTACCGAAAGGTGCCAAGGTTTTTGTGGTATATTATGAAGTTTCCCGGGTAGGTTTGGGTTGTGTCTTTATGCAACATGGAGAAGTGGTAGTGTATGCCTCTAGACAATTCAAGGTGCATGTGAAGAACTATCCAACTCATGACCTTGAATTAGATATCTGCCTTGAAAATATGGAGGCATTATTTTTATGATTTTCATATGAATGTATTTACTGACCATAAAAGTCTTCAATATGTGATCACTCAAAAGGAGTTGAATCTCTAACAAAGAAGGTGGTTGGAACTCTTGAAGGATTACGACATGAGTGTTCTTTACCACCCCGACAAGGCCAATGTGGTTGCAGATGCTTTTAGTCGTATGACCATGGGAAGAGTGTCTCATGTGTACGAGGGTAAGAAAGACCTAGTGAAAGATATTCATAGGTTGGCTCGGTTGGGTATTCAGTTGGGAAATTCTCCAAATGGTGGTTTTGTGGCTACCATAACTCCGAATCGTCTTTAGTGGTTGAGGTGAAGTATAAACAACATCTTGATTATTTATTAATGGAGTTGAATGAGTCGGTCCTTGGCAAGTTTAGTGAGTCATTCTCCTAAGGGGGGATGGTGTACTTAGGTACCAAGGTAGATTGTATGTACCGGATATTGATAACTTGAGGGGTAAAATTTTAGAAGAAGCTCATGGGTACCGTGATCTTAAAGAAGTCTATTGGTGGGAGGTTTAAAAAGGACATACTAATATCGATTTATTTTGGTTCCGTTTCGATCTCGTCTGATTCCAGTTCGATTCCGATTAATTTTTTTATTAATTAATTTATATTAAAAACGCAGCCTGGCCCACATGCCCCTACAACTTTTATAAAAAGGTATTGCCTGCATGCCCCTTGTCGGTTTTCTTGTCCTGTCCTGTCCCATCCCAGTCCCCACTCCCCATTCCCCAATTCCCCATTGGACAATGTTTTCTTTTAAGAAAATATGAATGTTGGGTGCTGTCTTAAAGGCCTAACGACAATATAACGACTATATTTTCCAATTCCAACATTCAAGTTCTAAATTTCAATCATAATATCATTTGGTGAATTTTGGAGGAGGAATCTTCTTCAAATTTCAAGTTTCAACATTAACTTTTTATTTTTCGGTTATAATTGTTTGTTCTTTACACAAACGTTTGGTAACTTCGTTCCACTCTCTAATTGTATATTTATTTTTTGTATTTATTATTTGTAAGTTGTTCTTATTATATATTATTTGTTGTTGTTAGATTTCATATTTTATAAATTATAATTTATATTATGGAGTCTTTTAAAAAAATAGGTAAAAAAGATTTTGTACAATCAGTAAAAATATGTTCACAAAAAATAATAAATTTCTAAATCTAAATTTCTTCTTGTTAGGATGAGTATGGATGAATTTTCGCATGTGAATGAAAAGAGTTTTTCCTGTCCGGTATAATTCCCCATGAGCTTTATGAAAGACATTATGGTAATAATCAAGAAAATGAAGAAGTAGAAATTGATGAAGAAGTAGATTTAGATGATACATCGATTAGTCCTGACCTCAATAGTACTGAAGTTCCACCTCCGGTTGGAACTAGTCGTCCCTCTATTGTTCCAACTAGAGGTAAGACCAAGGTACAACGTGCTTTAAAATCACATGTGTCAAAATTTTGTTATTTGAATGATGAAAAAACTTTAAGTATTGTAATATTTGTAAACAACATTTTGAATATACATCTAGTGGGAGTGGAGGTTCAACAAGGGATTAAAACAACATTAGATTAAAAATCATAGTAAAGAGTGGTTTACATATATATCTTCACTTGATGTTGGTGAAAATTCTAGCGTTGAAGCATGGCTAGAGGATCAAATATGGTTCAAGGTGAATTAAATGCTTAGAACCCAAGTGGTCCTCTTACACATCGAACCTATAAAAAGCATGGTGTTCGTGAAAATTTTGCTAAAATGGTTGTCGTTTGTGGTTTACCTTTTAGTTTTGGAGAGCATCCGAATTTTATTGCATATATCCGTGATACATATAATCCTAGCTTTAAAGGTTTATCAAGAAGCGTGGTAAAAAGAGATGTTTGAATTTCAAGAAAAATATTGTCAATATTTGCATGCCTATTTTGAACTAATGGATTGTAGAGTTACTATTACCACTGATATGGGCCGTAGTACTAATGGTTTTGATTATTCAACTGTCAACGCTCATTGAACTAATTATAATTGAAATTTACAAAAAAGAATTATTGTTTATAAAATTTGTCAAAAGAAAAAAACTGAAATATATACTGTTACAACTGTGTTGGAAATTTTAGATTTTTTCGATCTTTGTGATAGAATCATTAGTATTACGTTAGATAATGCTTCTGCTAATTTAAATGATATTAATATGCTAAAACCTAGACTTTGTCCAATTAGTAAATATGTTATTTATGTTAGATGTGTTGCGCATATATTAAATTTGGTTGTAAGTGACCGTGTGAAATTATTTGAAAATAGTTGTGATAAAGTTGATAATGCTTGTTTTTATATTTTTCATATGAGTAGTAATAGAATTAATCAATTCAAAAAGCTTTGTATTGCATTTAAATTTTCGTTTAAAAAAATTATGAAGCATATAAAAACTGGATGAAATTCCTTTTATGATATGCTTGAAGTTGCTTATACATGTAGAGTACCTATTATTATGCAATTTAATAGTCATAATACTTATCTTGAATTTAAACTTAATGATAACGATTGGGATGAAGTAAATGAACTTAGAATATTTTTGAAATCATTTTATGATGCTATTAAAAAAAAATTCTGAAATATATTATTCTACTATTTCTGAAATTTTAGTACACATATGTGAGATTTCATCAATCTTTTATGAATATAAAACAAATGAACTATTTACCAGTGCTATTGCAGTAATGATTAATAAATTTTAAGAAATATTTTTTTCCTATCCCTCAAATTTATTTAACTGTAATTCTTTTCAACCTCAAATATAAAGAATATGGTGCAAAAACTTTAGTTAAATGCATGTATCAGAATTTAGATACTAAACTAGAAAAAGAACCTGATTTGGTAACATGTCAAAATAGTATAAAATTACTTGCTAAAGAAACATATGATAAATATTCTTTCGTAGATAATGTTGAAAATCCTCAAATGTCTATGCCTCGAGTAGGTGCCCATGATAGAGTGAAACATAAACTTGGTCTTGACTCTTCTAATAAATGTGAATTTGTTAAATATCTTGAACAAAGTTCGGATAATATTATAATTGATGAAGGTATACCACAACTATTGAACTGGTGGAGGGCTCGTGGAACTCAATTTCCAAAACTTAGTAGGATGGTGAATGATGTGCTTGCAATTCAAGGATCATCAATAACTTCGGAGGCAGCTTTCAGCGCAATAAGATCTCAAATTGGAGACCACATAAATTCGTTAGCAGAAGACAGTTTGGAGATATCGGTGTTGTTTAGAGTTGGATAAATACTGAGCGGAGAAATCAAGGACTTCTAAAGTTAGATAGTCAATTTGAACTTTTCATAAATTCAACCATGGGATGTGGCAGTGATGATCGTATGAAACTTCAAGAGATCGTCAACGAGCTTTACCAAGACCAGTAGTTGATCACGGTCAATTTTTAATTGAGTTCAAAAAAGAATTTACGGAACTATACAACTATTAGTATTGCATTCGAGGTTTAGTTCAAACAGAACCCTTCCTAAAAGGTGGTTGCGTAAACTATGCACTCTACTAATAGTTGTATATTGAAATTGTAATTTGTAATGCAAATTTAAATAAATTGTTGATATTTTTTTAACTTGTGTCATTGTTTTATCCTTATTTTTATTTAATTTTTTAAAATTAGAAATTTAAGTTATATAAATTATAAGTTATAAATATACATTATAAGTTATAACATTTAATAAGTAATAACTTATAAACATCAAAATATTCAAATCTCGAAAACTTAACTTAAGCTCAAAAATATTTTTTTTGAAAAAACTTATTAGATTTAACTTGCAAACTTCATAAGTAATTTTTTTAAAAAAATATCTTTAAAATAAACTTAAGTAAAAAGTTACATTATAAATTTAAAAACTATTAATTAAACTTAAAAAAATAAAAAGAAATATTTATATTTCGTAATTCAAAAAATCAAAATTATTAAAAAAAATTTAATCATCTTTTTGAAATAACTAGACATGTCATCCCGTTTATTCCATTTCATTCTGTTCCATTTCGATCCGGTATATAGTGGGACTGGACGAAATCCAGTATCCATCCCGATAATTTTGGTCCGGTTCATCTCGATATCGGTCAACTTGCCCCTTCTGTTCTGATACCGGTTCGTGCCGATCCGATGATTCTGCTTTGGTCCGTTGCTCAGTCTTACCCCTACCCCACCCCAGCTGCCACCTCACACCTAAACCATCCACATCATTTTTTTAAAAAAAATTGTTCTCAGATAATATTTCAAATTTTAAAATTTTTCATTTTTATGCTAATCCTACCCCTATCCACTCTAATGCCACCCCACCCCTTCCGGCCACCCCCACCCCTACCCCTCTGGCGCCACCCCAGTCATGCCATTTTCGTCAATATTTTTTTAAAGAAAAAGTTGTTTTTGATAAATATTTCACATTTTTATTTTTTTTTAATTTTTAGTCACTCCCCCACCACGCGCCACCCCCACCCAAGTCACCCATCAATTTTTTTCTTAAAAAATTATATTTGCAAACTATTTCTATTTTTTTTTACAAAAATCATTCTTATGCACCCCACTCCTACCGCACCCTATAGCGACCTCGTCAATTTTTTTTGTTTTTAAATTGTTTTAATTTTTTTTCATAGGTTTAGTCCTAGGATCAGAGTTGATTTTGGAACGGTGATCGGGATTTTGTCTTGATTGAGTGTTGAGTTCTACATTAATTATGAGGATTGATTCATATCATAAATTATTTTTACTTAAAAAGAGTTTTATCCTCAAGGAAAAAATAAAAGAATATTTTAAAAAAAATATTTTTTTATTCATCAACCATACCTTATAAAATAAATTAGAAATCAATTTATTTTCGAAGAAAACATTTTTCTCGTACCAAACACACCCTTCATCTATAAATATAAATATATATATCATTAATTAAACAAATAAATCAAATTATAGAATAAATATTAAAAAATCAACACCCCAAATTGTTTCTTGGGCGGTAGGAGAGTATACCCCCTTTTCTCTGTCCCGAGATATTCAAATTCGATTCTCTCCACAGAGTTCTCAAACCCCTAAAAACTCCTCTCTAGGGTTTCCTTCTTACCGATCTCACTACAGCTCCACTTTCAAGAGCACCCAGTAACATCACAATCTTACTCACTTCGATCTGGGTTGACTCATTTCCATGGCGGAAGATTCAGTTCCAGTTCCAGTTCCATCATCCACCAATACAGCGCCGTTGGGTCACTCAGTGATTCCTATAGTGAACAAGCTCCAAGACATCTTTGCACAGCTCGGAAGTCAGTCTACGATTGAGCTGCCTCAGGTAGCTGTCGTCGGTAGTCAGAGTAGTGGAAAATCCAGCGTTCTGGAAGCCCTTGTCGGTCGCGATTTCTTGCCTAGGGGTTCTGATATCTGTACTCGGCGCCCGCTTGTTCTACAGCTTATACAGAACAAGCGTAAGTCAGATGGTACTGAAGACGAATATGGAGAGTTTTTGCACCTTTCGGGGAAGCGATTCTATGATTTCAATGAAATTCGTAGGGAGATTCAGGTAAATTGCACTTATTCAGTATTTGGATTCATAATCTACTTGTAGAAACTTCAATGAGGAGATGTTGGCTGTTCATGTATTGAGCTTCTTTCAATGAAAGTTGTAGACAGATTCAGGTATAGTCCTTCTTTGAACTCCCAATTTCCTATATTGAATCTACAGATATAGCCCATGACGCGAAACGTTTAAAATATTGTCTTTGAAAATTCAAAGAAAATAAATGGGTTGGGTTTTTCAGTTTTAGCTTATGATTCACGGTTTTTCTTTCAATTTTTATAGACAAATTAATTAAATATGCATATTTTGTTATGTTTTCTTCTAGATATTCTAAGATTCAAATTACCTTATTGGTAGTCCAATTTTTTTTTAGATTAGAGTTTTATTCTCTAAGAGTTTGACAAAGAAAAAATATTCACGTTAGAGATTCGAACTTGTGTATACCATCTAATATCATTACCTCAATATATTTATATTCCATTGTCTTTATGTGTTGCTGCACATATATAGTTGTGAAGCATTCAAGAATTGTAATTTCAACATAGTTATCTTCACTTAGCACAGAAGCTGGTGAAAGATCAAATTGACATCTAAATTTTATAAACTTTAACACAATAAAACCCATCATTTTATTATGTATTACTCATTAATATTGTATACGTATACAACACTTATATCAAGAGATTAATATTTAGTAGCAGAGAGTAACAAAGTAAAAAATTTTCTAAAGCAAAAAAGAGTCATTTTGAATTAATAAACAATAGATTTAAAGAAAAATTTATGAAAAAGAAAGAGCTAAAGACAATCCTCTTCGAAGCAAACAAAAAAAGCAAAAAATTAGTGCTTCGTTGTGATCACTTGGGTGGCATGCTCCACACTTTGCCACTGGCACATTTTAATCTTTTGTGCGAACGGGTGGCAAGTGTATTATATATTGTATTTCATAAACATATACACATAAATATACAAAGGTTTCGATCGAGATATCGGGTGTTATGGCACCCCCTCCCTTACACATAGATTCGTCCCTGTTTAAACTGCTATGCTAATTCATATACATACACACACACATAAACTATCAAATTTTTGATCCTTTCATACTTAAGATATGCCTTATTTCCCTTACCTCCTGGAACTATAACTTTCAGGGTTAAAACCCCATGGCTTGACCGCATTTGTTAACTGTCACTTAAAGTGTGGGGTAAAATAAGTCATCCATGTGGGGTGGCTTTTATAATGGCTGATAACCTCTTAAACTATCATTGTTTTGCAAGTTTCTACTTAAACTATCAAATTTTTTGTTATCCTTGAATTATGATTTTTGAAGATTGAATGGCTCGTTGGAGGTGAAAAATGATGTCATGTTAGATTGATTTATGGCTAATCAGGCCTCAAATAAATATTTTTTTTCAGTTTTTTCTCTTCTTTATTTCTTTTATATTCTTTAGTCTTTCTACGACTTCTTCATTTGCTTCTTAGACCAAATTGATATAGGTTTGTGTATTCATGTTTCATTTTTTTTCTTGATATTATTGAAAGAACACCTTCTCAACACCCTTTTCTTGATTTCTTTGGTCTTCTTTGAAAGCCGAACACTTCCTTAAGGATGAAAATGTATATTTATGTGTTTTTGGGCAAACGTCATCAAATCCATGTGAACACTAATTTTGACGACCCTTAACTTCAATAGAAAATGAGATAATATAATGAAAGCACTTGTGCAATTAGTTGAGGTGCGCTTAGGCTGTCTTTGAAGATTGAATGACTCGTGTGTGGTGAAAAATGATGCAATGTTGGATTTTTTTCATAATGGCTAATCAAGCCTCAAATAATGAAGTTTTTCAGTTTTTTCCTCATCTTTATTTCCTTTATATTCTTAGTTTTTCTTCTGTCTATTTCATTTCCTTCTAGACCAAATTGATTTAGGTTTGTGCATTCAGGTTTCATTTGAAATTATTTATTCTTTTATTTTTTTCTTGATATTATTGAAAGAACACCGTCGTCCTCAACACCCTTTTCTTGATTTCATTGAATCTTCTTTGAAAGCCGAACACTTAAAGGATGAAAAAAATGAATATTTATGTAGTTGTGGGAAGACGTCATCAAATCCATGTGAACACTAATTTTCGTAAGAACAAACCCAAAACATATAACAGTACTAAGTTTTTGACGACCCTAAATTTCAAAAGGAAAAGAGACAATATTACAAAAGAACCTGTGCAATTAGCTGAGGTGTGCGTAAAGCTGTCTCAGACACCACAATTATAAAATAAATAAACAACAGAACTGGTGTTCTTTAACCTTTATGGCAAAACCAACAATTGATCCCTTTCAGTTTTTAATTTTTAGTTCTTTAATAATAATTTGGTTTTTACTTTTAAGTAGTTTATTTATTTTTGTATTTACTTTGATAGAATATTAATTTGGGCTTAAAATATTATGTCATGTGTAAGGACACTAGGCACATTAATATTCTTCAGGGGTGTTGTGACCTTAAAAAATATAGAGTTGTTTCCTGAATTAGGATGAGTTCAGTTGGGTTCTCCCAATAACTATTCTTCATGGGTGTTAAGTTTTAACGGTAAAAAATTAAAATCATAGTTCAACGGTAACAAAATCACCGGATAGTCACAAAATAGTGATAGTTTATGTTTTCTTTTTATGTATTAACTCTAAGTTTAAATTACACATGTTGTGGCTCTTTGCACATTTTTTATTGTTTTGGGAGCGTGCAGTACCCACACCAACAAATATTGAGTTGGGGTCTTAACCCTCAAAAGTTATAGTTCAAGACTGTAACAAGATATAGTTCAAGTTTGAGATCAGCAAAAACATGATAGTTTAGTTTTGTTTAAAGGCATCAATTCTATGTATCATGATTGAAAGTCCTATTTTGTGATCTCTTCTAAAGTGACAGTTATTAGAATGCAGTGTTGTGTGTCTCTGTCATTTTTTTTTGATGAAGTAAAAGATTGTACTAAATGGCGTCAATGAGATGCAAGATAGTTACAAAGTAATAGATGATAAATCTAGAATTGCAAAATAATAATTGTGATTTGGAGTTAAAATCTATAGCAAAAACTCATAGTTGTTCAGTTAATGAAGTCTACACGGGATATCACAACTTGCTCTAGCTATAAAGAATCATTAGACTTCTTGAAATACTTATAGATTTTAAAGAGCAGTTTGGAGTTGAAGTTCCCATGAAAACATATGTTCCTTCTCTCAATCCATGTACTCCAAGATATACAAGTTGTTGTCATTTGCCAAATTCTCTTGATGAATCTATCCACTTCTCGTAAGATCCAACTTTCAACTACTACTTTCAGGGTGAATGATGTTGAATAGCTGATGGCTGATGCCAATAACTGCAAGATACATGGACCAAATGCCTGCTGCCATAGGGCAATGTAAAAACAAATGGTGTACTATTCTTTTTTGAGATGGCACATGAAGCATATGTTGCATATGTTTGTTGTCTGGAAGCCCCCCTTTTTGAAATTGTCATGATTAACGGTGCCTTGAGAGTTGTCCATAGGAAACACTTGATCTTTGGGGGAGTTTGCTAGTGGTCCGCTAAAGCATTTGGGATGTTGAGCCTATTGTAGCCTGCCTTGACAATGTAAACTCCTTTGCTTGAGCCATTCCAATTGAGAATGCCTTGGGCTTAAGGGTTCATTGATAAACCTTCCAAAAGATTGTATAAATTAAGGAGTTCACCCTACTCCCAATCTTGCAAATTTATTTTGAAGTGAAGGTCCCATATGTTACCATCTCTTTTTCTTGCAACTGTTGAATTTGGATATGTAGTAATTAGAAGGAGTTTGGGTGAGTTTCTTTCAAAGGAAGATTGAGTAACCACCTATCTTTCCAAAATTTGACACAAGTATCATTCCCAACCTTGCTCTTGGAAGAAATCATTCTTCATGTTGTTAATGTGTTTCCAAGGTCCCATTCCATGTGGAGCTCTCATCTGCGTAGTGCACCAGTTTTCCTATCTTTCGTATTTAGTGATAATGACGTCCTTGCGTAAGAATGGTGGTCCTTGGCTGAATCTCCACCACCATTTCATTAGCGAACTCTTGTTATGTTTGCTCAAGTCTCTTATACTTAGTCCTCCCTGTTCCTTAGGCAGTAGAACTTTTTCCACTTCACTAGATGAAATGTTTGCTCCACACCGTTCCCTTCCCTAAAGAATGGACCTTCTCAATGTATCCAGTTTGCTTATCACCTTAGAAAACATACGTATAAGGGACATATATTTATTAGACCAAACAAACAGAAGAACCACTATTTCTCACTGCGGTAGGGTAAGCTAACCTGTAGAAAGGAAGTGTAAGCAAGGAGTTCTATTCTTGTACCATTCAACAATATCCATTATTTTGATAGTTTGAATAATACCAAATCTCCTGCGACTTCGTCCTCCCTTTCTTCTCATTAATTATCTCTTCCTAATCAATTTTATTGAGATGATTCGAACCTTGGAATGTTGTCCAAAACAATATTGATTAGTATTAGCCTTCCTTCCATGGACAAGTATTGCATATGCCATTTTGATCTCTTCTTTCATTCAGCTTGTGACAAGCTGTTGAGACTATCAAATCTTACTTCTGGCTTCCATTGTTCTTCTTCTATGTACAATGCTTGATGGAATCGTAGATATTCAGCTTTGATGTCATCTTTGTTTTTGTCGACTTCATCTCCAATCAGTTGCTTGCCAATGCGGTAAATCCTTTTCTAAGAGTTAGCTATTCTTGGCAAGAATTTGGTATTCTTGTCTCCTTTAAGCCACAAACATCTAGACTTTTGCCTCGAGGAGATCTCTTCTTTTTTGGCTATTTCCTGCCACCTGTGTCAACTTGTGTCATAAGTCTTCCTTCTATTGATGCTCGAGGATTGATAAATCATCAAGTAGCCTGCATTTTTGAACTTGTAGCTCGTCAAAACTCTTTGTTCCAACCAGTGGTTCCTTCTTTAGGTTTTTAACCATCGGGTAAATTTGTGTCTTCTCAGCTGGACTCGAAGAAGCTCTCTCAACTTCTTTTTCGACGACTGCTTTTTGTTGCCAACCTTCAAATTGATCTTTGCCAACAATTTTTCTCGATTGCTCTTTGCACATATACGCAAGTGGGATCTAGCTTGTGTCATTGTCAATTACTATGAATCCACAACACATGTCACCGATAGTCTTGAAGGGGTTCATAAGCTATTCAAGGGGAGCTTGTTACTGTCCATGTATATGAATCTAGTTATGGGACGTTGCTAGACAAAATTAGAGTTAATGTTGAGTGAATTGTGAGTTTGGAAAGAGGTTTTCTTTTTTCTACCCATGGTGCTCGTTCGTTAAGGGAGAACTTGCAATCTCTTGAGTTTGACTAAAAACCTTGACCATTTTTTGGCCTAATATATCACTGAAATCAAACAACCCAACCCTGATGGATTAACCACCCATCTTAAAACAAGGAAGTAACTTCCTACTATAATTGAAATGAGAAAGGGCAGGGATAATCTTACTACAACAATTGCTACACAAAATCAGGAAAAATAAATAACTTGTAGTATCTATGGGTAGTGGTGGCAAATGGACGGGTTGGGTCAAATTTAGGTGGGTTGAAAATGGGTCAACATTAAATGTGTAATAATTCAAATCGCCCATATTTGTTATGGGTAAAAATTGGATTGGGTAAAATACTATTTTACCCATATTTACCCATATTTTCATGAGTAAATAATACTCTACATAAGAATTCAATATGGAGAAAATATTTGTGTTTTTAGATGAAAAATGTTGAAAATGTTTCATTTAGTTTTATTGTTATCATAAGAGTAAAAAAATAAATCCTATAACTTCTCGATATAAAATGAATTTATGTAACAAGGGGAAAATATTTTTAATTTCAAAGTAAATCAATGTTTGCATTTTAGGACTAAAACATTGTACTTTAAGCAATGTCAATGCTAATACTACATGATCTTGCTTATTTTACACTATTATTTATCATCCAATATTAAATTAAAGAATTAAAAAAAAGAAATGTACATTTATAATATATATTTTTGGAGGGCCAAAGACTTCACCTTTTCAATTATAGAGAAAAACAATTAGTTCTATTCATGAACATAAAAAGGAAGAGAAGTTACAATATTTTTAGTGACATCATGAATTTTGAGTGAATACAAGTTAGAAGCTTAACCCATTTGGCTAATTCATATTTTACCCATATTTTATCCATAATTTACCCATATTTTTGTGGGTTGAATTTAGGTATCAACCCATATTTTACCCATGTACAAAGCTCATGTTTCCACTCATTTTCACTACGAGGATGTATCACGTCAGGATCCGTTGCTCAAACCGAATCACGCCAACGTTATGGAAGTTCCAAGATTGTGTAAAATAATAGTAGTACCAAACACAACACCTTCTATCAAAAATGGAAAATTGGCTATAGAGATTTCCTGCGGCCAGAGATTAAAACAAAGGGCTTCAACAGGAAAGTCATTTCGATCCAATCCATTATTGGGGTCAAATAAAGACAAAAAAGGATACCTCAGTGATGTCGCACGACAAAGCACTCTCAGTGGGCATGGAAGTCACTCACCCAACCCATTAAAATATGGGTTGATTACCAAAATATGGACTCATTTTGCCGGTATTATCTATTGCATACAACTGCTACACTGAAAGAAGAAAAGAACTTGATAAGTTGAAGTAATCTACTTTCTTATTTAATCTTCCATGTGTTAACCGTTGGTAGACTAAAAGGGTGCTAACATTACTCCCTCCTTCGAATCACGCTTGTCTTCAAGTGCTAAGTGTGGAAAATATTAGTACTTCCTCTTCCCCAATAAAATCTTTCTCATCGTATAGAGAGGCGATCCAAAATAATTTCTTGCATGAATGACCTTGAGTTATGGTTCATCAAAGTTGAAACAAAGTCCCTTAAGTTGCTGTCCTCCATTTTACACCTGGTCTATTTCTTCACAGATATGGCATGTTATTGAGGTGAGATATCTGCGGTCTTTCATTTGTAAGCATCTAACAATGGCGAACAAATGAGTTGTTCCTTGCGTTCATAAAGTCGGGATAAACTCATCGCTGTAGCCAAATCTAAAGGATTATGCAACTCAACCTTAATTGCTATACAATTAGTATGACCGCCGATTTAAAATTTAATGTTTTGTGACTGTGTGTATCCGTCCGTGAAATCAACTAGTCAAATGTTTCTTGATAATCTACCAAAGACCTGACCTGGCGTAACTTAGCGAATTCTCCCAATTTTTGACTTCTGATTGGTGGCCAAAAACGAAGGTTGCAATGATGTTTGAAGTTAGCCCAAGACGGTTAAGGCAAATCAGTCTCTAGCTGAAGAAACCAAAGTTGTGCATTGCCCTCCAAAAGAAAAGAAGCAAGTCCAACCTTTTCTTCTTTCGAAGTTTCTTGGTGTCAAAAGGAGTGCACACATTTGTTCAACCATCCCAAAAGGTCCTCTTGGCCATTAAATCGTGGGGAATCCAACTTTGTATGGTGATATTGACTGGTACAGTTGAATCAGATTTAACCTTCGAATTTGCTAAATCTCGTGTGAGTGCATCAAAGCAAGCATAAATGTAGCTGTTTCACATGATAAATTTCTTACACAACGTCTTACAGTGGTAAAAAGATTTTTTTCTTTAATTTCTATTTTCCCTTTATAACTGTTATATTTTATATTTTTATGTTCAGCATGCTGATCTTGGCCCTACTTCCTTTGTGAGGCAACGAATAATTGATGGTTCAATGAAAAGCTAGTGATGTGTTTCGGAGAGAGTTTGATTTCTTTGATAAGGGCACTCTATATCTGGCGACTTTATCCACGTTCCAAGGAGGAGCGAAGAGCTTGGTATTGGAGCGTGAATAAATTGTGTACGCAAGATTTAATAGTTTTATATATATTTTGATTTGTTAGTAAATATGCTTAAATGTTTGTGCCTTTGGGACACTTGTGTATCTCGAAATAAACCTCAAAATTTTGATTTCTAGGGAGCTTGAGAAAATTGAGATGCAAGGAGATGATCTGTATCTACCTACTGCTCCTAATAAAATCGTGAAAGGGATTCGGTTGATAGTGGAATCCTTGCATCAGCTGCCAAGGTTCCTATTATGATCACATTTAATGTGGCAGATCAGACGGCGATCAAAATGACATAAAACCCCAAGCCTGTATATTCAGTAAGATACGGGGGATACAGTGTATTTTCCTTCCATCGTCATCTTGATTTTTATATTTTCATCTCGGACGAAAAATATCTGTACCCTCCAGATCGTTATGTTTAGCAACTAGTATATATTAAATTAAAGGTATTTCTTCTTCTCTTGAGGTCTTCTTTCAGTGAAAATTAAAGGCCTTTCTTCTTCTCTTAAAGTCTCTTTCAGTTAGTTCCCTTGATGGTAATTAATGATTAGTAAGGTACGTACTCTAATTTGTGTTAAATGTTCAGTATGACCTTTTATCTTATATTATGACTGGCATCTTTTATTATATCTTAGGAGTCGTTGGTTGAATACAGTTATGGTGGGATAGTTAATGCTAGGATAAGTTAAGATGGGATAAGTTATGCTGAGATTATTTTTTATTGTCTGTTTGGTAAATTGCTTTCATTATAATATCCATCAATAAATTTAAGGATAAGTTATTTGTTTAAAAAAACACCTCAATATTTAGTTTTTTTTATCTATTTTCTTTTCAAGCTTAGTTTATTGATTCTTAAAAAAAAACTTGTCTGATTTAGCTTAAATTGTTTTTGTGTGCATTTCCATGATGTACCAATGTATTTATGATAAACTTTTTCATCCTTAAATTTGTTAAAGTACAAAAAATTATATTATGTCATTCATTCAACACCACACAATTCTTAAATTGTAACATACTTACAGTTGTCTTCATTTTAATTCCATATTCATGTTACTATTTCCTTGAGAATTTATATGAAGTACAACAGAATTCTTTCCTGAAATTAGCGTACATGGAACAGAAGATAACAAAAAATAAACATACCAAAAATTAGCTTAATGGAACAGAAAAACAAAAAAAAAACATACACAACAGATCTAGCTAAAAAGAATACCAACATTCTAATTTCAGAGAAACTGCACAGGAAGCTTGTATTCATACTGTAGCATTTGTTTTATCTCTCTTTTTTCTTTATGACAAGGGAAACTCGCAGCCGCTACCCTTTGGGTGCGCACAGGGCAAAACCCCGCTCCTATGCAATAGCTCGCAAACACATAGGAGAGATAACCCAGCTCGACCCAGAAGGCAACCCCTTGCTTTTGCTGGCAAGGAGTTTGGAAGTTGAGACCTCCAACATGGAAGTCCCAAGCCAATCATTGGGCCACCCCGCTTTATCTCTCATTTTAAATTGAGATTTAAAATATAAATTTTCAAATGGCTAAAAGAATAAAATAAAAAACTATGTATTCGATAGAGGAAATTAAATTAAAATATAAATAAACATAAGAATTAGTCAAATAAATTCATAAATAAAATTATATTTATATAGTGTATTTTTAATGAAAAATTATATATAAAATAAGGAGTAGGGAAGGTTTGACTATTTTATTACATGATATTAAAAATATATATGATTAACATGGGTATAGAAAAGAGGTATAAAAAGAGTTTAATGGGACACTTTTGTCATTTTATTCTATCTTATACCACGATAAGTATCCCGATATTACTAATCCACCCAAAGGTAGGGATAACTTATCCCAGGACAATTATTAATCCCGGGATGAAGTTATCTCATATTATGCAACCAACAAAAGGATTAAAGGGTGCTCAAAATTTATCCCGGGATTAACTCCCCTTATCCATAAGATGAACGACCCCTAGTATATTCTCTTCAATCTCTTCTGCAATGACTGAGGTAAGAATAGTTGTCAGAGATCACCAATTGGGGTAAAAGGGGGTAGAAAATTGTTAGGGTCAAATGGGTACTATGACAGTGATGGCTAGGCACATTAGAGGCTTAGAAAGATGAAATGGGTCTATTTCAGCCTGGGAATATTAGAATGTAAAATAATGGCGTTACAGCAACATACATTGTTAACCACAAGTGGTGTTGGGGAGGGTAGGATAGGATTTATGCAAACCTTACCCCTGATAGAGACTGTTTTCGACAGACCCTCGACTCAAAGAAATGTTTTTGAAGTAGGATGACGAACATATGACAACAAAATAGCAAGATGCAAAATGTGACTCGAAACACAACAGAAAGAGGCAGATATCGTGGTAAAATCCAATCTGATAGTGACAGAACCCTAATCTGGCGATTGAAAATCTAAAGAAAATTGGTAGGAAACTGCTCGAAGACTTGGAGAACTTCAATTGTAAAAGAACAGCTCAAATTAATCGACCAGAAAATCTTTTCAGCGCCCGGCGCGTTACCAGATCTAGCTAGATGTCGCCTGAAATTTAGGAAACTCGTGTTAGTATTAGTTTTCGCACAACACCTATAGAACATTAGATGACACAAATTAGCTCTAGCAGTCGCTGGAAATTGACGCTCGGTGATCTGTCTGATTGAGTTTCCCCCCGAAATGTTCTCATCAATGTTCTAATACCTACCATGTGAGAGATAAAGACTTGGGAAAGTATTATTGAATTGTTTATCTATAATATATTATTACACTTAGTCCTATGTATAGACACTCCATACCAATCCTTTTTTCATGTAGGATGCTAAATACAAATTCTGCTCTTATTTCCTATTTTTTACACAAATGAAAACACATCAGATTATCGAAACTATTTGATAATTTAACTCCAGAAAACCGGTCTTGCTCCAAGAAGAATTTCATAAACACACTTCATTTCTGGCAGAGTCAGACCAAAGTATAAAATGTCTTCCAGAATTTTTTGAGTTGAGGCCTACCATACTGCCAACATCAACAGCTCTAGCAATTCAGGAAAATGAACTGCAAAAGTATATACAGGTGGAAGGAGCTCGAGAGAGAATGCTCACAAATTTTGACCTTATTAATGTTGTGTTTCCTTTGAGGTTTCGGGATTGCATCAATTTATGGTCAGGCGAGTGTGCAAGGATAAAGTCAAATGTCTGATGTATTTAAAGCTACCTATGTTTGAGTCTCTGATTATAGAAAAGGTGTTGCTATAATTTGTGTTATGAGTTTAAGAGGGTGTTGTAGCTTCAGTAAAAATTCCTGCCGGAAAAAGCGGACAGATTTTGAAGTACTAAAGGTCAATGTAGATTTAGAATAGTGTTATTTATGTTTACAACCACTGCTAGATAATACAATAGTCTTCTTATGTTTATTCGCAAGTATGGTGGTAAATCCAATAGAACTTTCAACATTTATGATAATAAAAAATAAATTAAGGTTTTCCATTTTAGGAAGTTGAATGGTTTAGAATATCTTTGTTAAGTAACAATGCAATTTGATTTATTATAGAGGATTGGGAAATGGTCGCTTTCTTTCAGTTTCAAGAAGAAGTAGTTACTTTTCTTTCTTTTTTTTTTGAAAAAATTAGTTACTTTTCTTATGACTGATACCTCAGTTGAGAAATAGGATGTAAAATTTGTCATTAATAGCTTCAGTTTTGAGCTCTGTCTGTAGATGTACTTGACATGGGAACTACAATCCTGAAAATTTATGCAATTAATAAGCCGTCCCATGCTTATTCAGACTTATGTATTATTGACATCTTTCCTGTTGGTACTATCTTCCTATTCTATTTTATGTCACACTCTTTTCCTTTGTCTGTCCAAAAGGGCGTAGTTCTATATTTAGAAACAATTTGACTTTAATCTTCTCATTTACCCCTAATGAAATGATCTTATAGCCGGAAATGTCACTTATGTAAGACCACAAATTCAAGTCTCTTTTCTTAGATCAGTACTAATGAAACACCTTCACATAAATGAAAACGTGGAATAATAGTTTTCTATAAATGTTTATCATCTCATGTAATTTTTAAAATGCTCTCACACAAGACACTTTTGTTATTTTATGCGTACATCTGATTCTTTTTTCTTGGGCCAAATGCATAAAAGAATTTCAATAACGATGGGTTTTAAACATGAACCAGGATTTATCTTGATCTTATACCATGTGAAATTGGGTAACCTAATAATCTAGAAAACTTAAGTAATTCGGTAGAGCATCACCAGTTCTTACTTTATGAAAAAAAGAATTACAAACTTTTCCATAGATTCATATGCTAACTGGCTCATTTCTTGTTTATGCTACTTACATATGGCTAAATTTTGTTTTCTTTGGCATAGGTTGGAGATGATTGTCGGCAAGATGTTCTTGCTTTACAAGTTATTTCACTCTGAAAGATATCTTTGAGCTGTTGGGCTTAGTCTTTATTATTTCCTTATGGAGTTCTCCCAACTGGCCCAGAAAGAGGAATAATTGAGGTGAATCCTTGTATGACATCTGCTTATGGTTTCATGTGCTTTCAGCGTGCAGTTTTCATATGTGAAATTTCTGTGAACTGATAACTTATCTAAAAAATAAAATAAAATGGAAGTGATGTAAAAAGAAATCAATTGAAGTGGAGAAAAAAAGATTCTTGGAGATGAAAACAAGCCATCACCGATCAACTAAGTTTACAAGAAAAAAAGCAACTAAGTTTTACCCAAATCAATTGCTGACCATATGGCCCTCTTTTTGTATGATAAGATTATTTAACTGGCATCAGATTGTGAATACTCCCTTGAGGGATCATAACATGGAATGTTCTGATTATGGAGTACATAGAAAATATAAGACCAACTTGGAGACTCTAGGAAAACATGAATAAATTGAAAGAGGAGAATAAGAAATTGATTAAGCTCTTCAATTGTCAGACATTTTATGCCTACGACTCCTTTCCTATTGTAACTTATGGGCCAGCAAAACTACCCTGCGGTCATTAGTTCCCTTCCAAATGCCGGTTCATCTTCTTATGTCAAACTGCACTTTTCAAAATGATCTCTAACATTCATTTTTCCCAAGAACATACTGACAAATGGGAGGGGAGCCATGGAGTAACATTATAGTTGTTTCCTATAGGTCACGGGTTCAAGCCGTGGAGGCAGTCATTGATGCTTGCATTAGGGTAGGCTGTCTACATTTTCCTTTTGTGCACGTGCCCCCCCCCCCCACACACACACACCAAAAACACACCTACTCACAACCAGCAAACCACCTCCTTTGGTTTTTATACCCCCCCCCCCCACACACACACACAAAAAACACACCTACTCACAAACAGCAAACCACCTCCTTTTTGTTTTTTATACTTCTGACAAAAGATTGAGAAATAATAAAACATTAAGGATATGCTGAAATTTTGTAGTTTGTGGCTCTAATAGAGTATGTGAATCCACTTGTGCTACCATTTAGGAGAACAAATTCAAGTAAAATTTTTATGTGTTACACTTCGCATAGTGAAGAGTACAACTTTGTCCCTGTTGGAGGGAAGTTGTTGAAAAATTAATGTTGGTATCGTAATTGTTGGTTAAGGACCATTTAGTCTCCCAACTATATAAGAAGCTGTAGGGATAGTATGTGAGAAAATAAAAAACTAACTCAAAATTACATATGCCAGATTTGTAGAGTTTAAGGTATGAATTTTTTTTTGACACTCAAAATGAAAAATAGAAATGCCAGTGGTTTAGTCTTTCATGGATAAGCCAGTAGTCTTGTTTGGTCACAGTTTCTTTCAATACTAGATTAATTGTCACTTAAGGAAAACCACAGATTCTTAAGTCCACTATCCTGTTATCCCTGCACTGACATACAATTATGTCACCAGACTAAGAAAAAGCACATTACAAACACTGGACCAACCGTAAGAAAAAGACATTGCAAACAACTAAGTTTAATCTCAGTAGTAGGTATTGTTTATATAAAATGTGTGCTAAGTTCACACATTGATTCTTGAGTTTGTAGGTTCTGATGCAGGTTACTTTCATTTGATTTTAGGTACATATTTATTTTAGTGTTTCAATCATCATGTACACACATTAACTGATGCATATGGAGGTCTATGAAGCACATGGATCAAGATAACCTTCTCGTAGTTTATCCTCTATATGTACTACTTGCAGTCTCTTTCGAATTTGATAATTCTAATCTTCTAATAATGTATGTCCCATCTTAACATCCACACTTTAATGGCATTCATCCTTTGGGTGTGTTGGGCCTTGAATGCCTGACATTTAGTCCTATTTAATATTGCTAGTACATCTGATATAGAGTGTGCCTATCACTTTTTTAGGTATCTTCATGTTTCAGAACACTCCTCCTTTTCAGCCATTTATTTTACTTTTGTGTGTTGCATGTACATTTCATGTCATCCGCTAAAAAATATGGAGTCTGAATATTTGAAAATAACCAAGGTAGTAATTGACCAAAAAATTGTTATGCACAAATTCCCAGATTTCTCCAAATCATCCTCTTTTTGTTTATCGATAAGTGCAAAATATGTCAAATTACTCACACGTAATATTGTGTTGTTAGTTAAAGAGGGCTCTAGTGTGGTAACAAGTAACAACTGATAAATTTATTATTCAGTTGGACACCTTAGAGTGCATTGAGGAAAATTAAACTGTCTGCTGAATCTTATAACATAATTGAAGGCTTGAATGCGTAGGTTGTTAAAGGGATGCTGCGCTCACCTACAGCATAGTGTCTAATATTGGTTACTGAATTGTGTTGCCGTAACAAATGCGTAGCAAAAGCTTTCCCATCTTCTTCTAGTTTCCTCATATTTTGGATTTATCTTTGTAATATATAGAATATTTAGCGATTAATTTTTGGTTCTTATGCATTAAGCAATTATGAACACTGATTTTTTTGTATTGGATGATAATAAAGAGTTGTTTTGTGTATACATAGAATTTTCTGTGTGAGAGAACCTAGATGCGATACATGGTGGTATTACTACTTTACGTACAGAAGAAAGATGATTATAGTGTTATACAATGGTGATGAGATCACTTAGTTTTATGTGGTCATGACAGGCTTCTTACCTCCAAAATCTTTTCATGTCTGTCCCTTTTGCAGGTCGTACCCAAACACGGAGCAGAAGTCAGATGGGTGAGACGACTGATGGTGGTCTATATGAAATTTTCCAACAGGACTATGGACCTGTTGGTTTTCCTGGTTTTGAAGCTGCTCGTGAGAATTTCATCGTAAGCAGTGCAGGTTATGCAGTTGCTAGCTTGTGCTTCAACCTAAGGATAGACATAACGGGAACCTTCTGATTGACAGGTAATTACCTCTGTCCTCTGTCCTATGTACCATTGGCTGCAAAGTTACACTCTAATGGGCCGTTAGGTGTGATGGATAAGGAAAAATAATCATAGGAAAGTTTTTAGTACCCTCAGTTTTTTGTTTGGTTGCAAAGCGTGGGATAACTTGTCGAGGATTAATAATTATGACCGGGATAAGTTATCCCTACTTGGTGGGGATAACTAATCGGGGTAAAAATGAAAATAACAAAAATACCCTTCTAAATCCTTATACACACTTTTACAACATGTAAATTCAAATAATTTTAATACCATATAATAACATTCCCAACTTCACTACTCATTATTTTTATGATTATATATTTCTCCATTAAAATATTTAAGTTACTAATAATTTTTATTTCTGAATATATTATAGGTGATTTATTTGACTAATCTTATGTTTATTTATATTTTTATCTCTTAAAATGTTCACTTCACTATTGAATTACCTATTTTTAATTAAAAATTTTTTTAATCGCTTGAAAAATATATTTTATATATAAATTTAAATGAAGATAACTTTAATATTTAACAATATATGAGTGATATTTATTAAGTGAAATAAATCTCTTTACTGTAAAAACTTAAGGAATTTTTCATTTTAAAGCTAAATAAGATAAATGTTTATATTTAAAAAAAAACACGGCATAATTATGAGAATGCGCGCACAAAAATATTTAAGCTAAATATGATGAAAATCTGATAGAGTTCCCTAAACCTTTGTCGACAAGGCAAAGATTCTCTAAGCTTTTGAGAAAAAAAAAAACACAAGACACAAGTTATGCCTTACAAAGCATAACTTATTCTTTCGAGCGTATGCTGATAGAGGTTAAGTTCTCTAAAATCTTTGTCAACCAGGCTAAAGTTTTTTAACTTTTGCCGCGAAATTAGGTCATAGTTAAGGGTACTTTGCCAATAATTTTTCATAAATGAGAAACAAAGTAAAAAATTGAAGACCAACGATTTGAGGGATTAAATTAAAGACCACCTCAAAATAAGGAAAATCCGTGCACAAAGTTGGTGAAAGGGTAAAGCTCGTCTGGATTGGCTTTAATAGAGTAGTTCTTAAGTCAAAAAATAAAAAGTAGGAGGAGGCCTATTTTTGGTTTTTAACTTAATTTAAGTCATTTAGACTTATTTTAACCTTGTCAAACACTTCCTAAGAAGTTTAAGTCATTTTTGACTTATTAAGTTACTTTTACATTTGCCAAACACTTCCAGAAGTCAAAGACGACTTAAAAGTAGATTAACTAACTTTTAAGCAATCCAAACCCCCTAAGTAAACAAAGTGGGGTTTGTTTTAGGACCTTTGGACCAGCCCCGCTGTTAAATTAAATTCTGGGCCCTTTTCATTTAAACAGGGAAAATTGAATAAATGACCCTTCAGTCATTATTATAACAAAAAATGGTCTAATTATTATCCCTCGCCCCATTTTGTGGGACACCCTTTGACTTGTTATGGTGTTTAATAAAAGAAGAAGACTTTTGAAACTTGTGGTGTAAACCAATCCTTGGATATTTGTGGCTGGGATTTAATTAGGGGTATAAGAAGAATTTTAAAGTGAAATTGTTTCTAATTATAGTAAGGTGAGATTCTTTTCGGGGAAACTCAAAAGGAAAGGGTGACACATGAAATGGGATAGAGGGAGTACTATTAATAGATATAGCCATGTAATCTTATTTTCCTCTTGTTTTTGCATCATTCTTTCTGTTTTCTTATTTTCTCCATTGTTTTCCTTGTTCTTTGTTTAATTTATTTTACGTCTTTCTTGGTAATTTTATCATAAAGTTTCAACTTAAACATACTTACAGCAAAACAGAAGAACAAACAAGAATCAATTTTGAGCAAAACCCCATTATCGTTCTTGTCCAACACTGTCCGAAAGTGTGNAAGGTGAATTTGTGCTTTATTTCCGACTAAATTTGCTGCTCGTTCTTCTTGGAACACGTTCACCAAATTGTGCTAGTTGGTGTTGATTTGGTCTCCCAAACTCTCGCCTATGATACCAAGTTGTTATTATCCCTTCTTTTATGGATCTAGTTATGGGATGTTTCAAGGCAAAATTAGAGTTAATGTTATGTGAATTATGAGTCTGGGGAGAGGTTTTCTTTTTCTACCTTTGGTTTGGTTCTTAGGAGAGAACCTGGAATCTTTTGAGTTTGAGGTACTCAAAAACTAGATTTATTTTCTGTTTATTATTTCACTAAATTCTGATAACACTAACACTGGTGGATTAACCACCCATCTGAAGACAAGGAAATAATTTCGTACTACAATGAAATGAGAGTTGAGGAATAACTCCGTATTGCAACAAGTGCTACATAGAAATAGGAAAAATAACTAACTTAAAAGCTGTAGCATCTACTGCAAACAACTGCTATAGAGAAATAGAAATAAAATCTATAAGCTGATGTAATCTACTTTCTAATTTCCTTAAATCTTCCATGTGTAAACGTTGGTAGACTAATGGGGTGCTATAGAGCCCAAATGTTTTATCCATTTATGACCTGATTCCCTCTTCGTCGATGATGACTCAGATTCCGGGACCACCAATCAAGCGTCAAATGTTGTTCTTCCAAGACCGGTCCCTTGCTTACTGTCATGCTTCTTGTCTGGATGGAAATTCATAGAGGAAGTGTGGGATATGGGAGAGACTCGTGGCCTACTGTTACTTGCCACCTCTTAACAAACCAGGATTTGGATTATTTTAGCTTTGGGAATATGATTGAAAGGACCATTGAAGTATCCCACAAGATATTTTGAAGGGAAGGAGCTGTTGTGTCCAAATTCTTAGGATTTACTGGTAATTCTTTTTCTGCAGTGGCCAAGAGTAGAACTGTGCGGAGTCTAAGGACTTCTCCCATGTTTGAGATTATTTGAACTTGTTGCTCGACGCTTAACCCAACCAAGTAATATTTCCTTGATGTCAGCGCAACCCCCTGTAACAAAGCTTATGGAATTATAATGTTATTCTTCTTTCCCCTGCTATTGTTCCAACTCTGAGGTATCTGCCATAAATGTTAAAATTTTGGTACACCCGGTAAATGTAAGTTTGTATCTTTCTCCCCCATTTTATGTAAAGATTCCCCAGACCTCTTGATGCCTGCTGCATTTGGGTGTTTACCTATCTGAGATTTTCCTGTCTATCTTGACCTGGCTAGTGAATTTGCGACCTTGTTCTACCAGACAAACTCTCTATCGCACCCTTCCCTTTTTCGAAATTTTGATGACTATCACCAGAGATGAAAAGGATCTTCCCTTCCATTTCCGGAGAAAGATCTCATAGAAAAGGAAGGAAAAGTAGATAATAAAACAGTCAACGCAGAAGGTGAAAGACTCATGTTAGGAAGATAGAGGTTCAGAATCCGACGACGTCACTGGAAAGGGACTTCCTATCACCTAGAAAGTAGGAGAGAGAGTGTTTTGGGTTTTTGCTGAGAGCAAACATTACCCATTTCATCAGGCTTTGTTTCTTGCAAGGAATTGTATTTTGTCTCTGTCATTCTTCTCATTATTTTGTTAATACATACCTTTACTTTTGAATGGAGTTCACTTTTTTTTTTTGAAACCCTGTGGGGTAGGGGCTGAGGACACCCCAGGCCTTATCATTATAGTAACAAAAACATAATACAAGGAGTCATCAGATAATGAGTTAAACAGTGAGAAGTGGAGTTTGCCTCGAGGGAGACAAGATATACTTCAATTACAAAAGTCAGTAGGTCAATGCGTAGCATTCCGTGAGATAGAGAATAAAGAGGGTATTTTATATGCTCATGTAACACAATCTAATTCAGAAATTTCATTCAATTGACCCCGTTTCGCTATAGATACCTTTACAGTAGCAGGATCACTATAACTGACACCATTGAGTTGAACCGATAAGGTTACATAAATCAGTCTTGAAGGACTGTATGTGAGTTTGCTGTGGAAATATCTGTGGTTTAGGTTTTTCTGTTTGCGTAGTGGGTTTTGGTAACATAACATCCAGTAGCATGAATTGCTGAGTGGGACACTAAAAAAGAGACATCTCAATTTGTTTTATGTGTATGTTTTTGTTTTCTCATGCACTTAAGTAATTTCTTCATTTTTTTCTGAGACTGATTGCAATTAAATAATTTCTTCACATCCCCAACTACTATTTTATGATTGTTTTTAGGCGGAGACAGAGCGGGAAGCAGGAGTGAATAAGGGTGTTTCAGATAAGCAGATACGTTTGAAGATTTCTCACCAAATGTTCTTGATATTACTCTTGTGGATTTGCCGGGCATAACAAAGGTCCTGTTGGGGACCAGCCTTCTGATATTGAAGCGCGAATCGAACTATGATAATGTCTTATATTAAACGTCCAAGCTGCTTAATTCTAGCCGTAACACCTGCTAATGCTGACTTAGCCAACTCAGATGCTCTTCAAGTTGCTGGAAATGCTGATCGGATGGTATTTATCAACTATATGATTTCTCTAGGTGTTTTTGTTGCATTTGAGGTTCTCTTATTGAAGGTTTCTTCTTGCAGGTTATCGGACCATTGGAGTAATCACAAAGGTCAGGTTGATTGAAAATGAAATTCTTTCCTTGTGTATTTTGTTTTTTGTATTCAGTGTGGTTTTCGTTGATTGAATTTTCTTTCTTTCTTTAGTTGGACTCATGGATAGGGGCACCGATGCTCGCAACTTTTTACTAGGAAAAGTGATACCCCTTCGTCTTGGTTATATTGGCGTTGTGAATCGTAGCCAGGAGGTAAATTAACAGACATTATGGAAAAATAGTTAAACTTGTTAGCGTGATTTCATTGCAGATGGACATTTAACTTCTCTCCACAAACCATAATATCATTTCCATTTGAGTCGTCCTTGGAGATTTCATGTTTATGTTTTGGAGTTTCACGTCATTTGCATATTTTCACAACTTCTATTTTATAAACATTTGACTTTTTTTTATTCCGTCTTTGTAGTGGCACTTCCGGTCCATGTCTCTAACTAGCCCATTTGTGTTCTCATTATAAGCAATTTTTCCTCGGGCTGGGGTTTCTTCTTTGATAATGCTTGTGTTCATTCTTGTGATATTTTAAGTAACATTTTTCTGGTCCTTGACCATTTTCTAGGTCTCCTCAGTGTTATGGTAGTTTAACTTTAGACAAAGAGATGCTAACTTTATAAGAAGTGCTTTACACGTGATTCAAAACTTTCATCCTAGTGATCTCTCAACATGATGCTAAATTTATTTTTCTTGGTGGACTAAGTATTTTGATATGATTATAAAAACTATGCAACTATTCGTTAAAAAAAATCTATGGAGCTAATTTATATCTTGATTGACAATATCGGCAACGTCGGCAGTATAATTATGTGTCAAATACTTTTAATTGCATACTTCCTTTCAGTCTGAAGATTCATCAATATTAAGGTCATATTCTACGTAGTAGTAACTTGGTGTTGGCTTCTAGAATTATAGTGCTTTTTCTCTATTATATTGATCACATTGCATATGGTTCTTTTTGGGGGAAAATATGGTTAAACACACAAGTGCTAGAACGAAGCAACAAATGAAATGAGCTATAATGAGTTTAGAAGGATGTACAAAATGCCTAACTTTAAGGCTCTTTGTAGGGGGTAAGAACTGTAGACCTTTTGTTTGTATGACTTAGTGTCTGAGCCAACTTGGCACACCTCGACTGTTCTATTGGGTGCTTACTATTTCCCAACGTGCAAGCATTCGGTAAGTCATTGAACCTTGACTGAGGTTTTCACTGAATTCATTGACGGATAGACCATACCCTGGAGGCAGTAATAACCATGCCAACTCTTTGATCCCACTTATGCACGCCCTTTATTGTATCTATAGGGAAGAAATATAAGGTATTTTAATTTCAGCTTATGTGTTGGCAAATAAGGTCATTGAGCCTTGGTGGATAGAGTTATCTAGTATCTTGCCGGGGAGGTAGTTGAATTAGTCGAGGTGCACGAAAATAGCTTGGATGCTACAGTTATTGTTCAAATTCTTGAATTATAACTTAACTACCAAAGTTATGTGATTTGAAAGTTTGTATAACATTGGTAACACACGTGTTGAGAAACTAATATACATGTGTGTGTATTCACAATTCGTCGTACATGCATGTTTTTTATATAGGCCAAAGTCTTTGTGGCCCCTTAAAATTGTCTTCATTATTCATTTATACACCTCAATTTAACCTTTTACTATTGAACACTTTTACTTATATAAAATTTTTCCTATTAGACACATTTTGAAATCAACACAAAAATGTCAAGGTGTGTGGTGCACTTGCCATGACATGGCAAACTACTTAATTAAAAGAAGCCACAGTCTTAAAGAAAAGCAATTTGTCTTTGTGTTCGAAAATAATTATAATCAAAAAAATAAAATTCTAAAGTATGTATGTTCCTGCCTCTGCTCAGACCTGCTCCCCCTACCCCAACTTCATCTTCTTCTCCTTTTTTTTTTTTTAAACACTTAAATCACCTAAGTTTTCTACTTCTTTTATCTAATTAATCTTTTATTTTTAAGCTTAGATCAATTCATGTTTGAGTTGATTTGGCATAAAGAAAAAGATGATTGGTGGCATTGTTTTCTAATGAACAAATTAAAATTGTGAATTGATTGTTTGAAAAGCTAAAAAGAAAAAAAAGTTATTGAAGATGATAAATTGGAGAAAAATGAGGTGGTGTTCGATGGCTGGTAAAAAAGGAGAAAGAAGATGATGGTCTGAAAAAAAAGGGGAAGAGATGATACCTAAAAATAAAGGGAGAGAGCACTGTGGATATGGTTACACATATTTAATTAAAAAACAAGGTGACATAGAGAAGAAGAATGATTGCAGCTCGAGAAAAATGGAATGAACTTTAATGGTGGGCACACGGTGATTTCGGCGGTGAGAAGGTGGTTCCAATGGTGGTTGAGTCAAGAAGAAGATGAAGAGCTAATTTTATTTATTTTTTTTTTAAAAAAGAAAATTATTTTTTGGTTAAATGATGCCCTTTCACGCTCTTTTCATGTGTGTACTACACACATGCTGCCATGTCAAACAAAATGTTAATAGGTACAAATCTCTTACAATATAAGTGTTCAAAAGGTATACAGTTGAATTGAGTGTCTAAATGAAATATGTGGACAAAGTTTAGGGTGTTGTGTATAACTTAGGCTTTTATATCTATTACAATACTATTCTAAAAGTGAGAAGATTAAAGTGAGAAGTTGATTGGCCAAAGTGTCCATATAAAGTTGAATGTCCTTTTTATCAGTTGAATTTATGTTGCTCTAAGAATTCACATACTAATAACAATTCTTACTTACTCGAAATGCAAAAAATAAATTAACAACTCTTAGTCATTGTTCTAATTAATATGAAGAATAGAAAAGGTAAAACTATTTATCTATCCCTTTAAACACAGATAAGAAATAATGAATTGGCAGCTACTCTAAATTTTAAAATTTGACTTACCGGAAATGTGAATCTTCGAGTGAATAGTATAGCAAAAGAATTGAAACATTAACAGAAACTCATATATAAAATGTGAACTGTTTAGAGGAAGATTTAAGTTGATGTCTATTGTAATCTGCTATTGAAGAGCTTTGAAGCTTTAATTTTTAAATTTGACCTGAATGTGAATTGTTTTGAGCGAATAATATTCAAAAGACTTGAAACATCGAGAGGAACTCATATCTAAAATTTTGGAATGTTTAGAGGAGATTTGAGTTGTCGAAATTGAAGAAAACATTCAATTCTTTTAGGAAGATGAACTCGTACGTTGTATAAATATTATACGGCAGTGTATATGGATGTATATACATCTCTTAAACATCATCATATCAATGGGTTGGATTTCAAAGTGGGCGACTTTAATTTTAAAATTAAATAATATATGTGGCCCATCATAACAAGTCATGTGCGTTTTTTTAAATAGGAAAAGACCATCAAGTTTAGGGTGTTAGTTTGAGGGGTAATCCTTGAGCAAAAAAAAATAAAAATAGGTTGGGAGTATTTTTAGACGAATAGTTGGACGGAGAGTATCTGGGAACCATTTTCCATACGTTAGGGGTACTTTTGTCCCTATTCCTTAGTTCTGTTATATATGTTCACATCCTTTAAAGCCTCTAGAGGTATCTGAAAATGGAGGGTTTTAAGTTTCATGCTATTGATAAGATAGGCAATAACTAGAACGAGATCTTGGTAGATTTATGGAACATTACAGAATTTGCCACTTTTAACAAATGCCAATTTTTTCTGTTAGCAACTCCATTTTGTGTTTTAGTGTAGTGACAACTAGTATGATGGATTATCTCATTGAATTTCACATAAACACCAAATCTTTTATCCCTGTATCATGTGTCTTTGTTAGTTTGCAAGATTTTAATCTTGAGTTTAAATTATCTTATGAAATGACAGAAAACCTCACTTTTGGCCATTAGCAGATACACCCCAAGTCACCCTAGTACAACAATCAATAAAAGTAACAAACCATCTATTTTCAAGCAAAATATCAATATGAGTAGGATCCTTGTACTTCAAAATGAATAATTGCAAAAGTACTACTACTTTATTATCACTTAAAGAGCAAGAGTTTCTAATATGCTTGAAATAGACATTGGCCCTAACTCAACCCAAGTAAATAGCTCATGAGGTGGGGATTGCCCAAGACCAAGAAACTTACATCCCACTAATGTGAGACAATTAACACCCCCTTGCATGCCCAAGTCTTCAAACTGACAACAAAATCTGGGGGCTCAACATCAGAAACCAAGAACTGGGATGGATCTTACTTTGATGATTTTTAGAAGAAAGACTTCTTCTATTTCTGTTATTGTTATTTGGAATCTATAGATCATTGATAAGTAGCTTTGCTGGGACTTTATGATTCTTGTATTTTTGTGTATCTTACATCCCATGGAAGGAATTTTTATACAATGAATCCTATAACTAATTAGTAAAAGACAAAAGATAGCAATCAAAGGGAATATTCTATTCCTGTAACTACGTTAGAAAAATGAAGTCTTCTAAAATCATGCTAATTGATTAACACAATCTGCAGTTTCCTCACTATGCATTCTAGCTTACATGCCAGTCATGTGTCCAAAAGTCTGGTTCTATTTTTGATATTGTTTGAAAATTGGTATGAAGGCTGAGATTAAGAAAGCATAGGAACTCAAAACATTTGTCTACTGTAAGATTGCTGATACACATTTGTTGATGATTTAAGATAATGTCCAATATCCAACCAACAGGCAACTATTGTACTTGGAAGTTACAAGTTGTATGCTAAAGATTTGGTTATATACTTGCCTTTCCTGTGTGATATTTGCATTTTGCAATGTCTACTAGGAGACTCACGTGAAACATTATGTGTCATTAGGCAAGCTCAACTAGCCTTGTATTTTATATATCTTGATGGTTAATGGTGTCTCTAACTTGCTTTGATTGTTGAATAAATCTGTTTTTAAATGAGTCTGTTAACACACCAAAGACCAAATAATGTGAATTAATTTCACTTTATAGCTGTACAATCCTCTTTTCTTAAGGCATAATACTTTGATATATACCTTTACTTGGCCTCACCTGGCAACTAAAGGCTCCAACTTTAGTAATGCACATCTAGGCACACCAACACTGATGCAACACATAAATTTTGGAGGTGTCTAGATGACCATTTTGTAAGTTGGAGTGTTCAACTGACACGAATGGAGATGAGTTGGGGTGTCTAGATGTGCAACCTCAAATTGGAGTACTTAGTTGTAAGTTGAGACAAACTTAAAGTGTCTATTGTGTTATGCCTTTTGAAAGTGATGTTTCCACATGGGGTGGTGCAGATTTTCTTGTGGAGGAGTTTATGATGTAGACACATACTTTTGGATACCCAAAAGAAGCAAATAGACATCTTTTCAAGCTTATCATTACTGGTCTGGTAATATCGATTCAGCTTATGAATGTCTTCTTCACATTGTTCCGCAGTGCTGGTAGGCTTGTCCATATTGACTTTGGTTTTATCCTGGAAATTTCTCCTGGTGGAAATATGCGATTTGAAAGTGCTCACTTCAAGCTGAGTCATGAGATGACCCAATTAATCGACCCATCTGGAGCAATGAAAAGCGAGACATGGCACCTGTTTGTAAGGTCAGTGGTCTTCTTTGGGCCATTTGCACTGTCCTTTAGGTATTATTTTCTTTTTTCTTATGCTAAGACTGGATTGATTGTTTTCCAGCTTGTGTGTCAAGGGATACCTCGCTGCACGTCGCTACATGGATGGTATTATAAATACAGTTTTGATGATGCTAGATAGTGGATTACCTTGCTTTAGCAGGGGTGACCCTATAGGAAATCTTCGGAAGAGATTTCATCCTGAGATGAGTGAGCGTGAAGCAGCCAATTACATGATTCGTGCATGTAGTGACGCATACAATAAGTGGACGACTGCTGGGTATGATTTGATACAATATATGCAGCAGGGCATCGAAAAGTGAGTGAGTACTGAGAATTGCTGCAGAGTTTCACAAAAACTATCTATTCTATTCACTTGTAATGTAATGAGAATGGAAATGTCTGTATCATATAGGTGCAATTTTTTTTCTTTTCTGTGGGTGGGTTGGTGGTAGTAGTGTGAATCTGCAAGTGATTCTTTAGAAACATTAAAAGAAGAGTTGCTTGTGATTATTTTATTTTATTTTTGGTTTAATATTTCATATACTAATTAGCGTGCAAAAGTTAACTAAAGACGAGTGTCTATAGCTGTGCATGGTTGTATTTTGAAATGGTAAGTATCCATTGAAATGGGAATTTGAGACTCCATCCACCTACATGACTTTTCTGTAACACATTTTTTTCTATATTGAAGAGTAAAGATTAACAGTATTATAAGCAAATTGACCGTTTTAGAGACAAACATGTGGATTAAGCTTTGATAAAATGTCTCAACTATTAAGAGTAAATATTGTGAAGCTAAAATTTGACTTAGTTGCAAGTGAGGAAGGACATTCCCTCTTTGGAAGAAAAAATTGTCCTTGGAAAACATTTTCTTGTAGCAAATTTTAATAATTTTCTAAAAATTGACTGTAAAATCATTTGCAAGTGAAGTAGGAGTATCACAATTATCAAATATTGAGATTGACATGCGAAGACACAGTAGGAGAAAGAGATTTACCGGTGCTCAAAATCGAATCAAAAATTGAATTGAACTATAAATTGAGTCAAATAAAAAAAAATTCGATCAATGATTTGATTTAACTGTGTGGTATTGGAATTTTTTTTTGATGATACTTGGTTGGTTTGGTTTTAATCAGAACAAGTCAATCCAAGATCAAATCAATCTGACATTATATAATTTTTTAAATTTATTTTATACATAAAAATATTTATTTTGATGTAATTTCTAAATATTACTCATAGATTTTCATAATTTTTATATTGTAACATATTTTTTCAAGTTCTTTAAGACTTGGAATTTTGAGTGGTCCAATAAAGGCTTATAATCCATAGATATTAGTACTCTAATAAAGCTCAATTCAAAATCAAATCAATAGTAATGCTAACAAAATAAATTAATTCAATACTAAGAATGACAATAATGTTAAATATTTGTTCTTTAGTTTTACATTAGTTTAGACATTTAAAATACAAAACTTAAATTTATTTTTCTGTAATGTTTAAATCATGTCATTAATATTTATTAGACTTATTTTAGCATGATTTAGTATTTTTAAATTATAATCATTTTCATTATGTTTTATCAATTTGCAATATTTATTTTATATGATTTCATTATTATTATTGAATATTTTAGTGTCATCACTCATCTCATATTTTTTGTTATTTCTTAAGAAACACCGTAGATAGTTATATTTTGATTGGAATAAAGAAATATTTGGAGTACAAGTTGATTATATGTTTTTTTTACGACAAGAGAAACCCGCAACCGCTACCCTTTTGGGTGCACACAGGGTAAAACCCCACTCCTATGCAATAGCTCGCAAAATACTTTACTGGAAAAATTCAAAATCCCGAAAAAATCCAAGGTTTATTAGTTTGAATTTATTTAAAATTTGATACAAATGATTTGATTTGGTATTTGAAATATCTGAACCAACCGGAAAATAATCCGAGGTTCAAAAACACGAAAAAATATGACTTTTACTAATTTGTTTTGGTTTATAAATTTAAACAAGACACAAATTATTTGATTTGGTATTTAAAAAACTCAAACCAACCCAATCTTGTACACCCCTACCCACTCTATTTTCTTGATTAATGATATCCTTGAAATCCATATCAAATGACATGAGATAAATTTCATAATATAAAGTCTTTCTGTAAATCATTTCAAGTCAAGAGTAATGTCAAACATGTGCATAGCTTGAACAACTTAGGTGCTTACATGATTAATGTTTTATAGAAACAAACATATTCTCATAAATTAGGTGTGCATTATTGGAGGATTTCGTAAACCTAATGTCTAAAAATCCCCATTTCATTAAGAACGGAATGACATATCAGATGTAGCAATTGTGTATAAAATCGAATCAAATCGTAAATTGAGTCAAATTAAAAAAAAAATCCGACTAATAATTTGGTTTGGTATTGAAAAAAATTTGACTATATTTAGGTTGGTTTGATTTTACCTAAAAAAAATAACTCGAGACCAAACCAACCCGACATTATATATGTAATTTTAAAATTTTATTTTATACATAAAAGTATTTACTTTGATATCATTTAAAAATATTTCTTATACTTTTTCATAGTTTTTATCATTTAATATATTATTTCAAGTTTAAAACTTAGAATTCAAAATGGTCCAACAAATATTATAGTTCATAGATATTGATAATTATAATAAAACATAAATCAAATCAAATTAATACTAATGCAAAAAGAAAATCAATTTAGCACTAAGATGACAATAATATTGAATATTTGTTCTTTAGTTTTACATTGGTTTAGCTTAAAATAGATAATCTAATTTTAATTTTCCTTAAATATTTAGTAATGTAACTTAGGGGTGTGCATTCAGTTTTTTCAGTTTGGTTTTATGTTATTCAGTTTGGGTTTTCAATTTTTGATTTTGAAAAAGTGTAACTCAATCCAAACCAAAATAAATTTGGTTTGGTTTGGGTTTTCTCTTTTTCGTTTGGATTTTTTCGGTTTGAATAATCGGTTATGTCAATAATTATATATAATTTTTGTCCATTTTTATTTTATTTTTCTATGTTTGGACATCTATAATCAACTTACTTTTAGATATTCTGTTTTAGGTTTTACTTGTGATTTATATATTAAAAAGTATATTTATGAAATTCAATATATATATATATATATATAATTCAATTTTTTTGACTTTTTGATTTTTATTTTTTAAAATCTGAAATCAAATCGAAAAATCAAATGAAGTAAATTATAAATCCAAAACCAAACCAAGAATCCAAAAAACCAATCCAAATTAGAATTCGATTTGATATGGTTTGGTTTTCGGTTTAATCCAAATAGTGCACACTCCTAATGTAACTAATACTTATTAAACTTATTTTAGCATGATTTAGTACTTTTAAATTATGATTATTTTTATTATGACTTTATAATATTTATTTTATATGATGATTTCATTATTATTTTGTATTGAATATTTCTGTATCGTCAATACTCATCTCATATTCTTGTTATTTTTTTAAGAAACACCTTAGATAATTATGGTTTGTTTGGTTGGACTAACGAAATATTTGAAACACAAGTTAATATATGTTTGTATGCAATCTTTACCGAGAAATTCTAAAAATCTGGAAAAATCCAAGTTTATTAGTGTGCTTTGATTTATAAATTTAAAAATTCGACACAATGATTTAGTTTGATATTTGAAAATTCCGAACCAACACGAGGTTGAAAAATTCGAAAAAGTTAAAATTTTTATTAGTTTGGTTTGGTGTATAAATTTAAATTTTTTAAATAATTTGATTTGATAGTTGAAAAACCCGATCCATCTGGGTCATGTACACCCATACTTTTAGGGCTGATAAACAAACTATGACTTTCATGTTATTTGGATGTATTGATATCTATTTTACTCATGTAGGTCTCAATAAGAAGATTAAAGGTAATCCAATATGTTTTATCCTTTTTGAAATTAGGGTCAGATACAAAATTCATGCAGTTGAATGCTGCAAATTAGTGTTGATTTATGATGTATGTATTCTAAATCGATTTTGTGTGGCCAATGTAGTAGATTCTGTAAGAGATTATGTTGTGACTGTATAAATTTGTTGGCTGTTATTGGAATGCTATAAATTATCATAATAATTGTAGAATGGTAGTTGTGGACATGATGATATTATACTAGTTATATTTGTTTGTTAGGTTATCTTAATATTTCTATTTTATTGAAAATATACATGATGGGTTAATGCTTCGTTGATGTGGATAGATTAAAGTTTTTTTCTTACATTGGAGTATTGAAGACAAATAAGGGTGTTAGTAATGGTATCAAATTATTCATGTTGTTCTTATAATTTCTATTTTATGTTGCATGATCTAACCATAGTCGACCGATAATGAATACTAGTAAGTGTGGCATATTTTTACTACTACTATTGCTATATCTTTTCTAGGATATAGATGTGTTATAGGTTGATTTGAGGTCTCATATGTGGAACACGCGTATACATTAAGATGTATTTTGTCACATTAATTTTGGTGTGAAATTAAATGTATCTGCTTAATATTTTAAAAGATTTTTAGTCAAAAATTTTCATATACTTGGTTAGACGGTAAGGATAATTCTGTTGGGAAAGACAAGGCACTACCAGGAATGTCTGACAGGATAACAGCGGAAGAATACCCAAGTCTATAGTTTCCCTTTTCGATTTGAACCAAGAGAAGACAAACAACCACAAGCAATATGATAGTAAGGCAGCAAGTAATTCAACCAAACAAATATAACAAGACAATAATAAACCAATCACACAAGACACCAAGATTTACGTGGAAAACCCTTCGATGTGAAGAGTAAAAAACCACGGGACCAAAAGCTCCACTATAATTACCAAGAGTTACAATATTGTTCTCCAAAATTGGCCACAAAACAAGTGCCAAACAACGAGCAACAACAAAATAAGATTGCACCAAATCTACAGAATTAAAGGAGCAAAATCACCAATTTCGCAGCTACTGTTCATGACAGCAAAACTGAAGCTGCAGGCCACCAAATCCAACTCTGTCAGTTCCTAATCAAAGATTGAGATGAAGACAATATGCTGTCCAAAAATCAGCTCAATCGGACAAGAAACGAAGCGGGAATCGCAATTTGAAGTTGGTTGTTAGGGCTGAATTTTTGACTGCGAAAAAACTGCTCAATCTCTCTTTTAGGCTGCTGAAAAACTCTTTTTGTGTATAAGAAAATAAGACCTAAATAGGCTTATATTTGCCTCATAAGAATTGGCCTATGGGTAAAAATGGGTTGGTCCAAATTGGACTTTTATTTATCCACATAGGAAGGGAAAAAGACCTATAACCCAATAATTCTCCCCCTCACGACTATGTGGAGAAGACCGCCATCCCGGCGACCATGCAACAATCTTCAAACTTCCCTCTTGGCAAAGCTTTAGTCATCATATCGGAACCATTGTCATTTGTATGAATCTTTTCAAGCTTTAACAACTTAGAATCCAACACATCTCGAATCCAATGGTATCTCACATCAATGTGTTTAGACCAACCATGGAACGTAGAATTCTTGCCAAGATGTATAGCACTTTGACTGTCACAATAAATCACATACCTCTCTTGAGCACAACCAATTTCCCCCAAGAATCTCTTCATCCAAAGCAATTCTTTACAAGCTTCAACAACAGCAATAAGCTCAGCTTCTGTAGCAGATAGAGCAACACATTTTTGCAACCTAGATTGCCAAGACACAGCTCCCCCTGCAAAAGTAACCAAGTACCCTGAAGTAGACTTGCGAGTATCAACATCACCAGCCATGTATGAATCAGTATAACCACAAAGAATAGGCTTCCCTGTACCAAAACACAAACTCAGACTAGAAGTGCCACAAAGATATCTCATAACCCACTTCACATCATTCCAATGTTCTCTTCCCGGATTAGAAAGAAAACGGCTAACAACTCCAACAGCGTGAGCAATATCTGGTCTTGTACAAACCATCGCATACATCAAACTACCAACAGCTGAAGCATAGGGAACTTTCTTCATATCTTCCTTCTCATCATCATTAGAAGGACACTGTTTCGTGCTCAATTTGAAGTGCATAGCTAAAGGTGTACTGACAACCTTAGCTTTGTCCATGCTGAATCTGCGAAGTACTTTCTGAATATACTTCTCTTGTGATAATACAAATTTCTTGGCCTTTCTATCACGGACAATCTGCATGCCAAGAATCTGCCTTGCTGGTCCTAAGTCTTTCATAGCAAAAGACTTACTCAACTCTTGCTTCAACTTCTGAATCCTGCAAGTATTATGACCAGCAACAAGCATGTCATCAACATAAAGCAACACAATAATAAAGTCACCATCAGAGAACTTTTGCACAAAAACACAATGGTCTGAAGAAGTCTTCTTGAAGCCCTGCTGACTCATAAAAGAACCAAACTTCCTGTACCACTGCCTGGGAGCTTGTTTCAAACCATACAAGCTCTTCTTCAATTTGCAAACATAATTCTCTTTACCCTTGACTTCAAAACCTTCCGGTTGCTCCATATAAATTTCTTCATCTAAGTCACCATGAAGGAAAGCAGTTTTAACATCCATTTGCTCAACCTCTAAATCTAGACTTGCAGCCAAGCCTAGAACCACACGAATGGACGACATCTTCACAACTGGAGAGAATATCTCATCAAAATCAAATCCCTTTTTCTGATTAAATCCCTTGACAACTAATCTAGCTTTGTACCGTGGAACTGGATTACCATCTTCATGTTTCACTCGAAAAACCCACCTGTTTTTCAAAGCTTTTCTGTCTTTAGGTAACTTAACCAAATCAAAGGTATGATTATCATGCAAGGATTTAATCTCATCTTCCATAACATCAAACCACCTTTTTTTTTCTTCACTTTCCATGGCCTCATCAAGACTCTCAGGTTCTCCCCCGTCAGTCAAGAGTACATACTCATTGGGAGAATAACGAGATGAAGGAATTCTCTCTCTACTAGATCGTCTGAGAGAACTCTCTGGAGCATCTATAATTGGTTGTTGGACAACCACATCATCTTGCACTGGAGCATCAACAACATCATGCCGGTCATTCTGAACATGATCACCATCTTCATTATCAACTTGATTTTCATCATTGTGAAGATTTTCTTCCGGTGCAATAGTCAAAGGAACTGGATCAACATCAACTAAGCTCTCACTACTCTGAAAATCAGCCTTGTCAGCTTTGTCAAAATCTTCAATTGTTTGGTCTTCAAAGAACACAACATCACGGCTTCTAACAAGTTTCTTCTTAACAGGATCATAGAAACGATAGCCAAATTCATCTTGACCATAACCAATGAGATACACTACTAGTTTTAACATCCAACTTTGACCTTTCATCCTTAGGAACATGTACAAAGGCTTTACACCCAAAGACTCTAAGATGATCATAAGAAACATTCTTACCAGTCCAAACTCTGTCAGGGACATCACCATCTAAAGCAACAACAGGAGATAAATTGATAACATAAGCAGCAGTATTAAGTGCTTCTGCCCAAAAGGAATCTGACAGCTTAACATCTGAAAGCATACATCTAACCCTCTCAACTAGAGTTCTGTTCATCCTCTCTGCTAAACCATTTAACTGAGGAGTCTTTGGAGGAGTTTTCTGATGCCTAATACCCTGCTCTCTGCAATATCTATCAAAAGGACCAATATACTCACCACCATTATCTGAGCGGATGCATTTCAATGTCTTCCCTGTTTGTCTTTCAACCAAGGCCTGAAAACCCTTGAACACATCAAGTACTTGATCCTTGGACTTCAAAGGAAATACCCAGAGTTTGCGAGAATGATCATCAATAAAAGTCACAAAGTAAAGTGCACCACCATGAGATCTTACCTTAAAAGGACCACACAAATCAGAATGTACCAACTCCAGCAAATCAAGCTTTCTTGAAGGCGGATGACTCTGAAAAGAAACTCTTTTCTGTTTACCGGCTAAGCAATGAACACATTTCTTCAACTTTGCTTGTTTCACTCCAGAAAGCAAATTTTTCTTAGCCAAACTATCAATCCCCTTCTCGCTCATATGACTCAGCCTTCTATGCCATAACTCTGATGAAGTATCATTCTCCACCAAATTTACTGAGTCTCTGGAAATGGAGCCCTGAAATACATACAAGTTAGACAACTTGTCACCACGGGCCACAACCATCAAACCTCTAGTAAGCTTCCACTGGCCAACACCAAGTGTATTAACATGACCCTCATCATCAAGATATCCCACAGAAATCAAATTCAAGCGAACATCTGGAGCATGCTTGACATTATTGAGAACTAGTTTGGAACCATTGTTACTTTCCAAACAAACTGTCCCAATGCCAATAACTTCAACTTCATGATTATTGCCCATTTTCAACGTTCCAAAATTACCTGGAGTATAAGAAGAAAATAATTCCTTCTTTGGCGTGACATGAGAAGTAGCACCAGAATCCACAACCAGCTAGACTCATCACGAACAAGATTAATGACATTTGCATCACAAGAAACAAGAAGATCATCATTAGCAACAACAGCAACACGATTTTCATTATCGCCTTCTCTCTTTTGTTGTCTCATATCTCTCTTGTGCTTGTAACAATATTTCATGATATGCCCATTGTTGTGGCAATAGTCACATGTAATATTCTTGTATTTAGACTTTGACTTGCTTCTACTTTTACCTCTATCATTCTGACCTCTGGACTTGTTTCTCCCCCTATCTTCAGTAACCAAAACATCGGAGTGTGAAGCTAAAGAAGATGAGGCTTGAGATCTTCTTCTCATTTCTTCATTCAAGACACCACTCTTAGTATATTCCATGGTTACAACACCACTGGGAGCAGAATTAGTCAAAGAAACTCGAAGAGTTTCCCAAGAGTCTGGCAGAGTATTAAGAAGCCAAAGTCCCTGTATCTCATCATCAAACTTTACACCCATTCGGGACAGCTGGTCAAGAACACCCTGAAAATCATTAATATGATCAGAAATAGGAGTGCCCTCTTTATACCTGATATTCATTAATTGTTTCAATAGGAACAACTTGTTGTTGCCAGTCTTCGAAGCATAAAGTGTCTCGAGCTTGTCCCACAAACTTTTGGCATGTGTGTCATTCACAATATGATTTCTAACATTATCTTCAACCCATTGTCTAATATAGCCACAAACCTGCAGATGCTCAAATTCCCATTCTTCATCATTCAAAGACTGAGGCTTATTAGAAGCAAACACAGGTAAATGCATCTTTTTGACAAATAGAAGATCTTTCATCTTGCCTTTCCAAATATGATAGTTACTACCAGTTAAACACACCATTTTGCTCATATTTGCCTCCATCATTCAAAAACGACAATCAACAATAACCAATGCTCTGATACCACTTTGTTGGGAAAGACAAGGCACTACCAGGAATGCCTGACAGGATAACAGCGGAAGAATACCCAAGTCTATAGTTTCCCTTTTCGATTTGAACCAAGAGAAGACAAACAACCACAAGCAATATGATAGTAAGGCAGCAAGTAATTCAACCAAACAAATATAACAAGACAATAATAAACCAATCACACAAGACACCAAGATTTACGTGGAAAACCCTTCGATGTGAAGAGTAAAAAACCACGGGACCAAAAGCTCCACTATAATTACCAAGAGTTACAATATTGTTCTCCAAAATTGGCCACAAAACAAGTGCCAAACAACGAGCAACAACAAAATAAGATTGCACCAAATCTACAGAATTAAAGGAGCAAAATCACCAATTTCGCAGCTACTGTTCATGACAGCAAAACTGAAGCTGCAGGCCATCAAATCCAACTCTGTCAGTTCCTAATCAAAGATTGAGATGAAGACAATATGCTGTCCAAAAATCAGCTCAATCGGACAAGAAAAGAAGCGGGAATCGCAATTCGAAGTTGGTTGTTAGGGCTGAATTTTTGACTGCGAAAAAACTGCTCAATCTCTCTTTTAGGCTGCTGAAAAACTCTTTTTGTGTATATGAAAATAAGACCTAAATAGGCTTATATTTTCCTCATAAGAATGGGCCTATGGTAAAAATGGGTTGGTCCAAATTGGACTTTTATTTATCCACATAGGAAGGGAAAAAGACCTATAACCCAATAAATTCTCCAATCTAGATAAGAATATAGTAATAAGTTTCAACATGATATGTAATTTAGACCGTGACACAATTTTATTCAAGTATAACTCTTTTTTCCCAACTTATTGTTCTAATCAACTTGCATAATTATGGACTCGTATTGATTTATTCAATCTTGAACATGATTTAGGAAAAGTAGTAGTTTACATTCTTAGCGATAAAGTTAAACACACATAAAAAAGAACATAAAATGTTTATATTTTAGTTTATAATCAATAGTTCACAGCAGCCATTTGTTGAACATTCATGGGATAGCAATCAGAAGGAGGTCCATAGTATGCCCTTTGTGCCAAGATTGCATCCACGGCTTGCGTTGGATGAAATGCATCCCAGAATATATACTTGCTCCTGTCTAGACATGGAAATTGATAAGGTAGACATGTTATTTGTCCCTGGTTTCTCCCCACTCCACAACATGCTCTGTCCCATACGTTAAATCCTGTCGTATATATATAGTATAAATGTTAAATTATAATGATACTTTGCTTTTTGATCATGTAAAATGAATGTTTATATTATACCATATCTAGCAGGGTTGTTTAAGATATCACCAATAGCAGCATATGTATTGCCATAAACAAAAACTGCTCCAGGATGACTACCGTTGTTCAATATGGTGACGAGTGATCTGAGACCTTCGTTGAAACTACCAAGTATCTGATTTACATAATCAACACATCTTCCTGGAGGTGCTTGTCCTGTTGCTAACTGATTTGGAATACATCCAAGTGGTCCTACGCCAGCTATCAAGAACTTCCTCAATCCTACACTATATAACGCCTGCACAGACAAAGTCATTTCAGTTTGATTTTTTATATTTTTGACTACAGGTATAATAATCACGGCTTACCACAAGTTGTCTAGCATAATGATTGAGAAGGAGGTTTGAGAACTGTTGCGGATTGTAGTTGATGCTGGTAGAATAAAGGGAAGGCAAGAGGTAGTTGTTTATGTAGTCATTGCTTCCAAACACCATCACTGCTATTGATCTTGAAAGATATGTGTTTAAATCACCAGGACTCATCATTGTCCTTAATTGACTTAATGTGCTCTCAAAATTTATCACTTGTTGGCTCAAGGTGTACCTATCCATCTGCATATATAAATATATGAATATGTTTATTATTTAAAATTAATGTTTCATGAAGTGAAGACCAAGTATAGAAGCGCATCTATAATATTACATAGTGTTTGCCTGTTTCATCTAAGATGCCACCAGCAGCAGATGCATAGTTTACTCCTCCTAGAATTCTTTCCCCTCTTGTGCTTGGATTCGCAAATGGTGGAGGAGAAGGCACTCCTAATAATTCTCCTGCAATTTTACCATAACATTACATAGATAACCATATTGATTTTTTAAGTATGTATAGCCGTCAATATGGGTTGGCCTGGCCTAACCCATAATTTGATAGGGCTAGACTATAATTTTTGGAGCCTATTTAAGAATTTTTTTTTAGCCCGTTCTGAATAAGTCTGTCGATTTGTGGATATTTAGAAATATGGATAGAGTCGACCTGTGGGTCAAATAAAAATAAAATAGAGTATAAAAAATAACAAGAGTTTAAACTCAAAATATGTTTAAACTTTAAAATATTACAATTTAAATTTTAAAAAAATATGTTTATAGAATATGTACTCTACCTAAAATAAAAATTCATTAAATTTTTAGGGAATCACTACAAAGGCCGTAGCATAGTTTATGTGTTTTAGTATGATCATTGGAAAACAATTAGTTTAATATTTCTATTTAGTTATTTATGTTTTTTACTTTAAGTTAAACTCAAAAAATATTATAAAGATGATTTTTTTTGTGAAATAATCAATAAGTAGTAATGTTAACACCATGTAATATTGTATCATTAGATAGTATTTTTAAATTATAATTTCATATTAAAAATTATAAAAAATATACTTTTAAGAAAAAAGATTGGCCCGACAAAGACAATAGCCCACATACTAATGGGCTGGGCTGATCATTTTCTGACCCACATCGAAAATAAGCTAGTCCGTCCATTCGTTAAATTTCAAAACATATATAAATTAGTCTCAATGAGACATGAGTCAACCCATATTGACAGCTCTAAGCATAAGTGCAAAATATTTGAAAGAAAAATTACCAAGAATATCGACAAAAGTTTTGCCATTGGAAAATCTACCAGTTGGGCCTCTACTGAAATCAATCCCATAAGGAAAGTAGTTTGCTTTAGCAATAGTGTTAAGGAAATTGTTATTTCCATTATCAACCAGTGAGTCACCAAATATCCATAGAGCTGTAGGTGCACCGTTTATTGATGAAAAGAACGCAAGAAAAAGAAGAAGAAGAAACAAAGATATATTCATCTTTTCACTTGATGTTAATTTCATGATGGGATTAATTTTTCCATATCAGTATCATCATAATATAATATAAGATGAAAGAGGTATGAACTTGTCATGTTACAACACAACATTTTTATGAAACCGTTTAGCAGAAAATCTTACTTTAGTTATCAAACTTTTCCTATTTTTAATATCTTCTTTTTGATTTTTATCACGTCTACTTCATTTAGACTTTGTTTGCTAGTTCAAGTCATTAAATTATGGTATATATCTGCAAGCTACATGTGATTATGTTTTTTTTTTTTTTGTAAAACGTTGGAATGACTTTTGCATATCCTTTAATTAATTCAATATTTAATATACAAAAATTACTAAAATACACTTCTTATATTTTCTTATTTTTAAATATTTCCTTCTATTTCCAAAAACATTTAAAATTTCTTATTTCTTTAATGTATTCGAGTTAAATATTAATATATCCGAGCCAGTATTTAATGTATTCAATTTATTGTATAATGTATTTGAGCTACATTTTAATGTATCCGAACTACATATTATGTATATGATCTAATTTTTAATATATCCGAGCTAAATACTATGTACCCGATTTATGTTATAATGTATCCGAGATACTCTTTCATGTATCCAATTTATGTTACTTTTTAAGGAATTAATTTGATTAAAAACTAAAAAGGGATATATTATAATTTTATATTAAAACTATGTGATTTCTAAAATTTATTCTTTTTTTTTACTTGTACTTTCGGTCCGTAGGAAAATTTGAGCCCACCCATTATGGATTTTTTAAATTTAGGAGTCAATTTCCTAAATGATCACTCAAGTTAAGGGAATTACCTTAAAATATCATTTATGTTTCATTTAGGACCAAAGTATCACCCAACTATCATTGTTTTCCTCCAAATATACTTTACAAATTAAAAATCACCACTCTCTCTTAGTTGGCATGACATGTCATTAAAGTTATTTTTTAATAATAGACTAATTTAATTCATTAATTCATTTTGATAGAATCTGAGTAATTCTATAACAATATCAAATTGGTGTTTTGATGATAGACAAGAAATGCAAATATAATGTCGTAGCAAGCAGCAAGTTGACGTAGCCACGTATTGAATTAATTGTCACGTGACAAATTGAAGCAGCAAATTGACACAGCCAAAATTAATGCTAAAACAAGTAATTATTTTTTAAAAGGGATCCACTCAAATAATTAATCATTCTAAAAGGAGTAACTTTCCGATATATCAAACATAAAAATCATATTTGCATGTTATAATTATACTTTACATAATTACGCTCCATAGCAACCATAAATATGTATATTTCACTAGACATGTAAAAACAATTGTATAGTTCGCTGTACATATATAAAGAAACCAGTTGTATACAAAACATTAATTGTATAATTTTTGTATGTATAAAACGAGAAAGAGAGAAAGACAAAAGAAAATCGGATAGTGAAATATTTTTTTTGTATAATTATAAGTATATAGGACAAAGATATATGTATTTTCATGTTTATATACAATTTTCTCTCGCTTTATACAAACATAAACACAATTTATACATTTCATTTTTGTTTGTATAAACGAGAGAGGCGAGGGTGGCGAGTAGGGGTGTTCACGGTTTGAATAAAAACTTATCCAAACCGAACAATCGAATCAAATTGATAAAATAAAATCGATTTTATTTGGATCTGGTTTGGTTTGATTTTGGATTTTTGAAAATCGATAGTATTTAATTTGGTTATGATTTTATTTTAAAAATTCGAAGAAATAACCTAACCGAACCTATTAATTATATACATACTTAATATATTCTTTTTATAAACAACTTTAAAATCTTATATATGGTTTCATCAAAATTTCTTTATAATTTACTTATTGAAAGCAAAAATGTTCGAAGCGAAAAAATTTATCTAATTGATTTCCTATGTTTGAGTGTCCATGATAATTCTTTATCAGACTAAGAATGTTTGTCTCTTCCTTCTAGGCAAATATAGTGAATTTTAAAGCTTGTTATATAGTAAATTCAGTGATCAAAAGTTCAGTAATTTAAGTCATTCTAACTATTTTTCATTTTTTGAATGGATTGTTATCATTTTTTTCACATTTTGAATGAATTGGGTCTTTTATTTTTGCGTATGATTAATAATCGAATAATCGAAATCGATTATCACCAACATGTATATTATATTTAGTTTGGTTTGGCTTTGATTTTTTTAAAGCTGATTGAGTTGATTTAGTTTTGGTTTTGACCAATAACCGATTCAAACCGACCCATGAACACCCCTATTGGTGAGCAACATCTGGGAGAGTGGCGAGTGAGATCTGAGACACGAGAGAAAGGAGAACGAAAATATATGTATACATACATTTTTCTCTCGCTTTATACAAACACAAACACAAACACATTTTATACATTTGTGTTTGAATAAAAGCGAGAGGGAGGGAGCGAGAGAGGCAGAAGAGCGAAAGATTGAGAGAGAGAGGTGATTGAAAAATAGTTTGTTAGAAGACACAATCAAATCAAAGTGTGGTTATAACATTTAATTTGAATTATTAGTTTGTCATTATATACAATTTTCCCCTCTAAAAATAGTAAATGATTAGGGTCTTAAGCCCACTATAATTCTATAATTATTTTTTGAAGAACACCTTATAGACGTACATTTATACCATATATAATAATTCTATCTATATTTTTAAATAATTACATATCTTACTACTAATTAAAATTTTCTACCATATATTTAGAAACATACACCTAGATAAATGTATTAATTCTAACAAAATACTTTATGACTTAATTATTAGCCCCAACAAGTCATAAATGACTTGAGGCCGCTAATTGAAAGCTTTATATGCTGAAAAGAGCAAAAACAAAATAAAATTATAGAAAATGTCCTAGAGGGTCACTACAAAAATCTCTACTAATAGGACTTTCATTCTCGAAGGTAAAGAATTGAGAAGTACCTTAAGGCTTGAATAGGTGGGGATACTTGGCTCTCAAGTCATTTCAGGTCTCCCAGGTAGCCTCCTCGTCCGGATGGTGTAACCATTAGACCTAGACCACAAGAATATCTTTCGAGTATAACCACCCGTTGTCTCTATCAAACATAGCAAATGTCTAATCTTCAAAGGTTAAATAATCATCCAGCTACTCCGAGTCATATCGAAGCACATAGAACTCATTAAGAGCATATCAACGAAGAATCAACACACAAAAAATAGACGAAGATCAAAAAAGGTAGGTGTCAAGGCCGTTTCATAAGCAAAATCATCAACTTCTCGAAGGATATCAAAGAACCCAATATACCTGGGTCTAAGCTTGTCCGTCTTCCCGAATCTCATCACTACTTTCAACAGAGTAACTAAAAGGAACACAAGACCAATTCCAAAACTCAAGCAGTGACGCATACCACCAACATAACATTTTTTCGTAGTTTGAGCTTCCCGTAGCCTGACTTGAATAATTTGAACTCAAGTCAAAGCCTCTTGAAGAATGTCTCTACCACAAGGCCTAGGCTCTAAAGCCTCGAGCAACCCCATTAGAGATAGATAGTGCCAACCATAGAATGCCTCGAATAGGACCATTTGAATACTTTAATGGTAGTTGTTATCAAAAGCAAACTCCGCCAAAGCCAAAAATTAATAACAACTTTTCATGACCTAATAGTAGAGATTGTGATGGAACCTGATGAATACCCCTAGAAGGTGAGACCATTCAAAGAAGAAGCAATGGAGAGGAAGAGATAGATAGAAGCATAGTAAGACCATTGAAACAAGAAGCAATGGAAATAAGAGGTAATGTACAACTCTCAAACAAGGAAAAACGTACAAAGATCGATTTCGATACCTAGTGAAGGCTAGTGCAAAGATAATACAAAATATAGATTTCGGACTAGACATAAACAAGCTATTTCGAAATACAAAGACTAGGATAAAATGTACATGATGACACGAATTAACCACACACGTCAATAAGCTTACTCTTAATCTTTAGTTTCATGAAGAAAGTGTACCATAGGTGTAACATGGTTTATAGAGCCTTGAGAGACCCTACACAAGCCACTTAGAATGCATCATACACGATAATATAAATAAAAAGTTCAAAGAAAGTCTTATAAATAAATGAGTTTGATGAAAAGCGAAAGTCTGACAGAAGTCTCAATAAGCCATCTATTACATCATTAGGAAAGTGATTAGGACGTAACCTATAACATACAAAGTCTAGGAATTGAAAAATGGTAAATAAAACTATAAAATTTTCTCGGTCCTTGGAACGTGAGGAGTCACCAATCTTCAATTCCAAATGTAACGATCGAAGAGTACCCCCTAAATGTCACCGGCGTACTCGACCTCAAAGAGGTCTCGTACAAGCCTCTTAGCATAATCGTCATGGCATAATGAACGTGAAATAATGTGGAAAATTTAAAACTTTATAAATAGTGAAGTATACTTTGAGTTCTCGCATATCATATATAGAGTTCACATAGACTCCTCGTTTATCAATATAAGCGATTCATGATCATATTCTAATATTGTCTCACAACACCATCTATTTATAAGAGTTCAACACAAGTCTACAAATAGGGTCCTTATACTTTTAGACACAATAATCTATTAGAAAAAAAGTACATAACAAAAGATTACTAAGTCTATTACATCAATAGAGGAATCATAAAGCGTCAACTAGTGCATATGTCCTCGAATCTTTGAGGACCTACCACAACGTATTGGAGAATAGAATTCCAAGCTTTCTTCAAGGATGTAAAAGTAAACCAATTAGCCAGAAGCTATACTCATTATAGAAAAAGGAGAAAGGGGTAAGTATAATTAATGCACTAAGTATGGAGAAATGCATAAATACCATTAAAACATGAGATTGGGACATTTACATGTAAAGTATGTACTTATGAGGTTTTTGAAAGCCATTTACATTATCAAGACAACACATAAGACAATACCCCAAAATGTCCAAGACTACAATGAAGGCATGACCTTAGCACTTATTAGGGTCCACTGTGCAATGTACAGTTAGAATTCCATACTGCCAACCCAACCAAGTATTCCCATAGAAACCACCTTGGCCAGACATATTACATTTACGTTCATCACGTACCAATAATCATGAGTGGAACACATACATCATGAGAAACATTTGGATATAAGGATATGTTCACTTCAACTATCATCCATACAACTTACATATTCTCATATTACTTTATGACTAAAAAGAACTCCCTATAACATCCCTCAAATCCTATTAGTGCAATGAACAAGTGAAGTCCCATACCCCCACTTAAACTTAGTCCACTTATTAGGATATCATAGGCCAGTTCATATTTCATTCGTTACTTTATTATTTAGGAAGATCTACCATAACTGACATAGACCATTAGAGCTTGTATGGAATCTGGTGTCGTAAAGCCCCACACCAAAAAAGGGTGTTTTACATGCCAAGTAGAACCTACCTACCAGCTATTATGTGGATCCACTAGCTAAATCCTGCGGTGGCACGTAGTTTAGGGATAGGGAGATTAGTTCTAAAGACTCTATCTATTGCATTAGTAGAGGAGTCCATGCCGTAGAGGAGTCCCCATCTCATGAGTATCAATAGTATGACCTAACCTCTGTATTAACGGAAGGGTTTTTTCCTCATTGGCCATATCCTCTGTGCTTAGTACACTTTCCCAATTTACTGCCATTTTTAAATTGCATTTACATGTGTTAAGAGTAATACATCTTCGTTCAATACAATTTAACATAAATCTCTTAGATTTATTAGGTGAAAATACAAATTCATCTTAGAATCAACATACATGTGTGTGTAGCACTTTCACTTAATTATAGTGTTTTCATGAGGACTATACTTTCGATCAACTAAATTATACATAATTCATGTCACACAATAGGTAAGGTTCAAGAGAATGAAAACACCCCAATTACCTTTCTTGCATTTTTTATAAGACATGTACCTTGCAAGCCAATTCAAAGTGTATGCACAATAATCTTCATCATATATACAAACCCTAGAATTTACCCTCTTTTGAAGGTTAGGAATCAAGTATCATGATCACCCCCATCTACCTCACAATAGGCATGAAAACAAGATTCTATGACTTATAAATATCAATTACAATGCATCATGTTCATATGTACTCAATTCATCCATCAACATTCAAAAAATTTGGTCATAGGGTGCACATGAGTTCTTGGAAGATTTTCACAATATAAATCATCAATTAATCCCAATATATTCATAATTCAAGGCATATAACATAAAGAAAAAAATATGGGATTGAACCCATGGCTAGATCAAAATCCCTAGTTTTTTGTCACGATATAGAATTAGAAAATAGAAGTTTTGAAGGGCTTCATGGAGAAAATAATCCATGAATCAACATCCTCATACCTTAATTGATGACTGTCCACGAAATTCAAGTGAAAAACTTGAGAAATTGGTCTTTTTCTTCAAACTCCCAATTTCCCTTCAATGGAGGTTGAGTAGAGAGAGAATTTTTAGAGAGAAGTGAGAGCTTTTGGGTTTTGATTTGGTTATTTGAATGATTAAATATGAGATAAAACTGATTAAAAATCAATATAGATCCCTCCCCTAAAATACCCAAAATACCCTTCACTTATGTTGACCTTTTAGTGAAGTCAAACTTGAATTTCAAATTTCAAATTTTCGTCGGGAAACAAGTTTACATCGCAGAGCTGTTCCCGCAAGATTTCCAAAATTAATTTTTGAGACAGTGGAGTCCGCTATGTGTTCGCGACGCGGACTTTGTCCATGGTGAACCATGTCTGCGACGCGGACTTGTTTATCCATAATGTAATTAGTTGCTGCATTGGGCAGCTTATTTGGTCAAAGGTGGGGTCCCTTCAAAGACCCTTAGTGCGGCCCTTGGGAGGTCGAACATGGACGTTTTGATCCTATATACATTATTTACCTGTTTAAAGTATTTCTACAAGATTTAGACTCCACACAACACTCACAAACCTTCACAAGACCTAAGGACATTAACTAGTTCAATTGCACTAATTTTCGAACGTAATGGCCGTCCCTTGACGTTCAGGTTCTAATACTTCCTACTTGGTTTCAATACATTATTTTTAGGCTCAGAAATAGTGTATTAGAGTTTAGTTCATCATGTGGGTCTCTAGACCAATTCACGGACTTTTTGAGTGTTACACCGAAGGAATCAACTAACTACGAGTATGAGAGGTAGGAGCGTTAGACCTTACATTAATGAAACAATATAGGCACAAGTATGCATTGGTACATTCATGCACTAATTATGGGGAAATATGCATAAAAGACTCGATTTGGATACCAGATAAGATATAATGGATAGGGGCACCCATGCAACCTAACTATCTCCTTAGATACAACTTAGTAAATCCTCCACCGAATAAGAAACCTTGACGGGAATGAAATGATCCGACTTTGTCATATGATCTACAAAAACCCAAATTGATTCATGTTGCCACTGAGTGCGGGGTACCAACAATAAAGTCCATATACACATATTCCCACTTCCAAGGAGGGATACTAATATCTTAGGAAAAACCTCCCAGCGTTTGATGCTCAATTTTCACTTGTTGACAATTATAACACTTAGCCACGAATTATGTAATATCTTTCTTCATCTCATTCCACCATTACACTTTCCAAAAATCATGGTACATCCTGGTTACTCCCTAGTGAATAGAATATCGAGAAGAATAGGCTTTTACTAAAAATAAAATACATAGCTACCCCATTAAACTTGAACCATTTTTTAAAGTAGACACCTAAAGTTTGGGGGGAGGGGGCTTATTATTCCACGAAATCATTTTCAACATCTCTATTACACCATTTTATCCATTTTCAGAGAAAGTGTAATCTCATGTGTTGAGGTGCGCGTGAATGAATACAAATTCACCCCTAAACTAATGTAAAGGAGTCTCGTAGCCAGATTGCACATCACCACTTCCCCTAAAAAGTTCAAGAACTAAGAATTTCTTGGCCAAATCATTTTAGGGTTGATTATTGACAAGTACTGTACATATGTTTTTTGTATTCTAATTGCTGCTACATTCTCACATTTACTTAAGAAATAAAAAGAGTTAAGTGTGATTTTTGAGACAAAATTATCGCAATTTCATAAAGAACATCTAAATTATTCAACAAAGGAAGCTTGAAAACTAAGAAAGTAACAAAATTGCAAATAAAAAATTCACCATTTTTATTGTTATCGGAATAGAGGAGTCCACCATAAGCAGCAACAAGTAGGAAATTTGAACCATTTTGTTGCTTTTCTTTAAGAAAATTAGATAGGTAACTAAGAAATTTTCAGATTTTCACCTCTTTCACATAGAGCTTAGTATAAGAAATATAGAATTTGATAGTCATGAAAGAACCCTCTCAAGAAGATATTGATTAAGTTAACTTCAGTTAGTAAACAATACATTCATCTTCAGATTCTTCTTCACATCCCACTAAATATCATGCAGAGAAAAGGAAAAGGAATCAGAAAAAATGAACATTAATTTTCTAGAAGGGCTTAAGGGTTAAAATTCGAGTGGGTCGGGTAAAATGGGTACGGAAATTTTAAAAATATTATTTTATTTGGGGGTGAGACACAAACACCTTTTATGAGGTTACAAAAATTATAAAAATAGTGTATTTAGAATTGTTGAAAATAGTTGAATAGGGTAATAGGACACCCTTATACTTTAGGTGTCTACTTCAAAAAAGGATACAAGTTTGATGAGGCAATTATGTATTTTATCTTTATTAATTATGATCTCTCAAGTTATCAATATTGGAAACACACAAACGACCTTGATATGAAAGCATACCATCTCCCCCTTGGGAGAAAGCCTCAACAGATTTTTTTAAGAACTTCCTCCTTCAACTCAACAAAAATCAAATGAAGACATTAGTTGGCTTTCACATCTGACTCATACTACAATGTGGAACCATTGTGAATACAACACCACCCTCACTTGAATCTACTAACAGAACACCTAGTTGAGATAGTCTATGAATACCACAAACCAATTTTTAATTAGCTTCCTCAATATGTGAGACACTATTAATGGAAATTTACTTAATGCATCGTCCACCGCATTGGCTTTTCTTGGGTGATTAAGGACACTTTTGTCATAGTTCTTCAGAGTTCTGGCCATCAACATTGGGGAAGATTAAGATCCTTTTGCTTGAAGACATATTGCAAACTTGTTGTCGGTAAAGAGATCAACATGGACATCATACAAATAATGCATTTAAATCTTTGAGGCAAAATCAACCTTCGCTAGATCCAAATCATTGGTAGGATAGTCCCTTTCATAAAACTTGAGTTACCTTGAAACATAATTTTTATAAGAACACACCCTAATCTACTCCTTGAACCACCACATTAAACAACAAACCCATCAAATCCTTCTAGTATTTTAACACTGGAGCGAAGGTAATCTCTCTTTATACTCTTGAAAACTCTTCTCATACACTTCCAACCATAAGAACTTTACTTTTTCTTTTGGTTAAATGCGGTAAATGGAGAGGCAATACACAAAAACTTTCCACAAACCTCCTATAATATCCGGCCAAACCCAAGAACTCTGTATATCTTAATTGCATCTGTCTTCTTAGGATTACCTCAATATCCTTACCAGAAATAATGTGACCAAGAAAATCCATAAATCTTAGCCAAAACTGCCACTTACTAAACTTTATAAATAGTTGTTGGTCCTTGAGGACTTGTAATACATTCCTCAAATAATCGGCATGTTTATTTTCACTCCATGAGGAAATCAAGATGTCATCAATAAACTATCATAAACACTCTATTCATCAAGTTTATGAATTCGACCGGAGCATTAGTCAAGAAAAATGACATGATCAAACAATAATAATGACCATACTGAGTTTGAAAATCCATCTTCGGAATGTCACTTTTTTTCACTCTTAATTGGTGATAACCCCGATTGGAGGTCAATCTTAGAGAAATAACTCTCTCTTTAAAGTTGATCAAACAAATAATCGATCCTAGGGAGAGGATGCTTATTTTTATGATAATAAAAATGAATGCTCTTTCCTGCAAACAAACAAAAGTGGAGCACCCCCTGGAGAGATACTCGGATAGATGAAATCCTTATTCAATAAATATCTCAACTTCATATTTAATTCCTTAAGTTATATCAGAGTCATACGGTAAGGAGAAATAGATTTATGTTGTCTATTTTCAAAGTATATTTCCTTTTCAGGAGGAATACTAGGTAGATCATTTGGAAACACTTTCGGAAACTCATTTACAACAAGGACTGCAAGAATAAGGGTTTCAAAATCTGTATCCCCAACCCGAACAACATGATATATGCAACCCTTAGAAATCATTTTTGTTTTAACTCAAGAAACAAATTGGCTATTAGGAATATAATTTATCTCTCTTCACTCTAGGACAAGTTCATTTGGAAACTAAAACTTGACCACTTGGATTCTACAATCAATAGAAGCATAACAAGAATGGAACAAATCTACACCAAGAATAACATCAAAATCTAACATATCCAGCTCTACAAGATCAACATGAGTGACTTTATGGGATATGGAGATGGGAAAATTTCTATAGACTTTCTTAGGCACAATAGATTCACCAATAGGAGTAGAGACAAAAAAAGGTCTAATAACACATCGCAGAAACATCAAATATCATAGGCACATATGATGTCACTAAAGACAAAGTAGCACTAGGGTCAAACAAATCATAAACATCTAGATGAAAGACTTTTAACGTACTGGTAACCATATTGAGAGATCCCTCTTGATCATGGCACATTTGAAGTGTATAGAACTTAATTTTCTTTGGAGCACTTGAACCCGAACAACTAAGTGGAGATTTTCTACCATATTTTCCCTTATTGATTCTAGATGGACAATCTCAAAAGTTGTGACCACATTTAACACAACAAAAAAATTATCCATTTCCATCAAGCATTTATCCGAATGACTATTGCCATACTTTTGGCATGTAGGAAGCGAATATCCATTTCAACTACCATTTCCTCCTTGAGACTTAGGGTTAGACACCTTTTCTTTGTTTAACTTAGGAGACAGAGTGTTAGAGGAACCTTTACTGAAAAACCTTTATTAGAATTTAAAGTAACCATAACCATCAAACATTGAATGTGAAAAGTTACTATGTTTGATATTTTTACCCTCATTGCCTCCCTAGACCTTTCCTTAAGCTTTTTTTCATGACCCGAGATCATCCCTTAGTCATGTATATTCGGTATCAAAGAGATCTAATACAAGCCCTTAGCATTGATTACATAAAAACATAGAAAATGTGGAAGAATATAAAACTTTCTTTAAGACATATCTCGAAAAATATTTCATAAAAGTGGAAGTCTTTCTAACATCATTTTCTCAAACCAACTATGATTGACATGAATAAAGTCTTGAGAAGCATCCCACATAAAGTCTAAAACATAATGAAAAATATAAATGTAAATGGATATTGTCTTTAAAGATATGAGGACTCACCAAGATCTTCAATTTGTGAAATCCTTGAAACTCTAACGTCCAATAGCAACTCAAAGTTCCAACGCTATATGTCACATCCTGAAATCACACCCTATAAGCTAGGGTACAATCTCGAATTGTAAATGGTGTACTCGACCTCTCGGAGATTTTATACAAGCCCTTTCACATCATTCATCACATAAACATAGTGAAAAGTAGTGCGGAATTAAAACTTTTCACAAAACATAATATAGTCTTCAAAATATCTTTCATATAAAAGTAATAGGAAATACTAAGTCTCAGTCTCATCACCTTAAGACACAAGAATGCTTGGGAAAAGGCCCATACTTCAAAATACGAATATAGAAATACTTAGTCTATTACAATACTTTGAATGAAAACATAAAAGACATATATGCCCTCGAGTCAAGTGAGGACATACTTCAACTTCTTTTGAATGATCTTCTAAGTCCAAGACTTTACTTCTCAAAGTTCCTCACGTACGAAGAACTATATAGATAGATAAAAGCATGGAGTTAGTACAACCACATGTACTAAGTATGACATTATGCATAAAAATCATAAAAATAGACTTTTATTGGAAATATGCATATTTTAATTTAAAAATCATATTATAATCATAAGAACAACATTTAACAACTTGGAAACACATAAGATAACATTTAAACCAAAAATCATATTTTAGAGATCACCTTACAATTACCTAATTCACTGTTACAATGAATTATTTCACTGTATAGTGAAGATGCTTATTCTTCACTTAAGACACCCTTTAGCATGTAATATTCTCACTTAAAGCTATCCTAAGATTCACTTAAGTCAAACAAAGAGATACCACCCATATACCCTCTCTAGATGTGCCTAAACGACCCTTAAGATTACTTATAAAGAGTCACATACACACTTCAATACATGAAACATAGCAACATATAGACATTATGTCATTTCCTCATAAGAGGATATCAAAAGACATATTTAAGTATATCAAGAAGATAACGTCAATGATTGACCTCTTCAAGACTACCTAAATAATCCTTAGGACTTCCTAAGTTCGGATCATGTCCACATAATCAACATCTTCCCTAATTAGAGTCATTCTTCAGACTCATATAGGTAAGATATGAAGTGACCATTCCTATGCCCCCTTCACACCTTAACTAGACAACCCTTAACTACTCTAGATAGGTACTTATTCCTTTTACATACCTCATAACATAAGTTATTATTTCTTTGTTCATAAAGACTCATACATCACATAAAGGAATTTAAGTAATTGTCTTGGACAAAACCTAGGGACTCTAACTAACACCTTCAAAGCCTAATGTGCAATGTCTAGATAGCGTCCCATACCACCACCTAAACTTCATAGAACTTCTCTAGTACTAGTAAGTATTCCACATGATAAGAATAGGCAATAAACGACATAGACCATTATAGCGAGTTATGGAATCCGGAGTCTAACCTACTCCGATGAGGGTGTTCTACTTTCCAATGGTAGAACTAGTCCACATCCCATGTAGGCACATAATTAAGGAGTATGAAGGGTTTTTATGTACTCTAGTCTCATTCTCAAGTAGAGGTACAATGTAATCTAGTCTCATTCTCAAGTAGAGATACTTCTCATTACATAATCACTCGGTGCTAGCCTTGGTTCTCATAGAGTAATTAACATTAAAGGATAACATGTAGAGGATTCCTTATCTAGTTCATAACCCAATCACATTCACCCTACCAAAGAGGTCCACTAGAGATACCTTTCAATGGCGACTAAGATAGATCATTATGATTTTCCTAAGGATTAATATGATGCCTTTCCAGCCAATTAACCTTAACTCCACCATTTCTTTACATGAAGGATACCATTACGACTCTCGACTTCAACATTCATAACATAAGATTTACCACGCACATGACCTTCTTAAAATCCTCTAAGGTCTCACATATCTTTCATTCATACATAACAAGGGTGCACTAAGACTACCTAGTAAATACATCTCATAATCTCATAACATTCATTCATATATCAAGTAAGGGACACAAGTTTACCAAACATGACACCACCTTCTTTCACTTTATCACATATAGCATATCATTCTTTAAAGAACTTAGGAATGACCCTTATCTTCTTAATGTCATCCTATACATTAATATATGATTATCAATATAACCATCATAACTCAAATAGTCAAGTAGGAACAATCAAGTATCAACATCTAAGACTACACATATAAGCACATGGTCATAGTCTAACATGATCACCTACATAACATCAACAGATGACATATACTTTCACATTGCTTAACAAGTAGATAGATATCGTCATACTTCACATAGTCAATTACACAAAAAGCCACATTACTTCAAGTAGTGCCGACAAGGCCATTATCATCATATTGCATAAAGTAACGCCAACAAGGCCACGTCAATTCACATAACATTGCCACCATAAGTGGACCATACCAATCAAAACATATTTGAAGTATAAATAAAATCAAAATAAGTGAAATAGGGAATCGTATAACCCCTCAACATCCTCAACACCTCATCTTGATGCTAATTCATCCAATTCAATAGCATAAGGCCCTTACCAATGACCATGAACAATAATTCAATGTAGAAACTATGATAATCAAGAAAAATAGGTCAATTCAATAGAGATTCAACAATCTAAGATAACCTAAATATCAATTGAACACAATCCTTACATCATTAGAAAGCCCATAGAAATCTACACTAGAATTCAACAACATTAGGTTAATATCAGGTAACCCATAACTTAGTCAAAATCTAGGGTGCATCCAATTCATGAGTTCATAGGTAATTTAGATTAAAATCATGGATACAATATAAATTAAATAATTATTCAATTTTTAGAAATCATTAATGCAAGAACCCATGGTAGAATTATGAAATTTGACAATTCAACTTTAGAAACTTTGAAAACATCTTGATAATTAGGGCTCCTTGATGAAGATAGTTTCAAGGATCAATATCCATACCTTAATGATGATAATTCTTCACTTTGATGAGGAATTTCCACTCAAAACGTCACCTCCAAGCTGTTCCTTGATTTGGACTTCAGTGGAGTCTTTGAGATTTCTTAAAGGATTTTGGGGTTTTGATTTGGAAGAATAGAATATTCAATGTGAGTAACACTTATATACACATTTAAAATACTCAATATACTCCTTATTAACTACAAAAATCTATTTTTGGTAGTGGGTTGAATTTACAAATTCACCCCTAGCTTGGTAGTGAAACTGCACGCAGGAACTTGAATATCGATGGTGGATAGTCGACGGATCGTTATCCACAAACGGACCGTCCTGTCCCTTCGTTGGTTGGGTCAGCGACTTACCAAGGTTCCTCATACTTCCCCCAGCCTAATTATCAGCGTCCTTTGGTCCATGGTCTGGGACAATGAACTTGCCAATGACGAACTTCCCATCGATGGGATGTAGGTCCACTTATGGTGTCACGCCCCGAGCTACCCCCGAGACGCGGACACGGAACCTTGGACCACAAGTGATCCCAAGCTAACCCTGCTGGCATGATCATGAGAATACTAAAGATAATAAGCTATTATGGAATATAAATCATACTTAAAATGAAAAGATGGTGAATACCCATATTCTATAACTGAGATATTTGAAAACAATGAGTTTAATACAAAAGAAATATTAACTCAATACTAAGCTGAATCTAACTATGTCTGTAAATATCCTCTAAACTAGACTAGAAATAGTGGGACAAGCCCCAGCTAAATCTAGCAAAAACTGAAACTAAATGACTAAAGACTGAAATGAAAATCATGACTGTTGTCCTCGGAGAATGAGGACTCACCACTGAATCTGTTGAACTGGAGATCGGGAAATCGATCTATGCGTAATCTGGATGCTGAGAACCTGAACCTACATCACGAGAAGATGTAGCACACGTATGCGTCAGTACTCGAAAGGTACTGAGCATGTAGGATATAGTAAAGCTGAAATAAAACATAACTGAACAAGCACAAAAAAGTGTATAATAATATGAACTTGATGTGCTGATTTTGAGCTAACTGGATGCAATGACCAATTTATAACATGCTGAAACTGAATACTGAATATACTGATAAATGGTCAATGTAGAGAGTCTGACTGAACACTGGGAGCTACTAATAACCGATAACAAAACCATGAGCTAAATGTGGATTCCGATGTATACACCCCATCGAGAGGACCCAATATACCCTGCCAAATGTATAAAGGCAATTTGGCGTGATCACTAAACTAATTGCCCACAAAGGGGACTTACAACCTACTTGGCTAGTAGTTCTGGGACTATTGGGTACGCTAAACCCTAGTCCAACTTGGTATTATGCTACTCCCAATGAATTCTGTAAATTAACTGATTATATCTGAATTTCTATAAATACTGGATAGCTCGAAACTGAACATGCAAACTGAGAATGCAACAATTAATCTGGTAATTATGCATTTATAACTGAGGCATGTATATCTGAAGTGTCTGAAATATATGACCTAGCATGTGTAATTTAAGAACTAAAGAAATACAAAGCTAGGGTTCTGAAATTCATGCGATAATCTGAGTAATAACATGATAATCTTATTTGGAACATATATTTAATAAATTCATGAAGTTATATCAAAGTTCTAAAAACCCTAGGTTTAATCATGATAAGAGAATCAAGAAATGATTGAAACTAAGGACCCAATGGGTGAAAGGAACCCACTAGTGAAATCCCACTAGAGCTTGTGGCGTTCTTGAACTAGGGTTCTTGATCTTTTTTATCCTTTCTTGCTTCTAATTTTGTAAGTTTTGATTTAATGATTTGACTTGGATATGTTTTAATTATGTTTCTAGGCTTAAACTGATTAAAATATAATGATTTAAGGTCAAAACGACGTAACTTAGGGTTTAAAAGGAGTGGGAAAGGTCAAAAAGACGCCTGGGAAGGTTGCTGTCGGGCCTGACGACGGCCAGGACTGACGGTCTGTCGTGCGCCCAACGCGCCATTGTTGGGTCCGTCGTGAGGGCCTGTTCGACATGCCTTTACTAAAATGGGCATAACTTTTTACTCGGAGGTCTGATTTTAGCAAGGTCAGTGGATATGGAAAGATAATTCAATTATACATCTGTGGATAGGTCATGTGAAACCTAATTAATGTTTTGCTAAGAGTTATGATCATTTTAAGTTGACCCAATTGCGTTTCCCCTTAACTGGCTGCAAATTTTCCACCTACGGTTAGACCTACGTACCGTAGGTACACCTACAAACCATGCTAGTCATTCATAACTCTTGTCAGAGAGTGGTTGAAGGGAGTCTTGATCGACGGTCACGGACTACCGACCGTCGTTTGACCAACGGACCGTAAGTCCGTCCGTCGTCCAAGACTTAACCAATTTTTCTAGGCTAAAATTTTTGGGAGTTTCTGATCCCATCGACGGTTGTGAAGGACGGACCGTGGTTCAGGATATGGTCCATCGATGCCACCGTTGGTAGCACCTGCAGATTTTTCTGAAAAACTAATTTTTGGTCTGTTTTTGCTACGGGGTGTTGCATACGGGCTGTCTTCTCCTTCGTCTATGGGTTCAGAGACTTGGGAGAGGTATCTTAGACACCCAATCTAAGTACCTACCCACTCCCATCACCAAGGGACCATCGACCAGGCCACTGGCCGTCGCTTCCATAGGTGAGGCTGCCTTGGGCAGTCTTTGCCACCAACTTGGGTCCTTCCTCAAGGACCCTTGGATGGTCCTTGGGGATAATTTCCCAAAAGTTTCCAACCCAAATATGATTTTCTATGAGTTTAACACGTCTCACATAAATTTCATCCAAAACGAACACGTAAAACTCGACGAAATATGCCTAGGCACACAAGGTCATTTCAAGGCATATCTTTTGAACATCATGGACGTTTGACCTCCAAACTCCATGAAACTCGACAAACTGCCTATAAATGCTATAATAACTCATTTAAGGACCTTAAAAACTCATTGATCACACAATATCACATAAAACCACATATGAGGCACATAAGTGACTTAGTCGTCGAACGTCTAAGTCGTCCCTTGACGCTTAACTTCCAATGCACCTAATACTTTAGCTACTTCCTCTATACAATATATTATACCTATTTAGTACCTTAGATCATCAATATTAACATGTTAGACTCTAGTTCATCTAAGTCATTTTTGGGGTCTTACACTATATTTGGTTATAATGTAGGCAATATGCGTTAGTACAAAATGTACTAAATATGCAAGCTAGCATAAATCATAAGAGCATCTCAAATTTTTAGTCAACATAACATATAAACATAAAAGTTAATAACATAATCATAACATAACAATTTAACATAAAGCATACATAAGTTTATACTTCAATCATTGGTATACTCAAGTGAACCACTTCACAAGCCACCTCCAAGTATACTTGTGCAATGCCAAGATAGCATCCCATAATACTACCTAAGCTAAGTACCTCTCTTTGGTCATTATTGGTCATAGTACACCTTCATAATTAAGACCTAGGTTTTGATGACATCATAACACTATAGCCCTTGATCACCTCAAGGAACACTTGTGCAATACGTGTGGGGCATCCCATTCTACCACACATATTAAGCATATCTTGAAGTCATCCTATTTACTTTCATCAACTCTAGGTGTCACTAATAGACTTACTTCATATTGACAAGGAACTATCATCCTAAGTCATCCATATCATGGAAGACAACTATAGCAACTATCCAAGCTAGGCATACATAACGTAAGAGGACATCCCATAAGTAGCTTCAAGTTATACTTGTGCCATGTATGAATGACATCCCATTCTATCATTCATACTAAGTACTCATTTATGCTAGCTTACTCAACGCTAACTATCTTTCATACTAGTTTATCAATAATAACATTCTATCATGCTAAGCCTAACAAACATAGAAACATCATAGCATAAAATCCAAGCTAACTGTTGCTCCCCAATATACATGCAAGTGTACATGGTCGCACAAGTAATATACATTATTTTTAGAAACGCGTAATCATTCCCAAGGTACTTATGATCAACTTATATTCAAACTTAATTCCACATCTGAAGGAGAAAGTAACTATTTCAAGAGTTTATGATTGACTGGTAACTACGACTACTTTAGCAATGAATAAAAGTAACAAAGATTTGAACGACTTAAAGGTGATGTTCAAGCAAGAAAAATACAAATTCCAAGGCTGCAACTCACGTTGAATCTCATGTATCATAGTATTGGCTTATAAATAATTTTGGTTGTCAAGTTACTGGTTTATAGGGTTAATGATATGAGTCGCCTACCCCAATTAGATACCTAACTACATTGTTGAGTGATATAAGTAAGCTAATTAGCAAGCATTTATATTTCATCCTTTCGTAACCAGCAAGTTATTCGTCAGGGCGTCACTCCTGAACACAAATCATCTCAATCCAATGGGTCAATCAACAACACTCTATCAGATTACATATTATTAATAAAAACTCAATATTCAATAGTTAGAAGTTTCACAGAAAAACACTCACAAGATCAGCAAAACACGTGTTCACGTTCATCAATAATGAAAATGTGTAATGCCATGAGATGCAATGTCATGTATAGTGATGCATGTCTTCCCTAATGATATACATCCGCTTTATCTCAGTCTATGGGGGATATATCTTCCCATGTATCTATCGCGGCGTGCGATACGACCCTCGATAATAGTAACCATCGCAGCACGTAATACATCCCTCAAAATATAATATCCATCGCGGCATGCGATTTATCCCTCAAAATGATACATCCTCTGTAAGTTCTCATTCCTTCTCAATGCACATAACACTTGTCATAACCATGTCTCATAGTAAAACAAATGACATGTTCACACAAATAATGATGAGATGATCATTTTCATAACACTGCACAATTCACAACAACAAAATATGATATCACATCAACAATAATTTAACAAGATTTCAAACCTTTCTCCACACATCGCACATAAGCAATTAATAACATTGCCTTTTGTCACCCCTTTTTCATCTTTAAAATTAATTAATGTGGACAAGTCAACCCATCACCAAGTCCCATTACTCCCAAACATAAACCACAAGGAAATACACGCATTCCATACATTTAACAAGAATTTAGAAATGCACTTGCCTCAATCAATCAAGAATTCACTCTGAAACTTGAGTCTTCCCCTTTCGTCGAACTTCTAACTCAAAGCAGTCTATTCAATCAAATGACCACAATAAGATTTTGAAACTAACAGTATTTATATTACCATAGCTTTAGCCTAACCCAAAAACTCATCAAAACTTATAATTAAGCTCCTAATCTTGATATTAATTAATTTTTCAACTCATTTTTAAACTTAGAATTAAGTCTAAATTTATAAAAAATAAATAAAATAAAAACACAAAATAGGCAACCCTTAACAATGAAAATACACGGAAAACAACTAAGCAATAGTATCACTTTGCCAATGCTAATTTTTTTTTTCCTATGTGACGATTATACTTCAATTTGTCAAAGAAAAACCTTATGGACCCATGTGGCACTAACCACTAACAACAAGAAATTGAATTTTCAATTTGCTTTCTACACCCATCCAAGTAATAATTACCATACAATATTAATTAATGTCCACAAAATAGAAAGTATGTATGGAAATAATATATATATATTATATATATTCTTAACCATTCAATTGCCTTAATATAACAAACAAAATGAATATAATAATAATACTTTAATAGTAGCACCGTTCTTTTTTCTAAATTTCTAAGCCACCAAGAATTCAGCACTGTCCCTTCAATCTAATCCCATTATTAAATTAATATAACAATAGTAACTATTGTTTCCTTTCACTGAAATTTGTCGACGAAAACTCATCAATATTTTTTTCCATCAATTCGAAAATCAACATTATTGCATAAGATCCCAAATTCATTCCACTAACCTATAATAATAATTTAATTGGAAGAGTTGCAATTTATAACATAATATATAATAATTTCCTACGAGAATAACAACCAGAAATTTGAATCCAAAGAATTGAATATACCTGCACACTCATTCTTCGCTCAACGCACGCCGCAGTTCTCTTCGTGCTTTTTTTCCCCCTAAATTTAATTGTTTGTTAAAACTGACAAACCCACTAACTTATTATTTATATATGGTCCTAGTGGTAAAGAATTTTCAATAAAGTATCACTTTAGCCCATTAACATGAGTACTCCTCAATTAATTAGCTCAAGTTAATCGAATATTTAAAGTTTTCAAAAATGACCTTCTGGGTCATCACATTATCCACCGCTAATAATCATGTTCGTCATTGAACATAAGGTGAAAGAAAGTACTTAAAACTTCAAAAAGCTGAGGATATCTGACACGCATGTCAGACTTTGTCTCCCAAGTTGCCTCTTCTACTGAATGGTGCTTCCACTACACCTTCATTGAAGCAATCTCCTTGGTCCTAAGCTTTCGTACTTGCCTATCCAATATAGCTATAGGTTCCTTCTCATATGTCAAGTCGGGACCTAAATCTACATAATCGAGTGAACGCACATGAGATTCATCCGGAATATACTTCCGAAGCATAGAGACATGGAAAACAGGATGAACTGCAGACAAATTAGTTGGAAAGGCAAACCTATAGGCCACCTCTCCCACTTGGATCAAAATATTGAAGTCCAATTAATCTAGGGCTAAGTATTCCCTTCTTTCCGAACCTCATCACACCCTTCATGGGTGATACTCGGAGCCAAACATGATCACCCTTTACAAACACTAAGGCTCGAACTCTCTGGTCTGCATAACTCTTTTGTCGACTTTGTGCCGTCAAAAGTCTTTACTGAATCATACGGACTTGATCCATATCATCTCTAAGCAAGTCTGTATCCAAAAAGTCCATCTCCGCCAAATCAAACCATTCAATCGGAGACCTACAACATCTGCCATACAATGCCTCTAATGGGTCCATCTAGATACTAGAGTGATAACTGTTATTGTAGGAAAACTCTTCTAAGGGTAAATATCGATCCCATCTAACAACAAAATCGATCACACGCTCGAAGCATGTCTTCCAACACCTGAATTATCCGCTCGGACTGACCATCTGTTTGAGGGTGAAAGGTTGTACTCATATCTAACTGAGTACCCAGACCATGCTGTGATGCCTTCTAGAAGTGAGAAGTAAATAGTGAACCTCAATATACTATAATAGAAACAGGAACTCCATATTGTCACACAATTTGACTAATATATAGCTCGACTAACTTTTATGTCATATACTTCACTCGAATTGGAATGAAGTGGGCAGACTTGGTCATTCGATCAACAATAACCCAAATAGAGTCATAACCACCCACTGTGGTAGGCAAACCCATAAAAAATCCATAGTAATTTGCTCCCACTTCCAAGTAGGAATAAACATTCTCTGAGATACACCCCCGGGCCACTAGTGCTCACACTTAACCTGCTGGTAAGTGAAACACCTAGTAACAAAGTGTTAAATATCCCTCTTCATCCTATACCACCAGTAATGCTGACTCAGATCATGATACATCTTTTCCGCTCTCGCCTTGGGAACACAAATCCTGCCTCCGTTCCTCAAGACACTATAAGAATGAATGATAGCCTCCTTGGCTTTTCCTCTCAATACTTTGTCTCGAATGAGATACAAGTTCTCATCATCAAACACTCCCCATGCTAGGAGTCTTCCTTCTCAGAGCATGGACCACAACATTGGCCTTCCTTGGATGATACAGAATGGTCACATCATAGTCCTTCAGTAACTCCATCCATCTCTGCTGCATCAAGTTCAAATATCTCTGATTAAAGATATATTGAAAACTCCGATGATTAGTGAAAATGTCATAATGCACCCATACAAATAATGATGCCATAACTTAAGTACAATACCACAGCCGCCAACTCCAAATCATGAGTAAGGTAGTTCTTCTCATAAGACTTCAACTGCCTAGAAGAATAAGCAATCACCTTTCCATTTTGTATCAACATGCCCCAAACCGACTCTTGAAGCATCACAATACACATTAAAGTCTACACCATCCTTAGGTAGAGTTAATACAAGAGCCGAAGTCGACAAAGTCTTGTGCTTTTGAAATCTCTCCTCACACTCATCAAACCACTGAAAACCCACACCCTGGTGAGTCAATCTAGTCAATGGATCTACAATAGTAGAGAATCTATGAACAAATCATCGGTAATAACCTGCAAATACCACAAAACTATGAATCGCGATAGGATTAGTAGGTCGCGTCCATCCTTTAACTGTCTCAATCTTGCTGAATCTACTCAAATACCTTCCTTGGAGACCACGTGTCCCAACAATGCCGCAAAACCAAGCCAAAAATCACAATTTGAGAACTTGGAATACAACTTCTCTTCTCTCAACCTCTGAACTACAATCCTCAAGTGTCGAACATCTTCCTCGTTAGTATTGGAGTTAACCAATATGTCATCGATGAAAACAATGACAAAAGAATCAAGGTATGGTCGAAATACCCCATTCATCAACTCCATGAATAATGTAGGGGAATTAGTCAATCCGAAGGACATTACTAGAAACTCATAATACCCATATCGGATTTGAAAAGTTGTCTTAGGAATATCTGATGCCCTAATATTCAATTGATGATACCCATACCTCAAATCAATCTCAGAGAACAATGATTCTCCATGTATCTAATCAAATAAGTCATTCATAGATGGTAGCTTATTCTTCACTATTACATTGTTCAATTGTCTTTAATCAATACACATCCTTATAGTTTCATCATTCTTCTTCACAAACAATATAGGGGCACCCCAAGGTAACACACTAGGGCGAATAAAACCCTTACTCAATAAATCCTATAAGTGATCCTTTAATTCTTTCAATTCTATTGGAGCCATACGGTAGAGAAGGATAGAAATAGGCCTAGTGACCGGCTCCAAATCAATAGCAAAATCAAAATCCCTATCAGAAAGAAACAACTAAAAAATCAGCAGGGAATACATCGGGAAGCACTCGAGCCACTAGATTAGAGTCCATGGAAGGTGGTTCAACACTAGTATCCCCAATAAAAGCTAAGTAAGACAAACACCCCTCTCCACTAATCTTTGAGCACGGTTAAAAGATATGACCTTGCTAGGATAAGAACCACTAACACCCTTCCACTCAACCCTCGGAACACTAGACATCACTAAGTTTAGAGTTTTAGCATTACAATCCAGGACAACATGATAATGAGAAAGCCAATTCATACCGAAGATAACATCAAAGTCTACCATTCCCAGAATGATTAAGTCTACCCAAGTGTTATACCCAACCAAAGAAACAAGACAAGATTGATACACTCGATCCACCCTAAGGTCTCACTCGCGGATGTAGAATCATAAATAGGTACATTCATGCTTCACATATCATATCAAACTCAACATCAAAATAGGTAGACACATAAGATAATGTAGACCCATGATCAAACAATATAGATGAAGGTCGATGACATACTAGGATGATACCTATAATAACAAAATTAGAGGTCTCCACCTCAAGTATCCTTAGGAAAACATAACAGTGGCCCCCTCATCCACCTCCAGCCTGGGTGGTACCTCTACCTTCATACTGTTGAGCTGCAACACCACTATTAGAAACTATACCACTTCTACCTGACTAAACACTGCCACAGACTTTACCGTGTGGTGTCTATCGTCTAGTCATAAATGAAGAATTAGGTTAGGGCCCACCACGACCCCTATAATAAGTACACTGCCGCATCAGGTGATTGGTATCTCCATAAGTTAAGAAAAATTTCTGACCTGAGAACTTCTTTTTGTGGACCCTGAAAACCTACTATAATTGTCTCGCCCTATAGGTTGCTGATGTGAACCGTCTGAGACCTGACCCGGGCTATAAGAACCCCTTGATGTATGACCACCCTTAGATGCTGGCATAGATGCATGAATGGGTCCCCGTTGTTGAAAGGTTCCACTCCCTCTATGTGATCCCCTACCTCGAGATGAGGCACCATGAAACTAACCTGATGTACCAGCCTTTTACAGCCCCCAAACTCCTCTCTCTCCATTAATATTGCCTCTTTGCTAGAACTCACAATATACTGGAAAGAAGCCCCCCCTCAGGATGCTTGAAACACCGCTGATCTGATAGAGAAAGTCAACCCCCTCACAAATCTACGGATCCTTTTTCTCTCATTTGGAATAATGGCCAAAGCATTCTTGGACAACTTGGAAAAATGCGCCTCATACTCTGTAACAGATAAGTCGTCCTGTCTTAGATTCTCAAAGCTCAAGCGACTATCCTCTATCACGCTACAAGGGATAAAATGATCCTGAAATGCACTAGAAAACTTCTCCCAAGTCACTGGAGGAGATCCAACTGGTAAATATCCTGAATAAGTTCTCCACCACTCTCTCGCTAGCCCACGAAGCTGGAGTGTATAATATCAAATCCCATGTGACTCAGCTAATCCAACAACCTCTAATAACTCTCGGCAGGTTGTCAGAATCTCATGAGCATCCTCGCTCTTCCCACCCTGAAACTAAGGTGGATCTATGCTGCTCATCCCCTGTTAAAACAACCAATGGTTAACATTAACCCCCAACTGCTGGTGCAACATCATTCTCTACCGCAAGATCAACTCGTAGCTTCCCCATCTCATCCTGAATAACTACTCTTCGTGCTGCTCATGGGTTTGAGCCCCCTCACTAGTGTGAGAGTCATGTGGTGTGGCGGTCGCACCACTACCCTAAGTAAAGCCCTCCAGCACATTTAACTCCCTCAATAATGTATATTGAATCAAATGTAAGAGTGCCGGATCTGGAGAAACCTGGTCCTCTCTTACATCATTCTGAGGCTTTGTGAAGACATCTCTAGCACGACCTCTCACTTGTACGAATCAACGGACACAACCTCTGGAAAGTTTCATTCCACGAGCACCACCTCTAGCTCCGGCTCTACCTCTACCCCTAGCTGGGGACTCAACAACTACCTCAGGAAGTTCCTCCCCTCTACCACTAGTAACATTAGCTCTAGTCTTCATCTTCTGTCAAAAGAGTACAGAATAACTCAGTACAAAGAAAAGGTAACTACGCACGATGAGAAAGAATGAAAAAAGAAAAAAAAAGTTTTTTATAGTCTTTATAGACTCTCAGAGATAAGTACAGACATCTCCGTACCGATTCTTGAGACTCTACGTAGACTTGACTTGTATGCACGTGAGACCAATGAAATTGGGGTCTGATACCATAGTATCACGACCCAAAGATCGGTGTGATGACACTTGTCTTATCCCACCAAGATAAGTCAGCCTAAAGCCCAACATCTAACAAAGTGCAAAAATAAAAAATTCAGTAACAGTTTCTATTACGAAAACAAGTCAACTTAATTCAATCCCCGAAAACCAGGTTATCACGTGCACAAGACTCTACCATAAATAGTAGAATTGAAATAAAACACGCAAGTCTAAAATGAAATTTTCTTTCAAATAAAAACAAAGTCATAAACTGGAGTAGGAAGGTTTGCTGAGATGACAATAAGCTACCTCGCAATTCTCAACAAGATGCCTCGGTAACGAAGAGAATGAAAGGTATCACAAAGATCCGGGTTCGTAACCTACAAAAAATTGTAGAAGCAAGGGTGAGTACCAAATCACATGGTACCCAACATGCAAACCTCTAAATACAAGTTAAGTTAACAAAATACATGTACTCTTTATGCCCTACCTGAACCGCCACACAACAATCTAACAGTTCACAGTTTACCAAGCACACAACTCAACAACAACACTCTACCAGATTACATATTATTAATAACAACTCAATATTCAATAGTTACAGGTTTTGCAAAAAAACACTCACAAGAACAACAAAACACACGTTCACGTTCATCAATAATAAAAATGTGTAATGCCATGAGATGCAATGTCATGTATAATGATGCATGTCTTCCCCAATGATACACACTCGCTGTCTCTCAGTTTTGGACCCATGGGGACATATCTGTCCATGCATCTATTAGCTTGATTTTGACGTTGTTCAATTATTGTTGTAGGAGTGTTCAATCTTATCTTTGTTATTCTTAAATTTCAGACAACTAAAATCATGAATGGTTAGAAAAATGCAATCGATTACTTGTTCTTAGAAATCACTTTTTTTAGTCAAATAAAATCATAATATTTTGTTACTTGTCTAGAGTAATCATTCATGTGTAGATATAAATATAGACGGTGTGTGGTCTATAATTGTAACACGGAAATTGGCTTAGAGTTTTAAAATTTCTTTTTAATTTCTTTTAGTAAGGAGGTTGTGATTTTCGAGTAGTACAACTGTCTAATATGACTTCCTTGAAATGAAGCATGACTTGCTGCAAATGAAACATCCAACTCTAATATATCAAAGGCCGGATGAGGACAAGACCATGGTTGTTTATAATTCAACTAAATTTCCTCTTTCATGGTATACACATAGTGTAATTCCATATTGTCTTGGTGTTCTTGGGCATCATATTCGTGTGCTAGGTACTTACTCACGTACAACCTTCCTACTTAATGAACAATCTAGGCGTGAGGAATCTGTTCATATTACCTAGCTTGAAGATGAGTGTTGAGAAATTAACGACTTGAACATCTGTGTGTTAGTTGTAATCTGTTATGGTTAGTCAAACAAGAGTTAGTGGAAGTTGGTCTAGCTTAATTCGGTTACTTCATCAGTTTAATTAACAAATTAGATATTTTACTTTCCTATTAATAAGTTTTTAAAAACCATTGCATCATCATCTAATGGAAAGTCGTTGAATGAATATATATATATATATATATATATATATATACACCACACCACACTTATAATAAATGTTAATAATCATAGTTTTATGTTGATTATATTATTCATTGACTGGACTTTAAGTACTCTCCAAAATTCTTTCACGTATTTGGAAATGGAAAAAAGTCCTGATTTACCCCCAAACATTATGTTTTGGAGCTGATATGCTCTCCGTTTAAAAAATGGCTTATATAAACCTTTTATTTAACAAATTAATTTTTAATAAATTAAATTTTCATTCTTTTGGCTTTATTTAAGAAGATGCCATGTTACTTTTAAAATACCCCACCTTCCACCATACCCACCCTCTTTTAATTACTTTTATAGTTTAGTGTTTTGCTTGTACTCAACAAAACCCCAATTCTTTTTTCATATGATAATAATATACTCAATGTAATTTCTATGATTTTGGGAGTGTGGTGTATGTGTATAAAGTCTTTCTTGTCAGGACTCGAAAACGCAAGTTAAGATGACATATACTATAATTTACCACTAGGTAATTCAATTTGTAACCTATAACAAGTAACATGCATACATGGAAGAAACAACAATTAATAATAGATGCATGATATCAGTCAAGGAGACGACGAAAAATATATATGAAAAGAAGCAATACATACAACCAAAAGAGATCCAACAAAAAACCTAGTAGTCACATGTACAAAGCTACTACAAAAGAACACAAATTACAAAGGTACACAAAAAATATACAGACTTTTCTCAAATGCTAAAAACTAGCCAACAACTATCACAAAAAGAGGCAAACTGAAGAAGTCAAAAGCTCACCCCCTTGCCTCTGAATACCTCAACAACGGCTCAATATCAACGCAGATGACTGTGCTCCTACCTGCATTACGAAAATAGATGGAGAGTGAAGTTTGTGTATAAAAATAACATGTACTTGGTAGGCATCATAGACCAATCACTACTAGAAAATAGCGTTTAGCGACGATATTAGAGATGAACACTATCTGTCACTACATAATGACAGATTTTCAACAAAATTACATTTCGTTGCGAAATTGACAAATATTTTTTGAGTAATAATATAGCGACGGATTGACAACGAAATATTTATTGTGTCACTAAATATTAGTGCGAAATTTTTGCGCCTAGTTTTTATACTAATTTAGTAACAAAGTATAAGTGACAAATTTAATAAATATTTGCGACAGAATCAGTGACGGAAAAAGGTTGCTACACTTTTTAGTATACTTTTATAAAATTTATATTATATAATGACAAAAATATCCGTTATTATAATTTTTTATATATAAATACATTAATTTGAAAGAGACGAATGTTAGATACGTCAGTAAATCCGTTGCAAATAATTATAAGGACATATATTCTAGGGTACAAATTTATTTCCATATTTTACGATCCCAATCCAAAGAAACCTCTCTCAAGCTCCATCTTAATTGATGTTTTCCAAGTCTATCTGCAAGTTGCATTGAAGTTTTCCCTCTCATTTCCAAGTCTCCACTGCTAGCTTTTCAATTTCCAGTATAAGCTTAATCTCCCATCTTGATCTTAATTTCGTTTAGCTCTCCATCTCAATAGGGCTGTGGTATTTTAAAAATGGGTAGTTTCAACTTTTATTTATGCAAAATATGAATCCCAACTCGTTTCTTCATTTGGATGTTAGATTCGTTTGATTTGAATACCAATGTCTTCACTCGAGAAAATCATTGTTTCTTAGTTCAACTCATCTTCTAAAAATAGAGATTTTAGTGGTTTGAGCATATGAAAATATGATATTTTAACTCTTAAATTATAAATATTTCTATTTGATTTCGCTTGATTGGTTGAAGTAGACTTGGGATTTCTCAAAATAGGGATTTTAAAATTTTAAGTGTTCTGAAAAAATGATTTTTTTTAGAAATTTTGTTTTCGCTAAAATTTTTGAGGTTAATAATGAGAAGGAAATTATATTAATTATATTTTTCCTAAAATAAAAGTTATCAGTATATATTTACACACTTATCAACACAAAGGAATGAGAATAGGTTTAGTATGGTTTTATATTTTTTTGATTAATTTTCAGAACTTTATTGATGAAGGAACAAATGATTACAAACTCATATGGGTCTATTACCCATATCTACAAAGACAAATCGAACAAAAATTAAAAGAAATAGAAATAAAAGACATAGCCCATTCACATACCCCATATCCTCTCTGTACACATACCAATTCGTTTTGGGATTCCTAATCTAGCTTCTCACCATTACAGCCTTCCCTTGAAACATTTGAGAAAATGTGTCCTCATTGTCAGACCAGTCATCGGCTTCCTCATGTTGTATGTTGAATTCTTCTCCTTATGTCCTTCCTCAGCTATCAAGAGTATGTGTTTCCCTTCCCTTACTTTCATCTTCATTCTAATAAGAAGGATGCTATACCCCATTTTTGATTTCTTTTGCACTTGTTCTCCTACAACGATTGCTGGAATGGAGAGCAGCTCTATCTTAGTTGAAGATTCTTCTAGGTTATGGCATTTTCATCTGCTAAAATCTTCTGACTATTTCCTTATCAGTGAAAGCCATTGATATGGCTTGTTTAATTTGTCAATGTTAAGTACCCCCCTTCCTTTCGCCTCCATGCTATTGAACCTTGTAAATGTGCAATTTCCTTTTTCAAAATCCACGTTTCCAAAGTAGTTTGCAAATTGATTCCCTTCCCTCATTATGTGTTGGAACCTATGTTTCTTTCCTTGTAAACTTCTCTGATTTTTTCCACTGTTTCAAGTATTATCCACTGACATGCCCATTTTCCTTCTAGTACTTTGCATAATACCATGGACTCTGTTTGTATAATTATCTGATGATGATATGATTATTTGCAATGTTTATTTGCTGCTAGAATAGCATTTGCTTCTACCGTTGTGTTCGTAGTATCTTCTAGACGAACTCCTTCTACGTGAATAATATTTCCCATAGCATCCTTTAATCAATAGGCATACACACTTGCTCCTGGGTTTCCTTAGAATGCACCATCAGTTTTATATTTGACCCATCCCGCTGGTGGATTTAGTATGACATACCTGTTCAAAGTTGCCTTAAATCGTCTGAACTTTCAAGTATTTCTCTGATTGAATATATTGAGTAATTATCTCATGTTGATGCTTGTTGAAGTTATCTTTCTCTGTCTATTTTTTCAGAAAATAAACAAAAATCAGATTCATTGCTTATTGTATCATTGATTGATTCTTAACTGTCAAAGAGTGTAGTACATTTCGAAGGAAGAGTATGTTTAGCAGTAAATGATCGTTTTGACTGGGTTGTTTTTTATTCAAACTGTTGACTCAATCTCATCTTAAACAAATGTTTGTCCGCTATCTGACTTATGTTGTGAAAGTCTACAATTTGATAGATTCTATGAATGGACATACTTGACAAGGGGTAATTTTCTTATTAGAGTTGTATAGATGTACAATTATGATGATTTACAATTGTGTTGGAGATAAGAGTTGTATAATGAGAAATAACCCAGGATCATAGTTAGATTTTAAAGTCAAATTCATCCTGTATGCATAATACAGATGTTTCTATAGTTCATTTTGTCTGTATGTATAACACAACCGCACACTGTATATTAGGTAAAAAAACTAAAAGAAATGAAGTATTATCTAGTGCTTAAAAACTACTAGTAATTGATTTTTGTATTCTGACTAAGATGGTAAAAAAAGTGGACTCTACTTTAGATGAAATTTTTATTTCCTCCTATCATTTGGAGCCATGTATAGATAATTGAAGAAACTTAAATCACTATCTAGACAACAAGATAGTGAGTCTTATAAAGGACTACCTATAATCTAAATGCATCCAGACAACAACACATTCATATTAGTTATTTTATATTGTTTTTGTTTCATATTCTTTATAATAACCAAGGTAATGAAATTTTAAAATGTTGAAGGCCCCTAATGTTATAACCTCATCATCAAGGCATGACTGATATTCGCTTAAAGTAAGTCTCACTCTCCATTTCTATATCTGATTTAATTTAACTCAAGATTTTAGTTTCGAAGTATTTTCTTTACTCAATCTAACTATGATGAAGATTGTTGTCATTATCTTGAGACTATTCGAGTTAAGACTTTTTTAAGAGATTAGTGAAAATTTTGGAGAATTTTTATTATACTGTTGTGGGTGTTTTTGTGATTAGTTCTTGCTGGATGAAACATAGTATTGTCTCAAAAAACATTGTTGATCTAAATTTTGACAAACTGAAAAATGTTGTTGTACCATAAATTAATTGTAATGCTTCAATCTCTTTTGTTTGTCATCAATTTTGTGAGACTAATATAGCGATTACATAGTTTCAATAAGTTTAGTGTAACAAAAATACTTCAGTAAGTTAATTGAACAAATTGAATATATCTAGGTAGGAATTTTATATCACATTACCAATTGCTGGTCCTTTAAGCGTAACATTTAATCTAGGTAACATGACCTCTTGTTTGTTGAATGTTCTACCAATGAGATCTAATTGTTTGGTTTAATGCTACTTTTAAAATCTGAGTAGTCTAGTGAAGCAACATTTAAGTTGTGGCTTCTATTTACGCTGCTAAATTACTTGAAATTTCCATGTTTGTTCAGAAATGATTGACTGTTGCTAGCTTTCCCGTTATGCTAAAAATATTTATTTTTATATTTTACTACCTGCTCAATTGTTCAGATCTTTCTAATTTCACTTTGAGGCTTTAAGTTTAGTTTAAAAGTACCTATTTTGTTTGTTTGAAAATCTGAAATGCCTTTATCTGTTAAGTATATCTCTCTGTTAATTGTTCTATGACATCCATTAGTTTTTCACCCTATTTTAACTATGAACTCATATCTAATTTTTTTGTGACCTAAATTTATGTGCATAATTAGTCAGTTTCATATTTATAAGATGTTCTAAATGAATCCAAGGTAAGGGTATTGCTATCTGTTGTGTCGATGACACTTTCTGTTATTGGAAAGATGGATTCAACTTTTGAAAAGTGTAGAGTCTATTAAGAAGTCGGATATTAATTCAAAAAATCATCGTGACGACCGCGACACTGCTATTGGGACTCACACTGGCGCTATATATATATATATATATATATATATATATATAATATATATATATATATATATATATTAAAAGCCATATAACTAACATATTTTATTTTACGATATATATAATGTGATTTCTTTTATATAAACTATTGAGAACGGTTGAGATCCAACATCAAGTGAGTTACATATGTATGTTCATACACATGGACATGATATAAAATAATTTGTTGGTGAGCGTCCTCGAAATGTCCATGTAAGTCTAAAACGTGGAGGTGTTTCGGTTCTTTCCTTATGTAGTTTCTCGTGAAATTTTGTCATGTTTTAAAGTGTATATGTGGTTGTTGATTGGTATAATTCTAATGGTGTTTTGAGACTTTTTGATGCAATTTTTGTGTTGTTTTGATGTGATTCTAGTGTCGTTTTTGTGTGACTCTAGTGAAGTTGCTTTTGGTGTAATTATAGTTCTTTTTATAGAGAAACTACTGCTACTGGCTTTGTGTAATTTGATTGTTGTTTTGAGGATTTCTCGGTGCATTTTTAGTGTTGTTTGTGTGATTCTAGTGTTGTTTTACTATGACTTTAGTGCAGTTATTTTTTGTGCAACTCTAGTTGTGTTTTAGTGAGAATTTTTTGTTGTTGTTTTAGTGCAATTCAGTTGTTGTTTGAGGCTTTTCACTCGAACATGAACTTCTTGTTATTGCTACATCAACCACATTCACTCGATTTCCTGTCATGCTTACTTGCAACTAATACATAAAATAACAAGATAAGTAATATAATTTGCATTAGTAATACCTAAGAATCATGAACAGGAATCAATAACTACATAAAATTCTTGTTATTTGAGTTTTGATAGATAAGTTTACAGTTTTTGCATCGGAAAAAATGAATGATCTATAAAATTTAGCTTTTGTAGTTTTCTGGATGTGCATCGTATTGCATTATTCATAGAATTGATTTATGCTATGCTTGTAACACACCACATCTAAAACATACCAGAAATCAACTTTTTTTGAAATTTGTAGGTGCAATCAACGGTTGACATCAACGGACCATAGTCTGATCTAAGACCTGTACTGTGCATCCGTCATTTGAGTCTGAAACCCTCCAAAAAACTCAGCCCAAAAAAATTGACCAAGTATCGATCCATGGACATATATACGGTCCGTAAATCAGTCTATGGCACATAGTCTGTGTCCGTGAATAAAGTTCCCATTTAACCGCCTATGACACAAACTACGGAACGTCATTTGATATACAGTCCGTATGTATGACCGTAGGTGAAAATTAGTAGACAGTTGGGGGAAAATGTTGTTGGGTTAACTTGAAATAATCATAACTCTTGTTATAAAATTAATTTGGTGTCTCATGAACTATTAAATAATAAATAATTGAATTAAACTTTCATAGCCACCGAGTTTGCTAAAATCAGATCTTCGAGTAAAAAGTTATGCCCCTTTTAGTACTGGTTGTCAAACAGACCCAACCTACGGACCCAAACGACGGACTATCAATTGAATGAAGGCCCGTCATTCCAGTTCGTCGTTTGGTCCGACATCAATTAACTCATACATCTTTTGGTCTTTTCCCAAATTGTTTAAAAATTAAGATACGTCGTTTTGACCCTAAATCATCAGATTTTAGTTAGTTTAAGCCTAAAAACATACCTAAAACTTACCAAAGTCAAATCATTAACAAAAAACTTAGAAAATTAGAAGCAAGAAATGAGAAAAAGGTCAAGAACCCTAGTTCAAAAACTCAACAAGGTTCCATCAATTCCAGCCCCAAAATCTAAATATTTCTCCGTGAATTTCATCACCAAGTATGTGGGATTTCACTAGTGTGTTCTTTTCACCCATTAGGTCCCTAGTTTTAATTCAGATTCTTGATTCCCATATAATGATTAGAACTAGGGTTTCTAGAACTTCATGAATTAATTAATCGTATGTTCCAAATCAGTTTACCATGTTATTACTCAGTGTTTTGCATGAACTTCAGAACCCTAGCTATGTATCTATTTAGTTCTTGAATTACACATGCTAGGTCAGATATTTCAGTTACTTCAAATATACATGCCTTAGTATTAATGCATAAACATCAAATTAATTGTTGCATGCTCAGTTTGCATATTCAGTTTTGTGCTATCCAATCTTTACAGAAATTAAATTATAATATGTTAACCACTTAATTCATTGGGAGTAACATAATACCGAGTTGGACTACGATTCAGCGTACCCAATAGTCCCAGAACTACTATCAAGTAGGTTGTAAGTCCCCTCTGTGGTCTTCAGTTTAGTGATCACGCCAGTATTCCCATTATACCTCTGGAAGGGTATATTAGGTCCTCTCGATGGGGCGTATACATCAGACTCCACATTTAAGTAATGTGGTTTTATTATCACTTATTAGTAGCTCACACGGTTCAGCCAGACTCTAATGCATTAACCATATTTACATTTTCGTTATCATTTAGTCTCGGCATGTTATAAATTTTGTCATTGCATCCAGTTAGCTCAAAATTCAATATATCATGTACAAATTATTATACTTAGGGGTGTGCATCAGTCGGTTCGCTTCGGTTTTACATATAATCGGTTCGGTTTATCGGTTTTCGGTTTTAAAATATGCTAACCCAATAACAAACCAATAAGAAATTTTTTATCGGTTTATCGGTTTTTGATGTTATCGGTTCGGTTTCGGTTAACCCAATAAGAAAATGTCAATCAAATAATATATAATAGTACGTATGTTATAATTTCATGTTACCAACTTACCACCAAAACATAATAGAAAACTTTGAATGTTGATCAAATTACTAACATTCACAAACTTGCAAAAGCTATCGCCTACAATTACGAACTATAATTAAAACAAAAATAAAATATTTCAATGAGACAATCTTGAACAGTTGCTTGATCCACCAGATAATCAACAAAGTTCTCACCAATTTCCTAACCAAAAAATCACATAGACTGAAAAACTAATATTGAATCTATTTATGTATTAAATTATGTATATTTAATATTGAGGAAGGGTAAAGTAGTAAATAACTATAATCTTATTGGGTTATCGGTTTACCCAATAACCCAATAGGAAAAACCGAAACCGACCCAATAACCCAATAATTATTTTTTCTAAACCCATTAAAAACCCAATAACCCAATAACAATAACCCAATAACATTTTATCAGTTCGGTTTATTGGTCGGTTCGGTTTTTGCACACCCCTAATTATACTTGCTTTTGTGCTTGTTCAGTTATGTTTTATTTCAACTTTACTCTATCCTACATGATCAGTACCTTTCAAGTACTGACACATACGTGTGCTACGTCTTCTCGTGATGTAGGTTCAAGTTGTCAACATCCACATCGCGCTTAGATCTATTTCTGATCTCCAGTTTAGCAGATTCAGTGGTGAGTACTTATTATCCGAGGACAATAGTCATGAGTTTGTTATCAGTATTTAGTCTTTTAGTTTTTGATTTTTCTATACTTAGCTGGAGCCTATCTCAGCAATTCTTGTTAGTTAGAGGCTTATTAAAGACATAGTTTTTTTGAGCTTAGTATTTAGTTAATATTTCCTTTGTATTAAACTCATGAGTATTTAAAATATATCAGTTATAGGATATGAGTATTCCCCATCTTTTCATTTAATTCACGATTTAGCTTCCGCACTCAGTTTATTATCCTTAGTATGCTCATGATCATGACTGCATAGTTAGCTTGAGATTACTTGTGGTCCTAGGTCCCTTGTCCATGTCTTGGGGGTAGCTCGGGGCATGAAAAACGTGGTATCAAGGACTAGGTTTATGATTCCTAGGATGTTTGAAAAGCCGCATTAAGTAGAGTCCTTTTCATTGCTGTGAAGTGTACCACATCTAATGAGATGGAGGATACAAAGTCTTTTAGGAAAAACTTCACTTTCTTTTTATTCTTATCATGCGTAAGGTATGATCTAATTCCATTATAATTTTACTTTCTACGTTTCAGATCATGCCTCCTGTTAGAGCTAACGCCAGGAATGCAAATGCAGCTCCTCCGATCCCAGATCAGGAGCTCTCCAATGAAGAGTACAAGAATGCCATACAGATGTTGGCTCATAGTATGATTAACCAGAACAATCGGGTTCATGCTCCTATGAATTCAAATAGGGGATCAACAGCAACAAAGGTCTGTGACTTTGTTAGGATAAATCCACCTGAGTTCTTAGGATCACAAACTAATGAGAATCCTATAAATTTCTTGGATGAGATCAAGAAGATGTTTGAGGTGATGGAGGTCACCGGGAATGATCGGGTTGAGTTAGCATCATACCACTTGAAGGATGTGGCTAATATATGGTACAAACAGTGGAAGGAAAATAGGGGCATAGCTGTAAGTTTTATTACTTGGGATTGTTTTGGTGAGACTATTCTGGACAAATTTTTCCCAATAGAGTTGAGAGAAGAAATGACTCAAAAATTCATGAACTTGATGCAAGGTAACATAACAATCCAAGAAATGGGCTCAATTTTAACTAACTCTTCAAGTATGCTCATCACATGGTTGCTGACTCCAGTGTTCATATGAATAATTTCTTGTATAGAGTGTCAGATTTAGTGAAAACAAAGTGTAAAAATGCTATGTTACTGGAAGGTATGAACATCTCTAGGCTTATGACTCATGCTCAACAGGTTAAGGATGATAAGCTTAGGGAACATGCTAAGGAGAATAACAAGGCTAGGACTGGGAACTATGAGTATTCTCAGTAGAATTCGGGTGGTGGAAATCGCTCGCAGAGTCAGCAAAATTTTTTAGCCCCAGCCCCTTCGTCAGCTAGTGTTCCATCCTCCAAGAACAGGTAAGACAAGAAGAATAGAGCACCAAGATCTAAGTCTTAGGGAAATTTTTTAGGCACCAACACTTACCCCACTTGCCCTAAGTGTAGTAAGAACCATCCAGGCGAGTGCCTCTCAGTAAAGGAAGGATGCTTTGGGTGCGGTCAGTGTGGTCACATGTTGAAGGATTGTCCTTCTAGGAAGGTTCAAGGAGGTGGTAATGGTAGACATCATTCTACAAATTCATCAGAACCAACAAGTCGCCCGACTCAGTAGAGTAAATCATCTGGTATAGGTGGTGGTCAACGCCCAAATAGGTTGTATGGTCTTATGGCTCTCCAGGATCAAGAAGGTTCTCCTAATGTAGTCACTGGTACGTTAAGAGTCTTTGACATTGATGTTTATGCATTGTTAGATCCAGGGGATACTCTTTTCCTTGTAACTCCTTACATAGCAGTCCAATTCAGTGTTAGTCCAGAAACTCTCTCAGAATCTTTCTCAGTATCTACTCCAGTCGGCTACCTAATTATAGATAGACGGGTATTCAAAAATTTCCCTGTCACAGTCTCTCAGAAAGTCACCTCAGCAGATCTTGTAGAGTTAGAAATGGTAGACTTCAAAGTTATTCTAGGCATGATTGGTCACATTCTTTTTATGCCTCATTCAATTGTAAAACTAGGATTGTTCGTTTTAGTTTCCAAATGAACCAATCTTAGAGTTGAAGGGTAGTAGATTAGCGCCTATGGGTCGATTTATTTCTTACCTTAAGGCCATAAAAGATGATCTTTAAGGGTTATATCTATCATATAGTTTGGATTAAGGATTCTATATCTGAAACCCCAACTCTTGAGTAAGTTCCAGTAGTCAGTGAGTTTCCAGATATGTTTTTGCAGAAGATCTTCCCGGATTTCCTCCCGAAAGGGAAATCGACTTAAGAATTGATCTCTTTCTAGATACCAAGACTATATATATTCCTCCTTATAGAATGTCTCTAGCAGATATTAATAAATTGAAAGAGAAGTTGAAAGACCTTTTAGATAAGATCTTCATTAGACCTAGTATTTCACCATGGGGTGCACCGGTGTTGTTCGTAAAAAAGAAAGATGGTTCTAATGTGCATTGACTATAAATAGTTGAACAAGGTCACAATCAAGAATAAGTATCACATTCCCAGGATTGATGACTTGTTTGACCAGCTTCAGGTGCTAGTCACTTCTCAAAGATAGACCTCATATCGGGTTATCATCAGCTCAGAGTTAGAGATAACGACATTCTGAAAAAAAACCTTCAGATTTTGGTATGGTCATTATGAATTTGTAGTTATGTCGTTTGGACTTACCAATGCTCCTGTTACTTTCATGGATTGTATAAACAGAGTGTTCAAGCAGTACTTGGACTTGTTTGTTATCATCTTTATTGATGATATCCTCATTTAATCTAGGAATGAGAAAGAACATGCGAGTCATTTGAGAATTGTTATAAAGACTCTAAAAGATCGCAAATTATTTGTTAAGTTTAGCAATTGTGAGTTCTCGTTGAAATCCGTTACTTTCCTTGGTCACATTGTATTTAGCAAAGGGATCCTAGTGGATTCACAAAAGATAGAAGTAGTGTAACAATGGCCGAGAACTACCTTTGCTTCAGATATCAAAAGTTTCTTAGGTCTAGGGGGTTATTACAGAAGGTTCGTGGAAGGATTTTCATCCATATCCTCACCATTGACAAGGTTAACTTAGAGGATGGTAAAGTTTTAATAGTTAGATGTTTGTGAGAAAAGCTTTGCAGAATCGAAAAGTAGATTGACTACACCTCCTGTATTGACTCTACTAGAGGGTTCAAATGGTTATATGATCTATTGTGATGCATCCAGAGTTGGCCTAGGTTGTGTTTTGATGCAGCGATATAATGTTATAGTTTATGACTCTAGACAACTTAAGGTTCATGAGAAGAACTATTCAACTCATGACCTCGAGCTTCCAGCAGTAGTATTTGCATTTATGATATGGAGAAACTACTTGTATGGTGTTCCTGTAGATTTGTTCACTGATCATAAGAGCCTTCAGTATGTGTTCACCTAGAAAGAATTGAATCTTAGTCAGAGGAGATGACTTGAGTTCCTTAAGGAATATGATGTGAGTGTGCATTATCATCCTTGTAAGGTGAATGTAGTAGCAGATTCTCTTAGTAGATTTTCTATGGGTTGTGTAGCCCATGTCGAGGAAGAAAGGAAGGAACTAGTGAAAGATGTTCACAAGATTGCTCTCTTAGGAGTTTGCCTTATGAGCATATCAGACAGTGGTGTAACAGGTCAGAATGGGGAATAATCTTCTTTGGTAGATGAGGTTAAGGAAAACAAGATAGTGATCCAATCTTTCTTGAAATTAAGGGTGCAGTCCATAATCAGAGAGTGGAGGTTTTCTCCCAAGCGGGAGATGGTGTACTTTGCTACAAGGTTAGATTGTGTGTTCCTGATGTGGGTGAATTGAGAAAGCATATCCTTGCAGAACACTCTAACTCCAGACATTCTATTTATCTAGTCGCAACCAAGATGTAATGCAATCTTCGGGAAATCTATTGGTTGAATGACATGAAGAGGGATATAGAAGATTTTGTTAGTAAGTGCCCCAATTGCAAGCAAGTCAAGGTAAAACATCATAAACTAGGAGGTATGACGCAAGAGATCGACATTCCTACTTGGAAGTGGGAAGTGGTCAATATGGATTTCATCACAAGGTTAGATTTTACTCGCAAACAACATGACTTTATTTGGATGATAGTTGATCGAATGACAAAGTCTTCTCACTTTTTGGCAATCAAGACTACATATTCGGCAGAGAATTATGCCAAGCTTTACATTAATGAAATTGTGAGGTTACATAGGGTTCCTTTGTCTATCATCTCAGATAGAGGTCCTCAATTTACCTTTATTTCTGGAAGTCATTTCAGAAAGGCCTTGGTACTCAAGTTAACCTTAACACAACATTTCATTCACAGACGGAAGGACAGACAGAGCATACTATTCAGACCATAGAGGATTTGTTGAGAGCTTGTGTAATTGATTTCAAGGGCAGTTGAGATGATCACCTTCCTCTATTGAGTTCTCCTACAACAATAACTACCATTCCAATATTTAGATGGCCCCTTATGAAGCTTTGAATGGGCGTAGATGTAGATCTCCTATTGGTTGGTTTGAAGTAGGTGAAAGTAGCTTTGATAGGACCAGATTCAGTATTTTATGCTATGGAGAAAGTGAAACTCATTAGAGATAGACTTAAGACAACCAAGAGTCATTAGAAGTCTTATGTAGATGTAAGGAGAAGGGAACTAGAGTTCCAAGTTGATGATTTCTCACCTATGAAAGGGGTTATGAGATTTGGAAAGAAAGGGAATATCAATCATAGATATGTAGGCCCTTACAAGATCTTGAAAAGGGTTGGCAAGGTGGCATATGAGTTAGAGTTGCCAGCAGAATTAGTAGCATAGAGGGTGGTGAAAGATAGTCTTCTTATGAGGATGTACCAGTTGAGATTCTTGATCGTTAGGTTAGAAGGTTGAGAAATAAAGAAGTCTTTTTAGTCAAGATTTTGTGGAGGATTCAGTCCATAGAGGGAGCTACTTGGGAAGAAGAAGCAATCATGAAAGCCAGGTATCATCACCTCTTTCCTTCTGATTCCACTCCAGCTTGATTATAGTTCCTCTTCAGTTTTCCAGTCATTCCTGCATAAATTCAATCTTACAATCATTTTCCCTCAGTTTGTACTTGCATTTCAGCGTATTGCATGTACTCGAAACTCAATTCAATCAGAAAGTCAGTTCTCAGTGTTTAGTAGTAGGGACTGCAACTCTCTCCCTCTATTTTAGCTAGTTTAGTGTTCATTCGAGGACGAATGTTCTCAAGGGGGAGATAATGTAACACATCGTACCTAAAATAGACTAGAAATTAGCTTTTCAGAAATTTGTAGGTGCAATCGACGATTGATATCAACGGACAGTAGTCTAATCTAAGGCCCGTACTGTGCATCCGTTGTTTGAGTCTGAACCGCCCCAAGAAACTCAGCCCAGAAAAATTGACCAAGTGTCGATCCATGGACATATCTACGGTCTGTAAATTAGTTTATGGTCCCCTTTATGTGTCCGTGGATCAAGACCCCATTTACCTAGCCTCTAACACAAACTACGGATGACCAGCACAGACCGTCGTTTGATTTATGGTCCGTAAATGAAAATTAGCATCAGTTAGGGGGGAAATATTGTTGGGTCAACTTGAAATGATCATAAATCTAGCAAAAAACTAATTAGGAGTCCCATGACCTATAAAAGATAGATAATTGAATTACCTTTCCATAGCCACCGAGTTTGCTAAAATCATACTTCCAAGTAAAAAAATATGTCCGTTTTAGTAAAGGTTTGTCGAACAGACCCAACCTACGGACCGTCAATTGAATGACGGCCCATTAGTCCAGGTCGTCATTTGGTCCGGCAGCAATTAACTCAGTGGTCTTCTGGTCTTTTCCCATTTCGTTTAAACCCTAAGATACATCATTTTGACCCTAAATCATAAGATTTAGTTAGTTCAAGCAAAAACATAGAAATTTAGAAGCAAGAAAAGAGAAAAAGTTCAAGAACCCTAGTTCAAGAATGCGACAAGATTCCATTAGTTCCAGCCCTGAAATCTATATATTTTTTGTGGATTTCATCACCAGGTTTGTGGGATTTCACTAGTGGGTTTCTTTCACCATTAGGTCCCTAGTTTTAATTAAGATTCTTGATTCCCATATCATGATTAGACCTAGAGTTTCTAGAACTTCAACAGAATTTCATTAATTAATTAGTTATATGTTCCAAATAATATTACCATGTTATTACTCAAATTTTTGTATGAACTTCAGAACCCTAGCTATGTATTTCTTTAGTTATTGAAATACACATGCTTGGTCATATGTTTCAGTCACTTCATATGTACATGTCTTAGTTATTACTGCATAACCTCAATTTTCATGTTAAATTTTGATCTATCCAATATTTACATAAATTTAGTTATAATATGTTAACCACGTAATTAATTGAGAGTAACATACTGAGTTGGACTAGGGTTCAACATACCCAATAGTCCTAGAACTACTAGCCAAGCAGGTTGTAAGTCCTTTCTGTGGGCTTCAGTTTAGTGATCACCCCAGCATTCCATTAATCTTCAGGAAGAGTATATTGGGTCCTCTCGATAGGGCGTATACATCAGACTCAACATTTAACTCATGTAATTTTATTATCGGCTATTAGTATCTCCCACAGTTGAGTCAAACTCTAATGCGTTAAACATATTTATAGTTTAGTTATCATTCAATATCAGCATGTTATAAATTTTGTCATTGCATCCAGTTATCTTAGAATTCAGTATATCATGTTCAAATTATTCAACTTGCTTTTATGCATGTTCAATTATGTTTTATTTCAGCTTTACTCTATCCTACATGCTCAGTACCTTTCAAGTACTGACGCATAAATGCGCTACATCTTCTCGTGATGTAGGTTCAAGTTCTCATTATCCAGATCGCACTTAGATCGATTTCTGATCTCCAGTTCAGCAGATTCAGTGGTGACTCCTCATTCTTTGAGGACAATAGTCATGAGTTTCTTAGTATTTAGTCCTTTAATTTCAGATATTTCTAGACTTAGCTGGGGCCTGTCCCAGCTTTTCTAGTCAGTTAGAGGCTTATTTAAGATATAGTTAGTGTAAGCTTAGTATTGAGTTAATAATTCCTTTGTATTAAACTCATCACTATTTTAAATATCTCAGTTATAGAATATGGGTATTCCCCATTTTTTCATTTTGAATCATGATTTAGCTTCTGCATTCAGTTTATTATCCTTAGTATACTCATGATCATGATAACAAGGTTAGCTTGGGATCATTTGTGTTCCTAGGTCGTGTGTCCACGTCTCGGGGGTAACTCGGGGTGTGACTAATTAGACAAAAAATTGTACACACCTCTGGTTATAACCAATTGGAAAAGTTTGACAGTGTTCCTACAAATATACATAAGTTACTAGTGTGGCATATAAGTAAACTACTTTTGCTGGTGTGAGTAGAAGAATGACATGAACTTTGATAAGTTGGTGTTCACACCTTTTCGATATCCTCCAAGAGAACATGCAAATTGTAGCTACTAATTTTGGCGACAAGTTTCTGATCCAGAATGATGTCGGTTATCTTTCTGATTATTAAAAAAGAGGCCAGGGATATTTCACTATGCAAGAATTGTAGGCCCTTTACTACCTCTATAGCAGCTGCTATACGTTGTGTCCAGGCTTTTGTTAGTGTGAATCTAGTGCAGTTGTTATCATGTAATTTTGATATTGGTTTGATAATTTTCGGGCATTTCTGATGTTGTTTGGCAATAAAAATTAGTTTTTTTTGAGGTTCATCTATTCTAGAAATGTGTGAGTTCAAGTATGGTCATTATTCTGCAATTCAAACAAGTTCAAAATTATAGGTCAAAACTAATATATGTTGCATTGTCCTCCTTTCATTGCATTTCCTTGCAACAATCATATAATTATATAAGAGAGAATCTTAGGCATGCCTACGTGGTGCTACTACAAGTAAGAATTCTTTTTTTAATTTATTTATTTCCAAACTAACCTTCACATCTCATGAAAAGTTGTGTTATTTATGAAATGTTGTGACTTTTATAAAGAATTGTGACTTTTGTAAAGAGTTTCAACTTTTATGAGAAGTTGTGACTTTAATGAAAGGATGTGACTTTTATGAAAATTTGCTACTCTAATGAAGAGTTGCAATTTTTATGAAAGTTGTGACCTTTTACGAAAGGTTTTGACATTACCGAAGGGTTGCAGCCTTTCCGATAAGACACAATAAATATTCGTTCACACTACACTTTGTTGTCTATAAATAGAGAGTTTTCCTCTCATTTTAGAAAAAAAAACAAAATTTTGAACCTCTTCTTCTTCATAATTAAATATTTATGTACCTTGCTCGTGTTGAGTGACTAACATGCATCATTGCTTATGTTTCAGATCCTGGTATGTATTTTTACAGTCATTAATTTATGCTTATGGTATTAAGGAAAAATGATAAGATGTAATAATATTTATTTTCCTTTGCATTGTTAATGGTTCTTACTACATAATCTTTTACATAAGATAATATAGAGTTTTAGTTTAATGATTGATAGATTTTAAGTATTATTTTATAAATTCTATAATATTAATTCCCGCTTGAAGTGCAGGTATTTTTACTAGTTATCTACTAATACAAGGCACTAGAGTTTTATATGCACATGGAAATTAGAATACTGTTTTGATGCTAAAACAAATTCTTTCCTGGAAAAAATAGACATGTCCTTTAAGCTTAAAACCTTGTGTATTTTTCTGTATTTTCCTTCAAAATTTATTTTGTTCCCAATCTTTAATGCTTTCTCATTTCTCTAGTTATTAAAGGAAAAATATGAAGAAATATTATGGAAAAAACAATGTCTCAAACTAATATTGATCAATCTGAAGAATATTACCAAGCTACGGAAATAGAAAAGTAAAGAAAAATATATGGTCTTTGATATAAAGAAAACATTACTATGGGCAGAATGTTTGTGGGTCATCATAATGGGGGTCCATTGAGAACACTTAAAGAAATTTCTGTATAACATCAGAAGTAAAGGTTCTAATAGTGGCAACGATTGTGCAGGATGGACTGTCGAAGGGACGACGGTCCATCATAAGGGTTCGTCGAGAGACACTTAAAATAAATTTTGAAACGTCAAAAACAAATGTTTTGACAGTGCTTACGATTATGTAGACCATCGAAGAAATGCCGGTCCATCAAAGTGGTCCGTCGAGGGACACATAGAGTAAAATAGAGAAGGTAGGGTTGACAGACCCCAACGACGGTCCATCGAGGGACCAATGGTCCGTCGATGGGGTATCATACTGACCTTCAGGGAATAGAGTTTTGAAGCCAAACTTTGATAACCTATCATACTAATTTAAAGTATTACTAGAAGCCTAAGTTTAGTAAACATTTACTAGCATCCCATCATTCGTAGGGCATGAATTTTCCTAGTTTTAACATGTATTTTCGACAGCCTATCAAACCGTAGGTCAGGAACACAATCGTGCAAACCCACTCTATTTTTTTAACAATAAACCCCCATCCCATTAAATTTCAGTGTTCTAATGGACTTAGGACATTTTTGTGCAAGTTTTAGCATGCGACATGGCCCAAAATTAAGTACCCAAATAGTTAGACATCACACTAATCAAGAATACTAACAGAAGCTTATCTTAGACGATTAGAACAACATACCGGACAACTATAGTAAAGGAATAAGAGTGTGAACTATAGGAGTTGAACAGTGGAAACAACCACTACAAACACCGACCGGCAATGGACTGAAGAAACTGGGAAAATTTGGGAGAGAAAGGGACTGTGGGAATTTGGGGAAAATGTGGGAAATCAAAAGATAGAAAGGGAATGGGAGTTAATGGTGATTAAGTGGATAGAAATGGTATGAAATGAGGAGAGAAACGGTTATGAGGGTTTATGTGAAGAGGTGGGAACTTTAAAAGTTTAAAACTTTTAATATTCAGCCGGATGGGTCGGTGGGTAAAAACGCGATGATTCCCCATCGAAGAACGTAAAAGGGTCGACGGTCTGTCATGTTGGTCCCTCGAGGGTGCCCTAACTTGGAAAATTTGAAAGACATACCTGGGCATGACGGATCCCACCGACGGTCCATCGATGACACAGCGGTCCGTGGATGGTTCAATCGATGGGAGTAGCAGACCAATTTTCTGCAAATTTTTAGTGATTTGATACTTGCACATTTAATGCCCATAAAGCTAATATTTTTGTATTTTCTCCACACTTTTTGGACACGGACCCTAATCTATGCTCTAGTCAACACTACTAACGAAAAAGAAAAGAGTATTCAGACGGAACCTTAAATAAATAAAAGCAAAAATAATGCAACTATGCCTTGAAAATCATGAAAAGCCTATAGTTGGCTAGAGGATACATATTGGGTTTCCTCCCAATAAGCGCTTGATTTAACGTCGCGTCACGATGGAGGACTCTTGATTACTCAGACTTCATCAAGATGGTATGCCTCGATCATTTCCTTAGCTGTTTCAGCATGCCCTAGATATATTTTTATTCGCTGCCCGTTCACCTTGACCTCACACCCTCCTTGTTCTCCAACTCAATCGCACCATGAGGGAATAGTTGGGTGATAAAATAGGGACTAGTCCATTTGGACTTGAGTTTGCTCGGAAACAAACACAGCCTAGAAATGAACAAAAGCACCAAATCTCCAACAAAAAAATCGCACTTCTCAATCTTTTTGTCATGGTACTTCTTCATCTTTTCCTTATAGAGGGCTGAACTTTCATATGCCTTCAAGCAAAATTCATCAAGCTCATTCATCACGTTTAACCTCTGTTCTGCAGCCTAATTCCAACCCATTTTCAACTTCTTCATTGCCGACATGGCCTTATGCTCTAATTCAACCGGTAAGTGACAAACTTTCCCATATAAAAGTTGGTATGGGGACATACCTATGGGAGTATTGTATGCTGTCCGGTAGGCCCAAAGAGCTTTATCAAGCCTCCTTGGCCAATCCGTTCTACTAGCATTCACCTTTTTTGCCGAAATTTGTTTAATCTCCCTGATTGACACCTCAACTTGTTTATTAGTTTAAGGTTGGTAAGGAGTGTCCACATTAGGGAGAACCCCATATTTTCCCAATAATCCCTTAAACAACTTGTTGCAAAAGTGAGATCCCCCATCAGTAATAATAGCCCTTGGTGTGCCAAATATGGAAAATATGTTCTTTTTCAAGAACGTGGTGACACTCTTCCATTCATTATTCGTGAGTGCAATATCTTCCACCCATTTAGACACATAATCAACTGCCACAAGAATATACTTCATCCCATGATAACTCACACTAGGGACCAAAAAGTCAATGCCCCACACATCAAACAACTCAATCACCAGAATGGAATTTTGATGGAAGTCTTGCTTTAGCGAAATGCGACCGACTCTTAGGCATCTATCACATGCCTTTGCAAACTCATGAGCATCTTGGTGGATGTTTGGCCAATAGTATCCACATTGCAGGATCTTGTAAGCAGTCAAATACCACAATGATGCCCACCGATAGGCGAAGAATGGTATGCCTCCAAATAGTCAGCATCTCAACTTCCGGCACACAACGCTGAATAAGGCCATAAGCACAACTCCTATATAAGTATGGATCATCCCAAAAGAATTTTCACACATCATGCATGAACTTTTTCCTTGGACGAAAGGACAAGTCCGGTGGGACGATATCACTATCTAGATAATTCGCAAAATCTGTGAACCATGGAATCAAGTCTTGGGAGGCAGCCAATACATGATCATCAGGGAAAGTATCATCAATCTCATCCTTTTCACCAAACTCTCTCGTTGCTTCATCTTCTAATCAGGACAAGTGATCACCAACTTGATTTTCGGTCCTTTTTCTTCTTTTACCTCAAGGTTGAATTCTTGCAATAGTAATACCAAAAAATCAACCTCGGTTTCGCATCCTTGTTTGCCATCAAATATCTCAAAGCATAATGATCAGTATGCACTATAACTCTAGTGTCAAGAAAATAGGAGCGAAATTTCTTGAAAGCAAAGACTACTACAAGGATCTCTTGTTCAGTCACGGTGTAGCTCTTTGGGGCTTCATTAAGGGCTTTAATAGCATAATAAATAGGATGAAGGATTTGGTCCTTCTTTGTCCCAATACCATACCAAGAGCAACCCCACTCGCATTACACCTCACCTTTAAAAGCTTGCTCTAATCCGGAGAAATGATGATAGGTGCAGACACCAACTTTTCCTTCAACTCACCAAATGCCTTAAGACACGATTCACCAAAATGAAACTTACACTCTTTCTCAAGAAACTTGCACAAAGGATGTTCAATCTTTGAAAAAATCCTTGATGAACCTCTGGTAAAATCTTGCATGCCCAAAAAAACTTCTCACACCTTTCACAGAGATGGGTGGAAGGAGTCTCTCTATCACCTCAACTTTGGCTCGATCAACCTCTATACCCTTCTCTGAAATGAGATGACTCAATACAATACCTTCTTTCACCATGAAGTGACATTTTCCCCAATTTAACACAATGTTGCAATCTTCACACATCTTAAGAACCTCAGACAAATGACTCAAACACCGCTAAAAGGAGTCACCAACCACTGAAAAATCAATCAGAAACACCTCAATAATGTATGCCACCATATTGGAGAATATAGACATTATACATTTCTGAAACGTGGCTGGTGCATTACATAACCCAAAAGGCATTCTCTTGAACGTGAAGATCCCATAAGGACAAGTAAAGGTGGTTTTCTCTTGATCTTCCGACACAATAGAAATCTGATTATAACCCGAATAGCCATCAAGAAAACAGTACCACCCCTTTCCTGCAAGTCTATCCAACATCTGATCCATGAAGGGCATAGGAAAATGATCCTTCTTGGTCTATGCATTTAATTTCCAGTAATCTATACATACCCTCCATCCAGTCACCGACCTCATCGTAACAAACTCATTTTTCTCATTAGGGACCACAATCATTCCCCCTTTCTTAGGTACACATGGAACAGGGCATACCCAACTACTATCAACGATTGGATATATTAATCAAGCATACAACAACTTAACGATTTTCTTCTTTACCACCTCTTGCATACATGGATTTAAACGTCTCTGGTGCTCAATGCTTGGCTTATGATCGGGCAAGAGTTGGATTTTATGTGAACAAATCCCGGGAGGGATCCCAACAATATCCGAAATAGTACACCCAATAGATCTTTTGAACCTTTTTAACACTTCCACCGAACTCTCAAATTGATGCACATTCAAATCTAATGCAATACTTACCAGAAAAGTGTAACTTTTTCCCAAAAAATACATACCTCAGATGAGGTGGTAGACGCTTAAGTTCTACTTTTGGAGCCTCCTCTAAAGATGGTTTCGCGTGTGGAGACTCGCGATGCTTCATATCTAACTCCAACTTCTTTGGTTTACCCCGAACATCACCTCGATCAAGTGTCGCGACCAATGACCCATACTTTTCAATACAATCACTATGAAAATTCATGATCACTGCCGCTAGTGCTTCTACACCAAACGCTCTTGAATTTGCAACTTTGATGACTTTTTAACCTTGTAAGATATGGCAGATACCAATTAGATCTCACCACTCTGCCTCATGGATCTACAAATGTTGAAATTCACTTCTTCATTTTTCAACCGAAATTTCATTTGCCCTTTTCCCATATCAACCAAGGCTCTACCCGTAGCAAGGAATGGCCTCCCAAGAATAATGGGCACCTCAAAACCAACCTCACAATCAAGAATCACAAAAATCAGACGAAAATATGAATTACTCAATCTTTACTAACACATCATGGAGTATCCCAATAAGACTCTTCACCGTTCGATCAGCCATCTGTAGCCGCATCACAGTGGGCTTTGGGTCACCCAAACCCAACTTCTTGTAAATAGAAAAAGGCATGAGAATTATGCTTTCCCCAAGATCACATAATGCTTTTGCCAAATGTATTAACCCGATTGTGCATGGAATAGTGAAGGCACCTGGATTTTCTTTCTTTTGCACTAGAGACCTTGTAGCATTTGCGCTACAATGCTGCATTCTATCATCATCCTCAAAACTGACCAATATTTTCTTAGTGACTATATCTTTCATAAACTTGGCATAACCGGGCATTTGTTCAAGAGCTTATATCAAAGGGACATTGATGGAAAACTTTTTGAGCATAGTGATAAAACACCAGTATTTACCATCCTCGGTCTTTTACACTAACCTCTATGGAAATAAAGGTGGTGGTCTAGGAATGGGGGTCCCCTTTTGGGGTTACTCAACTTCTTTCACCGTTTTTTCTCCCAAATCACCACTAACCTCCACTATCTCATCATCGCCTCTTATCACATTTTCTACACCAGACGACATCGTTGGGTAGATGGTTTTCTTACCACCTCGAGTTGTGACTGCCATACAATGTCCATCATTTTTATGATTTTGGACAGTACTGCTAGGAAGAGTTCCCGGTTGGCGTGGGTTCACAGTCGAAGCCAATTGGGCCATTTGAAACTCAAGATGCTTGGTCGAGATTGCATGTGCATAAAATTTATGCCCAAAACTTACTAAGTAACTCCTCAACTCTTTAGTGTGCTTATCACTTGTATCAAACCTCCTCATCATTTTCTGCAAAATATCCTCAACTCGCGCCATACTACCTCCACCATCCCTAGGAGAAACTTCATGATTTTGAGGTGGAACATGGGGCCCACTCTTATCAATTCTTTTACCATAGTTACCCCGATTGAAGTTGTTGTCGCGGTTATAATTCCCATCTTTGACATAATGACCCTCTCGGTTATAATTATCATAGCTCCGACCTTGATTTCCATGACCTTGGCGCCAATTTTCCTGATTGGATCCTTGGGCATTATGTCGGAGACCCCCTGTCAGCTCATTTACATCATAAGAGTCCACCTCATAGTAATTCTCATCAGTCGGTGGTGGTGTTTAAATAAGTAGTTCACCACATTTACCTTTTCTGCACCCTAGTGACGTGTTTCAAAACCAACCCAAGCTCAGTTCTCATTTGAGACATTTTTTCATGAAACTCATCTGTGGATGGGTCGTGTGCAGATTGTACTGCAAAAGTGTTTCTCCCAGTATCTCACTTCCTAGTGCTCCAAGGTTTATTATTTTGGGAGATTTTCTCCAACTTCTCAACAATCTCAGCATAAGGACGCTCCCCATAAGAACCACCCGCTATAATAAACTTGAGCATTCTCTAAGGATACCATTTTCCTTCCATATTTCCTACAAATTGGTATCAGAGGAGGTTTTCGTTCTTAATATAGGGTTAGCTGAAAAAACAAATATGGCATACAAAACAAATGAAAGTGTTGATTCTTCAATTGTTCTTACTCCATTTTTTTGGAACTAATTTTGAATACTGGAAGATAAGAATGAGAACATATTTGAAAGTTGAAAGTTTGTAGACTATTGTTGTGAATGGATTTGAAGAGCAAAACAACGATGGATATCTTACAAAAAGCAGATATGAAAAATCTTGAGGCTAAGTATCGTCAAGATGCAAAAACCTTGAGAAAAATCCAAATGGTAGTCTCAAGAACATATTTTACAAAAATTGCTACTTGTGAGACTGCAAATGAATCTTGGGATTCTCTGGAAACTGAAGTGTGTGGTGACGAAAAGATACGCACTATAAATCTTCAAACTCTTAGAAAAGAGTTTCAAAATTTGAAGATGATAGAATTCTAAAAAATATATGAATATTGAGAAGAGTTATGAATATTGCTAATGAAATGAGAAATCATTGTGATACAATTTTTTACCAACAAGTTGTGGAAAAGATTCTAATTAGTGTCACAAAAAAGTATGAATACATTGTTGATATGATTGAGGAGACAAAATTTCTTTCTAAACTTTCTATCAAAGATCTAGTCGGATCATTTCGTGCACACGAGAAGCGAAGGTCTTTTCGTGAAGATCAACCGAAAGAGACGATTTTCTAATTTAGAACAAGTGAGAATTCTCAAATTTTCTCAAAAAATCAACAAAATAAGAATTACAATCCAAAGAAGAAGCAAGGTCATGAGGATTATTCTAAGAAGTTTGAAAAAATGATGAGAAAAGTACTAGTTCTTTTTGTAAAATTTCAAAACGAATAATCACAATGTATAAACATTTTGGCACAAAGGCAAGCCATAATATAACTTCTGCAAAAAATTTGACCATATTGAGAATGATTGTTGGCTCAAGCAACACGAGCAAACAAATTTCTGTTAAAGAACAAGAGGAAGAAATGGAAGAAAATCTTTTCTTTGCTTCTCAATGTGATCTTTCAGAGAAATGAATGGTATGTTGATAGTGGTTGTAGAAATCACATGACTGGAGACGAAAAGGTTTTCCTATCAATTAATAATAGCATCACTATTAAAGTTAGGATGCGGAATGGAGTCGTATTTGATGGAAAAGGTAAAAGTACCACTCAATCAACATGAAAGGGAGCGGTAAGCAAATTCATAATGTTCTTTATGTTCCTGACTTGAAAGAAAATTTTCTTAGTGTTGGTCAAATCATGGTAAATGGTTATTCTCTTGTATTTAGAGACAATTATTGCAAGATTTATGATATAATTGAGCCAAATCAAGTCATTGTTGAAGTAGAGATGATAAAAAGAAAATTTCATTTACAATTTCATTACAATGCATACAAAAATGAAGTTGTAGATGATTCATGGTTATGGCATTAACGGTTTTGTCACTTGAATTTTCATGGTTTGAAACTTGTCACGCAAAAAGACATCTTTAATTTTCATGGTTTGAAACTTCTCAAGCAAAAAGACATGGTGTAAGACCTTTCTGAGATACATAATAAGAATAAGGTGGATAATACTTATATCATATCTTTGATGTGTCAAATCAAGAAGAGGACGAGGAAGAGGAAGATTCTCTCAAGGAGGATAAATATCATATTAAGATGATGATGAACCACCTTCAAGAGTAATAAAATTTTTGAGTGACATTTATTAAAGATGAAAATCTGTCGTTGTTAAGAAAGAAATAATGATGAGGCAATAAATCATGATCTTTGGAAGAAAGCCTTGGTAGAAAAATTAGAAAGATTGAGAAAAATAATACTTATGAGTTTGTGAGTAAAAGAGCTTCGAATCTCTTTTTCAATGTTCTCTCAGTTAATTTGCATTCCATTTTGAAATTCCAGTCCCAACTACATCCCAGAGTTCTTGAAACTTGAAAAGAGTCTTCATCTTAAGACTCCTAAACTGACAATTTTCCCCTCTGAAAATTGGAATCATGGGCTGGGATGATGTTGCTCTACCGTTCCCTACCATGAAATTTTTCTGCCTTCTTCAAAAAAATCTCACAATTTCACTTTTTTTTTCTAACTTTACCAATCCCTTCTTGAGGAAAGAATGGATTCTAACTTGGATTTAAGTCTCATGATACCACAATTGTTGGCACAAGATGTCAATAAAGATAATACAAACAGAAGAAAAACAGAGAGAAACTTGAGTATTTCTTATATCTCAGAGAACTAGCGTAAAAGATTATAAAAAACACTTGTAAAACAACAAACTAAAACACAAACTAGGACACTATCCCATAACCTGCTAATTGACTAACTCCAACGAAATTAGGACCCTAATGTTATTAAATTGAATATGTAAAAGTCTCCTAAAAGATAGTGACAGTAACTTAATGACTTTTAAATCAGTCAAATAACATATGGTCACTCAAGTTGTACAACGCCTTTTTCTAGTTGGATTATCCAACCCAAAGGATATCAAATCATTTAACACCATATAAATTATGCGACTAACTATTTTAAAATTTGTTTGTATCAACTAAATCAAACAAATTCAAATATTAATTACTACAAAATCGTTACAAACAATGGGAGTTCACAGTTTAGAAAATATTTTCAGGGTTGTAGCACAACGATTTCAAACATAATGGCAAATTATCAAAGCATTTGACTGGTTAACCTCATTATTGATTCACAAAGTTGATTTTACTATTATGATCTCCCGGCCTCTAATCGCCTACCACAATTAACAACCTAATTATATTATTGAGTGGGGATAGAGATGAACTGATAGCGGAGTATTAAGATATCATCTTGCCTATGAATCAAAAGAGGCAGTAGGTGTAATCCTATCCTATATACGGAACACTCTAAATTTTACCCTAGAATGAACACGCTTCTCACGTTCTTTGATCTATGACTCTATTCATCTTCCGAGTTAAAGGACAATAGATTTATTTTAATGGTGATCAAATATTAAAATAGTTAAACAAGAATTCAAGCATAAATTATAAGAAAATTCATCTCATGCTAGAAATAAATACTATTATATGCCATTAATCGTAGCAACAACCCTAGAATAAGGAAATTTAGATTCTCATAGTTTTAATCATCATTAAATAATGTTCAATGATCATGAAAGTTTTTATCAAAATGAAAGAGTAGAAGGAAATCCCTAGACATAGTCAGCAAAATCGCCCAAATTGTATTCTCCCGTTTTTCAAATGAATGATAATAAAATAACATGGTTGAGATTTTATAGTCTAAAATAAAAACACGTGGTGAAAATATGGCGTCCAGGTTCGCGAGTCCCTCGCTGCATATTGTGAACAAATTGATTCCACTTTGCGACGCGCTCCCATCACGCACTCCACTCTACTAATAAGCTAAAATATTTTTCACATGCTGGTTCCAGCTCCGCGATGCGCATTTGCTCCCTCACGGTGTACTTTTCCAACTTCTTGGTCATTCTTCTTAACATTTTTTACTTCTATTCTCCGACATTTTGCATGGTATCCTTTTTCCTTGCTTTTCACCCTAAAACATCTAATCATATTAATTAGAGGAGACACAATCAACGGACTCTAAAATTTCAGTTCGATTAGAAATTTGGAAAGTTAGGTGTGTATATATGGAATAAATTTGTTATTAGGCACATAAATACGCCTATGATCATTTACCACCTTGTGTTTTGATATCCAACTATTGAAGACCATTTTATATGAATGTGAACCTGATTCCTATGAAGAAGCAATGTTGAATCCTTCTTGACAAATGACCCTAATACAAGAATTTGAAGCCTTGTATACAAATGACCTAAGGGAAAAATGTTATTGGATATAAGTGGGTGAACAAAATTAAACACAAATCATATGGGAGTGTAGAAAGTATCAAAGTTAGGTTGGTTGTATATTATCATATATTATTATCAGTGAGAAGCCACAAAAGTAAAATTTGAACTACTATTTTACCCCTATCTTAATTAAAAATGTTGTAATATATCTAAGCAATTATATATTAAATAATAATTATATAATATTATATTAAAAACTAAAAATGAAAAAGTGTTTTAAAATGCATTTTAAGAATGTCTCTCCATTCTCCAACATAACTTTTGAGTTTTCTACAGAATTCTAAGTAAACTTTTGGCTTATAAATATCATGTGCCTTTCATATCTAAGAAGAAAGAGAAATTGATTTCATCAATTATACAAAATTCTTAAGCATGGAGATCTCAAATTAAAGAAAAAAGTTGAAGTCGAGTGTTCTCTTGCATTTCGAAGGGTTCAGACTCAGTAATGTCTGTTGTAGTAGTACTTTTATTCTTGGAAAGTCTTTCTTTTGCTTTCTACCACCAATTATTTTTATGGTGTTTTGGTTATTGCACTTTTTTGTTGTTGTTATTGTTTTCATAATGTTTGTTATATATATTATATTATATTTTTTTCATTGTCATTTTATTTTTCATCTTTACCCTAATTTGCTATATTATATATGTATATGTTATGATGTCTGAAGCAATATATATGTAAATTTTGTCTTTTAATTTTGTCAAAAATAAGTATTATCTTATTTTGGAGAAAAATATGATGCATTCTTCCTTAAACATAATTTATAAATTATAGGATTTGTCAGTGCAAATACTTCTATCTCATGGTCTGTGCATTTGTTTTTCCTCTTTAAACTTGTAGCTTCCGAATATGATTATCTTATTGACATTATATTTATTTTCAATCTATAATCTATATGAATAAAGTCTTGCAAATGATGTGTATGTTTTAGTTTTCTTCTATTTGTTGTGTGGTTTTCCTTTATTACACTTTACCAATATAACTTTTATGATTTTTTTTATCATTATCGTAAGTATGTATTTTTATTTGGCTGAAATTAGTCATATCATTTTATTAGAAGTGTGTTAACTACTAAAGAAAGATACAAAATTATTGATGATAGCGTCAACACAATTGATATACTGATGGTAGCTTCAGAGTAATTGATTTTAAACATTGCAATGTGCCTCTAATTTGTTTTTTTCTTGACGCACATTAAAAAATATTACTCACTTCACATGATTTTGAATAAAATTCTAATATTTGTAATGAATCTATAAAAATTCACATGAAACATGTACGTTGCACGTATGCAGAGACTAGTATACTAAATAGGCTTGTAGTATAGACTATATAGGTACATTCTCACTTATAGCCAAAATGACTCTTGTTATGATTAATAAAATATGCATTTTCAAAATGTGAAAAATGATTTTTTTTTGTGTGTATCAAGTGGATTTGTAAATTTTATTTGAACTTTGATCACTCAATAAATATTCTTATCCCTAATAAACTATACTATGATATTAATTATGTATAATTGATTAATTAGTTCTCTTGTTTATCTTTACTCAATTTCCATTCATTAATTAAAAGCTGCCGGCTAAATATTATAGTTTGAATTAATACTGGATTTTATACTTCTTTCGTCCATTTTTATCATTATATTAAAAAATTTTTTCAGCGTGTATATATATATATATATATATATATATATATATATATATATATATATATAATGATTTGATCAAAATTTTTGCTCTACCACTACAAAGTATGGAGACAAATGAGAAAAAATGATTATAATTAAAATAGGATGGTTTAATTAAAACTTAGCAATTCTATAACTCAACAGATCCACATATATTTGTTAAACGATTGTTCTAACCACATTGTTTCATTTTCATCCCTACTTGCTATTGATTTTTATTAGATTTGATTGTGTAGTTAAGAAGTGTAGGTCACTTGTTGATCGTAAAAACAGAAGCTTGTAATATAGCTAGACCAAATTCAATAAATGGAGTCCGGTAATAACATTATGAAACTGAACCCATATGGCAGAAAGCAGAAGCGGCGGGTATCAAGATGCTCAACCAGAGTAGATAGGGGAATAGGAGGAAACTCAGATTGTACACTATTTACAACACTACCAAGTGTATACACCATGATAACCTCCAATGAATATAGATTCAAAGCATTTGGAAACTCTAATTTACTTTATCCTGGGAGTTTTGTTTTGATATAAACATTTTCTAAATGATTTCGGAACATTACTCGGATAAGTTGATTGATGACAATTGAATTTATCATTTTCTTTTGGAACAACTTGTGTTGTCTTTTTACCATGATTTAATCCTTTTCAATTACACTACAATAAAGTACCAATTAATATATAGAATAGAGAACATGGATGTACTAACTCCGCTCAGTTTGAGTGTTCTAGTTTGTTTGAGTACAAAGTTTAATAAATAAGAAGAGACTTTTGAAATGTATGGTTAAACTAAAGATAAGTGTAATTTTAATTTTTTTTAGTCTTAAACTTACAATATAGAAAATAGGAATTGTAAAGTAAATAAACATATAGAAAGAAATACTATTTTTGAGGCATATAAAAAAAAGTGAAACACTTAAATCTAGAGTGAGCAAGTATATAAGTTCTAACAAATTTATTTTGGATAAGGCACAAGTACCCTCTAGACTATGACTGATATCAGAGACACATTTTAAATAAACTAAGATATTATTACTCACATTAATTCATTTTTTTTGTAACTTTATTCACTTTTTTGGCTTATACGAAGACAAAATTTACCTTACTTCAATATATTCAAGATATGGTAGTCACATTTTGCATTGTAACTAAATAAAATAAGTTGTGTAGAAACTACTCCTTTAGTTTTGAGTTATCCACTTGGGGGCCCTTTTACACCCACCTTTACTCTGTTTCTTTAACTAGTAGTTGAACACGCACGTTGCGCGTGTACCCTTTCAAGTGAGCATAAGTATTTTTTAAAATTGCATCAATATATAATAAATATATTAATAAATCAATGACATCCAATATCTAAAGTGTAATCTTGAAGATTCTTAATTAGTACTAAATTAATTTTAATGTTAGTTTATGAGTTAAAATTTGATTTGAATTTGTCAAATTTTAATAGTTTTTATATAGATATTATGTTTTGATTAAAAAATAATCATGTTAATTAATTCATAGATTACAAACTTAATCACTCATATCATCAATTAACCCTTGTCCTACCACCACAATCAATATTACATTTCTAAACAAACTTCATTTTATATTTTATCGCAATTATAATATATTTTTGTTATAAAAGGAATTAAACATTTCTATTATATTTTGTGGAATTGTATCATCAATGTCATACTTGAAAAATAAAAAGACATGATAAAAATAAATGATGACATTTGAGTATGAGTAATATAAATTCTGATTGAGAAAGGGAAGGATAAACTATGGATCAAATAACTAAAATAATCAACTGAAATTAAAGCAAAGAAAGTTAATATAATTTCATGAGTAAAATAACCAAAATATGATATTGTATTCATTTCTTTTTTTCTTAACATGGGTTGTTATCCTCCCTTATTTCTTTTGGATGAAAACTCTATTAAAAAATTTAAATTCAAACAAAGAAAGTGAAGCTGAATAAGTAATAAATATAACATCACTCAACATGTCAATGATCATAAATACATATTTTACTTTTATTGGGTTATGATGATTGTTATCAAAATTCAATACTTAATTAACTTTATACACAAATAACTTACATGAATCGGTATATGAAAATTCAATAAATTTGACCTACTATTGACAAAATATAATAATAATTATAACAATAACAATAACAACAACAATAATAATAATAATAATAATAATAATAATAATAATAATAATAATAATAATAATAATAATAACAATAATAATAGTAAGAAAAACACAGACAAAGAATCGTGCTAACAAAAATATCATGTCAGAACGAAATGTGACTCACCCCATTTGTATTAGCACAACTCAAAGTACAATTCTATGAGATCGACACTGAAGCATCACATCAATTGCTTTTCCCTATAACAAAAAAAATCATCTCATAAGCTATTGAAACAAAATTAAAAATTTTATTTTACATCAGAGATTAAAATCTTAAACATCAGTCAAACATCATAAACTATATTATAAGTTAGAACTAAGAAACAAAATAAAAAATAACTTAAAATAACATGCGAAATGTAGCATCCGAAAGAAAAATGTTTCAATGCTCTCTATCAAACTCATTATAAAATAGAATGTAAAAAACAATTAGAAATACATATATGAAATGAAAATACAAGGATCATAGTGGGGAATGTAAAGAGACAATAGTTTCTTTAGAAGATTAATAATGAGTAATTATCATTTTAATGTATTATTTCATGTAAATATATATATTTTAAGTACAATATGATATGATTATTATTTAATATTTTGTTAATTTTATATTTTTATTTAATATAAGGGTAAAATGGTAATAGAACATTGTACTTTGATGCTTCCACTCATAATAATATATGATTATTGAATTGAGAAAGCAAAATGTTTTGTCTTCATATTGAGTGAAACGTCAAACGTAAATCAAGTTGTGCAATTATGTGTTCTGTTCTCTATATTGATAATTGGGTTACTGAAAAAGTAATTGAGAAAGTTTAATAATCACTAATCAAAATATAGGAGAAATTGGCTAGTCTTTCTATTAATAATTCATTTTCGTAGTTAAATGGATGCACATACATCCTAACATAAATGTATGGGTCCATCTCTATTCATAACCCGCAGGTAATGAATAGATACTAATTTGTACGATGGAAAGTAACAACTAGCAAAAGAGAGGAATCAGTGGTCAAGATTCTTTAAAAGATCATTTTGTGTTTCCGTGTTTTGGTTTGCAGATTTGAGAAATGGAGGTTGGTGGTGCATTTATCTCTTCAGCTTTGAATGTTTTCTTTGATAGGCTTGCACCTCATGGTGAGCTGCTCAAGATGTGTCAAAATCATAAGAATATTGTTCGGATCTCAAAAAAGCTGAGAATGACTTTGCTTGGTCTTCAAGCAGTGCTTAGTGATGCAGAGAATAAGCAGACATCAAATCAATTTGTTAGCCAGTGGCTTGATGAGTTTCGACATGCTGTCGACGACGCTGAAAACATAATGGAACAAGTGATGATTTTTTCCTGAACATAAAGTACAAGTTGGAAGACACTATTGACACATTGAAGGATTTGCAAGAGCAAATCAGTTACCTTGGCTTAAAGGAGCATTTGGTTTGACGAAACTAGAAACTAGAACACCCTCAACTTATTGGGTTGATGATTCTGATATCTTTGGTAGCACAAGGAAATAGAGGATTTGATTGTGCGTTTATTGTTTGAAGATGCAAATGGTGAAAATCTGATTGTAGTTCCTTTTGTTGTAATGGGCGGCGTGGGTAAGACAACACTTGCTAAAGCCGTTTACAATGATGAGAAGGTGAAAGGCCATTTTTATTTGAAAGCTTGGTTTTCTTTCCTGAGGCATATTATGTTTTCAGAATAAAAAAAAGGGTTACTTCAAGAAATTGGCTTAAATGTTGATTACAATCTTAATATGCTACAAGTCAAATGAAGGAAAGCTTTAAGAGAAAAAAGTTTCTTGTTGTCCTTGATGATGTATGGAATGATAACTATAACGAGTGGGATGACTTGAGAAATCTTTTTGTACAAGGAGATTTGGGAAGTAAGATCATTGTAACTACACATAAGGAGAATGTTGCCTTGATGATGGGTGGTGGAGCAATCAATGTGGGAACTCTATCAAGTGAAGTCTCTTGGGCTTTATTCAAACGACATTCACTAGAAAACGAGGATCTGGAAGAACACCCAGAATGTGAAAAGATTGGAAGAAAAATTGCACACAAGTGCAAAGGATTGCCTTTAGCTCTAAAGGCACTTGCTGGTATATTACGCTACAAATCAGAGGTGGATGAGTACAGAGACTTTAAGAAGCAAAGTTTGGGAGATTTCAAATTGTTTGAATGGTATATTACCAGCGTTGATGTTGAGTTACAATATTTTCCTTTATATTTGAAGCAATGTTTTGCTTATTGTGCAATATATCCCAAAGATTATCGATTTTGAGCATGGAAGATTTTGGTGAACTGCATAACTTGTATGGATCTATATCAATTCTAGAGTTTAAAAATGTGGTTGATAGAAGGAAAGTTGTGAACACAAAGATGAGGGAGAAGAATAATGTTGACTAGTTATCTTTGGAGTGTAGTAGAAGCAGTACTCCTGACAATTCACAATTCAAAAGAGATATAGTTGATGAGATACGCCCACACACAAACATAAAAGCAGTTGAAATCACCGTATATAGAGGGACAAAATTTCCAAATTGGTTAGTTGATCCTTCATTTCTTAAGCTAGTAGAATTGTCTCTTAGACACTTCAAGGACTGTTATTCCTTGCCCCCACTAGTACTACTCCCTTGCCAGAAATTCCTTTCCGTTAGAGGGATGCATGGAATAACAGAGATGACGAAAGAATTCTATGGCAGTTCCACCTCCAAAAAGCCTTTTAACTCTATTGAGAAGCTTGAATTTGAAGATATGCCAGAGTGGAAACAATGGCATGTACTAGGAAATGGAGAGTTCCTTGCACTTGAGAATCTTTCAATTCAAAATTGTCCGAAGTTGATATGGAAGTTGCCTGGATATCTTACTTCTCTAACAGAATTGACAATTTCAAGATATCGTGTACTTAATTTGGATATGTCCCAACTTGAGGGAATGAAGCATATTGTTTAATTAGATATTAGTAATTGTAACTCTCTTACCTCCTTACTTTTTCGCATTTTGCCAATTACCTTGAAGACAATACATATATCTTGTTGCCAAAAATTGAAATTGGAGCAGCCTGTTGGTGAGATGAGTTATTGTAATATGTTTCTGGAGGAATTGAGTCTGCAAGAATGTGATGATATATCACCTGAGTTTCTCCCAAGATCACGAAAATTGAGAGCTTCCTGTTGCCCCAACCTTACTAGGTTTATGATTCCTACTGCCGCTGAAATAGTCAATTTGACGAGTTGTCAGAATCTTGAAAAACTTTTGGTGCCATGTGGGGGGACCCAGATAACGTATTTGAATATGTGGGACTGTTTTAAGCTGAAGTGGCTGCCAGGACGTATGCATGAACTCCTTCCATCTCTTAAGACACTACAACTGTGGGATTGTTGGAGAAATAGAGTCCTTTCCAGAAGGAAGATTGCCTTTCCATTTAGAACAACTTGTGATCAGTCATTGTATGAAACTGGTGAATGGATGAAAAGAGTGGCTTTTATCGAGAATCATAGAGTTAAATATCCAAAATTATGACAGTGACCAAGAGATGAAACATTTTCATTGGGAGTTACCTTCCTCTATTACAATACTTAGCATACACAATGTGAAAACATTAAGCAACCAAGATCTCAAACGCCTCACCTCTCTTCAATATGTACATAATGCTTGTTTACCTCAAATTCAGTCAATGTTGGAAGAAGGGCGGCTTCTCTCTTCTCTTTCTGAGCTAAATCTAAGTTACCATGATGAGCTCCATTCACTACATCTTTGGCACCTCACTTAACTTCAACAACTAGACATCTGGAAGTGCCCTAATCTCCAATCACTTTCCGAATCAGCACTTCCCTCCTCTCTCTTTTAGCTGACCATCTATGATTGCCCTAATCTCCAATTACTTTCCGAATCAGCACTTCCCTCTTCCTTCTCCAAACTTACTATTTACTACTGCCCATTTCTCACATCGCTACTACAATTTTTAAGGGGGAATATTGTCCAAATGTTGCTCAAATTCCCAACATAGTGATCGATTATATATACTTGAAGGTTACTATGGACCCGATGAGGTTGATTGGTGAAATATGACATTGATAAACCAACTGCCCTGACTCGTAGCTCTGGTTCTTACGAAAACCCACTTTTAGCAAACTTTCAAAGGTCCCAACATTTCAATCAACTTTGTAAAATGATCAAATATGATTTGAGGTAACTACTGAGAGGGGTAAAATCGTAATCTTTTAATAATTACCAAAAATGACCTTTAGGGTCGCTTATAATATAATGGGGTCAAAGTTCACAATTTTTTTTTGATTGACATTAAATTTACTCCTAAATTTGCAGCCTCTTAAGGGTGTGCTTGGTATGAAGGAAAACATTTTTCAATATTCTCATGTTTGGTTGGATAAAATATTTTCCAAATCAACTCATTTTCCTCAAATTTAAGAAAAACTACTTACCTTCAAAAATTAAGGAAAGCATTTTCCTTCTTACCAAACACACCCTTAGTTCTGCTGACATTTCATTAAAGGTGTGACAAATTAATTTTTTTTGTGTACAATGGCTCTAAGTAGACAATAAATTCCTAATTCTGTTTAGTGCATCAAAGAATTTATATCATGGAACTCAGAATATTACTCTCTACCAGAAGCAAACTCATGAACTTCACCATTAATTTCTAATGAACTGCATCCCGGTTCTTTCACTATATCTTTCTCTTCCATTCATATCCTTTCATACATAGGTTCTTCAAACAAGCCGGAGGTTGCATACATATTTGCCATCAATACATAGCCACTGCTTTCATTCGGATACAACTCAAGCAAATTCTCAACTAACCATCTGGCCAACTCCATGTTCATATGGCTCCTACAAGCCGATAACAAAGAACCTCATATGACAGCATCGGGTTCCATTTTCATACTTTTTATAACCTCTTATGCTTCATCAACTAGTCCTGCTCGACCAAGAATATTGACCATACAAACATAGTGCTTTGATTGATGGTTAAATACCATATTCTATTTTTATTAATTGAAAGTAGTATTTCGCTTTATCTACAAATCCTGAGTGATTGCACGCGGTTAGTACAACGATGAAACTCTCAGAATCCGATTTCAGAATTGAGCATTTTAGACTCGTAAATATCTTAATTGCGTCATCCTCAATACATTAGTAGCTAAGACCAAAATCATAGAGTTCCAAGAAGAAAACCCTTTATTTGAGACACTTACAAAAAGATGCCACACCATTTCAACGTTTACACACTTGCAATACATGTCTATAATTGCAGTAACAACAATAACATTCAACTCCACATTGTTCTTCTTAACATACTTGTAAATCCAATTCCCTTGTTCAAGTGCTCCTAAGTGTCCACAAGCATTCAACAAGCTCACCAAAGTGAATTCACTAGGCTTAATATTTTCCTCTTGCATTGTGCTAAATAGTTCCAATGCTTTATTCCACTTCCCATTTCTAACAAAACCACTTATCATACTATTCCAAGAAACATCATTTCTAGTTGGTATTTTACTAAACAACCTCTAAGAATTATCTATTTATCCCTATTTATCTAGGATAATGATCATGGAATTCCAAGAAACAACATCCTCAATCTCATCCTCATCAAACAATTTCCTTGCTTCAACCAAAAAACCACAACTTAAATACATATACAACATAGTATTTCATATGAATGTGTCAAATTCTAGGCCTAGTTTGATGATTCTCCCATGAATTTGAGCTCCATTTATCACAAGACCACCTCAAGCATACGTCGAAGGATAAGTAAGCAAGTGTGGTTGTACTTGTGAATTTTTTAACATTTCAATAACTCTTGAGAAACCTCTAATGATAGTATTCCAAGTGAAAAGAGTTGAATTTTCTATGTGAGCGAAAACCAACTTTACATAATTGAAGTCACCATTAGGGGGAGACTTGGCTGAAAATGCAAGGACGCGGCTAAATGCTATTTTGTCCTTGACTAGACAACTTTTTATGAGATGAGCATGAATCTTTTTTGAGGTCTTTCATGGTGGTACATTTGGTTTCTACATATGAAGATACGGTTGATCTAAGATGAACTTAGAAATGGAAGTTGATGAGCAAACACTTGATGACATCTATGTTTTTGATATCTAAGGAAGTGGAAAATTTATCAAGAATGTGTAGAAAGAGAGCAATTTGTTATGTATGAGAAGAGATAAGGTATGTTTTGGGGAGGGTGTATGTATAAAGTCTTCGATCCCTTGTCAGTACTCAAAAACTCAAGTCAATATGATATATACTATAATTCACACTAGGTAATCCAATTTGTACCTATAACAAGTAACATGAATGCATGGAAGACACAACAATTAATAATAGATGCATTATATGATTCAAGGAGATGGCAGAAAATATATAAGAAAACAAGCCAATACATACAATCAAAAGAGATCCAAAAAAAAAAAATAGTAATCACATGTACAAAGCTACTACAAAAAAAAAAATCACAAACGTAGCCAAAAAATATACAGACTTGTCTCATATGCTAAAGACTAGCCTACAACTATCACAAAAAGAGGCAAACTAAAGAAGTCAAAATCTCACCCTTGCCTCTGAATACCTCAACAAGTGGCTCAATATCAACGCGGATGACTAGTGCTCGGACCTGCACTACAAAAATAGATGTAGAGTGTAGTTTGAGTATCAAATCTCGTGTTCTTATGTACTTCTTTGTTCTTGCTCTTGTTCTTTTTCTGAGTATTAAAAGTCTCAACAAATTCAGTTAGAAAAGCTTGGTCAAGTGTTTGAGAAGTGTCACGACTCTCATCGCCCAGGAAACGGTGGTGTCCAATGTCTTTAAAAACTTTGTACTTTCGTTATGGCTATATGAATTTTCATATATTTCCAACTAGCAAGAAGAAATCTTATAACAACTTTCACTTGTTAGAAAGATTATATAAATTAGTGTGTAATCTAGAAATGTGAAAATGTGATAAATCGAGAAAAAATGTCTTAAATTGAGCCACAAGTTTCATGTCATATCAAATTGGTCATCTGGAAGACTTGCATTGGAAAAAGAATAATCCTTAGATTTTATTTAAAGGGCAAATATTATACTATCGATGAATAAAACACAGACTCTGGTTGATTTCATTATATACTTTTATTATACCAAAATAGAAATCATCTCTAGAATTATTATTACTTAGTGCTAAACTCCGAGTTCAAAATTTTAATTCATTTCCGGCGGATTTGTCAAAGACTATTATTAAGAACATGGAACAAAGTCTAAGGTTATAACATTTCACTCGAATATCATCTACAAAATCTAGAGTGCTTAATTCAAGCCATTTACAATGCAGAATTTGAACTTGATCTCCACAACTATTAGTAATGCAAAACTCCACAACTTCCATATTCTCCAATATGTCTATGATTGGTTCTCAAAAAACTAAAGGAATGCATTCTGTTATCTATTAATAATTTATATGACATCACACCTACAGTTTATCGAGGATATAATATAGATAGGAGGATGTGCAAGTTGCATTTTATGATACGCGATTAGTAAGTAGTAGAGTGTAGTCTAACTTTTCAATACATACTTTGTATAGCATGGAAACAACTAAAATTGAATGAAACTATTGCCTTTCCCCTATTGAAACGTTGTTTGAAGTATCCATTGTAAGATTGATTGATGAAGTTATGTGTAAATACTACTGACGGAAATAAATGAGGAAGAGAATTAGTATGTAAATAAATTTTTTATCAAAGATTTTGGAAGCAAACTATCTATATTTCCAATCAAGGAAATGGTAAGGAACATATAAACATCAAAAATATTATAAGTCTCTTTGTAATTCGAGGACATCAAGGTCATATGCCTGGTGGGGTTCATTCTTTTGAAGAGTTTCTAAGACAATGGAGCTAGTGAAAATATGTTTTGCAACATTGATAAATATTAATCACCTTAAACTTAAAATAAAGAAGCATTCATAACAAGTCAATTGTATAATAGATACCAAACATTTGGTAAGACAAAAAAACGAGGATACGCAAATACACATAAATATTTTATAAAGAAAATGGAAAAGTGTTAATAAAAGGGTGAAAAATTTACTAACTCTTAGATCCACAAAGTTCATATATAGCAACGAATCTTGTCTGCAACTCATCACTCTAATGCATGCAAAATGGTTGGTCTGGAAAAATTGATGCAACGACATTAAGTTGTTGGTTAACTTTTTGTCTGAGTTGATAATACACAAAATCAAAATTAAAAATACAACGATCATAACTATTTAATATCATTAAACACTGATCGATAATATAATTTCCATTCTTGGCAACATGAGAATGGGGACGGGGAAACATTGTTTCAAAGCTAGAGGAATAAAATTAAGAAAGTAATTAAAGAATACTCAACACTCTATAGATATAGGGTAGTTTGGAGAAACCCCTTGGCCTTCTTTTACAGGTGAATTTCCAAAAAACAGAGAGGTTTCTTTAGTGGAAATTCACCTATAAAAATAGGTCAAGAAGTTTCTCCAAAGTACCTCATATTCATAAAGTGTTGAGTATTCTTTAAATTCTTAATTCTCTTTTGTCTAGCTTTGGGAGAATGTTTCCCCGTCCCCATTCCCCTGTTGTCAAGTATGACAATTCTTTACTGGTGTTTAATAATGATGATATTAAATATCAGGATCCTTTTATTTAATTTAAAATTAAAACTTATCAACTTAGATAAAAAATTGACCTAACAACGTACCTACCATTGTTGCATCGATTTTACAAGAAAAAATATCTTGCATACATTGGACTGATGACTTCCGCGTCATTAGATGTATTTTTATTGTTGATGAATTTGGTGCGGTGTAGGGGTTAATAATTTTTACCCTTTTATATCATTTTCAATATATGTTTTTCTTCATTTTTAACTTTTCTTTGTAATATATATTATATATATACGTGTGTGTGTATCTCTTTTTTTTCTTTTTCAGATATTTGATATTTGTTTTAGTTTTAGCTTATATTTATATATATCTATCATATGATTTCTCAATGTTTATGTAATTAACATGTTATAAAGGTTATTTACTTTAAGTTTTAGGTGATTAATATCACTTAATATGAGCAATAACAAATAATTAAATTGCAGTTAAGTTATAAATCATATATTGTCAATGAATAAAATATAAACTCTTATTTAATTCATTACATTTTTAATATACAAAAATAGAAATTACATCTATAATTATTTTTACTGGTGCTAGTTCTAAGCAAGAAATGTTGTGTTCTATTAAACATTTTGCCCATTCGCCAAAGCTTTGGACAAATAGGACTTCGGCTGAAAAATCAGACCAAAAGATAATTGTTTATTGTATTAAAAAACAAATATAATCGTTCAATGATAAAATCTTTAAGTTACATTTCTAGATTCTTATAATTTTTGTTGTAATAATTAGTATGCAAAGAAATCACTGGCACAGATCTATTTACAAGAAAGAAGTTTCTCATAAAAAAGAGTATGGTTAAGCCTACTGTTCGTGACTAGATATTGATTAAAGATTTGAATTTTATGTCCGTACTAACCTTTTTTAGAGCTTCCACTTTTTTAGGACACGTACCTGTTGCTAATTATTCTTTTGAGGAGTTTCTTGCTAATGGAGCTAGCGACAATATGTTTTGCAAATTCATTGAATCATCATAAGTGATTTTAGTTTTCTAAGAACAATAAAACCTAAGATGAGCATAAAGAACACCATTGTCATCTTTCTAATATTCATCATTAAATATACAGTTTAAGGTATTAATTAAATCACAATTGACTTGAATATGTGAAACCGAATCATCAAAAACATTAAATAGACCATGTATTTCAATTCATAGACTCACTTAATAACATTTCCATTCAAGTCCATATCAAAAACTTTTCATTACGTTTAAAAGATTCAAGTCACACAAATATTACAGCTCTAATGATAGAGAGCATGTACTTGCATATATTGATAACATAAGAAATTTTTCTATTGAAGTATGATTATGAATTAACTAAAGATGCAAAACAAATAGAGTGGTGGAAAGTTGAAATCAAGAAAGGATTCACTTTCATATCGCTTTTTATTAAATATCAATAGCATATTCTTGCAAAAACTCACTCACATTTAGAAAAAAAATCTAAGAGTCCCTTTACCTAAAAGTTAAATCCCATCAACACAATCTTTGTAGCTGCGAGAGAAGCTAAAAGCCCCAAATTCAGTCGATATATAATCTAGAAAAAAAACGAAGCTCAAATAGAAAACAATAGTAAACAACCAAAAAAATACATAAAATTAAGCAAAGAAAAACAATTTGAGATTTGAGATAAATTCATCACACCCAAAAAAATAGAGCAGATGACATACATGGTAGAAATCAAAAGGGATAATTAGAGAAGTGGTTTAATCTTTCAATGAAGTTCCTACACTATAATAACAGCCACCTGCAACTACGATAGAAACTTGCTTGAAGAAGCCATGCCCATCATCAACTATGACAAAGATTGTAGTGTTGTAGGTTATTTAGGGTTTAAGAATAAAGTTAAATGGTTTGATTACACTTATATATAGAGAGGTGTTAAAAAGGGTCGACCCAGCCCCATTCGGCCCAAGCCTCATGGGTAAGGAATTTAAAGGGCTAGGGTGGACCGACTTGTCATTTTGAAGGGCCTGAAAATGCTCAACTCAACCTAGCACTAGAAAGGTCGAGGGTTGGGATGAGCTAGCCCTTTTTTTTTCTTGTTTTTCTTTACAAGTTTATAATTTTATAACATCAAGAAAATGAGAAAATTTTAAATTCAAATATGGCAAACAAACATGTTGTTTCAACAACACCAGGAACAAAATCTATTATAATTAACATGTATCTTGCAGACCGAATACGCAAGTGAGATACAAGAGTGACAAGAAAGATGGGAGGGAGGTGAGGACGCAATATTTATCTATTTATTCTAGGTATATGTTAATCTTATTCGATACAGTGTATATAGAACAATGTACATGTATTGTGAGCCCTTTTATTTACGTGAATCATGATATAGCCTTATACTTGTATGAATTTTTATTATGAACCCTTATGTGTAACACCCCGTAGCTAAAAAAGACAAAAAACAACTTTACATAAATAAAATCTGCAGGTGCAACCAACGCTGGCGTCGACGGACCGTAGCCTGACCCACGGTCCGTCCTGCACAACCGTCAATTGGACGACTGACGGACTTATGGTCCGTAGGTCAGACGACGGTCTGTAGTCCGTGACCGTCGATCGTGACCACATTCACCCACACTCTGACAAGAGCTACGGATGACCAGTACGTTCCTTAAGTGGACCTACGGACCGTAGGTGGAAAATTTGCCGACAGTTAATGGGAAATGCAATTGGGTGAACTTAAAATGGTCATAACAATTATCACAAAATGAATTCGGTGTCCATTACCTAACTACAGATAGATAATTGAATTATATTTCCATGACACTTCTAAAATCAGACCTCTGAATAAAAAGTTATGACCATTTTAGTAAAGTCCTGTCGAACAGGCCCAGTTGACGGACCCAATGACGGGGCGTCGGTCATACGACGGACCGTCGGTCCTGGCCGTTATTTGGTTCAACATCAACTTTCCCAGGGTTCTTTTGGACGTTTTACACTTTTTTTAAACCTTAAGTTATGCTTTTTTGACTCTAAATAATCATATTTTAGTCAGTTTAAGCCTAGGAACATAGTAAAAACACATATAAGTCAAATCATTAAATTAAAACTTAGAAAATTAGAAGCAAGAGAGGAGAAAAAGCTCAAGAACCCTAGTTGAAAATTGTAACAAGTTCCAGCAGTTCCAGCCTCAAACTTAAGTATTTTTCCATGGATTTCATTACCATGTATGTGGGATTTCACGAGTAGGTTCCATTCACCCATTAGGTCCCTAATTTTGCAGTCAGATTCTTGATTCTCTTGTTATGATTAAACCTAGGGTTTCAAGAATTTTGATAGAATTTTCATGAATTTATTGAATATATGTTCCAAGTCAGGTTATCATGTTATTACTCAGATTATCGTATCGATTTCAGAACCCTAGTTTTGTATTTCTCTAGTTCTTGAATTACACATGCTAGGTTAGATATTTCAAACATTTCAGATATACATGACTCAGTTATAAATGCCTAATTACCATATTAATTGTTGCATTCTCTGTTTGCATGTTTAGTTTCACGCTATCCAGTATTTACAGTAACTCCGACATAATCAGTAAATTTACAGAATCCATGGGATTAGCATAATATCGAGATGGACTAGGGTTTAGCGTACCCAAATAGTCCCAGAACTAGTAGTCAACAAGGTTGTAAATCCCCTCTGTGCGCAATCATTTTAGTGATCACGCCAACATGCCTTTATACCTTTGGCAGGGTATATTTGGTCCTCTCGATGAGGCATATATATCTGACTCCACATTTAGCTCATGTGGTTTTATTATCGGTTATTAGTAGCTCCTACAGATCGGTCAGACTCTCTGCATTGACCATTTATCAGTATATTCAGTATTTAGTTTCAGCATGTTATTAATTGGTTTTTGCATCCTGTAAGCTCAGAATTCAGTGTATCATATCAGATTATCATATTTGCTTTTATGCTTGTTCAGTTATGTTTTATTTCAGCTTTACTCTTTCCTACATGCTTAGTACCTTTCAAGTACTGAAGAATACGTGTGCTACATCTTCTCGTGATGTAGGTATAGGTTCTCAGCATCTAGATCACACATAGATCGATTTCCAATCTCTAGTTTAGCAAATTCAGTGGTGAGTCCTCATTCTTCGAGAACAACAGTCATGAGTTTCATTTAAGTCTTTAGTCATTTAGTTTTAGTTTTTGCTAGATTTAGTTGGGGGCTTGTCCTAGTATTTCTAGTCCAGTTTAGAGTCTTATTTCAGATATAGTTAGATTCAGCTTAGTATTGAGTTAATATTTTCTTTGTACTAAACTCATCTATTTTCACATTTATAAGTTTTTACATATGAGTATTCCCCATATTTTTATTATAAGTTATGATTTAGCTTTTGCATCAGTTTATTATCTTAAGTATGCTCATGATCATGCCAGAAGGTTAACTTGGGATGACTTGTGGTTCTAAGTTTCGTGTATATGTCTCGAGGGTAGCTTTGGGCGTGACAAAACTTGCTATCAGAGAACTAGATTTAAGTGTCCTAGGATGTCTAAAAAGATGCACTAAATAGTGTCCTTTTCATGGGTGTGAAGTGCACCACATCTAATGAGAGGGAGCTATGAAGTGTTCTAAGAAAAACTTCACTTTCTTGTTACTATTATCGTGCATAAGGTATGAACTAATTCCAATCTAACTCAACGTTGAGCGCTAAAGATCATGCCTTCTCGTAGATCTTAGACATGGAATGCTAATGCACACAATGCTAACATAGTTCCTATAGTACCAAATAAGGAAGTTCAAATGCAGAGTTTCAGAATGCTAATTCAGTTGTTGGCTCAAAGTATGAGAACATGGAACAATCAGAAAGTTGTAGTTCCTACTAATAGGATTGATTTATTAGTGGCAGCCAGAGTTTGTGATTTTGTTAGGATGAATCCGCCTATGTTTTTAGGGTCGCAAGTTGGTAAGGACCCACAAAAGTTCATTGATGAGGTCAAGAAAATATTTGGGGTGATGTCAGTAACTGGTAGTGATAGGTGAGATTGTCATCCTACAAACTCAAGGATGTGACTCACATACGGTTCACTTACTGGAAAGACAACAAACATGACTTTGTCTTTTGTAACTCCGTGTAGCAGTCAATTCAGTGTTAGTCCAGAAACTCCCTGAGAGCCTTTTTAAGTCTCTACTTCAGTCGGTGACTGATTTATAGCTAGACGGGTATACAAAATTTGGCCTGTCACAGTATCTCAGAAAGTCTCCTCAGCAGATCTAGTTGAGTTAGAAATGGTAGAATTTGATGTCATTATAGGCATGGATTGGTTACAATCATGTTATGCCTCAGTCGATTGTAGAACTAGGATTGTTCGTTTTCAATTTCCAGACAAACCAATCTTAGAATGGAAGGGTAGTATCTTAGCACCTATGGGTCGATTTATTTCTTACCTTAAGTCCATAAAGATGATCTCTACCGGTTATCTATATCGTCTAGTTTGGTTTAAGAATTCTATCCTTGAAACCCCAACTCTCGAGTCAAATCTAGTAGTTTGTGAGTTTCTAGAAGATCTTCATGGAGTCCCTCCCGAAAAGTAAATCGACTTTGGAATTGATCTCCTTCAATATACCCAACCTATTTTTATTTCTCCTTATAGAATATCTCTAGCAGAGGTTATGTAATTGAAAGAGTAGTTGAAAGAGCTTCTAGATAAAGGCTTCACCAGACATAGTATTTCACCATGGGGTGCACTAGTGTTGTTCGTAAGGAAGAAAGATGGTTTTATCAGAATGTGCATTGACTATAGAAAGTTGAACAAATTCATAATCAAGAATAAGTATCTGATCCCCAATATTGATGACTTTTTTGACCAACTTCAGGGTGATAGCCATTTCTCAATGATTGACCTTAGATCGGGTTTTCATCAGCTCAGAGTTAGAGATAGTGACATTCCTAAAACAGCCTTCATAATTCGGTTGGTCATTATGAATTTGTAGTTTTTGGAATAACTAATGCTCCTGCAGCTTTCATGGATTTGATGAATAGAGTTTTCAAATAGTACCTCGACTTGTTTGTTATGGTCTTTATTGATGATATCCTCATTTACTCTAGGTGTGAGGAAGAACATGCAAGTCATTTGAGAGTTGTTCTGCATAATCTCAAGGAACACCAATTATTCTCTAAGTTTAGTAAATGCGAGTTCTTGTTGCAATCCATTACTTTTCTTGGTCACATTGTATCTAGCGAAGGGATCCGAGTGGATTCGCAGAAGATAGAAGTACTGAAACAGTGGCCCAGATCTACCTCTGCTATAGACATCAGAAGTTTCTTAGGTCTAGCAGGTTTTTATAGATGGTTTGTGGAAGGATTCTCCTCCATAGCCTCACCATTGACTATGTTGACTTAGAAGATGGTCAAGTTCCAACAGTAAGATGATTGTGAGAAAATCTTCGAAGAATTGAAAACTAGATTGACTTCAACTCCTGTCTTGACTCTACCAGAGGGTTCAGATGGTTATGTGATATATTGCGATCCATCAAGAGTTGACATTTTGTGTGTTGATGCAGCGAGGTAAGGTGATAGCTTATACTTCTTGACAAATTAAGGTGAATGAGAAGAACTATCCAACTCATGACCTTGAGCTAGCAGCAGTGGTGTTTGCACTCAAGCTATGGAGACACTACTTGTATGATTTTTATGTAGATGTGTTCAGTGATCATAAAAGTCTTCAATATGTGTTCACCCAGAATGAGTTGAATCTTCGCCAAAGGAGATGGCTAGAGTTCCTTAAGGATTATGATACGAGTGTTCATTATCATCCTGGTAAGGCGAATGTTGTAGCCGATACTCTTGGTAGATTATATATGGGTAGTGTAGCCCATGTTAAGGAAAAAAGGAAGGATCAAATGAAGGATGTTCACAGGCTTGCTCGCTTGAGAGTTCGCCTTATAAGCATATCAAACAGCGGTGTAACAGTTCAAAATGGGGCAAAATCATCTTTGGTGGTGGAGGTTAAGGAAAAGCAAGAAAGTGACCCATTCTTGATTGAACTTAAGGGTGAAGTCCATATCAGAGAGTGGAGGTTGTCTCCCAAGGGGGAGATGGTGTACTTCGCTATCAGGGTAGATTTCGTGTTCCTGATGTGGGTGAGTTGAGACAACATATTCTTGCAGAAGCCTATAACTCTAGGTATTCTATTCATCTAGGTGCCACTAAGATGTACTGCGATCTGCAAGAAGTCTATTGGTGGAATGGCAGGAAAAGGGATATAGAAGATCTTGTGAGTAAGTGCCCCAATTTCCAGCAAGTCAAGGAAGAACATCAGAAACCAGGAGGTATGACTCAAGAGATCTATATTCCTACTTGGAAGTGGGATTTGATCAATATGGACTTTATCACACGATTACCGGATACTCGCAGACATCATGACTCCATTTGGGTGATACTTGATACGATGACTAAGTTTTCTCGCTTTTTGGCGATCAAGACTACAGATTTTGTAGAGCTTTACATTAATAAATTGTGAGGTTAAGTGGGATTCCTTTGGCTATCTTCTTAGATAGAGGTCCTTAGTTTACCCCTTATTATTGGAAGTCATTCAGAAATGTCTAGGTTCTCAAGTTAACTTTAGTACAACAGTTCATCCACAGATGGATGGGCAGACAGAATGTACCATTCATACCTTAGAGTATATGTTGAGATATTGTGTGATTGATTTCAAAGGTAGTTGGGATGATCACCTTTCTCTTATTGAGATAGTCTACAATAATAGATACCATTACAGTTCAGATGACCCCTAATGAGGCTTTATATGGGCATAGATGTTGATCTACTTTTGGTTGGTTTGAAGTATGTGAAACAGTTTTGTTAGGGCTAGATTCAGTCCTTTATGCTATGGAGAAAGTGCAACTCATTAAAGATAGACTTAAGACATCCCAAATTCATCAGAAATCTCATGCAGATGTAAGGAAAAGGGAACTAGAGTTCCAAGTTGATGATTGGGTTTTTCTGAAGGTCTCACATATGAAAGGGGTGATGAGATTTGGAAAGAAAGGGAAGCTCAGTCATAGATATGTAGGCCCTTACAATATGTTATAAAGTATTGGCAAGGTAGCATATAAGTTAGAGTTGCCGGCAGAATTAGCAGCAGCGCGTCCGGTCTTTCATATCTCACTCTTGAAGAAGTGTGCGGGTGATTCACCCTCTGCAGTGCCATTAGATAGTGTGGCGGGGAAACATAGTCTTTCTTATGAGGATGTACCAGTTGAGATTCTTGACCGTCAAGTCAGAAGGTTGAGAACAAAGAAGTCACTTCGGTCAAGGTTTTGTAGAGGAGTCAGTCCGTAGAGGGAGCTACTTGGGAAGCAGAAGCAGACATGAAAGCCACGTATCCTCACCTCTTTCCTTCCGATTCCACTCCAGATTGAGGTAATAGTTCCTCTTAAATTTTCTAGTCATTCATGCGTAAATTCAATTTTAGAATCATGTTCCCTCAAATTGTACTTACATTTTCAGCGTAATTGCATGTACTCAAAACTCAATTAAGTCAGTAACTCATTTATCAGTGGTTAGTAGTAGGGTTTGTAGCACTCTCCCTCTATTTTATCTATTTTAGTCTTCATTCGAGGACGAATGTTCCCAAGGGGAGATAATGTAACACCCCATACCCAAACAGACCAAAAAACAACTTTACAAAAAAATTTGCACGTGAAACCAACGGCGGCATCGACGAAACGTAGCCTGACCACGGTCTGTCCTGCACAACCGTCAATAGGATCATAAACATCCAAAAATTTCATCCCTGGAAATTGGTTAAGTCTTGGACGACTGACAGACTTACAGTCCGTAGGTCAGACGATGCTCCGTAGTCCGTGACCGTCGATCGAGCACCCCATTCCCCCACTCTAACAGAGTTATGGATGACCAGCACGGTCTATCGGTGGACCTACGGTCCGTAGGTGGAAAATTGGAGACAATTAATGGGAAATGCAGATCACAAAATGAATTAGGTGTCCTTGACCTACCCACAGATAGATAATTGAATTATCTTTCCATGGGCACCGACCTTTCAAAAATCAGACCTCCGAGTAAAATGTTATGCCCATTTTAGTAAAGGCCTGTCGAGCAGGCCCAGTCTACGGACCCAACGACGGGGCATCGGTTAGACGATGGACCGTCGGTCCTGGCCGTTGTTTGGTCCGACATCAACTTTCTCAAGTGTCTTTTGGACCTTTTCCACTTTGTTTAAACTTTAAGTTACGTCATTTTACCCAAATAATCATATTTTAGTCAGTTTTAAGCCTAGAAACATAGTTTTAAAACAATCTAAGTCAAATCATTAAATCAAAACTTAGAAAATTAGAAGCAGAGAGAGAGAAAAAGCTCAAGAACCCTAGTGGGTTCCTTTCACCAATTGGGTCCCTAATTTTTAGCAAAATTTTTTATTCTCTTGTCATGATTAAACATAGGGTTTCTAGAACTTTGATAAAACTTGATGGATTTATTAAATATATGTTATAAATCAGGTTATCATGTTATTACTTAGATTAGCGCATGGATTTCAGAACGCTAATTTAGTATTTCTCTAGTTCTTGAATTATGCATGCTAGGTCAGATATTTAAGACATTTCAGATATACATGTCTCATTTATAAGTACATAATTACCAAAATTATTGTTGCATTCTCGGTTTGCATGTTTAGTTTCGAGCTATCTAGTATTTATAGAAACTGAGGCATAGTCAGTAAATTTAAAGAATCCATTGGAGTAGCATAATACCAAGTTGGGCTAGGGTTTAACATACCTAAATAATCATAGAACTACTAGACAAGTAGGTTGTAAGTCCCCTCTGTGGGCAATCATTTTAGTGATCACGCCAGCATGCCTTTATACCTTTGGCAGGGTATATTGGGTTCTCACGATGGGGCGTATACATCGGACTCCACTTTAACTCATGTGGTTTTATTATCGGTTATTAGTATCTCCCACATAGCATTCAGACTCTCTGCATTGACTATTTATCTGTATATTCATTATTCAGTTTCACCATGTTATAAATTTGTCATTGGATCAAGTTAGCTCAGAATTCAGTTTATCATGTCAGATTATTATACTTCCTTTTATTCTTGTTCAGTTATGTTTTATTTCAGCTTTACTCTATCCTACATGCTCAGTACCTTTGAGTTAGCCTTGCCTCCAGGGCTGTCCGGAGTGCATCCGGTATTCCATGTGTCGATGTTGAAAAGATACCATGGGGATGGAAACTACATTATCCGTTGGGATTCAGTTTTGCTTGATGAGAATTTGTCTTATGAGGAAGAGCCTGTTGCTATTTTAGATAGAGAAGTTCGCAAGTTGAGGTCAAGGGAGATTGCATCCATCAAGGTGCAATGGAAGAATCGACCGGTTGAAGAAGCTACTTGGGAGAAGGAGGCACACATCTGTTTACAGACTCAGGTACTTCCTTTCACTCTTGTTTTTCTTCTCGTGATCGTTCGAGGACGAACGATGGGTAAATTGGTATCTATTGTAACGACCTGTTTAGTCGTTTGAGCAGCAGATTTTATTTCTGAAAACTGGCAGAGGCAAACGGATGCACACGACGGACCGTCATGGTCACGACGGACCGTCGTGGAGGTCTCGTCCCATGACACTTAGAAATTCTAAAATTGGGTACTGAAAATCGACTCTCTGAACGCCACGACGAAATGGCAGGACGAACCGTCTCAGGCACGACGGCCGTCACAGGACTTTTACTAAATCAAGTCTCTGACCCTTGCGACGGACAGCAGGACGAACCGTCGCAGGCACGACGGCCCGTCACGAGCTGCGTAATCCCAGGCGGGGGTCGGATTTCTGATTAAATAATTTAAGGGGCGTTTTGGACTATTTCCTGCTTTAATTATAAAGTAATGAGTTAATGTAATAAGTCTAATTACTGAGGGATAAAGAGGTAACCTTAAGTTAATTAGTGGATTATTAGTGCCATCTTTTTAAAATTAATTATATGATAATTAGGGTAAAAGAAAGAGGGTTTGAATAAGAAAAAAGAAAAAGAACAGCAAGAGAGAGAGAGGATCGAACAAGAGAAAGAGGGAGAATCGAACGAGAAGAGGAAAACACAAGGCTGGGAAATTCTTGCTTGATCACTAGTCTTCGGTGGAGGTAGGTTATGGTTTTCACACTATTCGTAGTAAACTCTTAATAGCGAATGATGTGTTGGGTAGTATTATTAAGTCTTCTATATGCTTAATTGTGTGTATGCATGATTGATTTTATATATATATGATTGTGATAAAATAAGCATGATGAAGCTATTGAATCTTAAATCTTGAAGGAAACCCTAATCTACTTTGTTAATGATAATGCCTTGGTATAAAATAAGGTTAATGAACGAAAGTAGTGAGATTAGGGGATCGGTGCCTGCAACGTTCCAGTACCAGGATAGAATATGAGGATCGGAGGTGTCACGTTCCGACACCAGGATAGTATATTGATCGGTGCCACGTTCCGGTACCAGGATAGAATATAAGGATCGGAGTGTCACGTTCCGACACCAGGATAGTATATGGATTGGGTGCCACGTTCCGGTACCGTAGGAAATATGGAGCGGAGTGTCACGTAACGACACGAGAGTAAAATAATATAATGAATCTTGAAAGATGTTAATATACTCAATCTAATGAACCTAATTCCCAAATGAGTATAATGAGGAGGCGTGAGTCCTCATTGATGTGTTGGTGTTGTACCAAGGATTATGGTAATTGTAAATGCTGCATGCTAAGGATATTTATTGATTTTATGATGTTACTTGATATATACTGTTTCTATTTTGAGTTGCCGATGATACCTACTCAGTACTTGTGTTTGAACTGACCCCCTACTTTATTTTTCTTCTTTGTTATTGTGGAGTGAAGCAAACGTACCGTCGTCTTCAACTCACCGCAACTCTAGCCAGTCTTCATTTACACCGGATTTCAGGGTGAGCTAACGCTTCTAGCTTGGACTGGATCTTCTTCCTCATGTCTCGATGCCTTGAAGTTCCGGTATGGACTAGCTTTGTTTATTTTAAGTTCTTAGAATACTCTTGTTAGTAATTTGATCATAGATGTTCTTGTGGTGATGACTTCCAGATTTTGGGGATAATAATAGATGTTGAATTTTAGAAGTTATTGAATCGGTTTTATTTAATGAATTTAAGTCTTCCGCATTACTTTCTGTTGATATTACATTGAAATGTTAAGGTTTAGATTGGTTGGTTCGCTCACATAGGAGGATAAGTGTGGGTGCCAGTCGCGATCCGATTTGGGTCGTGACAGTAGGACACTATCCCATGACCTTCTAATTGACTAACTCCAACTAAATTAGGACCCTAATACTGATAAATTGAATATGTAAAAGTCTCCTAAAAGATATTGACAATAACTTAGTGACTTTTGAATCAGTCAAATAACACATGGTCAATAAATTTGTACAACAACTTTTTCGAGTTGGATTATCCAACCCAAATGATTTCAGATCAACAAACACAATGTAAAGTATGCAACTAACTATTTTAAAATTTGTTTGAATCAACTAATTCAAAAAAACTTCAAATTTTAATTACTACAATTAGATGGGTTGCAAAAAGGGGAGTCCACAATTGAGGAAATATTTCAGGGTTGTAGCATACAAAGATTTCTAACATAATGACAACTTATCCTAACATTCGACACATAAACCTCATTATTGATTCACAAATTTTATTTTATGTTCATGATCTCTCGGCTTCTAATCTCCTACCATCATTAACAACCTAACTATTTCGTTGTGTGGGGATAGAGATAAACCAATAGCGGAACATTAAGCTATCATCTTGCCTATGAATTAAACGAGGCAATAGGCATAATCTTATCCTATATACAAAATACTCTAAATTTTATCCTAGAATGAACATGCTTCTCATATTCTTTGGTCTATCACTCTATTCATCCTCCGAGTTCAAAAGCGGACAATAGGTTTATTTTAATGGTGATCAAATATCAAAATAGTTAAACAAGAATTCAAGCATAAATCACAAGAAAATCCATCTCATGATAGAAATAAATATTATTACATGCCATTAATCATAGAAACAACCCTATAATAAGGAAATTTAACTTCTCGTAGTTTTAATCATCATCAAATAATGTTTAAGGATCATAAAAGTTTTTACCAAAATAAAAGAGTATAAGAAAAGCCCTAGAGATAGTCAGGAAAATCGCCTAAATTCTATTCTCCCATTTTTCAAAAATAAATGATAATAAATAACATGGTTGAGCTATTTATAGTTCAAATAAAAAACACAGGGTGAAAATCTGGCGTCCAGGTACGCAAGTCCGTCGCTGAAAATTGTGAACAAATTGATCCAATCTGCGACGCGCTCCCATCGCGCACTCCGCTCCACTATTAAGCTAATTTTTTTTCACATGATGGTTCCAGCACCGCGATGCGCAGCTGTTACCTCACGTTGTATATTTCCTATTTCTTGGTCATTTTTCTTAACAACTTTGACTTCTATTTCCGACATTTTGCATGGTGTCCTTTTTCCTTGCTTTTCACCCTGAAATATCTAGTCATATTGATTAGAGGAGACACAATCAATGGACTCTAAAATTTCAGTTCCAATTAGAAATTTGCAAAGTTAGGTGTATATATAGAATAAATTTGTTATTACCCTATGACCGTTTACCACCTTTTGTTTTGATAGCCAACAACTATTGAAGACCATTTTATATGAATGTGAACCTGATTCTTGTAAAGAAGCAATCTTGAATCCTTCTTGACAAATGACACTGACACAATAATTTGAAGCCTCGTGCACAAATGACCTAAGGGAAAAATGTTATTGGATATAAGTGGGTGTACGAAATTAAACACCAAGAATATGGGAGTGTAGTAAGTATCAAAGTTTGGTTTGTTTTTAAAATGATATACTTAATAGGCTCGTAGTATAGATTATACAGATACATTCTCTCCTATAACCAATATGACTCTTGTTATGATTCAAAATATGCATTTTCAAAATGGGCAAAATAATGTTTTTGTGGTGTATCAAGTGGATTTGCAAATCTAATTTGAACTTTGGTCACTGAATTAATATTCTTGTCCTTAATAAAATATACTATGACATTAATTATGTATAATTGATTAATTAGTTCTCTTGTTTATCTTTACTCAGTTTCCATTCATTAATTAAAAAGTTCAAGCTAAATATTATAGTTTAAATTAATGCTGGATTTTATACATCTTTCGTCCATATTTATCATTATATTAAAAGTATTTTTTCATAGTTCAATTAAAAAAATTTAGCGATAATATATATATATATATTGGATAAAAAATTTTGCTCCGCCACTGCAAAGTATGGGGAGAGAAATGAGAAAAAATGATTTTAATTATAATAGAATGGGTTAATTTAAACTTAGCAACTATATAACTCAACCGATCCACATATATTTTCAAAAAGATTATTCTAACCATACTATTTCATTGTCATCCCTACATCCCATTGATTTTATTAGATTTGATTGTGTAGTTAATAAGTGTAAATTTCTTGGATAAGTTGATTGAAGACAATTGAATTTTATCAATTTCTTTTGGTGCAACTTGTGTTGTCTTTGTACCATGATTTAGTCCTTTTCATCTGTACTACAATAAAGAAACATTTAATAAGTACTAACTCCGCTCAATTTGAGTGTTCTAGTTTGTTTGAGTAAAAAGTTTTTCAAATAAGAAGAGACTTTTGAAATATATGGTTAAACTAAAGATATGTGTAATTTTTCAAATTTTGTAGCCTTAAGCTTACAAGATAGATTACAAGAATTTTAAAGTAAATAAATATATAGAAAGATATATTATTTTTGAGACATATAACAAAAGAAAAGTGAAACACTTAAATCTAGATTAAGGAAGTATGTAAGTTTTAACATATTTATTTGGGATAAGGCACAAGTACCCTCTAGACTATGACAGAAGTATCAGAGACACATTTTAACTAAACTAAGATACTATTACTCTCCTGATTCATTTTTTTATAACTTTATACACTTTCTTGGCTTATACGAAGACAAAATTTACCTTGCTTAAATATATTCATGAAATGGTCGTCCTATTTTGCATTGTAAATAAATAAAATAAGTCGTGTAGAAACTTACTCTTTTATTTTTGAGTTACCCAGTTGGGGGGCCTATTACACCCACCTTTACTCTTTCTTCTTTAATTATTGTATTGATAGAGTAACAAGTCTTTGTATTCTTGTTGAGTTAAACGTAAAATGTAAATCAAGTTGTGCGATCATGTGTTCTGTTCTCTTATTGATAATTGGGTTAGTGAAAAAGTGATTGATAAAGTTAAATAGTCACTAATCAAAATATAGGATACATTTAGTTGTCTTTTTTCTCATAATTTATTTTCGTAGTTAAACAGATACACATACATCCTGACATAAATGTGTGGGTCTACCTCTATTTACAGCCCCATTTAATGAATAGATACTAGTTTATACTATTGAAAGTAACTACTAGAAAAGAGAGAAATCAGTGGTAAAAATTCTTTAAAAAATCATATTGTGTTTCTGTGTTTTGGTTTGCAGAGAAATGGAGGTTGGTGGTTCATTTATCTCTTCATCTTTGAATATTCTCTTTGATAGGTTTGCATCACAGAGTGAGCTGCTCAAGATGGTTCAGACGCATAAGAATGATGTTCGGATCTCAAAGAAACTGAGAATGACTTTTCTTCATCTTTTAGTTGTGCTAAGTGATACAGAGAATGACCAGACATTAAATCAATATGTTAGCTAGTGGATTGATAAGTTTCGACATGTTGTCGACGGTGCTGGAAACTTAATGGAACAAGTGATGATTTTTTCCTGAACATAAAGGACAAGTTGGAAGACACTATTGAAACATTGAAGGAATTGCAAGAGCAAATTGGTGGCCTTGGCTTAAAGGAGCAATTTGGTTTGACGAAACAAGAAACTAGAACACCTTCAACTTCTTTGGTTGATTATAGTGCTATCTTTGGTAAGCACAAGGAAATAGAGGATTTGATTAAGCGTTTATTGTCTGAAGATGCAAATGGAAAAAATCTTACTGTAGTTCCTATTGCTGGAATGGGCGGCATGGGTAAGATAACACTTGCTAAAGCCATTTACAATGATGAGAAGGTGAAAGACCATTTTGATTTGAAATCTTGCTTTTTTTCCTTAGGCATATGATGCTTTCAAAATGAAAAAAGGGTTACTTCAAGATATTGCCTTAAAAGTTGATGACAATCTTAATCAACTACAAGTCAAATTGAAGGAAAGCATAAAAGGAAAGAAGGTTTTCTTTGTCCTTGATGATGAGCGGAATGATAACTATAATGAGTGGGATGACTTGAGAAATCCTTTTGTACAAGGAGATTTCGGAAGTAAGATCATTGTAATTACATGTAAGGAGAATGTTTCCTTGATGATGGGTGGCGGAGCAATCAACATGGGAACTCTATCTACTGAAGTCTCTTGGGATTTATTCAAACGACATTCACTATAAAACAGGGATCATGAGGAATATAGAGAATTTAAAGAGATTGGAAGAAAACTTGCTGACTAGTGCAAAGGGTTGCCTTTAGCTCTAAAGGCACTTGCTGATATTTTCCGCTGCAAATTAGAGGTGGATGATTAGAGAGACATTTTAAGAAGCAAATTTTGGGAGCTTCCAAATTGTTTGAATGGCATATTACCAGTGTTTATGTTGAGTTACAATGATCTTCCTGTACATTTGAAGCAATTTCTGTTTATTGTTCAATATATCCCAAAGATTATCGATTCTGCAAAGACCAAGTTATTCACTTGTGGATTTCTAATGGTATTGTACAAAAATTTCATTCAGGTACTCAATCCTTTCTTGAGTTGAGATCAAAATCACTATTTGAAATGGTTCCAACGTCTTTTGAAGGAGACATAGAGAAATTTTTAATGCATGACCTTGTGAATGATTTGACCCAAACTGCATCTTCAAAACATTGTATTTGGTTAGAAGAGAATGAAGGATCACATATGTTAGAACAAAGTCGACATATTTCCTATTCCATGGGAACAGATGATGAATTTGATAAATTGAAACTACTCTCCAAATCGGAGCAAATGAGGACATTGCTTCCAGTCAATACTTTTTACTCATTTGATCTAAGCAAGAGAGTGTTGCATGACAATTGATAAGACTAATATCCTTAAGGACATTATCATTGTCATGTTACGCATTTGTGGAGTTGCCGGATACAAATTAAAGCTCCTGAGATTTTTGGACCTTTCCTCAACAAAGATTAAAAAGTTTCCAGATTCCATTTGTATACTGTATATTTTGGAGATACTTCTCTTGTCATGTTGTTGTTATCTTAAGGAGCTACCGTTGCAGATAGAGAAGTTGATTAACTTGCATCATCTTAACATAAGCTACAGTTCTTCCTTGAAGATTCCTCTACCTCTGAGAAAGTTGAAAAGTCTCCATGTGCTAGTGGGAGCCAAGTTTCTTCTAGGCGGTCCTTGTGGATTGAGCATGGAAGATTTTCGTTAACTTCATAACTTGTATGGATCTCTATTAATTCTAGAGTTGCAAAATGCGGTTGATAGAAGGGAAGCTGTGAACGCAACGATGAGGGAGAAGAATCATGTTGAGAAGTTATCTTTGGAGTGGAGTAAAAGCAGTATTGCTGAAAATTCACAAATCGAAAGAGACATAGTTGATGAGCTACGCCCCCACACAAACATAAAAGAAGTCGAAATCACCAGATATAGAGGGACAAATTTCCAAATTGTTAGTGATCCTTCGTTTCTTAAGATGGTGGAATTGTATCTTAGCCACTACAAGGACTGTAATTCCTTGCCCCCACTAGGACAACTCCCTTGTCTGAAATTTCTTTCCAATAGAGGTATGCATGGAATAACAGAGGTGACAGAAGAATTCTATGGCAGTTCCGCCTCCAAAAGGCATTTTAACTCTCTTGAGAAGCTTGATTTGAAGATATTCCAGAGCGGAAGCAATGGCACGTACTAGGAAATGGAGAGTTCCCTGCACGTTAGAAGCTTTCAATTCAAAATTGCCTGAAGTTGATGGGGAAGTTGCCTGAAAATCTTACTTCTCTAGCACAATTGATAATTTCAAGATGTCGTCCACTTGATTGGGATATGTCCCAGCTTGAGGGAATTAAACAGATTGTTGAATTAGATATTAGTAATTGTAACTCTCTTACCTCCTTACATTTTAGCATTCTTCCGAGTACCTTGAAGACAATACGAATATCTCATTGCAAAATATTGATATTGGAGCAGCCAGTTGGTGAGATGAGTTATTGTAATTTGTTTCTGGAGGAATTGAGTCTGCAAGAATGTGATGATATATCACCTGAGTTTGTCCCAAGAGAACACAAATTGAGAGTTTCCTCTTGCCCCAACCTTACTAGGTTTATGATTCCTACTGCCAATGAAATATTCAATTTGACTAGTTGTCAGAATCTTGAAAAACTTTCGGTGCCATGTGGGGGGATCCAGATAACATATTTGAATATTTAGGATTGTTTGAAGCTGAAGTGGCTGCCAGAACGTATGCAGGAACTCCTTCCATATCTTAAGACACTACAATTGTGGTATTGTGGAGAAACAAAGTCCTTTCCTGAAGGAGGATTTCCCTTCAATTTACAACAACTTGTGATCAGTCATTGCATGAACTGGTGAATGGATGAAAAGAGTGGCTTTTACCAAAATTCATAGAGTTAAATATACAAAATTATGACAGTGACCAAGAGATGGAACATTTACATTTGGAGTTACCTTCCTCTACTACAAGACTTAGCATACACAATTTGAAAACATTAAGGAGCCAAGATCGCAAAAGTCTTACCTCTCTTAAATATGTACACACTGCTTGTTTAACTCAAATTCAGTCAATGTTGGAAGAAGGGTGGCTTCCCTCTTCTATTTCTGAGCTAAATTTAAGTTACCATGATGAGCTCCATTCACTACATCTTTGGCACCTAACTTCACTTCAACGTCTAGACATCTGAAAGTGCCCTAATCTCCAATCACTTTCCGAATCAGCACTGCCTTCCCCTCTCTATGAGCTGACCATATATGCTTACCCTAAGCTCCAATTACTTTCGTAATCAACACATCACTCTTCCCTCTTCAAATTAACTATTTACTACTGCCCATCGCTCACATCACTAGTACAATTTGACAAGGGGGAATACTGGCCAAATATTGCTCAAATTCCCAACATAGTGATCGATTTTAAATACTTGTAATGATTAAAACAAATGATACTCTGAATAATGTAAGTTATTCTTTAGCCTGAGAAGTTTTTTTATTTTTGTTTATTTCACAGTGCTTTTTTCCTAATTCTTTTTTTCTTATATCTTGTCAAGTAGTGTGGAGCGTCTATTGCTCAAAGAATGTCTAGTGACCGAAAGTTGCTCATATTTCCACCATATATGTTGATTGGGAGAACCTGTAATGATTAAAACAAGTGGTGCTTTGACCGATGTAAGTTATTATATTTCTTTAGTATATTTTCATTATTGGTTAGTTCTTTTTCAGTTAAATCTTTTTGACTAGTGTGTATCCTTTATTGCTTCTATGAAGTCAATAAAATATATTTAGATTTGTAAAAGAAATCTTATTATCTTAATATATGTCAACATCAAAGCAATTCATTTATTCTTGTGAAAATTCTCACTTGTTGTCTTAGTTGACTATTAAGACTCACTTTTCTTGTCTTTTCACCTATCTTCTCTCTCAAATCTTGTAGACTGAAATATTTTTTATCATCATGAAAGTTCTCTTCATAGAAGTCGATGGACAATACATTCAATGATTAAAACAAATGGTGCTCTCACAGATGTAGTTTGGTAACATTATATGTAAGCTTGTTACCGTTCTAGCTCAGTTTGTACAAGGAAAGTTCTGATGCAATTCTATATTGAATATATTGTTGCTTGAATGTGGTCTAACAACAAAGTGTAAGTGAATAAAAATAGTTTCACAGTGTCTTCGCTAACCATAAATGTTTAATTATTTTATGCTTTTAACTATTTATACATAAATATGTGTAATCATTGGAATGATGTATATCTTTAATTTGATACTACTGACATTTAGTATTATTTTCAGAATATAAATTAATTCCTTTATATTCGTTAGGGTTTTGTGTTGCAAGTGGTTATATGTAAAATTCATGAATGTTGCAGCCAATGAGTTCACCAACAAGTAAATGCTCAATTTTGATCCACATCTGAAAAAAGGATTGATAAACAAACTTCCCGGACTCGTAGCTCCGGTTCTTATAAAAAACCATTTTAGCAAACATTCAAAAGTCCTAACTTTTCAATCAACTTTGTAAACTGATCAAATATGACTTGAGGCAACTACTGAGTGGGGTAAAACGGTAATTTTAAAAAAATAACCTTTAGGGTCGCTTATAATCTAATGGGGTCAAAGCTTACAAAAATTTTTGATTGATATGAAATTTACTCCTAAAATTGCAGCATCTTAAGGGTGTGCTTGGTATGAAGGAGAACATTTTTCAATATTCTCATGTTTATTTGGGTAAAATGTTTTTCAAATCAACTCATTTTTTTCAAATTTAAGGAAAATTACTCCCTTCAAAAATTAAGGAAAATGTTTTCCTTCCTGCCAAACACACCATTAGTTTTGCCGACATATCATAAAATGTGTGACAAATTACATTGATTTTGTGTACAATGGCTTTAAGTAGACAATAAATTCCTAATTTTGTTTAGTGCATCAAAGAAATGTATACATATATATATATATATATATGTATGTATATAGTTTCAATGTTGATTATATTATTCATTGACTGGACTTTAAGTACTCTCCAAAATTCTTTCACGTATTTGCAAAGCCCCAAACTTTATGTTTTGGAGCTGATATACTCTCCGTTTAAAAATTGGCTTATATATGCCCTTTTATTTAAAAAATTATTTTAATAAATTAAAAAATCATTCTTTTGAATTTAATTTAAGAAAATTCCAAGTACTTTTAAAATACCCCACCTTCCACCATACCGACACTCCTTTAATATCTTTTGTAGATTTAGTGTTTTGTTAGTACTCAACAAAACCCCAATTCTTTTTTTCATATGATAATAATATACTCAATGCAATTCCTAAGGTTTTGAGAGGGTGTATGTGTATAGAGTTTTCGATCCCTTGTCAGGACTCGAAAACTTGATTCAAGATGACATATACTATAATTCACCACTAGGTAATCCAATTATTAACTAGAACAAGTAACATGTGTACATGGAAGACACAACTATTAATAATAGATACATGATATCATTCAAGGAAATGGAGGAAAATATATAAGAAAAGAAGTCAATGCATACAACCAAAAGAGATCCAAAAAAATCCTAGTAGTCACATGTACAATCCTACTACAATAGAATACAAATTACAAGGTACACAAAAAATATACAGACTTGCCTCAAATGCTAAAACACTAGCCAACAACTATCACAAAAAGAGGCAAACTAAAGAAGTCAAAAGCTCACCCTTGCCTCTGAATACCTCTAACAACCGACTCAATATCAACGTGGATGACTACTTCCCGGACCTGCATTACAGAAATATATGTAGATTGTAGTTTGAGTATCAAAACAACATGTATTCAGTAGGCATAATAGACCAATTGGGATTGAAAAGTAAAAATATTATGAAAAGCGAGAAATAACACTAGGAAAAGTCAAATAAATGAAATAATAACGAAATTCTAACAAGATTGCACAAGAATCTACGAAAGAATGGAAATGAAAAGCAAGTAACTAACTAAACCTAACAAGACTCCATAAGTCCAGAAAGTACACTTTTGCAAGTTTAAGTATATGATCACCCGAACAGATCCATAAGCCTAACGAGTACACAAAAGTGTTATAACTAATGTGTATGAAATTCTATGAATCATGTATAGGAGAGTGCATAGCACAAACTTCGAATCGCGGATAGATAACCCAATGAATCCAATAGAACCATGCCGCTAGGTATTAACTCAATAGAGATCAATGTCCTCAAAACTTAAACTGCAGTTGAAGATCATGTGCCTAGATGTTGATTTTTTATTTCTAAAATGGTGGTCTACCCAGACCTTAAATTTATGGCTATACAAATTGTTGAAGAAGAGACTTTCATCTTAAGTCACCAACATAAGACCACCGTAGATTGATGTCCACCCCAAAGTTCCCAGGAACCACTGCAAGCCCGAATCAAATCAAACCCCGAATCATCAAGCAAATCCCGAAATCACAACGGAGAATCATTGGAGTCGTAGTAAAAATGGAATTATGAATAAAAGTTTATCGCACCTGAGTTACTGCCTAGATAAGGCTCTCAGTATCAAATCCAAGTTTTCTAAATTAATCTACATGAAGCTAACCATCCAAAGAGATATCAAAGAATCATAAGCCCTATCATCTCCAAAATGCTAAGGGAATTACTAGCCTACACCAGTCTAAGGCCAATTAAACAACTACGAACAATAAGTACAAGGTAAGACATGATCTGTACACAACAAGAACAATATGCTACCACTCTCGAAATATCCCACAAATAAGGCATGAGATTTTTAATAAGTAAACATGAATCGACCACCAATTCATTCCAATTCTATCTAACCAAAATGAATTTACATTCTCGAGCTCAATCTACAGACTACAAAGGTGTAGCATACCTCAGCCTCAATGCAGAGCACACGCACTCCAAAATCATAATTTCAAAAGCTTTTCCCTTTCGAATGGTCTCCAAACGCCGTCATGTTATCTAAAACATAATCATAACATCAAAACACATTTTTGATACAAAAAAAACTACAATTGGAAACCAAAAATATTAAAGAACTTATCATTTGTCTTTAGTTATGTGTTCAGTGGCACCATAGTCTACCACCCACGAAGTATAAACATCTCAATCATTAATACAGTACTATAGACATAAGCAAAATAAGGGTTTACAATGCATGATGTTACCTTATTCTACTCCACCCAATTCTGCATCAAATGACCCATCTTGTGGCAAGAATAAAAATCTATTTTTTCCATATCAATCTTTTTAACACCACAATTTACTCTCTTCCTAAATTGAGATTTACTCTTTTTATTTGAGTTATTAGATATCGTGTTCTTCTATACTTCCTTGTTCTTGCGCTTGTTCCTTTGCTGAGTATTAGAAGTCTCAACAAATTCAGTTAGAAAAGCTTGCTCAATTTTTTAGAGTTGTCACGACGCTCATCGTCCAGGACACGATGGTGTCCAATGTCTTTAAAAATTTTGTACTTTCGTTATGGTTGTATGAATTTTCATATATTTCAAACTAGCAAGAAGAGATCATATAACAACTTGCATTTGTTAAAAAGATTATATGAATTAGGGTGTAATCTAGAAATGTCAAAATGTGATAAATCCAAAAAATATATCTTAAATTGAGCCACAAGTGTCACGTCATATAAAATTGGTCATATGAAAGACTTACATTGGAAAAAGAATAATCCCTATATTTTAATTAAAGGAAAAATATTATACTATCAATGAATAAAATACAAACTCTGGTTTATTTTATTATACAGTTTTATTATACAAAAATAGAAATCATCTCTAGAATTATTTTTACTTAGTGCTAAACTGCAAGTTCAAAATTTTATTTCCTTTGCGGGGGATTTGTCAAAGCCTATTATTAAGAACATGGAACAAAGTCTAAGGTTATAACATTTTGCTCGAATATCATCTTTAAAATCTAGAGTGCTTAATTCAAGACATTTACAATGCAATATCTGGACTTGATCTTCACACTATTAATAATAAAAAACACCAAAAATTTCATATTCTCCAATATATCTATAATTAGTTCGCACTAAACTATAGGTATGTAGTTTCTAATCTATTAATAAATAAATATCACACCTACAGTTTATAGAGGACATAATCATATACAGAAGGATATGCAAGTTGAAGATTATGATAGCAATTAGTAGGTAGTTGAGTGTAGTCTAATTTTTCAATACATATTTTGCATAGCATGGAAAAAAGTAGAATTGAATGAAACTATTGTCTTTCAGACATTGAAACGTTGTTTGAAGTATCCATTGTAAGATTAATTGATAAAGTTATATATAAACACTATTAACTAAAATACACGAGGAAGAGAACTAGGATGCAAAGAAATTTCTCATCAAAAAATTTTGTAAGCAAACTATCTATACTTCCAATCAAGGAAATGGTAAGGAACATATCAGCATCAAAAATATTACAAGTCTCTTCCTAATTCGAGGACATCAAGGACACATGCCTAGTGCAGTTCATTCTTTTGAGGAGTTTCTAAGACAATGGAGCTAGATACAATATGTTTTAAAATTCATTGACAAATATTAATCACCTAAAACTGAAAATGAAAAAGCTTTCATAACAAGCCAATTATATAAAAGATATCGAACTTTTGGTAAGACAAAAAAGAGCATACAAAAATACACATTAATATTTTATAAATAAAATGGAAAAGTGTAAATAAAAAGGTGAAAAATTACTAACTCTTAGGTCCATCAAGTTCATATATAGCATTAAATCTTATCTCCAAGTCATCACTCTAATGCATGCAAAATTGTTGGACTAGAAAAGTTGATGCAACAACATTAAGTTATTGGTTAACTTTTTGTTTGAGTTGATAAATCACAAGATAAAAATAAAAAATACAAGGATCATGACATTTAATATCATTAATATCATTAAACACTGATCGAGAATATAATTGCCATTCTTGGCAACATGAGAATTGGGACGGGGAACATTGTTTCAAAGCTAGAGGAAAGAAAATTAAGAAAGTAATTAAAGAATAGTCAACACTCTATAGATATAGGGTATTTTTGAGAAACCTCTTGCCTGATTTTATTGGTGAATTTACAATAAAGAGAGAGCTTTCTTTAGTGTAAATTCACCTATAAAAAAAAGGTCAAGAAGTTTCTTCGAAGTACCGCATAGTCAAAAGTGTTGAGTATTCTTTACATTCTTAATTCTCTTTCGTCTAGCTTTGGGAGAATGTTTCTCCTTCCCTATTCCCCTGTTATCAAGTATGAGAATTTTCGATTGGTGTTTAATAATGATGATATTAAATATCACGATCATCTTATTTTTAATTTAAGTTTCATACATTGGACTGATGACTTCCACGTAATTAGATGTATTGCTATTGTTGATGAATTTGGTGAGGTATACGAGTTAATAATTTTTACCCTTATATCTCATTTTTCTATATATATTTTTCTTCATTTTTAACTTTTCTTTATAATATGTATTATATGTCTGTGTGTGTGTATCTCTTTTTTTGTCTTACTAGATGTTTGATATCTGTTTTAGATTTAACTTACTTTTATACATAGCCATCATTCAGTTTATCAATGTATTAACATGTTATAAAAAGTTATTCACTTTCAATTTTATGTTATTAATATCACTTAGTGTGAGTAATAACAAATAATTACATTACAGTTAAATGATAAATCATATATTGTCAATTAATAAAATATAAACTCTTATTTATTTCATTACATTTTTACTATACAAAAATAGAAATCACATCTATAATTATTTTTACTGCGCTAGTTCTAAGCAAGAAATGTTCTGTTCTAAGAAAAATTTTGCCCATTCGCCATAGCTTTGGACAAAGAGGACTTCGGCCGAAAAATCAAACCATAAGGTATTTGTTTATAGTATTAAAAAAGAAAGATATCCATTCAACGGAAAAGGGCCTAAAATACCCTCGAAGTATTGAAAATGGTACACAATTACCCCCCATCCACCTATTGGCCCCCAAATACCCTTCACATCCACCTTTGGGTCCAAATTTACCCCTTCATTAACGGACTAAAATTAAAAATAATTAAATAATATTTTTTAATTATGTGGCACTCAATCATTGGTTGTAATTTAATTATTTAAAATAATTTTAAACCCACCCATTTTAACTAAACCCGCCCCACTTGAAGCAACTTTAAAAAAAACCCATCTAATTAAAATACCCTAAAACCTTATTCCTCCAATTTTCACAATCTACATATCATGCAACAACTTCCATCATCTTCATCTTCTTCATCCTGAAGAAAATGTCAGCTTCTTCTTCGATTTCATCCCCTGAAGAACTTCAATCTCATACATGTAAGTGTGGGTTTTTGGCAAGATATTATAATGCAACAACTCTTGAAAATGGTGGGCGTCAAGTCTCCTAAAAGATAATGACATTAACTTAGTGACTTTTGAATCAGTCAAATAACACATGGTCAATCAAGTTGTACAACGACTTTTTCGAGTTGGATTATCCAACCCAAAGGATTTCAAATCAACAAATACAATATAAATTATGCGACAAACTATTCTAAAATTTGTTTGTATCAACTAAATAAAATAACTTCAAATATTAATTACTACAATTAAAACGTTACAACAAGGGAAGTTCACAATTTAGGAAATATGTTAGTGTTGTAGCATACAACGATTTAATCATAATGACAACTTATCCTAGAATTCAACGGGTTAACCTTAGTATTGATTCACAAAGTTGATTTTACAATCATGATCTTCGGCCTCTAATCTCCTACAACTATTAACAACATAACTATATCATTGATTGGAGATAGAGATGAACCAATAGCGGAGAATTAAGCTATCATCTTACCTATGAATCAAACGAGGCAATAGGTATAATCCTATCCTATATATGAAACACTCTAAATTGTACCCTAAAATGAACATGTTCTCACATTATTTGGTCTATCACTGTATTCGTGTTCAGAGTTCAAAAGCACACAATAGGTTTATTTTATTGGTGATAAAATATCAAAATAGTTAAACAAGAATTCATGCATAAATCATAAGAAAATCCATATCATGCTAGAAATAAATACTATTATATGAAATTAATTGTAGCAACAACCCTAGATCAATAAGGAAATTAAGCTTCTCAGAGTTATTAATAATCATCAAATAATGTTCAAATATCATAAAAGTTTTTACCAAAATGAATGAGTAGAAGAAAATCCCTAGATATAGTTTGCGAAATCTCCCAAATTGTATTCTCCCTTTTTTCAAAATTTTAATGATAATAAATTACATGGTTGAGCTATTAGTAGTCTAAAATAAAAAACATGTGGTGAAAATCTGGCGTCCAGGTCCTCAAGTCCCTCGCTGCACATTGTGAACAAATTGATCCTCTCTGAACGCTCTCCCATCGCGCACTCCACTGCATTCTTAAGCTAAATTACTTTTCCCATGCTGGTTCCAGCTCCGCAATGCGCAGTTGCTCCCTCACGGTGTATGCTTCCAACTTCTTGGTCATTCTTCTTAACAACATTGACTTCTATTCTCTAACATTTTGCATGGTGTCCTTTTTCTTTGTTTTTCACACTAAACATCTAATCATATTGATTAGAGGAGACACACTCAATTCAGACTCTAAAATTTCAGTTCCGATTAGAAATTTGTAAAGTTAGGGGTATATGTATGGAATAAATTGGTTATTAGGTGAATACATACGCCCATGATCATTTACCACCTTGTGTTTTGATTGCCAACAACTATTGAGGACCAGTTTATATGAATGTGAACCTGATTCTTGTGAAGAAGCAATCTTGAATCAGTCTTGAAAAATGGCACTGACACAATAATTTGAAGCCTTGTACATAAATGACCTAAGGTAAAAATTTTATTGGATATAAGTGGATGTAAAAATTAAGCACAAAGTATATGGGAGTGAAGAAAGTATCAAAGTTAGGTTGGTTGTAAAAGGATATACTCAATAGGCTCGTAGTATAGATTATACAGATACATTCTCTCCTATAGACAAAATGACTGTTGTTATGATTCAAAATATGCATTTTCAAAATCTGAAAAATAAAGTTTTTGTGTGTGTATCAAGTGGAATTGCAAATCTTATTTAAACTTTGATCACTCAATTTATATTCTTGTCCCTAATAAAATATACTATGACATTAATTATGTATAATTGATTAATTAGTTCTCTTGTTTATTTTTACTCAGTTTCCATTCATTAATTAAAATCGTTGGCTAAATATTACAGTTTGAATTAATGCTGGATTTTATACTCCTTTCGTCCATTTTTATCATTAGATTAAAATATTTTTTTATATTTCAATTAAACAAAAATTAAGAGATAGTTTATTATATATATATATATAGGATGGTTTAATTTAAACTTAGCAATTCTATAACCCAATCAATCCACATATATTTTCTAAAAGATTATTCTAACCACATTGTTTCATTGTCATCTCTACTTCCCATTGATTTTTATTAGATTTGATTGTGTAGTTAAGAAGTGTTGGTTTCTCGGATAAGTTGATTGATGACAATTCAATTTTGTCAATTTCTTTTGGCACAACTTGTGTTGTCTTTGTACCATGATTTAGTCCTTTTAAACTACACTACAAGAAAGTACAATTAATATATAAAATAGAGCACATTGATATACTAACACCGCTCAATTTGGGTGTTCTAGTTTGTTTGAGTAGAAAGTTTAATAAATAAGAAGAGACTTTTGAAATATATGGTTAAACTAAAGATATGTGTAATTTTTCAAATTTATAGTCTTAAGCTTACAAGATAGAATGTAGGAATTGTAAAGTAAATAAATATATAGAAAGACATACTATTTATGAGACATGTCAAAAAAGAAAAGTGAAACACATAAATCTACATTGAGGTAATATATTAGTTCTAACATATTTATATGGGATAAAACACAAGTACCCTCTAAACTATGACCGAAATATCAGAGACACATTTCAACTAAACTAAGATATTATTACTCCCCTTAATTCATTTTTTTGTAACTTTATACACTTTTTTTAGATTATACGAAGACGAAATTTACCTTACTTCAATATATTTATGATATGGTAGTCCCATTTTGCATTGTAAATAAATAAAATAAGCTGTATAGAAACTTACTCTTTTGTTTTTGAGTAACCAACTTGGTGGGGACCTTTTACACCGACCTTTACTCTCTTTCTTTAATTATAGAATTGAGAAAGTAACAAGTCTTTATCTTCTTGTTGAGTTAAACGTCAAACGTAAATCAAGTTGTGCAATCATGTTTTTTGTTCTCTAAATTTATAATTGGGTTAGTGAAAAAGTAATTGATAAAGTTGAATAGTCACTAATCAAAATATTGGAGAAATTTACCTGTCTTTTTTCTCATATTTCATTTTCATAGTTAAATAGATGCACATACATCCTGACGTAAATGTTTGGGTCCACCTCTATTTACAACCCGCAAGTAATGAATAGATACTTGTTTGTATGATAGAAAGTAACAACTAGCAAAACAGAGAAATAAGTGGTCAAAATTCTTTAAAAAATCATTTGGTGCTTCATGTTTTGGTTTGAAGAGTTTAGAAATGGAGGTTGGTGGTCCATTTATCTCTTCAGCTTTGAATGTTCTCTTTTATAGGCTTGCACCTCAGGGTGAGCTGCTCACGATGTTTCAGAAGCATAAGAATGATGTTCTGATCTTAAAGAAGCTGAGAATGACTTTTCTTGGTCTTGAAGTTGTGTTAAGCTATGAAGAAAATAAGCAGACATCACATCAATATGTTAGCCAGTGGCTTTATGAGTTTCGACATGCTGTCTACAGCTCTGAAACTTAATGGAACAAGTGATGATTTTTTGCTTAACATAAAGGACAAGTTGGACGACACTATTAAAACATTGAAAGATTTGCAAGAGAAAATTGGTGACCTTGGCTTAAAGGAGCAATTTGGTTTGACGATACAAGAAACTAGAACACCTTCAAATTCTTTGGTTGATGATTCTGATATCTTTGGTAGGCACAAGGAAATAGAGGATTTGATTGCACGTTTATTGTCTGAAGATGCAAATGGAAAAATCTGGTTGTAGTCTCTATTGTTGGAATGGGCGGCGTGGATAAGACAACACTTGCTAAAGATGTTTACAATGATGAGAAGGTGAAAAACTATTTTCATTTGAAAGCTTGATTTTTTTCTAAGGCATATGATAATTTCAGAATAAAAAAATGGTTACTTCAAGAAATGTGCTTAAATGTTGATGATAATCTTAATCAGCTACAAGTCAAATTGAAGGAGAGCCTGAAGGGAAAGAAGCTTCTTGTTGTCCTTGATGATGTGTGGAATGATAACTATAACGAGTGGGATGACTTGAGAAATCTTGTTCTATCTAGTGAAGTCTCTTGGGATTTATTCAAACCACATTCACTAGAAAACAGGGATCCTGAGGAACATCAAGAATTTCAAGAGATTGGAAGAAAAATATGTAGACAAGTGCAAAGGGTTGCCTTTAGCTCTAAAGGCACTTGCTGTATTTTACGTTGCAAATCAGAGGTGGATGAGGGGAGAGATATTTTATGAAGCAAAAATTGGGAGCTTCCAAATTGTTTGAATGGTATATTACCAGCGTTGATGTTGAGTTACAATGATCTTCCTATACATTTCAAGCAATGTTTTGCGTATTGTGCAATCTATCCCAAAGATTATCCATTATGGAAAGACCAAGTTATTCACTTATAGATTGCTAATGGTCTTATACATCCGTTTCATTCATGTAATCAATACTTCCTTGAGATTAGATCAGAATCACTATTTGAAATGGATCCCATGTCTTCTGAAGGACACGTAGAGAAATTCTTAATGCATGACCTTGTGAATGATTTGGCCCAAATTTCATCTTCAAAACATTGTATTAGATTGGAAGAGAATGAAGTGTCACGCCTCGAGCTACCCCCGAAGACGTGGACACGGAACCTACGACTACAAGTGATCCCAAGCTAACGCTGCTGGCATGATCATGAGCATACTAAAGATAATAAACTGATGCGAAAGGTAAATCATTATTAAATCTGAAATGACAGGGAATACCCATATTCTATAACTGAGATATTTGAAAGACAATGAGTTTAATACAAAGGAAATATAAACTCAATACTAAGATGAATTTAAGTATGTCTGAAATAAGCCTCTAAACTTGAGACAACCCCCAGCTGAATCTGGAAAAAAGTGAAACTAAATGACTATAGACTGAAATGAAACTCATAACTGTTGTCCTCGGATAATAAGGACTCACCACTAAATTTGCGAACTGGAGATCGGAAATCGATCTATGCATGATCTGGATGCTGAGAACCTGAACCTACATCACGGAAGAATGTAGAGCACGTATGTGTCAGTACATGAAAGGTATTGAAAATGTAGGATAGAGTAAAGCTGAAATAAATTATAACTGAATAAGCATAAAAGCATGTATAATAATCAGACATAATAAACTTAATTTTGAGCTAACTGGATGCAATGAAAAATTTATATCATGCTAAAACTGAATACTGAATATACTGATAAATGGTCAATGCAGAGAGTCTGACTCATCTGTGGGTGTTACTAATAACCTATAATAAAACCACATGAGCTAAATGTAAAGTGCGATGTATACGCCTCATGAAGAGGACCCAATATACCCTGCCAAAGGTATAAAGGCATGCTGGCATGATAACTAAATTTATTGCCCACAGAGGGGACTTACTACGTACTTGTCTAGTAGTTCTGGGACTAATTGGGTAGCTTGAACCCTAGTCCAACTCGGTATTATGATACTCTCAATGAATTCTATAAATTAATTGATTATGTCTGAATTTCTATAAATATTGGATAGCTCGAACGTAAACATGAAAACTGAGAATGCAACAATTAATATGGTAATTATGTATTTATAACTGAGGCATGTATCTCTGAAGTGTCTGAAATATCTGACCTAGCATGTGTAATTCAAGACCTAAAGAAATACATAGCTAGGATTTTGAAATTCATGCAATAAGCTGAATAATAACATGATAATCTGATCTAAAACATATAACTAATAAGTGCATGAAGTTCTCCTGAAGTTCGAGAAACCCTAGATCTAATCATGATACGGAATCTAGAATCTGACTGAAAACTAGGGACCCAATGGGTGAAAGGAACCCACTAGTGAAATCCACATACCAAGTGATGAAATCCACTGAAAAATACTTAAGTTTTGGGGATGGAACTTCAGGAACTTGTTGTGTTCTTGAACTAGGGTTCTTGAGCTTTTTCTCCTCTCTTGCTTCTAATTTTCTAAGTTTTGATTTAATGATTTGACTTAGATATGTTTTAGTTATGTTCTAGGCTTAAACTGACTAAAATCTGATGATTTAGGGTCAAAACGACGTATCTTAAGGTTTAAACTAAGTGGAAAAGGTCAAAAAGATCCCTGGGAAAGTTTTTGTCGAACAAAACAATGGACAGGACTGGCGGTCCGTCGTCTGACCGATGCCCCATCGTTGGGTCCGTCGACTAGGTCTGTTCCATAGGCCTTTACTAAAATAGGAATTACTTTTCACACGGATGTTTTATTTTAGCAAGGTCGGTGGCTATGGAAAGATAATTCAATTATCTATATGTAGGTAGGTTATGGGACAACTAATTCATTTTGTGATAAGATTTATGACCATTTGTAGTTGACCTATCATCATTTCCCCGTAATTGTCTACAAATTTTCCACCTACGGAGCGTGCTGGTCATCCGTAGCTCTTTTCAGAGAATGGGTGAATTGGGGTCTCAATCGACGGTCACGGACTATGGACCGTCGCCTAACCTACAGACCGTAGGTCAGTCCGTCGATAAAGACTTAGCCAATTTTTCCCGACTGAGTTTTTGGGAGTCTCTGATCCCATCGACGGTTGTGCAGGACGGATCGTGGATCAGACTACGTTTTGTCGATGGTCTTGTCTATTGCATTTGCATATTTTCTGAAAAACTAATTTTTTTTTGTTTTAGCTACGAGGTGTTACATGAAGGATCTCATATGTTGGAACAAAGTCAGCATATGTCCTATTCCATGGGAATAGAAGATGAATTTGAGAAATTGAACGTATTCTCCAAATCAGAGCAGTTGAGGACATTGCTTCCATTCAATAATTTTTACTCATTTCATCTAAGAAAGAGGGTGTTTCATGACATACTTACTAGAATAACAACCTTAACGGCATTATCATTGTCAGGTTACGCGTTCATGGACCTTCCGGATCACTTGTTTATCAAATCAAAGCTCCTGAGAGTTTTGGACCTTTCCTTGACAAATATTTAAAAGTTGCTAGATTCAATATTTTTATTGTATAACTTGTAGAAACTTTTCTTGTCACACGGTTGTTATCGTAAGGATCTACCGTTACAGATGGAGAAGTTTATTAACGTGCATCATCTTAACATAAGCTACAGTTCATGCTTGAAGATACCTCTACATCTGAGCAAGTTGAAAAGTCTCCATGTGCTGGTGGGATCCAAGTTTCTTCTAGGTGGTCCTGGTGGATTGAGAATAGAAGATTTTGGTTAATTGCATAACTTGTATGGATCTCTATCAATTTTAGAGTTGCAAAATATGGTTGATAGAAGGGAAGTTGTGAACACAAAGATGAGGGAGAAGAATCATGCTAACAAGTTATCTTTGGAGTGGAGTAGAAGCAGTACTGCTGACAATTCACAAATCGAAAGAGACATAGTTTATGAGCTACGCCCACACACAAACATAAAAGCAGTCAAAATCACCGGATATAGAGGGACAAAATTTCAAAATTGGTTAGTTGATCCTTCATTTCTTAAGCGGGTAGAATTGTCTCTTAGACACTACAAGGACTATTATTCCTTGCACCCACTAGGACAACTCCCTTATCTGAAATTCCTTTAAGTTAGAGGGATGCATGGAATAAGAAGGTGACGGAAGAATTCTATTGCAGTTTTGCCTCCAAAAAAACTTTGAACTCTCCTTAGAAGCTTGAATTTGAAGATATGCCAGAGTGGAAGCTATGGCACGTACTAGGAAATGGAGTTCCTTGCACTTGACAAGCTTTCAATTCAAAATTGTCCGAAGTTGATGGGGAAGTTGCCTGAAAATCTTACTTCTCTATTAGAATTGATAATTTCAAGATGTCGTTTGCTTTATTTGGGCACGTCCCAACTTGAGGGAATGAAGAAGATATTTGAATTAGATATTAGTAATTGTAACTCTCTTACCTCCTTACCTTTTAGCATTCTTCCTAGTACCTTGAAGAAAATATGGATATCTCATTGCAAGAAATTGAAATTGGAGCAGCCAGTTTGTGAGATGAGTTATTGTAATATGTTTCTGGAGGAATTTATTCTACAAGAATGTGATGATATATCACCTGAGTTTCTCCCTAAGATCACGCAAATTAAGAGTTTCTTGTTGCCCCAACCTTACTAGGTTTAGGATTCCTATTGCCAATGAAATAGTAAATTTAACGAGTTGTCAAAATCTTTAAAAACTTTTGGTGCCATGTGAGGGGACCAAGATGAAGTATTTGAATATTTGGCACTGCTTGAAGCTGAAGTGGCTGCCAGAAAGTATGCAGCAACTGCTTTAATCTCTTAACACATTACAACTGTAGGATTGTGGAGAAATAGAGTCCTTTCATGAAGGAGGATTTCCCTTCAATTTAGAAAAAACTTGTGATCAGTCATTGCATGAAACTGGTGAATGGATGAAAAGAGTGTCTTTTACCGAGACTCATAGAGTTAAAGTTCAAAACTTATGACAATGACCAAGAGATGGAACATTTCCATTGGGAGATACCTTCCTATATTACAAGACTTAGAATACACAATCTGAAAACATTAAGCAGCCAAGATCTCAAAAGCCTCACCTCTCTTCAATATGTACATACTTACCTCAAATTCAGTCAATGTTGGAAGAAGGGCGGCTTCCCTCTTCTCTTTCTGAGCTAAATTTAAGTTACCATGATGAGCTCAATTCATTACATCTTTGGCATCTCACTTCACTTCAACGTCTAGACATCTGGAAGTTCCCTAATTTCTAATCACTTTACGAATCAGCACTGCCCTTCTCTCTCTCGGAGCTGACCATCTATGATTGCCCTAATCTCCAACTACTTTCCGAATCAACATTGCCCTCTACCCTCTCCAAACTAACTATTTACTACTGCTCATTGCTCACATCACTACTATTTGACAAAGGAGAATACTGGCCATATATTGCTCAAATTCAGTGATCGATTATAAATACTTGTAATGATCAAAACAAATGGTACTCTGAATAATGTAAGTTATTATTTACCCTGAGAAGCTTTTTAGTTTTTTTTACTTCACATTGATTTTTTCCTAATTCATTTTCTTATATCGTGTCGAGTAGTGTGGGGTGTCTATTCCTCAAATAACGTCTACTGACCGAAAATTGCTCATATTTCCACCATAAATGTTTATTGGGAGAACCTGTAATGATAAAAAAGAGTGGTGTTTCGATATAAGTAAGTTATTATATTTCTTTAGTATCTTTTCATTATTGGTTAGTACTTTTTCAGTTAATTCTTTTTGACTGGTGTGTATCATCTATTGCTTCTGTGAAGTCAAGAAATATATTTAGATTTGTAAGAAATCGAATTATCTTATAATATGTCAACATCAAAGAAATTCATTTATTCTTGTGAAAATTCTCACTCGCCGTCTTAGTTGACTATTAATTTCTCACTTTTCTCGTCTATTAACCTATCTTCTCTCTCAAATCTTGTAGACTTAAATATTTTTCACCATCATGAAAGTTCTGTTCATAGAAATCAATCGATAATACATTCAATGATTAAAACAAATGGTTCTCTCATAAATGTATTTTGGTAACTTTATATGTAAGCTTGTTACCGATCTAGCTCAGTTTGTACAAGGAATGTTTTGATGCAATTCTATATTGAATATATTGTTGTTTGAATGTGTTCTAACAACAAATTGTAAGTGAAAAAAATAGTTTACAGTTTTCACACTAATAGTAAATATTTATTTAGTTTATGCTTTGAACTATTTATACATAAATCTGTGTAATCATTAGACTGATGTATATCTTTAATTTGATATTAATGATATTTAATATTATTTTCAAATATAAATTAATTCCTTGATATTAGTTAGGTTTGTGTGTTGCGAGTGGTTATATGTAAAATTCATGAAAGTTGAAGCCAATGAGTTCACCAACAAGTCAATGCTCAGTTTTGATCCACATCTGAAAAAAGGATTTTGTTGTCGCCATGTAAGGTGAATATGGCCCCGATGAGGTTGATTAGTGCAATACGACATTGTTAAACCAACTTCCCGGACTCTTAGCTCCGATTCTTACCAAAAACCACTTTTAGCAAACTTTCAAAAGTCCCAACTTTTCAATCAACTTTTTAAACTGATCAAATATGACTTGAGGCAAATACTGAGAGGGGTAAAATTGTAACTTTCCAAAAATTATAAAAAATGACCTTTAGGGTCGCTTATAATCTAATGGGGTCAAAGTTTACAAAAGAAGTTTTTTGATTGACATGAAATTTACTCCTAAATTTGCAGCCTCTTAAGGGTGTGATTGGTATGAAGTAAAACATTTTTCAATATTCTCATGTTTGGTTGGGTAAAATGTTTTCCAACTCAACTCATTTTCCACAAATTTAAGGAAAATGGCTTCCATTAAAAAATTAAGGAAAAAATTTTCCTTCCTTCCAAACACACCCTCAGTTATGCTGACATTTCATAAAAGGTGTGACAAATTAAATTGTTTTTTTGTGTACAATGGTTGTAAGTAGACAATAAATTCCTAATTATGTTTAGTGCATCAAAGCATATATATCATGGAACTCAGAATATAACTTTCTACCATAAGCAAACTTATAAACTTCACCAGTAATATCTAGTGGACTGCATCTCGGTTCTTTCGCTATATGTTTCTCTTCCATTGATATCCTTTCATCCATAGCTTCTTAAAACATGCCCGAGGTTGCATACATATTTTCCATCAATACATAGCCACTGCTTTCATTTGGATCCAACTCAAGCAAATTCTCAGGTGACCATCTGGCCAATTCCATGTTCCTGTGGCTCCTACAAGCCGATAACAAAGAACCCCATATGACAACATCAGGTTCCATTTTCATACTTCTTATAACCTCTTATGCTTCTTCAACTAGTCGTGTTCAACCAAGAATATTGACCATACAACCATAGTGCTTGATTGATGGTTCAATACCATATTCCATTTTCATTAGTTAAAAAGTAGTCTTTCGCTTTATCGACCAATCCTGAGTGATTGCACGCGGTTAGTACACCTACGAAAGTCACAGAATCCGGTTTCAGAATTGAGCATTGTAGACTCGCGTATAGCTTAATTGCATCATCCTCAAATCCATTAGTATCTAAGCCCAAAATCATAGAGTTCCAAGAAGACAACCCTTCATTTGAGATACTTACAAAAACATGCCACGCGATGTCAACGTTTCCACAATTGCAATACATGTCTATAATTACAGTAACAATAATAACATTCAACTCCACATTGTTCTTCTTAACATACTTGTAAATCCAATTCCCTTGATCAAGTGCTCCTAAGTGTCCACAAGCATTCAACAAGCTCACCAAAGTGAATTCACTAGGCTTAGTATTTTCCTCTTTCATTGTGCTAAATAGTTCCAATGCTTCATTCCACTTACCATTTCTAACAAACAACTTATTATACTATTCCAAGAAACATCATTTTGAGTTGGTATTTTAGTAAAAAACCTCAAAAATCATCTATTTCTCCTGATTTATCTAGTCCCATGATCATAGAATTCCAAGAAACAACATCCTCAATCTCCTCCTCATCGAATTATTTCCTTGCTTCAACCAAAATACCACAACTTACATACATATACAACAGAGTATTTCATATGAATGTGTAAAATTATAGACCTAGTTTGATGATTCTACCATGAATATGAGCTCCATTTATCGCAATACTACCTCGAGCATATGCCCCGTAAATGACCCAAAAAAAAAAAACCCCCCCCCCCCACCCCGCCTGTTCCCGTCCCCTGTGTGGTTGTTCCTTGTGCCTTGTTCCCCCACCCCTTTCACTTACCCTCTGCTTGCCTATTTTCGCGTCCCCTCTCTCCCCCCCTCTCCTCCTCGTCTTCCAAAGTGAAAAGAGTTTGGATAGTCTGTGTGAGTGAAAACCAAGTTGCATAATTGATTTCACCATTAGGGGGAGACTTGACTTAAAATGCAAGGGGACGCTGCTAGATGCTATTTTGTCCCTTGAAGTAGACCTTTTAGGAAATGAGCATGGAATCTGTTTTGATGTCTTTCATGGTGGTACATTTGGTTTTCCTCTAAAATATGATGAACTAGCAATGGAGTTGATGAGCAACAACTGATGACAGCTATGTTTTAATATCTAAGGGAAGTGAACATTTATCAAGAAAGTGTAGAAAGAGAGCAATTTGTTATGCATGAGAAGAGATAAGGTATATAGGGCCTATTTGTTCTCAACTCAATCGTTTCATTTGTATCTCATGCCCCATACCAGCAATATATATGTATGTATATATATAGGCTCGCCTATCTGGCGCAACCACAAGCAAGAAAGAATTTCCTTTTAAATTTATTTATTTTCAAAACTAGCCTTCCTCTTTCATGAAAAGATGTGACTTTTATGAAAATTTGTGACTTGAATGAAGAGTTGTGATTCTTATCAGAAGTTGTGACTTTTATGAAAAGTTATAAATTTAATGAAAAGTTGCAACTTCTTTCAAAAGTTGTTAATTTTATGGAAAGTTTCGACTTTATGAAAAGTTACGACTTTCATGAAGAGTTGTGAGTTTATGAAAAGTTGCGACTTTTACCAAAGGTTGTGAACTTTTCAAAGGGTTACAACTTCTCCAAATATTTGTATCCTTTCTGAAATGGCACAATAAGCATTTATTCACACTACCCTTTGTTTTCCATAAATAAAGGGGTTTCGTCTCCTTTTAAAACAACAAAAATTTTGATCTACTTCTCTAGCTACTTCCAAAAAATTAATTTTTCGTGTGCTTTACTCATGTGGAATAACTTAGTGCTCTCGTATCGGAGGGAAATGACTTATTAAGGGGGATATTGTGCATTCACTGGACTCGATTCTTTCCTTTCTATTTTATTTTATTTTAACGTATCCTGGTTATTTTTTTTTTACATTCATTAATTTATGCATATGATATTAATTGTTGTTTTTGAGTACATGCTTTAAACTCTGTTGTTTATGTTTCTGCAAAAGTTTTGTCTCCGCTTATATTGAACATATACACATATAGTACGTATATTCATTGTACATAAAAAATTATTGAACTCAGTTCTAAGAATTCATGTTTTGATGTTCTATATGAAATTCTATAACTTAAAAGTATTCTATAAAAGCTTACATATAATTATTTTTACAAAGATATGAAATTTCTCACATATCAATTGATGAAATTCGTTATGCAAATTCAAAAGTTATAAATTCCTTCATGCTCAAGTATTTTTTTTATATGTTAGCAAATTTTTAAATTTTCTCCTAAGACATATATCACAGTTGTATAATTTATGCAACTTAACTGTTTCTATTTATTATGAAACAACTTTGTATATATTCTTATTTTCCTTTAATTGTTGATTAAAGAACCAATGATTTAATATTTTGTTAATAATTATTCATTAGAGGGGAATAAAGAACCAATGATTAATATTTTGTGAATAATTTATTCATTAGAGGGGTTCTTCGGTTTAGTGATAATGACAAATAATCAAATTCATGTAGGGAATTTGGGTTAATATTTTTGAAACCTATTTTTCTCATATTTTTATGCCTCGATATAAGTCAAAATTAATTTTTAAGTTCAAGCATTATTTATTTTGACCGCACTAATGGCGAAAAAATAAAACATCCTAGTCTAGATATATATATATAGTAATATATATATATTAGTATATAGTATATATAGTTATATCTATAATCATATATATATGTAAGTATCTAGTATTATAGCTAATTAAAAATTATAAATTTTCCCCCTAACATCATTTATGTATTTATTTAAATTTACTTCTATTTAAATAAAACATATTTTGCATGAATTGTTCAAATATTATCAAACGTATCATGTATTAACATAAGTTTTGTCAATTAAATTACACTTAAAAGCATAATAATAGAAAATAGAAGAAATCTTGTTTTCATAACAATGCAAGTATATAATTACATAAAGATATGGATTGCATACCTAATCCATTTTGGAAAACCATACCTTAACTACAAAATAAAAAAAAAGAAAAACTTAAAATCATAATCTAACATAAAAAAAACTAAAGAAATATATAAGTCATATCTTATACTGTTAAGTTAACTATTAAACTATATTGTAAGAAAGCTTCTCTTTTAATTTCAGAATGAAGCTATTTGTTCTTTTCTCCAGTTAGCTCCTTGACGACATGCATTCATATAATAATTTAGGAAGAAGAAAAGAGAATACTATATGATAGAAAAGTAAAGAATATGATGACATAGGAAGGAATTAACGGTATTTATAGTGATATTTTTGTTCACCTACAAAAATATTTTAATGGGGTACACTGAATCATGATAGATACATTTATTTTAGTTTCTAAACTCAAAGTATCACAAACATTGAAGAGTTCCATACATTATTGTTTCATGATAGATAAATTTATGTTAATTTTAAAATTCAAAGAATCACAAAATTCGAAGAGTTTATACATTACTCTAACTTATTTTATCTTTTAATTGTAATTATAATGTCATAACTAAAAAATAAAGTGTAGTAAAAAAATTCACAGACTTGTCTCAAATGCTAAAAACTAGCCAACAACTATCACAAAAAGACGCAAACTAAAGAAGTAAAAAGCTCAACCTTGCCTCTGAATGCCTCAACAACCGGCTCAATATCAATGCGGATGACTGGTGCCCGGACCTGCATTACAAAAATAGATGTAGAGTGTAGTTTGAGTATCAAAACAACATGTACTCGGCAGGCATCATATACCAATTGGGTACGCGAGAAATAACACTTGCAAAAGTCAAATCAATGAAATAATAATAAAAATCTAACAAGAACGCACAAGATTCTACGAAAGAATGGAAATGAGAAGCAAGTAACTTACTAAACCTAACTAGAATCATAAGTCCAGAAGGTACACTTTTGCGCAAGTTTAAGTATATGATCACCGGAACAGATCCATAAGACTAATGAGTACACAAAAGTGCTATAACTAATGAGTATGAAATTCTATGAATCATGTATAGGAAAGTTCATAGCCTGGACTACAAATCGCGGATAGAACACCCAATGAATCCAATAGAACCATGCCGCTAGGTATCAACTCATAGAGAACAATGTCCTCGAAACTTGAACTGTAATTGAAGATCATGTTCTTAGATATTGAATATGTGTCTAAAATGGTGGTCTGCACAGACCTTAAATTTATGGCTATATGAACTGTCAAAAAAGAGTCTCTCATGTCAAGTCACCAACATAAGACCACCCTAGATTTATTTCCACCCCAAAGTTTCCAGCAAACTACTCCAAGCTCGAATCAAATCCAACCCCAAATCAAATCCAATCCCAAATAGACAAGAAAATCTCGAAATCACAACGGAGAATCATTGGGGTCGTCGTAAAAAGGGAATTATGAATAAAAGGTTATCGCAGCTGAGTTACTGCCTTGATAAGGCTAATACTATCAAATACAAGTCTGCGACATTAGTCTACATGAAGCTAACCATCCAAAGCGACATCAAATAATTATAAGCCCTATCATCTCCAAAACGCTAAGGCAATTACTAGCCTACACTAGGATAAGGCCAATAATACGCTACCAATGATCATAAAATAACTTTGGACAGTACACAACAAAAATAACATGCTAGCACTCTTGAAATATCCCAAAAATAAGGCATGAGATTTTTAATAAGTAAAGATAAATCGACTTCCAACCCATCCCAATTCTATCTAACCAAAATAAATTTACATTCTAGAGCTCAATCTACATACTAGAAAGGTGTAGCATACCTCGGCCTCAATTCAGAGCACACACACTCCAAAATCATAATTTCAAAAGATTTTTACTTTTGAATGGTATCCAAACGCCGTCATGCTATCGAAAACATAATCAAAACATCAAAACACATTTTTTGACCGAACAAATAAGGGTGTTACAATGCAGGATGTTACCTTATTCTACTACAACACACCAAGTCTACGTCAAATGGAACATCATTGTGGCAAAATAACGATCATGTTTTGCATATCAATCTTTTTAAACACCACATTTTTTCCTCTCTCCAAAATTTATATTTGCGTTTTATTTTGGACGTATCAATCTCGTGTTCTTTGTACTTCCATTGTACTTGCTCTTGTTCTTTTGCTGAATATTAGAAGGTCTCGATCTCCGACAAATTCAATTAGAAAAAGCTTGCTGAATGGTTTTAGAAGAATCGGACTCTTATGCGTCCAGGACAGATTTATACAATGCCTTTAAAAACTTGTACTTTCCGTTTAGGTTGTATGAATTTTCATGATATTTCCAATAACAAGCTCAATCTCATAACAACTTGCACTTTAATAGAAAGATTATATGAATTTTAAAGGGTTGTTAATCTAGAATGTCAACGTGTCAAAAAATGGTCTTTTAACTGGCCACAATGATCACGGATCATATAAAATTGGGTCATCTGTTAGACTTACATGGGAAAAAGAATAAACCTAGATTTTACTTAAAGGAGAAAATCGTTATAACTATCGATGAATAAACAAAACTCTGGTTTTATTTTAGTATATACTTTTATCATATCAAAATAGAAATCCATCTCTTGAATTGTGTTTTACTTTAGTGCTAACTTCTAGTTCAAAATTTTATTCATTTCCGCGGATTGTCAAAGCCTATTATTAAGAATGGAACAAGTCTAGTGAAGTATAAAATAATTGCCGAATATCATCTCCAATATATAGAATGCTTAATTCAAGTCATTTACATTGCAGGATCAGGACTTGATATCCACAACTATTAGTAGTGCAAAACTCCATAACTTCCATATTCTCAAATATATCTATGAATAGTTCTCAATAAACTATAGGAATGTAGTCTCTTATCTATTAGTAATTATGTGATATCCCACCTACGGTTTATCGAGGACATAGTAATAGATAGAAGGATATGCAAGTTGCATATTATGATAGGCGATTAGTACGTAGTTGAGTGTAGTCTAACTTTTCAATACATACTTTGCATAGCATGGAAATAGCTACAATTGAATGAAACTATTGCCTTTCCCCCATTGAAACATTGTTTGAAGTATCCATTGTAAGAGTAATTGATGAAGTTATGTATAAATACTATTAACTGAAATACATGAGGAAAAGAATTAGTATGCAAAGAAATTTCTCATCAAAAGATTTGTAAGAACATCTATATTCAAATAAAGAAATGGGAAATGACATATTACATCAAAAATATTATAAGTCCTCATTTTACTTCAGGACAGATCAAGGACACATGCCTGGTGCTATTCATTCTTTTTGGGAGTTTCTAAGACAATGGATCTAACGACAACATGTTTTGAAAATTTATTGATAAATATTAATCCAACCTAAAACTTAAATGAACAAGCTTTCATAATAAGTCATTCGGATAATAGATACCAAAACATTTGGTAAAAAAAATAGGAGGATACACAAATACATGTAAATATTTATAAGAAACTGGAAAGTTGTAAATAAAAAGGGTGAAAAATTACTACTCTTAGTCACAAGTTCATATTATAGCAACAAACATTCTGCAACTCATCCGCATAATGCATGCAAAATGGTTGGTCTGGAAAAGTTGATGCAACGACATTAAGTTGTTGGTTAACTTTTTGTCTGAGTTGATAAATCACAAGATCAAAATAAAAATACAAGGATTATAACATTAATATCATAAATATCATTAAAGATGATCGAAAATATAACTTCCATTCTTGGCAACATGGAATGGGGACGGGGAAACATTAGTTCAAAGCTAGACGAAAGAAAATTAAGAATGTCATTAAAGAATACTCAACACTTTATCAATGTAGGGTACTTTAGAGAAACCTCTTGACCTGCTTTTATAGGTAATTTCCAATAAAGAGAGAGCTTTCTTTAGTGGAAATTCACCTATAAAAAATAGGTCAAGAAGTTTATCAAGTCTTGAGTATTCTTACATTCCTAATTCTCTTTTGTCTAGCTTTGGAAGAATGTTTCTCCGTCCCCATTCCCCTGTTGTCAAGTATGTCAATTCTCGATTGGTGTTTAATAATGATGATATTAAATATCACGATCTTTTTATTTTTAATTTAAATTTTTTGAATTATCAACTAAGATAAAAAATTGACCAACAACGTACCTAACATTTTTGCATCAATTTTACAAGACAAACCATCTTTCATACATTGGGCTGGTGATTTCTACGTAACTAGATGTATTGCTATTGTTGATGAATTTGGTGGGGTCTAGGGGTTAATAATTTTTACACTTTTATATCATTTTTCTATATAATTTTTCTTTGTTTTTAACTTTTCTTTGTAATATATATGTGTGCGTGCATGTGTGTGTCTCTTTTTTTGTCTTATCAGATGTTTGATATCTATTTTAGATTTAAATTATATTTATACATATCTATCATACAATTTCTCAATGTTTTATTTAATTAAAATGATATAAAAGTTTATTTGCTTTCAGTTTTAGGTGTTAAAATTACTTAATATGAGTAATAACAAATAATTAAATTGCAGTTAAATGATAAATCATATATTGGTCAATAACAAATATAACTCTTATTAATTTCATTACATTTTTACTATACAAAATCAGAAGTCACATCCATAATTATTTACTAGGTGCTAGTTCTAAGCAAATAATGTTATGTTCTAAGAAAACTTTTATCCATTCGCCATAGCTTTGGCGAAAAATCAAACCAAAAGATATTTCTTTATTGTATTTAAAAAGAAAGATATTCATTCAATGACGAAATATTTAAGTTGCATTTCTAGTTTCTCATATTTTTGTTGTAAGAATTGGTATGCAAAGAAATCGATGGCACAGATCTATGTAGAAGAAATAAGTTTCTCATCAAAAAGAGTATGGTTAAGCCTACTGTTTGTGACTACATTAGATATTGATTAAAGATTTGATGTTGATGTACGTACTGTCCTTTTTTAGAGCTTCCACTTTTTATGACACAGATTTGATGATAATCATTCTTTTGAGGAGTTTCTTGCTAATGGAGCTAGCGACAATATGTTTTTCAAATTCATTGAATTATCATAAGAGACATTTGTTTCCTGAGAACAATAAAAACTAAGATCAGTATAAAGAACATCATTATTGTCCTTTTAATATTCATCATTAAATATATAGTTTTAAGATATCAATTAAATCACAATTAACTTGAATATATGAAACTGAAACATCAAAAACTTTGAACAGACTATGTAATTAAATTCATAGGCTCAATTAATTACATTTGCTTTCAAGTCCATATCAAAAAAATTATCAATTCACTTAAAAGATTCAATGCAGTCACACAAATATTACAGCTCTAATGATAGAGAGCATGGCTTGCATATATTAATAACACAAGTAATTTTTCTATATATGTTATTGTTAGGTATCTATTGTTTATTTTTCTATATATGTTCTAACTCAATTTAGAACTATTGAAGTATGATTACGAATTCACTGAATATGCAAACCAAATAGAGAGGCGAAAATTTGAAACCAAGTAAGGATTCACTTTCATATAGGTTTATCTCTTTTTTATTAAATCTCAATAACAAATTCTTGCAAACACTCATTCAAATTTGGAAACAAAATCTAAGAGTCCCTTTACCTAAAAGTTAAATCTCACCAACACAATTTTTGTAGCTATGAAAGAACCTAAAGCCCAAAATTCAGACGATATATCATCTGGAAAAAACCGAAGCTCAAATAGCAATCAATAGCAAACAACCAAAAAAAGACATAAAAACTAAGCAAAGCAACACAATTTGAGATTCGAGATAAATTCATCACACAAAAAAAAATGGAGCAGATATATACATGGAAGAAATAGAAAGGGATTATCAGAGAAACGGTGCAATCTGTCAATAGAGTTCCTACACCAGAATAATAGCCATCTGCAACTACGATCAAAATTCTCCTGCCTGAAGCAACCATGTCCACCAACATTTATGATAGAGATTATAGTGTTGCGGGTTATTTAGGGTCGAATCATCATGGTAAAATGGTTTGATATAGCCTTATATATAGAGAGGTGTTAAAAAGGCTGTCCCAAACCTCACGTTCCAAGAAAGGGCTATGGTGGACCGGTTTATCATTTTGAAAAGACTGAAACTGCTTAACTCAAACCAGCTCTAGAAGGGTCGAGAAATGGGGCGAGCTAGCCCTTCTTTTTTTTTCTTTTTTTTATTTTCAAGTTTATAATTTTATAACATTAAGAAAAATGAGAAGATTTTAAAATAAAATATGTCAAACAATCGTTTTATTTCAATAACACTAGCAAAAAAATCTAGTACAATTAGCATTTATCTTGCATACCGAATACGCGAGCGAGATAAAAGTGTGACAAACAAGATGGGAGGGAGGCAAGGCCGCAATATTTATCTATGTATTCTAAATATATGTGAATCTACTTCCATACAGTGTATATAGAACAATGCATGTGTATTTTGAGCCCTTCTATTTGCGTGATATAGCCTTATACTTGTATGTGTTTTTGTTGTGAACCCTTCTATTTACTCTTTTATTATAAGAACTCATCAAACCTCAATATTTCAATCTTATTTTTAATTTGATATTGTTCATGTTGCACAAACACTTATACATTGGCTAAACAAAAACATCATTTGATTCATTTAGGAATATTTCAATCACGTATAAAATGACTAGCAGGAGAAAGAAAACTAAATTTTCATAGTTCATCTAGATATGTCTACTTTTGTTTGCAAAGGGCGTAATTTTTTCCATTTTCTCACGAGATCAGTTCCTCTGCGATTCCCCCCCCCCTCTCCAACAAGCTCAGTTCAAGGGCATTTTATCTTTGATATGCATTATAAGTTTCTTGAATTTCAAGTTATGTTAGTTCGTATGTCTTTTTCTTTGTCTTTTTATATTTTTTTGATTTTGGGGTTGGGTGTCATTTAATTTTCTAAATTTTTTGGAGATTTTATTTTGATTTGTGTATGATGTTAGTGCAATATGGTTGTGTAGTGGGTATTATGACTTCAATAGAATAATTCGTAAATTCGAATAAATTTAGGATTTATTCTGAAGTCTCAATTTAACTAAATTATTATTATATTCATCAATTGTTATATAATATATATATATATATATAGATTAATATTATATATATATATATATCTATAATTATAATATATCTATCTATATATATATGTAATCCCCGTAGCCAAAACAGACCAAAAAATAGTTTTTTCAGAACATCTGCAGCTGCTACCTAACGGTGCTCGACGGAACGTAGCCTGAACAAACTTCCTTCCTGCACAACGATGAGGATTTGAACTCCCAAAAATTTTCAGCTAGAAAATTTATGATGTCTTGGCGACGGATGGATTTACGGTCCATAGGTCAACAAACGAGGTCTGGTAGTCCTGCCGTCGATCAAGAACCCTTCAACCAACCTCTGAACAAGATCTATGAATGACCAGCATGGTTCGTTATGTTGGACCTACGGTCCCATAGTCTGACCAAGTTTGAAAAATTTTCAACCCAATTTAACGGGAACTGTAGTGGGTCCCACTCAAATGATCATACTTTAGCACAAAATGAATTAGTTTCTCTTCCATGACCTACACCTATAGATATTCAATTCTCTTTCCTATGTCACCACACCTTTCTAACATCAGACCTCCGAGTAATAAGTTATGCCCATTTTGAGTAAAGGCCTGTCGAATAGACCCTTACGACTGACCAAAACCGATGGAGCGTCGGGCGTAACATGGACCTCCGTCCTTGCCTCGGGAGGCCTGACAACAAAAACCTTCCCGGGGTATTTTTGACCTTTCCCACTACCTTTAAACCCATAAAGTTACGTCGTTTTGGGCCCTAATCATCAAATTTTAGTCATTTAAGATTAGAACATAATTAAAACATTCAACATCAAATCATTAATCAAACTAGAAATTAGAAGGAAGAGAGGCCAAAAAAGCTCAGAAACCCTAGTTCAAGAACGCCCAAAATCCAGCTGTTCCAGCCCCAAAACTTAAGTATTTTTTCCATGGATTTCATCCATCAGAAAATATGCAGGATTTCAGTTAGTGGGTTTCCTTTCACCTATTTGGGTCTTTAGTTTCAGTCAGTTATTTGATTTCTCTTAGCATGATTAAACCTAGGTTTCTAGACTTGAATATAACTTCATGAATTTATTATAATATATGTTCCAAATCAGATTAATCATTTATTACTCAGATTATCGCATGATTTCAGAATCCTAGCTTTGTATTTCTTTAAGCTTTTTGAATTAACAAACAAGTTAGGTCATAGATTTTTAGCCCTACTAACTTCAGATATACATTCCTCCGTTATAAATACATGATTACAAGATTAATTGTGCATCTCAGTTTGCATGTTCACTTTTGAGATATCTAGTATTTCACAGAAATTAGATATACCAATAGTCCCAGAACTACTGACCGATAGTTTTAAGTCCCCTTTGAGGGCAATCAATTAAGTGATCCTCCAGTAATTGTGCCTTTTATACTTTACAGGGTATATTGGGTCCTCTCGATGGGGCGTATACATCGGACTCCCCATTTAGCTCAATTTGGTTTTGTATTATCGGTTATAGTATCTTTCCCATAATTCATTCAACAATCTCTGCATTGACCATTTATCATTATATTCAGTAAATTCAAAGTTTAGCGTGTTATAAATTGTTTCTTTCATCATTAGGTCAGAAATCCCGCAACCACTCACGTTCGATTATTATACGGTTTTTGTGCTGTTCAGTTATGTTTTATTTCATCTTTAACTCATCCGTACATGTCAGACCTTTCAAGTAACTGATGCATACGTGCGCTCCATCTTCTCGTGATGTAGATATCAGCATCCAGATCAACCATCATAACTTGCCGATCTTCCATCTCCAACAACAGAATTCAGTGTGAGTCCTCATCCTCTCAGGACAACAGTCATGGGTGTCATTTCAGTCTTTGTCATTAGTTTCAATTTTTTGCGAGATCTAGCTGGGGGCGCTTTGTCCTGGTTGTCTCGTCCAGTTTATAGGCGTATTTCCGAACATATCGTTTTAGTATTGAGTTAATATTTTCTTTTAATTAAACTCATTTTTTTTCAAATATCCCATTTTTATAGAATATTGAGTATTCCCATATTTTCATTTTAAGTATGAATTAGCTTCCGCAAACATTTATTATCTTTAAGTATATCTGATCAATGCTCGCAGGGTTAGCTTTGGATCACTGGTGGCCTAGGTTCTGTCCCGCATCTCGGGGGTTGAGGGCTGACACCTTGTTACATTATAAAAATAGGGATTTTTTCTGTTCTTATTTTCAAAATTAGAATATTTTCCAAGTCAATAACAAATTCACTAATAATGTTACCTTGTTTTTCTTATCACTAATAGTCCGTGTAAGTAAATAATTGCCATAATGTGGGCACTTCAAATTTTTATATTATGGAGGTTGTTATTGTATAGATCTTGAAGATCAGCTAATGCAACCAAAGGAACATCTGAAACTTTAAACGATTAATATAGATGTATATGAGTTGGACATCATATTGCTTCGTAAATTAGCACGGGGAAATAAATGCTGAATATGTGGAAACATTTGATGTAGAATAAACAGGAATGGTGGCTATTAAATATTAATACTGATTTGTTGTTTTGAAATTCTTAATAATTTGAATGATTTATATTTTTGGATGTATCAAACTAATTTACCATTAGTTCTTGAGGAGCTACTAGTATTGCGTAACGCTAATAATGATATTTCCTCATCATAAAAAAAGATAATGTTGATGTGTCCTCCTCCCAAAAAAATATAAAGCTGGTGTGTCTTCATCTCAACCATTTAATCCAATGAAAATAAAAGTTTAAATAAAAACAGTACCTTAGAGTTAAGGACTAGTCTCCTAGAGTAAATGTAGAGTTCCATTTTGATTCTGATTCACTCTATGATGTTGACGAGCTTTCTTCCAAGAACTTGAGAGAGAATTAGAGGGGATGAACTTGGATGTGAATTAAGGATTTGATAGAAAGAAAGAGTTAGGTAGATTTAGGGATTGAGAGGTAACTATAGGTCTTAGAATTAGGTCAAATGATATGTCATAGACATTAAATACATAGAAAAAGACGCAAATACTTTAAGGAATTAACTGGCGAAAGTGATCTATGATTATGACCTAAGCTTACGTAAGACCTGTTCTATGTGATCGTTACTAGTCAACCGTATAGACCCACTGACGAAATTCATCCTCCCACTTTTTCATTTTCACGCACCTTCAAACGATTTGTCCAATTTCCTACGACTTAAACAACCAATTTATAGATCCCAATTTCAAGCACGAAATTCACTAAGCCTATATTCCTTCTATGGAACACATATATGACCCATATGACTGACTACATCTCGACCTATTTATTTGTAGGTCCAACATCAAAGTCTCAACATTTCTAAAACTCAACTCAACTACATTCTTCCTATGACTCGTAGGACTTCTTAAATAGGTTCAAATATTAATTATTACAGTTAAAACGGTTACAAACAAGTGGATTTCACAATTTAGGAAATATTAGAGGTGACCTATCTAACATTGAACAAAAGGTCGATGCACATGCAGTTTCGATTAAGCACTTTGAGATACAGATGGCTTAGTTTCTAATACTGTAAACCCTCAACAACATGGAACTATTCCTAGAAACACTATCCAGAATCCTAAAAATGATTGGCATTGAATGTCAATTACGACTCGAGGAGATAAGAAGACCATTTATCCACCTATGCCGTCCAGGGTAGAAGATGATATGAGAAAATACGATGAGGTAGTAGAGGATCGTGGAGAGTTGGATGACAAAATGGCTAAAGAAGAAGAGGTCTCTCAGAAAGTGGTCCCCATTCCTAGACCTCCACCACCATTCCCTTAAAGACTAGTAAAGAAGACTTAGGATGATAAATACCGGCAATTTATGATTATGTTGAAACAGTTTTCATTCAATTTCCCTTTGATTGAATCTTTGAAACAAATGTCTGGTTATGCTAAAGTTATGAAGGATATGGTGACAAAGAAAATATCGGTGAGTTTTAAGAATGATGAGAGAATGCAGTATTGTAGTGTTATTGCTACACGGTCTCTTGTGCAGAAGAAGTAAGATCCTGGTGCTTTTACTATTCCATGCATGGTAGCATTGCTAAAATTTGCTAAAGCGCTATGTGATCTAGGTGCTAGCATAAATCTTATGCCTCTGTCCATTTATAAGAAGTTAGGCTTAGGTGACCCAAAGCCTACTATGATGCAGTTAGTGATAGTTGATCGAACAGTGAAGAGTCCCATTGGTATACTCCATGATGTGCTTGTGAAAGTGGAGTCATTTGTATTTCCTGCCAATTTTGTGATTCATGACTATGAAGTTGATTTTGAGGTCCCCATAATTCTAGGGAGGCCATTCCATGATACCAGGCATACATTGGTTAATATGGAAAAGGTCAGATAAAGTTTAGGTTGAATAATGAAGAAGAAACTTTAAATATACATAGGTCCATGAAGTAGAGTGATGAGATCCAAAAGGTATTTGTTATATCCTACAGAGTTGAGATTATCTCTGATGTAAAAATGGAAGAGCTATTAGTTGTAAAGGCATTAGCTGCAGTGATTATGAACTTTGATAGTGATGGTATTGAAGAGTATTGTTCTTTGGTGGTTGCACTTGAACGAAATGAATATAGGTCAAAATCAAAGAAATTAGAGTTACATACGAAGCATCGTGAGTCTCCACCCTCAAAACCATCTATAGATGAAGCCCCAAAGTTAGAGCTTAAGGCTCTACCGCCTCATCTGAGGTATGTGTTCTTAGGTAGAGGTGACACTTTGTCAGTGATAATGGCAGCATATTTGAATGAGGCACAAATGGAGTACTTGGTTGTAGTATTTAAAGGGTTTAAGGGAGCCATTGAGTGGACTCTTCCGGATATTATTGGTATCCCACCCGATATTTGTTCCCACAAAATCCAACTCATGACTGATCACAAACTGAGTATTGAGAACCAAAGAAGGTTAAACCCACATATTCAAGAGGCACTGAAAAAGGAGATCATCAAGTGGTTGGATGCCGGAGTCATCTACCCTATTGTGGATAGTAGTTGGGTGTGTCTTGTTTAGTGTGTACCTAAAAGGGGTGGGATGACAGTGATGCCCAATGAGATGAACGAGCTTGTTCCAATACGGCAAGCGAATGGATGGAGAGTTAGTATGGACTATCAAACGTTTAATGCTTGGACCGAGGATGACAATTTCCTCATGTCCTTTATGATCAAATGTTAGACAGACTGGTCAAAAAAAGATGGTATTGTTTTCTTGATAGCTATTTGGGTTACAATTAAATCTCTATTGCCCTAAGGATCAAGACAAGACTACTTTTACATGTCCTTCTAGAACATTCACCTTTAAAAGAATGATGTTTGGGTTATGCAATACATCTACGACGACCTTCCAACGTTGTATGATGTTGATATTCTATAATATGGTGGAGGACACTATTGAGGTGTTCATTGATGATTTCTCTATAGTAGGAGACTCCTTTGATCGGTGTTTGGGTAAATTGGTTGAGGTACTCAAAAAGGGGTTAAGATTGTAATTTGGTTTTGAATTGGGAAAAATGTCACTTTATGGTAAAAGAAGGTATAGTGTTGGGCAATCACATCAAGGAGAAGGGGATAGAGGTTGATCGAGCTATAGTGGAAGTGATAGAGAGGCTCCCTCCACCCATCTCTGTAAAATATGTGAGAAGTTTTCTTGGATATGTGGGATTTTATGGAGGTTTATTAAAGATTTTTTCAAAAATTTCACATCATTTTTGCAAACTTGTCGAGAAGGAATGTAAATTATATTTTGATGAAGTTGGAAAGTTGAATGAGAAGTTGATATCCGCGCCCATTATTATTTCCCTATATTGGAGTGAGTCATTTTAGGTGATTTATGATGCTAGTAGGGTTGCTATTTGTGTGGTATTGAGACAGAGAAGGGAAAATCCTTCACCCTATTTACCATGCAAGTAAAGCTCTAAATGAAGCTCAAAAGAACTACACAATAATTAAATAAGAGCTTCTTGCGGTGGTGTTTGCATTCAAAAAAATTCGCTCCTATTTTTTTGACACGAGGGTTATAGTTCATACAGACCACTCATCGCTGAGGTACTTGATGGCGAAGAAGGATGTGAAGCCAACGTTGATTAGGATGGAGTAATTTCTGCAAGAGTTTGATTTTGAAGTGAAACATAGAAAGGGGACTGAGAATCAAGTTGGCAATTACTTGTGTAGGTTAGAGGATGAACCTATGCTTGAAATAGAAGAAAAGACGAAAATTGATTATGCATTCCCAGATGAACATGTCTTGGCTGCTTCTCAAGATTTGGTCCCATAGTTCACATATTTTGCAAATTATCTGGCCAGTGATATAATTCCATCGGACTTGTCTTTCTATCAGAGGAAAAAGTTCATGTTTGATGTGAAGCAATTCTTTTGGGATGAGCCTCACTTATATCGGAGTTGTGCAGATGGGATTATTCACTGTTTTGTACTAGAGGTTGAGATGTTGAGTGTTTTGGAGGCATATCACTCTTTGCCTGTGGGTGGGCACCATACTGGTATTCGGACTACCATAAATTCTTGCATTGTGGGTACTATTGAATATCCATTCACCAAGATTCTCACGAGTATGCCAAATCGTGTAATTTGTGCCAAGAAGATAGAAGGATCTCTAAAAGGCAAAAGCTCTCTTTAAATCCTATTCTGGTGTATGAGTTATTTGATATATGGGGCATTGATTTTATGGTCTCATTTGTGAGTTCTCATGGGATGAAGTATATACTTGTGGAGGTTGACTATGTGTCAAAATGGGTAGAAGCAATAACACTTCCTTACAATGAAGGAAAGAGTGTCACCGTATTCTTGAAAAAGAATAGCTACTCCATATTTTGCACAACCTAAAGTCATTATTAGTGATGGTGGCTCTAACTTTTTTAATAAGTTGGTCAAAGGTCTATTGGATAAATATGAGGTTCTCTATAATGTGGCTACTCCTTATCATCCACAGACAAATGGAGAAGTTGAGGTCTCCAATTGAGAGATCAAGCAAATTCCGGCGAAAACGATTAATGCTAATAGAACAGATTGGTCAAGGAGGTTTGATGATGCTCTTTGGGCCTACCGCACTGCATACAAGACTCCCATAGGTATGTCCCCATAACAACTCGTATATGGGAAGACTTGTCATTTGCCGGTCGAATAAGAACACAAAGCAATGTAGGCAATGAAGAAACTGGAGATGGATCAAAAGAAAGTGGCAGAACAGAGACTAAATGGGTTAAATGAGTTTGATTAGTTTTGCTTAAGGCCTATGAAAGTTTAGCCATCTACAAAGATAAGATGAAGAATTATCACGACCAAAGAATTGAAAAACAAGAATTTTTGGTTGCTCATTTGGTGCTTCTATTCAACTCTAGACTACGCTTGTTTTCGGGCAAACTCAAGTCCAAGTGGATAGGGTCATTCCTCATCACTAAGGTGTTTTCCCATTGAGCGGTTTAGTTGGAGAATAAGAAGGGCACAAAGTTCATAGTCAATGGGCAAAAGATTAAGATCTAGCCGGGGCATGCGGAGAGTGTCCATGAAGTTGTTGAGGCCTATCACCTTGATGAAATTTGAGTAATCAAGAAGCATGTGTTGTAGAGCGACATTAAATCAAGATCTTATTAGGAGGAAACCCATGGTGTATCACTCTTAGCCACAATATTTTTTTCTTTTCTTGTAGAACTTTTGCTCTTGGTTCACATTTGTTTTTAATATTATTTCATTCTTGCGTGTGTTCTAGTTTTGTCTAGAGATTAGTCTAGGGTCCGTGTCTCAAAAGTTTCTAGAAAAATACAAAAAGAATGGCTTAGTAGGTGTTACATGTGTAGGGACCAAAAAACAATCTGCAGAAAATAGTCTGGTGCATAGGTCTACGGACCGCATCGATGGGTCGTAATTCCATCGATGTACCATCGATGGTGTTCGTAGATCCCAGGTATGTCTGTTAAATTTTCTAAGTCAAGACTAAATTGACGGTCCCAGTCTACAGATCGTCAACTAACCTTCGGTCAGTCGATGGGGTTTCATAGGTCCAAACTGCCAGCGACCTAACCCGACCCGCCCGGTAATATTAAAGGACATAACGGTTCATATTCATTCTCACCTTCAAATTCTTTTAGAATTCCATTTTAAACCCATTTTTCTTCCTTTATTTGTTTCCTATAAAACTAACTATCATACCCCCATATTCCATTTCACTCCCAAATCAGAATCCGTCAAAATCCCCACGCTTCCTGTTCCACAATTCTTTTTTCTCTCTATTGTTATTCAGTCGGTGATCGAGTTCGGGTGCGTAATATAATTCTTGAAAGTTCATATCACAACCACATCACTTTGAACTAAAGGTATTTCGATTTCCTTTAAAATTTGAATTCTCATTCATAGTTGTTTACAGAAATCTTGATGTGGGTCTTTACTTTGGAACTAAATTAACTGAAATCGCATGCTAAAACTTGTGTAGTACGTCCCTCGGAATGATAGAGTGAGGGTGTGTTGCCTTGTAATCTGTATAAAATATGTGTATTTTTGTAGTTTTTGCAATTATGACCTAGGGTTTCGTACTGTTGCTGAAGTTTGTATGCAAATTATTTGAAAACAAAACTCTAGGAAAGACAACATTGTCTTTTGGGTGTTAAAATTGCATGTCTAAACTTGAGTGTGTCAAAAGTTGTCCAAAATTGGACTTTGAAAAAAGGCCTGAAGTCTATCTTAGGACAAAAGCACGAAACCCCATCGATGGACCGTTGATGGGGTCCATCAATTGAACCAAACTTAAAATATCAAAGTTTAAAATGAGGGATGTGGACTACGGACCGTTTTGCACAACCATCATTTCTATCAGAGATTTGTTTTCACTAACTTCTAAAATAATTCTAAGTGTTAGACAAAGGATTGGATTATGGTCTATCAGTTGATCGACGGGTCGTTCTGCACGTCCGTCATTTCGATCTGAAAAGTATGATTTTTTTTTCTAAATTAAATAATTGTATGTGTCAAACGACGGACCCTATTGACAGACCGTCGATTGATCGATAGAACGTCGATAGTGCCCGTCGACCTAAATTCGAAGAACTAAATTGTGTTGTTATTTCTTATCTTTTCTTCGCCCTGTGTGCTTTGAGTATGTAGTTATGGTGAGTTGAGACTGACAACTACTCTACATGTTCTAATGGCTTTCAAGAAGGACATCGTCTATGACAAGAGGGTCAAATCAAAGTCTATTGCCCCATCTTTTTCGATAATCATAAACTCTGACACTGAGCAAGACCCTACTTACGTACCTTCGGGCGCCACAAACCCGACCATAGTTGCACGAGTCACAAAGGGAACCCACTGCTGCCTGGTCTGATGAGAAGCACACACTGACCGGTTCACCAACCGGGGTTGGTTTTAATTCTGAAGGGGACTCCGCATCTGGGTCCGATTCTGCTTCCGCCTCCAAGTCGACAAAATATTCTGGTTCGAAGGCAGCCACTGTCTCCGGTTATGCTTCTCATGGAGCCACCAGGTCGGAGGGACAAGATTACAAAGTCTTGGTTGATGCAACTACTTGCTAGGATTCTGCACCTGCACCCTGAGAAGATGAACCCGCACATGTTGCTGAGGAACCTAACTGTAGGTGCTTTGATGGATAATATATGGTGAACAGAGATGCCAAAATGTTGAATGAGAAGAGGTTAATGACTCGTCTAGTTACAGTGGAGCGCTGAGTCCTTACGGGTAGTTTGCACACAGTCGCGAAGGTGCATAAATTGTTCAACCAACACAGGTTTGACTTGATAGCGTGGGATTGGGGCTTCTACAATGAGGAAATAGTCAGGGAGTTCTATGCTTCCTATGTTACTACTCTCTGAGGGTCCCTTGACAGGAGGGCAAGGCATGACAAACATGATCCTCTCACATATACACTAGTCCGGGGTTTTCGAGTGGATATATCAGAGTCTACCATCCCCCAATTCTTATAAATCACCACCACTAACTCATAGGTAACGCACAATACCGCAAAAGTTGACTATCGGTAGCAAGTAGTACAGAGTGCTGAGTTCGATAGGAGTATTGAACATCGAGAAGAAATAAAGAAGTGGTTGGCTCAGTACCTGGCCACAGATCGTAAGAGGGCAGATTGGGTTATGGACCTTAAAGGGTTAATCAAGAAAGCCACCCTAATTTTTGCTGCAAAGTTCTTCTGGATGATAGTACAACATACGTTGTAGCCCATTCAAGAGGATAATATGGTAGCGTGGGACAGGGCAGTGTTGGTAGCACAAATGGTAGCGGGACTAGGATTGATTTTGTGCGGCTGCTTATTTTGATGATTCATGAGAGGTCTTTCAAGGCCTCCACTACCTATCCCTTTGCGTGTTTAATCTTCCTTCTTTGTAGGGAGGCCAGGATACCCATTTTGCATTCTAACACACTACGTCATCCGGCTGGGACAGTAGATACAGGTCTCATCAGGGATGAGTCCAGTGTAACGGTTTCACGAATTTTGTTAAGACAATGGATTTAACCCAAGGGTCTGATCCTGCAGGATCTGAGCCTTCTCTCACCACCCCGGCTAACTCCATTCATGCTACTAGAAGGCCCCCCAGCTCATCCCAATCCACACCGCCATCTGCAGCACTGGTTCTTTCTTTAGTGCATACAAAGTTAAGCAAAGATGGCCACATCCTCCACTCATTAGCCTGTGATGCAGATTACATTGTTGAGATCCAAGGGATGCGAGTTTTGAGAAGAGGGTGACATCACATCACATACAAGCAGAAAATTCAGGTGGTCCACCAACGCCTAGTTGGTGTCTAGCTTAATGTACTTGTATGACCAGCCCACATGATAGACCTCACTACTCTTCAGTATACGATTGCTAGTTTGCGTGTTGATGTAGATGTTATTATGGAGAAGATGGGGACTGAACCAAAGAGTGCGCCCATCGAGCTAGCAGAGGACATAGTGCTCAGCGCCTTATTTCAGCCCTTTGCTGAACCATGTGATCATACTAAGAGGCACTGCTCTAGATGCACTACTGAGGCAGGTGATAATCCCCATGCGAGGACGAGAGAGATGAAAGACCTCGAGGCTGCTAAGAGAGCCTCTTCGGTGGGTGAGGAGGCCCACCAAATTAGGGAACGAGGGATGGTTGTTGGGGCATCTAGTTCCATACTAGTTGCCGGTGAAAGGAGCACCACTGATGGTGCAGAGATTGATGTGGGCACAACTGAGGGTGACCCAAGTATTGATGTTGCTGGTTCTGGGAAACTAAACCCTCCCACTTGTTGAGAGATAGTAGGCTCTATGCGCCTTACATTTGCTTTACCTACCACCATGTACTTATGATTTTTTATGCATTGGGGACAATGGCATGCTCTTTTTGTCGGGGTGGGGTAAAAGAAAAGTTAGTGTTAAGGTTAAGCCTGAGTAGCCTAACTCAAAGTCCTCGCTTGGGGTTTTCTTTCATGTGTTCTTTTACCTCAATAGACTTATTAATTTTTTGTTGAATCGGCATGCCGTTATTTGTACAAAGTATAAAAGCATCAAAAGAATAAAGTATGATGGCTAAAAATAAATGATATCCCTTCCTATATAGTGCTTGTATTAATAGGTTAAAATGAGTTTAATGTGTTGGATCTAAGCATGACATAGATAGGAACCCACTGCATGACCCTCTACTTACACCTAAACTGGGAAATTTTACAATCTGATAGTGTAATGAGGTGTTGAGAGAGTGTGAGGATTTTGGAGTGTTCAACAGTTGGTACGTAGCTAGAACTTGACCGGTTAGTCCTATAAAGAGAATCTATGTTAGAAGACTATGAAAGGATCATAGGCCCTTGTTCGAATTAGCAAACATCTAGCCTAAAATGAAGTTAACCAAAAGAAAGTTTTATCCCCTTTGATCCAAATCTATTGAGCCTGTAATAGACCTATTCTTTTTATCACCAAATCACCTTCCTAGGGTTTACTTTTTTGGCACGGTCTCTCCTTGGACATGCGCACCTTGACTTAGGCCAAAAGCCTAAGTTGAGGGTGGCTAATGCTGAAAATAACATCGTCTTTTCCCTAACCCAACTTTAGGTATTGTGCATCTCAACTCATAGAAAATCCATGAGTTAAGGGTGTCTATAATTAGTGAGGGCCAGGATATGGTATGAAAAGAGTTGAATTTTTAAAAAGGAGAGAGAAAGTAAGCAAAAGATGTGACTCGATGAAATTATCAATTTAATGAAAAGGAAAAGAAAAGTAAAAGAAAAGATTTTGAAAATAAAAAGTTTAAAAAGAAGAAAAGTACGGCGTAAAAGATGAAGAAAGAGGTAGGAACTTTAGCGGTATTGTCAATGAGGGGAAAAAGTCGCTAAAATGCACCCATATGTACCATACCTGAGTATGAGACTACATTACAAGCCAAGAAAGTCCTACCGTGATCCTAGAGTCTAATGTGGTGAACCTAATCATTGAAAATAAGGGCAAGCCTACGGCAACGAGTACAAACTATGTTTGAACTTGTTCTTGAGAGTGAGTAATGAACAAATGTCCTTGTACCCATACTTAAAATCAGTGTGCAAAAAGTAAGGATTTATTTTGAAGTGAGGGCACTAGTTGCAGTGTTGGAAAGTTGGTACCTTGGTGAAAGGCAAAATAGTAGAGGTGTCTGTGCATGGTGAGTTTGTGTCATGATGTGATTCACATGATTAACTTGTCGAACCTGAGAGCGTAAGCCTACAATAAATCAAAGAAAGAGTTGGAATCGATAGACATGTGATTACGAAAGCTTAAAATAGCAAACGTTTGCACAAATGATGTTTTGAGTCATAGTGTGTCGCTTGAGGATAAACAATAAATTTAATTTGAGCATGTTGTGGTATCGTGGTTTCACGATGCTTTCAATGCATTTTTCTTAAGAGTTATGTGTGTCTAGACCCATTTTGTTGTAGTTTTAACATGTCTTTGTGTTTGTTTTACAGGAAAGATGTTCAGCGTCAAGATGAGGAAACAACTGGAAAAAATATATAACAGTACTTACAGAGACCATCGACGGTCCATCATTTGATCGACGGACCATTGTTGGGAACCGTAGATGACAGCTCGGCGGAGGGGGAGGGGGGGTACTATTTGGAAGACAACTCGTGGAAACTCTGACTAATGGGGGAAAACTACGAAAGGGAAGGAAGTGAAAAAAAGGTTTCAGTACCCGAAGTTGAAAAAATTCTAAGGATAGAGAGACGGAGGGCATCGACGACCGTGCTAATGGTCCGTCGATGATTCAGAGGAGGTTTGATCTGAGGAGAGAAAAATTATTCTAAGTCCTTAATGACGGAAGGAGTGTACAGACCGTCGATTGCTCCGTAGATTGAAGCTGCGTGAACTGAGCAAACTTTCCTTATTTTAATTCCTTTTAATTTAGGACATTGTTTTATATTAATAGGTTCTTGGATGTATTGATAATTCTTTCATTTATAAGTCTTTTCAACGATTGCACGCGTTAGAACTAGTCTTGTTGCTACTTGCTAGACCAAAGAGGTGGTTAATAAGTAAAGAATTATCAACATAGATTTAGTGTAATGTTATCTATTAGGCTAGTGTCAATTGGTGCAAAGTAATAACTAAGTCATACATCGGTTATGATGTCTAATATAAGGTAAAGTAAGGGTTAGTATTTTATACACACCTAGATGGACCAAGGTACGGGGTGAAATTCCCTAGATGTTGGACCAAGGATTTAGAGATACATAACTTACTACTTTACATGCAAAACACTAGGGAAGAATTTTTAATGCTTGGAATACGACATTACGAACCTATGGGAAACTTATATACCGTAGTTAGTTTGACAACTTGATAAAAACTCAATATTTACTTTTGTTTACATTTTAGCTTAGAATTGTTTAATAAATGTGTTCCATGATAATAAAAAAAAATCCCTTTTTTAAATGCTTTTCGAAATACCTTGACTAAATTTTCCTCGTGGGATCGACCCCAACCTACTAGTTGGGTTCTTTACTTAATTAGAATCACTTATACTTCTTTAAGGAGGTGTAATTTGAGTGTATTTGTGCATCAAAGAATATATGTCATGGAACTCGGATTCTAATTTTCTACTAGAAGAAAACTCATGAACTTCACCATTAACTTCTACTGAACAAGCCCGAGGCTGCATACATATTTGCCATCAATACATAGACACTTCTTTCACTTGGATCCAACACAAGCAGATTCTCAGCTGACCATCTGGACAACTCCATGTTCTCGTGGCTCCTACAAGTCGATAACAAAGAACCCCATACGACAGCATTAGGTTCCATCTTCATACTTCTTATAGCCTCTTCACTTCTTTTCTTCAACTATCTGCTCGTGAAGATAAATCGACCATACCCCTAAGTGCCCTGATGATGGTTCAATACCATATTCCATTTTCATTCATTGGAAGTAGTCTTTCGCTTTATCTACCAATCTTGAGTGATCTCACGCGGTTAGTACATCGATGAAACTCACAGAATATTGATTCAAAATAGAGCGTTGTTAGCTTTCACAATAACGTAGTCTGTGATCCTGAGATCCATTGGGGGGGGGGGGGGAGTATTAAGCCAAAATCAAGAGTTCTAAGAAGACAACCCTTTTATTTGAGACCCTCAAAATCTGCCCCGCCATTCACTTTGCGCATTTTGCCATACATGTCTAAACTGGGAGTACACAATGATATTCCACTCCACATTATTCTTCTTAACATACTTAAAAAATCAATTCCCATGTTTCAGTGCTCTACTTCCACAAGCATTCAACAGCCTCACCAAAGTGAAAATTCCCTAGACCTTAATATTTTCCCCTTGCATTGTGCTAAATAATTCGAATGCTTCATTCCACTTCCCATTTCTAACAATAACACTTACCATACTACTCAAGAAAACATTTTTTGTTGGAATTTTACCAAACAAACTTCAAGAATTATTGATTTTTCCCGGTTTATCTAGGCCATTGATCATGGAATTCCAAGAAACAACATCCTAATCTCATCCTCATCAAACAATTTCCATGTTTCAACCAAAAAACCAAAATTTACATATGTATATAAAAGTGTATTTCTTATGAATATATCAAATTCTAGGCTAAGTTTGATTATTCTTCAATGAATTTGAGTGTTCCTCCCCTGTATACATGCAAGTGTATGTGGTCGCACAAGTAATATAGTTTCTTTTGAAATGATTTATAGTTCCCAAAGGACTTATGATCAACTTATATCCACACTTAATTCCACAACTAAAAAGAAAATTAACAATTTCCCAGGTTGGATTTTTTTTTATTAACTAAAACTATTATAGATTGAATTTAAAGTAAACAATGGTGAATGACTTGGATGTATAAGGTTTAGCAATTAAAATAATTCCATAACGACAACTATAATAACTTCACGTTGTTAAATTTATGGTTTATACAGTTATAGTAGTAATATTCCTGGTTAACCACCTCTTGTCGCCTACTTCAGTTAGCTATATAACTACATCATTGAGCAGGGATAAATAAACTAACTGGCGAGTATTTATATTTCATCCTATTATGTAACCAAGCAAGGTGTTCGTCTTTTAGCGTCATTCTTGAACACTAATCGACTCAAGTTAATGATTGATCAAGCTTTCTATATTCTCTTGTCTATCAAACCTCTCATATGGTCAATTCGAGATTAAACACTAAATTTATCCTAGATGGCTAGTTAATAAAATAGTAAAACAAAAATATAAAAGTAATTTGAATTGACAAACGAAGATTACTTCATAAAGCTTCAAATATTCAACAATCAATTCGTAGTTGCATCCCCATAATGAGAGCGTTTAGGTACTCATACTCATACTATTCAAGAAAAGATAATTTTTCATAAATGAATCTGTAAAGTAGAAGAGTTAAGATGATTATAAACTTTATTCTTGCCCTTGCACACTAAACAAAGATCGAACCCCAATAATGGAAGCCCTAGGATCTCTGTGTAGTAGTAGATAAAGTTCAATACAAATCCTATCCAAATTGGACTCCTATTTAATGTTTAAAACTTGGAAACGTCAGAATTCTCTTGGGGCGGCGCGCCTCCATCGGGCCTAAATGCATCTGGCACTCTGCACATTCTTGTGCGGCCCGCTAGCACCGCTCCTCAAAACCATCTATTCCTGTAAGGGTTTGGCGCGACGCGCCGTGCAGAACGCCTCAACAATGGCTCTGAGCGACAAGTGCTGGCGCGGTGCGCCTGACAGTGCACCTCACCTAGGTGCTTCAACACTTAGTCATTTTCACGTCCGTCTCTTCTCCTAATATTTTTCTTTTTCCCATCTCCAATGTCTCCGAGAGTTCCTGAAAACACTAATCATGTGTGTAAGTGCTTAATCAACACAACCAACCACAACATCAAGCTAATAACTAAAGATCGTCCTTAATTAGTACCAAAATATGGTCAATTGTCAATTTCTTAGGCATATAAATACGCCTAAGATGATCACCCCACACTTAGACTTTTGTTTGTCCTCAAACAATCTTTAGACCATCAACTCTATGCCATAACCCCTTGACTTTCTCACTAACCTTAAACTCCACCATACATTTTTAATCATGATCATGAAATATTGATTGGATTCAACACTTTTCCACAAATATTCCAAGTACAACACGTGCTCAAAGAATGACTCCTTTCAGGCTAATGCAGACTCATATCAAACATTGCTAGATAATCCTCCATATGCCATGGATGCCCTCACTTGTTTATGTATTTAGTACAACCTTTTTACTCCAACAATATCACAAACTTCAAGTCCTATTTTAACAACATCAACTCGCACTCCCAAGTGGAATTCTTACTTTCCTCAATATGCCATATGCTTGCCTCTAGTGTATATTAACTATCACATTGTACTTCTCAAGGAATCAAGAGAACTTTCATTTGGTTGTAATGTTGGCTTTAAGTAATGGAAGGATTGTTAGGAATTCATTACAGTGACTACTCCTACTTAATGCACAGTTAATCATATAATACACACCATCCTTCCACTATTCATTTCATCTAATCCACCTTTTATAACTAATTACCCTTCTTGTCCTATTTGCCCTTTTTAGGGAGGAGGGGAGAGGAGAGGATGAGGCAGGAGGAGGCGAGGAGGAGGAGGAGGGGAGGAGGAGGAGGAGAGACGAGGAGAAGAGGGGGAGATGAGTGGGAGGAGGAGGAGAGAGAAATGAGGAGGAGGAGGAGGGGGGGGGGAGTAGAGGATGAGGGATGGGGAGGAGGAGGAGGAGGAGAGGAGGAGGAGGAGGAGGGGGAGGAGAGGGAGGGAGGGAGGAGGAGGAGGGGGAGAGGGGAGGGAGGAGGAGGGGAGGAGGGAGAGGAGGGAGGGCGGAGGAGGAGGAGGGGGAGGATGAGGAGGGTAGGGTCGGCTGAGGAGGAGGAGGGGGATGAGGGAGAAGAGGAGTAGATGTAGGGGGGGAGGAGGAGGAGTAGGAGGAGGATGAGGAGGAGGAGAGGAGGATCGAGGCGGTAGGCGGAGGAACAAGAGGCGGGGGAGGAGGAGGAGTGGGAGGGGAGGGGGAGGAGAGGGGCGAAGGAGGATGGAGGAGTGAGGAGGCGGAGTAAGGAGGGAGGAGGCGGAGGGGAGGAGGAGGAGGAGGTAGTAGCAGGCTGAGGGGGAATGGATGAGAGGAGGAAGAGGAAGAGGATGAGGAGGAGGAGGAGGAAGAGGAGAGTAGGAGGAATAGGGGGAGGAGGAGGAGGAGAGAGGAGGAGAGGAGAACAGCCAGGGGGAGGAGGAGGGGGAGGAGAAGATGAGGAGCAGGAGAAGGAGGAGCAGGCGGATTAGGAGGGGCAGAGGAGGGGAGGCGCAGGAGGAGGAGAGAGGAGTAGATGGAGGAGCAGGAGGAGGAGGAGGACGAGGACAGGACGAAACGAGGACGATGGCGAGGACGAGGACGAGGACGAGGTACTGCAGGACGAGGACGGAGGAGGACGAGGAGGAGGAGAGGAGACTATAATTTTATATTATATTCTTATTGTTATTATTATTATTATTATTATTATTATTATTATATTATTATTATTATTATTATTTTATTATTATTATTATTATTATTAAATAGCTTCATTAAGTCATGAGCCTTTGTTATCCAATCTCGATTCGGGGAAAAAAAAACCCTTTTTCAGAAAGGATCTCACTTAAAGTACATCCAAGTAATAGGAGTTGCATCTGTACCTATATTTCCTTCCAGGAGTGTACCAGATATGAGCACATCCTCAATTGGTATATGATGCCAAACTCAAACTGATCATTCGCAGGACTTGCATTACTCAAAGAATCTTCTGATCCATCCAAGAGAAATAGAAATTATGAGGATACTCATTTTAATTTGTGTGATCCTACGAACTCAGTCGGATTCATCCTAACAAAGACACGAACCGTTGGTGTTGCTGATCCACCATTTGCATTCACAGAAGCATGAATCTGATTGTTCTGGTTGGTCATAATCTTAACCAACATCTTTATGGCATTCCTAAACTCAGCATTGGAGACTTCCTGATCTAGTACTGGAGGAGATGTGTTTGTGTTCCTGGCATTAGTTCTATGGAGAGGCATGATCTGAAATGTAGAACATCGAGTTAGAATGGTACTTGATCATACCTTACGCACGATAAGAATAAAATGAAAGTGATGTTTTAAACTAAAATACTTTGTAGCCTCCCTATCATTAGATGTGGTACACTTCACACCCATGAAAAGGACTCTACTTAGTGCAGTATTTCGGACATCCTAGGACACTTAAACTTAGAGCTATGATACCAAGTTTTGTCACACCCCGAGCTACCTTTAGATGCGGACATGGAACATAGGACTACAAGTGATCCTAAGCTAACACTGCTGGCATTATCATGAGCATATTAAAGATAATAAACTGATGGGAAGCTAAATTATAATTAACATGAAAAAGATAGGAAATACTCATATTAAATAACTGAAATATTTGAAACTGATGAGGTTAATAAAAAAATATATTAACTCAATACCAAGTTGATATCTAGGTTTGAAAATAGCCTCTAACTGACTAGAAAAGCTGGGACAAGCCCCAACTAAGTCTAGAAAAAACTTAAACTAAATGACTAAAGGACTGAAATGAACTCATGACTATTGTCCTTGGATAATAAGGACTCACCATTGATTTTACCGAACTGGAGATCGAGAATCAATCTAAGCGTGGCCTGGATGCTGATAACCTGAACCTATATCAAGAGAAGATGTAGCACACGTATGCGTCATTATTTGAAGGTACTGAGAATGTCGGATAGAGTAAAGTTGAAATAAAACATAATTGAACAAGCACAAAAGAAAGTATAATAATCTGAACATGATATACTAAATTTGAAGCTAACATGATGCAATAACTAAATTTATAACATGCTTGAACTAAATACTAAATATTCTCATAAAAAACGGGGGTTTTTCCCCCATTTTTTTTTTGAAATAGAGTCCGACTAAACTTGCTAAATGTGGACTCTAATGTATATGACCCATCGAGAGCACCTAATATACCCTACCAGAGGTATGAAGGCATGTTGGCGTGATCACTAAACTGATGCCCACAGAGGAGACTTACAACCTACTTGGACAGTAGTTCTGGAACTAATTGGTTTAAGACTGAAAACACGATAGTACAATCGGTATTATATTAATACAGAATGAATTCTGAATTATTAATTATGAGTAAGTTTCTGTAAATACTAATCGTCAAAAATGAACATGCAAACTGAGAATGCAATAATTAACTGGGTTAATGATGCATTCTATAACTAAGGCATGTAATCGAGTAACTATAATATCTTGACCTAGTAGGTGTAATTTAAAGAAAATAAAGAAATACAAAGTTAGGGTTCTAAAATTCATGTAATAATTAGAGTAATAACATGATAATCTGATTTGGAACATATAATTAATAAATTCATGAAGTTCTTATTCAGTTCTAGAAACCCTAGGTCTAATCATGATATGGAAAATAAGAATATGACTGAAAACAAAAGACCTAATGGGTGAAAGGAACCCACTAGTGAAATTCCACATACATGATGATGAAATCCACAGAGAAATATTTAAATTTTGGGGCTGGAACTAATGGAACCTTGCTGCATTTTTTAACTAGGGTGTTGGACCTTTCTCTCCTTTATTGCTTCTATTTTTCTATGTTTTATATTAATGATTGACTTAGGTAATTTTTAGTTATGTTTATAGGCATAAACTGATTAAAATATGATGATTTAGGGTCAAAATAACGTATCTTAGGGTTTAAATGAAGTGGGAAAAGAGAAAAAGACCCTGAGTTAATTGTGTCGAACCAAACGATGTCCTGGACTGACGGGCCGTCGTTCAATTTATTGTCCGTTGTTTGGGTCTACTCGACATGTCTTTACTAAATCAGGTATAACTCTTTACTTGGAGGTTGGATTTTAGAAAACTCAGTGGCTATTGGAAAGCTAATTCAATTATCATCGTTTTGATAGATCATGGGACACGTAATTAGTTTTGTTCTAAGAGTTATGACCATTTGAAGTTGACCCTACAACATTTTCCTCGTAATTGTCTTCTAATTTTAACTTATGGTCTATAGGTCCATCTATGGACCATACTGGTGAATCGTGGTTCTTATTAGAGAATTGGTAAATGGGGTCTTGATCGACGGACATAGACTATGGACCGTAGTCTGACCTACTGACCGTCGGCCCGTCCGTCGTTCGACACTTAGTCAAATTTTCTAGGCTGAGTTTTTGGGGGCTTCAGACTTAAACGATGGATGCACTATACGGGCTGTAGATCAAGCTATGGACTATCGATTGTACCGTCAGTTGCACATATAGATTTCTAAAAAAATGATTTCCAGTATTTTTTAGATATGGGATGTTACAGCCGAGTCCTCACGGGGAGTTTTCACACAGTCCCCAAAGTGCATAGATTTTTCAACCGACACAGATTTGACTGGATGGCACGAGATTTGGCCTCCTATAGTGAGGAGATAGTTATAGATTTTATGATTCCTATTTCACTACTCTGCAGGGTCTTTTTTTTTTTTCTCTTTTTTTCTTATTTAAGGGCGTTGCAAGGCCTTTCTAACAGGCTCATCTTACATTTACACTAGTATGGCATTTCGAAGTGGATATATATAAAAGTCTACCATTAATCGGTTCTTATACGACACCACCACTAGTTTATAGGTAACACATAATATCGCGAATTCGATTATCGGTAGCAAGTTAGTTATAACCGGAATCTAGACCCAAGACGAGACCGGCGTCGTTGACCTCTTAGAGGTTGCAGACAAACCTACATATGTCATCTTTACCTCATCTAGGTTAATTTTTGCAGAAAATTTGAACTTTTTGTTATTTAACATTTGTATAAGACATTCTACATAAACACATAAATGTTCACAATCAACAATCTAACATTAAGATCATCAAATGAAAGAAATAGTTCGAGGAATAAATGTGTACTTGCCCAACGACACCAATACTAAGATTGAAAGGATGAAGTGGGAAATGAAAACATTAGTGGAAATGATCACTTAGCTAAGGCCTATGTAAAAGTAGATAATAAAAGTAGGACAAGCCTCGAAGCATGAATGAAGTCCTTACAAGTGCGAATGGAAGCTCCACGTCCGGATAACTGTAAAGTTGCTTACCGTCGATATAACGTCCACCTGTTCCTGCACCTAAAAATAGATAATGTATGGAATTAGTACACACTTGTACTAAAGTGAGGGTTGGTATATATGGAAGACACATAACCAACGGAAGTGCATGAGTAAGAATAGATCATTTCGAAAAACCAGACTTATGGAAAGTAAAGTCAGTGGAAGGATTGCCAAATTTGGATTAGGAAAGTCAATGACCTGCCAAATTAGGGAAGTCATGCGTTATGAGCTGGAACATGCATCCATCAAATTATCATTTCTTGCAAACAATTGCAAACAACACATAAAATATTTTAACATATCATATCACGTAGTTAAATCATCCTTTCATATGCTACTGAGACCTTGGAATCATGGACTATGACATTATGAATCCCAAATGAGGGCCTCACATATGGGACATCAACTAGGTAGCCTTCTTTAGCAAACACAGAGCTGCTTCATTCATTTCAGTCTGACTTCATTTTTTAATTTTTTCCTATACTAGTGTAATCACAAGTCATACTAGGATGAGTTTAAGACTATATCGGGTGGACTGGCAATGAAAAGAATAATCTAGCGTCATTACATAAGTCTAGCTCACCTCTTGATTTCTATCCTTCACTTGGTACGTCATTTCATTATGTGAATCCTTGGAGTCTGGCCTCATTCATTCTTTGGGAAACTTTAACTGAAACCGAAATAGATAATTGAGAATCATGAAATCCAGTTGTCTCTCTACACACCGAGAAGAGGTGAGAATCAACGGCCAAAGTGACCCAAAACATGCTAGCGGTACATGGGAGCTGAACACCGCTAAAACACTAGATAGGTATGTAGGTTCAATACTAGGAGATATAAGGTGCGACCCAATACCAAATATGCCAGGACATTTCTCATCTCATGAGAAGTATACATGAACTCCCCCGGCCCGAAATACGGCATCACCGCTCATAGTAGCCTATCCATGCTCGTATAAACTTCCATTACATTCAATTCATACATCTGGAAGTTGGGGCTTCTACATGAGGACATCATAGCTCATTAGATAGATTTCTCATCATCATTAGTTAAGTAGGTTAATTTCAATATGTCATAGAGTGTCGTAGAGACTGGTCTCTTCATTACTTACACTCTCATATGTGAGTACGTTTGGTAATATTTACTTAAGCTCATTTGTGATTTACCTCATCTTTCACATTGCCTCTTATCATGTTGTCACCAAATCATTAACTTTAGCCACTTTGCATATCATAAGTACTCACCCCTACAGAATGTTCATTCATCATATCCAATGCACTTGGCCATTAGTGCTGTTTCATACTTCTACTTAAAAACTTCTGGTCTTACATCTTTCATCACATACATCTTAGGTTCACTCTACTTGTAAACTTATAAATAATTATGAGTCAAAGACATACAGCCAGGAGCTTCATTCATAGTTGGTCTAAGTGATTCATTTTACCAAGCCATTATGTGCTACAAGAATCGATACATCTTGTAGATATGACATATATTGATTTTGACCTTAGAGGAAGCATCATTATTATTTGTTTACGCGGACTTATGTGCCAATACGAATTGGGCACGGAACCAGTATTTAAAATCCCTTGAAAAACATTTAATCTATTTTAAAACTTGATAATTGGAATCCATTTTTCAGATTTTGCGGAGACCCTCAATTTCGATTTCCATCAAGCCCATGATCATGTGTTTCCTGTTCTCCTCCCCTTGTTCGTTTTAGGCCAAGGAGTGATTTTCTTTAATTTATCTCTTAAGTTTATCACCTAAATCCAAGAGGTGTGGGAGTTCAATCCCCCTCTCCATATTTATTTTTCCTTTATTTTTCTTTAACTCACTCATCTCAGTCAAGAGGTTGTGGGTTCAATCCCCACTCTCCAATTTGAGTTTCCTCTTATTTTTACATAAATCTCCTCATCCATTCAAAAGGTTGTGGGTTCGAATCCCCATAGCCTTACCTTATTTGAATTTACATGATCTCCTTACCTTCTCAGGTAGTGGTTTCAAAACCCACTCCTCTCATTATTTTAATTATTTTAAAATTTCTCTTTACTCGGTTGTGGATTCGAATCTCACACCTCTCATTTTTTTCCCAGCTTTGATATAGTGAGGCCTTGGGTTCAATCCCAATTAACCTCACATGTTTTAAATTTATTTGGAACTTCCCAAACCTCAAGTGTTCTGGCCGAAACTTCATCAACAAGTGCTGGAAATTTGACTAAATTTTCTAGCCTTGATTTAACAATATTCATACATTCGTTTTGTTGTATTTTCACAATTTGTTTAATGCGTTTTTAAATGTAGATTCATTGTTTTTTTAACATAGATTTTTCCACTTAAGATCAGCCACCTTACACTTCATTTAAACATCACAAAAACACATCTTATGCAACTCAATTCTAATCATTAAACAAGCCATTTTAAAGCTTCAAAATGGAGAACAACAACAAATATTTTACACGTTGCACCACATCATTTTCAGTGTTTGACATCATGACATGGTGCTAATTACAAACACAAAATCACAAAGAACATCATATTTAACACTTATCTACAGCAAACAATACCAACAACTGATTAATACATTTAGAGTAACAGGAAGGCGACTGGGACAAGAAATTCAATAATAAAGGGGACAACCCTAGTTTCCTATGTTGAATTTGTAGAGTAGAAAGGAAATTTCTCTTGCGAGGAAGATTCCCAGAAGAAAAAACACCATTTTAGTGGTGTTGTTCAACACTCAAAAGTTGCTGCCCAGAATCACTAAAAACCCAATGTCCAAATAAAAACTCCCACGTACCCGTCGGATGTCCGTTTAGATTTACTTTGATGGATTGTTTTTGTCGTTGGTATTTTATAAGTTTCTAAAAGGTGTGAAGAACTTTTGTTGTTATTTCTTATTTTTTTGCTTACGTTGTTAACAGGAAAACGTGAAAACAGATGTGAGAGTGATGGATAGCGTGTGTGGTGAAAGTGGAAAGAAGAGAAGTGTGAGGCAGTGTCCCCTTAGGCAAACTAGCACTTGCAAGACTTAGTCAAATTAATTACTAATCAATCAATAAATAAAAATATGATATTCATACTTATTAAAGGAGCCATTAAGTATTAATTATTAAATTAATCTTCCAAATTAAAAAAAAAAACAAATTAAATCATTGCTCCCAACTAGGTTCGAACCCGGGTGGAGCAAGATTTTGCTTAATGGGCAATTTCGGCCCTCTATACCCAAAATGCCCCGCCACCATATTAATTAAATAATTAATTACATATTTAGGGTAATTATGATACTACCCTTAGCCTTGAAAAACACCACTTTACCCTTAGACCCTCAAAACTTAAGATTTCGCTTTTTTAAGTTTGGTGACTCATACAGGCAAATATTAATATTCGGGAGCCTTACATGGATGGACCCAACCTTTCCTAGCTCAACTAACTCCCCAAGTTAGTTGACTTGGTTGTTGCAAGGGTTCAGTGGCCTGGTTTTACGCGCATCAAACTGTGTGAACCCGATCTAATCGTAGGCATTCTAGACACATTAAGCATTACTTATCTTATATATTTTTAGAGTTGTTACATTATTCCCCCCTTAGGAACATTCGTCCCCGAATGACACTAATAATTATTTCGTGTAATGCCAAACAGATCATAACTTAGTTACTACACACAATCAAGCAATAGCAAACAAGAATGCGAGAGATAAGAAACTTAGACTTTACAGTAGGGAGTCTACCTAAGAGCTGAACAGATGGGGGGATAGCGGGATCTCATTCGCCTCGGGCCTCCCTGTTAGCACCCCCCAACCAAGATGGTTCATCACAACACCTTCACGGTGGTAACCTCTTTGTTTCTTACCACCTCAACCTGTCTGTCTTAGAATGTCAAACAGGTATATTCTTATAGGACAAGTCTCATCAATCCCCAAACTTTAACAGGTTGTTAGAATCGATGTGGATCACCAGGCACTTCTTCAACATGGACCACATGAAGACTGGATGAACAGAAGATAGTCCGCATGCAATGTCAACTTACATTGGCCACCCTTACCCAAACGCTGTAGGACTTCATATGGCCCCAACAACCTCAGACTCAAATTCCCTTATGCCAACCTCATCACCCCTTGCAGAGGTTTAATATCTTTCAAAGTAGACCTGGTCACCAACATCAAACTCTAGAGTCGCTCGTTATCATTATAGGACTTCTGCCACGTGTAAGAAGTAGCCAACCTATCTCTAATCCGTCTGAAATCTCCAAGGATACGTGAATGATCTCTTAGACCAAATGGATAACTCTCCAACCTGAACAACCCATATTGGAGCGCTACACTCCTACCAGCAGTGCCCTCAAACGGTGCACCCATATGGAGTGATAGTGGACTATATGAGCATCTATCAAAGGCAAATGGTCTCCCCCCAACTACCTTCTGAAGTCAATCACGCACGCCCTCACCATGTCGTACAATGTCTGAATGGGGCGGCTAAACTGCCCATCATATGAGGATGTGAAAGGCGAGAGTTACTAAGCTTCACATGCGTGCCTAAACTCTTCTGGAAAGGTCTCCAGAAATGCAAAGTGAACTTTGAGCTCCTATATCTGAAATGATAAACAAAGGAATACAATGCAATATCATAATCTCATCGATGTAGAGTCTTGCATAGTCCTCGACCCTATAAGTAGACTTCACAGGGATAAAGTGGGCAGACTTAGTCATTCTGTCCACAATAACCCATATGGAGTCATGCTACCTTGTAGTCTTCGGAATACAAACCAAGAAGTCCACATTAATGGCTTTCCACTTCCAAGTCGGAATCTCGATAATCTGAGTCAAACCGCTAGGCTTAAGATGTTTTGCTTTAACCTATTGATAATTAATACACTTGGCCACATATTCTGCATTGGCCTTCTTTATGCCATCCCACCAATAAATATGTTTAAGATCATGATACATCTTGGTGGAACCTGAATGTATGGAATATCTGGAACCATCGACCTCTGTAATGATTCTGGTCTGCAAAATCATCCACATCTGGTACACACAACCTATCCTAGTACCTAAATATGTCGTCATCTCCCAAAGCAAAAGACTCATTCATTTTAACCAACACTGAGTCCTTCAGTTCCATCAACAAAGGACCAAGATTCTGACCCTCCTTGACTTCAACTACTAAGGATGATCCAGAACTAGGATGAAATGAAACACCCCCACTAGTAGAGTAAACTAACCACACATCCAATCTGGACAGTCTATCTATGTCTTTCACCAACTCATTCTTCTCATCCTCAACGTGGGTTTTACTTCCTATGCTCATCCTAGTCAAAGCATAAACTACAACATTAGCCTTACCTAGATGGTAGTGGACATTCAATGCTCACAGTCCTTAATAGCCCAACCATCTCCGCTGACATAGATTTAACTCCTCGGTGTAAACATGTATTGGAGACTCTTGTGGTATGTCACATGGACTCCATAGAGGGAGTGACTCCATGACTTCAGTGCCAACACCACGGCTGCCAACTACGAAGGCCAGGGAGGGGAGGTGCGGCGCAGGGCACCGGAGTGGGCGGGACGCATTAACAAGGCGGTCACCTGACACCCTGCATAAGACAACAACCCAAACAACCCTAGAAATGCATCACAATATACAATGTAATTCTCACCACACTTAGGCAAGGTAAGCACCACTGTTGAAGTGAGTCTGTCCTTGGAGCTCTTGGAAGCTCTTTTCACAAGTCACCGCCCAATCAAACGTGGACTTCTTTTCTTTCTTCTTCTTCGTAAAGGCGTGAGTTGTGCGGACATGGAAGAGAAACCCTTGGCATCGAAATGCGATATAAACCAGCCCAAACCCAAGAACTACGACACTATCATGGGGAAGTAAGAAAGTTTTTGGCCAGTTCTTAACAGCCTCAGTCTTCCTGGGATTTACCTCTACACAATTATCGGACACTACATGACCTAGGAAGCTCACTGATCTAGAATTAATATTTGCAAAATTTGGCATGCAGTTGATGTTGTCTAAGTACTTGCAAGGTTAGTTTTAAGTTCTGTTCATGATCTTCCTTGGTCTTAGAATAGATAAGAATGTCATCAATGAATACTATGACGAAGGAGTCAAACATATTCACGGAAAACTCTATTCATGAGGTCCGTAAATACAACAGGTTCATTAGTGAGATCAAATCACATCACTAGGAACTCATAGTGACCATAACAGGTACAAAATGTTGTCTTTGGGATATCTTCATCCCTAACTCTAAGCTGATGGTACCCTGAACGAAGATCAATCTTCGAGAAGAAACTAGACCCTTGGAGATAGTCAAAAAAATCATTTATTCTGGGGAGTGGATACTTATTCTTTATAGTGACCTTGTTGTGTTGTCGATAATCGATACACATTCTAAGGGTTCCATCTTTCTTTTTCATAAACAACACTGAAGCGCCCCAAGGGGATATGCTCGGCAGAATGAAATAGTTATCAATGAGATCTTTTAACAACTTCAACTCTTTGGGTTTAGCTGGATCCATTCCGTAAGGAGGAATTGAAATTGGTTTAGTACCGAGTTCTAAGTCTATACAAAAGTCAATCTCTCTAAGGGAAGGTACTCCAAGAAAATCATCAGGAAAAACACTTGAAACTCACGGACTACAGGCACAAAGTCTATGGAAGGAATGTCATGATCTAAATCATTAACTCTCACAAGATCACACAATAACAACTTGACATCATCTTATTGGCCTTAAGGTTCGAAATCAAGGGATTAGGGAGACTCGAATTGTACCCCTACCAAACCATCTCTTTTTCATTAGGGAAAAAAAACCTCACAACCCTAATACCACAATCCATACAAGCATAACAACTATGAAGCCAGTGCTAGCCAAGAATAAACATCAAAATCATGCTTAGGTAATTTAACCGAGTCTACACACATAGTCTTACCGCGTACAACTATTGGGCAACCCTTGTATACCCTATCAGTCCTTACATTTTCTCCTTAAGGTGTACTAACCACTATATGATCTTGCAGAACTTCAGGCAATATTTCAAAGCAAAAGAGGCACAAAGGAAAGCGTAGAACCTGGATCAAGTAAAGCTTAAACAGAAGTTCAAAATACTTGCAGCATACCTGTGACCACATCAGCGGACTTCTCCTGCTCCTCCCTGCCCTTTAGGGCATAGAACCTGTTCCTTTTAAGAGGCTCGACTGCTACTATACCCTATGGGTTAGGCTTAGGCTGAGCATTAACTCTAGACTGACCCCTGTTATGTGGGCAATCCCTTACCATGTGTCCACTCTTACCACATCCAAAACAGGAATTAGTGCCCTGTCTGCACTCTCTGTTGTGAGCACGGCCACACATAGCATAATTTTTTTGGGACGCTGCATATCACCTCCATTACCCTTCTTGGGCTCCGGTCCATCTAGTCAAGTGGTGCACTCTTCTTAAGTTATAGAGTTTTCCCAAAATTTATTTCCCTTTTTGTCCTGGGCTTGTTTCACAAAACACCTGAATATTCCTGTTTCCTCAATTGGTAGGGAGGACCTACACTTGATCAGAAGCTAGGCTCCTACCATCACGAACACCCCTTCTCTTCCGACTATCCTTTACCGGTCCTGTTATCTATGGAGTCATTGCAAGTGATCCCTGTGAGGAACCTGCTTCATCTCATCCTTGCTGTTATCAACACTAGGTGAAGTGGCAGACCGTGACAACTGAACAAACTTAACTTCAGGAAACCCTTAACTCTCATCGTTCCTTGCTTCATGTGATAATGTACTCAACCTAGCTCTCTCATCTCATCGGGAAGAAATCTATCCTAGAAAGCTGTCTTAAACAGCCCGAAGTGATCGGAACTCTGCCCATCGCTCGCTACATTGCACATTCTTGTCACGTCTTGCACATCCTTTCTATGATAGATCCTTGCTCAGCCTTTCTTAGTTCTGTGGCCCCCATTGCCACAAAATCTGTGGACGTCGTCCACAACTCTTGGGATCCTCTGAATTTGGACCCTGTAAGATAGGGAGGATTCATCGTCTGAATCTCGCATCCTATCAGCCATGCTACCACTGGTGGGTTTGTCTCCCTCCTATTTTTTGTCGGTTGACCTCACTTCATGGTCCTGGGCTTCTGGATGATGTCCCTGAGCTCTATCTGAGCCAGAGTGTTCCGCACCTTAACATCAGTTAACCCAGCTGGGTTAACTGGCCTGGCCACTCCTTTAGATGGATCCTAGGGTGGAACCTGATTGTCCCCAGTAACTGCTTCTCCTCTACTCTGACCAATGTTTCTCCGAGTATTCATTCTCTGAAAACAACAAGAGTTGATTTTAGACACGCTCATAACACTAAGAAATCAGAAATTATCAGAAAGCACGATAATTATCCTCAATAATTTTCCGATGCTCATGCAATCGTCTAATTAAGGATAGTGGTGCACTTACTACACAATGACTTGAAACTTACAATATGGTTATGGGAAATTATTATTCTCCAGAAATTAAACCTAGGGCTCCGTTCCAAACTTCCATGACCAAATCTAGACCCTTTACGCGACAAGGGTCGTTGACCTCTCAGAGGTCGCAGACGCCCTACATAGATTTTTACTTCATTAGGTTAATTTTGTTGTGAAATTTCCAACTTTTTGTTATTTAACATTTTGTATAAGCATTCTACTTAACTTATAATTGTTCACAAATTCAATCCTCTAACATTAAGGATCATCAAATGATCAGAAATAAAGTCAAAGTTATTAAATGTGTACTTGGAAAAACGGCACCCAATACAATCTGAAATGAAGTGGGAAATGAAACACTAGTGGAATAGCCGCACTAGCTAAGGCCTACATCTATGCTATATAATAATCCGTAGACAGCCTCAAAAGTCCAAATGAGGTCTCTACCAAGTCTGAATGATCTCCAGGTCCTGATGTTTTGTAACGTTTTACCATGCGATCTAACGTCCCCTGTGCCTGCACTTAAATAGGATATATTGTATGGACTTAGTACTTCACTTGTACTAAGTAGATTGGTATTGAAGAATACAGCACCAAGGAATGCATGAGAATAATAGCTCTTTTCTAACAACATGTATTTAGGAAAAGCCAACTCATGACTGCCATTTTGGATTAGGACAGTCAAGGACCTGCCAAAATTTTATGGAAAGTCATGCCCTGAGTGTGACATGCCTCATAAAAATTTATCATTTTGCAAATCAACATATAACTATTTCACCTTATCAATATCACATAGTTCATATCATCCTTTCACAAGGCATGAGAACCTGGAATCATTGACTTTGACATTAGACTTCTCCAAAAAGGAGGGCTCAAATATAGGGACCTTTCAACTAGGTTACCTTCCTTTAAACAAACCAGAGTCTGCTTAATTCATTCATCATAAGTACTTCATTTTTCAATTCTTTCATATATAGTGTTAATCCCAGTCATTCCCTAGGATGTCTGTTGTAAGACTCTCATTGGGTTTGATGTGCATCTACAAAGTAATAACGTAGCGGCATTACTTTAAGTTAGCTTCACCTCCTATTATCATCCCCTTACACCTATGGTATCGTTCATTTTTACATTATTGTCATCATTTTAGGCTGACCTATTGATTCGTTGGGAACTTTACACTTGAATCGACATAGATCATATGAGCTCATTGAAATCCATGTCTTCCCCACACTAAAGAGGGAATCCCGGCAAAGTTACCCAAATATCTAGCATATAATGGACATTTAACCCGTCTACATCCCTATATTGGCATATATGGTTTGAAGACTAGGAGATTAAGGAAACCCAGACCGGCCTTCTAGATCAAGTCTCATCTCATTTAGATTCTGATACCTCCGCCTTCCCTAAGAAGGCATATATCATCCGTCATAGCTAGCCTATCAGTGCTCTGTAGTATAGTTCATTTACATTCAACTCATACATCATGGAAGCTGGCTCTCTAATGTGGACATCATAGCTCATTAGATGATTTCTCATCTCATCATAGCATTAAGTATGAATAACTTCAATACGTTCATAGAGTGTTCATAGAGACTGGTCTCGGTTTCATAATTTACACTTCTTATAGGTGAGTACGTTTTGTGTAACCTTTACTTTAGGCTCAGTTAAGATTGCTCTCATTTTTTCACATTAGCTCTCTTTATCATTTGTCACATACCATTAACTTTAGCATATTTTCTCTTCATAATTCTCACCCCTTTACATGATATTCATTTCATCATATGCCAATGCAGCACTGGCCATTTAGTGGTTTCAACACTCTTACTTAACCCTTTCTCTATCTGTTTACATCATTCATCATATTACATCTTAGGTAGTTACTTTAAACTTATGCTAAACTTATGAGCCCAACACACATGTTTTTTTTCTAAGTGATTCATGTTTACCCAAGATTCTGTTACAAAAGAACTTATGATCTTGTATATATGCCAATATACTTATTTGAATCTTAACAGACACCATTCATTAAATATTTGGTTACGTTATACCTTATGTGTCAATACGAATTGGGAAAGGGAACTCGATTTCTGATCCTTTTGAACAACACTTAATCTTAATTTTTAACTTGAGAATCTGCTTTTTCAGTATTTTAACCCCAGTTCCTATTCCCTTCAAGCACATAATATTTCTTCTTGTTCTCCGCCCCTTTTTCATTTTAAGGCAAAGAGCTTGTGGGTTCGATCCCCCACATCTCATTATTTTTTCTTTTCTTAACTTTCTCACCTATCCAAGAGTTTTGGTTCCATCCCCACTCTCCCCATTTCTTTTCTCCGTTAATTTTTTTCTCCTACTCTCTAATGCATCAAGAGGTTGTGGTTCTATCCCCACTCTCCACATTTTATTTTCCTTTATTTTTTCTCTTATCGTTCTCATCTCTGCGAGGTTTTGTGGTTCGAATCCCCACAGCCTCACCTTTATTTTATTGCATTTCTCCTTACCTCTCATTCTTCCAAGAGGTTGTGGGTTCGAATACCACTCTCTCATTATTCTATTATTTTAAAATTCTCTTAATCTCTTGTTTTGGCCGAGAGGTTGTGGTATTCGAATCTCACACCTCTCTTTGTTTTTCCAGCTTTCATGTAGTGAGGTCTTTGGTTCCAATCCTCACTGAACGGACATGTTTTAAAATTATTTAAATTCTCCAACCTCAATGTTCTGGGAACCTCCATCACATATGCTGGAAATTTGACAAATTTTTTACCCTTGATTTAACAACATGCATCACATTCTTTTGTGGGTATTTTGTCACAATGTATTTTCTTCGTTTAAGTTAGATTCCTTGTTGTTTAAGCTTCGATTTTTCCACTTAATCTCAGCACCTGACACTTTTCATTAACATAACACATTACCACATCTTTATGCACCTTACTTCCAATCAGTAAACTGTCATTTTAAGGTTTTCAAGACGGAGGAACACAAATCAAACATTTGACACAGTTGGTCTCCAATACCGCATCTCATTTTCACCCCGATGACTCATATTGACCAGCTTTATAATTCCAAACCAATATCAACTAAGAAGATCATATTTTACACTAACCTACCCATAAACCATCCAACAACATGATTTCTAACCGAATTTTGATTGAAATTCGAAGGAGACTAGGACAAGGAATTTGACAAAATAGGGGACCAACCCTAGTTTCAGCGTGATTTGGGCGAAAGAATTTATCTTGTGAGGAAGGACTTCTCAAGGAGAATCCATAACTGTTTCTTGAAGTGCTTGCAAGAAATCACCACACCAACCCAACGGCCAACACAGAAACTGCACCTTGTACTGTCGAGAATGTACTTTAGCCTTACTTTGATGAATTGTTTTTGGCGTTTGGTATTTTATAACTTCTTCAAGTGTGAAGAATCTTCGTTGTTATTTTTTTATTTTTCTTGCTGCTTTTTGTTTATCAGAGTAAAATGTGAAAACTGATTGAGAGTGTATGATAAGCGGTAAAGAGATACGTGGTGAGTAGGTCCTCCCCTTTAGAACGAGGACTTGTTGGCAAAACTTGGTGGTCAAAAAATTCATTACTAATTAATATCATAATAAAAATCTGGATTTTCATATTTTTTAATTAATATCCATTAATTATTATTTATTAAATTAGATCTCAAATTATTAAACCAAATACTCATGCTCCACCTAGGTGTTCGACTCTGGGGTGGAGCAAGATTTTTCTTTAATGGGCAAAAAAAAAAAAAAAAAAAAAAAAAAAATTTCGTCCCTCTCTACTCTCAAAATTTCGCCTCCACCATATTATTAATATTAATTACTATTTAAGGATAATTACGATATCGACCCATAGCCTGGAAAAAGACCATTTTACCCCTAGCCCTCCCAAACAATAAGATTTCCCTTTTTTTATAGTGCGTAAAGACTCATCCGGAAATCTTCATATTCAGGAGCCTACAGGCTGGACCCCAACCTTTCCTAGATCAACGAGTTTCCCCAAGTTTTGGCTTGGCCATTCGGAAGGGTTCAGAGGCCTTTTCTACGCACATCACATTGCTGAACCCGATTTAAATCGTAGGCTTCTAGACACCACTTTAAGCAGTACTTATCTTCTCCATATTTTAGTGGTTTGTAACAAATTAGACTGAGCGGTAAGTTTTGGTGGAGTATTGAACTCGTAAAGCAACAAAGACATGCTTTGGCTCACGTACCAACCTACCACCTCTGGCCCCAACGGTGGATAGGGCAATTGGGTATGGAACCCTAAAGGTGGGTGCTGGGGAGGGGAAAAAAGCCCAACCCTGACGTTTACTGACAAGTTCTTCTGGCTACTAGTACGGCACAATTTCAATAATATCGCCTACTTCAAGCTAATAAGTTGATTACGCGGGACAGCAGGTTGGAGCATCCTAAAGTAGGGATTAGAGATTGATGTTGTTGCTACTTATTTCTGTATCCCGGATGAATGTCTTTCAAGACCCCACCTACCTATACCTTGCATGTTGATCTTCCAGTGTTTGTAGGATCTTAGGGAGGCCTGGGTACCCTCTTTTGGCATGTGACACCCTATCGTTCACCTGTCAGGGACAGTTGATATGGTCTCGTGATGGAGGTCCAAATACACATTTTTTATCATTATTTACCTCACATTTATGATTTAATTGTCCGTTTTGACATAAATTTTTATGGATAGTTGATAATATTGCGTATTTTATTTGTAGTATTAATTGTGGTGGAAAATGAAAAATTCGGAGCTAAACAAATTAAAGACTTGAAAGATTGAAGAAGCAAATCAAGCAGCAGCTTAATTGATTAAGTTAATAAATAATATACTTATATATAAGATGCATTATTGCTGCAATTGTGTGAATGCAAAGTAAAGTTTCCATGTGCATCCCTAATGCCTGGCCATCCCTTTCGCAGCACTACACCGCAAAAAAAAAAAAGAAAAAAAATCAGCACTACAATTCTTTTTAGTTTTTGATTTCCTAGTTTGTTTGGACAAATTATGTTATTTAGAGTTTCTTAACTGTATATCTATAGTGCACGGTAAAAGTGGTAGGCAAGAAACCTGATACATAGACATAATATAAATTTTCTTCTAGTCTTTGGAGCGCGGTACGAGCGCCGTCGTGGTCTCGGAGAAAGTTTTCGTTTATTCTTTTTCTTCTTTATTTATTTGTATCGAGATAATAAAAAATCTAGTTTTTAGCTATTGTTCTTAAGTTTTAATGATTAACACAAACATATTTATTTTAATAATTGATTGTGTTTTTTGAGATAATGAGTAGATAAGTTCCACAACTAGGTTTGTGGGAACCATGAGCAATTAACAAAGTATGAAAGTAATTAAGCAATTCTCAAATAGGTTATTGTATGTATTGATATTCTTTTGCTTAGAAGTCTTTTTAACAAGTGCACGAGTTAGAACTCGTCTTGTTGCTACTTGACGGATCAAGGAGTTAGTAAGAAAAGAATTATCAACATAAATTTAGTGAGATACTATCTAACAGGCTAGTGTCGATTGGTGCGAAGTAATAACTAAGTCATACATCGATTATGATGCTTAACATGAATTAAAGGTAACAGTTAGTAAATTATATGGTCACGTAGCCGGACCAAGGTACGAGATAAAATTCTCTAGATGACGGACCAAAGATTTAGAGATAGATAACTTATAACATTGCATGCGTAACACTAGGGAAGAATTTTTATTACTAGGATTACTGCGTTATGAGCTTATGGGGAACACATTCCTAGTTATTTTTTTAATTTGGATATAAATCAATACTTAGTTCAAAGCTATTTTTTATTGTTTTTATTTTTATTTCAATTTAACCCCCCCTTGTTATACAACAACTATCAAGTTAAATATTTGCTATTGATAATATTCTTTCATATTTTCTGTGGGATCGACCCCGACTCAAAGTTGGGTAAATATATTGCACACGATCGGTTATATTTCTTTTCAAGAAATGTATTTAAACATTATGAAGAATGGTGCCGCTGCCGGAAAAATATTACTTAGAAATTGTCTTTATATTTATTTTAACTTGTATTTTTTTTATTTCTTAGCATTAGTTTTAAGTTTTTTCTATTATTATTATCATTGAGTCATCTGAGCCTATAGAAGAGTGTATGGAGGAAAATATTTTCTATAATCTTGAATTTATTGTTCCAACATCGAAAAATTACATTCCTCACTTAGGATCTAAGAAGTGCATAATGCGATATTTGTTGTTTGGGACCTTTCTTTTTGTATCACCATCCCTTGAGCGTATTAGAACAATTGATTCAAAATTGGGGTGAAATTCATATTCCAAAGTGGAAGAAAAAAATAGTAAAATAGCTAGTGTCGTGCAGCGACGTTAAATTAAGCGCTTATTGGGAGGCAACCTAATTAGTAGTGTAACTTCTTTTTACTTTTTTTTAAATTTTATTATTATTTATTTTATTTTATTAGTATCACTTTTTTTAATCTTTTTTTGCATATTAGGAGATGTCTGAGTCACCCAAAACAAAGTAAACGGAGCATTAGGTTTTGATCTTAAGTGTGGGGTGACAACCCTGATATAAATAGTTAGATGTTACGTTGTGTACTACTAGGCATAAAGGCCTCAAGGGTTGTTTTTTCATAACCCTTGTTTTATATTTTATTTAATGCTTTGGGGACATACCATCTTTTTAAGTGTGGGGTGGAGGAATGAATTACTATTTTTTACTATTTTATTGAGTCTTTTTTTTAGGATGGGTTCCTTGACTTTTGTTTTCAGTTTTTTTCTGAGGATAGTCCCTTTGAACTGAGTGTCTTTTATTTATCTATTAAAGGAATTTTCATAATTATTATTTTTGGAGAGAAAAGAAAAGACCCTTTTGAGTTATCTGATACTATTTACGTCTATTTTAAAGTAATACTTTGTTGTGACTGCTTGATTACTAGTGAAATTCCAAATCTTTTGACATCTAGGTTCATAGTTGTGACATTGTATTAGCTTTATTTTAGTTTATGTTTTTTTTAGGATTCTTGTCTCTCTTAAAATTGGAACTGACGCATTTGAATTGATGACATGTACCGTGTGTGGGGAGAATTTGTTATTCTATTTTATTGCATCATAGTCTAGAACTTCCCCCTCGTTTATTGAATAGAAAATAAAAAAGTGTAGCTTGTTTTAGGAGATTCAAGGCTTTTCGTTAATTGTCCCTTATAAATTTTAGCCTTTTCAGATATTTTTTTGCAGTTAGGCCGTTTTTGAGCTTGTAGCCTTTTGTTGTACCATATTTTTCCATTGAACTAATTTTGTTTGAATCCCTAGTTTTGGCACCTTGCTTCCTTGAGCATCACAACATAGACTTATTTTAATTATCAATTATGACAAAAAAAAGAATGGATGAGTTAAAAGGTAATCAGTGATAGCTACAAAGTGCTTTAAAATCCTCTTTTAACGAATGTGATATAAAAAATTTTTGGAATGTGACATAAAAAAAAGAAGAGAAAAAGAAAAAAAAAGTTACCTTGATGATGGCCCTAGTCCTTCCAAGGACATCATGCACCTTAACTCATGTAAAATACGCAAGTTGAGGGTGACTATTATGAAGAAAAATAAAATAATAATTATAATATAATGACTTAAACATTCTTGTGATGATGAAAATTACTTGTGAAATAATTGTCGAAGAGAGGGCTGAAAATAAAGAGAAGAAAATATAGTTTTCTTACTCGTCTCCTAGCCTACAAAAAAACCCGTTAAAGTCCTATTTGATTCTATTCAAACATGCTTAATTAGTGGAGATGTACATAATGGGAAAGCATATGGTTCTTTGTTGCTACAGTGAATTTATGATTTTGAGTGTGAGAGTTGGTTCTTGATATGAAGTCCCTTAATTATATATTAAATCTTTTGAATAGAGTGTGTGTACAATTTTTTTTGTGATGGCACTTGGTTCATGATAGATGGATGATGTTATTAACTTTCTTTGATGAGAGTAAGTGAGGAAGCTTAAATCTTATGAGCTCAAAGTCCTTCCTTGGAGTTAAGAGGTTAGAGGTTTGTTGTTTATTTGAATGTCTTGCATAATAATTGAGAAGTCTACTTGATATTTTGAAGTTGTTATATGGTGTTGATGTGAGACCAAAATACACATTTTTATCATTATTTACCTCACATTTATTATTTATATTTGTCCGTTTTGAGCATAAATTTTATGTCTTGTACTAAATTGCGTATTTTATTTGTAGGATTAATTTGGTAGAAAAATAAATATGTTTGGACGTAAAATAAATTAAAGATGAAAGATTAAAGAACGAAATCAAGAAGGCAACTTAATGGATTAAAGTCAATAAAATAATATATTATATATAAGATGAATATTTCTGCAATTGTGAATTGCAAAAGTAAAGCATCCACATGGCATTTCCTTAATGCACTGGCCAATCCGTTTACGCGACACTACACGCGAAAAAAAGGGAAAAAAATCACTCCAATTCTTTTTGGTTTTGGATTCCTAATTTGTTTCGAGTCAATTATTTTATTTAAAGTTTTTCTTGATCAGATAAATGGTTCATCGGAAATTGTATTTCTAAGTGGAGGCAATAACAGATCAAGATATAATATCATTTTCTTCTAACTTTGGACTTTGTAAAGACGTCGTGGTGGGCCGGGAGAAGTGTCGTTTCTATTCTCTGTTCTTCTTCCTTTATTATTTATTTGTATTCGTGTTATAAAAAATAGTTCCAGAATTGTTCTTAACTTTTTATATATAACACAACATCTTTATGTTAATAAATTTTTGATTGTGTTTTTGAGATAAGATTAGCTAAGCTCCACAACAACTAGGCTGTGGGACCCATGAGTGATTAACAAAGTACGAATAGTAATTAAGTCCATATTCAAATAGGTTATTGCATGATTGATAATTCTTTCGCTTAGAGTCTTTTTAATTGAACAAGTGCACCCTTAGAACTCGTCTTGTTGCTACTTGTCGGGGACCAAATAGGTAGAAAGAAGAAAATAATTTATCAACATAGATTAGTGGGGAAACTATCTATAGGATAGTGTCTATTGATCTAAAGTAATGCTAAGTCATACATTGATTAACGATGCTTAATATGAGAAATGGTAAGGGTTAGTAAATATACACACGTAGCCGACGCAAGGTACAATGAAATTCTCTAGATGCTGAACAGTTGATTTATCGATAACATAACTTTCACTTTCTGCCATTAACACTAGGGAAGACATTTCTGTTACAGGATTACCCCCGCGCGTTATGAGCTTATGGGGAACACACATTCCTAGGTTATTTTTTTAAAATATTTGGTAGTAAATAGATCTTAGTTCAAAGCTAATTTTTATTGTTTTAATTTTTTATTTCAATTTAACTCCCCCTCCCTCCCTCCCCATTTTATATAATCGACTACCAAGTTAATATTGGGCTATTGATAATATTGTGTTCCATGTTCTTCTGAGGTCGACTAGACCATAGTTGGGTAACTATATTGCACACGATTGTTTATATTTCTTTTCAAGAAGTATATTTGAACGTTATCCCTGGCAGCGGCGTCATTGTTCATAACGTTCAAATATACTTGTTTAAAAGAAATATAAACAACCGTGTACAATATATTTACCCAACTATGACTCGGGGTCGATACCACAGAAAATATGAAAGAAGAATATTATCAATAGAAAATATTTAACTTGATAGTCGTTATAAATGGGGGGTTAAATTTAAATAAAAGTAAAAACAATAAAAAATGCTTTAAACTAAGCATTTATTTATATCCAAATTTAAAAAAATAACGTAGAATGTTTCCCCATAGATCATAACGGCGTATTCCTAGTAAATAGCAAGTCTTCCAGATGTTTGCATGCAAAGTAATAAGTTTGTTTCATAAACCCTGTGGTCCAGACATCTATAGATTTCCACATTACCCATGGTCGCGGCTACGTGTGTATCCTTTACGAACCTTTACCTTTGATTTTTGTAATAAGTATTAATAATCGATGTATGACTTAGTTATTACTCTTTGCATCAATCGACACTAGCCTATTAGATAGTATCTCACTAAATCTATGTTGATAATTCTTTTCTTATTATCTACCTCTTTGGTCCGGAAAGTAGCAACAAGACGAGTTCTAACGTGTGCACTTGTTAAAAAGAATTGTACGCGAAAGAATTATCAATACATACAATAAGTTATTTGAGAATTGTTTAATAACTATTATTACTTTGTTAATCGCTCATGTTCCATAAACCAGTTGGATTCTTAGCTAACACACCAATTAGTCTCAAAAACAGCAGTCAAAATTTATTAGATAAATATGTTGGTGTTTAATCATTAAAGTTAAGAATCAATAGCTAACTAATCTTTTTATTAATCACGAATACAAATAAATAATATAATGAGAATAAAGAATAAACAACAACTCTCCGGCCTCTACGGCGGCTCTTAGCAAGTCCAAATCGTATAAGAACATTAATATTAATGTCTTGATCTTGTTTTCTTGGACCCACTTAATAATAATTTTCCTTTCCCTCTTACATAATGGATTGTAAAAACTCTAAATAAATATTGATCCAAACAAATTAGGAAGCCAAAACAAAAATGAATTGGAGTGCTTTTTTCCTTTTTTTCGTGTGTAGTGCCGCATGAACGGATTGGCCAGTGCATTAAGGGAATGACACGTGGTAGCTTTACTTTTGCAATTCACAATTGCAGAAATATGCATCTTATGTAATACTTCTTTATTTATTTTATTTCACTTTAATCTATTCAAGTTCCCTGCTTGATTTCTTCTTTAATTGTTCATCTTTAATTTTTTTTTAGCTCCAAACTCTTCTTCTTTTTCCACAATCTATCCTACAAATACCAATAATGCAATTGTATCAAAATCCATAAAGTGTAATGTCTCAAAACGGACACATATAAATATAAATTGAGTTTCAAATAATGATAACTATGTATTTTGACCTCAAATCACTCATCAGGATGAGTCCTAATGGAGAAGTTCCACAGAGAGGACGACGTAGTGGGTGCCCCCATTGTGCGAGAATTTGGTTGAGATGGTGGACTTTATAGGCCCGAGGTATCCTTCTAATCTGAGTTCCGAACAACCAACCCCGCGCTGAATCCACTCATGCTGACAGAATCCTCTAGCACGTCCTTATCCACGCCGCCATCTTCAACACTGATTCCTTTAGCACGAGTATAGAAGTTAGAGGCACAAATGGCCACCCTCCTCCATCCACATGCAGCCTTGTATGCAAAAATCCATTGTTGAGGCTGAGGATCGAGTTGAGAAGAGGTTGAATCAGCACACAGAGGAGAAAATTTAGGCAGTCCACCAACGCCTTCGAGCTTCGTGTACTCGCACGACCAACCCCTACGATAGACCTGACTACTATTCAGGATACGATTTATAGTTTGCATACTGATGTAGATGCCATTATAGAGATGATTGGGACTGAACTAGAGAGTGCTTCCATTGATCTAGCAGAGGAGATAATGCTCTACCCCTTATTAAAGCCCTTTGTTAAGCCACGCGATCGTACCAAGAGGCACCGTTCTAGCCGCACTATAGAGGAAGGTGATGATTCCCGTGTGAGAAAGAGAGAGAGAATGGCTCTCGAGGCTTCTAGGAGAGCTTTTTTGGTGAATAAGGAGGCCCTCCAGATTAGGGCACGAGATATGGCTTCTGGGGCGTCTAGTTCCATAATGGTGACTGGAGAGCATAGCATTACTGAAGGTGTGGATATTGATGTGGGCACCGCTGAGGGTGACCAAGTACTGATGTTGCGGATTCTGGGAAACCAAACCCGCACACTTGTTGAGAGATTGTCGACACTATGCGCCTCAAGTTTGCTTCACCTAACGCCATGTACTTATGATTTTTTATGCATTGGGGACAATGACATACTCTTTTTGTCATGGGTGGGGTAAATGGAAAGTGAGTGTTAGGGTGAAGCTTGAGTAGCCCAACTTAAAGTCCTCCCTTAGGGTTTTCTTGCCCGTGTTATTTTACCCCGATAAACTAATTAATTTTCTGTTGACCAAACATGACTTTATTTGTACAAAGTATAAAAGCATCAAACGAATGAAGTATGATAGCTGAAAATAAATGATATCCCTTCCTAGATAGTGCTTGTATGTAGGTTGGAGAAATGAGTTAATTGTGTTGGATCTAGCAATGACCTAGATAGGTACCGCACTGCTTGACCCTCAACTTACAACCTCAACTGGGAATTTGACAATCTAATAGTGTCTGAGGTGTCGAGAGAGTGTGAGGATTTTGGAGTGTTCAACAGGTGGTACCTAGATAGAACTTGCCCAGTTAGTCCTGCGAAGGGAATATGTGTTAGATGACTAGGAAAGGATCATAGGCCCTTGTTCAAACTAGCAAACATTTAGCCTAAAATTGATTAACCAAACAAAAGATTTTATCCCTTTGATCCAATCTGTTGAGGCTTAAGAACCTATTTTCTTTCTTTAATCACACTCACTTTCCAGGATTTTATTAATTTTTTGGCTCTGGCCCCTTTTTTGTACTGTACACCTCGACATAGGCTAAAAGCATAAGTTAAGGGGGGATATGCCAAACTGACCTTGTTTTTTTTTTTTGCCACCCGACCCAACTTCAGGTATTTTATACTAACTCACATGGATCCATGAGTTGAGGGTGGTTATTATGTGAGAGGACCCAAAAATGGGTCTGAAAAGAGTTGAATTTTGAAAAGTAAAGAAAAAATGAGCAAAATATGTGACTCAGTGAAATTATCAATTGAACGAAATGGAGGGGCAAAAGTCGCTAAAATGTACCTATATGTACCATACATGACCCTGAGCGTACATTACAAGCAAAGAAAGTCCTACCGTGATCCTAGAGTCTAATGTCGTGAACCTAAGGAGTTAAAATAGGGGCAAGCCTATGGCGATGAGTACTAACTATGTTTGACCTTGTTCTTGAGCGTGAGTTTTGAACAAAAATCCTTGTAACCAAACTTAAAATCACTGTGCAAAAAATGAGGATTTCTTTTGACGTGAGGTCGCTAGTTGCGGTGTCGAAAGGTCGGTACCTTGGTTAGAGGAAAAATAGTAGAGATGTCTGTGCATGGGTGATTTTGGTGTCATGAAATGTTGATCCACTGATTTATCTTGTTGAACCTGAGAGCGTAAACCTACTTAATCAAAGAAATGTTGGGATTGTAGAAATGTATTGCGAACTCTTAAACGATCATACTTTTTACAAGTGTTATAGTCAAGTGCATCACTTGAGGATAAAAATGAATTTAATTGAGGTGGGTTGATGTACCATCGACGGGCTATCATTTATATGAGATGGGGAGAAATTGTAGGTTGTGAAGAACCACAAATGAGCATCCCAAGACTTTGGAGACACATTGGGGAAATCTGTGTGTTGGAATTACGAAAGGGCGCGATTCAGAATAATGTTCTGTACCCGAGAGTGAAAAAATTCTAAGTATGGAGCGACAGAGGGCATCGATGGACCATAGATTCATCGACGGACCATGTTAATGGTCCACCGATTGATTCAGAGAAGGTGCGATCTGAGGAGAGAAATTATTCTAAGTTCTAAATAACCGAAGGAGTCTACGGAATCTTTGATTGGTCTGTAGATAGAAGTTGTGTGAACTAAGAAAACTTTAATTATTTTAATTCCTTTTAATTTAGGACATGTTTCATATAAATTGGGGATTAAAACCTTGTTTTGGGGGGTTAGAAACTATTACTATTATTTTACTTTTGTTAGGTGATTGGTTTTTGTAAACTTTAGCAATCAATCAATTTCCGGATTTGTGTTTGGAAGTTTTTGCTGCAATATCAGTTAATTTTATGTTTTGTTCTTATTGGATAAATAAGTTCAATGATTTTTATTTACAACTATTTAATTGTGTTGGGTAAATAAATGCACAACTCAGGGTTGTTGGAGAACCCTGGTGATTCACAAAGTCGAGTACACTAACAATTCTCGAATAGTTCTTGCATTTAATTATAATTTTTTTCATTTAGAAGTATTTTTTAAAAACGAGTGCTGCGTTAGAAAAATCCTGTTGCTACTTACTGGACCAAGGAGGTAGTTAATAAAACAGAATTACCACCATAGATTTAGTTGGCAATGAAATCTAATTGCGCTAGTGTCGATTGGTGTGTAAGGAATAACTAATTCATTACATGCGATTAATGATTCTAAGATGAGGTAAGTAAGGTTAATCTTTATAGCACACTTAGCGGGACGCAATGTACGGGGTGAAATACTCAAGATTACGGGCCAAGGACTTCGAGATACATAACTTAGTACTTTTACATGCAAAAAACTAGGGAAGATTGCCTATTCAGCAATAACGGCGTTAATGAAACTATGGTAACAATATACCCTAGTTCTTCCTCATAACTTGATAAGATAAATTTTACTTTTGTTAATTGGTTATCTTAGAATTTTAATAAGAAATATGTTAATTGAAACTCCTCTGCCCTTTATTTACTTGCTTTCGGAAAGTCCTTGGCTAAATAGAAGTAATAGTGACTTGAAGTTAAATATAAACCATTTTCCTCGTGGAATCAACCCTAACGTACTAGTTGGATTCTTTAGTTGATTACGAACGCTTTTACTTCTTTCAGAAGGTCTAATTTGAGCTTATCAGTGCATCAAAGAATATTTCATGGAACTCGGATTCTAACTTCCTTCCAGAAGAAAACTCATGAACTTCACCATTAAATTCTGTTGAACAAGCCCGAGGTTGCATACATATTTGCCATCAATACATAGACATTGCTTTCATATGGATCAACTCAAGAAAATCTCAGTCTACCATATTTCCAACTCCATGTTTCATGTTTCTTCCTACATGCCGAATAACAAATAACCCCAATATGACAGGCATGAGGTTTCCATCTTCATACTCTTATAACCTTTTTGTACTTCTACAACTAGTCTGTTCGACCAGAATAATCAGCCATACAACCATAGGTGCTTATTTATGGTTCAATACCATTCCCATTTTCATTAATTCAAAGTATTCTTTCGCTTATCTAATGGTGACGCAGTTAGTATACTGATTTAAACTCACAGAATCGGGTGTTTCAGAATAGAAGGCATTTTAGATGTTGCAAATATTTTAATCGCATCAGCCTCAAATTTATTAGGAGCGAATCAAAAATCCATAAGAGTTCCAAGAAACAAATCCTTGTTTGGACACTTACCAAACATGCCAACGCCATTTCACACGTTTTGGACACTTGCATAGCATGTCTAAATTGGAATCACATATGATGTTCAACTCCATTGTTTCTTCTTACATAGTTTTGTAAATCTATTCCTTTTTCAAGTGCTCCTAAGTGCCCACAAGCATTCAACAAGCTCACAAAAGTGAATTCACTAGACCTAATATTTTCCTCTTGTATTGTGCTAAATAGTTCCAATTCTTTATTTCACTTCCCATTTATAACAAAACAACTTAACATACTATTCTAAGAAACATCATTTGTAGTTGGAATTTTACTAAACAGACTTCAAGAATCATCGATTTTCCCGATTTAGCTAGGCCAACTATCATGGAATTCCAAGAACCTATATCCTCAATCTCATCCTCATCAAACAAATTCCATGTTTTAACCAATAAACCACAATGTACCTTATATCAATAGGGTATTTCTTATGATATATCAAATTCAGGCCTAGTTTTCGATGAATTCTTACCTAAAGTTGATGTTTCTCCTGTATCAACGCAATGTACGTGGTCGCGCAAGTAATATAGATTTTTTTGTAACGAGTTTTTTATCGCAAGGGACTTATGATCAACTTTTATCTGCATTTAATTCCACAACTGAAAATAAAAGTAATAAGTTCACAGGTTGGATGTTTTGTGATTCACCAAAACTATTATGGATTGAATTTAAAGTAAACAATGGTGAACGACTTGGATGTAATGTTTTAGGCAGGATTAAAACTAATTCTAGATCCAGATCATATAACGAATGACATGCATCACATGATCGACTTACAACTAACTTCAGTTATCAAATTATTGGTTTATAGTATGATCCAGGTTTACCACCACACATCGCCTGCTATAGTTGGGGAGCATTTATATTTATCCGATTTTGTGACCAAGCAAGGTGTTCGTCTTTCGGGTATCACTCTTGATCACTAATTGCCTCAAGTTAATGGCTACCATGCCTTTTCTATATCCTGATGTGCTAACCTCTCTAATGGTCAACTCTTCGAGATAGACAGTAATTTTATTTCCTAGATGGCTAGTCAAGAAATAGTAACCAGATATATAAAAGTATTTGAATTACACAAACAAACAGCCGAAGATTAATTCGTAAGATTCAATTTAACAAATCATAGTTGTAGTCGTAGATCAGAGCGTTTATCTACTCATACCATAAGATTCTAAGAAAAGATCATTATTCATAAACAAAATCCGGCAAATTAAATAGTTATGATTATTACAAACTTTTATTTCTTTCCCTTCACACTAAACAAAGATCGAACCCCATAATGATAGCCTAGTATCCTATTTATAGTACTAGTAATTCAATGAAAATCCTATTAAATTGGGACTTCTACTTATGTTAAAATGGGAAAAGTCGGAATTATCTTGGTGGGTCGCTCCCTCGAACATCCTCACATAAGAGCTTTTGGGACTCGCACATTCCGCGTGGTCCCGCCAGTATCCCGGCTCTCTCAAAACCATTTCTGCATGTAAGGGTTTTCGGCGCGGCGCGGCGTCAAAAGCGTCTTAACTATTGCTCTAAGCGACAATTACTGGCGTGGTGCGCTGACATGCGCCTCCCCCGAGGTGCTTCAACGTTTTTCTTGGTGTCGGTGTTACACGGGTGTTTGTTTTATGGGCGCTGATGGTTGGTCCTGGTTTTTTTGCGGTCGTTCTAGCTCCAATGTCTCTGAGAGTCTTGAAATACTAATCATGTGTGTAGTTTCTTAATAAACACAACCAACCACAACACTCAAGCGAAGAACATAAATAGCGTCCTTAATTAGTACAAAATATGGGGGCAATTATCGGGACTACTTAGCATAGAACATACACCCTAACTTACGCAACCACCCCCGCCCCACACTGAACGTTTGTTTATTCCGCAAACAATCTTTAGACACAACTCTATGTCCATAACCGTTTTTGGAACTTTTTTCACTTCTTAAAATCCACCATGACATTTTTAATCATGATCATGCCATTACAATGGGATGACAACACTTCTCCACATTTATCCCAATACAAACACATGCTCAAAGAATGACTCTTTTCGGGCTAATGCAAACTCATATCACATTGCTAGATAATCCTCCGTCTGACCTGGATGCCCTCACTTTTGTATGTCGTTACCAACTCTTTTTACTCAACAATATCACAAACTTCAAGGCCTTTTAAAAACTCTACGCCACTCACAAGTGGAATCTCTTAACTTTCCTTAAATATGCCATATATTTGGCCCTAGTGTATTTTAAAACTGCCATTGTACTTCTTAGGAATTAAGAGGAATTTCATTGGTTGTAATGTTGGCTTTATGTACTTGAAAGGATTTTTTGAATTGATTATATTGACTACTTACTCCCCCAATGCATATGTTATCATACACCACACACATCCTTCCAACCTATTCTTTCATCTATACACCTTTTATGACTAATTACCCTTTCTTACTCCATAGATTTGCCCTTTTATTCCTATTTTTTATTATTATTTATATTATTATTATATACAAAATTACTAATATTATTATTAGTATTATTATTATTATATATTATTATCATTCTAGTTATTATACTCATCATCATCATCATCATTATTATTACGGAAAAATTCAAAAATAACCCTAACTATTCGAAATATTTTCATATATATCCTTGACATATTTCGCGCAAAACTACCATCCCTCATACTATTGTGGTTTTGGTCAAAAGTACCCTTCTTTATTAAGGAAAGTTGTTAAATGCCACGTGGTGAAACTTGCATGCCAATAGGAATTCCACTCGGCCACGTAGACTAAAATAGAACGGGTCAAAATACCCTTAAACTAACCGAAAATAACTCATCTTTACCCCTATAACTATATTTTCATTCAGCTCAAAACACCCCTTCCGTCAACCTTGGATCAAAAGTACCAATCCTTCTTATCAACAGAAGTTGTTAAATGTCATGTGAGGCCACATTCATTTCATGCAAACAAGGTTCCACTTCCACATAGACTAAATCCCTAAATCCTAATTTACTTCCCCCCTCCATTTCATATTTCAGAAATTAAATTCACCTTGTTCTTGTTCTCCTTATTTCGCGGAACGGTTTCAATACTTTTCCTTGTGGCTGGTTTCAAATTGGATATTCATGCTTGTTAGCTCATAATCATTGTTTTTCTGATTTTATCATATTACAATTTCAAATCATTATAGTTCGGATTTTCACAACTTTTCCCCTAAGTTCGCAACTAGGCTTCGTTCTTTTTTTGGTGGCTGGAGTTTTTCAAAGTGAATATTCCGTGTTGTAGGTTATAAAAATATTTTTTCTTATTTTATTACATTTACGTGTTTTTAAAGTATGATAGTTAGAATTTCCATTCATTCACGCTTTCAAAGTGTGAATAGTTTAGAATTTCACAACGATTTCAAAGTTGAATAGTAGACTTTCACACGGGCCCTCGTGAGGGTCGAGATTGCATAGTTCGATAATGTTAGTTTTTGTTCGTCATAGCGCAATGTTTCATAACTATACTTTCTTGTGGGGTGTTGGTGGTTGCTCGACACTGTTGGTTTCGGTGGGCCATAATGGGTGTTGGTTGTTGCGGGGGTTTTTTGCGGTTGTGGGTAAAACACAAGAAAATAAGAAGAAGGGTTGGGGTTGTGGTACGGGCCATTTCGTCGCGGATAACCGGATATCCAGTTTGAAACCAGCGACAAAGAGAACTGTGGAAACCTTAGCCGTGAAAGGAGGAGCAGGGGGAAATTATTTCTGAAAATAATGGAAATGAGGAGGAAAATGAGCAATAGGATTTAGGATTTAGTCAACGTGACACATGTGAAATTTATCACTTCCACCACCAATACGAAGGTCCTTTTGATGTAAGGTTGACGGTAAGGGTAGTTTTGACTGAAAGAGAGTTTAAGGTATAATCTATGAGTTTTCGATAGTTTAAGGTCACTTTTGACCGTTTGGCTTTTAGTTTAATGTTGCAGTGGAAATCAATTGGGGTGCCTAGTGGCATTTCATGTGCATCCACTGCATTGCAACAATTTTTGTCGTTAATTAAAAGGCCTTTTGACCCAATGTTTGATGGTAGGGTATTTTGGAGCCAAAAATATCTTTTAAGGGGACATATGAGCATATTCAAATATTAAGGGTATTTTTGACCCTTTCCGTTATTATTATTATTATTATATTATTATTAATTATTATTATATTGATATTATTAATTATGATTATTATTATTATTATTATTATATTATTATTACTACTACTACTCTACTATTATTATTTTATTGTTTATTATTATTATTATTATTATTTATTATTATATTATTATATTCTTATTATTATCTTATTATTATTTTATTATTATTATTAATTATGCTTTTTGCAACTACCACCCAAACTCTAGATTTTCATCCCAATAAGGTGGCACATTATCTTGGTAGATTAGGCCATGTTTCTATCCTATCCTAGATTAGCCACCCTCTGTTTTAGTTGAGGTGCACATTGTCACTAAGGACCAGGGCCAAATTATGATTTGCTTTTCCCACACATTATAACAATTCTCCTATTTGAGTCAACCATATTTTCCGACCCCTCTTCTTAACATATTGCATTAAGGATCTTAAAAGGATCAAACTACATGATATAAAAAAAAAGGTTTCGTCTTATCATGTGGCTTATCAAATGAATAAAGTTAAAGGATCAATGGGGCTTCAGAAAGGGATGATTACATGGTAGACATACAATTAGAGTTAAGAATTGGCTATTCCTAAGAATTGCCTCAATCACATTCCTCATGTCCTACTAGCTACTCATTCAACACACACAAAGCAAGTTTTAGATATCAAGTCAAGACAAAACTAACAAATTCTCACCATACATGGCCTCATGACACATATACCGATATATAACTAACAAGTTCGTACAAATTGCATTAAGGTATTACTACACAATTTAAGCACATATTGCAACAGTTCAGTCAAACTTAAGAGCATATGCTAATTAGAAATCAACAATTCATAGCATTTGTTCCAAGTATAACTACCCATGAAGTTTGGATAAGTTGTCGGGATATAGCTTCATATTATCAAGGTTTGTTTTGTTCATCCTACTCGTCTATGTGAATAACTTTCCCTTAAGACGGTTGTCATACATCTATCATTGGGAACTGTCACCCTTACAACAACTCTAAGACTCCATAAAGCAATAAAATAATCCTATACGGTTTAAAGGGACAATCCTCAGTAAAAGTACCAAAAACAAACTCTGAGGAACCCAAAAGCAGCATAACTAAATAAAGACTAGACTTGATAAAGTGGTAAACAACTATATACATATAAAATATACCCCCACCCCACACTTATAAAATAAGCAATGTCCTTAGTTCAAAAATAAAACAAAGTGAAAGGGTAGGAGTAACTCCTTTGAAGCCTCATGCTCGCCCCGCCTGGTCCGAACACCATTAGTCATTCTTCGCCCCTCATCCCAACATCATCATCCATGCCTCATCGCAGTGTTCTTCCTTCATCATCTACCGACTTAGAAAATGTCGGACCAGTCTTGGACAAGAATGCAACACTATCTATCAAGGGATAGCGCTATGCCAAAGTATCCATCTCATCATCAGTAACTGGGCGGCACCCTTATGCGTAGATGCAACTCAGCCATCCCAAACATGCGTGTCATGACGCTATCATCACGAGCATGCCTATCAGGAGTCGATAAAACAAGCCCATGAGATGTGTCTAGCGCCTTTGTGCGCGTGACATCCACCAACTTACTCGTCAGCTTTTGATGGTTGTCAACAGTCATATCGAACTCCTCTTCTTCGAGGAATGACTCCGCAAAAATCGATTTATTGACCCCCCACAACAAAATCTCCACCTCAATTTATTCCTAAATTTCATCATATTTTGGCGCACAATTGTCCCCACATTAGTTGACATCCCCTTCATCAACATGTATAATAACACCATCCTATCCGGGTCACGTCATTCAAGTTTTTAGCGTGAAGTAACACACTACACACTATCTTCAACAAGACCTGAGCAACTTGATCAAATTTGGCAAAGTGGAGGGTGTTATGCCTCCTCGTATCCTTACTTTTCTCCCACCTAACGTTTGAATCAACCCCACATAAAGTGTGTCAGCAGAATTTTTAGTTCCAACTTAGGGGCTTCGTCTGTTGATGGTTTTGAAGGAGTTCTCAACTCGCGATCTAATTTCTCCACTAGAGTTTTGCGAGTTTCTACAAGAGCTAGATTTAAACATGATTCCATCTCTTGAGGTTCCATATCCCCCTCTAACTCATGAATCCCTAACACTTTCAGTAATGGATCTTTAGGCATAAATACATGTGAATCTATTATGTGATCAATCACCGTAATCTTCATAAACAAAAGGCAGTTTAAAAGCACGGTAGACTTCAAACACTTCAACCTTATGATGTGCCATCATGGTTAGTTGGTCATCTGCTATATCAATCAGTGCCCTACCCTTTGCCAAGAAAGGTCATCCAAAGATGAATGGGATTTTAGAGTCGGGTACAAAATCTAAAACCACAAAATCTACAGGAAAGATCAAGGACCCTACTTACACTAAGACATCTTCTACCACCCCCTCCGGCTTAGGAATGGATCTATCAGTAACTTGAAAAATAAGAGTGGTTCTTTTCGGACTACCCAACTCAAGTGTTTGGTATAAAGATAAGGGCATCAGATCTATACAAGACCCTAGATTGCACAACCCCTAGGCATAAACACTTTTCCCAATAGTGATTTGCACAGTAAAGCTACCCGGATCTTTTATCTTTTGGGGAAGTATATTTTAGATCCTTGAATTGCACTCCTCAGTAAGTGTTACAGTTTCATACTTTGTGAGCCTCCTCTTGCTTGCTACAATGTCCTTCATGTATTTAGCGTACTTTGGGATACCCAACAAAATGCAGCCAAAGGTAATTAAATTTAACTTGTTTAAATGTGAGGAGGGAAACTTCGAACATTTGCATCTTCATTCCTGCTTCTTTGCATATTTTGTGGAAACGTAGGGGCAACTTCTTTTGAGAAACGGATTCTCATAAATTGGAGCTTTTTAATCTCTCCACTTTTTTTTTCCGTGTGATCTATACCTCCATTGGTCTGTGTTTTTTTTTTTTTTGGAGCTAATTCCTCTAATTGAATTTCACTTCTAAAACTTACAGCATGAAGTTGCATTGGATTGGGCTCGGTATCACCGGGTAGCCTACTGGGGATGCAAGTTCAAAGAATTTTCCACTTTCGCAACTTGTTTCTCTTAATTCATTTTAGACATTTGGATATTTCTAATGTTCTCATCCTTCGTATCTATTCTAGAATTCAACTTGTTTCCAATTTAAAATATGAGCTTTTGAAATAGTTCTTCATTGATCATCCAACCTTTTGGTACACTTAGGTTTACACTTTGGTTGGGATTTTAGTATTGTTGCCCAGCCCCTTGGTTACAGTATTGATTTTCACCTTGTGCCTGATTATGATTTTTGTTTCCACCCCAAGAGAAGTAAGGATGGTTTCTCCAACTACGATTGTAACTATTGCCATAATTTTGTTTGCCTTGGCCCCTTTGCACATTCCCTAACGATAGTTCACACAGAATCAGGTTGCTCCATTTCTCAGTTTCCAGTGTTTCCACTACCACATACCCCACAACCAATTTAACTATTTTTTGTACTCCACATTTATTCATGCTGATTTAGAGTCAATTTCTTAATTATAATGGTCATGAATATGTTGCATACATCTATCTTGGGTAATTTAAAGCACTGTTTGGTCTCATTTTAAATCGTGGGTGGGTGTGGTGGTGTTTTTTTGTTTGTTTGGTTTTGGTGTTTTGGTTTGTTTTGTGGGGTTTGTTTGTTTGTGTGTGTGGTGGTGTGGGTTGGGTTTTTTGGTTATGTTGTTTTTTTTGGCATCGGTTTTGGGTTGTTTATGTTGTGTTTTGTTGTTTGTTGATGTGTCCTCCCCTCCCACCCCCCCCCCCCCCCCCCCCCAGGCCCACCCCCCCCTAGCCCCGCCCCCGCCCCACGACCCCCCCCCCACCCCCCCCCCCCCCCTCGCCCCCCCCCGCCCCCCCCCCTACGCCACTGCCCCGCCCCCCCTCCCCCCCACCCCCCCCCCCATCCCCCGCCCCCCCCCCACCCGCCTCCCCCCCACCCCCTACCCGCCCACCCCCCCCGCCCCCCTGCCCCAAGCCCCCCGCCTACCCCCCCTCAACCCTCCCCACCCCCCCCCACCCCTCCTCCCCCCTGCCCCCGCGCTCTCCCCCCCCCCCCCTCCCTCTACCCCCTCCCCCTCCCTCGATCCCCCCGCCCCCCGCCGAGCGCCCGTCGCCCCCCCCGAGCCCCCCCCTCGCCCCCCGCCGCCCAACCCCACCTCCGCACTCCCCGCCCCCCGCCCCGCACCCCCACACCCCCCCAGCTTTTGCTGTGGTTTGATAAGTATCTCTTTCATACCCCTGGTTCCCTTCCGACAGTTTATCAAGGAAGTCAAAGAATTCTTCACTTGTTATGGATAGGACTTCTACACTTGCTGCACTATTGAAAAGAGAACGAGTATTATACTCTAAACCCTCAAAAAAAGCGTGAAATAGTACCTCATTAGTATGCATGTGGTGTGGACAAGCATTTAGCATTTGTTTGAAGCGTTCCTAAGCTTAATACATATCTTTCTTTAGTCTTTTTGGACAAATTTCTTATTTCATCCCTCCAAGCTTGAGGTTTTCTTAGCTAGCTATAATTAACTCCAGAAACTTCTTTTGTGATACCCATCCCATAGGGATGGATTTCGATGGTTTATAACCTCACCATTGTCTTCCACTCCAAACAATGGATATGGAAAATAATTTTAGTCTCACATAATCCACTACACTCCAGTGAATGTAGGTATCAAGTGACCTCCATGAGTTCCTTTATGTTGAGTTCAGGAATCCTGCATCATGTGGGATCCATCCCATTTTGTGTAAAGCTTATGCACCATATTTCTCTTTAATAATTCAACACCACTCCCCTCGTGGAGGTCTCCTATACTTGGATCCAATTACATACGTGGGACTGCCAAATCTCTCACTGGTTATGCAGGAAGGATAGGAACATGAGGGGGTATTTCTTGGTGATCAACATTCTCAAGATTGTTTGGGAACCTTGGGTTATTCACAACTTATGGGTTATTTTGCTGATCATCACACAGATTACCCGGGTGTCCTAACCATAATTTATTTTGATTCATCTTTCTTAGCAGATGATGAACTCAATCAGGTTCGTTGTAAGGTTCAATAATATCTCCCTTCTGATCTAGACGTGAAAGTCAAATGTTTGAAATAAGAACAGACAAGATTAAGTATTTAATACCTGGATATTCTAATTGTAGACTTAAGAGAATTTAATATAAAACAATTTTTGAGTCCCGACAGTGGCGCCAAAAACTTGTTGCTCCCCAGTATACACAAAAGTTTATGTGGTCGCTCAAGTATTATAGTTTCTTTTGAAAAGAGTTATCGTTCCCAAGGGACTTATATCACTTATATCTCACTTCCTCTGCCCACAACTAAAAATCAGGAAGTAACACTTTCGTTGGTGGATTTTTGTGATAACTAAATCTATTATGGATTGAATTTAAAGTAAACAATGGTGATTGACTTGGATGTAATATTTAAGGCAAGATTAAAAGTAATTCCAGAACTACAACATTAACGAATGTCATGCATCATAATATCATCTTAGAAATAACTTCAGTTGTCGAATTACTGATTTATAGGGTTCATAGTATGATCCGGTCTAACCACATCTCGTCGCCTACTCTAGTTGGCTATCTAATTACATCGTTGAACGAGGATAAATAAACTAATTAGGGAACATTTATATTTCATCCTGTTTTGTAACCAAGCAAGGTGTTCGTCTTTTGGGTGTCACTCCTTGGCACTAATCACCTCAAGTTAATGGGATGATCGAGCTCTCTATGCTCTCTGGTCTATCCAACCTCTCCTACGGTCAATTCGAGATTAGACACTAAATTTATTCCTAGATGTCCTGTCAAAAAATAGTAAACCAATAGAATATAAAATTAATTTTAATTGACAATCAAAGATTACTTCATAGCGATTCATAGTTGCAACCCTAGAATTAGACCGTTTCGATAATCATACTCATACTATTCAAGAAAAGATCATTGTTCGTAAAACAAAAGAGTTAAGATGATTACAAACTTAATTCTTGTCCTTGCATACTAAACAAAGATCGGACCCCAATAATGTCATCCCTTAGATCTATTTATAGTAGTAGATAAAGTTCAATACAAATCCTATTCAAATTAGAACTCCGATTTAATGGATAAAACTTGGAAAAGTCAAAATTCTCTTGGGGTAGCGCGCCTAAGAGCATCTGGCACTCTGCACATTCAGGCGCGGGGCGCCAGCGTCGTGCCTAGAATTATATCTCCTGTAGGATTTTGGCGCAGAGCACCTCAACTATGACTCTGAGCGACAAGCCCTGGCGCAACAGGCTTGATAGTGCGCCTCACATAGGTGCTTCAACACTTAGTCATTTTCGTCCGTCTCTTCTCCTGAAATCACTAATCATGTGTAAGTGCTTAATCAACACAACCAACCTCAATATAAAGCTAATAACTAAAGATATTCCTCAATTAGTATTGAAATATGGGCAATTATCAACTAGTTAGACATATAAATATGCCTAAATCATTGAACTCCATTTTCACAAGACCACCTCGAGCATACACCTTAAAAACCGAAGGATAAGTAAGCAAGTGTGGTTGTACATGTGAATTGTTCAACATTTCAATGAAGAGATGAATTGCATATTCTAATAATAGTATTCCACAGTTGAAAAGTTGGAATTTTCTATGCGAGTGAAAACTCAAGTTTTGCATAATACGGTTACGCATAGTGGAGCCCTTGTCTAAAATGCAAGGACCCGGCTAGCTTGTATTTTATCCTTGATTAACAAAACTTTTTTTGATTCCATAATCTTTTTAGGTCTTCTTAGTGGTACATTTGGTTTCCAACCATATGATAAAGGTTTATCTAAGATGAACTTAGAAATTGAAGTTATGATTGATGACATCTATATTTTGGTGGTTTTTTGAGGTCTAGGAAGTGGATTTTATCAGGACTTTGTAGAAAGCAATTGTTAGTGTTGAGAAGCAGCTCCCAATTGGCATATAGATAAGTATGTAGGGCATATACTTTCTCAACAACGATCGTCACTTCAGCATTAGGTTTTTAAGTCTTCACACCTTTCCTTATTTCTATTGCGAAAATAGTCAAAAATACCCTTAAACGTATTTTATTGATTAAACATGCCCTTACTATTAAAACAAAGTTTTTTTACCCCGGTTGTTATCAAACTTGTCATATGTACCCCTCTTTTAACAAAAAAAACCCCAAATAAGAATAAATAAAAAAAAAACCATTATCCCATTCTCTAATTCACACTCGACCCAACAAACAAGTAACCAAGCAAACCTGCATTTTGAGAATCAATTATTAATGGTGGATCACTCGAAGAAGAAGAACTGAAGTTCAATTTCTTCAGAAATAAAATTCTGTTAAACCTTAGTTTCTTTAGCTATATTAAAAGGACCCAACCAAATTCTTTTCTGCTAAATGGGTCTGTAATCTCAATAACAATTTTCCCAATTTTCTTTTTCAAACCATAGGAGGCAACACTAAATCATTACGTTCATGAATATGAGGTCTGAAAATCCACCATTAATGTCGGTTTGAAGTTTTCTTTTTTAAACATTAGGGGGAGAGGCCATTTACCAGAAAATTGATAAAAATCCAATGGGTTTTTGGTTAAAAAAATTGAATTTTATATTTTTTTAAAATCTCTTGAACAATAATCTTTGGTCCTTTTTCCTGAAGATGATTCTGCTGCATATGGGTCTAAAATTTTAATCTTATTTTTCTATGTATTTGAATTACTACCATAAGAAACAAGGGCGTGTTTACACTGATGCTATTGCCGCTAGTGGTAGATTCTAATGAATATATTTGTCTTGTTCTATTAAAGATATATTATGTTAAAGTAAGAAAACTGAATAGAAAAAATTATAACTCCACAAGAAAATATGTTGTTGGAAATGTATTTTTATTCAACAAGGAAGAAGATGAAGAAATTCATTTTGGAATTTAATTTTATAGGTTTTGCGGGTTAAATTTGATTTTGGGTTGAAAAGATGAAATTGAATAATTTTGGTCAATATGGGTCTTTCCATCCAATTCGGGTTCATATGACCACTTGGGATGGCAGGTACATAACTTTGATTTAGAACCGTAAAGGGCATAATAAACTCAATAAGACACATGTGAGGAGTCTTTTGACCCTTTTCCCTTAATTTTATATCTATTGCTATGGTATCAATTTCGTTGCTTCAGTCCTTCAATGATACCTCCATGATACTATCACAATAAATCTATATATTATAATGGAAAAATATAAAATGTACCCTCGAACTTTTAAAAAATGGTATTTATATACCCTTCGTCATACTTTAAAGTCGTATGTATCCCTACCGTCGTACTTTCAGATCATATATACCCTTTGATCAAACGGTCTGACACATGGCACCATCCCAATAACTTGCCTAATTTTTTTATTTTTTTAAATCCAAATCAAAAAACCCACACAATTATATACTTACCCACTTATGACCAGAATTAATGAATCCCTAACCAAAGTGAGAGTAACAGAAGTTTTGAGAAATCTCTCGATTCAAGCTTCTCTTCTGCTTAGTCTCACTAACCTTAATACTTACTCATTAAAAACTCTGATTCCATTTCCCCGCCACGCCTTCACTGGAATCACATCCAAAGTTATGGATTTCAAAATATTAATACTTTATTAAATTGCAAAATTGAAATTGAATTACCTGCGTAAGAATTGAATTTGGAGGTAAAGCTGGTGAACCCAGATGGAATAATTTTGGAGATGATGAATGTAATATTTTATTGGAAAATTACAAGTCTAGATGAACTCTGAATGTCTTTGAGTTTCTCTCCAACGGCTCCTATTTCTCTGTGAATCGCATCTTCGTTCTTCTTAATAAACTCAACTTTCTTGGGTAATTACTCATGAATATCCTAAATAGAGTGGAATATATATAGAGTTTTTATATTAATTTAACGGTTTAAGTTTTGTTGCTTTGCCTAATTATTGTCGTTGTGAAGATGGTTGTAGATAATATAAACAATTTAAAGTTTCTGGGACAATCGAATTGATTTCGTATTTGTCTTAGTAATTTTTTGGGTTATACTTTGATATTATGAAGTTGTAAAGTTGTTGATTTGGTGAGTTTTCTGATAAATACATTTTGGAAGGATGCGAATTTTGGGCAAACCCAAATAAAATGGGTGGGTTTTAATTTGGGTTTGAAAGTGGGTAAGAATATAATTGTGTGGGTTTTTAAATTTGGATTTAAAAAAATTAATAAAAACTGGGCAAGTTATTGAGATGGTGCCACGTGCCAGACTGTTTGAGTAAACGGTATATATGATCCGAAAGTATGGCGGTAGGGGTATATACATTCTTAAAGTATAACGTAAGGTATATACATACTATTTTTTCAAGTATGAGTGTATACTTGACCTTTTTCCTATTATCATTAGAGTGTGATTTGGTCACAATAATATATCCATATACTATCCATATATTATGTCTAATTTAATTCTTCAGTGACACCTCTATCATACCATCCAATATATAAATAGGCTTAATAATAATTGTTAATCATAGTTTCTAGCTTTATTTATTGACAGGACTTTAAGTATTCTCCAAGATTCTTTCACGTATTTGGAAATTAATATTTTTACTATATGCTCCTCCTTTAATTTCTTTTATATTTTAGTGTGTTGATAATTGTCACACCCTGAGCTAATCACTAAACGTAGACATGGAACCTAGTTTCATGAGTGACCTCAAGCTAACTCTGTTATCATAACATAAGCATACTATGATTAAAAAATGGATGTAGAAGTTTAAAACATAAGATAAATTGAAATGTTGGAGAAAACCCATAAACTAAACTGAATATGAGAAATCTGAGATTTTTGTTTTTTTTTTAAAAAAAACAGATATCAAACTCATGCTCTAAGCTTGACCTAACTATGTCTTAAAATAAAATATCAACTCACTAGAAGTGTTGGGACATCCCCAATTAAGTCTAACAAAACTGAAACTAAAGTCTAAAAATAATGAAAATATACTCTTGACTATTATCCTCGAAGAATTAGGACTCACCAATGATTCTGGTGAGATCGGGAACCGATCTATGCGCGATTTGGATACGGAGAACCTGAACCTACATCACAAGAATATATAGCACAGAGTATGGATTAGTACTTGAAAGGTATCGAGCATGTAGGATAGAGTAAAGCGGAATAAAACATGTAACAGAACAAGCAATAAAACAATTATATAATCCAAACATGATATTGATGAGCAAACACTTGATGACATCTCTGTTTTTGTTGTTTTGATGTCGAAGGAAGTTGAAAAATTATCAAGAATGTGTAGAAAGAGAGCAATTTGTTTAAGTATGAGAAGAGATGGCATATTAGATAAGGTATGTAGGGCCTATTTGTTCTCGACTCAGTCACTTCATCAGTAGCTCATGCCCCATACCATAAATATAGTAGCAAACTTTGTTTTAGACTAGTAAAAATGTAGGAAAATTAAATAATTAGATTACAACAAGAAATTACTAGAATCACTAACTTATTTATTAGAAAATCAAAATTAGTAAAAAGATGTATTTTATATACACCTTTTTCTTTTTTCTCATTTATTTATTTTCCTCTTTTTTCCCTCAATTCTGCCTCAAATGACCCATCTTGTGGCAAAAATAACAATCTATTTTGGCCATATCACTATCATTTCATGTTGTTTCATTTCAAACTTGATCATGCCACTTAAATTTCACATGATATACAAATTTGTCATGCGAAAGACTTACATTGGAAAAAGAATAATCCTTAGTGGATCATTTTAGAGATATATAGAGAACTTCTTGGAACTTTATATATATTGCTTAGAATTAGAATGAAGTAAAAATAATTCAAAAGATGATCTATATTTTGGTATAGTAAAATATAATGAAATCAACAAGAATTTATATTTTAATCTGTGACAATATAAAATTTGTCATTTAACTAAAATCTACTTATTTGTTATTGCTCATATTAATCACCTAAAATTGAAAATAAACAACATTTTATAAGAACTATAAGCTAGTTCATTTGAAACACAAAAGGACCTTGCAATCTTCTAGTTATATAGAAAATCTTTATAGAATGAGGGGCATATGGTAATATTTAGAATATATAACAATTATTTTAATGAAGGGTTGTAAGGGTCGCCACACCTTTACCTGTGGACTAAACTTAATTCTCTGTAATATGTCACATTCCAAGAGTGCTTAATTCAAGCCATGTATATTGCAGGGATATGGAAAACTCATAGTCCTCAACTGTGTATAAGGATGATCTCACAAAATATTAGAAAAAAACCCGCCCCCCACCCCCCCAACTAATCAAACTCCACAACATCCATATCACCTAATATCTAGATAGTTCTCAATAAACTATAGGAATGTAGTCTCTTATCTATTAATAATTATATGACATCACATCTACACTTTATCGAGACATAATCATAAATAGAAGGATATGAAAGTTGTGTATTATGATCGATAGGCGATTAGTTGGTTTTTGAGTGTGGTCTAACTTTTCAATACATACTTTGAACATGTAAACAACTATAATTGAATGAAACTATTGCCTTTCCCTTATGAAAAGTGGTTGAAGTATCCAATTTGTACTATTGTAAGAGTAATTGATGAAGTTATGCTACAAGTACTATAAACTGAAATAACATTCATCTAGACTGTATAGAGCCTCCAAACATAGTAAGTGTTTTTCTTCGAGGACAAGTTTAAAGAAGAAATTGAAGAGAAGATTCACATTATGGCTCATTCGAAAGCACAACCTACGTCTAAAACAAACAGAGCCATTGTATCAATAACATCTTTAGATGGAACAACCATAGAAACTGCATAATCAAAAATATCATATTTTTCATAGGCCCATAGCTTTGGACGAACGGCCAAAAAACCAAACCAAAAGATATTTGCTCTGTACTGAAAAAGAAATCTTTCCATTAAATCTATGAGCATAGTAAACGTAGAGCCTCCACATCTTTGATATGGTCCTGGCAGTAAACTACACTGCACTAGGAAACATTCCACTACAAGTGTAATTTTGAGAACATCAAAGACACATGCCTGGTGCGAATCATTCTTTTGAGTAGTTTCTAAGCTAATGGAGTTAGCGACAATATGTTTTGTAAATTCATTGTTAAATATTAATTACCTAAAATTGAAAATGAAGAAGCTTCCATAAGAAGTCAATTACATAAAATTATTGGAATTTAGAGAAAATAGAGTTAAATCTGTAATAGGTATAAAATATTGAGAAATTTTATTATAAATAAGAGTTAAATCTATAATAGATATTGAACATTTGGTAACATAAAAAAAGGAGGATATGGAAATACACATAAATCTTTTACAAAGAAAATGGAAAACGTAAATATGACTAAGTGAAATAAAAGGGTGAAAAATTACTAACTCTTACATTCGCCAAGTTCATAGGTAGAAACAAATCTTGACTGCAACTCATCACTCTAAAGAATGAGAAATGGTTGGTCTGGCAAAGTTGATGCAACAACATCAAGTAGTTGGTTAACTTTTTGTATGAATTGATAAATCACAAGATCAAAATTAAAAATACCAGTATCATAACATTTAATATCTGTAACGACCTATTTAGTCATTTTGAGCAGCAGATTTTATTTCAGGAAAACTGGCTGAGACAACGGACCCCACGACGGACAGTCATGGGCCACGACGGACCGTCGAGGGGGGGGTCTCGTTCCAAAAACACTTAGAAATAAAAAAAATTTGGTACTGAGAGCGACTCTCTGAAACGTCACGACGGAATGGCAGGACGGACCGTCGGTGTCCAACGACGGACGTCACAGGCCATCACTAAAAATCAAGTTTCTGTTCGTGTGCGGGACACAGACGGACTCGCAGGCACGACGGCGTCACAGGCTGCGCAATCCCAAGGCTGGGTCGGATTTCAGTAAGTTATTAAGGGGGCGTTTTGGAAGATTTCCTGCTTCACGACCCAAATCAGGGAGCGATGGCACCCACATTTACCCTCCTATGTGAGGAGAAAAAACCAACCCATCTAACCCTTAAATTTCAAGGATATGTCAACAGAACTTAATGCGGAAGACTTAAATCATTAAGAAAACATATTCAATTACATTACTATAGTCCCAAAATGATGGAAGTCATTCATCACAAGAACATCTATCTCAAATTACTTAACTAATAATGTCTAAGAACAAAATACCTAAAAAGCTAAGCTTAGTCCATGCCGGAAGTTCAAGGCATCAAGGAATTGAAGAAGAAGACCCAGTCCAGCTAGACGCAAGGCTCAACCCTGAATTCCGATGAAGTGAAGACTGGCGAGAATCTGCTGTTGAGTTGAAGTGACAGAACGTTTGCGCATTACACAAAATAACAAAGAGGGAACAACATAAAAGTGGGGGTCAGTTAAAACCACACGTACTGAGTAGATATAATCGGCCAACTCAAAAATAGGGAACAGTATATATCAATATAATGTAAATCAACTACAATTACTCAACACGTAGCAATAACAACATGAATTCATCAATAACTACAACAGAGTCCAACATGAGGACTCAAGCCTAAATACCATACTCATTTGGGAATAGTCATTAGATTGGAGATATATTATTATCTTTCAAGATCATATCTTCTTCCTCTGTGTCGGTACGTGACACTCCGATCCTCATATTTCATCCTGGTGCCGGAAAGTGGCACTCCGATCCCATTCTATCTGGTACCGGAACGTGGCACCCGATCATTTATCCTATCCTGGGTCGGAACGTGACCACTCAGATCCTCATATTCATCCTGGTAACCGGAACGTGGACCGAATCATATTTCTAACCTGGATGTCGGAACGTGACACTCCGATACTCATATTCTATCCTGGTACCGGAACGTGGCACCCGATCCATATTCTATCTGGTTGTGGTGAAACGACAATCCGATCTCATATTCTATCCTGGTACCGGAAACGTGGCACCGATCCATATTCGATACTGGGGTCGGAACGTGACACTCCGATCCTCATATTACTATACTGGTACCGGAAAGTGCGCACCCGATCCCCTAATTCATCAAGCCTTCTTGTACATAAGGCATTCATCATTCTCATATATAATTATCAAGCCTTTTTCATACTAAGGCATCATCATTCTCATTATATAATCTATCAAGGATTAGGGTCTTCTTTCAAGAGTTGGGATCAATAACTTCATCATGCTTTGTTAATCATCACAATTTTATAATCATAATCATGCAAGCATACAATTAAGCAGATAGCAGGGTTTACAATACTATCAACAAGAATATTCAATCCCCCGATAAGAGTTCAACGAAGATTTCGTAAATAAACCATAACTACCTCCACCGAGAATTGAATCAACAAGCTATCTTCCCCAAAATCCTTGATATCCTCTTCGCTCTCTTCCTCTTGATCGATTCTCCATCTCTCGTTCTGTCTTTCTATTTTTTCTTTATTCAAACCCTCTTGCCGTTACCCAATTAATATATAATTAGATAAAGATGGCAATCATAAACCACTAATTAAACTTAAGTTACCTCTTTTAACCCCCAAGTAATAGACTATTAACATTAACCTCTAACTTTATAGTAAAGAAGGATAGTCAAAAAAGTCCCTAAAACGTGTAAACGAATCCGACCCGACGGGATTGCGTATCCCGGGACGGGCCGTCGCGCTGCGACGGTCAGTCCTTGCTGTCCGCGTGCGCCACAGTGACTTGTTTAAGGGAGGGGCTGTGACGGGCCGGAGCGCCTGTGAGGGCCGTCGCGCATGCGACGGTTCCGTCAGACACTCCGTCACGACTGTTCAGAGAGTCGATTTTCAGGACCCAATTCCAGATTTTCTAAGTGTTTGAAAAGACACATCCCCGACGGTCCTTCGTGCCTGACGGGTCCTCGTGGCCTCTTTCACCTCTGCAGTTTTCCAGAATAAATATGTTGCTCAAAAACGACTAGACAGGTGAGTTACACTTTAATTTAAGTGGTGGTTAATGTTAAAGTCTAATTACTTGGGGTGCAAAGAGGTAAACCTTAAGTTAATTAGTGGTTTATATTGCCATCTTTATAATTAATTATATGCTAATTAGGGTAAAAGAAAGGTGGTTGAATAAGAAAAAGACAAAGACAGAAAGAGAGGAAGAACGAGTAGAGAGAGAGAGAAACGCAGGGATAGCAAGGATGTTGAGAAGAGAAGATAAGCTTGTTGATCGCAATTCTTCGGTGGAGATGGAGTAGGTTATGGTTTTTATGCTACTCGTAGTAATCTAAAGCGAATGATAGGGGTGGTAGTCTTATAAAGTATTATATGCTTAATTGGTGTATGCATGATGTGATTTTAATATATAATGGAGTGAAAACAAGCATGAGAGCTATTGAAACCCCAAACTTGAAAAAACCTAATCTCTTGTTAAATGATGATGCCTTGGTATAAAGAAGGGCTTGATGAACGAAAGTAATAGATGATGTTGCCTTGATATAAAAGAAGGCTTGATTTAATAATAGATGAGATTAGTGGGGCGGGTGTTTCACAAACCGAACGTAGAATTAGTGGGAAGGGTTTCACGAACCGACATGTAGGAATTAGGGGATCGGGTGTCATGAACCGACACGTAGATTTAGGGATCGGGTGTCACGAAACCGGACACGTAGATTTTAGGGTCGGGTGTAACGAACCGACACGTAGACGTTAGGGGATCGGAGTCTCAGTGTCACGTTCCGGACAAAAAAAACATAGTAGTAGGGGATCGGAGTGTGACGTACCGACACAAGAGGAATCAAGACTAAAGAGGGAGGCGTAGTGTCACGTAAGACACAATGAGAACTTATTAGAAATGAATCTTGAAAGATGGCAAATTACTCAATCTAAAGAACATGTTTCCCAAACGAGTATGGTGTGAAGGCTTGAGTCCTCATAGATATTATCGGTGATATTATAAATCATGTTTTATACTTGTTGCTATCACCTGTTCGGAAGATTAGTTGTTTTAGGATGTGATGAGATAGATTGCTTTCTATTTTGAGTTTGACCGGATGATACCTATTCAGTACTTGTGTTTGTACTGGACCCCCTACTTTTATGTTTTCTTCTGTTTATGTGGAGTGCAGCAAAAGTGCCGTCATCTTGACTCAACAGTAACTCTAGCCAGTCTTCATTACTGGATATCAAGGTGAGCTAATGTCGAGCTGGACTGGATATCTTCCTCAGTCTTGATGCTTGACCAGTTCCGGATGGACTAGCTTATGTTATTTTAGCTTTTAGGAATACTCTTAGTTGTAGTAATTTGATCATAGATTATCTTGTCGTGATGACTCAAATTTTGGGGATAAAATAGATGTGGAATTTAGAAGTTATTAAATTGGTTTTTATTAATGAGTTTAGTCTTTCCGCCATAATTTCTGGTTGATAATTACATTTGAAAGTTAAGGTTAGATTGGTTGTTCGCTCACATAGAAGGATTAGGATAAGTGTGGGTGCCAGTAGCTGATCCGATTGGGGTCGTGACAAATACTTGGTATCAGAGCATTAGGTTCGTTGGTCTCATCACACAAGAAAGGTCTAGTGAGCTATGGGTACGTAGGGGTACGCTTTGACTGTTCTTTGAGAGGTTATATAAAGACTTTAGGAAAACTTCATTCTCTTTCTTATGCGTGACTATTACTTGGATCCCCATGTGTATATTAGGTGAACAAATTGGTATTCGGACCATCTCATTCTGTTCGCAGATGGTTAGAATAGAGAAACACGACTACGCCAACATCAACATCGGCCAAGACAAGAAGCGTCTGAGCCAGCCACTGGGGATGTAGCCAGAGAGAAGTAGTGACAAGAGGCGTGAAGAGGCAGGGTTGGGGAGGACGTCCTCTAGAGGAGAGGACGAGAACCTAGCCCATCCGGTACTAGGGCGGTGACTCCTACCACCGATGAGGGAAGTGGTAAGAGAAGGGGAGGAGGGGGGAGAATGAACAAGTGCAGAATGAGAAATTGCACCCCAACCTACCCCAGAATGATCAATAAGGTTCGTGCTGATCTTGCGGGTTATCTGAGTAAGGCAAACACCTCCAGTGTTGTTCCGCTCCAGCACCTCAGGTTCCGGAGGTACAACATGCCGTACTATGGTCCCCGCATGGATGCTCATTGGAAATAGCATGTGTTCCTAGTCTGACCCACAGGCCTATAATGGACCAATGACTCGTGATGAACTTTTCGAGTAAGTTCTTAATTGAAACCTCCAGTCTTCAGGGTGCCGAATCTGAGGATGCCTACGATTTTCTGCGTTGACGATCAGAGCTTACTACACAAGAGGTTCTAGTGGAACGTTTGGTGTTGATTTGTGACTTATCAGTTTCAAGGGAACGCCAAAATGTGGTGGCGGCTACATGTGGAGTGTCACCAACCACACCAGAGGCACACCATACTTGGGAATCATTTTTAGCTGTTTTATGGATAAAGTATTCCCCCCGTACCTGGGGCTAGGAAAAGGAGGAGTTTTTGACGCCTAGAGCAAGGTAGGATGTGGTTACTGACATATGAGGCTAAATTTCGGCATATCTGGTATGACACCCCAACTAGTTTAGTCTACAAGGCGGATCGCCGTTGTGAAGGGTGAGATCAGAGTTGAAGAATTCAGTTTTACAGGTAGCGGCCACAGCAAAATCCTTCCAAGAAGTGGTAGATTTCGTTGATAGCGGTGGAGGCGTGAAGCCAGATGAATTCACCATGGCAGCGGACATACAAAGAGGTTTCGAACGGAGGTGAGTTTCAATGGTTCTTACTCTAGAGGACAGGGTTCCGGAGGTTACTCAGTCGACCCCATTCAGTCTTCACTACAGACTGTAGTTGGGGGGAACACCTCAGACCGGTCAACACTTCTCTGAGAGACCATGCTTGACTCTAGAGAGTGTTATGGAGGTGGGCAGAAGGGCCATATTAGAGATTGGTTGCAAACAGAGTTAGAGACCCCCAATAGCTAGAGTAGAGGTGGTCATGGTCGAGGCGTATCGGAGGACGTGGTGGTCGAGGAATGGTGGTCACCAAAACGGCCAGGGTGATGGGCCAAACTGGAGCCATACATCACAACATGTAGGGGCAACGGAAAAAACAAATCGAAAGGGCCATTGTTATGCTTTCCTGGGAGATGGAGGCGGAGACATCTGATGCTGTCATTCACAGGTAATCTATGGTTTGAATTGCATGGCTTTGTATTGTTTGATCCTGGATCACATTTTTGATGTATCTTTCTCATTTGCCTAATGGTCTAAATTTACATTGGTGAATTACTTGATATGCCTATTAGTGTTATACTCGGTGGGTGAGTCTGTGGTAGTTGAAAAGGCATATAGTCTGTTTGGTTGAACTTTTTGGGGAGCAACATTATGTAGATTTGGTTATCTTAGAAATGGTTGATTTTGATTAATTCTGGGTATGACTTGGCTTTCTCCGCAATTTGCGATTCTTGGATTGTAATGTAAACCACGGTGGACGTTAGCACAAGCCTGGGACAGATCCGTTAGTGTGGGAGGGTGACTACACTTCCATCTGGTGCTATCACCTTTCTTCGTGCTAAGAAAATGCGTAGTAAAGGGTGTTTAGCTTTCGGGCTCATCTCAATGGGATGATTCCTACCAAGAGTACCTTTCAAGTGAGTTGTTTCTAGATTAGTCCGCGAGTTTTTAGAGGTGTTTCCTGCGACCTCTGAGGATTGCCATGGATAGAGTATTGAACTTCTGCATAAATCTGAACCAAGTAATCGCCCCATTTCTATCCCCCCTTATAGAATGGCTCCGTGGAGTTAAGAGAGTTAAAGGCCCAACTTCAAGAGTGTGGAGCCAAAGGTTGCATAGACCAAAGTGCATCCTTGGGGTGCTCCGTTTTGTTTGTGAAGAAGAAAGATGCGGAGTCTTCGGATGGCATAGACTACGGCAACTAAATAAAGTACTGTTAAGACAGGTATCCTCTTCCTCGCCATGATGATTTGTTCGATCAGTTACAAGGTGCTGTGTCTTCTCAAAAATCGGACTTGAGTCTGGTACCATCAATGAAAAAACGGGACAGCAGATGTGCCAAGAATGCTTTCAACCAGGTATGGGAATTATGAATTTTGGTAATGCTTTCTTTGACGACCGAAGGCCCCTGCTGCTTTCATGAGTTTGATGAACGGGATTTTTATGCCATATCTGGATCTCTTTGTGATAGTATTATCGACGATATACGATAACTCCAAGAGTTAAGGAGGACATGAGGAGCATTTGAGAATTGTTGGAAAATTTTGAGGAGAAAAAGCTTTATGCCAAATTCCCAAGTGTGAGTTTGGACTAGATTCAGTGTCCTTCTGGGGCCGTGGTTTCTAAGGATGGAGTTGATGGTGGATCCTCTAAGATCGCCAGTAGTGAAGAATTGGGTAAGACCTACTAATGTGTCAGAAATAAGAAGCTTTGTTGGTTTAGCCAGTTATATGTCGATTTGGTCAAGGATTTTCTTCTATTGCTTTCCACTGAAGAACTGGACTAAGCAAAATGTTCCATTTGTATGGCGATGAGTGGAGGAAATCTGTCAGGAAGCTCAAGACTCTCTGACTACTGCAACCAATTCTTCACCTTGCCAGTGGAAGGTAAGAATTTCATTATCTATGTATGCATCCTATTCGGGTTTGGGTGCGTGGGTGCAATGCAGAGAGAAGAATGGGATTTTCCTATGCTTCAAGACAATTAAAAGGGGCATGAAAGTAACTATCCAACTCATGTTTGGAATGGCCGCGGTAGTGTTGCATAAAGCAATGTGAGACACATTTATATGGGTTAAGTGTGAGGTATCTACGGATCATCGGAGCCTACAGTATGTACTTTACTCAGAAGATTTGAACTTGAGACAAAGGAGGTGGATGGAAACTACTGAAGGATATGATGTTATATATTGTATCATCCGGAAAGGCTAATGTGTAGCAGATGCTTTAAGTAGAAAGCAGGGAGCATGGGTAGTTTAGCTCACTACAAGTTCTTAGACGCCCATTGGCTAGAGAGCGTTCAGACTCTGGCGAATGACTTTATGAGTTAGAAGTAAATGAGAGGGAGGGATTGTTGGCCAGTTGGAGGCGAGATCTTCTTTTCTTGACAGATCCCCGGGGACCAGTTTGATGACGAGGAACCTAAGCCGAATCCGAGATAAGGTTTGCGAGTATAGGCTAGAAGAAGAAATAATTATGATGAGGTGTTTGAGAATTAAGGGAAGGTGTATGTTTCCCCTGTTGATGATTTTATCCCCATATTCTTACAGAGGCTCATAGTTTCGGATATTCTATACATCCTGGTGGCAACCAAGATGTACCGTGACCTAAGCAACATTTTTGGTGGAGTAGAATAAGCGCACATTGTGAGTTTTGTTGCCAATGTCCAAAATTGTCAACAAGTAAAGTATGAACACAGAGGTCCCGGAGGAACACTTCAGAAAGCCATTCCTAAATGGAAGTGGGAGAGAATTGCAATGGACTTCGTGGTTGGTCTTCAAAGACATGGGGCAAGTTGTCACTATTTGGGTAATTGTGGACAAGATTAACTAAGTCTCTCATTCATTCGGTAGGTGACTTACATGCAGATAAGTTAGCCAGACTCTACATCTCAAATTGTTCGGTTGGCATGGAGTTCCACTTTCCATCATATCAGATAGAGGTAACGCAGTTTACTTCTCTAAGTTTTGGAGAACATTGAGCTGATGATTAGGTACTAGGGTTGGACTTAGTACTTTACTGCTTTCACCCTCACACCGATGGATAGTCTGAGCGAACATTCAGTTTGGAAGATATGCTCGGCATGTGTGATAGAAGATTGGTGGTTCATTGGGATAACTTCTTACCCTTGCGGAGTTTTCATACAATAATCGCTATCACTCAGTATTGATATGGCTCCTTTCGAAGCATGTATGGGAGGAGATTTAGGTCCCCATTGGTTGGTTGATGCATTCGAGGTGTAGACCTTGGGATGACCTTTTGAGGGATGCGTAGAGAAGTGTAAATCTATTCAAGAAACTTTTAGGCTCAAAGTAGCAAAAGGAGTATGCAATCGAAAGGTTAGGGACTTGGAGTTCATGGAGGGAGACATCTTGCTGAAAGGTTTGCCCATGAAAGGGTTGAATGCGATTTGTGTAAAAGAGGTAAGCTATTCCCAGGTATATTGTGCCATTTGCATTTCTAAGCGAGTAGGGGAGGTGGCTTATGAATTAGCCTTGCCTCCCCAAGGCTTCAGGAGTGCACGTATTTCAGTGTCATGCTTGAAAGATACCATGGGGATCGAAACTACATCATCTGTGGGATTCGTTCTACTTGATGAACAATTTGTCTTATGAGGAGGAGCCTGTTGCCATCTTAGATAGAGAATTCGCAAGTTGGATCAGGGAGAATACTGCAAAATCCATAAGTGTGCAATGAGAATCGACCAGTTGAAAGCCACTTGGGAGAAGGAGGCTGAATGCAAGAAATACCCACACCTGTTACAGATTCAGGTACTCTTTTTGCCTCTGTTTTTCTCTCGTCTGATCGTTCGAGGACGAACGATGGGTAAATTGGTATCTATGGTAACACCTGTTTAGTCGTTTTGAGCAGCAATTTTTTATTGTGAAAAACTGGCTGAGCAACGGACCCCACGACGGACCGTCATAGGCACGACGACCTCAGGGGGGGCTCTGTCCAAATCCTTAGAATTTAGAAATTTGGTACTGAATCGATTCTCTGAACTCACGACGGTGGCAGGTACGACAGTCTAAGGCAACGGGCCCTCACAGAGCTTCTAAAATAAGTTTCCTGTATCTGTGAACGGAAGCAGGAGGACCGTCGCAAGGCACAACGGCCCTCACGCTGCGTCAACCCGCGTGGCTGGGTCGGATTTCTGTTAATTTATTTAAGGGGCATTTTGGACTATTCCTGCTTTAATTATAAAGTGAGTGGTTAGTGTTTTATATAATCTAAATTACTGGGGTTAAAGAGGTAACCTGAAAATAGTTGGGTTATTATTCATCTTTTTATACTTAATTATGATTTATAGGGTAAAAGAAAAGGGTTTTGAATAAGAAAAAAAAGAACAGATAGAGAGGGAAGACGAGAGAGAAGGAGAAACGAACGAGATAGCAAGGACTTTGAAGATAGCTTGTTGAGATCGCAATTCTTCGGTGGTAGGTAGTGTATGGTTTCTTATTGCACTCTGTAAATCTTATGACGAATGATATGTTTGGGTAGTATTATAAACTTCTATTAAATGCTTAATTGCTTGTTAATGATGTATTTTAATTGATTGAAACAGCATGATGAAGCTATTGATCCAATCTTGAAAACACCTAATCTCTTGTAAATGATATGTCTTGGTATAAAAGACGGCTTGATGAACTAAAGTAATGAGATGATGATGACCTTGATATCAAAGAAGGCTTGGGATTTACTAAAGATGGATTAGGGGCGGTGTCACGAACGACACGTAGAATTAGGGAACGGTGGGTCACGAACGACACGTAGTTTAGGGGATCGGGATGTCAGACCGACACGTAATTAAGGGATCGGGTGTCACGAACCGACGTAGATATTAGGGGAGCGGGTGTCACGAACCGACACGAGTAGTTAGGGATCGGAGTTGTCACGTTCCGACACATAGTAGATAGGGGTATCGGAGTGTGACGTACCTACATGAGCAAGTTGACTACGATTGATCGGATTCCAGTACGACAGAAAGAAAAAAATAATGAATCTTGAAAGTTAAATACTCATCTAAAGAACATTCCAAATGGGTGGAGGCTTGAGTCCTCATAGATAGTCGTATATTAATGATTATACTTGTTGTATCACTGTTAGATTTAGTTGATTTATGATGTATTGAATATATTGTTTTCTATTTTGAGTTGGCCGATGATACCTACTCGTACTGGTGTTTTGTACTGACCCCTACTTTTAATTGTTTTTTTTGGTTTATTGTGGAGTGCAGCAAACGTCCTCATCTTCACTCAACACGAATCTAGCCAGTCTTCATAACGTCGGATCTCAGGTGAGCTAATGCTTCTAGCTTGGACGGATCTTCTTCTCATGTCTTGATGCCTTGAAGTTCCGGCATGGACGTCTTTTTACTTATTTTAGCTTTTTAGATACTCTAGTTTGATTTTAAACATAGATGTTCTTCGTGGTGATGACTCCGATTTTGGGTAAATAGATTTGATTTTAAAGTTTATTATTCGATTTTATTAATGAGTTTTTAAGTCTTCCGCATTATTTGTATATTAATTGAAGTTAAGGTTAGATTGGTTGGTTCGCTCACAATAGAGATAAGTGTGGGTGCCAGTTCGCGCCTATTTGGGTCGTGACAATATCATATCATTAAACACTGAAAGGAAATAGACATTCTTGAATCACGGGGTGGAGAAGGTGAAAACAGTTGTCGCGAAGATAGAAGAAAGAAAATTAAAAAGTAAATAATACCCAACACTATAAATCTGGGGTACTTTGGAGAAAACCCTCTGACCTGCTTCATTGGTAAATTTCCAATAAGAAGGAGGCTTTCTTTAGTGTAATTAACCTATAAAAATCTGTCAAGAAGTTTGCAAAGTAAAACATATTCATAAAGTGTGAGTACCTTTACATTCTTATTGATCTCTTTCCTTTACCCTCTGTGAATGTTTTCTTCTTCGTCCCCATTTCCGTGGTGTCAAGTATAAAATTCTCGTTGGTGTTTGACAATAATGAATTATTGAATATTCTTGCATTCTTATTTTTTAATTTAAGTCTTATGACTCTCCAACCAGAAAAAGTTGACCACTAGCGCACCTAAATTTATTTGATCGATTTTCAAAACAACCATCCTGGCATATATTGGGACCTCATGAGTTCCACGTAGAGAATTGTCTTGTTATTGTTGATGAATTTTGTGGTTCTCTACGGGTTTAGAAGGTTGTTACCCTTTTGTCATGGTCTTTTTCTATATATACTTTCCTTCGCTTTTTTACTTTTCTTTGTAATATTTAATGTTTTGTATATCCCTTTTTTTGTCTATTTATGTTCGATATTTGATTAGATTTATCACATATTTATACTATCTATCATACCGTTTCTCAATTTTTAATGAAATTAAAATATTATAAAAGGTTATTTACTACTTTAAAGTTTTAGGTGATTAATATCACTTAACATGAGTAATAAAAATAATTAAATTTGCATTTAAATGATATCATTATGTCCAACTAATAAATATAAACTCTTGTTATTCATTACATTTTTGATCATACAAAAATTGAAATGCTCTAGATCATTTTACTTGTTCTTTTCTAAGCATGAGTTTCATGGTATGACACTCTTATAATTTATCGAGTACATAGCCCTGATAGAGGATATGGAAGCGGCGAATTACTGAATATAGTGATTATGGAGTGTGAGAAAGTCCCTATTTTATCGTATCAGTATTGTTAATAACTATTCTCCCACAATCTCTTCTTTGATTTATTATTTCATGTTTCTTTCATTGCCTTAGATATCATCTTTATTGTTGTTTGCTGTATAATTTTCCCCTTTATTTTAAGCATACTTGTTCATTATTTAGTATATTCCTAATATTTTTTTGATCAAGCTTCATTGGTCTATCGAAAACAATCTCTCACTCAGCTCCATCAGATAAATGTAGGGTTGCATGCACTCCGTTTAATACAAGTGGAAAAAGAAATAATATGAGATTAAATAATGTCTTATCCTCTCTGGTGTTTTTCAATATATACTTTCAGTCAGCTAGTTGTTTTGGATACCATGGCACATAGAACCAATGTCTGTACAACAGTTGAAATGAAACTATGGGCTTTCCCCTATTATAATGTTGCTTGAAATATTCTTTAGTGTTCATTGTAAGAGGAAATTGTGAGTTATGTAATAAGTAGCATTAACGTCATAACATCCGTCCAGGCTATATAAGTTTGCAGTACGTTACCTGAGGACGAGAATAAGCCTCCAAATGTAGCTCAAAGAAGGAAGGATTCATTCGGCTCGTTCAAATCACAACCTCTGTCGAGAACACAGAGCCATTGTATCATACCATCTTGTCATAAAAAGGTTGGTGTTCAAAGGAAATTTTCCCAGTTCAACCATAGCTTTAGACAAAGAGGACTACAACTGAAAATCAAACCAAAAGATATCCATTAAATGATGAAATCTTTCAATCCAAATTTTCTCTTTTCGTATATTTTTGTTGTAAGAATTGGTCATCATTAAATAATACGTTTTTCTGATATCAATTGAATAACAATTCAGCTAGAATATTTGGAACTGAAGTATCAAAAACCTCGAACTAGACCATGTAATTTCAATTCAATGCCAATTATTAAGTTTGTTTCAAGTCCATATCAAAAGACTTCATTACATTTTGAAGATTCAACCAGTCAAACACATTATTACAAGATCTACTAATAGGAGAGCATGTACTTGCATATATTGATAACCTATTAATTTTTCAATAATCCTTATTGTAATTGTCCTGTTGTTTTATTTTTTTTTTTTTCTATATATGTTGTATAACCCAACTTAGACCTATTGAAGTATGATATTAATTCACAAATATGCAAACCAAATAGAGAGGTGACAATTTTAAATCAAGAAAGGATTAACTTTCATATATTTTATCCTTATTTGATGAATCCCAATAGAATATTCTTGGGAACACTCATCAACTTTAGAATAAAATCTAAGTCCCCTTTTAACCTGGGGTCAATCCTCATCACACGATCTTTGTAGCTGCGTAAGAACCTATGCCCCAATTCAGACGATTTCATCTAGAAAAAACAAAGCTCAATAGCAATCAATTACAACAGATCCAAAAAGACATAAAATTAACCAAGAAACCCAATTGAGATTGATATAAATTCAGCACACACCCAAAAATTGCGTAGAATACATAGCAAAGGAAGCAAGCAAAAAGAGATGATCAGAAAGTGGTGTAATCTGTCAATGGAGTTCCTACAACATAAGACATCACCTGCAACTACATCAAAATACTCCCGCCTTGAAGCACCATGTCCACCATCACCTAGGACATAGATTGTAGTGTTGTAGTATTTAGGGTTTAAGCTAGGGTAAAATGGTTTGTATTATAGCCTTATGTAGAGAGAAGTGTTAAAAGGGGAAANGCACTTGGTCTAATGAAGCCCTTGCTCAACAACTCTTAAGAGTTGAGCCTTGTAACTCTCTGAATACTTCCGCGGAGCCATTCTATACGGGGGTATACAGAAATGGGGCGTTTGCCCGTTTTCAGATCGATACAGAAGTCCCAATATCCTATCTCTGTTGCATACCAGGAAGATCTGGCATGGGAACCAACTCCAAAAACTCGCGACTACGAAACCGACTCAATCGAAGGTACTTGGGAGTGTCCTCTTGAGATGGGCCAAGACAGCTAAACACCCCTTACTAACCATTTTCTTAGCACGCAGAAATGCAGATGAATACGCACCGGATTGGAAGTGTTATCACCCTCCCCACTACGATCTGTCCCGGCTTGGCCTTTCACAACAGTTTTTTTAGCATTACAATCCAGATCGCAAATGTGAGAAAGCCAAGTCACTATTACCCAGAATTACATCAAAGTCACCCATTTCTAAAATACAACCAAATCTACATAAGTTGTTTGCTTCCCCCAAGTTTCACCACACAGACCCTAGGTACCTTTTCAACTACCCAAATCTCACCCACCGGTGTGAAACACGAATAGCATGCAAGTAATTCACAATGCAATGTTAGAAGACCATTATCATGATGAAGATACATATGAAAACGTGGAGCCAGGGTCCCAAATAATACAGAGCCCATGCAATCACAAACCAAAAGATACCTTGATAAAGCATCGACGCCTCCGCTTCAGATCTCCCAGGAAAACGTAACATATGGGCCCTATCGTTTGTCTGTCCATTGCCCCTACCATGTTGCGTAGTATGGCTCCATTTTGCCCATCCCTCTCACCTCTGCCGTTTGATGTGACCCGACCATTACCTCACCACCCGTCCTCCAGAAAAGCGGCCTCTACCATGACACCTTCTACCTCTAGCTAGTGGGGTTCTGTAACTCTGGTTTGGGACAATCCCTTGATGTGTCCACCCTCCCCACATCCATACACTCTCGGGTTTCAATGCATAGGTCTCTCGGAGTAGTGTTGACCGTTCTTAGGTGGACCCCAACTACATCTGTAGTGAAGACTGATTGGTGTTCGTTTGATAACCTCCGGATCTCTGTCCTCTAGAGTGGAGAACCATTAAACTCTCCTCCCCTCGAACCTTTTCGATTCGATGTCGTGGTGAAGTCGTCTGGCTTCACTCCTTCCCTCCTATCACAAAGTTCTACCCACCTCTTGGAAGGATGTTTGTCCGTAGCCGTACCTGTAGGCGTTTTTTAATCCGCACTCTGCACCCAAACCCCTTCACAAAACGGCTAATCCGTTTCTGTGTGGACTGAAACACGTTTGGTGGCGTATCTGGATAGTTTGCACGAAACTTAGCCTCATATGCATGACCGACATCCTACCTTGCTTCTAAGTCTCAAAAACTCATCCCTTTTCCAGCCCTCAAAGTCGGGGGATATACTTTTCCAATAAACAACTAGAAGAATGAGGCCCAATCATGGTGTTTGCCTCTGTTGGTGACATTGCAACATGCGACCGCACACATTTTGGCGTTCCTTTAACTGAATCTCTGCGAACTCAACGCCGAACGCTCCTACTATACCCATCTTGTGTAGTAAGCTCAATGCACTCAACCAGGAAATCGTAGGCATCCTCTGATTCGGCGCCCTTAAGACTGGAGGTTTTCCTTTCAAGAAACTTACTGAAAAGTTCCACTGCTATCATTTGTCAATAATAGGCCCAGTAGTCAGACGTGGAAATGTGCCTATTCCCAATGAGCATCCATGCGGGGAGGCCATAGTAGCCGCATGTCGTACCTCTGAAACCGGAGGTGTTGGTGCATGGAAAACCACTGGAGGTGCCTGACCCTGATCGGATAACCCACTAGGATAACAAGTACTTTGGTTGATCATCTCTGGGGTAGGTGGGGTGGCATTTCCTCATTCTGCCCTTGTGCATTCTCCCCCTTCCTCCCCCCTCTTATCACCTCCTCCGGTCGTGGAGAGTCACCGCCCTAGTATCAGATGGGCTAGGGCTTTGTCCTCTTCCCCCAGAGGACGTCCTCCCACGAACCTCTCCCACGACCTCTTGCCGTCTCTTCTCGAGCTACAGCCCCATTGGGGGGGGGTAGGGCATAATGGGGTGAATAAGGGGAGGGGGGCGGACTTAGGGAAGATTGAGGGAGCGTTGTGGTGAGCTTTACATGCAGCATAAAGGAGGAGCAGGGATTGGAGAGCAAGATCAACTTTCTCCTTCTTTTCTTGTCTTTCCGTTGTTGCTTTGCTCAGGCTGGGTGCGGTCGTTGCTCTAGTTCTAACCATCTGTCGAAATAGAGTGAAGATTGTGCAGATACCAATTCGTACGCCCCAGATACCACTTGGACTCAAGTAGTCATCACGAAAGAAAATGAAAGAGTGAAATTTCCTAAATCTTATAGCCCTCAATGAAAAGTAAAGGCGTCCCCCGACCTTTCCTTAAGACTCTACTAGAACTGTTCTTGTGTGATGAATACCAATGACCTATGCTCTGATTACCAGTTTGTCACGACCGCAAATCAGGGACGCGACTGGCACCCACATTTAACCCTCTATGTGAGCGAACCAACCCATCTAAACCTTAAATAATCAATATATATCAACAGAAGAGAATGTCGGACGACGTAAACATTAATAAAACAATTCAATACTATTATATTATCCCAAATTGGAAGTCATCATCACAAAAACCTCTATCCTCAATTACTTAACTAGGAATGTCTAAGAACAAAATAACTAAAAGCTAAGCTAGTTCCTGCCGGAGTTCCAAGGCATCAAGACTTTAAGAGAAGACCCAGTCCAAGCTAGGACGCATTAGCTCACCCTGATTTCCGATGAATGAAGACTGGCTAGATCTCTATTGATTTTAGTTGACAGAACGTTTGGCTGCCTTACACAATAACAAAGAGGAAAACATAAAAGTTAGGGGTCAGTAAACACACCACACTACTGAGTAGATAATCATCGGCCAACTTCAAAATATGGAACAAGTATATATCAATAATATGTAAATCAAATACAATACTCACACATGTAGCAATAACAACATGAATTCATTCTCAAGAACTACAACGGATGTTCACCACACATGAGGACTCAAGCCTCATACCATACTCATTTGGGATAGAGTTCATTAGATTGGGTATATTCATTATCTTTGAAGATTCCATTATGCTTTCAAAAAAATTCTCTTGTGTCGGTACGTTTACACTCCGATCTCTATTTCTATCCTGTGCCGGGAACGTGGCACTCCCGATCCTCATTCTATCCTGGTACCGGAACTGGCACCCGATCCATTTAATTATCCGGTGTCGGAGACGTGACACTCGATCCTCATATTCTTCTATCCTGGTACCGAGACGTGTCACCGTCCATATTCTATCCTGGTTGTCGAACGTGACACTTGCCGATCCTCATATTCTATCCTGGTACCGGAACGTGGCACCCCCATCCATATTCTATCCTGGTGTCGGAACGTGACACTCCGATCCTCATATTCTCCTCCTGGTACCGGAACGTTGCACCCGATCCCCTAATTCATCAAGCCTTCTTTTTACACAAGGCATCATCCTTCTCTTATATAATTTATCAGCCTTCTTTCATACTAAGGCATATCATCATTTCTTCATATATAATATATCAAGTGAATTAGGGTTTCTTCGTTCCAAGATTTGGGAATTTCAATAACTTCAATCATGCTTTGTTTTTAATGCTCATCACAATTTTATAATCATAATCATGCAAAGCATACAACTTTAAGCACTAGCAGGGTTTACAATATTATCAACACATAATATTCACTATTAAGAGTTCACCTAACGATATCGTAACATAAACCATCACCTACCTCCACCGAGAATTGCATCAAACAAGATATCTTTTCGTCTCTCTCTCTTGATCGATTTTCTCCTCTCCTCTTTTGCTGTTCTTTTCTATCCTCTTTAATTCAAACCCTCTTTCTTTTACCCTAATTATTAATATAATTAAGTTTTGAAAGATGGCCACTAATATCCACTAATTAACTTAAGTTACCTCTTTTAACCCCCAAGTAATTAGACTTTATTACATTAACCCTCTAACTTTAAATTAAAGCAGGAATAGTCAAAAACGTCCCTTAAAACGTGGTACAGAAATCCGTCCCAAACTGGGATTGCGTAGCCCTTGACGTCCGTCGCGCCTGCGACAGTCCGTCCTCTGTCCCGTCCACAAGTTCCAGAGACTTATTTTTAAGTGGATGGCCCTGTGACGGGCCGTCGAAGTCCTGCTCCTGCGACGGTCCGTCCTGCCATTATCCGTCATACGTTCATAGAGTCATTTTCAGTACCCAATTTTTCAGATTTTCTAAGTTTTTGGAAACGACACCCCTCCACGCGGTCCGTCGGCCCTTGACGGTCCGTCGTGGCCTCCGTCACATCTGCCATTTTTTCCAGCCTACAATCCTGTTGCTCAAAACTACTAAACAGGTCGTTACAACAACTTTCTTCTTCAAAGTCTTTTTGAGCCTCAAATTGTAATCTGTAAATCTAAATTGAAAGGTTCTCCTTTCGAATTTGTATATATTAAATGAGCATCTGGTATTAATGCTTTCTTTTTCTTTAATATCTCCTATTTTCCATCTAATCCTCATATTCTTCAGGATTTATTTTTATAGGTTTTTATAATATTTTTATTCCTTTAATTCCCAGTACTTCTAGTACGTCTTTTATTTTTAGTTGAAATTAGTGTTACTATGATTCTGTCATTTTTCCTTCTTAAATCCTACACACATTAATAACTCTTTGCCACTATGCATTTCTTTCTGTTCCTTTAGTTTGGTAATTCCGATTATTTTGATTCCAATTTCAGGTAGATTCTCAAATAAAATCTGGACTTATGTAGAAAATTCCTCCATTAATTATCATATCTACTACTTCTGTAATCCTATAATTGCCTTTTTATGTCTGACCATCTATTATCATATATTGTAATTAATGTCCTTGGTTCCATGTTTTTTTCTAATTAATCCTTTAATATTCTATAACAATTAATATTAATCCTATATTGCATAAATCTTTTTAACATGTTTTTTAATTTCTTTTTATAGATTCACGTTTTAGTGGTAGAGATACAAAGTGTTTCCTAATACTGATAATTGTTCTTCTCTTTAATGTCCATATAGTTGAGATTTTGAAATTTGGGTATTGTAATAAAACTTTTGGATTAATGATTTTAATAATTGATTTTGTTTGGAATATTTGTATATATTTATCTGTATCTATTATTTCTTCTAATTGTTGATTATTTTCTTCTTTTGTCTTTCTATTTAATATTTTTGACAAAAAATTATTACTTATCATATTCTGGGAGTACCTTGGGTCTTGTCTTGTCCTTGTCTTTTAAATCTCTTGAATCTAGTTGGACAAATATCCCATTTTTTCTGTTTTTTAATTATTTTTCTCTTTTTGAGAGTAATTCTATTTTGTTTGTCTAATTTTCCTATTATTCTTCTATTCCAGTTGTACCTATATTTTTACTTTCTATTTTTCTTAAATTTTTAATCTAACTTATTATGTAGTTTGTAATAAAAGTGATAATTTACTATATTGTGTGTTGTATAATAATTTGATCTGATTTTTTTGAAGATGGGCTAAAATCTTTATAATCTGATGGAAGGGCTTTTAAATTCTTTTTTTTCTATTAATTTTCATCGCTTTTCTATATGTTTCTGACTCTAATTTAAATCTACATGAAAGACTATTTCTTTTATTGGAGTCTATTCTTCTTTTATTTCTTGTTATTTTTAGTATTAAATGTACTACTACCTTCTTTTTTAGATTTACTTGTTAACTCGTTTAATTTTTTACTTAAATCTACTCCTTGTTTCCTTGAGGTAATCTACATTATTTTCTATCTTACTAAAAATTTGTTTTTTGTTTATTTTGATTTTCCTTCTTCTTGTTCCACTTAATATTTTATAATTTTTTGGTGTTTTGATTTCTTTAATATTTTCACTAAGATTGATTATCAAATCTATTAAGTATTATTTGAGCGTCTTCTGTATGTAAGCAGTGAGTTCCGTTCTCAATTACACTTAAAAATATATTATTCTGGTTTCACTCTCGGAAATTTTTTTCTATAGAGCTGTACGTCTAAGTATTCTATGTTTTTATGAAACATTTTTACTATGTTATTATTTATCCTAAGTAGTTGTTTATAATATTCAATAAAATTTTTTTAATTCAGTCACTATAGTTATGTATAGTGTTAATAATTCCCACTTGTAAACCGTTAAATATTCCCTACCTACCGATTATATATAAGGATTATTTTTAATTAATTTTATTCTTTCTTGTACTTCTTTTATTTGTCAAAAGTCTACTGATTAATTCTATTACAATTGTTGTTGGGATTGTCCTAAGAGTTTCTCTATGTGTCCTTTACGGAATTTTTAGACTAAGGTTAAAGATAGTCTTAATTTTAATGCAAATAAGTGACTTTCTAAGGATTTTTTATATAATTTAACATTTTTGTTTTAAATGATGTCCTATTATACAACAATTTTTCCTATGGTAACAAAATGTTTTTCTAAAATAATCTCTTTTTTTCATAGAAGGTCTTTTTAGATCGGGCTCTGACACCAAAAAAAGTGATTTTCAATACATTAAAATAAGTGATATTTCAATAAATTAAAATAAAGTGATATTTCAATCAAAATAAAGTGATATTTCAATAAATTAAAATAAAGTGATATTTCAATAAATTAAAATAAAGTGATATTTCAATAAATTTGGCTTAGTCAATAAGTTTGTTAAACTTTAATCTTGTACAATCTTACTCAGTACTCCTTCACTCTCTAGTTCTATTATTATCATATTAGTTTCTAGTTTTAACTTCCCTTTTTTTTGGACTCGTCTATCATGAATCTATTATATTGTTCATCTCTTTCTCTTTATCCTTTGTTCCTTAAAAATAATCTTCTTTAACCACACCCCCGAATGGGTTTATTCATATTCTTCCTCAGAACATTTACCTTGAAATTCCTAGGAATTTACAGTTTATCCATGTCCGACCAAAACCGGCCGAGACTGGCACCCACACTTATCCTACTATGTGACGACCAACCCATCCAATTCCCACGTTCAACCATAAATAACAAATATATGCGGAAGACTTAAACTCATTAATGAAAATCGAGTAAATACGTATAAAAACTCAATACTATTTAATCCCCAAAACCTGGAAGTCCTCACCACTAGAACATCTATCCTCAAAGTACTAATCTAAGAGTAAGCTAAGAAGCGAAATAAGTAAAAAAGCTAGTCCATGCCGGAACTTCAAGGCAGCAATACATGAAGAAGATATCCATCCATCTATAGCATTAGCTCACCCTGAGATCCGACGTGATGAAGACTGACTAACGTGCTCTCTAGAGTTGCGGTTGATTGAAGACGATGGTACGTTTGCTTCACTCCACAAATAACAATAAACAATTAAAGTAGGGGGTCAGTACACAAAACACGAGTACTGGTAGGTATCATCGTCCAACTCAAAATAGAAAACAATATATATCAATCAATATCATAAATCAACCAATACGCAACATGTAGCAACAACCATTTCTATAATCATTAAATAGCCCCGCCAAGTTCACCCATGGGACTCACCTCAATGCCATACCCATTTGGGAATTAGGTTCTTAGATTGAGTATATTAACGTCTTTAAAGATTCTTCTTTTGGTTTTTTTTTTTTTTTTTTATTTCTGTCGTGGGCGGTACGTGACACTTCGCTCCCTATACTACGTGTCCGTTTCGTGACACCCGATCCCTAATGCTACCGTGTCGGTACGTGACACTCCGCTCCATATATTTACGTGTCGGTTCGTGACACCCCGATCCCCTAATCTACGTGTCGATTCGTGACAAACCACTGATCCCTAATTCTACGTGTCGGTTTCGTGACACCCGATCCCCTAAATTCTACGTGTCGATCGTGACACACCCGTTCCACTACTCTCATCCACTTTAGTTCATCCACCTTCTTTTATATCCAAGGCCTCATCAATCTCTTAACAATGCAGATTAGGGTTTTCCAAGATTTAGGATTCATAGCTTTCATCAATGCTTATTTTATCATAATTAATATAATCACATTCATACAAGGCATACAAGTAAGCATATATAAGGGTTTTACATACTACCCAATACATATCATTCGCTATTAGAGTTTACAATGAATAGCATAACCCATAAACCACCTACACCGAAGAATTCGTGAATCAAGCAAGCTAATCTTCAAAGTCTTTGCTTTCCTCGTTCGTTCTTCTCTTTTCTCTCGTTCGTTTCTCTCCCTCTCTCTCTCTGTTCTTTCTATTTTTTTCGTAGTCAAGAACCCTTTTTTTCTTTTACCCTAATAATCATATAATTAAGTATAGCAAGATGATAAAATACCCCACTACTTGTTTTCAAGGTTCGCGCCTTTTAATTAACCCCAAGTAATTAAATTATAAACATTAAACCACTCACTTTCTAATGATAAAAGCAGGAATAGCCAAAATGCCCCGTAAAATATTTAACAGAAATCCGACCGCAGTTTCCAAGGTCCAACGCAAGCCTGTGATGGCCGTCTTGCCTGCGACGGTCCCTCCTGCCTGCTGTCGTCACAAAGTTCAGAGAAAGACTCAATTCTTAAGAGTCCTGTGATGGGCCGCGTCATGCCTTAGACGGTCCGTCCTGACACCCCGTCGTGACGTTCAGAAGCGATCTCAGTAACCCAAATTTCTAAATTCTAAGTGTTTTTGGAACCGAGACCCCTTCGAAGGTCCGTCGTGCCTATGACGGTCCGTCGGGTCCGTTGACTCAGCTTTTTCCTGAAATCAAATCTGCTGCGCTGCTCAAAACGACTAAACGGTCGTTCAATAGATACCCAAATTTACCCATTCGGTTCGTCCTCGAACGATCATAAGAAGAAAAACAAGGGCAAAAAGGAGGCACATGATCTTTCAACAGGTGTGGGGTATCTTTCTTGCATATCAATCCCCGCCTCCTTCTCCCAAGGACTATTCAACTGGTCGATTCTTCCTTGAACTTTGATGGATGCATTATCCCTTGATCTCACTTGCGAAGTTCCTATCCTAGAATGGTAAAAACAAACAGGCCTCCCTCCTCATAAGTCAAATTTCATCACAGACTGAATCCCAACATTATGTATTTTTCGATCCCCATGGTATCCTTTTGGCAGCCTCGACACATGAAATAACCAGATGCACTCCTTGACAGCCCTTGGAGGCAAGGCTAATCATAAGCCACCTCCCCTAACGCGCTTAAGTACTTTCAATGGTCCAATATAACCTTGGGCATAGCTTACCCTCTTTAAACAAAACGCTCACCCCTTTCATGGGCGAAACTTTCAGCAAAGACTTGCTCCCCTCCAGAACTCCAATCCCCTAACCTTTCGATTCTGCATACGCTCCTTTTGCCCTACTTGAGACCTCTAAAGATTTTTGAATAGATTTCATTCACCTTCTCATGAATCCCATCAAAAGGTCAGTTTCCCCAAGGCTAACCATCGAATGCTCAAACCACCACCAACTGGTATACCTACATCTCCTCCCATACAATGCTCGAAAGGAGGCCATATCAATACTTAGTTGATATCTATATTGTATGAAACTCTGCCTAAGGGTAAGAAGTTATCCCATTATGACCACCAAATTGCTATCACACATGCACGAAGCATATTCTTCCAACACCCTGAATGTTGCGTCAGACTGCCCATCGGTGTGAGGGTGAAATCAGTACTAAGGTCCAACCTATTACCTAATTCAGCACTCAATGTTTCTCCACAACTTAGAAGTAACTGCGTACCTCTATCATGATATGATGTGGAAAGTGGAACTCCATGGCAACCGCACAAATTTCTGGATATGTTAGAGTCTGGCTACTTCTCTGTCTGCATTGTAAGCACCTTAAAACCGGAATGAAATAGCAGACTTTAGTTAAGCTGTCCCACAATTACCCCACCCAAATAGAATCAACGTGCCCAATGTCTTTTAAAAGACCAACCACGAAGTCCAATTGGCAATTGCTTCCCACTTCTAATTTCAGGAATGGGCATTCTCTGAAGTGTTCCTCCGGCCTCTGGTGTTCATACTTTACTTGCTGTACAATTTGGACATTTGGCAACAAATCAACATGTCGCGCTTCATTCTACTCACCAAAGTGTTGCTTTTAGGCACGGTAACAAATCTTTGGTTTTTGCCCAGGATCTAGAATATCCGAACTATGAGCCTCTGTAGAATATTGTGTGGATCAAATCATCAACCACTACCGGGCACACATACCCTTCCCTTAATTCTCAAAACAAACCTTCCTCATCCATTATCGCTTCTTTAGCCTCTCCTCGCAACACCATATCCCGAATTATTTCCGGCTTAGTTTCTCATCATCAAAACTGTTTTTCCCTTGATCTGGTCAAGAAAGAAGATCTCGGCTTCAACCCTGGCCAACAATCCTCTCCCTTATTATTCATTTAAATTCTAACTCTCCTAAGTTCATTATCCAGAGTCAAATCCTCTATCCAATGGGCGTCTAGAGGCTTGAAAAATTGAGCTAAACTACCATGCCTCCCTGCTTTTTTCTACTAAGGAAGGCGTCTGCCACAACATTAGCTTTGTCCTGGGTGCTACAGGTATGGGGAATGAGGGGCAGAGGAAGGTAGGACATTGAGGGTGTAAAGGAGATGGTAATATCGTAGTCCTTCATAGTTTCCATCCATCCTCTATCTCAAATTCAAATCTTTCTGAGTAAAGACATACTGTAGGCTTACGATGATCCATATAGACGTCACACTTAACCCCATATAGATAGTGGTCTCCATTGCTTTAAATGGCAACCTTAACCGCAGCCAACTTCAAATCGTGGGTCGGATAATTACGTTCATGCACCTTTCATTGCCTCGCAGCATAAGCAATTAAACGTTCTTCTCTTTGCATTAGCACTGCTGTCACCGAAACTAGAATAGGACTGCATCACCACTACACAACGAAGTTTCTACCCTCTACTGGGCAAAGGTAGGATAGGTGCGTAAGTCAGTAAGATCTTGAGTTTTTTTTGAGCTTTCCTCACATTCATCCTACCATACAATGGGACATTCTGCTTAGTCAAGTTTCTCAATTGGGTAGCGCTAGAGAAAATCCGTTGACAAAAAGTCGATGGTAGTAGCTTGGCTAACCCAACATGCTCCTTATCGTCCGACACATTATGTAGGTCTTCCCATTTCCTCACGTTTCAATTCCATCTTAGAAGGATCCACCCATCACCCCATCCTATACACGTGCCCCCAAAAAGACCTGATCTATCCAAACTCACACTTGGAGAATTTGGCAAAGCTTTTTCTCCCTCATATTTTCCAACACAATTCTCAATGCTCCTCATGTTCCTTCTACTAGTGGATTATATCAGTATATCATCAATAATCGATCGACACACGAGGATCCAGATAATGGGGCTTAAAAATCCCGTTCATCAAGCTCATGAAAGCACAAGGGGCATTCGTTAGTCCCCAAAGGACATTACCAAGAATTCATATGCCCATACATGTTTCGAAAAGCAGTCTTTGGCACATCTGCTGCCCGTATTTTCAATTGCTGATAACCCAACCTCAAGTCAATCTTAGAGAATACACAGCACCTTGTAACTGATCGAAACACATTATCAATGCGAGGAAGAGGATACCTAATTCTTAAACAGTTACTTTTATTTAGTTGCCCGGTACTCTATGTCCCATCCGAAGACTCCCATCTTTCTTATTTCACAAACGAACCAAACAGGGAGAACCCCAAGGGGATGCAACTCGGTCTAATAAGCCTTTCCCTAACAATTCTTCAAAGTTTGGGCTTTTAACTCAACTTCCCTAACTCTGCTGGATCCATTCTATAAGGGGTATTGAAATGGACGAGTACCACCCCTGCTCCAATTCAAATGCACAAAAGTCATATCCCTTTCCGGTGGCATACCAAGAATGTCTGCGGTAACACATCCAGAACTCACGACTACCGAAACGCCTCAATCGAAGGTACTTTGGGTAGTATCAGCCCTGAGTGTGCCAAGAACGTAAACACCCGTTACTAAACCATTTCTTATCACGAAGCAAAGGGATTAACGAACTGGAGTTGAAAGTGTAGTTACCCTCCCATACTAACGGATCTGTCCAGGCTTGGCCAACATTACAGTTTTTAGCATTACAATCTAAGTATTGCAAAATCAGAGAAAGCCAAGTCATACCCAGAATACATCAAATCACCATTTCTAAGATGGACCATCTACATTAGTTTGCTCCCCCCAAAGTCCCCAACAGACCTCATACTTTTCAACTATCACAGACTCACCAACCGAGTAGAAACGAATAGGCCTGTCAAGCATTCACAAGTAAATTAAGAACCATAGTCAAATGAGGAAGATACATTAAATTTGGCGCCAGGATCAAATAATACAGAAGCCATGCAAATCACACACCACAAGATTACCGTGATAACACCTCTGATGCCTCTGCTTCAGACGCCCAGGGAAAGCGTAATAATGGGCCCCATCACCTGTCTTCCCGTTGCCCTACCATGTGGTGTTGTAGTAGCTTGCTCCAGTTTGTCCCTTAACCCTGGGCCCGGTTTGGTGACGCACCGTACCCTCGGCCACCACGGTCCCCAGAAATAATGGCCTCTACCATGAACCACCTCTACCCTCTAGCTATTGGGGTCCTATAACTCTGTTTTGGACAATCCTCCTAATATGTCCAGTCTCTCCCAATCCATAACATTCCCCCCCCCCCTCTTCTCTGGGTCTAGCAGATGGTCTCTGGTGAGAATGACGAAGTTTTGGAATAACCGCCAACCTCGAGAAATGTTTTGCCGGTCTGAGGGGACCCCAACTCCAGTCCTGTAGTGAAGACTGATTGGTCGGACTGAGTAACCTCCTGAACCCTGTCCTCTAGAGTAAGAACCATTAAACTCCACTACCTTTCGAAACCTTTTTGATGTCGATTCCATGGGGGGGGGGGGGGTTGGAAGTCATCTGATTCCTTCCTTCCACCTCTATCACGAAGTCTACACTTTTTCTTGGAAAGGATTTTTGCCATAGCCGCTACCTGTAAGGCTGAAATTCGCAATTCTGACCCAACCCCTTCACAAAAACGGCGAACCCGCTCTTGTGGACTGAATAAGTTTGGGTGGCATCCTAGAAATGCGCAAAACTTAGCCCATAATGCAGTAACCGACATCCTAACCTTGCTCTAAGGCTCAATACTCACTCTTTTCCTACCCTCAAAGACCGGGGAATCACTTCTCCATAAACAAGCTAGAGAAATGACGCCCCAAGTTCATAGGTTGGTGCCTTCTTTGATTGCACTCAACATGTGACCCCACCGCCACCACATTTTGGCGTTCCCCTTGAAAACTGATAAGTCACAAACTCAACACCCAAACCGTTTCATTTCTACTATACCCTCTTGTGTAGTAGCTCATGACAGTCAACCAGAAATCGTAGGCAATCCTGATATCCTCAACCCGTTGAAGACTAGAGGTTTCCAATTTCAAGAACTACTTAAAGTTCATGCTGATCATTTGTCTGATAGGCACTGTGGGGTCAGACGAGGACACTGCCTATTTCCAATGATCATCCATAGCGGGGATCCATAGTAAGCTGCATTTTGTACCTCCGAACCGGGAGGTGTTTTGGATGCAGAAACCACTTGGAGGGCGTCTGGCCCTGATCAGATAACCCGCTAAGATACACAAGAACCTGATTGATACTCTGGGGTAGGTTGGGGTGGCAATTCCTCATTCTGCCCTTGTCTTCTCCCCTTCCTCCCCCTCTCTTTCACCTCCTCAGGTTGGTGGATGAGTCCTGCCCTATACCAGATTTGCTAGGTGCTCGTCCCTTCCTCTATAGGATGTCCCTCCCACACCTCTTCCATGGCCTCTTGTCCCTACTCCTCTTCGAGCTACAAGCCCAGTGGCTGGCTCAGACGCCTTCTTTGTCTTGTCGATGTTGGGGTTGGCGGCAGTCTTTGGTTGCTATCGTTCCTAACCATCTGCGAAATAGAGTACGATGGTCCAATATATTGTATCACCTAGATATCCCACAATTGGTGATCCAAGTAAATAGCACGAAAGAAGAAAAGAAAGAATGGAGTTTTCCTAAAGTCGTATAGCCTCTCAAGAAACAGTAAGGCGTCCCCCTAACCGTTCCTTAGACTCTACTAGACCTGTTTCTTGTGTGATGAGACCAACGAACCTAAGGCTTTGATACCAAGTTTATAAACCCAAACGGGGCCGTGACTGGCCCCCACACTTATCCTACTATGTGAGCGGAACCCACCCATCCAATTCCCAACATTTCCAAACCATAAAATAACAAAATTATATGGCGGAATACTTAAAATTCATTAATAAATCGAGTAAATAACTTATAAAAACTCATCCTATTTACTTCCCAAACCTGGAAGTCATCACACAAGACATCTATCCTCAAATTACTAATTTTAAGAGTATCTAAGAAGAGCTAATATAATAAAAGCTAGTCCATGCCGGAACTCTCAAGGCATCAAGACATGAAGAAGATTATCCAGTCCAAGCTAGAAGCATTATTCACCGTGACAAAGATCCGACGTGCAATTGAAACTGGCTAGAGTTTGCGGTTGAGTTGAAGACATGGTAACTTGCTGCACTCCACAAATAACAGAAAACAATTACAATAGGGGTCATACCAAACACGAGTACTGATTATGTATCACGGCCAATCAAAATGCAAAAATTATATATAAATCAATATCATATCAACTACATACTCCAACATGTAGCAACACAAGTTCAATAATCATTAATAAGCCAACCGCCAAGTTCACCCATGAGGACTCACGCCTCAATCCATACCATTTGGGAATTAGGTTCATTAGATTGAGTATATAACAATCTTTCAAGATTCATTATGTTTTCATTTTCTCCTCGTGTCATACGTGACACTCGCTCCATATACTACGTGTCAGTTCGGACACGATCCCTCCTAATTCTACGTGTCCGGTAACGTGACAAACTTCGCTCCATAACTACTGTCGGTTCGTGACACCCGATCCCCTAATCTACTTGTTAGTTTCGTGACACCCGATCCCCGAAGGCGACGGGGAGGGTGGGGAACACCCCGAGCCCCTAAGGCGAGCGAGAGGGCTACGGGGCGGGTCGGGACACCCAGGCCACGACGCTCAGCACGGGAGGCAGCAAGCGTCTGGGAGACACGGGCACATCATCTCATAACAGGCAGATTTAGGGTTTTTCAAGATTTAGGAATTCAATAGCTCATCATGCTTTATTTTATCACATTATATATCACATTATACAAGCATAACAATTAAGCATCTATAAGGGTTTAACATACTATCCAATACTATCATTTCGCTATTAAGAGTTTACTACGAATAGCAATAAACCATAACCTCTCCACCGAATAATTCGTGATCACCGCAAGCTCCTCTTCAAAGTCTTTGCTTGCCCTCTTCGTTATCTCTTTCTCTCGTTCGTTTTCTCTCCCTCTCTAGCTCCTGTTCTTTCATTTTTCTTATTCAAAACCCTTTTTTCTTTTACCCTAATAATCATATAATTAAGTAGAAAGATGATAAATACCCCACTACTTGTTTCAAGGTTCTCTCTTCTCCCTTTTAAAAACCCCCAGTATTAAATGAAACATAAACCACTCACTTTAGAAGTATAATCAGGATAGTTCCCAAATGCCCCTTAAAATATTTAACAGAAATCTGACCCATCAGGGGTTTTTTTTTCCACGCAGGCCTGTGACGGCCCGTCGTGCCTGCGACAGTCCTCCTGCTGTCTCCTCCGTTCAAAAAGTTCATAGACTTCCAATTCATTAAAGAGTCTGTGACGGCCCGTCCTGCCTGAGCCGTCCATCCTACCACCACCACCGACCACCCAGTCCGTGACTTCAGAGAGTCGTCTCAGTACCCGCCAATTTCTAAATTCTAATGTTTTTGGAACGAGACCCCCTCGACGGTCCCCATCGTGCCTATGACGGTCCGTCGTGGGAATCCGTCGACTCAGCCAATTTTTTTTTCCAGAAATAAAATCTGCTGCTCAAATGACTAAACAGGTCGTTACAATCCATTGATACTTTTAAGAAGCCTTAGAGACTACCATATACACGTAATATAGATTCATGATGATATTCATAAATTTACATGAATTTTATCAAATAATTAACAATTTTATAAACACCATAATTTACATATATGAGAAGTTTACCATACACTTACAATATGTATAATGTAAATATACCCAACACACCACACAACACAAAGAATTAATAAGCGATAAGCCAGAGGATACAAAAGGGATAAATAAATAAGAAAATAATTTTATATTTTTTGTTTTAAACTACCCCAAATAAACATAATCTAAACAAACAAATAAATGGATAAAGGAAAGGGAGACTTTAAGATACTTTTGGATCAAAAGTCGTCTTTTCTTTTTATTTTTAGATAGGATGCCGTATAGGGGAAGAAAAAACCAAAGTCTGTCTTTTCAAGCCTAAGTCGATGTCATATTCTCCATAGGACCAACTACCCCTACCCACCACCGCATGCATAACATACCTATAAGGTGACTAATCGTTCAAACTTAATGTCCAAGAGGCATTGGAATTTTAATAGAATGTGTTTAGACAAAATAAAATATAAGGCCCTCCTAGACACCAAGTCAAACAAACAAGACAAACAAGACGGTCATTTTAGTATGATAAGTTTCAACTTCGCCTTTAAATTTTAATTAGACATGCTTGCAAACAACACATAATTGAGAAAAGATCTTCATGATAAGTGTGTGGACATACAAATACACAAAGTTATAGTAACAAAAAAAATTTAATTATGAGAGTGTAAGATTAGACATGGATGCAGATTTTAGTATTCAATTGATTTAAAGTGAGAAGAAATTAATAAAAGATTTTTATCGTTTGCGGCTGCCGAATTATCCCATGCCTAGATTGACTGGGTTCTACTGATTTCCATTCTTCAAAGAGTACGATTAAGTTGGGGATCAAATGGAATGAGTGGTTCTCCTCAGCTTCGTGTACTTGGCATAGAGTAGAGCAAGAGTTGAAAGAAACAAAAACAAAAGAAATGTAAAATCAGGAAATCGTTGACTAAACTTCAGTAATGTTATTAAGGTTTATCTAAAAGGCATTTTCCCCGGCAGTGGTGCCAAAAATTGATATTCTCAAAATACACCTTCCTAAAGAAGTATAAGCGCTCGTATCAAGTAACAGACCCAACTAGTAGGTTGGGGTCGATCCCACGAGGAAAATGGTTTAGACTGAACTTCAATGTATAATTACTTCTATTTTGTCAAGTTCTTTCCGAAAATAGGTAAATAAAGGGGGGAGGGGGTTTTGTGAAACAAAATTCTTGAATATCTCCAAGTAAAACAAGTACCAGTAATAATGACGTAGTTTTCATCTAGTTGTTAGAGAAACTAGGGTGTATGTGTTTCCTATAGGTTTATAACGTCGTATTCCTAGCTATAACAATTTTCCCTAGTGTTTTGCATACAAAGTTATAAGTTAAGTATCTCTAAATCCTTGTTCTGGTATTTAGAGAATTTTACCCCGTACCTTGGTACGACTACGTGTGTATAAGTTACTAATCGTTACCTTTACTTCATATTAAGCATCATATTCATATGTCTTAATTATTAATTCATACAAATCGAGAGTAGCCTATTAGATAGTATCCCACTAAATCTATGTTGATAGTTCTTTTCTTTTACTACCTTCTTGGTCCGGCAATTAGCAACAAGGCTAGTTGTAATGCTTGTTCTCGTTAAAAGGATTTGTTAGCAAAAGAATTATCAATACATTCAATAACCTATTTGAGAATTGTTATTAAGATAGGCTTACTTTGTTAATAACCCATGGTTCCCACAACACTAGTTGTGGATTTAGTTACCCATGCATATAAGAACACATTTCATAGTTGTTAAACAACAAAATATGAATTTACTTTCACAATTCGAAGAAAATCCACTTGAAATAACAAGATAACATTGTAAAACCAAATCCAAAAATTGAATTATTGCTAAACTTGCAAAACCCAATCTCCAAATACAAACTAAGAAAAATAACAATAATGACTAACCCTAAAAAATAGGTTGTATAACCTATTTATAGAAAACATTGTCCTAAATTAAAAAGATTTAAAATAAGGAAAATTGTTCAAAAACACCGTTATAATCGACGACCCCCACAGACGGACCGTCGATGAAACGACGGACCGTCGACTGCCTCCATCATTCCAAACATAGAATAATTTTTTGTCCCTTAGATGACATCATCTCTAAAAAAATTGATGGACTAACAACACAGTCCGGTGATGAATTCCGTTGCTCCATCCTTAGATTTTATCCAACTTCAGGTACTGGGAATATCTCTGATCCCATCGCCGATTCAACAGGACAGTTCATTCAATCAACGGACCGTTAATCCTCTCCGTAGTCCCACACTTGGTAAGATTTCCCCGAGTTTCTCCATTTTCCTAAACTTCAATCGACGGTCACCACCTACAGACCATCGATGGAACGAAAGACCGTCGATGGACTTCGTGGGTCACTTCTACACTTTATTTTAACTGTCGTTTGTGTTTTATTTCTGGACATCTTTCCTACATAACAAACATAAAGATATGTTAAAACTACTATAAAAAGTCTCTAGACACACACAACTCTTAATAAAAAATCATTGATAACACTGGAACCAGGTAACAATACCCGCACTCTTCCCTTAATACCCCATGCGGTATTCTGGTTCCTCATGTGGACATATTCCATAAACTCCAGCGTTTTAGCTCATGTTGTTTATAGCTGCTACTAGTCGCTCCCACTATTAGAATCTAGGGTATTTGACCATTTTTTTGAGTATATACTTCAATATTCAGTTTCATAGTGTTATGTTCATGATTTCTACTTGGTCATTGCATTCACTTTAGTTTTTAAGTTATAATTCAGTATTTATATCTTTGATCATATTATATCATTGCTCAATTATTCACTATTCAACTTATATATATAATTCAGTATTTATATCTTTGATCAGATTGTATCATTGCTCAATTATTCACTATTCAACTTATATATTTTGTCTATCCTCATATATAATATAATATCTATATATAATAGAGAGAGAGAGAGAGAGATACATATATACATATAGATATAGATATATTTACATGCTTTGTAAAACATAAAAGAGGGGCTAGAAAGTTGGTAAAAAGAGGGTCTCAAGTCTGAGCATACACTAGACTACATCTTTTGATTTAGGTTCAGGTATTAAACATCCAGATCATGTTTAAATTGATTTTTATTCTGTATTCAGCAACTTCACTTGTGAGTCCTCATACTTCAAGGACAATTTTCAGTATAGTCTTTTGTTCAATTTTCATTTTTTGATAGAGTTAGATTGGAGACATGTCCCACCAACTCAATTCAGTAAGAGGTTTTTTCGTACAAATTAGAAAAATTAGATTGACTTGGTATGTTACTTTTTGGTCATTATAAACTCTTAGTATGTTCATACATTCAGGCTACTTGGGTTTTATTACCCACGTTCAGTTGCTTATTGTTTTAGCATTAGCGTTGTAGATGTTTTTATTTTGAAAGTTTTGTAGTAGGCTTACGATATGTGAGACACAACGTTAGCTTGGGGTTACTCGTAATTCTAGGCCTCGTGGTACGTGAAAGGGCTAGCATCGAGGCATGGAAAAATTGATATCTTACTAGACTGTGTTATTAAAACATGCAAATATTTTTAAATACAAGAATAACTTAGGGTCAAGATATTGGGACTTAAATGCTTAATAGTAAACTAATAGACTATAGAGTAAATAGTACCTAAAGCTAAAATAGAATCGAAAGGGAAGAGGTGAGGATATTTTGTCATCATGGATGATCCCTTTATGGAGTGACTCCTTCACAACTTTTTTTCTGTAGAAACTTCCTTATTTCTCAACCTACAAACCTTATGTTCAAGAATTTCAACTGGTACTTCATCATAAGTGAGACTATTCTTCATAACCACACTCTATAATTGTACTACCGATACCTTGTTTACCGTGATACTTCTTCAATGAGGAAATATGAAACACTAGATAAACAGTGCTAGTTCTTCTGGCAACCTATCTCATAAGACACATTAGAAATAATTGTCTACATTTTGTAATGACCTACATAATGGGGATAAAACTTTCCTTTATTTCCAAATCCATCACTCCCTTAATCGGTGACACCTTCAAGAAAATAAAATCATTGATTTGGAATCGATGTTCCATCTCCTCACAAATGCATAAGACTTCTGATGAATCTAGACTATCTTTAATCTACTGATGAGTTGAACTTTCTCCATCGCCTCATGAACTTATTCTGGCCCAATCAATGCTGCTTCACCTACTTCAAATAAAAAAATCGGGACATGCAGATATACCCATATACTTTCTCATATAGGGCAATCTGTATACTGAACAAGAACTATTATTATATACGAAGTCTATTATAGGTAAGTGATCATCCCAACTATCCTTTAAATCGATCACACAAATTCTTACTATGTCCTCGAAGGTCTAAATTAATTTCTCTGCCTGACCACCTACTGTGTATGACATGTTGTGAAGAAATTTACCTGAGTATCGAGATCTTTACAAAATTATTTACAAAAATAAGAGGTAAACTAATGGCCTCTATCTGAGATTATAGACAACGTTACCTTGTGTAACCTGATTATATCTTTGATGTAGAGTTTAGCATAGTTTGTGATGAATCTGTAGGCCTGACAGCCAAAAAGTTAGTGGACTTAGTATCGATGTCCACTATAACAAAAATAAATTTGTTTTGTCTTCGAGTACAAGGTAGTCCCGTATTGAAGTACAGGTTAATCAGTTCCCATTTCCATGTAGGAATGTTAATGTCTTGATGCATACCTCCTTGATTATGATTTTCTACCTTAAAATTTTGACAACAAGTACATTTCTCCACAAATTCTATTATGTCCCTCTTCATGTCGTTCCACCTAAGACTTCCCTTAGGTCACTGTATATCTTAGCATAACCTGGAAGAATACAATATCTAGAGTTATGGGCTTTTCTAATGATATGGTGTCTTAAGTCACCCACATAAGGAAAATGTATGGGACCCTGGTAATGAAGCACAATAGCTCCCCCTGGGAGAAAACCTTAACATTCTGTTGATGACTTACACCTTTCAACCGAAATAATACAGGATTAACTATCATGCTTTTCCTTGAACTTTGCTGCGAATGGATATTTTTATCCAGTCTGAACTATAAAACCCTTTCTGATATGTCCACAAGGCAAAGTCCTAAAGGATTCAGCCGGTGAACATATTTATCTAATTCATTCTTGCCTTCCTCCACCTGTGTTACTACTCATAGACAGTATTGTGAGGGAATCATCAACTACACTGACCTTTCACAAATGTTAAAACACATTCATGTCATAGTCTTTGTGGAATTCAAGCCATATCCTCCGAAAAAGGTTCAACTCTTTCTAGTGAACACATACTAGAGTCTCTTACGATCTGTGATCACATGGACATGGACATCAGACAAATAAAGTCACAATATATTTAGAGCAAATACTATGGTTTCAAGTTCGTGGTCATAAGACGGGTCGTTATTCTTATGAACCTTTATTTGTCTAGATGTATAAGCTTTCACCTTACCTTTCTACATTAACACACAACCTAGGAAGTCCACGTCAAGACAAGAGATGTAGTCAAATGTCTTCATTTCTGAGAAAATTTTCTCACACTCATTTGACCACTTATAGTTGACCGTTTTCAGAGTTAACTTAGTTAATGGGGAATATACGCATGAAAATCCGTCAACAAATATTTTGTAATAACCGGACAAACCAAAAAAACATATGGTATAGCTTGGAGAGGTGGGTCTGGTTCAGTGATGTACTTCATCAATTTTTTTGAGAATTTGATACGCTCAAATTACAACTTCCTAAAGAAGCATACATGATATTTATCAATAAAAGAACCCAATTTGTAGGTTGGGGTCCATCCCATGAGGAAAATGGTTTAGGCATAAACTTAACTAACACTTATATTCCTTTAGCCAATATATTTTTGAAAAAAAGTAATCAAAGGGGGGATTTGTAAAACAAATTTGGAATTTGTATAAGTAATCACTGAGGAAGATTGAAACATTACTTTTTATCAAGATGAGAAAGTAACTAGTGTGGCGGATGGTTCCCATCACACTTTACGGGGAAATCCTAGTACTACAACCCTTTTCCTAGTATTACAGCAAGTGAATAATTAGGTTCTCTATATATCCTTGATCCGACATATAGATAATTTCACCTACGCACCTTGGTATATCCTCATATTAGACATTAAACTCATGTATACTTGATTCACACCCCTCACCCCACACCAATCAACATTACATTTTTGTTTTTTTTTTTTTGAGATAGTTCACCCTAAATCTATGGTTATAATTCTTTTTCCTTATTAACTCTTCATTGGTTTTGACACTATTAACATGGAGAGTCTAAGTGATGGCACTCGTTAAAAAGACATCATAAAACGCAATAATGATCAATGCATGCCAATAACACTATTAAGAGTTACTTCATTACATTCATCATTTTTAATGGCTCTGTTCCCACAACCAGTTGTTATCCATTAGCTACTCATATTAACAGAACCAATATTTCCCCCACGTTTTTTGGGTTTATTCAGATGAAAAGAATCATGAACTTACACGTAATAAGGAAGAATAAACCAGAATTTTGACTTAAATTTGGCATGTTCAATACGTTCTAAAACGTGCTTTAGAAAATCAAATAACTACCAATTCTCCGTAAATTCATTCCGAAAACAATACTAAAAAAATAATAAAGTCGGCAACCCCACAAATGAGGTTAAATGTCCAATGTAGTATAAAAGTATAATCCCACTAAAATACAAGAAATAAAAAAATGTATTAAAGCCTGCCTCTTTCCTCTCACTCAAACGAACTACTCGATTACGTAGTCATTTTTTCACTCACGACTTAGGAAAAATTTCAGTCTTCAAAATATCAACATCTCTGATTAAATCAATGGTTCAATAGTACAGACCGTAGCTCAATATAAGGTCTGTGCATCTTCATCCGTAGTTCCATAATTAGGATTTTCTCCATCAAGTACTGGAACCAATTCTCTGAATAATTTAATGGAGCTTCAGTACGGTCTGTAGATCAATCTACGATTCATAGGTTTCAACCATGGTTCCACACTTAGTCAATAATTTCCTGATCTTCAAGAATGCCTTGTCTTCCCATCAGCGTTCATAATCTATGGAAAGTGAATGGACCTACGGTCTCACCTCTGTAGATGTTGTTTTATGCACTTCTTTCAGCTCTGTCTCCAAGTTTTCATCTATGAACATATTTCCTTAGAACATGAGAAAAATACATAAAAAACTATAAGAATGTCCCCTAAATAAATCACTCGATAAATGAATGTATATAAAATTACCGTTGACTCACGGTGTGATCACACCACCCGGCTCAAACTTAAATTTGTTTTTGTTCCTCAAGTGACGCATTAAAACTCTAAACGACACTTGTATAGACGCAAACAATAAAAGATTAAGCAATTACATGGCTCTCCATCCTTGCTCCCTTCTTTGGTGCAAATATTTTCTCTCATACTCAACAAGCTAGCTCATGCAGATTAAAATACGAGATAGATCGGCCAATCAAGAGACAACCTTCACTATTTTTCTATCACCAAGGTACAAACTTTCTAGAAATGTAACAAGTGACCTTACTTCAAACGAAATCCACTTTTTTCACACAATGTAATATATTTTTTTTGTACAAGGATTCATTCAACACTCATGGTTAAAATTAATTTCAAGTATAGTTAGTGCCCAATCCTATAAGTTTTCCCTTAATTTCACTACTAAGACTCTTCAAACTAGATTCTAGGAACACATTAGTTCTTTCTTGGCTTGTAACGTAGGCTTAGGGTCAGGTGTGACAGGGTTTTTTTAGTGACTTGTTACCCTCCTTGACATTACATTAGGCTTTTCTTCCTCTTTTTATCCCCTTTATAGACATCCTACAATTTTCTTTTCTATCCCTTGATTGTTATCAACCATGGATGTGACTTTTAGACTATGTAACTCTTTATTGTTATCTTTTCTTCTTTTTCTTGATTTTTTTTATTTTCTTTACTTTATATAAATTTTGATTGATTTGTGTCATACAAATTCATATACCTTGTTGTTTTTTTCAACACCAACCTCTTTTTATACGAATTTTTGTTTTGATTTCCTCTTTCATTGACACCCTTATATTATGGATTTTCCATTAGTTGAGGTGCACAATTACCTATGTTGGATCAAGGACAAGATTAAGGTTGCTTTGGCATTAGCCACCCTCAACTTAGGCTTTCGTCCTAAGTCGAGGTTGACATGTCCAAGGAGGGATCGGGGCCGATACAAGAAGAATATGAGAAGGCGAGTTAGGGGTTTAGAAAAAATTATTCGTATTTAGGCTCAAATATTTGGATCAAAGGGAATATTTATATTATTATGGTTGGATTCATTTAGTCATTTGGTAGACTTCTTAGAAAAAAGGCGTATCATCACTTCCTAGCCTCTAGGGTAGAGTATCTTAGCAGAACTAACCGGACAAGATCTAGATTAACACAAAAACTCTCTGAACAATTAACTATTCTTTCAAACTCTTGGATTATAGTTTAATTACAATATTATTAGATTTCCCAGTTCAGGTCAGAGCTTAATTTTATGAAATCAATTAGGTTCATTATCATGTCATACTTAGAGCCAATACATTCAAATTATTCTAGCCATCAGGTTGTAAAACATATCACCACTTTTGGACCAGTATCATTTTAGTTTTCAAAGATACTCATGCATCATTCTTTATTCTTTATCATTCTTCTAAATATACATTCCTAACACATGCTTGTTCAATAGAAAAATGAAGCAGTCTCCTGGGGAAAAACAAAAGCAAGAAAACTCCAAAGAGAGGATTATGAGTTGGGTTACTCAAAATTCATCCTATCACTTTCAATCCATATACCCCACCCCTAAGAAAATAGGTGCATTTGTCTTTAATTCACATAAAACAGTAAGGAGTAATGGATATGTTTGAAGGAAACATGCGGTGCATTGCACACAAGAATCATCAACAAGTCGGTGAGTCCGGTTTCTCAGACTCAACTCTAGCAACATTGAGGCAACCCTCAGTAGTGCCCACATTTTACATCATGACACCATCAATTGTGCTCACATCATCCGCTACAGTTGACATCACCTATTTCACGATTATAGAACTTAATTCTCCAAAAACCATCTCACAGGAACTCTGCTGCCGCAACTGCTCATCTACTATGGATTCCTTTTTTGTTTGCTTTTTATGCTTGCTTTCCTTGTTTTGACCTTCCTTCTAAGAGGCCTCAACAATGTAGCTATATTGGTGCCTCTTACAATGGGAACATGAATGCCCGAGCTCCTCCTTGGTGTCTCTACCAAATAATGCATCCAGGAAAGTATCATTAGATAATGTAGTTGGTGCAGCCTATGTCTCAGCTACATGTGTGGGAAAGAATTGTATCGACATCGTCCTAGAAACTAGCTAACTTGGCCTAGAAGGGGGACATATCTGTACTAGGGGTGATTGCTCAACAAATCTCGATTCAAAGGAATCCAATCTCTTATTAATGGCCTCAACCTTCTGGTCCATCATAGCCTTAATTCTCTGCTCCATTATAGTCTCGAACTATTCGATTGATTTTTAAGTTTGTGATTGAACATTGTGAATCAATGTGTCCATTTGGATTTCTTTTTTATGTACCCTCACCCGTGGAACAATAAAAGCTCCTAATGGAGGGGTGGATTTGGAGGATCTAGGAGCCCGATGACCGGCCTAAGAGGAGGAGGTTGGGGCAGCATCAGTGTGAGTTAGAGGGGAAGATCATCACCCAACATATTCTCCATAACATCAAAAAAATATGCGCCCAGAAGGGGTACCTCAACATGTGGCTCTCTACGGTGCCTCCACATTTTCCTAATCCCGTATTAGGCCTATTTCTATTGTCAACATAGACCGAATTAACTTATCACAATACTTGATTGGCACTCTAGTATCTCTTCATAATTGGAAAATGAGACAAGGAAAGAGATAAGTAGTAGAGGCTTTGAAATCCCTTTCATGTATCTCCGCAATGAGCATGTTGGAAAACTTAATACCTACCATCACCTCTTGATCCTAAGTTAGTGGAATGTCAACCTTTGTTAGTGATATCTGATTTCAAACAAACAAAAAAAAACATAGCCACAAATGTGAGAGTGTACTTCTTGATGGTCAAGCCCAGAGTGGTGACCAACTCATACCGCTCCCTATCTGTAGTAATGTAACTAGCTAGCTAGTGTAAAAACGTCTCCCTTTTCTTGGTGCTCTACTTAAACTCTCCTCGTCTAACAATGTCCTATCTGTAATTGATTACTGTCATTTTGACTACCCAAGTCTTATCAAGTCCGGGACCTTAGATAAAGTCATTGATAGTGGTCTTAGAGATGTCGAAAAAGATCACATAGATTAGTATCATTGTTATGGGCCTAGAAAATGGGTCAGTCGTTCTTATGAATAGAACCCCAGAGATTAGCTGCATAGGAAGCATAGACTCCTCTCCCTTACAATATCCTTGATGTAAGTGCCTAGGTTTTGAGCAATCCATTCTCACTTCTGTCATTGAAAGAGCTTGTTAATCTCTTGTACAATGTGTAGGTTCCCAATGAGGAATCGATGCTCCTATTTAATACATATTCTCTTTGGCATTCAACATTTTAACATCTAAATAGATTTTCCATGGCCCCCTCCATACACCACCTATTCGTCTCCTCAGCAACAAGAGTAGGATAAATTTTATGCGGAATCGATACATCCCCTGAAATAGTGGCCTTATTAGATGAGGAAGCCCATCATGTGTACTGGAGCTGGTGGCGGAGTCCAAAGTAGACTCTCAGGCAGACCGTGCAAGAAACTGATAATCAGAACCATCTCTAGACAAGACAACAGAATAACATTGACCCGATCAGTGTGTCCTTCTAGTAATGCTAGAAGACACTATCTACGTAGATGACCACCTTGAAGCGTGTATTTTGGGTAGAACAAGGTGCAGTTGGGGATGTCATTGTGGTTGGTGTAACATATTTGGGATCCTTCACCACATTGGTGTCTTCGTCAATCAGCCTCAATATTGGGGTAAAGGATTTTTATTTTCCCCTCTTGGTGTAGCTTACTTGCTTCTTGGGCACCATGGTACCTATGGAGGTATTGTTAGTCCCAAGACAACCCAAAAAAACACTCCAAATAATTGTAGAAATAAGCAAGAACAAAAACAAAAAACCCATAATTAATAGATGCTAAAGTGGAAGCCTTTAGTGGGGACCTATAGTTCGTGAAACTCGTCCGTAGATCAGAGAACCTATATTGTGGTCTCTTATGGAACCATGGATGTGAAAAGTTTGGTGGGGGTGGGTCCCCCCCCCCCCCCCCCTCCAGATCAATTCGTGTCGTAGTACAAAAATCTTTAACAACCCTTCGTAATGGATATGCTAAGCTAATGCTAATGTGTCTAATAATGCCTTCGCTTAGACCCCGGGTGTCACAAAGAATTGGATGCACATAAACCAGACCTGAACCATTGTCGACATCTAAAGCCGACTAACTTGGGAGTTTATTTGAGTCTAGGAAGGTTGTCAGCCAGGTAGGGGCTCCAAAATATGAATATTCACTCGGATGACTCTTTAACAACCGGACTTAAAAGGGAAAATCTTATTTTGGAGGTTCTAAGGGTAAATGGTCTTTTTAGGCTAATCGTCTATCATAATTATTCCTAACTATGTAATTAAAAAAAGTTATTTAATTAATAGGTTGGGGTGTAATTTTTGGGGAGAGAAGGACGAAATTGCTGTTTTTAGCAAAATCTTGCTCCACCATGGTCCCGAAACATAGTGGGATCAGTGATTTAAATGTTTTTAATATTTTAAATTGGGGGGTAAATTAATCTAATTAATTAATATTTATTATCTGAGTTAAGAAAAAGTAAAATCAGATTTTTTAAAGGATTGAAAGAGTCCTAGTTGACTAAGTCTAAACTACTCCACCTAATCCTAAACTACCTTTCACATTTTAAGTCGCTCTCTCACGTCAATATCTCTCTTTTATTTTCACGTTCTCTCTACCTAAACACAAGAACTTCTTAGCAATCAAAAGTTCTTCACACTTGAAGAACTTTCATGTTAAAAGCATATACAAAAAATAACAAAAAATGTTAGGAAAAAGGGAGGGGTATTTGCATTGAGTTGGTGTTGAAGCTTTCGGACTTGGACGTGACCTCGGAGAGGGTATTTGGGAAGTAAGTTCAAGTTTTGAATGTTAAAATAAGGTATGGGTTTTCTTACTCTTGGTTCCAAAAACTAGGGTTGTTCCCCGTTGCATGTCCCTATCACTAGCTCCATTGATTTGTAGGTTGGGTATGTTTGCTGGTAAAAAAAAGGGATATAATGTGTTTCGTGATGATTACGTTCATGTATGTATATTCAGAGTTATGTGAATATTAAGCATGCTCTCTGAAACTATGTGTTTATGTGTGTGGATTGTGTAGCCGTGACATATACTCTTGGTTTGAAGTTCGGAAAAAAACATGTTATGGTTGTACTCTTATGTTCTCAAACCTATATAAATAGTGATGTTCATATGAAGTATAATGTGGCTGTTTTGAATGTAAACTATTAGCTAAATAAATCCACGAAAATGCACCTAAAGATGTACTAAATGATCCATGAATTACTCTAAAAACTAACGCGTAAACATTGATGAAAATGAGCTAAAAACGTACATAATTTCCAGCATCTTGTTGATGAGTTTCGTCCAAGCTAAGTGGTGTATCATGCTATGTAAAATGAATTAAAAATAAGTGAGGTCACTGAGAATTGAACCCGTGACCTCACCATTTTAAAAATCTTAGAAATAAAGTGATAGAAAAAGAATGTGGCATTCGGGATTCGAACCTGTGTGCCTTAACCAAAACTTGAAAAAGGATAATGAAAAGTAAAAATTTAGAGGTGTGGGGTTCAAACCCACAACTCGGACAGGCTTAAGGAAGAACTAAAAGAAAAATAAGAGTTGAGGCATGTGGGAATCGAACCCACGACATTTACGCTGGATAAAGGAAATTAAGCAGAAAAATAAAGTGGGGTTGTGGGGGACCGATCCCACACCCTCTCGGTCAAACCAAAATATTTTAAGGAAAAAGAGAATAAAAAAAAACTGAGGTTGTGGGCGTTTTATCCAACATACTCTTGATCCAAAATGAATGAAAAATAAAGAAATAAAGGGTAAATGAAGAGAAAGCATTTGGGCTCGATGTTGGGCCCCAAGCCGAGTGGATCACCTAAAATAAATAAAAATGTAAGTATTGTCTAAGGGATTCGAAATTGGGTTGCCTTTCCCAATTTACGTATTGATAAATAAGTCATACGTGAATAAATGTTAAAAATAATGTTGCCTACATAGACCGAAATTGATGATCTTGGCATACATACAAGATTATGCATAAGTTTTGTATTACAAAATATTAGGAAGATATGAATCACTTAAACGAACTATGAATGAAGCCTCATGACTTGTATATATATACCATTCAGTCTACCATACGTTTAAAAGTAAGTGAACCTAAGATGTACAAAATGAAAGTATGTAACCCAAGAAGGGTTAAGTAAGATTGTGAAATACACTTAATGGCCAAGTGCGTTGGCATATGATGAAATGAACATTCACGAAAAAGGGTGAGTAATTATGCACACAAATATATGTTAAAGTTATGAATTGGTGACAAACCTACGAGGCTAATGTGAAAATTAAAAGCAATCTCAATGAAGCCTAAGTAAAATGTTACAAAAACGTACTAAACCTATGAGATGTAAAATTTAATTAATAGACATCTCTATGAACACTCTAATGAAACTATTTCAGATTAATGTATACTTAATCCTGTGATGATATGATAAATCATCAATGAGATATGATGTCCAATATAGATTCCATGACGTATGAGTGGGAATGTAACGGACCGTTTATTGAGCAACAGAGGCTAGTTATGAGCGGGGTATGCCTTTTTCCTGGAATGGATGAGTTCACGTAGCTCTCATTAGAGAACTGTTCGACTCTGAATGACGGGCATGTCGCCTTATATCTCCTGGTCTTTGAATCCTATATTGCAAATCTGGATCTAGCGGGTTAAAATTCCCATGTCGTTACGATGTTTGTTGGTTCACTTGGCCGGTGATTCCCACTTTTTTCGGTGTGGGGATGACACAACCAGATTTTATGATGTCTCACATCTCAACATGATCTGATGTAGTTAAGGTTAGAAGTTCCCAAAGAAGACGAGTCCAGCCTCAATGATGGACATAGTAAATAGACGTATTGCACCAAAGGTGTAAGGCTAGGATAATCAAGAGATGATTAGTCTCAAGTAAGCCACTAGGTATTCTTGATCCTTGCACAACAAACCCAATTAAGTCTTAAAACTACAATCTAGGACTAGTTGTTAAACTAGTATAATACTGAATGAATGTTAGAAATATGAATAATGAAAGCATTATGTTTGCTAAAGAGTTTCCCTATTTGAGGTCCCATATATTTGAGCCCTCATTCTTGAAGTCTATGTGCTATAATGCAATAATTTATGTGCTATATGTCATATGGTTTATGTGATGTGTGCAATATGATACGTAATGATGATGCATGTTACTCTCATGGCATGACATTCCTAAACAATTTGGCAAGTCCACTACTTTCCTAATCAAAATCTGGCAAGTCCACTGACTTCCCAATCCAAAAAGAACAGTCCCACGACTGACTTTCAGAAATCATGTGTTAGACAGATATATTCTTACTCCGGCATATCCTTGGCGTTTCTTTGCATTAATCATAATTCGTATAAATGGTGACTAGATCCCATACAATATCAAACTTTTAGGTGTAGGCACAAGTGGATGTTAAAGCTTATAGTATACTTTGCAGAATATCTCGGGATGTGGAATTTCCATCAGATTTGATAGGACCTCACTGCTTTCGAGGATTGTATACTGTTATTTTCTATATTAGATGTAGGCTTTATCTAGTGATATGTTCCCGATTGTTTAATGTCAACTTTCATTCAGACGACTGTAATTGGTTCTGTTTTGGGGGAAAAAATACGTTTTACTAATTAATGGCACATTTTCTTTCATTTGATGATCTTAATATTAGATGTTGATTTGATAGTATGAGTATAGTAAATGACTTACATGAAACGTTAATAACAAAAGTTTTAAATTTTTTCCGCAAAATTAACCTAAGAAGTACAATTTACGTATGTAGCTTGCTATTGCGACCGTGAGAGGTCAACGCGCGACTTGTCTGGGTAATGATTCGGGAAGTAACCTAGACCCCAGACAAGACCACATTGAGTAGTTTCTAAGTCATAATAGTGAAGTGCACCACTATCCTGAATTAGAGACTACATGACGCATAGGAAAATTTCCCTTCTTCTACTCTTATCGTGCCTTTTCCTAATGTTTGATTTCTTGTTGTTATGAGTTTTTCTAACATTAATTCTTATTTTTTTTCATATAATTAATACTAGGAGGAACGTCGGTCATAGGAGAGGAGGATCCGCTGCTGGGGACAATCAGGTTCCACCCTAGGCTCCAGCTGAAGGAGTGGCTATGTCGGTTAACCAGATGGGTTGACTGATGCGGAGGTTGCGGGCATCTCTGGCCCAGATGGCATAGACCATCACTATGCAGCCCAGGTCAACCAGCAGAATGTTAAGAGGGAGAACCCACCGGTACGTAGCATGACTATCAGGTTACGAGACTTCATGAGGATGAATCCTCCCATTTTCATTGGGTCCAAGATTTAAGAGGATCCCCATGAGTTCATGGATGAGGTACACAAGATTTTGGTGGCCATGTGGGCCACTGATATTGAGAAGGATGAGTTGGCTTCCTATTAGCTCAAGGATGTTGCACCGACTTGGTGCAAGATGTGGAAGGATAGCCGAGCTTTGGGCGGAGTTCCAGTCATTTGGGAGCTTCTTAAGACAACCTTTATGGAGAGTTTCTTCCCCAAGGATATAAGAGAGGCCGAGGTTGAGGAATTTATCATCCTTAAGCAGGGAGCAATGAAAGTCGGAGAGTATTCCTTGAAGTTTGTTAAACTATCCAAGTATGTCACTTCCCTAGTATCCAACAACAGGGATGAGATGAGTAGGTTTCACACAGGAATCACCCAAAATTTGGATAAGGAGTGTCAGGCTCCGATGCTCCACGATAACATGGACCCCTCTAGTTTATGGTGCATATCTATATGGTGGAGGACAACCGAAAGAAGAGGGGCATCCGTAATGCTAGGAGTCATAAGCCTCATGATCAGGAAGGTCCTAGCAATCGAGGAAACAAAAATAGTTTTGGCGTCCGTGAGCAGCCCAAATTCAAAAAAGGGCAACAGAGTTCAGGGAACTTTAATTTTCAGATAAGTACAACACATAGAGGAGAAATACCGAGCCCAAGAAGGGCAATGGAGGTGATTAGAGATATCCCAGAAAGAAATGTGCTAAGTGTGTCCTTGATCATAGTGGAGAGTGCATACAGGGTACTAATGCCTATTTCGGTTGCGGTAAGAGCGAGCACATGGTTATGGACTTCCCACAAAACAGGGGTAAGGCTGGAGGTAATGCTTAGCTTAGGCCTAATCCACAGGGTTCAGCAGCAACCAGCCTCTCGTAGGAACAATCTAATCGCCTTTAGGGACGAGAGGATTAGGAAAAGTCCGCTGATTGTCACGGTATGCTGCAAGTATTCTCAACTTTTTATTTATGCTTTACAGTTATACCGGGTCTACGCTTTCCTTTGTAAACTCGTTCTTTTTTATTACTTGCTCTGCTCTCCTTTTGAGTCGTTCTGAAGTTATGCCATATCCTATAGTTGTTAGTACACCTTTGGAGAAAATGTTAGACCTAATAGAGTATACAAGGATTGCCTAATAGTTTGTAATGTGTGTAAGCTATATGTCAGACTTGGCTGAGTTACCAATGCATGATTTTGATGTTATTCTTCGCATGGCTGGCTTAATATTGTTATTATGTGTATGGATTGTCCGTAGTAGGGTTTTGATATTTCATATCCTTAAAAAGAAGAACTAGTTTAGGAGGGGTCCCTCGAGGTCGCCTATCCCTCGTTTAGAGACCTTAAGGGGCCCCCCCCCCAAAAACATAAAAATATGTCCAAGGGGTTATTGTGTCATCTTGTGAGTGTTAATAATTTAGATCATGGCGTTCATTCTATAAACTCAGTCCTTGTAGTGAATGAGCTCCCATATGTGTTTCCTGATGATTTGCCTGAAGTTCCTCCCCCTAGAGAGATTGACTTTGGTATCAACTTAGAACCCGAAACCAAACCAATTTAAATACCTCCTTACTGAATGGATCCAGCTAAATTTAAAGAGTTGAAGTTGCGATTAAAAGATCTCACTGATAAGGGTTTCATTCAACCGAGCATATCCCCTTGGGGCACTCCAATGCTTTTAATGAAAAAGAAAAATGGAACCCTTAGAATGTGTATTATTATCGGGCAGCTCAACCAAGTCACGTATCATAACAAATATATCCATTTCCCAGAATCAGATGACTCGTCGACCAAACTCCCCACGGGTCTAGTTTTCTTCCGTTATTGATATTCCATGGTCAGGGTACCATCAACTTTAGGGTTAGGATTGCATTTCCCAAGACCCCTTATTCGTACCCGGTATGTCAATATGAGTTTCCTATTATGTCATTGGACGTCTCAGGCATGCACCTCTTCATTATGATATCATGAATAGAATTTTTGTCCGTGAATACTTTGCTCTTTTGTCATAGTTTCATTGATGATATTCCATCTCTCTGAGACCAAGGAATGAGTTAACACCATTCGAACCTACCCTTGCATTACACTTAGACAACATCAGTTGCATGTCACATCCGCAAGTGCGATTCTGTCTTAGACTCAGTGCCTCGTGGGTCATGTATGTCCGACAAAGGTGGGATGTGACCCTACGGAATAATGAGGGGCTGTTAAGAACTGGTTCGAAAACTAACCTCTTAATCCCACTATATCCGTGCTTTCTGGGATCGGCTGTTACTACCGTAGGTCCATGGAGGATTTTTCTCCATTTCTACCCCACTGTAACTTGACTAAAGAAGAAGTCCAAGTTGGGTGGAAGACCTGTGAGAAGAGCTTCTAGAGCTCAAGGACAGACTCAACGTCAGCCCGGGTGCTTCCTTTGTCCTAAGTGTTGTGAGAATTACACTGTTTATTTGTGATGGCATATAGGGTGTGGTTTGGGTTGTATTCTATGCAGGGGGTAAGGTGTTTTAGCTTATGCGTCCAGACAACTCAGGTTCCATGAGAAGATTATCCTCCTCTGACCTGGAGTTAGGTGTTTGTGGTTCTTTGCATTGAAACTGTGGAGGCATACTTGTACGAATTGCACGTGGATGTGTTACCGACACAAGAATCTCCAGTACGTGATCATATAAGAGAGTTTGAATCTACCTCGCGTAGATGGATGGGAGCAGTTTGAGGACCTCTGAACTGAATGTCCACTACCATCCAGGGAAGGCTAATGTTTAGCTGATGCTTTGAGGCAGGATGAACAGGTAAGTACAACCCACGTGAGCATGAGAAGAAGGGTTTTGTGGAAAGATTATATACGACTAGATGACTTGGTTTTGCGAGTTAGCGATTCTACTAGTGGGGGTGTTTCACTTAAGCCTAGTTATGAATCATCCTAAGTAAGTTTTGAAGTCAAGAAGGGCGTATCTTGATCCTAAGTTGATGGAGCTGACGTGGCTTCAGTGTTTGATATATATGATGAAGTCTTTTTCTTAGGAGGGGCAACATACTAGCTACCACCAATGACGACTGTGTGTACAAGATATGGTTGATTTGCGGACTACGATTGTTGCAGAGGACCATGGTTCCAGATATTCCATACATCTAGGTTCCACGAAAGATGTATCATAATCTTAAGCAGATCTATTGGTAGGATTGCATGAAGAAGAACATTGCAGCATATGTGGCCAAGTGTCCTAATTCTCAGCATGTTAAGACAAAACATCTTAAGCCCGGTGGTCTTACTCAGATTATTGAGGTTCCAACTTTGAAATGGGAGGCCATTAATATGGACTTTGTGGTTGGTCTTCCGAGGACTAGGAGACATCATGATTCCATATGGGTTATTGTGGACACGATGACTAAGTCGACCCACTTTATCCCTGTGAAGTCTACTTACAGAGCCTAGTATTATATGAGACTCTACATTGATGAGATTGTGAGATGGTATGGTATTCCTTTGTCTATCATTTCAGATAGAGGATCTCAGTTCATTTCACATTTCTAGAGATCCTTCACAAGAGCTTAGGCATGAAGGTGAAGATTAGTACTGCCTTTCATCCTCAGACTGATGGGCAGGCAGAGTCCACCATTAAGAGATTGGAGGGCATGTTGAGGGCGTGTGTGATTGACTTTAGGGGTAGTTGGGATGACCATCTTCCTTTGATAGAGTTCTCGTATAATAACAACTATCACTCCTGCATTGGGATGGAACCGTTGAGGCACTTATACTAGGAGGTGTAGTTCTCCAATTGGATTGTTTGAGGTTGGAGAGTCATCCATTTTGGGTCCACAGATAATTCACTAGTCTTTAGAGAAAGTTCACAGGTGATAAGTACAGCGTTGGTTACATGCTTAACAGTCGTCAGAATCTTATGCGATACACAAACACACTTAGAGTTTGATGTTGGTGACCAGGTCTATTTGAAGATATCACCTATGAAGGGGTGTGGAGGTTTAGCTGGAAGGGGAAAGTGAGTCCGAGGTATGTTAGGCCATATGAGATCCTAGAACGTGTGGGTGAGGTGGCCTATGAGTTGGCGGATAGGTGATCCAGCTTCGATTCTACCGGTGGAAGGATTGGGGGTCGATGAAGACTCGTCCCATGAGGAGATACCTGTTGAGATTTAGAAAGACAAGTCAAGCGATTGAGAAACAAGGAGATTGACACAGTAAAGGTATTGTCGAGGAATCATCTTTTTAAGGGTATTACATGGGAGGCCGAGGCCGATATGAGAACTAGCTATCCCCATCTTTTCAGTCCATGAGGTTATATTCCTTACTCTTAAGTTGAAGTTTACTTATCTCTCCATTCTTTGTTGCTACTGCTTGACTGTGCATAATGGTTGTGCTATGATATGACTGCCCTTGTGCTAGATTATAAGAACTGTCATTCGGGGACGAATGTTCCTAAAGGGGGGGGGGGATAATTTAACAACCCTAAAAATAGATATGCTAAGTAATTCTTAATGTTTCTAGAATGCCTATGATTAGATTGGGTTCACAAGGAATTGATGCGCGAAGAAACAAATATCTAAACTCTTGTGACATCCAAGACAACTAACTTGGGGAGTTAGTTGAGCTAGGTTAGGTTGGGTCCAGCAAGGTATGGCTCCCGAACATGAATATTTACTCAGATAAGTCTGACTTAAAATTGGGAAATGTTATGTTTGGAGGGTCTAGCGGTAAAATAGTCTTTTCTAGGCTAAGGGTAGTATCGTAATTACCCTAAATATGCAATTATTTATTTAATTAATAAGATAGAGGGGTATTTTGGGGAAAGAGCGCCAAAATTTCTTTTTTAGCAAAATCTTGCTCCACGGGGTTCGAACCTAATTGGGAGCAATGATTTAAATTTTTTTTATTTAAATTGGTAAAATAATTTAATAAATTAATATTTATTAGCTGATTTAAGAAAAAGAAAAATCATATTTTTAAAGGTCTGAAAGATTCCTAGTTGACTAAGCCTAAACTTCTCCACCTAATCCTAAACTACCTTTCACGTTTTAACTTTCTCTGTCACGTCAATATCTCTCTTTTCTTTTGACGTTTTCTCTACATAAACACAAGAACTGATTAGCAACAAAAATTTCTTCATACTTGAAGAACTTTCATGTTAAAAACTTATACAAAACATAACCAAAAACGCTAGGAAAAAGGGAGGGGTTTTTCCGTTGAGTTGGTGTTGAAGCTTTCGGACATGGACGTGACCTTGGAGAGGGTATTTGTAGTAATTTCAAGTTTTGAACGTCAAAATAAGGTATGGGTTTTCTTACTCTTGGTCCCTTTCCCATGAAACCCTCAAGACGCAGATGAATCTATTCCAAAAACTAGGGTTATTCCCCGTTGCTTGTTCCTTTCACTGGCTCCTATAGATTTGTAGGTTGGGTATGTTTGCTGGTACAAATAAGCGATGTAATGGTGTTTTTTCGTGAGATTAACTTCATGTACGGTATGTCGGAGTTATGTGGACTATTAGTATTCTGTCCGGAACTATTGTTTATGTGTGTGCATGTGTAGCCATACATATTCCTTGTTTGAAAGTCGAAACTGATATGTTATGTTGTATTCTTACATACACAAACTTGTATATTGTATGTTCATATAAAGTTTAATGTTGAAATGATTTAAATGGACTCTAGCTAAATGAATCCATGAAAATGCAGCTAAAGATTCTAAAATGATCCATGAATTACCCTAAAAACTGTCGTGTAAACTTATGAAATGAGGCTGAAAAACGTAATAATTTCCAGCATCTTGTTATGAGTTTTCGTCCAAGCTAAAAGAGGTTATCATGCTATGTAAAAATGATTAAAATAGTGAGGTCCGAGAATTGGAACCCGTACCGCAACCAGGTTTAAAAATTTTAGAAATAAAGTGTAGAAAAGAATGTGTATGTTGGATTTCAAACTCGTGTGCCTGACAAAACATGAAAACAGATAATGAAAAAAATTAGAGTGTGGGGTTCGATCCCACAACCTCTCGGTCAGACTTAAGGAAGAATTAAAAGGAAAATAAAAGTTGAGGCATGTGGGAATCGAACCCATCAAATCTTGACTGAATAAAGGAAATTAAGCAGAAAAATAAATTAGGGTTGTAAGGGTTCGATCCCATACCCTCTCGGTCAAACGAATATGGTTGAAGGAAAAAGAACATTTAATAAAATGAGGTTGTGGGGGTTCGACGCACATCCTCTTGGTCACAAACAATTGAAAAATAAAGAAATTAAGGGAAACTGAAGAGATGGCATTGGGGCTCGATCTTGGGTCCCCAAGCCGAGTGGATCAAACTAAAATAAATGAATATGTAAGTGTTGTCCAAGGGATTCGAAATTGGGTTGCCTTTCCCATTTTCTCTAATGATACATAAGTCATACGTGAAAAAATGTTCAAAACATTATTGCCTACATAGATCGAAATCGATGATCTTGTCATCTATACAAGATGCATAAGTCTTGTATCACAAAATCTTAGGAAGATACAAATCACTTAAACGAACTAGGAATGAAGCCTCATGGGTTGTATGAATAGACCCATTAGTCTAGCATACTTTTAAAAGTAAGTGAACCTAAGATGTATCAAATGAAAGGATGTAACCCTAGAAGGGTTAAGTAAGATTGTGAAACACCTTAAAATTCCAATGCATTGTGCAATAGATAAAATTCACATTCATGAAAAAAGGGGTGAGTAATTATGAAAGAAAATGGTTGTATAAAGCTAATTACTTTGTGACAAACACTGATAAGAGACCTAATGTGAAAGAGAGAGCAATCTCAAAATGAGCGTATTACATGTTACAAAACTTAACTCAACTATGAGAGTAGAAATTAAGAAGACATCTCATGAACACCTCTAATGAAAGATTGATATTAAGATATACTTACTATTGATTATGATATAGAATCATCTTACTGGGAATGGATATGATTCCTCATACTAGAAGCCAACTTCCATGACATATGAGTTGATGTATGGAACTTTATATTGCTGTACTTATAGGCTAGTTATGAGCAGTGATGCTTATTTTAGTACGGGCAGATGTTTACGTTAACTCTCAGCTGTAGATGAACTGTCCGGCATGCCGGATATGGGGTCTCCATGTATCTCCTGTCTGTGACCTATACTGCCAATAATAGGGATCTAGTTAATGCCCTATATTACACTAGCATGTTTGATCACCGTTTCCGGTGGGATTCCACCTCTTTCGGTGTGGGGACTGACACACTAGATTTCATGATGCCACAATGACCTATGTCGGTTAAGGTTAAATTTCCGCAAAGAAAGAATGAGGCCTCTCAAATGAGCACAAATGAATGAACGCTACCAAAGGTTTTAGGATCGAATAATAAAGGGGTCAGCTAACGCATGTAATGACACTAGGTTTATTTATCATGCACACAAAACCCGATGAGGAGGTCTTAAACTCCATCCTAGGTATGCCCAGTGTTTTTCACAGTATATGATGAATGAAATGAAGCACGTATCATGAATGAAACAGACTTATGTTTGCTAAAGAAGGCCTCCCTAGTGGAGGTCCCATATGTTAGCGCTCATTTTAAAAGTCTTACTGTCAAGTACAAATATTTTCAAGGTCTCATGCATATGATCGAATGGTATGAAAGATTTTATGTGCTATATGCAATATTTTATGTTTCTATTTGGTATATGTTATGTTTATGTGCAATATCATACGTCTGATATGCATTTACTCTCATTGCTGACTTTTTTCTAAGTCCAATTTTGGCAAGTCCACTTACTTCCTAATCCCAATCTGCATTCCCTGGACTTCCTTATCCAAATTGTGGAATGTTCCACTAACGGACTTTTCATAAATCATGTAGTTCGGAAGAGCGATTCTTACTCAATGGCATGCCCCTAGGTATGTCTTGTCATATATCCCATTGCTTAGTACCAGTGGTGTAACTATCCCATCACACATCTACTTTTAGGTGTAGACAGATGTGGACGTTAAAGCTTACAGTACGACGTTGCAGCTATTCAGACGTGGAGCTTTCATCGGGATTTGGTGGGCCCTCATGCTTTCGAGGATGTCTACTATTGTTTTCTAGATTCGATATGCCACAATCCACAAAACCTGATCTATGGTTTATTGACTGACCTACGGTCCGTAGACAGGGTCTCATGGATGGGGTATTTCCCAAGTATAATACATGTCTTAATTTGAAATAAAATATTTAGCCATTTTCAACAATATCATAGTATAATCATGTATTTCAACATCAAACATGCTAGTTTATCATTCTAAGGGTTCCCATTACTCAATTTTATAGTAATTTCAAACAATATTTTGAACCCTTAGTCGAAAGCAACACAAAATCACTATCTATCATCCCAACGGTGTTTACCAATAAATTTTATCATGCATTAATATAGAATGAACTACCTAAGGTCAAGACCTGAATTTCGATAACAACAATAAATTTGTGACAAGCAAGGGAATTAGGGTGATTTGTGCAATGACTAGCAACTTCTAACATTTACTTGCCTTTGGGGAGTTATGGACTGATTTAGAGTATTGGAAGACGTGGAAATGGTTTGGGAGTGAATGGAGGAAATTTGGACTGATTCGAAATGGGGGGTTTTAAATAGGATGGAATCTAATTTTGGTCGGGCAGTCTAGGCTTTGGACCCACGAGATAAATCTTCAATCCATATATGGGGACGATAGATCCTTGTTAAACTTAAAAAAGTAGATCACTTCCCTTGGATCTACGGAGGCCATTCATGACTCATAGATTGCTCGACGGACAAACTATATGGTCCATAGAACTCTACACCAGAAGTTGTTTTCGTAGATTTTAATATTCATCCCTGGAAATGTAGCATCCATTTTGCCTTTCTTTTTACAATGTCTTGACACTTTTTAGGCACAGACCCTATGCTATATCTAGGAAAAACTTAAAAAAAATCAAAGAAAACTACTAACAGAAAATAGGAACCTATCTTTGGCTAGATTTTACATATTAGGTTTCCTCCCAAGCAGCGCATGATTTAATGTCGCGGAACAACCCATGCCTTTTGATTACTCAGACTTATCAAGATAGTAGGCTTCAATAACTTCATACACACTCTCTGAGTTTTCTAGATTAAGCTTGATCCTCTGTCCGTTTACCTTGAACCTTGTTCCTGCACTGTTCTCGAGCTCATCTCTCTATGTGGAAATACTTGCTATAGTAAGAATGACCCAATCATTTTGGACTTGAGCTTTCCCCGAAACAAATGCAACTCAGGGAATGAAATAGAAGTCACAATATCCCTCCACAACAAAATCCTATTTTCCAAAATAAAAAAAACTTTTGTTTTTTTTGATCGTGTGCTTTCTTAATAATTCTCTTTATCTAGTTGAGTCTTGCAAAGGATTTTAGGTGAAACTCATCAAGCATATTCAATTCATTAACTATTTGATTAGACGTGACCGACCAAATCAAAATTCATCTCTTTTGTTACTACATATCGTTATGCTCTAGCTCTACCGACAAAAGGCATGACTTCCTATATACAAGTTGGTGTGGTAAAAACCCTATGGGAGTCTTGTATATAGTGTGATAGACCGATAGAGCATCATCAAGCTTCATTGACCAATTCGTGCTATTGATATTGATAGTCTTTGCCAAAATTTGTTTGATCTCTCTAGCTTGCAGATGGTAAAGTTCCTTGAAGAACTTATTGAAAAAGTTGAAACCTCTGTTATTGATAATTGCTCTAGGTGAACCAAATCCGGAGAAGATATTATTTTTCAAGAATGTTATGAGCCTCTTACCTTTCATTATTGGATAGCGCGACTGCTTCAACTAACTTCAACCCATAATCAACCGCATCAAGAATATACTTCATCCAATGTGATCTCACAAATAACCCCATACAAAAACCATTGCCCCAAACATAAAACAACTCGATAACCAATATCGTATTCATAGGTTGCTCTTACCTCTTTGATATTCCTCCTTCTCTTTGGTAATGGTCTCAAGACATGACGAAATCATGAGCATCTTGGTGGACGGTAGGACATTAATACCCACAGTACAAGAACTTATGAGCAGTTTAGATGCCACAATGATTCCCACTAATAGTTAATGAATGGAATGCCTCAAGTATACTAAACATCTCAACCTCGGTCACACATCTATGAATAATCCCATCAGCATAACTATGATACAAATAAGGCTCATCCTAGAAAAAAAATCTTTACATCATGCATAAACATTTTCCTTTTGGTGAAACAAAAAATCCAGAGGGACAAAGTCACTTACAAAATAATTAGCAAAAGCAGCGAACCAAAGGATCAGTTACAACCAATATATGTTCATCTGGGAAATAATCATTAATTTCAGCCATATCACTAAGCTTTAGCATGGCCTCTTCCTCTAATATGGATAAGTGATCGGCAACTTGATTTTCGGTCTCCTTTCTATCTTTTCCTACAAAATCAAACTCTTGTAGCGACAGTTGCCATCGAATAAACCTAATGCAAAATGTTTGGCATGCACTATAACCTTAGTACCAAACAAGTAAGATCAAAATTTCTTGAATGTGACCGCAAGCAACTCTTATTCCATCATACTGTAATTCATTTAGGCCACATTTAGAGTTTTCCTAGCATAGTAGGTGGGATGAAGAATCTTTTCTTGCCTCTATCCTAAAACTATACAAATAGCCACTGCTCTTGCATCACATATTACCTCAAATAGTTTTCCCCATTCCGTTGAAATAATAATAGGTTCAATCACTATCTTCTCCTTAAACTCTCAAAATTCTCTGAGACATCATTTTCAAATTCAAAATTGATCTCTTTTTTAAGTAGTTTTCATAATGGATGTGAAATTTTAGAGAAATCCTTGATAAACCTCATATAAAAACCTGCATGCCAAAGAAAACAAGTAAGCCCTTTTATAGAAATATGTAGTGGAAGCTTATATATTACCTCAAATTTTGGATTATCAACTTGAATACCATTTCTTAGAGATTTGATGGCCCAACACTAAACCTTCTTTCACCATAAAATGTCACATCCCTAATTTAGCACAAAATTTCTATTTTCACTCTTTTTAAGTATCTCATCCAAATTAACCAAACACCGTCCAATAGAGTCACCTACCATAGAGAAATTATCCATGAACACCTTAATAACGTCCTCCACCATATAAGTGAATATTGACATCATACAATAGTGAAAGTTCGTTATAGAATTGCACAAACCAAATGGAATGCGTTTGAAGGTAAAAATCCCAAAGGGTTTATTGAAAATGATCTTCTATTGGTCTTTCTGAGATAAAGATATTTGATTGTAGCCCGAATAACCATAAAGTAAATAGTAGCAAACCTTACCCAAAATTCTATCAAACATCTTTTCCATGAATGGCTAGGAAAATTGTTCTTTTCTATCCAAGAGTTCAATTTCCGGTAATCCATGCATACTCTCCATACGGTCACGGTCCATATCAAATCAAACTCTTTCTTTGATTATGCACCCCTGTAATACCACCCTTCTTAGGAACAGCGATGAAAAGGACACACCAACTACTATGGCTTCCAATAATGTCCATAATAGTCCACTTAATAGCTCACTTGAAAATGTTCAACACAAATACAAACACTCGACTTGTCACCTATTTAAATTTGCCGCAATGATGACCAATAGAGTTTCATCTCTACCCAAGAATATATACCTCAAAGATGGTGGTACAACCATAAGCTCTAATTTAGGTTCCTCCTAAATAAACGATCTAGCGGGTGGGGGACTCACAATTGTTCATATTCAAATCAAACTTCTTTGGCTTCGAACGATATACACACTTATCAAGTGCGGAAACAACTCATATTACTCTTTGATACAATCACTATAAAAGTTCATCATGACTTCTGCTCGTGCCTCAACAACCAATCCCACTTCAATCTGCACCTAAGACCCACTCTCAAATTTTTATATTATAGCAGATATCTATTGGAAATCACCACTGTGCTTCATAGACCTACAAATATTGAAAATTATTTCTACATTGTTGAGTAATAAGTACATTTACCGTTTCTACATATAAACTAAAGCACCCCCACTAACAAGGCATGGTCTCCAAATGAATGATGGGAATATCAAAGTCAACCTCATAGTCAAGAATAACCAAATCCACCGATAAAATGAATGACTCAACTTTAACTAACATATCATGAAGAACACCAAAAGCCTCTTCATAGTTCTATTGGCCATGGGTTACCGCATCGTAGTTGGTTTTGCGTATACCAATCCCAAATTTTTATAGATAGAAAATGAAATGATATTTATTCTAGCACCAACATCATAAAATTCCTTAGAAAAATACAACAACCCATTGGTATATGAGATAGTGAAGGCATTAAGAGCCTCCTTGTTTTGCACAAAGGACCTTGTAGAAATAGCACTATAGTGTTATAACCTATCATCATCTTTGAAACTCATGGACCTTTTCTTTATCACTGTGTAGTTTATAAACATAGCATACCCATACATTTTCTCCAAAATTTATATAACTAGAACATTGATGTAAAGATTTTTGTACATAGTAATAAACCTGCGATATATGCCTTCTTTGGTCTTTTTAACAAACCCCATTGGGAAGGGAGGTGGAGGTCCAGTTATGGGAAGAACTTTCTCATTACCTCTACTTCTTTCTCTGTCGCAATATAAGTCTCTCCACTTATCTCAGACCACATCATCACTTTTACTAGTAAGAATTTAAACTCCAGAAGGCATAGGTGGATCGATGGTTTTATTACACTTGGAAGAAGTGACTGCCATAGAATGCCCATAATCTTTGGATATTGGACTGCGTTTCTCAGAAGAGTAAAAGGTTGATATGGGTTCACTGTAGCAGAGAGCTAAGTTATCTGCTGCTCAAGATGCTTGATTGACACGTCATGGGCTTTAAATTTTTGATCAATACTGCTGCTCAAGATGCTTGATTGACACGTCATGGGCTTTATGTTTTTGATCAATACCAGACAAGTGATTGTGTATCTCTTTCACATAATAATTTGTCGCATTGAACCTTCTTATCATCTTTTGCGTCATATCCTCAATAAGCGACATATTACCTCTAGCTTCCCTAGGAACAAATTACCAATTTTGAGGTGGAATTTAGGGTCCAACTTAACAGTTTAGGTTTCCATAGTTGTTCCGATTGTAGTTCCCATCTCAGACATATTGACCCTCTCATTTGTAGTTTCCATATTTCCAACCTTCGTTTCCTTAACCTTCGTGCAAATTATCCACGTTTAAACAAGGGTGTTTGGTCGAAAATACCCTGTTTAATCATTCACCGCATAATCATACTTTTCATCGAAACACTCATCGACAAATGGAGGATTTATAGTCAAATGTTTTACAACATTTACTTTCTCAGCACCTCTTCTCACATGCTTCAATACCAACCCCCAATAATGTTCTATCTGCGCCATGTCCTCGTTAATATCATCTTAATATTAGCTAAGCGGATGCTTGGAATGAAAATGTGTTCCTCTGAGTATCATACTTTCTAGTGCTCAAATCTTTGTTCCTTGGAGATATTTTCTCTAGTTTCTCCCCAATCTGCTCAAAAGTACATTCTCCACATGAAATCACAACAATCGTATCGACCACTACCTTACTATTGTCATCCTTCCCTAGGTAGAAATATTCTTTAAGAAACTCATCATCAATGCGGTGATTCATAACACTTCTTATGAACGCAGTTATTGTGCACCAAGAACAACTAACACACTCTCCACGTAGTTCCACAAATTTTCTGAGTTTATATGTTTTGTTCAATTTCTCGGTCATTGGAAATAATTTTTCTAAGAAAGAATTCTTCAATTTCTCCTATTCATAGATTGAGTTGTAAGGATTCTAATTAAACCAAACAGCCGTATCATCGGTCAATGATAGAGGGAATAGTCATAGTCACAGTCATATCATATCCATGTCATAGTTTTGTCGACCTACACAATGTTGCAAACCACCATTAGGTTGGCTATGTGAGCATGAGTGTTATCAAACGCAAACCACACAAATAATCCTCTCACTGTGATCATTTGCATCAAGCTAATCTATACCACAAAAGTATCCCCTACTGGTAGAGGAGGTATGACAAGAGGTCGGTAAAAATTAGCATTATCAAAGTTGACCCTTAATGCATCTCAGAATCGATCTCATGGTGAAGCTTTATAATTCTCCTTCACAACCATCAGAGGCTGCAACCCAACACCATCACCTATTCTCCTCCAATAGTATTAATTGTCCCTGCCTTGATCATTCATTCGTCGAAAATTTTTGTTCAGTTCCGTATCGCAAGGAGTAAGTTCTTCTCTTTGAATCTTTGTACTTGGCAAACACTAGAATTGGAACCTAAGAGATATAAATTAAAAGAAAAAGAAAAATTAGGAAATATTTTACTAAATATCAATAATGTAGTTAAGCTTAATCAAAATGCTAAATTCCCTAGTAGAGATGCCAAAATTTTATACGCTCAAATGACACCTCCCTATAGAAGCATACCCGATCGCTAATAAGGAAAACAACACAACTTTTAGTTTGTGGTCGATCCCACGAGGAATATGGTTTAGACTTAAACTTAACTAACGATTATAATGTTTAGCCAATGCATTTTCGAAAACAAGTAATATTAGTGAGGGGGGGAAGGTTATTTCTAAAAACAAATTAAAAAAATGTGTAATAGTTAGTGAGAAAGATTTAAACTTTCGTTGTTATCAAGATTTGGATGAATGTATTCCCCATAAACTCTTAACGCGATAATCCTAAAAATAGAAATTCTTTGCTTGTGTATTATATGTAAAGTAATACTTATATGACTCAAATTCCTTGGTATGACATCTAGAGAATTTCACCCTGCACCTTTGTCCAGCTATGTGTGCAAAATTTTACTAACCTTTACCTTTACCTCATATTATTCATCACATTGATTTATGACTTATTTTTCACCCTCGAACAAATAAATATTACACTGTTAGATACTATCAAACTAAATCTATATTGATAACTCTTTTTTGATTTACTACCTCTTTTGTTTTGCAAGTAGCAATAAGACGAATTTTAACGCTTGCTCTTGTCAGAAGGACTTCTAAACAAAAGAATTATCAATGCATGCAATACTCTATTCAAGAATTGTTTAATTACTATTCATACTTTGTTAATCACTCATGAATCCCACAACCCTAGTTGCGAATTTAGTTATCCACATTAGAAAGAAAACAATTCATATTTAAAGATGAAAGAATCATGAACTTATGTAATAAGAAGAATAAACCAAGAATTTCAATTTAAATTGCAAAGTCAAAATCTTCAAAAAGTGCTGTAGAAATCAGTAATTTCCAAGGTTTGAAAATTAATTCCAAAAATTATGAACTAGAACAAGAAAATAAGTCTAACGCCCAAAAGAAAGGTTTACATTCCCTATACATAGAAAAATAAGTCCTAACTAAAAAGGAAACGAAATAAGGAAATAAAGTTTTAGCATGCGTCTTTGATTCTACGACACTGACCTATGGTCTGTCGATCAACCTATGGTTCCTAGGTCCCTTCTGTGGTTCATGACTTATGTACATTTTCAATCTTCAAAAAATAAATATCTCTGGTCAAAAGACGATCCGTGGATCCTCTTGCGTATCTTTATACATAGAACTTTCACAATCTGGTACTGGAACAGGCTTTCTGAATTATTTGACAAAGCAACAATACAATCCATATTTTTCAACCGTGGTTCAACACATAGTCAAGAATTCCATAATCTTCAGCAATATCTTACCTACTCATCTACAAAGTGTGAATGGACCTACATTTTGTAGATCACCTCCGTCGATGCTCTTTTTTTGCACTTCTTTCAATTTTGTCTCCATGTTTTCGTGTTTGAACAAATTTCTTAAAAAAAAGAGAGAAACACATAAAAATATAAAAAATGGCCCTAGACTAACACAACTCTTAAGTGAAATGTATCAAAAATACTGTTAACTCATGGTACATCATAATCCACTAAAATCGCTTCGCTAGAAACCACACGATCAAGGAAAGCATCGACTGTAATCATAATTCACGTTTGTTTAACCTAGTAAAAAGCTAATAATCTTTGAGAGTATTCATAATTACTAGTTCTCCCATACTTGTTGTCCTTATCCATTTCCCTATGTTTATCTACCTCAACCTTCTGACTATGAGTCATTCATATAGAGATATGCATATCCTCTAACATTCCTATAGTTGGTATTCACCTGATTGGATACCAAAAAAATTTATTCATTGATGTGTTTTGATCAACAACTATGTGTGAAGCATACCTGGAGAGTTGGGTGAAATTCAGCATGTACTCTTTTACCGACACTGAAGCCTGCTTCAAGTTCATAAATTAGTGTGACTTAGCTTCTCTATACTCCCTTGGAACAACCTCTCCGAAAAAGTTCATGTTTGAGAATCTGATGTCACAGGGGTTGCATTCTCACCCCTGATTTTTTTTCTAGTGTGTGGACAAAATACTAGCTACATCCTTGAATTTAAAATATTCTAACTTAACACTCTTAGTACGAGTCACTTGCATTACTCCCAAAATTTTCTTCACCTCTACAATGAAGTTTTGTGGGTCCACACCAACCTTCGACACTATAAACTCTGGTGGATTTATTCAAACATAGTCTCAAACTCCTGCTGCAGCTGATCCGCTCTTCATGTTTATAAAAGCTAGAGTCTCTTAATTTTTCTTATTGGGCACACTCTGATCGAAGAGCTACATCACATTCCAAAATTATTCATTCGTAACCTCATGTATTGGGACTGGAGGAATTGAATTTGTATTACGTGCTTTAGCATTCCATTTGTTAGATCTAAAGGAGGCATAATCTGAACACATATTGACAGATTAAAAAAATGAGAAGTTCAATCATATCTCACGCACGATAAAAATAGCAAAGAAAGAAATGTTTTTCTTAAAACACTTCATAGCCTCCCCCTCATTGATGTGGTGCCTTTCACACCCACGAAAGAAATTGTACTTAGTGTGTCTTTCAAACATCCTAGGAATCTTGAACCTAAATCTATTATACCATGTTTTTCATATTCCCAAGCTACCCATTAACATGACATAATACCTAGGATCATGATTGATACAAAGTTAACTCTAAGTCGTACATATCATAAGAATAATATAAAAGTTACTATGTAAACCACGTACTACATGGAAGCTTAAACAATGGGGAAAACCCCAACTAGTCCGAAATGAACATACTAAGAGTTTAGTAATAACTAACAGAGTCACTTAACAATATTATGTTTCAAAAGCCTCTAACTGAGTTGTGTTGCTGGAACAAGCCCCTAACAACCCTAACAAAACTGAAACTTAAAGGAAATACTAAAATGATAGCATGTCAATTGTTATAAAAATATGAGGACTCTCTAGTAAATTTGTTAAATGCGGTTGAGAATTGATCAAAAGCCTAATGGATGTGGTACATGAACCTATACATCATAACTGTAGCCATAGAGTATGTGTCATACTGGAGTGTCTTGATCATCGAATGATATATAATATTATATATATATATATTATATATAATATATATACACTAAGTGAACAAAATATATAATTTGAACATCTCATAATTGTGCACTGATATAATTTTAGAATAGATATAAATGCTGAAATATAACTGCAAAGTTAAGCGAAGTTCACTAAAAGAGTACTAATCATGAAGATAACATGTTAAATTGTATGGTGATATATATATGTTTATAACCTGTCAATGCAATAATAGTCTATCTATAGGATCTACTATTAACCTACATAAACCACGTGAGCTAAACGTGGAGTCCAATAATACGCCCTATCAAGAGGACCCAATATACCTTGCCAGAGGTATAAAAGCATCACAGTGGTGTGATCACTAAATCAGATACACAATAGAGGGGACTTATAAATCTATGAGGGCACGTAGTTCTAAGTCTATAAGGGTACGTTGAACCCTAGTCCATCTTTATTTTATGTCTATTCCCAACTTAATATGTATATGAATGAAATGTAACTGAAATACTGAATAGTTCAAAATACTGACATGCTTAATGAAAATTTAACATTTATATACTGATAATGCGACATTCGAAATATGAAGCATGATTATTTGTTTAACTGACCTAGAAAGTGTAATTCATGAAAGAATAGAATCTACATAAACTAAGGATCATAGTTTCTATTACAAAAAATCAAAAAACGTCTAAATGAAAACACAATTTTGTCACATCGGGGAGCATCCCCGAGAAGTAACATGGCGTACATGACCTCTTGGAAGTCTTATACAAGACCATTATCATCATTCATCGCATTGTCATAGATAAATTTAGCGGAAATTTTAAAATTTTCTTAGCACATCATATGCTAGAACGTTATTTCATATATATATATATATATATATATATATAATATCGTAATACATAGTTATAGACTCTTGTCTCTTTTTCAAACTTAGAATCAACATTATTAGAATACATTAGGGACACGACTCTTATAACTTAATACACCAGTACAATAATAAATTGACTTTATAATAAACCATAGTTTAGGAGATTCTTGGACTTAAGGATTCCTTTCCTCGAGCTTAGGAATCACATATCAAGATACTCAATCATAGATACATCCTTTTAAGAATCCATAACCTATAATTTTTGAAAAAATTAGAGATAATGGAGTTAGTACAAGAATGCACTAAGTATGACAACGATGCATTTAAAAAGGGACTTTTTACTTGAATGCATTATGCCTTTTTAGTGAAATCTTCATAAAACTTCGATACAATAGAATTTATACAATCCACATAATTCATATAGACATATTCAATGGACAAACATCATATAAATTCACCCTTAGAATTTAAGTTACATTTGGGGTCACTTTACAGTAACCTATTTAAATTTTACAGTAAGCTCCTCATGCTTTACAGTGAACACTTTTCCCTTAATAGTGAACTTTTTGTTTTAACTCATCAACCTCCCAAGTAACCCTCTAGTGATACTTGTTGCAATGCATAACCTTAAGGCCACAAGGAATCATTCATACATCCTACATACGCCATCACCAATCATCATAGAAGTATAGTACAACATAGACATATTTAGTCCAAACCATCAAGACATTACAGTAAACAATGGTAAAAGACCTTACTCACAGTCCTATCCTAAATCCACTAGTGTAATGTGCATCTGAAGCCCTATAACCTCACACATACTTAGTAAGCCTATCATAGGACCATAAGCATCAAAACATGATCTTCACACCTCAACATAATACCATAGTCAACTACATGTAACCCAAGTACGATCTTCATTCATACAGTCAATAATACAAACATCATACACTTAAGGAAATACCTCACCATATAGTCAATATGACCTATACAATTCATATAAGAAGAGACCTCATCACATAGATCAATTAGGACTCATACGATGCATATCTTCATAACAAATAGACAATACAAAGTCATGCATAATAAACATGTACGTAAAAACATGCATTAGAAAACCTTCCTAGGACTTCCCTCAAGAGACACTTGTGCAATGCATAGGATGTCACATCCGAGAATACCCCCTAGATGTAACCGATGTCGTCGTCCTTTTTGAGGACTAAGACTATCCTCTTAGCGTACATCATTACATTCATCGATAAAATTTAGTGTAAAATTTAAAAGTTTTCATTACAGTTACTTGGAGGTTTACATAGACCATAACATGCATATAATATAAATGTAGCGAGTATATATAGACCCTTCGTATAGGAAGATTACTAAGTCTTCTACCTTTATTTCATATAAATATTTATAGAATATAACATAGTCATAATAGTCGTCTCATGTCATACCATGTAATAAGAGTGTAAGAACTTGGACATAACCCATACATCAAAGTAAGAATGCCTAAAATGGGCTATACTATGTTTCATACAAAATGAAAAGACAAACATATAAGGCTAAACTCAAACAACCCATAACTAACTCGATAGTATAGTGTCCCCTTTGAACGTTTAGACCTAACCTCTTGTACTCAAGGTTATGAGACCATAACTAAAATGCAAGAGATCCAGTTCCTTCTTCAGTCGTCTTCAAATCACTTCACGAACGGAACCTAAAATATTGGTAAAAACAAAGAATTGGGTTAGTACAACACCACTTGTACTAAGTATGAGACCATAATCACACTGCTTTGAAACATTCTAAAGAAAAGGGACATTCCATAAGCCTGCACTTTCATTAAAACCTATTATGCACATTCAATAAGACCATACCAATCACTTAGCATTTAATAATCATAGTATGTACAAAAATCACAAGAACAACACCATTAACGCTAGTCATGTTTACATGCATACCATATAGTTGAATACATAGCCAAATAACTCTATCATCAAGTCATAATAGTAACATGCATGAATAAAAGTACATTTAAACATAACTAATGCACAAAATTAACCATGAACCGCTATCAAGTCAACAAGTGCAACTCAATCAAGTAACCCAACAAGAATCATGACTAACATCCTACTTCACATATCATAACATTTAAGAGTACATAAAATCATACTTTAACAATATATACAACCACATATACGTAAGTGACACCAATCAACATATAGTATCAACAACATACAAGTTCATCATATACATGTCCTATAACATTGTCAGAATATTCTTACACAAGAACATCTTCCTAAGACTTCATTCAAGTCTAACTAGTTCGATGTTTAGATAGAGTTCCATACCCCTACCTAGACTAAGCTAAACCCCTTAGGTCATCTTAGTTATAGTTCAATCTTTTAGTTCATTTACCTTTTGGGAACATCTTGACCTAACCGACATAGACCACATGAGCTAATGTGGAATCCGATGTCATTGAACCCTACACCGAAAAAAGGCAGACTACTTACCAAGGTAGTACCAAATTATAAACACAGCAACTACGTGACTAGCTAGATTCCTATGGGGGCAACATAGTTCAAGAAAGGATATATAGTTGGGACCCTCTTTATGCTACATCCATTATAGTCTCCAATCTCAAGGGCACATTAGTGATCTAACCTTCCCTATGTGGGAAGGAACACTCCACACTCTAGTTTACTCGGTGCTAAGCTAGATCCCCTTTTTGAAATGTATTTAATATCTTTATTAATCTTCATAACTTATTATAGGTCATAGGGTCTAACCCTTGTATTACATCATCATCATCATAGCTCGTCATGACTTGCATGAGTATTGTCCTTTCATTACAATTCATATAGGTGAGGTTAGCACATTAACATTTTCATATCGTGATAAGTGATATTTGTAATTCATTTACCATCCTGATAACATTTACATCTTTATCCAAAACCTCACAAATCATTGTCAAGACATTTTAATTCAGCATCATAACATCCTATCAATCCTATAACAGGCATACTCCAGTGCATTATCATGACTTATTCACAGTTAACAACAATTTGAAGTAAAGGAGAGGGATCATAAGACTTACCAAGTTTCCTTTATAATTCATCATCAAGATGTTACCATCAACCCTTAGTTCAACCCAATTATGGTATAGCATCATCATAGTTTTATGACCACCATGATAATAAGGCTAGAAGAATCACTACATCATGATTCAATACTAGATCATAGCTTAAGAAAAGATACTTACGTCAATTCACAACATACTTCATAACCTAGATCACTTCTCAAGAACTAGCATGATAGGAGTACAATTCATCCCAATTTTAGTCATAATTGATAAAAGAACATCAACTAATAGTAATTAAACTAATAACCAATTCAATTGAACCAATACAATATAATTCTTATCGAGACCACAACCTAGGGTTAAGGTGAATAAGTGATCTGCTACAAACTGGAGAAATCCATCAAGAAATAACATAATTAAGTTATAATACATGTTAATCTATTCATAATATCCAAAATATATCATAAAAAAATAAATTCATAACATCAATTTCGAGATTGAATGAAACCCACTTGGTAACCCAATTTTTGAAATCAATTTTATGGAACCCTTTGAGAAAAGAGGTGTCAAAGGTGAATTAAATCCCATAAATTACTAATTGATGAACAATTATGGTGAAAGTTAAACCTTTCCAGCCCATAAACTCTCTGCTGGTTTGGTCTTCAATTGTGTTCTTCACTAGAGAGAGAAAGAAGAGAGAAGGAAGAGAGTTTGGGGTTTGGGAATTATTTTAGATTAGTCTAATTTAGGCTAGGACTTTATATAGGGGGTTAACATACTTAATTAGACTTCGCTAAACCCCTAAATAATTAACTTAACACCTAATTAATTAACTTAACCCAATTAAAAACGTGCATAAAATCTCAACCGTCACAGACAACACCTCGACGAAGGATCTTTCTGTAAATCGACGGTTCCTCTCCCTTCTGTGCTTCACATCTGTCTCTAAGTTCATAGACTGTTCCAAATGGACCATTAGAAAAAATGTATAAGTGTTGGTCGACAGATGGCATCGACGCCCTGTCGATGAACACACGTTTCGTTGTTCCCCTTCGTGGGTGAACACTTCCCAAGCAGCCTTGACCCATAAATAAAATGGTCCTTCTCAAGAGCCCTCGTTTGTTCCTTGGGGAGTCGTACACAGAAGTTTTGACTATGAATAAACTTAAAACACATATTAGACACACTTCCACCGATTTTCATCATTTTCCAACTCTTAAAATCTAGTCAAATAGGCTAAGGCACACTAGTATCTCATTGAACTAGTCTCTGGACGTCATGGACGTTTAGATTTCCAGACTTCCTAAATGACGTATAATCATCAAAATAGACCTTAAAATAGTTTCTCAACCTTATGACACTTAAGTTAGGAGATATAACACAATACCGTCCTTGGATTTTTGAAAATGTTTAAAGTGGAAGATCCCCCCACACCCCCCCTCACAATCTACTACCTTAGGGCTCTCCGAGTTAGGTCTTATTACTTTCCATTGTGTCCCATTTTAAACTCTTTGGGAAACTATAGACCTTGAACCGACACTAAGCCAATGGGTTTTTCACATGGATTTGGTGTTTGTAGGCCTTATTTACACCAATAAAGGTGCTCTTAACCTAGGCTAGAGTAGAACCTAACACTGCTAGCATACTAGTGAAATCCCTTCTATATCCTATGTTGCAAGCATAATTATGGAACTTGGTATGTATATGTGAAAACTCGTTATTTATGCCACTGGGAAATTATGATTATCTCACTTTGGAAACCCTCATTTGATGTCTAATTGAAGGAATCTTAGGTATCCCACCTCATGAGCTTATGGTGACTTCACCTCTCCTACCTAGGAAGGTCACCACCCCATCATTTTTCAAGTCACCTCGGTGCTAAATCCTTGTTTCCCTTTTTATTAAAATAGCCCATTTTAACTTCTATCTTAGCAAAATTAGGCGCTTCATACTGAACCATACCAGAAAAAACACCCTTTTACACTCACCCTTGCTCTTGACCGAACTTCAAATAGACAACCCAATAACCCTCCCGTAGGAGAACACTTGCAGTAGGCTGCGTACAGTACATCGAAGCGGCTTAGGATAGTCATCTCCTTATATGCTTTGCTCATTGGATCATAATTAGAGTGCATCAACCTAAATATGTTGAAACCCTTTCACCAGAACATAGGAAATGTAAGCACCTATCTAGTTTAGTGGTACCACTTTGAGAAATACAAACTGTTCAACGGACACATCCTATGACTACGCTCTTCATACCATGTATGTTGTGTATGGCTTATAGTGTGAACCGCAAACACCTTTCACATAACCCAGAAATTTCACACATGTTTCGTCATATCAATGCTATGAGTCGATAGGTATTAACTATATGATCAAGCCTTTCATAACCTAAATCCCACCCATATAAACACTATCACTATTCAGCTTCAGTCATATCAGCTACGTACCCACCTAAGCCATATAACGTAACTATCTCATAGCATTCTTAAGAGCGAAGTACAATCCTATTAAATGTACTTTGAAGACTCAAACCCTAGGAACTAATAACTATCCAGGGCATACATGTACCAAATCTCATAAACCCGTTTTCCATACCCTATCCCATCAATAGACACCTATCAATATCTCTAACTTACCGGATAAAAACTACCCAACCCTTCACCATAGACCCTTTCCACCCTTGCACCAATTCATAGTAGCTAGGACTTTTCCCAGTGGAATTATTAGAACATTCACTTATACTCGACACACGGCACCCCGCCCACCGCCTCAGGTCATCCTGTGTTCACCCTGCTCTTCTGCCTCTCTATCTTGACAACTACACTCGGTAAGCATTGCATATTGTGTGAGTGTGGTAATATACATGATAACATAATGGCTATCAACCAACACTATTAAGCAGCCACCCTCTTAAATACCCACAATGCACAACCAAGCAGAGACAAGCAATAACTCGATTTAGTCCCCTATAAGCAAGCTAACTTCATGTTTTACACTTTAAGACTCCTAACATTAGCTATTCACCACACACATAGGAGTACATGGTGTAGGTCGTAATCATCCTTACCACTTCACTCATTGCAGAACCTACACTGATTTTACATAATCATTTACATTCGTAATCACACTAAGCTACATAACCTGGATTAACAACTAGAATAGAAGACTACGCAAAAGTTACACAAAGTGTGATCATCATAACCACACACTCATATATCCATCAGTGTTCCTTCAAGTCCATGGTCAACAAATAAATATAATGACAATAAAATAAAAACCACCACAATAAGTGGATCATACTAAACAATGTCATACAAGGCTTCATCGACTACAATAATATAGAAAAGTAGAGGAGAAGAGTAGACTTTACCAATTCATTAACCTTTTGATAAACATTGATATTACACCTTTTTCTTCAACAATACATGTATAGGGAAGTATCTAAATGTACATTAATAATGAAAGAAACCATGTATATATCATTAAAAGATCACACGTACAACCTAATGCAATATATTACATATATACTAGAGAGTAGAGAGTTATAGATCATTAACTAATTTCCCCAGTCTTGATCATAAATCATATTTTATAAATTATATAAATGTAGGGAAGTGTAGAAAAAGATACAATATCATAGCTAATCATGCATCATCTACCCTAGAATATAGATCACATCATGTACATCACCATATCAAGTGTATAGGCTAAAAAACCTAAATCAATCCTTACCAATTCAATTGTTATTTATTCATATTGGATCAATTGTACCTAATTATCATCACATCACATATAGTCATTAATCTCTGACAATTGTCCCCCCCAAAACCCAATTTAACAAAAAAAATTTCCCCCCGTTTTAGTCCACAAAACAACCATCCTAGAGTCAAGATCACAAGTTACTATATGATAGACTAGGATTATTCAAAACCTTCAAGCTTGACTCTCATGGATCATTCCTGAACAATTCATCATCAATAAACATACTAGAAAATAGGTATAACAATATTAATATAATGGAATAAAAATTCGATATACATAATATCAAGGTTATAAAGCCATACATAGGCTAAAATCGAGTTTGTGAGAAAGCATGGGTTCATCATGCAATTGGACTGTAAATCACTTACAAATCAGTTGATAATCATCAATACATTAATATTCTTCTTTTGAAATCAATTTGATAAAGAACCCATGGCTAGATTGAAGAAGAAGATATTTGATCATGGAACTTATTCGAAATCTTTGAAGAGGACACTCTAGATGAAAGATTATATAGAGATGAAAGATCACCAAACCTTTATTAGATGAAGAACCTACTAAAAATTGGTGAATCCATGGGAATCCAAGCTCCAAGATGTTCTTGAGCTTCACCTTCAATGAAGGTTTCTAGAGAGGACATTTTCGGAGAGGGAGGTTTTGATTTTTAATGGAGGATTGAGTATTGGTTACTCCCGTTTTTAACCAACCTAATATACCAAAAAATAGATAAATAAATCGCCTAGGGTCATGTTAACACGTGGGGTGAATTTCACATTCACCACATAACTAGGCAGCGTGAATGGTAGTAACTGAAGCCTGCATCAACGGCCAGCCATCCACGCCATGTTGGCCCATCGACGGACCGTTGGTGGCTTCCATAATTTGCCTATTAAGATGTTCTTTGGTTAAGAGTTACCTAGTCTAAGTTTCCATCGTATCCTCCCCATTGAAGGGGCGTCAGTAAACTGATAAGGCGTCTTTTGACTCAGTCGATTGACACTGCCAAGGAAGTGTTTGATAGTGTCTCAACAACCTTAGGGTCCTTCTTGAGGGCCTCTTACGGAGCCCTTTGGAAGTCGTACCGATAAGTTTCAAACATAAATCTATACCTTAAAATGTAAAGGACCTTCCACATAAGTTTCACCCAAAACAATTACACACAACACTTAAAAACATGATAGGCACACTCAAGACACACACATGCATGTCTTAAGGGCTAACTTTCGAACGTCTTGGACGTTCTTGGACGTTTGACCTCTAAACTTCATGAAACTCAAAATAAAATGCCTATAAACATAATTATAACTCATATAAGTACCTCATAAGATCATGAAACACATACAAGCACATAAAAATACTTAAGGCCCCTTAGGTTACTAGTCGTCGAACGTTTTGTTCTTCCCATTACGTTTGACTTCCAAATGAGTTCATATCACCCATGAATAATTTAAAACACTTAATAAACATGTTAAAAGCTTATATGAACAAATTAGTCTCTATAAACCCTATCTAATTTTGGAGGTCTTACAATATCCCCCACTTGGGAACATTCGTCCTCAAATGACACTTAGAACACTTTAATCACAACAAGGAATTCAATAAATCATAGATAAGCTCAAATTATTCATAAAATCATCACAAAAAAGTTAATGCACCAAATTGACAAGGAAAACAACTTCGAATCATTTATCACTCGATGCACACAAGCAAGCAAAACGTTTCTACACTCACTCTTTAATGCATCAAATACATAGGCTCTCATTATGTTAATAGGAGGAACATCCGTATCCTAATAATAAAATGGTATTTAAATTTAAATTCATTACAAGATCATCATGCAACCTTCTTTAAATCACACTAATCATTTCACAACACTCAGAAACGTTTTGGCACTCATACTTTAATGCACTATCCTTGGTTAATAGGTTTGACAAGCATTCTATAGTCATGAATAGTTCCACCATGAGGGTCTACTCAACCATAAGCATATTTAGTGTGTTTTAATGAGGATTTTCCTCCTTCTTCTCAACATACTTACATGTCTCATGATTTTGGGTACCCAAGCAAATCACAAAGGTCAACTTCTTTAAACATGAGAATTTGCTCCACTTTTTAATAATCACGGCATGCTCAAACTATTCCTAATTAAGCAAATTTTGGCTGTAAATTACCTACACACATCACCAAAATAGGAAGTCATTGACATAAGTTCAATCTCAAGCATAGCATATCTTTCAAAAACATTCATATTTCGTAAAAGATCTACATTTTATGGTCAAGACACAAGGAAGTCTGACTCCAAAAATGCCTTTACTTTTCAAAACTGAACGCTACATCGTCATGCTTTCAATAACAAAATCACATAGTTTCAAGGATGACTCCTCATTTTCATGTTTTTAAGGAGACTCAATTTATCATTATAAGACTAAAAAATTACACATTAAGAATGACTTCAAACATTCTTATTACCTTATTTCATGAAGTTAAATGCACAACTAGCATATAAAGATGCAGAATCAACATGAGAAATAAAGTCATTTTAACTATATATATATATATATATATATAGACACAAAGGACATCATATCATCGAAGCATACCAAATTTCACCTTCACACATATTCATGAAATCATAAAACAAAGATAAGCTTCATAAATCACCTTTTCACCTTCAAGCATAGAGATACAATCTGATCCAAGCAATCACATCTAAAATACCACCGGAGAAAAAAACATAGAAATATATCTTATAGAGTTAAGGTCTATGGCAGAATATGAGAATGATGAAGAAGGTAAACTCTATCTTCCTAAAGCCTCTCATCATAGATGTTTCGCGACTCACATCAATGATCGAGACTCTACTAGACGTGGCAGTATGAGACTTTTAGAACCTAAAACTATTTTCATAAACATCATGATCTGATACCACGTTTATCACTTCTTGAGAGCACCCCCAAGAAGTAACATGACATAATTGAACTCTCAGTGGTCTTATACAAGCCCATAGTCATCATTCATCACATTATCATTAGTAAATTTAGCGGAGAATATAAGACTTTCTTAAAACTTCATATGCTAGAACATTACTTCATATATATATAAAAAATATCATCATACATAGTTAAAGACTGTAGTATCTTTTGCCAACTTAGACTCAACATTATGAGAAAACATTAGAGACACGACCCTTATAACATAATACATATGTACAATAATAAGTTGACTTTATAGTAAACAATAGTTTAGGAGATCGTTGCACTTAAGGATTCCTTTCCTTGAGCTTGGGAATCGCATATCAAGCTCCTCAATCATAGAGACATCCTTTTAAGCATCCATAACCTCCACTTTATGTAAAAAAGTAGCGAAGAAGGGAGTTAGTACAAGAATGTACTAAGTATGACAACCATGCTAAAACTTGAATTTTAAAGGGACATTTTACTTGAAATCATGCAATATACATTTTCTGAAATATTCATTAAAATTTGATACAATAGAATTTATACAATCCACATACTTCATATAGACAAATTCAAAGGAAAAACATCATATAAATTCACACTTAGAATTTAAGTCACATTTGGAGTTACTTTAATGTAACATATTTATATTTTACAGTAATCTCATCATTTTTTACAATGAACATTTTTTCCTTAACAGTGGACTTCTTCTTTTAACCCATCAACCTCCCAACTAACTCTCTAGTGATACTTGGCGCAATGCATCACCTTAACTATATTCCTTCTTGAGGGCCTCTTGCGGGACCCTTAGGATGTCTTACCTAGACGTTTCCAACGTGAATGTATACCTTAACTTTTCATGGACCTTCCATATTAGTTTCACCCAAAATGATTACACACAACACGTCCAGACATTCTAGGCACACTCAAGACACACACATGCATGTCTCAAGGGCTTACTTTCTAACGTCTTAGATGTTTGACCTCTAAACTTCATCAAACTAAACACAATGCCTATAAACATCATTATAACTCATATAGGGACCTCATAGTTTCATGACACACATATAATCACATAAAAATTCACAAAGGCTCTTAGGTGACTAGTAATCGAACATCTTGGTCGTCCCTTGACGTTTTACTTCCAAATGACTTCAAATAACTCATGAATACTTTAAAACACTTAATTAAAATATTAACAAGTTTATAGGCAAAAGTGAGGCTCTAAACACCATAACTCATTTTGGGAGTCTTACATATTTTTAGACCACGAATTGTATAGTAGCTTAAATTACAATAAGTTCCCAAGATTTGAAAACCCCCAAATCTAAACAAGCTATGTAGAATCAAAGAACAAACCGAATTCTATAGACTTAGTAGATGAAAAGAATCCCCTAGTGAAATTCCACATATCTGGTAATGAAATCTGCGTAGAAATTTGAAACATATCACTAGTTTGAAAGACTCAAAATAAGCTATAAATTGCAAATGCACATTTTCGGAAAGAACATAAATATCTCAAAAATTTACTAAGAATGTTAGGTTTAATTTTTTGTCAACTTCAAACGGCTATAAATTCTATATCAGGATGAGTTAGGTGTTTTTCTAGATATCTTAGGAAATATCTTTGATTTATATTTCCAATGCTGCAAGTTTGCAGGATCCCGAGTTTGTATGAGTGAGACATACCCATTTGAAGTTGGGATATTCAAATAAGGGAATTATACTCCATATTTTATGAGGGACTTAAGGTGTTTTTCATACCCTAAAACTTGATTTAATTTTTTCTAATAATTGGCGAATAAGCCGACTTAGGGTTTTAGAGAAGAGAAAGAGGAGTATGAGAAATAATTTTCAAGTTTATCAAGAATAACTTGTGGACTTGATCAAAGGTTGATCCCTAAGAGATATGTGAGTTCACATAGGTTTTGGTTTGTTCACACATGCTAGAACCATCTTTATTTTAGTATGACTATCATCCTGATAGATTGAAAATTTGATGTTCTTGATCTTTGTTCTTGAATTACTTTCGTTCTTGAATTGGGAGAGATTGAGGAGTTCTTTACAGTTTAGTGCTGATTTTGACTGTGTTTGATTATATTCTAATGTACGTTTGTTGGGCATATGAGTCTAGAGAGTATTTCAGAAAAAGAATCAAATTTAGGTAGATTAGGATTAAAAAATGAAGAAGGAACAAATCGGGCAAATTTGTGTACTAGATCTGTTTCACGGACGTATTCTTGAAGATCTTAAAAATAAATTATCTATGAATATATGTGGTCACAATACATTATGAATCTAAACTTATTTTACAAAAACATTTTTAAATGCATCTCCGCATCACGGGCATTCTTCCAGACAATGATTTCTTGATCTTTTATCGTGTTTAACTATCTTAAAACACTCCTAAATATCATGATCTCTTTCCTATTATAAATCACAATACTTTAATCCATAATTAAATTCAAGTAAAGTTAAAGTCAAGTCAAGTGATGTTAGGATTCAAGAGAAGTTCATGGAGTCTTTTCAAATTTTTCTACAAATGTTTTAACTTTCTTTTAAGATTTGAACTATGAGTTACGTAAAGAGTAAAGATTGAATAACTTTCTTCAAAAGAGTATACCGGGACTATGTATTCCCAAAGAGTAAAATAATTTAACATTTAATCAAGGAAGGAAACTTTGATTTTCTGAAATAGCCTATGAAGTAGTTTTCAATAAAGAGTAAGCGCTTTTACAATTAAGCACAGGAGAAAAATTTGAATTTTGAAAAAGAGGCTTTGAGCTAAGTATTTATGAAATTATCTCAAAACATACAAATAATATATGTTAAATATAAGATCTAATATAATATTTTTGAAGTAGTATTGAGCACCAATATGGGGGAGACTTCAAACAACTACCAGGCCCCATAAACCATGTGGCCATAATGAGTAGAAAAGGGTCATACTTTTAAGACGATTTGTTAGTTCTATTTAGCATAGAATAGTTGATCTACTTAGTAGTGTGGTTCTATACCCTCGGCACGGTATATGATGACCGTGGAATCGTGAGAGAAAATATTGTATCATCACAATATCTCTTATGTGATGCTTATCGGTTAGAGAAACTCCCACAACATTATTTATATTCTTAGGTACACGATTTAATTGTATTTTTATATACATTTAAGACTTGTAATTCTGTTTTTGCATATATAGACAATATTTTTGTATTTTTTCAATGCACAAAGTTGTCAACCATGTTTTAAATTTTTTTATATTGCACTTGTTTTATGCTATTTTATATTGAAATGAATTTAGTAAAGTTTGAGTTTAGTTAAGAAAGGTAAGTTATTCAGTTTCTTTCAAGTTTTTGTCTTATTTAATAATTCTCATCACATACTCTTACATTCAATGCACTGATGCGATTTCACCTTTATCGTTTTATAATGTAGGCTCAGGTAACCAGGATCAGTATGAAGCATATCGTTGATCCAGTAGAGAACTTACAGTTAGTTGGTGAGCCTCCATTCTTAATGAAGACCTCTTTTTTATTTGTTTAGTACTTTAGTTATAAGGGTGATCGATGGTCTTATCCTGACATCTCTCCTTGTTTTAGACGCTTCATAGACAGTAAGATAGTTAGAAGTTTAGTTGTCTTTACATCATTATTTCATATGTTTGGAATTGAGTTACTATTTAGTCCAAGTTGAATGTTTGACCCTTGAACGTTCTAAAGCTATTTTACTAAGAAGTCAGTACACATGTATTTAATCATATTAATAACGATTAGAGTCTTTCTTTCATTAAGTTACCCATTTCAAGGATCTGCTTGGGTCCAGTAGTGGTTCTCGAGTGCCAGTCTCGGCCCACAGTGTTGGCTCTGAGGGTTATAAATTTTGTATCAAAGCACATAGTTCAAGAGTCATAGAGAGTCTATGAAGTCATGTGTGTCGAGTTCTATTTATCGGTGTGATTTTCTCCACATCTATAATTAAGAGGTTGCAACATTTACGAAATTCATTCACTTATTTAATATTCATTTCGTGCGATAGAGTTCATCCCTATATATATTTTTTCTAATTTATGCTTGCGCGTAACCAATTGTAAGTCAGACTATTTTTTAGAGTGCTTTCGTTGGGGTCTATCAAATAAGGAAAGTAAGGCATCCATGCTAATAGGTGATATGGGCATAGAAAGGTTGATGATCCATGTTCAACAAGTTGAGGAGGAAAAGCTAAGGGATATGTAATATGTTTAGAACAAAAAAGTTTGGACATCAGAGAATGAACCCGGGTAGGGAAAGAGTAATGTCAACTTATCTTGTTTCCAATATAAGCACAAGGGACATGGTTCCTCATCTTCTAGTTCACCTGTACCAAAAAACAAATGAAAGTACAATAGTAAGAATTTTTAGAACTTTAGCACTATACCTGCCCATTCTCAAGGGTAGGGTTCCGATATATTGCGAGTTTATGATATTTTTAATACACTTCACTTAGAGTTGTTTGTGTCTAGGACCATTTTTTATTAGAACTAATGTGAATTGTGTCAATTTGTATGAAATAGTCTTGGACCAGCTCAGGAAAGAAGGAAAACTTAAATTCTGCTGAATGAGCCTCCCACCGTGGTGACCTATGGACTATATGTCAAGTCACAATCCATCATTGGTAGGTGTGGGTTGATAATAAGGGAATTCTGACTAAGTACGAAACTACAGAGGCAAGTGAAAAATTTTGGGCAACCAACGAGGCATCTTGTTAATCTATATATAGATCAGAGAGTTTGGAGTTCTAGTACCTAATGAAAAGTCTTACGTATGGAGCTACGAAAGGGACCCATAAATCAAGGCCAACCTACTGCCCTTACTACACATATGTCATTTCTATAAAGGATTTGATACTTCAAGTCTCTATGGAAAAGTTCAATGTGTTGGGCTACAGAAGGGACCTATGGACCATAGGTCGATCCACCGTCCGTAGGTCAGTCTCATAGATCAAAGATGCGTTCAGAAGTTTTATTTCCTTTTTAGGAAATATTTTTCTATAAATAGGGTATGTAAACCTCATTTCTAGGTGTTATATTTTCTTATTTACTTTTAGTTCTTTGTATTTAATAGGGAATTAACTTTCAAACTTTAGAAATTTGATTTCCAGATTTCAATTTATAAATCTTTTGGTGTTGAACTTCAATCGGATATTATGGGTTTAGGGTTTAGGTTTCTTCTACTCAAAATGTAAGTTCATGAATTCATTTTATCAAAATATGAATTGTGTTCTTCCAAGAATTAGTAACTGAATGCACAATTAGGGTTGTGGGAACCATGAGCAATTAATAAATTGTGAATAATAACTATGTAATTCTTTAATAGTTTTGTTGCTACTTTCTGGACTAAGGAGGTACTTAATAAGAAAAAATTATCAACAGAGATTTAGTGTGATACTATCTTATAATGTAATGTCAATTGGTGCGAGGTTCAAAACTAAGGCATACATTGATGTGATGTCTAATATTAGGTAAAGGTAAATGTTAGTAATTTCAAGACCAAGGTGCAGAGTAAAATTCCATATTTTGAGGAACAATCATATAGGGATACCTATCTTACAAACTTTTCATGTGATACACTTTGAAATGATTAGTTTTATTAGGACTACCGCATTAGATCTTATATGGGAACCATAGTCCTAGTTTCTTTCTTCATTGATACTAAAACTCGAATCTTGTTTGGGGCCCCACTTTGTGTAATTAACAACAATCATTTCTTTGTTTCACAAAACCTTTCCTTTTTGTTACTTGTCTCCGAAATTTTATTGCGAAACAACTATAATAGTGAGTTAAGTTTTAGTCTAAACAATATTACTTATGTTATCTACCAAAACCTACAAGTTTTGTTCTTCATTTGAAAACGATCACTTATACTTCTTTAGAAAGGTGTAATTTGAGATTACAAAATTTTAGTTCCGCTATAGTGAAATTTTTCTTTAGTATTATGATCGACTACATTATTGAACTTTAGTCAATTATTTCCTAATTTTATATTTACCTATGTTTTCTTAAGGTTTTCACTCTAGTGTATTCCTAGAACACAGAGTTGAGAGAACCATTGACCCCATACGATCTAGGGTTAATAAGAACTTTTTGAAGGATGAATTATCAAGGGTCCAATTAAATTCAATCTTAGGGTATCTTGGGAATGGATTCAAGTTGCGGCCTCCTGGGTTATTAATGAGAATGCTCAAGTTCATTGTGATAATCTACTTAAGGATGCATTGAGGGTGAAAACCCCACCAGAAAATAAGTTACACTATAAGTACCAAGTTCGAGTTTAATATATTTGAATCTAAAGGATCCATTGTTCTCCCTCCACTACCTCCAGGTCATATATGCATGGGGACAAGTAGTCTGATGCAAATGCTTACTACTAGAGGGTTGTTTTCTGGTATGGCTTCAAACGATCGACATGGACACATATGGCAAAGATTACAAGTGTCTTCAAGAGTTTTCTAGGGCGACCACATAGTTGGACATGAACATCATGAGGTTGAGAGTCTTCCCTTTATCATTGACTAGTGTTGCTGCGGTATGGTTTTCTAAGATTCCACTCAACTTGATTCACACATGGGAATAATTGTACAAGGTATTCATGGAAAATTATTTTTCATCGTACAAGAAGAAGAATCATAAGGACAAATAAAAAAAAACTTGGCACTACGTGGAGAGTCTGTGAGTAGTTCATGGGATTGTCTCACTACATTCATAAGAACATCTCCAAATCACCTCATTAATGATGAGTCACTAAAAGAGTATTTTTGTAGATGTAAATAGGTTATTTGCAATGTTGCGCTTGATACTATTGCTAGAGAATTATATGTTCAGTGAACTTTTTAGAAGATTGTTTAGAAATTAGAGGAGATTTCTCAAAACAATAAAACATGGAGCACTTGAAAGTTAGATAGTAAAGATGTACATTTTCAGTTGAAGTTGCGCCAAGTTAATCTTCTAATGACATTGGTGACTAGATGGCCTACATAAGGAAAGAACTTGGGATGGTTTTGAAGCGTGTAAGTGGAGGTTCTGAAAAGGTAAATGTGGTGAATTACTTGAATAAGACTCTACAACCATCACTTAAGAAACATTACTATAAGGAGGATGCTTTCTTTATGGATGATCAGATAGGGATTTCTGACCCAACACCCATTGTTATAGTTCAGATAATTTGCACCAAGGTCGTAACTTTTGTAACTAGAATCGAGAGGGTCAATATATCAAGAATAGGAACTACAATAATGACAATAAATATAACTATAACAATTATGGCAATAGAAACGAGAAAGTTGTGGCTTATGTTCAACCTACAAATTGGGAATTCGGCAATAGAAAGTTGGGGGCAGTATGTTGCGTATTGATGATACGATACAAAATATAATGAAGAGGTTCGGTTGAACAAATGATAATGTGAAGGAGTTGTGGAATAACTTGTCTTTACTGGCCAACACAGTTGATGTTCCGTAGTTTCATTAATAAATCGAGCCGTGAGTTGAATCAAATTATGTCACACAACCCGGATTCCCCCCCTTTGGATCCCGTAAAAAACATTGAACCGGCGTCGTTAATCTCTCAAAGGTCGCATACAAGCCTCTTATTAGCTTTCATAACATTCATATAGTTAAATTTTGTGGAATATTTAAAACTTTTAAAACATAATAAAGTATATATTGACTTCATATGAATTTACATGCATTCATATACTATAAGATCAAACTAAAACAACCATTTACTGTTGAAGAATCAATTCAAATTAAGAGATCCATAAATAATGTAATAGTTTGCCAAAAGAGCCTGAATACAAATATTTGAAACAAAAATCTTAAAAGAAACTCTAGGGACAACATCCACTAGCTATGTCTAAAGAACTAGGCAAGATAAATAAGTGTATCATCCTCAAGCATCAAGAGGACCTACCAAAGTCTGCAAAACTATGATCCAAACAATTTCAACTTGTCTTCAACCTTCTCTCTGACCTGCACCTAAAAAGATCATAATGGTATAGGGCTAGTAAACACTTGTACTAAGAATGGGGGTATCCACACATACACATAAGGATTATGCTTGATCAAAGAAATATCTTCTTATAAAAACAGGCCATTTTTGGAAAGTGACATCACTAGACTTTCCTAATTCATTATTTGTGAATTGTGGTATGAATATGACGTACTTTAATCCATTCAAAGCACACAACTCATTTTTAATATGAATACAAGACCTTAGAATCTTCAACATAATTTTAGAACAACCAGCAGCCATGAAACCCTCTTTAATAATTTTTATGTCCCAAACTCGAGAAGCTCCTTGTCCTGACAACTTATTTTTTCCTCAATCTTTTTCTTTCTTCTTGTTATGTTAGTTTAATGCTCTCTCTCCTTTGAATTGAGTGGTTTTAACTTACATTTGCATAATTCATTATTAGTCCCCAACACCTATAATAATCATAAGTAATTCAAAAGGACAATTAAATCTTATAATCCCATCTTTATTGGTTAGACGATTAGGAATTTTCATTACAATTCTTTAAGAAAAATTTAAGGCCAATCTTGTTTGGATATGATCTTTTTCAAATTATATAAAGTCATTTTAAGCAAATCTTATTTGGCTTGGTCATTTTCATAACATGGGAAATCATTATTGGCTATGCCCTTTACTTATTGGAAACTTCATTCTTATCAAAATTGGTATTCATAGATCTTACTTTGTTAGTTCGCTTGAACTTATATCTCTTCTTTATTTTTATTTCCTTAGAGATGTCTGTAGCATTAAGATCATGTGAAGCTACATGAAATCCAGTGTCTTCCACACACGAAAAAGACGTGATTTACCAGTCAAAGTGAATCCTAGATCATGCGAGTTAGCATGAAATCGAGTGTGTGCCCCACACCAAAAAGGGGTGATTCACTGGCTTAAGTGAATCCATGTAAAGTGTTTACCCCACACTAAAAGGGGTGGATCACGGCTAAAGTGAACCAAGAACATTCTTTTGAGCATTAATCGACATAGATCATGTGAGATAAACATGAAATCAGGTGTCTTTCCCACACCGAAAAGAGGTGATCTCACTGGCTAAGGTGAAACCGAAACATATCTAGCTCTCTTAGGTGGAACACACAGGCTGATTTCCATGTTGTCTAGACATAGTTCAAAGACTAGGAGATATTCGGAGACTCTTATCCATCGTGGTGGAGCCTCATCTCATGACACTTACATATGCAAGCACAAGCTCATAGGTAGTCTTTCAGTGCTTTGTCACTTTCTTTTTTCTTCTTATCTTTTATAGTTTACTCAAACATTATGGAAGCTTGTTTCTAGATTGAGGTTTACTTACCCTATTAATGACTTTTCATACCTTTCTTTACATTTATGAAATGTGAATTTGTCCTTACATAACATCTTTGGTGTTAATGAGACTTGTCTCACACATTCTAACACCCTTCTTCGTGAGTATTTTAACATAGTATCTTAGGTGTAAGTGAGACTTCTATCACTTCCTTTCACACCTCATTTTGGGTACTTTCTTAACTTAGACACTTTTTATTTATGTTAATACTCACTTTTCTTGCTTACGTTCATTTGGTAGCTTCATATCATCATTTATGGACAGTGAGAACTTCGTTCAATGAAATACTTATGTTCAGAGTTCATTTGGTTGGGGCATATTGGGACTTATCCCTGTGATTTGAATACCCTTGTATATGGATTCATTGAATTATATTATATGTTCTTAAGTTGTCATTCCAATATTCTGGTTATATGTGATAAGCATAAAATTAGTATTAGCCTGAAAATTTTTAAAATGACTTCATAGCCAATTTATTGGCACAAGCCAAAGTTACATTCATTTATGTTTAATTTGGTATACATTAGCCATTAGACAATCTTTTAATTATTTAAATATAACATTATAAGCCAATTCCCTTAAAATTATTGGACAATTATTGTTAGCCATAAAATTGGCATAACCCAAACATTCATTCAAGTATAATTTCATGAAATCATTATTAGTCATTCATATATAATTGCTTAGGCGTAACATTATTATCCATTCCCGATAGCCTCATATGAATATATACTTTAATGAACATATCATCTTAATCAAGTCACGTTTAAAAGTAGATACACACTCCATGACCGTAACACATCAATACTAGCACTTTCGAACACAAGTTAATGTAGCATCATTCTTTATTTCACGTAGGAACACTTAAAATCATACGAGTATTACTTATAGGTTCATTCGACATTTACAAATCAAGAACCCTACACTTTAAGAACAGACAGAACCGCATACCACACAAACATGACTAATACTACCTCCTATTCTCCTGTGTCTCCTCATTAACAAGTACTAATAATTCGTAATTACTTTCACAAGAACATTCGGGAATTTAGAAACCCTAGTTTTGAGATTTTATAGATTCAAGATGATGGAAAATACTCTTCTATAAATAATTCAAGGAGATAAAACCCATACCTTAAGTAGAATTTAATCTACAAAGACCACCTTGCACGAAACCTTGAAGAAAACCTTGAAATCGACTAAAAGAATCAATGGAACTTCCTATTTTTATTTCGTTCTCTTGCTTACAGTATTGTGACGTATATTTCCTAGTGTTTAAACATGAGTCTAAGTCTTAGGAATTGATCTTGACCAATTCAAATTATGTTTAACAAGTTCATTAAATAAATTAATTAGTATATTACAAAAATGCCCCTCCTAAGTTTACTAAACATAGGAGAACATTGACTTGACCGAAATTCTGGAAATAGGCTATGTCTCGGCCAATATTTGAAATTTTTTCTATATTTATTAACTTTTAAGTTCCTTTGACTTCCTTCCTACCACAAAGAAATCTGTTTTTATTGAATTGAACATGTTCATTCATTTTGACTACATTAATATATTTTATGATAATAACTAAAGTACCACTAAGTCTTTGGGACCATAACTAACCCTTTCGGACAAGACTAGGTTAAGTACTAGGTTGTCTCTCTAACTAGTTACTAGGTTAGTGTTACTTAATTAAGTCTTAGGTTGTAGGGTGTAATAGCTAATTTATTTTTTTCGTAATATGTTAGTTAGTTAGTTAGGTTAGTAGGTTAGAGTCTACAATTAGGTAAAGAGCCTGGCCCCACATGGTGGAACCCTTGTGCACGCCTGCCCCCTAACTACCCTAACCAAATTCTGTTAGGTTGGTCCCCTCCTTGGCCTTTTCTCCCCATGTGCTTGCACATGGACTTTAACATGGGTTACTTTTACTTTCCTGACTAACTATTCTTTATGGTTCATTTGGAATGTTTACTTATTGTTCGAAGGATCCTCACTATGTTCTTGGGCACTGATTGTCTACATGCCCATTTGAATTGGTCATGTACTATGGTGCCTCGGCTTGACACATGTATTCTTAGAACCTATTTTGTATATCGAAAGTTATTTGCCATTTTTTTTATTCGTCTCATAGCATATCATCTCTTAAACAAGTTTCATAATTCATATAAAATGGGCTAACACCTTTGAGACAATATTTCCATATGACCAATATTTTTACTTTTTGGGTATTATATATAAATTGGATAATATCCCTTAGAAGCCAATTTCTATGTTATGCCAATAGTTCTCAATATTGGGCATTCTGGAATGCCTAATCTGTCCCCAATACGCAATCTTAAAGCCCTATTGGGATCTTCGCTAGACATGTAATTTTTTGGAATGTTACATTATAACCCCCTTAGGAACATTCTTCACCGAACGACACGACGTATTATTTTTAAAATAAAGAGGGTAATTTTCGATAACACTTTCACATGCTTGAAACATTACTCTTTGTGAAATTCTGGTTCACACTTACTCTGGATGATGCATATTACTCAAGCTTATCTGAAGCTTCATATTTGAGATTGAGGAATTTCCTTCTTAATCGCACTCAACTTGATGCACATCACAACTCATGCAACATAAAAATCATGTGTACGCTATACAAAAACAGTAACATGAATGAAAGCATGAACTCATTTTTACTCATATAGTGTATGTGTAAGACTCGACCAATGTACTAATAATTGAGAGTTTCTAAACAAAAACCAGACTTAGGAAGAGCATATCTACCCTCAAGAACTAAACAAGTGATGGTAACGGGATCTCATATCTCCCTCGGTCTCCCATATTGCTCCTCAACAAGGTGGTTCCTCCATAACACCTTTACGGTGGCAACCTCCTCGTTCATCAACTGTTTCACTTTGCGATCTAAAATTTCACCGGAAACCTCTTCGTAAGAAAGTTTCTCATCGGGTCCTAACCCTTTAGATAGCATATTGTTGTCCTTAAGATTAGAAATTATTTGGCTTGTTGGATTTGAACCACGCCCTTCCCATTTCTACTCTAACTAATTTTGCAACTGAAACCTTACTACTTTATTTCGATGGTCTATGGTAGCATAGAATTTTTAAATCCAATCCATACCCAAAATTATATCTAAATCATGAACGGTTAATTCTATTAGATCATCATGAGTAACTTTATTGAGAACTGTTATTGGGAAATTTCTATATACTCTTTCTGCCCTAAGACTGTTTCCTATGGGAGTGCTAACTAGAAGTGGTTCATGTAAAGTTTCCGGAAGAGAGTCACATTTACTAGATACTAAAGGAATAACAACTGACAAAGTGGATCCTGGATCTAAAAATACATACACAAGAAAAGAGAAGACCTGCAACGTACTAGTGACCACATCAACTGACTTCTCTTGCTCTTCTCTCCCTTTCAAAGAATAGAATTTGTTCCTCTTGGGAGGTTTGGCTGCAACTGTAGGATTAGGCCGAGGCTCAGCATCTGTCCTAAACTGATTCCTCATATATGGGATGTCCCTGACCATATTCCCACTCTTGCTGCAGCCATAGTAGATATTAGTACCTACCAGACACTCACCTTCATGCAAATGGTCACACTTATAATGTGACTTGTTATCATAGTGGGCATTTTTATCATTGACCTCCTTGGAATTAGTGTTCTTAGAAGGAGTAGAATTATCTGAGTGCTTTTTCCCCTCCTTGAACTTGGGCCTATACCGAACTCCAAACCTATTATTACCATTGCTCGAACTGGACTGATCCGAGGACCTAGATTTTCTGATCTTCAATCTTTCTCCTCGATTCTTTCCCTTCTCTTCCTACCTCGTACCTCCCCTTTTATTTTCCTGTAAAATTCCTCCTCCCCCTCCCCCATTCGTTCGTCCTTTTGCTACGTGCTCTTTCCACCCTTTTTTCCGCCTCCCTTCCTTCCATTGCCTCCCTCCAATCCTCCGAGATACAGTCACAAACCTCCTCATCTATCCCTGGTATTGGAAAATAGAGAAGAAGCATATTTGGAAAGATTTATAAAACATTAAAGATTATTCGTTACTACATCCTTTCGGTCTTAATTGAGGAATTCCTCACTCTATTAGTCCTCGTCTGTTTAGTTCTCGCCCTTTTCCCTCCACCATCTCGTCTCCATTCCATTGATAATTACTATGCACTTACCGTTCCCTGTTCGCTGGAAACTAAACTTCTCCTCGTGCTTGGCCATCTCGGCACATCCTGTGCCACACCTGAGCCATACTTTTGAGTTGGTAAGAAGTCAACTCAGCCTTTTCCTCTTCATTAACACCCATAGCATAAGGAATGTTATGAACCTCATCCAATAACTCTTGGGGATCCTCGTTAGTCTTGGACCCGTAGTAGACTTGAGGATTCATTCTATAAAAGTCCCTCAGTGTGCTAGGCATGGAACTAGCATGTTGGTTCTCCCTGGGAGCACCCTCTCTAGTGGCCTGTTCTGTCGATAGACTGTACCAGAGTAGTGATGGCTTGGGACAGCTTAACTAGTGCTTCTCTTACATCTCCATCCGTTAACGCATCCGAGCTGACAGGCACTTGTACTCCAGCAGTTGGGGCTTTAGGAGTAGTTTGGTTGCCTCCAACAGTTGATTCTTCGACTCTTGCCTGCGTTTCTCCTTCTATTAATTTTCTATACATATAAACACGAATGGAATTAGATGCTAGAATGACACAAAATGTCAAATCTCGACACGATACGATAAAGAGTAGAAGAAGGAAAAGATTTTTAACATTACCTAGTCTATAAGTCATAATTGTGGCGTGCTTCACAACCATAAGTTAGAAATTACATAACATGGTTGTTTTGAGCTATAGTTCCTTTGTTTTTAAAATCTCATGCTCTGATACCAAGTTTGTCACACACCCTGGAATTCTAGAGTCTAAGGCAACCACCTCGTTACCCACCCTCTTAAGGTCGCAACAACTATTGCTTAGCTTCACTTACATTCTATAGTTAATTTTGCGGAAAATTTACAACTTTTAACACATAATTAAGTATACATAGACTTTTCATATAAAAGTCCATCGATTCATAGACTAATAAGATCTAGCTAAAACAACCATTCTACTATTGATTAATTCTATTCAAATCAAGACATTAATATTAATGTAATAGTTTTGTTTGCAAAACGGGGCCTTATCCAAATCTTTAAAACAAATATCTGCAAATAAATGCTAGGTACACACATCCACTAGCTATGTATAAATAAACTAGGATAATAATAAGTGTAGCATCCTCGAGCATCAGGAGACCTACCCAAAGTCTGGAAGACTAAGGATCAAAAAAACTTCAAACGTGTCTTCCAACCTTTCTCTCCAACCACACCTAAAGATAATATAGTATAAGGGTTAGTACTACTTGTTACTAAGTTGGGTTTACACACATACACATAGGACTATGCATGGATCAATAAGTTGTTCCTATAACAATATGTCGTTATTTATGAATTGTGTTTGAATATAATGTAGTTTAATGCAATCAAATCAAAAAACTCATTTTTTATATGAATATAAGACCTTAGAATCATCAACATAATTTTAGAACAACTCTAGCTAAAATCTTTAATTTTGATGTCCCAAACCCGAGAGATCCTTTTCTTGACACTTATTTTATCAATCTTTTTCTTCTACTAGCTATGTATTTTAATAATCTCCTTTGATGCTATGTTTTATTACAAGTGCGATGATTCATTATAGTATCAAACCTATAATGAATCAAGTAAGTAATTCAAGAGATTAAGAAAATGATTTAACTACAAATTGAGCATGAAATCTTATTATTTCCTTAGAGAAGTATGTAAATGATTGAACTTACATATTTTGTTTCTTGTTATTTCCTTAATACGTTGTATATTTGAAACATGGTGAAGCTACCTGCAAATCTCGTTCTTTCCAAACCCGAAAGAGGTGATTCAACAATCAAGTGAATCCTCTATTCATCGATTAGCATGAAATCCAGTGCCTTCCCACTCCAACTGGGGTGGATCAATCCCCGCCCAAGTGAATGCATGTCAAGTGGTTTACCCCACACAACTTAAAAGTGTTGGCTCCCCGACTAAAGTGGAACCAAGAAACATCTTTTGAGCAGTAACCGACATAGATCATGTGGCTACAACAGAAATTCGTTTGTCTTCCCTACAATCAAAAGAGGTGTTTCACTGGCTAAGTGTGAGACCGATATATACCGTACCTAACTTAGGTGGAATCCACATGCTAGTTCCCCATGTTGGTCTAGACATCGTTGGTCGGGAGGCGACTACGGGAGATATTCTGAGACTCTTATCCACGTGGTGGAGCCCTCATCTCATGATACTTACATGTGCAAAAGCACAATCTCATAGCTAGTCTATCAGTGCTATTGTTCATTGTTCTTTTCTCTTCTTATCTTTTTTTAGTTGACTCAAACATTATTGAAGCCGGCTCTAGATTGAGGTTTACTTACTACTCTATTGATGACTACACCAGTCATCCTTTATTTAGATTTAGGAAATGTGAATTTGATCCTTACTAATATCTTTGGGTGGTGTTTAATGAAGACTTAATCAGCCCCATATCCTACCTCCTTTCTTCTTGAGTTTCAGTACTGAACCATGAGCAAAGTCTAGTATCCTTAATTCGTCCTGTTCCCGTGTAAGTGAATTGGCTAGTGCAGTCAGGGGAGATTGTTGTATCGTCGGCTGGGTTCGCGCCAGTCCTAGTGGAGTAGCCGTAGCAGGGGGCCGTTCTCGGCGGTGCGTTGCTAAGGTCGGTGGGTTTCCTGGGGTGTCTTGTGTCAGGGTCTGGCCGTGTGGTGGGGATTCTGGGAATGTGGAGGGGGATGGGGGGGTGATGGGCGGGAGGGGGGTTTGTTTTCATGGTGGGCTTGGTATTCTGTCCCTTCTGCCATGTGGGGAGTGTGGAACTGGAACCGGTTGTTTGTTTTACTTGGCGCGCGTTGGTTCCTCTGAATCAATCAAGTGGTGCCTTGTTCCCGTTCATTCCGTTCATTTGGTATGTTCATATCACACCATTATTACGTTGAGAACTTCGTTCAATGAAATACTTATTTTCATAATTTCAACATTTTTGTGGGTCATGTTGGGACGTGTCCCATGATTGGGCCATTAAATCACCACCTATGTTCTATTTGATTCCTGTTCGATTCCACCTATTAACTGTGCTTAAGTTGTCATTCCAATAGTCTGGTTTCTATGTGATAAGCATAAAATTAGTATTGGCCTGAAAAAAATTTTAAAATGACTTCATCATGCCCTTTTATTATTTCACCAGCCAAATTTTAGTTAAATTTTTTTTTTCCATTCATTCCTTTTTCTTTTTGTATACATTATCCATTAGACATCTGGTTGTTTTTAGAATATAAATTATAAGCGAATTCCGTTCACCCTTATTGGAATGTATTTGATTAAGGCCTATTTTTATTGGCATAACCGAAACATTCATTCAAGTATAATTTCATGAAATCATTATTAGTCATTCTTATATCATAGCTTAGGCGTAACATTATTATCCATTCTGTATAGCCTCGTATGAATACTTTAATGAATATATCATCTTTATCAAGTCACGTTTAAAAGTAGATATACACACCATGACCGTAACACATAAAGACTATCACTTTCAGATCACAAGTTAATGTAGCATCATTCTTTATTTCAGGTAAGGAACACTTAAAATCATATGAGTATAACTTGTAGTTTCATTAGACATTTACAAATCAAGAACCCTACACATTAAGATCAGCCAGCATCACATACCAACAACATGATCATGACAACATCTATATACTCGTTGGAATTGGAAACAAGGATACTAGGGAGGAAGGATGTTCAACAAGAAAATTGGGAAACAACCCTAGTTTCGAGAATTCATGTGATTAAAGACGATGGAAAATACACTTGGGAAAGAATTCAAGGAGACAAAACCCAAACCTTATGTAGAATTCAATTTATGAAGACCACCTTGTACAAAACCTTGAATGACCTAAGAGAATCAATGGACTTTTTGTTTTTCTTTCGTTCGCTTGCTTACAATTTTGTGTCGTGTATTTCCTAGTGTTTGAACGTGATTTTAAGTCTTAGGAACTGATCTTGAATCATTCAACTAAGGTATAATAAGTTAGTTGAATAAATTTATTAGTTAATTACAAAAACGCCCCTTCTATGTTTACTTAACATATGAGAACATTGACTAGACTGAAAACCTAGAAATAGGCTATGTCTCTACCAATATTTGAAATCTTTATTAATTAATTTAATTATTAATTTAATTAATTAAGGTACCTAGGATATTTACTAGAGTACCCCTAAGTCTTTAGGACCATAACTAACCCTTTTGGACCATCCTAGGTTAAATAGTAGGTTGTCTATTTAACTAGTTACTAGGTTAGAGTTACCTTATTATGTCTTAGATTGTCTGGTGTACAAGCTAATTTATTTTTGTTTGTCCTAGGTTAGTTAGTTATTTAGGTCAGTAGGTTAGAGTCTTGAATTAGTTAGAGAGCTAGTCCCCACATGGTGGAACACTTGTGCATGCCAGGCCCCTAACTACCCTAACCAAATTCGGTTAGGGTTGTTCCCTCCTTGGCCGTCTCTCCCCATGTGCTTGCACATGGACTTGCACATGATTTATTTGTACTTTTCTAACTTACTCTTCTTGATGGGTTGTTTTGAATATTTACTTATTGTCCCAATGATCCTCATATGTCGTTGGGCACTACTTTTACATGCCATTTTAATTGGTCATGTGCTATGGTGTCTAGGCTTGACACATGGATGCCTAGCACCTATTTTGTATATCAAAAGTTATTGTATTTTATCTTAGGGTCTTCATTGTAGGTAAATCTCTTAAACAATCTCATTAATACTTAGAAAAATTGGCTAACACTCTTTAATCCAATATTTCCTAATATGCCCGATATTTTGCTTATTTGGATATTATATATAAATTTGCTAATGTCCCTTAGCCAGTTTTCTATCCTATGCCCAATATTTCTCAATATTGGGAATTGGAATGTCTATATATCCCCAATACGTATTCTTTAAGAACTATTGAGATCTTCACTAGACATGTAATTTCCAGAATGTTACAAGTTATCCACTACAACAAACCCATGTAAGCCTAGCATACTTCCTAGCAACACCATCCAAAATTTGAAGAATGATTGATATTTTATGATAGTCATAACTCGAGATGGTAAATAGACCATTGATCCACTTATGTCGTCTGAGGTTGAAATCATGGTTGAAAAAGAAGATAATGAGATTGAGGTTATAGGAGAGTAAAAAAATTATAAAGAAAAGGATGCAGAGAAAATCCAAAAAGTTTTTCCATGTCTAGACCTTTACCTCAATTCCAACAAATGATTAAAATTAAAAATGAAGAAGGGAAATATCGCAGGTTTGTTACTATATTAAAAAAACTTTCCATTAATGTTCCGTTATGAAAACTTTGAATCAATACCTAAGGATTCAAAATTTAAAAATGATTTGGCCACTAAGAAGAGGGTTGTTTGTTTTGAAGATGATGATTGGATGTAACATTGTAGTTGTATTACTACTAGGCCACTTGAGTAACAGAAAGAGGATCCTGGTACTTTCACTATACCTTGGACCATCAGATTGTTTGTATTTTATTATTTGGTTATGTGATTTTGGTTGTAGAATTAATCTAATGCCATTGTTTATTTACCAGAAGTTGGGTTTAGGGTGTTTCAAAAACAATTGTGATGCGATTACTCATGGAGAATAGAACGTTGAAGAATCCCATTTACATTCTGTTACATCTACATCTAAAAATGGAGTAATTTATATTTCTAGTGAGTTTTGTTATACGTGATTGTAAGGTTGATTTTGAGGTTCCCACAATCTTATACACACCCTTTCTTGGTAATGGGAGAACATTGGTCGATATGGAGAGAGGGAAGATAAAGTTCTAATTAAATAATGAAGAGGTAACTTATCATATCTCTAGGTCCATGAAGAAGGACGGCGATCTTAGGTCAGTTTCAATGGTCATTTCATATAAAGGAGCGAGCTTTTGACAATGTGTCTATATAAGAGAGGTTGGATTTTAATGAATTTCCAGTGGTAATGATGAACTTTCAGGGTGATCGTATTGAAGACTATGATGAATTCGTCGCCGCACTTGATGGATTTTAATTATGTTCCAAGACAATGAAGTTTGATTTATATATGAAGAAGTGTAACTCTCAACCCGAAAAATCGTTCATTGAAAAGGCTGCAAAATTAGAGCTAAAGGCTCAACATCGCATTTGAGGTATGTGCTCTTGGGTATATATGGTACTTTATCGGTCGTCACTGCGACCTGTTTTAGTGAGGTTCAAGTTGAGGCATTGATTTGTGTGTTCATGAGGTAAAATGAGCTATTGGTTTGACTAATGCGGACAATATTGGGATTCCTCCTAGCATTTGTTCTCATAATATCCAACTCATGCTGCATCAAAATCCTATTATCGAGCACCATTAGCTTGAATCACATATAGGTAAGCCCTAGATGATGAAGATATATGATAGGAGTGAGCTAGGGATATATGTAGTCCAGCCTATAGCATCATGAAAACTATTAATAGTGCGGTCATAGGTAATGTTTGTACTACTAATGGTGTCAAGATGCTAGATATGGGCACTAATGATGATGGCCCAATTATTAACAGGGTTAGAGAAGCCGGACTTACCCTCTTGTTGAGGGGTGTGTAGCCCAATGCATAGATGGTTTGCTTCACCTTATCTTTTTTGTTTTTACTTTTTGTGCGTTGGGAAAAATTTAACTCAAATTTTTTGGGGGTGGCATGAATATATTGTGAGTGATATGATGAAGTCTGAGTAACCCAACTCACAATCCTCTCTTACGGTTTTCTTACCTATATCATTTTCCCTTAAGAGATTGTTTTAATTTATGTTGAACTACATGTGTTGGGGTTGTATGTGAAGAATCATGAGAAATTATAAAAACATGATAGCATAATGCACAAAAGACAAATCATACCCATCCAAATCAAGTGATATGTGCTAGAATTTGTAGTCTTGAATGATTTGACTATTTTGACTCTTGGTATGGAATGATAAAGAATTAATTTGACCTCAAGACCTACACTGAAATTTTAATTAGGTAATCTCATAATTTGATAATGAAACAATCTGACGAGAGTTAGTAAGAAAGTCTGAATGTTTGGATAGTTGTGTGCCAATCTAGAACTTAGTCTATTGGTCCTGCTAATATGATCTAGGATTGATGTTTGTAAGTGATCATAGGCCCTTGTTCAAATTAGTCCACTTATGTCTAAAAAATTATCTAACCAAATGAAAGCATTATTCCCTTTTGATCCTAATGGGTGAGCCTTAAATAGAACATTTTTTTATTCACCTAACTCACCATCCCTTAAATAATACTCTTTGCCCTGGTCCTTCCTTTGACATGTACCTTGAGTTGGGAAAGCCTATGTTGAGGGTGACTAAGTCAAAAACTAACCTTGATCTTATCCCTAGTCCGGCCACGTACATTGTGCACCTCAACTAATACAAAATGTAGTACTTGAGGGTGTATATAAAATAAAAAACTGAAAGAAAAAAAAAGTAATAATAGAGTTTTGTTGAAAATAGAAGAAAAAGATTGAAGAGGATGTGACTTTGTGCAAAAGAAGCAAAAATATAATGCATAAATGTTCTGGAAAAAAAATAAAGTGAAAGAAAAAGAAGAAATTTATAAATAAAAGACATAAAATTGAAAGTCACATCCATGTTGAAAAGATTTGAAAGGAAATAAAATCAAACAAAAGGAGGTCATAAATATGTTTTGAAAATAGGTAAAAGAAACCAATGTAATGTAAAGGATATCAGAAAGTCACTAAAACGTATTAAAATGTACCACACCTGATCCTGGCCTATGTTACCTACCAAGAAAGTCATACAGTGATCCTAACAACTAGTATGGAGAGTTGAAGCACTAAAAATAAGGCTAGCCTATGGTTTTGAGCACTGACTTTACTTGAAGCCACTCCTTAACATCATTGTTTTATGAATCCTTATTCTTAAAATTCATATCTATTGTGTGTAAAAGGATTTATTTTGATGTGAGGGCACTAATGGCATTATTGGAAAATATGTACCTTGGTTATGGTGAAAAAGTGTATGTTTTGGTGTCTATTGGTTGATCTATGTCATATTTTGATCCACATGAGTTATCTTGTTTGTGTTTGAATGAGAAGATTTTCTTTAGAAAAGGAGTTGGGATAGGAAGCCATGATATATCTTGAGTTCGAATGTATTCTTCTAAACAAGTGTAGGTTAGAGTCTTAGTATTTATCTTAAGGACAAACAATGAATTAATGTTGAGGATTTTGATATACCTTGAGTTTATGGCATTTTTAATACATTTAAATTAAGACTTTTGTGTGTATAGGGTTGTTTTGTATAAGAACTAATATTTATTCTGTCATATTTGCAAGAAATATCCTTGTATGATGTCGAGAGAGAAAGAATGCTGAAATTCTGAAGGAGCTACCTATAGAGGTGACCTACGAACTGTAGGTCAAATCACGATCCATCGTGGGTAGGTGTGGATTGATCATCAGAGAAGTATAACCAAGTGTGGAGCTACGGAGGACAGTGACAGTGCGTAGGTCAACCCACAAGTCAGTCTGCACATCCGTCGATAGATCATAGAGTTTGGAGTTTTGATACCTAATTAAATGTTTTATATATGAAGCCAAGAAAAGGACACCGAAGACTATAATTAAACCTATGGTCTATGTTGCACATTCGTATTTCATGTATTGGAGTTGAATGGTCTATCCTCTATGGAAATTTTTAAAGTATTGGGATATGTACTATAGGTTGATCCACGGTCCGTAGGTCAATTTCGTCAATCGAACCTGCGTCCAAAAGTTTTATTTCAATATATCTTTTTTGTTTAAGAAATGTTTTGTTATCAATAGGGTTGTATAAAAGTTTTTAGTGTTAGAATTTACTATTTACTTTTGGTATTGGTATTTTCTTGGGAATTAACTTGCAAAATTTAGCGATTTCATTTCAAGATTTAAGTTTCCAAAGCTATTGCTTTTGAATTTCAATTGGAGATTACGAGTTTCTTCTACTATATATCTAACTTCATAAATTCTTTTTATCAAAATATGAATTTTATTTTTCCAAAGCATGAGTAATTAAATCTACAACTAGATTTGCGGGAATCATGATCAATTAACAACGTAAGTATAATGACTACGAAATTCTTGAATAGTGTTGATGCATGAATTAGTAATTCTGTTGTTTAGATGTTTTTTTAACGGCGACAACGTCAGAACTCACCTTTTTACTACTTTTCAGACTAGTGAGATAGTTAATTATAAAATAATTATCAATATATACTTATCTGATACCATCTAATAGTTTTATGTTAATCGGTACGAGGATGAAAAGTAAGTCATACATTGATGTGATGTCAAATCTGAGGTAAAGGAAAGGTTAGTTTATTAAATACATGTAGCCGGACTAAGGTGCAATATACTTTCCCTATTTACAGGACCAATCTCTTATGGATACTTATCTTATCGAATTCAGTATTGCAACTAATACATTAGGAAGGGATTACTATTATTTAAGAGCTTATAGGGAACACATGCACACTAGTTTCTCTATCTCATCAATAACAAGAAATTTCAAATCTTATTCACTTTTGACATAACAACCATCAGTTATTTGTTTGACACCCCCCTTCTTTACTTACACTTCTTGGAAATAATTTGGCAAAATGACTATAATAGTGAGTTAAGTTTAACTCTAGACCATATTACTCGTGGTATCAACCCCAACATACAAGTTGGGTTCTTTATTTTTAAACAATCACTTAAAGTGATTTAAGGAGATGTAATTTGAGCATATCAGGTTCTTTCATGGGTGAAGTGTGGGAGAACCCACCTATGTAAGATTCTTAATTGCTTAATTGTTCTTCAAGTATAACTAGAACTGTTGTTTCATGCGTGATTGTCTAAAGAACTACAAGGTTAATGGTACTGGGGGCAATAGATCCAGTCTTATTCATCACTCAACTAGAAAAGACTTCACCGACAGGAGCTACATCATTAATCTGGCGGGGAGAAACTGTCTAATATTTTATCACGACTCTCTAGAGCAAAAGATGTGCCAGATGTGTTGTCTCTACGTATGCTCCAAGCTTGAACACTATATTGGTTATTCTTTGCCTTACCCATGAATGAGTTTATCCTTCGTAACTCTATATGTTGCGATAAATTTTAATGTTATTCCTGATCAACTAAATGAACCCTTCAGTGTTTTTACACCTATTATTGAGTCTATTCTAGCTGAGAGAGTTTATCCTGTTTTTTTTCATTTTTGTCAATCAAAAGAGTTTTAGGGATGATTTAGTTGAGTTAGGCATGGTAAATTTGATATCATTCTTTTTATGGGCTTTCTTCATTCTTGTTATGCCTCCATTGATTGTAGAACCAGAGTTATCAAGTTTAAGTTTCCAAATAAGCCAGTCTTACAGTGGAAAAGTAGTTCAGTAGTGCCTAATGGTCATTTTATTTCAATACCTCAAGGCAAGGAAGCTATTTTCTAAGGGGTGTGTCTATTATTTAGTCATAGGTAATGACTACTGTTAAAATACCACATATTCAACCAGTTATAGTAGTAAAAGGGATTCTCATGATTTTCTTGGAGTCCCTCATAAGAGAGAAATATACTTCGATATAGATATTCATCCATATAGGATCACATAAACGGAGTTAAAATAGCTTAAAAAGTAGTTGAAAAATCTCTTAGAAAAAGGTTTTATTCAACCAAGTGTCTCACTTTGGGGCGCTCTAGTCTTATTTGTGAGAAAAAAATATTGCTTCCACTAGATGTGTATAGATTACCATCAGTTAAACAAGGTTACCATCAAGAATCATTATCCTCTTTTGAGAATTGATGATCTCTTAAATAAATTTTAGGGTGCTACCTATTTTTTAGCCATAGGACTTAGATCAGGCTACTATCAAATGAGGGTAAGGGAATCTCATATTCCTAAGACAACATTCAGGACTTGATATTATCATTATGAGTTTCTTGTTATGTAATTTTGTTTAACTAATGTACCTACAACATTCATCAACCTTATCTATAGAGTATTCAAGCCTTATTTGTTGATGTTTGTTATCATGTTCATTGATGAAATACTAATTTATCCGAGTAACGAAGAAGATCACACTATCCATATCATAATAGTTCTCCAAACTCTTAATGATAAAGTTGTATGAAATGTTCTCTAACTGTGAGTTTCGGCTTGAGTCTGTGGCGTTCATAGTCCATGTATGTCTTGAGAGGAAATTAGAATTGATACTCAGAAAAATAGTGGCAAGTAGTGTGTGTAATCGTAGACCCAAACTCTAACCTGGTTGGTAATGATTTCTTGGGGTGGCTGGCTATTATAGAATTTCGTATCATGGGTTTCTCATCTATTTTGCAATTTGGACTCAGTTGACTCATAAGACACTAGTTCATTGTCTGAACTTGTGAGAAACCAGTTTGGATTGAAAAAGAGCTTGACTACTTCCCAATATTGACCTTACTAGAAGGTGTTATGATGCATCTAGAGTTGGTTTGAGTTGTGTGTTAATGCAAAGTCGGAAAGTGATATCTTATGCCTCCAAACAGTTGAAGGTTAATGAGAGAAATCACCCAACACATGATCTAGAGTCTGTTGTTGTAGTATTGTCCTTGAAAATATCGTGTCATTATAATTATGATTTTCATGTGGATGTGCTCCTCGATTCCAAGAGTCCTCATTATGTATTCACTCAGAAAAAGCATAATCTTAGACAAAGAAGGTGGTTCAATTACTCAAGAACTTTGGCATGTGTATTTTTTATCACCCAAGGAAGGGTAATGTTGTTGATGATGACTTGAGTAGGTTTTTTATGGGTAGTACCGCCCATTTTGAGGATGATAAGAAAGAACTAGCATGTGATAGGATTAGACGTGCACACCTTGAAGTTTTTCTAATATATTCCATATAAGGAGGAGTAAAGGTGATTAATGGGGATGAATCTTCATTAGTGTATGAAGTAAAAGAGAAGCAAGATCGAGAACCTATTTTTCTTGAATTGAAGCAATATATTCCTAAGGAAAAAGTATTGGATTTTGAACAATGGGGGGATTGCGTATTGAGGTATCAAAATAGACTGTGTATACCAAGGGTGGATTAACTGCAATAGAGGATCATGGCTCTAGATATTCTATACATCTAGGTTCGACAAAGATGTATCGCAATTTTAGAGAAGTATATTGGTGAGTAGTATGAAGAAGGGCATTGGATAATTTGTTGCTAAGTGTCGGAATTGGTAACAAGTTAATAAAGAGCATAAAAAGCGTGGGGGTTTTGCTCAAAATATAGAATTTCTAAAATAGAAGTGGGAGATTAATAATATGGACTTAATAATATTTTTACCAAGGTCTCAGAGGCAGCATGATTTGCTATGGGTGATTGTTGATAGAATGACGAAATCAACACACTTTTTGCCCATAAAGATTATCATTCAATAGAAGATTATGCTAATTTTTTATGTTCAAGAGGTAGTAAGACTTCATGGGTTTCATTCTTCAATATTTAAGACAAATGTGTGGAATTTACTGCACAATTTCGAAAGTCATTCCATAAAGGCTTGGGTTCAAAGTTGAACTAGGTATTATCTTGTCTTTCGTTCTTAGACAAATGGGCAAGAAGAACACACTATTAAGACCTTATAGGATACGTTGAGGGGTTGTGTGATTGATTTCAAAGGAAAATAAAAATGATGATGCTTTGAGGATGTATCCTCCCATCCCACGCCCTCAAGAGTTCTATAGGGACAATGTCAACATCACTGATTATGATGGGCCTCTAGTCCTACTTCCTCTACCCCATGGGCACATGTTCATGGTAACTAGTAGTTTGATGGATATTCTCACCGCGGCTACCATCAAATGATCCACATACTCACATAGACAAAATGAGGTCTGTGTGCAAAAGTTGTGTGGGGAGGCCAAACGTAGATATGAACGTCATCAGGCTAAGAGTGTTTCCTCTATCCTTTACTAGGTATCCCGTTATGGTTACTAATTTACCCTAAATTCCATTTATAATTAAGATCAGTTGAGGGATGTGTTCTTAGTGTGTTATTACCCTGTTTCCTAGAAGCTCAACTACTGAGATTGCTTGAATCACTTTGTGGCCACTACCTTTGGGAATTGAGAGTAGCCTCTTTGATACGCTCAAACTTACTTGTCAAAATAAGAAGTTAAAGCAGTCGTGTCAGTAATACCGCAACTAGTGAGGTTGATCGTTCCTACGGGAATGTTAGACTTAAACTTCAACATTTTACATTGTTTAGTCAATTACTTTCTTGGAAAGAAAAATGATGAAAAGGGGGGTTTTGTATTTCTAGAATAAATGAAAATACTAGTAAATTAAAGAGAACACGTAACAACTTCGATGTTTGGAGTTATTTAATAATAAAGTAACTAGGGTTTAATGTTTTCCCACAGGTTCATAACTTGATATTTCTAACGATAACAATTCTTTCCCTATAATGGCAAAGTGATAAGTTATGTAGTTCTCAATCCTTGGTCCGGCATCTGAAATTTTCATTCACTCCGCACCTTAGTTTCGCTAACGTGTTTTGCGATAATACTGACCCTTAACTTACCTCATATTAAGCATCATAATCGTCTTTGACTAAATTATTACCTCGTACCAATCATACAACTTTAAATAGTAATACAACCAAATCACCTGTGATAATTCCCTTTTCCTATTCTCTACCTCCTTGGTCCGGAAAGTAGCATTAAGGCGAGTTCTAACATAGGCCATCCGTTAACAATGACTTCTAAGTGACAGAATTATCATACCATATGTCAAACACTATTCTAAATGGTTTTATTTTTAGCTAGTTTTTTAACCTCATTCATTTTCGGCTATGGTTCCCACAACCCTAGTTTTGGGAGTTTGTTCCCCATATAATATTGAACACTATTCCAAATATATTATTATAAGAATTTCATGTAACCTTACTTCAATGAGAAGAGTAACATCTGAAAGTTCGCTGTTTAGCACCAAATATCACAAAATCAATTACAAAGAGTCTCAAAATATCGCAAGAGTTTCACAAAGGGTCTAAAAACAATTAATATTCTAACAATGATCCAGGGTCTAACCTCAAAAACTAGGTTTTTGAACTCTTTTAAAAAAAGAAAACCTAATTAAATAAGGACTCTATAGCTGGAAACTGTCAAAAACGCGGCTGTGGTCGACGTACCTCGCTAACGGATCATCGTGGCCACTACTGGACGTAATGACTCCGTCCTCCCCTACTTGAGCATTTCCTTTCTGTTCCTCTCTCCATACGCCCGACGGCAGGTATGACGGATCACCACAAGCATCAACGTCCGTCGAGGGTCTCCTGTGCCAAAACACTAACCTCTTGGAATTTGGGTACTCTGGGAACTACTTCTCTGAACTTCATAACAACTAGCAAGGAAGGAAGTCATGGCTAAGCACGGTCCCTTACGCACCTCCGAACCCCAAACATGGTCAGAACTTCCCCCATCTTCCTTCAGCCAAGCTGCACCACGATCCACCTAGTGGACCGTTCATGGATATGACTAACCGGCACAATCTCTACCGTAGGTGTACTTTTCTGTATAATCGCCTCAAAACCCCTCCGCTTCCTCTTTTCGACAAATTTCCTGCAATAAAGAGAAACTTACAGAAAAATTAGCACAAAAAGGAAGGTTTTGACATACAAAAACTTAAGGAAGAAAGTAGTAATAATACCGTGAAACCGACTGGTATATCAACCCCCTCAACTTCAATTCGTGTTTTCCTCAAGCGACGCACTATGACCACAATCCAAACATCTTGTACAAAGTATCCAGTTTTATCTTTCGCAATCATTTGGCTATCAATCCCGCTCACTCTCACCATATTTATCATGTTATCAACTATTAGGCTTGAATATGTGGGCACTCAGACCATTCACATAGACTCAGAATGCACTAACACCTTCCGCTTTTCAATTTCTCCACAGAGGTTCTAAATATTGTCTGTATTGCAACTAGTGTCATCATTTCAAACAAAATCCTATTTTTTCACCCAATGAAAATTCAGTTGAGTAGAAGGAATTACTTTTCAAACACGCACTCTCTCAAAGACAAATTCACACTCATTTCATACATATTAGAACATAAGCTTTCCCTTATTTTCACTACTTTAAGTTCGGGGCTATTACACACTTTTCGATCACGATAGACATTCCTTAGCTTGTTAACATAGGCTCAGGTCAGGAGGGTATATCTTGGTATACTTTAGTGACTTTTTTTCCCCCCTCCTTGAAATATGTCGTAAGAATAATACCATTTTTTTTCTATTTTATTTTGCCCCGTTGCTCTCATATTCTTTCACCTTTCTATTTTGCCCTTTTTTCTGTCATTTGTGTAAGTGAACTCTCTTCTTTCTTGCTTGTATTTTATTGTACAATTTTTTTTCAAACTAATTCTTGAGTCACTTTACTTTTTGTTCTTTCTCCCTCTTTGTTTCTTTCAAACCCCACTTTCCAGAGGCATTCCTCATAATATCCACCTCAATTCAATGGCTTTTGGCATTATTTCAAAGTACACAATACCCAAAGTTGGGTCAGGCCATAAAAGGTTTGTTTATTGGCTCTTCTATCAGTCCCAACTCGAAATCCAGCTTGTTACTGCAATTATCCCCCTAAACATATGCTTTTGGCATAACTGAGGTGCACATGTCGCACGGAGGGACCATTGGCCAAACATTATTCTATCTTATAAAAAGTTCAATTTAAAGGTGAAAAAGAAGGTCTGGTTTAAGCTCAAATCATTTAGATCATGAACGGATAAATTTCATTTTGTTTTCTTTTATTTAGGCTAACAATGGGCTATATTGAATAAGGGCCTATATTTCTTCCTAATGGTCTAAATCACACTTAACTTTTTAGCAGGACATACCAACACACTAGGCAAGTTCCTAGGCTCAGTACAAAATAGTGGGGACTATCCCAACTCTTCCTTCATCACTCACTTTACACATCTATTACTCTACACGTTATCAGACACCTAGTTCTACTTTTAGACTTCAGGGTCCATGCAGTGGTGTACATCTCTGTCATGCTTGAGCCACACATATATCAATTGACTATCTAGGATATGCATCATTTCCATTTTATCAGGAAATAACTCATTTTAGCCGTCATGCATCAGAGTTAAACTATGTACACAAGATATATAGATGTCAGTTCAACAGAAAAGATAATCAATCTCTTGGGGAAAAATAACACAGGCAAAAAACCCCAAATAGAATAGTGAATTGGGCTACTCACAGACTTCACCCTAGCACTCCACTTCCATTTACCCCACCACCCACAAAAAGACATGCACGCCCCCAATGCAGAAAAAAATTTGGAATACAAGAGTGGTAGTGAATAAAACCTTCGGCGGAAAGTGCCGGACAATCAGCACGACCGTTGTGATTATGCCGGTCCATCGTCGATGTCCTCATGGAACACTGAAGAAAAAAATGGAGACCATTAGGAACATGGGTAATCGACCGTCATGACGTTATGCAAGGCTGACCTTCGAGAGTATAAGGTCCGTCGTAGACTGTCCTGTTGAAGGACACTTAAGAAACGTGAGAACCCTAGGATAGGGTCTCTGACAACCATACTTTGTGTAGGACGGAACGTCTTGGGAATGATGGTCCGTCGCAAGGTGTAGTTGGTGACCTGTTCAAAATAGTGATTGTTCTGCGAATAATTTTCCTGGTGATGTACCTGCTAAATGGTAAACCCATTAGTAGAAACATGCTACCATTACTAAAAGAAAAAAAATTATAATTATTTTGGGTTGCCTCCCAAGAAGCCGCCTGATTTAAACGTCGCGGCAACACTGAGGAGACTTGATTACTCATCCTCCATTAAGATGGTATGCTATATCACTTTCATTCAACCGATGTAGTATGCCCAAGAATAGAGTTTTATTCGTTCTCTATTCACCTTTAAACCCCCGCACTCCCTCCTTGGTTTTTAACTTAACTGCTCATGAGGGAATCTTGGATTAAGTAAAGGGCCAGTCCGTTAGGATTGATCTTGCCCGGAGCCAATGCAACCTTGAACTTCTAAAATCACCAAATCCCTCCTCCCCCAACCATAACTTCTCCCTTCGTTTTTTTTTTTTTTTTGTTTTTTTTTTTTTGTTTTGTTTTTTTTTGCACTTTTTAAGTCTAATTATCCTTCTTTATTATCTTTTCTTTGGGGGATTAGAGATACCGATTGAGCTCACCAACACTCTGCCTTATCCGACCTAATATAATGTATTAAAAGTCGCTTCTTCATTGTTCGAAAACCGAAATTTCAGTCAGGGCTGCCATTTCCTTTCCATATCAACTAAGGCTCTACCCTACAAGGAATGCCTCCCAAAATAATATGCACTTTCAAAATCAACTTACAATAAAAAATAACAAAATCTTCCGAAATATGAACGACTCCAGCGCTTACTATCTCATCGTGAGTATCCGTACAGGGCCTTTTTTCATCTATTCATCAGCCATCATAGCCTTGCCATTGCCAGTGGGGGATTTGGGTCACCCCAAACCCAACTTCTTGTAAATCGAAGGGGCCTGAGATTTATGCTTTGCCTCCATATCACATAATTCTTTCCAAAAACATTTAATGACCCCAACTTAGTACAAGAATAGTGACGCATCACCCAGATCTTCTTTCTTTTGGGCGAGACTCTTGTAGAATAACACTACATTGCGGCATTCTATCATTAAATCCTTGAAAGTGACCGATTTTTTCTCTTAACAGATTTCTCATAAACTTGGCATAACCGGGATGTTTCTACACTCTACCAAAGGGAATTGATAGAAAGTGAATTTACACATTGTTATAGAAACACTAATATGTACCATCCTCGGATTTTTTCACTAATTCTTGGAAAGGGGTTGTGGTCGTAGCAATGGAATTAACTTATTGGGACTTTGTCTGCATCTTTTCCACTATTATCCTTCTGCTTCATCAACTCCCCTCTACCAACCTTATCATATCCTTTCTCAACCTTTTTCCTTATTACACGGCATAGGTGGGTAAATTGGTTTGCTTACACCATTGGTAGTGATTTCATACAGTGTGCATCCATTTTTTTTGATTTTGGACAGTGTTGCTAAGATAGTGCCCGGTGCCGTGGTGTTTTCACTGTCGCGATAATTGGCCATTTGCAAACTCGATCTGCTTCACATGATTTCCTGTTGTATAACTTTTTTTTTGCCGAATAAACCCTCTAAATCACTCTTTAACTCTTTAATGTTGCGTTATTATCTAGCATCGAACCTCCTCATTATTTTGTGAAACATATCCTCAACTCGCGTCATAAATACTCCCACACAATCCCGAGGATTAACAATCACGATTTTGAAGGAGGGACATAGGGCCCATTCCTATCATTTCTCTTACTGTAGTGACCCCTGTTGATTTTTGTTGTCCCACGGTTGTAGTTTATTTTCCATTTCGACATAATGAAACCCTCAACAGTTATATTTACAATAGTTCCGAACCTTGGTGCCAATTCTCCCTGATTAAGCCTTGGGCACTCGGTCAAAACCCCCCCGTCTACTCATATACTTCATAGCATCCTCCGCATAATAGCATTCATCATTAGGTGGTTGGTTGTTTTCGACCATATTTAGACTGTATTTATATTTTTTTTGCACCCCTGATTATATTTTTTAGTCCCAACCCAACCCAAGCTCATTTCTAATCTGAGCCATGTTCTTTTCTGTCACGATCTCATCTTTGGTTGGCTGGGTTGTTAGTGGAACTGCACTGCAAAGGTATTTGTCCACTGTATCTTCCTTTCCTAGTACTCTCCCAGCTTTATTGTCCGGAGATTTTTCCTCTACTTTTTAGCAATCTCAGAATAATGGACACTTCCCATAGTCCACGTGTCTCCTAATTTCCAACCCGCTTTTACTTACTATCACAATCCCTTCCCCGATAGAAAGTTACTACTCCCTTCAGTGGCTCCAGCATCTCTATGGTGAGTGGGACGCTTCTCAAGAACTCGGTGAATCTAATCCCAGAACTACTAACGGACTCTCCTGTATTGCCACAAGTTGTTCACTCTTTCTTGTGGTTTAGTTTCTTGGAGACCGGGTAGTAGCTGTGCTAAGGAAATGTCCCTTAGTGGTGGTTTCCTCCAAGTTAATATTGAGTTGTAAGGGAGCTCATGAACCATATGCACAAAGCTCGCCCGTCAGTGAGAGCAGAAAACACTCTTTACCCTATTCATCCAATTCCAATCAGGCCTCCCCTACACAAATCTTTTAACACACTACCTAACCTTAGCTATTGGGCATAGTGGATCCTTATAAGGTAATGCCCTGAAAACAACCCTCTGGCATGAGCATTTTGCATCAGCACTAGTTACCACAAAGGTTGTGGCTGGTGAGTAGAGGCAGGCAAGACAAGTGGACCAGCGAGTCTGCTATATTGTCCATAAGCCTCTGTAAGTATTCTTGGGACCCGTGAGCAGGATTTTGTCCCCTCTATTGGGGGTATTCACCCAGAGCTCGTAACAACTTACCTATGAACAGTCAAAACCGGGCTGGGATGTTCTGGTTCGGATCATCATCATTAAGTCCCCAAGTTTTTTGGATTCATGTTGCTAGTGTACGCTCTAATCCGTGATCATAGGAAAACAAGGTTCTCTTCCTCCTGTGTATTTGGCATACAAGAGGATGGTTTGCAAGAAAAAAAAACAATTAAAACCAAAGTAAAATCAAGTGAAATATCAACTAAACTATGCTATAAGTTTAAGTTAATCTAAAAGCCACTTTCCCCAGCAGCAGCGGCCCAAATTTTAATACTCTCCCAAACTTATTCTCACATAAGAGTAAGTGTTGGGTCGTGTCAAGTAAATAACCCCAATAGTGAGTTTTGGATCAGTTCCATAGAAAATAGTTTTAGACTAACTTCAATCTTATTATTACTATTCGTCAGTCCAAATTCCTATTCCTTAGAAAGAAAAACTGATAAAGGAGGGGTTTTTCTATTTCCTGAATAAATGAAAATAACTATCAAATTAAGGAGACACTTAACAACATTCGAAATGTTGGAGTTAAATCAATAAATAAAAAAAGTAACTAGGTTTACATGTTTCCCCACACGGGTCATAACTTGATAATTCTAACTATAACAATTCTCTCCTGGTATCGTTGCAGCACATTAATAAGTTATGTATTTTCTAAATCCTTGTCCGACATCTAAGAAAATTGCAAACTCGCACCTTGGTCCGGCTTACTGTTTTTTTTTGCTATAAGCTAAACCCGCACCTTTACCCTCATAGTAAGCAACATATTCGATATTTGACTAAGCTATTCCCTTGTAACCATCCAAGCATAGCCTATTAGAAAGGTATACACTAATCTATATTGATAATTCTTTTCCTATTATCTAACCAACCTCCTTGTCCGGCAAGTAAGCAATTCAGCGAATTGCGAAACGTTGCCATACCTGTTAAAAAGATTTCTTATCAAGAATTATCATGCATGCAGACAACTATTCTAGAAGTTTTATTTTAGTTAGTTTTTACCCATTTATTCGCCTATATATAAGAATTCATGTAACTTACTACTTCAATGAGAAAGAGTAATCCAAAACCTGTGGCTTGATTAAATCACCAAAAATGACAAACAATCAATACAAAAAGTCCGAAAGATATACAAGAGTACACAAAGGTTCTAAAAACAATGAGGGATCCCAAACAAATGATCAAGGGTCTAACCTCAAAAGTGAGGTTTTTCAACTATTTATAAAAAATAAAAACCTAATAAAAAGGACTCTATTAGCTGGAAATCTTCATAATGCGGCTGGGTCGTTGGACCTCGCGACTGGATCGTCATGGTCACGACGACCGTAATGAGACCTCCGTCGTCCTATACTTGGTCAATTCTTTCTTCTGCTTCATCACTCTCCCATTACCCTCGACGCAGATAAATGAATAATCGTCACACACGGCCCAACGGTCCGTCCGAGGGTCTCCGTTCCAAAACCTTACACTCTTTGAATTTGGGTACGTGGACTACTTCTCGCATTCATGACGAACCAGCATGATGGGGCCGTCATGCCTACGAAGGTCCTCCAGCACTCTGTAACCCCACACTTGGTCAGACTTCCATATCTTCCTTCAGCAGCTGCTACTATGATGCCACCATATACCGTCATGGGCACGATGAACCATCACAAGCTCTGTAGGTTGTACTTTTCTATATTTATCGCTCAAAAACCTCCGCATTCCTCTTTTAGAAAAATTTCCTGTAAATAAAGAGAAACTTACATAAAAATTAGCAAAAAAAGGCTTTTGGACACACTAAACTTAAGGAAAAAGTATTAATAATACCGTGAAACCACGGTATATCACTCTTCGGACAGATTTACTGCGTATGTGAGAGGTGTTCCGAACCACCTCAATGATGATGAGTCTTTGAAAGAGTACTTATATAAAACTCAAGATGATAACAATAAAGCAGTACTAGATACTACTATGGGAGGTTCGTATGGTGAGTGCATATATATTTAGATCGCAAAAAGCCGTATAAAGTCTCTCGCAACAATTAGGCTTGGAGTACAAGGTAATAAGACACTAGTAGAAACCCCTTTGCTGTACAAGCTAACAAAAATCCGGCTGCAGATTTATTTGTGAGGAGATGTCACGAATGAGAATTGATCTTGGGTTTGTATTGAAACATGTCAGTGGAGGTTCATATAATGTAAATGCGGTGAATAACTTGACTAAACCACCACCGCTAGAGTATGAGTACTATAATGAAGAGGATACTTATGAAGTGAATGATCTGAGGGGGGTTTTCGACAAAACACCCAAGGCTCCAATCAGGAGAATTTGCGTCAATGTCAAGAAAACTAAGGTCAGAACTGTGGTAACTACAATAGAGAGGACTAATATGTCCGAGATGGAAACTACAACCGTGAAAATAACTTCAACCAGAGTAACTATGTTAACATAAATGATCAGAGTGAGCTCTATGTTACACCTCAAAATCGGAAAGTTTCTCCTAAGGATGGTGGAGGTAGTATGGCGCAAGTTGAGGATATGTTACAAAAGATTGATGAGAAGGTTTGATGCTAGTGATGAGCACGCCAAAAAATTGAGATATGATTTAGATAACATTTGAATAAAGGTGGATGCACATGCGGTCTCGATTAAGCATCTTGAGTTACAAATAGCCTAATTGTCTACTAGTGTGAACCCACGCCAACCGGGAAATCTTCCTAGCAATACTATAAAAAATCCTCAAAATTATGGACACTGCATGGTAGCCACTACCCGAGGAGGTAAGCAAACTATTGATACACTTATGAAATCAGTGGTAGAAGATAAGATAAGAAAAGATGAAGAGGTGGTGCAAACTAGTGGTGAATTGGTGAAAAATTTAGAGAAAGAAGCAGAGGTCCCTCAGGAAGTGGTCATCATTCCTAGACTTCCACCACAATTCCCTTAGAGATTGGCGAAGAAGACTGAGGATTGTAAATAATGACGTTTTATCACTATGTTGAAGCATCTTTCCATCAATGTACCTTTAATAGAAGCTTTGGAAAAAATACCTGATTATGCTAAATTTATGACGGAAATGGTTATAAAGAAGATTTTGGTAAGTTTTGGGAATGATGGCCGAATGCAGCAATGTATTGCTACTGCTACATGGTCTCTTTTGCAGAAAAAGAAAGATCTGAACGCATTTACTATCCCAAGTACCATCGGATTATTACACTTTGCTAAAGCACTATGTGATATAGGTGCAAGCATAAACCTCTTGCCTCTTTTAATTTAGAAGAAATTGTTCTTGGGTGACCCAAAGCCTACAACAATGCGGTAACTGATGGCCGATCGAATAGTGAAAAAGACGATTGGAATACTCCATGATGTGCTCGTGAAAGTGGAGTCATTTATATTTCTGGCTAATTTTGTGATTCTTGATTGTGAGATGGACTTTGAGGTTCTATTATTCTTGAGAGGTCATTCTTTGCCACTGGTAACGCCTTGGTTGATATGGAGAAAGGGCAGATGAAGTTTACTTTGATTAACGAAGAAAAAACTTTAACATTTTTATGTCTATGAAGCAGAGTGTTGAGCTCCAAATGAATTTGCAATATCCTATCGGTTTGAGAGTATGTCTGAGGTACAAATCGAAGAACGCCTAGGTATCGAGGCACTAGTGGCAGTGATCATGAATTTTGAAATTGATGGTATTGAAAAGTATGGGTCTTTGGTTACGACACTTGAACAAAATGAATATTTCTTCAAACCAAATAAATTGGAGTTAGATATGAAGCATCGCGACTCTCCACATCTATTGAGGAGGCTCAAAAATTAGAGCTTAAGACTCTACCACCTCATCTGAGTAATGTATTCTTGGGTATAGATTACAATTTGCCGGTAATCATAGCAAAAAATTTGAATGTGCAACAACTACAGTGTCTGGTGGAAGTTTTTAAAAGGTTCAAACAATCCATTGGTTTGACTATTGAGGACATTATTGGGATCCGTCATGGTATTTTTTTCATCCACAAAAATCTATTTATTACAATTCACCAAGTCTATAGTATGGACACCAGAGATGGTTTGATAACCTATGCAAGAGGTATTGAACGGAGATCGTTAAGTTGTTAGCTGTTGGAATCAATCCTATCCTATTACGATAGAGTTGGTAATTCCATCTCCATATGGTGCCCCAAAGGGGGGGTGGGGGGTGGGAATGACACTAATTTCTTAAATGCAGAGGAAAGCGATTTTGTTCCAATGACGATTTATAATTGGATGAGATTTGGTATTGATAACCCGAGATTTAATGCTACTGATAAGGAAACTGATTTCCTATGCCTTTTATGGTCTAGATTCTAAACAGACTCGCAGGAAAATGATTGTATTGTTCTCATGATGACTATTTGGATTACAATCTCTATTTCCCTAGAGGATCAAGAGAAATATGACTTTTACTTTCCCTTATGGGATGTTTTCGTTCAATAGGATGCATTTTCAGTTATGTAATGTAGAATCCACCTTCCAGTGATGTATGATGTCTACATTCTCCAATATGATGGAGGACATTATTGAGGTATTCATGGATGAATTTTTGTTGTTGATGACTCCTTTGATCGATGTGTGAGTCACTTGGCCGAGGTTCTCAAAAGATGTGAAGATTGCAATCTTGTGATTAATTATGAAAAAATGTCTCTTTATGCATAAAAAATGTATAATATTGGTACATCGTATCTCTTAGAAGGGGATAGAGGTTGATTGAGTGAAAGTTGAAGTTAAAGAGAGGCTTCCCCCACCCATCGTTGTAAAAGGTAAGATAAGTACTTTGCGACATGTGGGCTTCAACAGGAGATTTATTAAGGATTTCTCAAAAATTTTATATACTTTTTGCAAATTACTCGAGAAGGAATTCCAGTTCTATTTTGATGAAGCCTATCTAAAAGAATTAGGAGAGTTAAAGGAGAAGTTGGTGCCACACCCATTATTATTTCCCCAGATTGGAGTGAGACATTTGAGGTGATGTGTGATGCTAGTTGTCTTGCTCTTGGTATGTTAATAGAACAGAGAAGGGATAAAATCCTTCACCATATTTATATGCAAGTAATGTCGTTAATGAAGTACAAAAGAACTACACTATGAATGAACAAGAGCTTCTTGCGGTGGTACTTGCGTTCGAAAAAATTTGCTCTTATTTGCTTAGCACGAGTTTCATAGTGCATACTGACCACTCCTCTTTGAGAACTTGATGGAAAATAAAGATGCGAAGTCCACATTGAATAACCTGGGTTGCTTATTGATATGCTAGAGTTTTGACTATTGCGGTACAAACACAAAATGGACGAAACTCAAATTGCTAATCATTTGTCTAGATTGGAGGATGAAGATATGCGAGAATAGGGTGAAGAGGCTGAAATTGATGATACCTTTCGTCATGAGTATGTCTTGGCCGCTTCTCATGATTTGATTTCATGGTTTGCCAATTTTACAGATTATCTGGTTAATAATATAGTACAATCGGAATTGTGCTTCCATTAGAGGAAGAAGTTCACGTATGATGTGAACATTTTATTTTGGGATGAGCCTTACTTACATAGGAGTTGTGTTGATGGTCTTATTCGTCGTTGTGTGCCGTAAGTTGAGATGTTAAGTTTTTTGAAGGCACGTCACGCCTCTCTTGTGGGTGAGCACCCCAAATATGTCTATGTCTGATCCATAGATTGATCGATGGGACGTTCTGCACGTCCATTGTCTCATTCAAAGATGTTGTTTTGTATGATTTTAAAATTATTCTAAGTGTTGGACGATGGAAGTGGACTACGGTCCGTTGGTTGATCGATGGGCCGTTCTGCACGTCGGTTGTTTCAAACTAAGAGGTCGAAAGAGTTGAGTAAGTTTACCATATTCTATGTGTCAGCTAACAAACACTATCAATAGTGCCCGTCAACTAGTAGTGCAGGTCTGAACTAAATGTGGTTTTTGTTTTGTTTCTTTGGTTTGTTTGTTTTGAGTGTGTAGTAGGATTGCTATGAGACTACTAATTGTGTTACAGGTACATTTTGCTCCCAAAATGGACATCGTTTATACTAGGGGAAGGTCCATATTCATGGTATCATCATGTCAAATAATTATTACATCCGATGATGAGAGAGATCCGGAGTATAATCTGCCAGGCACTAGCTCCCCTACATGAGCTGCATGAGCCACTCGGGTTACCCCAAAGAAGGTGGCTTCTAGCGTAGTCACGCCTCTTAGTCTGATGTGGAGCGTACACTGACCCTCACACTATTTACCCCTACCTTGGGTTCTTATGTATCATCTATCTCTAAAGCTACACCAGGATCAGAGTCTACCTACTCTTCGGGGTCGAATGAGATCAATGCCTTCGGTTCCGTATCACATAGAGCCACTAAGTCAAAGAAACATGTCCGCCAAGCCTCGGTTGATGAGGCTACTAGATCAGAGTCTGCCCCGGCACCCCAGGCAGATGTCCCTACACCGGTTCTTGTGGAGCCAAACCGGTTGTGTGATAGATGTTTAGTATCAGGTCTTTAGGGACGCCAACATGCTAAATGACAAGGGGGTGATGACCCCGTTGGTGACGGTCGACCGTAGACTTCTTACAGGGAGTCTTAACACAGCCCGTGATGTGCATAGATTGTTCACCCGCCACTGGCTCGAGTGGATGGATAGGATTCTGGGTCATATAGCGAGGAGATTGTTCGATTCTTCTACGCCTCATATGTGGCGAATCATTGAGGTTATTCGAATATGTGGGTGAGACCTACCAAATAGAACACACTAACAACAGTGTAGTTTGGGGTTATTGGGTGGATATTTCTCCGGTTACCATCTGTTGTTTCATGCATGGCATCTCCACAAATAGTCCTCGATCCATCTTGACTCTGGATTTTGATTACATGTGGGATATGGTCAAGAGTGTCCAATTTCAGAGGACCGTGGAGCAGAGAGAGGCAAGTAAGAGGTGGCTTTCTCAGCACCTATGCATAGATGGTTAGGGGCAATATTGGGTGTTAGACCCAAAAGTGCTGATCAAAATGACCAACCTCACTTTCATAGCCAAGTTTTTCTGGCAGTGAGTCTGCCACCTCGTATCTCCGACGGCAGCAGATAATGTTCATACTTGGTATAGAGCGATACTGGTAGCAGCCTTGGTGGCAGATTTTGAGATCGACTTCGTGAAGCTATTGATCATGGTGAGAGGGATTTCTAGTCCTCCACTACTTACCCATTTGTGTGTTTGATCTTCCATCTATGCAGGGATGCTAGAGTGCCCGTTTTGCACTATCATACACTCCGCATTCCGGGTGGAACACTTTATTTAGGTCTCAATAAGGATAAGGCCAACGTAGCGACACCGCGGAGAGGGTCCAGAGTTGATTGCAGCCTTTGAATGAGAACTAGGTGGAAACAGTTGAGTTACCCCAAGTGGATGACTCTTCAACTTCAGAGCCTCAGATACCACCCCGGCCAAGCCCCCCAATGCCGCTAGTAATGTACCCAGTTACTCTAAGTCTACTCCACCATCTACAGCAGTGGTCCCTCTGGCGAGGGTCCAAGATTTTGAGGCCTAGATGGACACCCTACTGCATCACATACAACCATAGATGCAAAGTCCATCTCTACTGGATTGAGAAGAGGGTGGCCCCGCAGAGGAAGCAGAAGATTCAGGCGGTTCACCAGCACCTTGATGCATTTGAGTTGCGGGAACTTGCATGTCCAACCCCCAATATTGACTTGACTACTCTTCAGGAGGTTGTGGTGAGTTTGCGGGCAGATGTAGGCAGTATTCTACACATGATGGAGACTAAGCCGGAGACCGCACCCTTTGAGCTAGCGGACGACACTATGTCTGTTGCATTATTCACAGACCCTTCTGAGCCGCCACCTGAGCCATGTACTCATGCAAACATATATCGTTCTAGTTGCACTATTGAGGGAGAGGATGCCCGTGCGTTGAAGGAGCGGGTGGAGTTGATACTACGAGGAAAGCCTCTTTGATTGATGAGGAGACCCGTTAGATTAGGGCTCGAAAGATAGTTGTTGGGGCTTCTAGTTCGAGATTGAGGGATGGTGAGAGAAGCACCACTGATGGTGTCGAGATTGTTGTCGGCACCACAATCGGTGACACATCTACTGGTGTTGCGGGTTCCAGGAAACCAGACCCTCCTACTTGTTGAGTATTCGTCGGCGCTATGTTCTTCACATTTGCTTTGCCTACTACCCTGTCTTTATATTTCCTTGATGCATTGGGGACAATTGCATGCTATTTTATTGGGGGTGGGGTTAATGGAAAGTGACTGTTAGGGTGAATTCTGAGTAGCCCAACTCATGATCCTTTCTTTGGGGTTTTCTTGCCTGTGTTCTTTTGACCTAAGATACTTATGTATAAAATCATGAAATATGATGCATGATGTCTAAGTATGAATAATATCCCGTTCTAAGAAAATAAGTTGAATGTTTTGTCTTTAATCATGACATAGACTGTCACCCAATGCATGACCCTCAAATTAATATCTAAAGTGGCAAATCTTATAATCTGATAGGGAAATAAAGTGTCAAGAGAGTGTGAGGAGTTTGAGTTTTCAACTGTTTGTACCGAACTAGAACTTGCTCGGTTGGTCCTACAAAAGGAATCTGTGTTAGATGAATAGGAAAGGATCATAGGCCCTTCTTCGAATTAGAAAACATCTAGCCTAAAATGAAGTTACCCAAATAAATGTTTTCTTTTTTTTTTAATCCGAACCTGTTAAGCCTAAAATATACATTTATTTTCTTCACCAACTCACCTTCCCTAGGTTTAATGTGTTGGCCCTGGTCCATCCTTGGAAATGTGCACCTCGACTTAGGACAAAATCCTAACTTGAGGGTGGCTCATACACTCATCTTGGACTTGACCCAACCTTGGGTAATATGTACCTCAACGCATGGCAAAAAAAAAAGTTTGAGGATGGATATTATGAGCGATGACCCATAATTGGGTATGAAAATAGTTTAATTTAGAAAAGAAAAGAGAAAGTGAGCAAAAGATGTGACTCGGTAAAATTATCAAATAAAAAAAAATTCAGCTGAAATGGAAAAAGTAGAGAAAAGAAAGAAGAGAAGTGAACAAAATGAGGTAAGAGTCATATCCACAAAGAAGAAAGGGCAAAGCAGGACAAAGATGAAAAGAAGAGAAAAGTAGGGCATAACAAACAATAATTGAGGTATGAAGCTTGGCCGTAATATCAAGGAGGGAAAAAAATAGTCACTAAAATGTACCCACATGTACCATACCTTACCCTTAACCTACATTACAATCCAAGAAAGTCATTTCTTGATCCTAGAAGTCTAGTGCAGTGAACTTAAGTAGTTAAAATAAGGGAAGCCTATGGTGACAAGTACTAGCTATGTATGAAATTTCTTTTGAGTTCTAGTGTTGAATTAAGATCCTTCTACCCAAAGTTAATATCACTGAGCCAAAAAAGAGGATTTGTTTTGAAGGAAGAGCATTAGGTGCAATGTTCGAAAGTTGGTACCTCAGTGAGAGGATTAATAGTAGAGGCATTACTGCAAGGTGAATTTGTGTCATGGTGAAAGGAAAAATTGATACACATGATTTAGATTGTCGATCCTAAGAGTGTAAGCATGCACTAAAGCAATAAAAAAGTTGGGATTGAGAGACAAGTGATTTCGAAAGCTAAAAAGGGCATACTTTTATACAAAGAGTTGTTTTGATTCATAGTGCGTCACTTGAGGATAAACAACAAATTTAAGTTGAGGTTGTTGATATACCGCGGTTTCACTGTGTTTTAATGACAAGAGTTGTGTATGTTTAGACCCTTTTTAAGTAGTTTTTACATATATTTATGTTTGTTTTGCAAGAAAGATGTCCAGAAATAAAACGTAGAAGGAAACTGAAATAAAGTGCAGAAGCGATCCATGAAGGCCATTGACGGTCCGTAGGTAGTGATCGTTGATTGAAGTTCAGGAAAATGGAGAAACTTAGGGAAATTGGCCCAAGTGTGGGACAAACAAGTGGATCCACGGTCTGTCGATTGATCGACTGCGGGTCCTATTGAATCATCGATGAGATAAGAGATCTTCTTAGTACCTGAAGTTTGAGAAATTCTAAGGATGGAGCAACAGTAGGCATCGACGGACCGTAGATGCATCGATGGACCATGCTGTTGGTCCGTAGATTGATTCATCGATGATGCCATTTGAGGGACGAAAATTGATTCTAAGTATGGACTGACGGAGGCAGTCAACGGTTCGTCATTTCATCAACGGTCTATCTGTGGGGGTTGTCGATTACAGCTTCATTTTTGGACAACTTTCCTTATTTTAATTCCTTTTAATTTAGGAAAATATTTGCTATAAATATGGTGTAAAACCGCATTTTTGGTGTTAGACATTATGTTATTGTTCATAGTTTGAGTTTTGAGATTGGGTTTTGATATTTTACCAATAATTCAATTTTCGGATTTGGTTTTCAACTGTTATCCTGTTATTTCCAGTGGGTTTTCTGGATTTTTTTGTTTGAATTGTGAAAGTAAGAGTTCAGTTTTATTGTTTAAAAACCAAAAAACAACTTGAATTGTTTTTTTAATAATATGCATGGTTAACCGTAGAAATCCCAACTAAGGGTTAATGGAACCATGGGTGATAACAAAGTAAACCTTGCTTAATAACAATCTCAAATAGCCTTGTTTCATGTATTGATATTTCCTTTCCAATTTAAGAAGTTTTTTTAAACGGTACAAAACCTTTATAAGAATTAGCCCTGTTTCAACTTGTCGGACCAAGCAGGTAGTAATTAAAAAAAAATTATTAACATAGATTTAGTCGGATACTATGTAATAGGCTAGTATCTATTGATGCAAAGTAATAACTAAGTCATACATCGAATATGATGCTTAATATGAAATAAAGGTAAGGGTTAGTAGCTTATACATACGTAGTCGGACCAAGGTACATGGTGAATTCTCAAAATTCTGGACAAAGGATTAGTATCTTATACACTAGGAAAGAATTGTTATAGAAAGGAATGCGACGTTATGAACCTATGGCGAACACATACACCCTAGTTTCTCTCACAACTTCATAAAAACTACGTCTTTACTCCTGTTACTTGTCTTACTTAGAGATATTCAACAATTTTATTTCACAAACCCCCCCCTCTTTTAATTACAAATTTTTTGAAATAACTTTACTAAGTAGAAGTAATTGTAAATTAAAGTTGCCTAAACCATTTTCCTCGTGGATTGGCCCCAACGTACTTTTTGTTGTTTTCTTGATATGAATACCGATACTTCTTTAGGGAGGTGTAATTTGAGCATATCAGCATGATCACTAAATCTGATTCCCAACTGAGGGGACTTATGCTCTTATAGAGCGACGTAGTTGTAGGACTATGAGGGTACGCTAAACCGTAGCCCAAGTTGGTGATAAGTGTATTCCCAAAAAGAGATGTATATGACTGAAATATAACAGATATATTGAATATCTTGTAATAATAACATTTATATATGGAATGCAACATTTACAAACTAGTAATATAACATTCGAAATCGAGTGCATGAGTATATCTCTAACTAAGCCAGCATGTGTAGGTCATGAATTAGGAGAATCAACACAAACGAGTTCTAAGATTCACAGAAGGAACTAATAGATGTTTCCACAAAAATATCATAATTCTATTAAGAATACCATAACAGCCAAATCCAAACCAATATATATAGTTTTTGAAACACTAGGTGTAAACAAAATATGGTGAATAAAGAATGTGATCAAATTTTAGTGATAAAGAAGATGAAAGGAATCTATTAGTGAAATACCACATGCCTGGTGACGAAACCTACGGAAAAATCCCTTCATTTAGGGGGGAACTTGAAAAATACATTTATGTTTTCTTGAGAAGTTTGTTGACTCCTATTTGATCTAATTTTGATGTCTTTTGGAGAATAAAAAATGTTTTTTTGAATACATTATGATTAGAATAAAAATCTTAAATTGAGTAAAACGACGTACTTAGGCATTCACCTACGTAGTTTAACTGTCTAATATATAGGGGAAAGGACCAAAACGACCTCAACTTAAAGGTGATGAGGCACTCCCATGGAGCCATTAACGGATCTAGAAAGGGACCACTACCCATAAAGTGGATCATGGTTCTTGTCCAGTGTCTATTACTCCCTAGAACTCCAAACGATGGCTCATTTAACGTATTGTGTGATGGACCAAGGACCATGAAGGCCACCATGATTCTTCACTTGGGCTAAAGGTATAAAGACAACAAACAGCTCCATTATCAATACTATGGCCCGTGGAGGGTCTGTAATTTGAAGCCTGAGCCTTTGTGGCTGTGACTTTCCTCTACAAGACCTTCCATGGCTCGTGTGGTGATCCAAGACTCGTGAACGACTCTATGGTTTACAAGAATTTTCTTGTTCACCTATTTTTTTGTTGAAGTGTCTATGGTAGGTTCTAAGGTGTTACACTCTTTTCCCATTGGGAACATTCCTCATCGAATGAAATCTTAATTATCTAAACATGGATGGAAAGTGTATAACCTCTACCACTAAGAACTAGAAGATAGTGAGACTAAATTTTCATAAGAGTAAACAGACAGACTCAAAATTAAATATTTCCATATGCTTAAATAAAGCCGGAAGGAAAGATATGATGATACTTGGCCATTATCGCTACTTCTGAAGCTTCTCAAGTATGTCCCTCTACAGACTGACTCCTCCACAATACGTTCAATGATGAGTGTTCTTTATTTCTCAACCCTCAAACCTGATGGTGAAGAATCTCCACTTGAACCTCTTCAAAAGTAAGACTATCATTCATAGTTGCATTCTATAATAACACTATCGAAATCAGATCACCCACACAATTCTTCAACCATAAAATGTGAAAGACTGATGAACTCTTTCTATTTATTCTAACAACTCTATCTCATAAGCCATTTTACTAAAAATTTTGAGTTATTATTAAGGACCTACATATCTCAGAATGAGCTTCACTTTGTTTCCAAATCACATCACCCTTTTCATAGGTAACACATTCTAGAAAACCCAATAATCCTTTTGAACTCTAAGTCCCTTGTACACACGTTTGCATAAGACTTTTGACTACTCTGAGGTGTCTTAAGTACATCCCTATTTAGTTAAACTTTTTTCATAGTATCATGAATCGAATCTGTCCCAATCAATTATTTGACATACTTCAAACGAACTTATTGGAGATCTTAATCTACTCCCGTAAAATTCCTCATAAGGTCCCATCTGAGTACATAGATGTTATTTATTATTAAAGGCGGTCTACATAACAGGTAGAAGATAATTCCAACAACCTTTTAAATCAGTCACGCAAGCTCTAAACATGTTATCTAAAATTTTAATGGTATGCTTTTGCTACAGTCTTTCTAAGGGGGTGGGGGGGGGGGGGGGGGGGGATGACTGATTTGGGTTTTATAAGATTTTATTTGTGTACCAAGACATTTTTTAAGATATATCTAGAAATCACATGTCAATTAAGGACCTCGATATGATATGATAGAATAGGGAAATGTAATAAGCCTAAAAATTGATATGCTAAGTAAAGTTGAATGTGTCAAGAATGCCTACGATTAGACCGGGTTCACACGGATTGAAACACGTAGAACCAGCCCCTTGAACCCTTGAGACAACCAAACCAAATAACTTTGGAATTATTTGATCTATAAAAGTTTGGGTCCAGCCATGTAGGTCTCCCGAATATGAAAATTTATTCGGATGAGTTTTTACCAAACTTAAAAAGGGGAAATCTTAAATTTGGAGGGTCTAGGGGTAAAATAGTATTTTTTCCAGAACAATGGTAGCTCTATTAACCACTAAATATTAATAAATTATTTAATGATAAGTCTAAGGGGCATTTTGGGGGAAAGGGCCGAAATTGGCCTTTGATGAAGTCTTTCTCCACCGGGTTCGAACCCAGGTGGAGTCAAAGATTTAAATCTTTTCATTTACATTGTAATTACTTAATTAATGAATATGTTTAGCTGATTTAAAGAAAAGAAAAATTGATTTTTTAAGGGTTGAAAGAGTCCTCGTTTGACTAAGTCATATCTTACCTAACTATAACCTTCACGTTTCACTCGTTCACATCAATATCTCGCCTTCACGATCATTCTCTCTTTTTTTCACGTTTCTCTGCCTAGAAAAAGTACTAAAGCATAAAAATTACTAAAGTCCTTGAAGAACTTCAAACGAAAATATAAGAAAAACATTCTAATCAAACACGTTAGGTAAAAGGGAGGATTATTCCGTCGATTTTGTGTTGAAGTTGAGGGGATTTGGACGTAATTTTCATAGAAGTTTTTGGGCAACAAGTAAAGGTTTGAACTACATAAAAGGTATTGGTTTTCCTAATCTTGGTACCTTTCCCAAGAGTCCCCTAGGATTCTGTCGATTCTAATTCGAAAACTATGAATGTTACCGTTGCATGTCCCTATAACTAACGCCCATTGGTTAGTAGGTTGGGTATGTTTGCTGGTATATATTAGGCATGTAATGTGTTTTCGTGATGAATATGTTCATGAATGTGTGCTTGGAATGGTATGAATGACAACCTATGTTTTCCGAAATAATGTTTGTGTGGGAAATATTAGCCGTGACCTATTACTTTCGTTTTAAGGATCAAAAATGATATGTTATGGTTGTATTCTTATGTGCACAAACTTATCTAAATCATCATATTCATATGAAATGTAATGTGACTTATTTGAGTGAGAAACTCTTGGCTAAATGAATCCATGAAAATGCACCTAAAGTCTTTCTCAATGAACCATGAATTACCCAAAGAACTAACGTATAACGTTGATGAAAAAGATGCTGAAAGATTACTAAATTTACAGCTACATATTGATGAGTTTTGGTCAAGTTAAAGTAGTTTAAAATGCTACGAATAATGAATTAAAAATAAGTGAGATCACTGGGGATTGAACTCGTGACCTCACCATGTTAAAATTCTAAATAATAAGGTACGTTAAAGGAAAGTTGTAAGGGGGATTCGAACCAGACTTGACCGAAAATGTAATTCTAAAAAAAAGAAATGAGAGGAGTGGGTTTCTAACCCATAACATCTCGGCCAGACTTAAGGAATTAAAAAGAAAATAAAGATTGAGGCGTGTGGGAATCGAACCCACGACCTATAGGTTGATTAAACGAATTAAAGAGAAAAATAAAGTGAGGCCGTGGGGATTCGATCCAATACCCTGACGGTCAACTCAGAAAATTCAAGGAAAAAGAAAATAAAAGAAATGAGGATGTGGGGGATCGATCCCACAACCTCTCGGTCCCAAATGAATGAAAAGGAAAAGAAAGAAAAATATAAGGGAAATTAAATGTTGGTATTGGGGCTCGATTTCGGGTTCCCAAGACGAAGTGAGGTTAAGTCCAAAATAATTTAAAAGAAAAGTGTTAACAAAGGGATTTGAAATTGGGTTCCCTTTCCCAAACTCCGTAGTGATACGTAAGTCATACGTGAATAAATGTTCAAAGTAACGCTTCCCAGATAGATCAAAATTAAGATTTTGGCATACATACAAGATGCATAAGTCTTGTACCATATAATCTTATGAAGATATGACTCACTTAAACGAACTATGAATGAATACTTATGGCTTGTATATATAGACCCATAAGTCTAGCATACGTTTATAAGTAAGTGAATCTAAGATGTATGCAATAAGATGATGAAACCCGTAGGAGGGTTAAGTAAGAGTGTGAAACACACTAAATGGCAAAGTGCATTGGCATATGATTAAATGAACATTCACGTAATAAGGGGTGAGTAAATATGAAGAGAAAATGTGTTAAAGTTAATGAATGCGGTGACAACATGATAAGAGGCGAATGTAAACGATGAGAGCATCTCAATGAGCCTACTTAAATTTTAAACCAAAACGTACTCACCTAACAAGAGAGTTTTAAGTTAATGAAGAGACCATCTAAGAACTCTAGTGAAAGTATGAGCTTAATATATTCTTAATACTCAATGTGATATGCAAATTATCTATTGAGCTATGATTTCCTTCATACTAGAAGCCAGCTTGCATGACAATATGAGTTTGAATGTAATGGAACTTTATACTGGCACCCAATAGACTAGCTATGAAGCATGGATGCCTACTTTTCCTGGAAGGCCGAGGTTCACTTACTCTCATGAGAATGACATTGTCGCGCATGCCAGGTTGGGTCCCTTATATTTCCCTATCTTCGACCTTATACTCCAATATAGTGTCTGCATGGTTCAATTCCCCTGCACACTAGCATGTTTTGGTCACTTGGCATGTGATTCCCCTCTTTTTTTCGGTTTTGGGAACACTGGATTTGTAAAGATTCCCACATGATCTATATCGGTTAAGTTAAGTTCCCATTAATGTTGATGCCACCTCGATGATGTACATACGAAATAGGATAACAAAGGTGTTAGGATAGGAATAATCAAGATGTGACCAGAATAAGTAAATAACACAAGTCATTCTGTTATCATTGCACACGAACTGATAAGTAGACTTAACTACATCCTAAGGTATAGCTGGCTGTTTACAACTATCTATGACTGTATGAAGTAAAGTAACGTATGAATGAATAAAACACACTCTCGTTTTCTAAATACAGGCTCCCTACTTGAAGTCCCATTATGTTGAGCCCTATTTTTATGATCTTGGATACCAGTCCATGATCTAAGTGTTCATGGATTGAGCTAATGATATGAAAGATGTATGTGTTATATGGAATATGTGATGTGTTCTGTGTAAGACGTTCTGTGTTGTCAGCTCTGATACGTAGATGATGCCTGTTGCTCTTCTGGTCATGAACTTTCCTATCCGAATGTGCAGGTCCCTAACTTTCTCCTAATCCAAATTTTGCAAGTCGACTAACTTGACTGTTTATACTAATGTTGTTTGAAGAGATCTTCTTACTCATGCATGCCTTGTGTGTGCTTGCATATATCTATAATTAGTAAAGTGTTTTTACTAAAGCCCAATACAATATCTACTCTACTTTTAGGTGCCGGCACAGTTGAACGTTACAACAAGCTATGGTACGAATTGCAGCTATATGTACTTGGATCTTACATCCCGGACCTTTCGTTTTACCCTCATGGTTTCGGGTATGTCTCCGTTTATTTATCTAGCTTAGATTAAGCTTAGCTGTGGAGCATGTGCCCTAGTGTTCATTTGCCGATTTGTCATTTCAGATTTGTATTGGTGCCATTTTGGCAGAATTAAGTTTAATGCAATTATGAACTTCTGTCTTCATGTTGATTATCTCAATATTAGATTTTTGATTGGTTGAAGCCTATATCTTCAGCATTATATTTTTTCGAAAGAAATAAAAAAAAAACAAAATTTTCAAATTTTCCGCTACAAAATTATTATAGATGAATGTAGTAATTACGCATGTCACTTGTCCTGCGACTACCTTTAAGATGTCATTATGTAGGTATCGTCTAGGCTAGATACAGCGTGAAAAAATTGGTATCAGAGAAATAGTTAATTACAATATAATAATTTCAGCACATATCAACCACATTGAGTAGTTTCTATGTCATGGTAGTGAAGTGCACCACTATCGTGAATTAGAGAGTGCATGATGCATAGGAAAATTCCCTTCTTCTGATCTTATCGTGCCTTTTCCTAATTTCTGATTTCTTGATGTTATGATTATGTATAACATCAATCCTTGTTGTTTTCAGAGAATGAAAACTAGGAGAACCATTGGTTAGGGAAGAGGAAGAGCAGTTGATGGGGATAATCAGGTTCCACCCCAGGCTCCAGTTGAAGGAGTAGATATGACATTAACCCTGTTGGGTTGACTTATGCGGAGGTGCGGGAATTCGTGGCCTAGATGGCACAGGCCATTACTATGCAGGTTCAGGCCATGACTTACCAGGTCAACCGGCAGAACATTCAGAGGGTAACCCACCGGTTCGTAGCATGGCTGACAAGCTGAGAGACTTCATGGGGATAAATCCTCCTATTTCACAAGGTCTAAGACATGGGAGGATCCCTAGGAGTTTGTGGATGAAAAACATAACATTTTTGTGGATTTGGGGGCCACAGATACCGAGAAAGTAGAGTTGTCTTCCTATCAGCTCAAGGATGTTGCACAGACATGGTGCAAGATGTGGTAGGATAGTCGAGCTTTGGGCGGAGTTTCGGTCACTTGGGTGATGCTTAAGACAGCTTTCCTAGAGAGATTCTTTCCCGGGGAGATGAGGGAGGCCAAGGTTGACAAGTTCATCAACCTTAAATAGGGATCTATGACATTCAGGGAGTATCCGCTTAAGTTTATTAACCTGTCTAGGTATGCTACTTACTTTGTATCTAATAGCAGGGATAAGATGAGTAGGTTCCTCACAGGAATCACCGGAGATATGATGGAGGAGTGTTGGTTTACGAGCTCCACGATAACATAGCCCTCTCCAGGTTGATGGTGCATGTTCAGCAAGTTGAATAGAGCCGGAAGAAGATAGGCGTCCGTGATTCTAGGAGGCCTAAGCCTTATAATCATGCAGGTCCTAGCAATGGGGGGAAACATGAACAACTTTGGCGTCTGTGAGCAACCCAAATTTAAAAAGGGGAAATAGAGTTCAGCGAACTCTAACTTTCAGAGGAGTACAACACCTAAAGAAGGAAGACCTGAGCTTAAGAAGGGCAATATAGGTGAGATGCAGCGTCTGAGAAAGGAATGTGCTAAGTGTGGCTATTCTCATAGTGGAAAGTGCATACAGGGCACTAATTCTTGCTTTCGATTGCGGTAAGAGCGGGCACATGGTAAAGGACTGCCTACAGAAAAGAGATCAAGGTAGAGGTAATGCTCAGCCTAGGCCTAATACACAGGACACAGCAGTAGCCGATCCTCTTAAGAGGAACAGGTTTTACACCCTTAAGGGCAGGGAGAAGAAGGCGGAATCCGCTGATTGTGGTCCATGTATGCTGCCAGATTCTCAAAACCTGTGTTTTTTTTAATGCGTTAAACTTGATCAGGATTATGCTTTCCTTTGTAACTCCTTTGCTTGCTCTCACTTTTGAGATATTTCCTGAAGTTCTGCATGACTCTACAGTGGTTAGTACACCTTCAGGAGAAAATATAAGATATGATAGAGTATATAAGGATTGCCCAATAGTGGTATGTAGCGTAGACTTGGTTGATTTACCCATGCATGATTTTCATATTATTCTTTGCATAGACTGTCTTTATAGTTGTTATGCTTGTATGGATTGTCGTAGTAGGGTAGTGAGATTTCATTTCCCTAATGAAGAAGACCTAGTCTGGGAGGGGTACAACTCGAGTAGTTCTAATCCCTTGATTTTGAATCTTAAGGCCAATAAAATGATGTCCAGGGGGTTATTATGTCATCTTGTGAGTGTTAATGATTTAGATCAAGAAATTACTTCCATAGACACAGTGCCTATAGTGAATGAGTTCCATGATGTATTTTCCTAATGATTTTCCTGGAGTTCCTCTGGATCGAGAGATTGACTTTAGTATCGATATAAAACCCGATACTAAACCAATTTCAATTCCTTCTTACAGCATCCCTCCATCTGAACTCAAAGAGTTGAAGCTGCAGTTAAAAGATCTCACTGATAATGGTTTCATTCAGCCAAGCATATCCTCTTTGTGTGCTCCAACGTTTGTTTCTGAAAAAGAAAGATGGAACCCTTAGGATGTGTGTCTATTATCTGTAGTTCAACAAAGTCACTATCAAGAATAAGTATCCACTTCCCAGAATACATGACTTGTTTGACCAACTCCAAGGGTCTAGTTTCTTCTCGAAAGTTGATCTTCGTTGCAGGGTCCATCAACTTAGGGTTATATATGGAGATATCCCAAAGACAAGCCTTCGTACCTGTTTATTCCACTAGATTTCCATGGTTATGTCATTTGGTTTCACGAACATCACATCCACGAATGCACCTGCTACATTTATGGATCTCATGAACAAGGTGTTTCATGAATTCCTTGAATCTTTAGTCATAGTATACATCGACGACATTCTCATCTACTCTAAGACTAAGGAAGAGTTTAAACAACATTTTAGACGAACCTTGCAGGTACTTAGACAACATCAGTTGTATGAGAAATTTTAGCAAGTGTGAATTATGGCTAAGATCAGTGACCTTCTTGGGTCATGTTGTGTCTGATAAAGGTGTAAAGGTGGACCCTAGGAAGACTGAGGGTGTTAAGAACTGTCCAAAACCTCTTACTCCCACAAATATATGTAGCTTCTTGGGATAAGATACTTACTACCGCAGGTTCATGGAGGGTTTTTCTTCTATTGCTGCCCCACTGACAGCTTTGACTAATAAGAAGGACAAGTTTGAATGAATGGGCACTTGTGAGAAGAGTTTCCAGGAACTCAAGGACAGACTCCCTTCATCCCCGGTGCTTACTTTGCCTAACTGTGGTGAGAATTACACTATTTATTGTGATGCATCTAGGGTTAGTTTGAGTTGTGTTCTTATGTAGGGTGGTAAGGTCATAGCTTATGCGTCAAGACAACTCAAGGTTCTTGAGAAAAATTATCCCACTCATGACCAGGAGTTGGAAGTTGTGGTGTATGCACTGAAGCTGTGGAGTCACTTCTTGTATGGGGTGCATGTGGATTTGTTCAAAGACCACAAGAGTCTCAAATATGTGTTCACATAAAAGAGTTGAATCTACGCTAGCGGAGATGATTGGAGCTGTTAATGAACTATGACATGAATGTCCACTACCATCCAGGTAAGGCTAATGTTGTAGATGATGCTTTGAGAAGGATGAGCATGAGAATTATAGCCCACGTTGAGGATGACAAGAAAGAGTTGGTGAAAGATGTACATAGGCTAGACAGACGGGGTGTGCGGTTATTTTATCTACTAGTAGGGCTATTTCAGTTCATACTAGTTCTGAATCATCATTAGTAGTTGAAGTCAAGAAGGGCCAGCATCTTGATCGTGTGTTGATAGAGTTGAAGGACTCAATGTTAGTTAAGATGAATAATTCACTTGCTTTAGGAGGTGACGACATACTTAGGTACCAGGAGAGGCTGTGTGTACAATATATGGATGATTTGCGGACAAGGATCATTGCAAGGGCCCATGGTTCTATATATTTATACATCAAGGTTCTACCAAGATGTATCATGATCTTAAACAGATCTATTGGTGGGATGGAATAAAGAGGGACATTACAGAATATGTAGCCAAATGTCCTAATTATAAACAGGTTAAGGCAGAACATCTTAATCTTGGCGGTCTTACTCAGATTATTGAGGTTCCGACTTGGAAATTGGAGGCCATTAATATTGACTTTGTGGTTGGTCTTTCAAAGACTAGAATACAACATGACTCCAAATAGGTTATCATGGAAAGGATGACTAAGTCTTCCCACTTTATCAATGTGAAGTCTACTTACAGAGCCGAGGATTATGCGAGAGTATACATTGATGAGATTGTGAGATGGCATGATAGTCCTTTGTCTATCATTAAAGATAGAAGAGCTCGTTCAATTCACATTTCTGGAGATCCTTCCAAAAGAGCTTAGGCATGCAGGTGAAGCTTAGTAATGCTTTTCATCCTTAGATTGATGGGCAGGAAGAGCGCACCATTAAGACATTGGAGGACATGTTGAGAGCGTTTGTGATTGACTTCAGAGGTAGTTGGGACAACCATCTGCCCTTTGATAGAGTTCTCGTATAATAACAACTATCACTCTAGCATTGGAATGGCACCATTTTAGGCACTGTATGGTAGGATATGTAGGTCTCCAGTTGGGTGGTTCGAGCTTGGAGAGTCATCCATATTGGGTCCAGAGATATTTCATGAGGCCTTAGAGAAGCTCAGGGTGATTAGGTACAGGTTTGCTACTGCTTACAGTCGGTAGAAGTCTTATGTAGACAATAGAAAACGTCCCTTAGAGTTTGATGTTTGTGACCACTTTCTATTAATAATCCCTATGAAGGGAAAGTTCAGTGCGATGTATGTTTTGGTGCGCATGATGAGAATGCCGACAAGTGTGTGGGTTAAGCCTATAAGTTGCAGTTCCTACGGATTGCTTCCTTTTTCATCCAGTTTTTCATGTCTCCAAGTTAAGAATTGCCTTGGTGATCCAACATCGATTTTGCCTGTTGAAGGTTTGGGGATTTATGAAGCTTGTCTTGATGAATGAGGTTCCCTGTTGCTATTTTAGACCGGCAGGTAAAAATATCTGAGAAACAAAAAGGTTGCCACGGAGTGGAGGTATTTTGGGGAGGAGCACGTCTTGGTTTAGGGGGGTGCTAGGGGGGTGGTGCTACGGGGGGGGTGGAGGTAGCCGCTGAGTATGGAGATCCCGTCTAGGACCTGGTATCGGGTTGTAAGCAATCTGTGGGGGGCTTTAGATAGTTCTCCTGTGTATTTTCTAGAGGGTGTCGCTGTACCTGCCTACCATTCTTGGTTGTTGTATTGCCTGGACTCTCTATAACCTAACGTTAATAAATAAGACTGGCGTGTGCCAGGGGGATGATTCAGACGGGGTGTGTGGATCGGGGGGGGACGATAAAGGTGGTATCCGCAGGTGGGGAAGGTAAGGTAACAACAGCCTAAAATGGCTATGCCCAAGTAAATGTTTTGCTGGGTGTCTATAAAGCCTACAAGTAGACCTTGTAACACACGGATTGAGGCTCGTAGACCAAACCTTTTAACCCTTGCAAACAGCCAAGCTAACTAGGCTTAGGCAGGTTCAAGTTTATCTAGAGGAAAGGTGGGAGGGTTCGAACGAACATTAAGTGGAGGGGGGCTCGGGGGTGGCGGAATATGGAAGAGTTTAACTCAGTGTGGGGGTGCTTGTACCGGGGGGGGAAGGGGGGGGGGGGGGAGTGCCGAGTAGAAGAAAGGGGGGAGGAATCGGGGTGGTGAAGTTTGGGGTGGGAGGGTCTAATGGGTAACAAATTACTTTTTTCCTGGATAAAAGTTTAGGTGATCGTAATGTAAGCCCTAAATATTTAATTACCTATTGAATTAATAAACGTGGAGAGGCATGTTGAGGAGATAGGACCAAAACATTGGCCTTCTAGTAAAGTCTTTGATCACCGGGCGGGGGGTGTCGAACCTAGGTAGAAAAAGTATTTGAAATTGTTTCAACTTTAAGTGTGGGTAGAGGATTGCGGACAGACTTGAAATGTAATTAATGGCTTAGTATGATTGGTGAAGGGGTTGGTTGAGAAGACAGGCGAGTGGGAGAAAGTGCAGGTGTTTATTGGGTGGGAAAGGTGTGGAAAGAGTCCAGTAGATGGATTTGGAATGAACTACATGCCGTTAGCTAAGCCTACCGGGTACGGGCTGGTGTCACGTTTCACTCTCTGGCACGTCGGAGGGGATAGTGCTCGACCTTCAGCGACATTCGCGGGGACTTCTTTTTTCGGTTGTTTCTCTTCAGACTGCAAAATGGGGTAATCAGAGAAAGATGGTTACTATAAGTTCTTTCCACTTAAAACAAGCTAATCAAAAACTTTTAGGGCCAAAAGGGGAGGGATTATGCCTTCCGATTTGGTGTTGAAAGTTTAAGGTGTGAATTGGACGTGATTTTTAGAATATGAAAGGTTGGTTTTGAAGCGAGTCAAGGTTTAAAACTGAAGACTACTAGGGGAATATTGTTTAGGGTTTTCCGTACGTCTCAGGTCCCTTTGCCAGAAAATGACCCATAGGGAAAAAGAGCCGATTCTCATCCAAAAACGAGAATTGTTTTCCCCCCTTGCAATGTCCCTATTAAAGAATCCCATTGATGGGGGCGGTGCGGTTGGTTAGCTGGTTTGGTTGTGGGTATAGTATTGCGGGGGCCAATTCTTTATTTGTGTTGATAAAAGGTAGGTGTTCATCGCATGGTGGGGGTTGGGTAATCGGTATGAATGACAGAGCGCGGGAGGGGGTTTTTTCCGAAAGAGATGTGTGTGTAAGTCAATGTTGTGTCGTGGACTATAGCCGCGATTGGGGAATGGCTCAAACCTGATAAGCTTATGGTTGTATTCCCTACTGGCACGACACTGATCAAACTGTGATGTTTCCTAAGATGAAAATGTAAATTTGTTTACTTAGGTGGGAGAGGAAAGGACTCCTTAGCTGAGAAGGGTGAATCCATGAAAATCCACCAAATGGAGGGTGTCAAATGAACTATGTGGGATTAACCTGAGGGGGAGAACTGAACGTGGAGGTAACATTGATGGAGGAAAATAGTTGCGTGAACAAGATTGGGGACAAGAAAATTTCCAGTGGTGACTGAATTGAATGAGTTTTCGTGGGGTAAGGCAGGGTTCAACACATGTTCAACAATGCTAAGGAATAATGAATTAAAATAAGGTAGGTCACTGAGTGTTGAACCTGTGATCTCACCGTGTTAAGATTCAAATAATAATATACATTGAAGAATGTTTGTCAGGGAAGATTCGAACGCCATGGACCGTGACCGTAAAATGTCATTCCAAAATAGAAATGAAAGGAGTGGGATTCGAACCCGACAATCTATCGGCCGAGACTACAGTAATTAAAATAAAGCATAAGGTTGAGGAGTGTGGGAATTCCAACCACAACCTTCAAGCTGATCCGAGGGAATTTGAAGGGATAAAAATGAAAGTTGAGGGGTCGTTAGTATTAGATACCACACCCTCACGGTAAAGCTAAGGAGAAACGTCGGTCGGACCAAGAAAATAAAAGGAGGTGAGGGGGGGTTTGGTGGAAAAGGTCGATAGGGGGGATCCCAAAACCGGTCGTCGTTCCCAAATGAACAAAAGGAAAAGAAAGAAAAAATAAGGTGAAACTGAATGATTTTTGAAGTTGGCTGCGATCTCAGGTCCCCAGCCGAAGTGAGGTTATGTCCAACAAATAATTTAAAAGGATCGGTTGTGAACCAAGGGTTTGAACCGAGTTCCTTGACCAAACTCCTATGATCATAAGTCATAAGGTTGAATAAATGTTAAAAGTGAATGTCTTCCCAACATAGGATGGCAAGGAATCAAGATCTTGGGCATACGCGAAAAGAAAGTACAATAGTGGCATAAGGGTCTTGTACCACATATGTTAGGGAAATATGAATCACTTAAGATGGGAAAGACTATGAATTAGGAGGCGCTCATATGATGTTATAGTGTATGGAGACCATATTTATGCATACTGGTGGTTAGAGTAAGTGAATCTAAGGTGTATGCACTGAAATAATGAAACCCTAGGGTATGTGTTAAAGTAAGAGGTTGTGGGTCAAACACCTAAAGGGCCAAGTGCGAGTGGGGCATATGAAAGTGATATGAACATCACTGTAACAGAGGGGTGAGGGGGAAGGTTATAAAGGAACAGCATGTTGCTAGGAGAGGTAATGAAGAATAACGGTTTTGATGGCACAGTTAGGTAAGAGTGCGACGTGTACAGCTTGATAGGGTGAATGCGGTGGCAAATTAGTGCCTAGTGGAGATGATACAGAACGATGCTCAGCTAGGGAGGATGGTGCTAAGTTAATGAAGGATAGCAAATATCTACAACACGGTCTGATGAGAAAAAGATTAGATTAATGATAGACTATAAAGTACGGTATGGAGTGACGGATGAGAAAGTACATCTTTTGCGCTAAGGATGATTCCCTCATAGTAGAATCCATCTAAGAATACCATGAACGGTGGGATAATTAGACAGGTCATGAACTTATCCGTGAGACTCAGGACATAACTAGCTAATGGAGGCGGAGAGACCTTTATGGGTATTGGGACAAGAGGTCACAGTAACTCTCGTGGGAGATGAACTGTCCGGCATGCCGGGTAGGGGTGCTCGCGGATTAGCTCTACCAGTCCGGTTGACCCTTTACTGAGGGCAATATATAGGGTATCTAGGCGTTTGTTCAAGTAACCCATGTAAAGGCGTGTGAGAACAGATTGTGGTTAAAGATGCGGACTGATTGGCCGTGTATGTGGCCGGGGAACCTCTGATGTCGTTGTGGGTAGAAATACATGTGCGGAATGAGTTGGGCGTTGAGGGCTGCACAGTGGGATGGCTATGTACGGTGTAAAGATTAAGTTTCCCCAGTGGAATGAATAGGGGGAGGGGGGGGGAGAAGAAGGGATGGGGGGGAGCCGGGGGAAGAAGGGGATCAGGGCCTCGCAAATGTGCACATATAGATGTTATGAATGAGTACCTGGGCAAAGTTTGTTCGGCGATAGTGGAGGATAAGAGTCAAGAGTGATGACTAGACTGCAGGGGGGTAATGACAACTGAGTCATTCTTTGGGGAAGTCATATCGCAGGAACAGGGCGAACCCGAAAGGAATCTTAAGACTCAGTCCTAGGGGGGTAAGTAGGCTTTGTTTTACAGACTAGCATAGTGAATTAAGGAATGAACCTACGTGATGGGGAATGAATGAAATCAAGACCTATGTTGCATAAAGAAGACTCCCGAGAGTAAGGGTCCCATATGTAAAGTAGTAGGGGTGGCCCCGGGTGGTCATTGGGTTTACGAAAAGTCTGTGCTTTCAAGGTCCAGTTATGTCCAGACGTTTCGCATGTCGATATGGAAGGAATGTATATGAGAAAGATACTTGCATTGAAGTGCTAGTAAAAGACAGATATGTTACTGTGCTATGGTGGGTAAATCGTTATTTGGGATGTGGTTGTAAGTAAGTGATGCAGGGGTATGATGGATGTTGTTCTGCTCATGGAAGCACTTTCCTAATTAAATTGGTGCCAGGTTACTAACTTGTCCTGAAGTCAAGAAGTTGGAAATGCCCTACTGAACGATTGACTTTCGCTACAATCAAAATGTTTGTTAGGAACGCTAAGGCCTTAGCTCGGTGCATGTCCTTGGTGTTTCTTGTGCATATAACCACAATAGCATGTGTAGCGGGCAAGTTTGTATAATGACCGTTTAGTTCTAGATTGTAGGTTGTAGGGTGCGCACAGTTAGGGGACGTGGTTAGCAGACTTACGGTACGCGGGGAGACGATGTAGCATCCGAGAACGGGAGGAAGCTTACATCTTGACATGGAACAGCCTCTGGCGTCGGTAATGTCGAATAACCGTTATTAGACGGTAATCTTAATGTAGGCTTTGGAGCTAGGTGGGGAAGGCAAGTTTTCCCATTGATGTTACAGAATCCCAGTCATTTATAAAACTTTTTGATTGGTACCTGATTGTGGCAAGAATCTTTTGTAATGATCAACTTATGGAGAAACTAAATCTTTCATCGCTGGTATCTCTATGGATTAGAGTGGTTTGATTGTTGGGAAATGCCTATGTATGTTAATCGGGGTAAGTATGTTGTCGCATGAAGGACATAAATAAAACGGAACGAGGTTCATTTTTCGGCTAAAAACGAGACCTAGAGATGAAGTAATATGACTCAATAGTATAGGAGGGTTGTTCGTAGCAGGTACGACCCTTTGGGGGATAAGGTCAACGAACGTCAACAAAGTAATCAGGGTCTAGGCATCTCTCTAACTGAGTCATTGACAGTGTGGAACCGCTAATAGAAGACCTCACTTTACTCCTTAATGTTAGGTTTAAGCATAATCTTCTGATGAGATAGAATAGGTCTGTATAACTAGAAAGGGGGAAGAAAAATAACAATACGTTAGTTGAAACCGATCTACACATCAGAGAACTAAATTGAGGTCATACTTGTGACAGCCTGGTGGAATAGGTAGGGTAAAAACAAAGTGGTAAATCCATTTGTTAATCGGGTCATACAACTCTCAATCAATACGGAGTGCGCAATCTTGAGTCATAAACCTAAGCTGGTTGTTTACCGAGTATTCTACTTTGAGCGTTGTGGGATAGGATTGAGGGGACACTGCGGCCCAGAATCTTCTATTGAACATACGCGGCGATTCTTGGGGTTCTTGTTCATTGCCAAATAGAAGTGGTGTTCCTCGAGATCAACATACGACATCTTTAGGTTGAACCTAGCATTAGAATAACTAGAAGTTGTGGGATATCGTGGACATCGTGGGGTCTTGCCGGTTGCAGTCAGCCGCACATTATATGAGAACACAGAAAACAGCCCGATAACAAAGAAAAAATCTCCCCCTTGATAGACAACCTCAACTTGCTGATTGGTGTTGAACTATACGCTTTCAATGTGTGAGATAATATAGGAGAATGGAGACTAGTTCTTTCTTGTTCCCGTTAACCTCCAACGACCAGTAAAAAATTTCTCATGATGTGTTAGGGAGGTGCTAGACTATCACGGAAACAACCATCTCTAACATGGTCAGGTTGGAAACAGAACTCCGGAGCAGGCAACGTGTTAAAACATCTTTTTTCATTAATTCCTGATCTTTTATTTAATACGACAATTGTGACAACTCCCCACTACCAAGTGTGAGAAGAGAATTAATGCACTTTTTTAACATTCCAGGGTGTCCAGAGAGAAGAGATTATAAAGAACTTTAATGTCATAAATTCCTTAAAAAATTCAGTTAGTCCTCCTACAATGAATGAAGAATGTCGAACTCTTTTCGGGCGAAGGACGACACTTGAAGGATAAAAAAAAGGGCTTAAATGACTATGAAACACTCTTAGGGGGGGTGAAGCGAGACAAACGGCGATACAAGTAAGTTTTGCCGCTGATATGTGTGGAGGAGAGATACTGGAGTATTTTATATCAAGCATGCTAAGGTACCAAATTAATACGTGTTAGGAAATATCTTTTTAAGGTGCCTTATTCTTGTGGGGGAAGTAAAAACTAATTATTGTCGCTGACAAGGCAGGGGGTCAATTGAAATACCTACCATTACTAGATGCAAACACCTAAAACGCTAGGATTGACCGGGGGGGAACCGGGGAGGGGGGGGAAACCGAGGGGATGGGTTGAGAATGAATCAGGGACAGTTAAGATTAGGAGTCAATATTTGATAACCAAATCTAGTAAATGGTCCAGGATACCAACGGGGTGTGAAATGTCCAACATGGAATTGTAGGAGGATTGTATGTAGAAGTTGTTCGTGTGGGGGGTCGAGGGGGGGCAACTGACAGATGCGTGAACCCTTGAAAACAAACTTTTTTAATAAGTGCAGGGTTTTGTCAATGGTAAGCTATAAGAATGAAAACTTTCGGGGTCAAAAATAGCAACGGTAAGTAGGGAGCGAAAGTCCAAAACAAAAAAAACTCTGAATACTGTTGGAGGAGGTAGTAATAGAGGGGGGTCTTGGAAGATATTGTTCAGGGGTGCTGGTCCTGGGGGGCGCTTATTTACGCTTTTCTAAGTGACCAGGACGGGGATGGACCAAGGAAAGCGCAATCAAGTTATTGTGGAAGACAAGTCAGCGGTTAGCGATGAGGATTTAGAGGGGAATCAAATAGATTGTGTGATCCTTGATTGCCTCCAGAAAACAACTTCAAATGAGGGTCCACAGGCTCCTCCTCATTTATGCAGGAATGAGAAGTGATGGATGAGTCATCAAGGTAGAAGTCAAATAACGGGGGAGGGGGACAGGGAGTTCCAAAAATACTTTGTGTAACACCTGTTCTAATGTCCATGAAAAGTTGAATGGAGTGCAATTATGTTTGGAGAGGGGTACTAAATAATAAGGCTACACAGTGTTTTGAAATGACCATACGCGTAGTTATGGGAGGGCTGAACCTGCGGAATATTACTACGGATAGACTGTTGAGTTAAAGATAGATTTGGACCTCTAGAGGCCATTTGCACATAAAAAGGGAAATATGCGGTATCCACCTAAATTGGGTTGAGAGGAACAGGATGTGTATGCAATTCAAGGGTTTACAAAGAATAAGTCTGTTGAGGAATAGGGGGTAAGAGTGTTTTCCTTGATTGTGACTTTGTTCAAGCTAAAATAGTCCAGATGCACATGGGGTGCTAGACGAGAGACGTAGTCCTTCTTTTTCCGTGCCAACGAGTAATTGAGGTGAGCACTCCATTTAGAGATACATTGATCTAATGAAGGCGCCCGTTATCATAAAGGTCCTATCTTTATCTTTAAGTTTAAGTTTAGGTAATGCTCATATGGAAGTAACAGGGGGGGGTATGTTTGGTATCAGAGAAAATAAAACAAGGTATACTGGGGAGGTGGTGAGTATCTGCGAAGTTGAGTCCATCCTATGTCGATTTCCGCTTTCCAGAGTAAACAGGTCCAGACAGGGAGTCTGATTTAGAGAGACGGGGGGTGGGTACTGTCTGGAAACTCATGTTGTTAAACTGACGTTAATTTGACTTAGGGAGGTTGAGTTTGTTAGAGTTTGTGAAGGATAACTGGTAAGCCAGAAACCATAGAGGTGAACACCTGTTTGTAGCTAATATTTTTTGTAGGAGCCATGAGTGGGAGAGGGAAGGGTAGAGAATGAAGGAGGCCGGCATGGGTGGGGGCACTAATAGATACTACGCACTAGCGGGGAAGGCTCAGGCGCCATTCTGAAGGGAGATATACTGGCAGGGGCCTCGACTGGAGAAACAAACGTATCGGCTAGTACTGGGGGGAAGACCAAATCTACTGTATACTAAGGAACAATGAATGAGGGGAAGATTAGCGTAAATGGGCCTGAGAATGGTAATGTGCAAAAAGTCGTAGGCATTTGCTATCTCTACAGTTTATAAATGCGGTGGGATTTTATGGAAAACAAACTATGACGCAACAGATTTAGATTATACCTGTCGGACAAACTAGGGTTAAACTGGGGTGATCGCGACGGTAGTATTGAAAGGACACTAGAGTAGCCAGTGGCATAGTAATATTGGAGGATTAAAGGCGAAAAGCTGGATAGACGTGGGTGCTGCTACTGAAAGTGAGAGAGGAAGAGGGAGGGGAAGATAAGAAAAGGAAAAAAGCAAGGTGGGGGAGTTACAAAAATAGATCTTGATGACCCGCTACAACGTGGGCCCCCGAGAAGGACACATGATAGAGTACATCTACGGACTAGATGCATGTTCAACATACTAATTGGGCCACCGTACGAACTAATTTGAGATAACATTTTAAGGGGGAAAGGAGACGGGGAAAAAGGAAGGCGTGTTGTAGTGTGTGCAGATTATGCCCTATTATCCGTTAAACAAGCGACCGGTGGAGGGAGTGGGAGAGAAGGGAGTGGGAAGGGTGGGCCGGGAGGGGAAAGGAGGGAGAGGAGGAAAAAAGAGGAAGGGGGGAAGAAGGCCTTGTAAGCCGTGCATCTTAATGGACGGAAATCGATTGCAACGTATCAGCCCAAATTGGCTGAAACCGGCAGAGGTGGCCAGTAAGAACGGCGGCACACGATTCTGGTTTGATTACAAGACACTGCCTGAATGGTTCTTACAATACTTTGGACAAGTTGGGAAAGTACTATTACCTAAAATACTCCCATAAATCTTATAACCTGATGCCCTACATTTTTTATAATGGTGAAAAATGGGTGATGGAGCTCTAGGTTTTTAAGATTTTAAGGTTTTAGACCTCTATTAAAACTGTGAGTGATTACCCTCTCCCAAATTTTGCCTTATGTACTGATAATTTCCTATTCTAGCCTTTTTGTAAACCTTAGCCAATTCCCTAATATTATATTTGTCCACCTACTGAGCCTTAGTCATAAGTATGGATATATATATATATATATATTCCCTTAAACATAGCATTCATACCACTCGTTCTTTACGAAATCAGATACGTTAAATAAGAGTTTTCTCCTTTCTTTTCTAAAATAAGAGACCAAATGTGGAGCATACCTAGAGATCTGAGTGAACTTTAGTTCGTATTCTTGAACAGTCATTGACTTCTACTTCAAGTTTATAATCTATTTTGCTTTATCTTCTTGCAACTCCCTTGGGAATAACTTGTATAGAAAAGCTCTAGTAAAGCGATTCCAAGTTAGAAGAGATACATCCGCAAATCTATTTTCTTTCCACTGAGTGCATCAAATATTGCAGCCCGGGTAGTCCTTAGGTGATGATTCGGCATCTCACACTCCACCCTCTATGTTCCATTACTTAGCATTACTATAGACTTTATATACCCTCATCAATAAAGTTGTAAGGGTTATCACAAACATTTTACCTTAAAAACTCTAACGGATTCATCTAAAAAAATCCTAGAACACTAGCTGCAGCAGATACACTATTTTTGGTAATAGGAACTAGGCTTGCTGATTGTTTTGATTGACCAAACTTTGAGCTATGAGCTTTATCGCATCCTAAATTCTGCATATGTAACCTCAAGGTTCTGGAGTAGATTGCATGCATTATCATTTCGTATGTTGGCACTACGAGAAAGCATGATCTGAAACACATAATAACAGGTAAATAAGGAGAAGTTGGTTCATAACCACGCACGATAAAAATAACAAACAAAGTGAAGTTTTCTTATAAAACATTGTTCCCTACCTCTCATAGATGGTGTGCACTTCACATCCATGAACGAAACACTATTTAGTGTGGATTTCAGACACCCTAGGGATCTTCAACCTAATACTATGATATAAAGTTTGAACACCTTGAGGATACCCCCTTGACATAACATGTGACTTAGAAACACGAGCAACCCGAGCTAATAGTTTCTAGCATATCATAAAGAAAATACAGAGGTTACTGAATAAAAAATGTACTATGCAGATGCTAAAATAGTACATAACTTCAAGTGGGGAATACCCAACTAGTCTGGATGTATGGAACATGCTAAGATTAATAATAACTAAAAGTTAACAAGTCAAATTGATTCTACTACTATGTCTGAAAAGTCTCTAACTGAATTGGGTTTATGGGACATGCCCCCACCTAACTCTAACAAAATAGAAAATTGAATATTAGACTTAAGACAAAAACATATATATTGTCCACGAACTATGAGCACTCACCACGGAAGTTGCTGAATACAAATAGAAAATTGATATAAGCATGATCTCACTACTGAGTACTTCAACCTATATCATCAAAATATGTATCACAATATATGCGTCGATAGTTGGAATATACTAAGCATGCGGGATATAGATATACTAATCTAAACAATGCATAACTAAGCAATGACATAATCTGAGAACAGAAATACATACTGAAATATAATTAAGAACTAAACTAAATGTAATGAGAAAATATTAATCATGAGCATAACATGCTTAAACTTAATGTTGAAGTATGTACGATAAACCTAATCCAATGTATTAGTGCCAGACTTTGGGAACTATTGTTAACCAACATAACCTATGTGAGCTAAACATGGAGTCCGATGTATATGCCCAATCTAGAGGACCCAATATAACTTTCCAAGGGTGTAAAGGCATGACTGGCGTGATCACTTAATTTAATTCCCAACTGAGGGGACTTATAATCCTATTAGGCACGTAGTTTTGGGATTGCAATGGTGTGTTAATCCCTAGTCTCACCTTGTGTTAAGTCTACTCCCAACTATATTTGGATACGACTCAAATGTAATTGAAATAATGAATTGCTCAAATACATACATACAAATCTAAGAATTTAACATTTATAGACTTGTAATCCAACATTTAATATTTTGAACATTATTATCAAACTAACAGAACTATAAAGTGTACTTCATAAACTAGGATAATCAACCAAAACTAAACTTCTGAGTTTCATGCAAAGAACTACGCAATGTTTCCACGAAAACATGATAAAATATAAGGTTTTTCAAAGCTTAAAACAAAAGAAGACATGGCTAATCAAGAATATGACTGAATTCTAGGGACCTAGTTTTTGAATGGAATCCACTAGTAAAATCCCACATACATGGTGAAAAAATACAAGGAGAAATTCATTGATTTCGTGGCTGAAACTTGAAGAAAACCTATAACTGTTCTTGAGAGGGCCGTTGAATTTTATCTCGATCACGACCCAGGGGTACCCCCTAGATGTAAAAAGGCGTACAAGACCCCAGAGTCTTCAAACAAGCCACTTATCATGTCATAGCATAAAGTACTTTAAATAAGCGGAAATTTAATACTTCTCAATATAATCAAAGTTTTTTAGAAAACGTGCATAAGCCTAACATATTTTTCTCAAACCATCTGAACATAAAAGAACATAAATCTTGAGACCTAACCCCTACAATTGACCAATACGTAAAGGAAAATCATAACATAAAGTGGTGATCACATTCTCGAACACAATGATGAATCACCAAAACTTCACTTCCTTTATCACATTGAAGCTAGCCACTAGTGTGAGAGTCTATGTTGCCTGACTTTACATTTGATTAGAATATTTGTAGGAGTATGAGTTAAAAAAATCAATTACTAAATATGATGTCTAGCATAAGCAATACTACATAAGCATTAATCAACATAAGACACTAGTCATAATTATAATAATGACATAAAATGTATCATAATGAAAACGGGAATAATCCCTTGAGTAACCTCACATAAAGTTAGCAAAGACTTAAGTCATCCAGCTTTACTCAACCTTACATCATGGAAGGAATATCTAAAAACACTCCAAGAAAATCAAATTCTTACCATGATCACATTAGTCATACTTACTTTTAAATACACGAGGATTCACCTCAAGGCCTAGCTTATAAAGGCTAATGGGTATTTGCCTCTTGCCTTACTTATTTTTGATTGCGAGTAGTCGACTCCACAACCTCATCATATGAAAAAGGTACTCACATTTACATCATTTTATAAGATACATGGGTACTCAACTCCATGTCCATTAATCATAGTATAAACGTAGAGACTCACCACTTGGTCAATTCAATGGAGTATGTGAATCACCACATATCCTTGCATTTGGATGTCAAGGGTAATCGCCTCTAGGGTCATTATTCAGTACGCATTTTAGTCTATATTCGATTCAGTTAAGAGATCCTTTCAACCTAAAATCATTCATGTGAGTAAATTAATTCTAGGAAGTATCTCATCCATACTACAACATCAACAATCAACGATTCATCAATCCTACAAGAATATATCTAACACAGAGAGTTTCCCTCACATGGAATTAAATCCAATATATAAATTCAACCCTAAAATTATATGATAAGCATGTGTACATGTAAATTCATCCTAAATACATGAAATAATATTAATTCAATAAAAACAATTATAATCCACTCAATTGGATGAACATTCATCATAACCCACAATATTGGAAGAAACCCTAACTAGATTTAGACAAATTCCTCTTCAAATCATGGAATTCTAGGGAACTCCATGGTAGGAAGGATCAATGGATTAAAAGACATCATACCTTAGTCACAATTCCCACAAAAGCTTTAAAATTTGGAGACTTGATATTTACGTAGCATCATTGTCCTTCTTCTTCTACAAAGAGAGAATATTTAAAAGGTGTTTTGGGTTTTCTTTAGGGAATTGAAATAATGACCTAATTGAGTGATATTAGGGGTCTAATATCCTTATGTAGGTGTTCTATGTTTAGAAAAAATGACATCACATTGATTTAATTAAAACCATAAAACACCTAAATACCGCTAAATTATTCGTCGAATCAAGAATGATCTAACCCCGGACGATGGCACCGTCCACAGAGCTACGTCCTCTTTTGTTCAGTCGTGGTCCATGATTGATACTTTTGACCAAACGACGGGAGGAAGGCCCACTGGGGCATCGATGGACCTACCATCCGTTGGTCCCGTCGTCACCTTAACCTGGGAGTTTTTTTAAGGTGCCCAACAACAGACCCATCTACGGTATCTGCTCCCAAACATGATCCATAGTTGGCCTCCATTGGTCAGCACTAACAGTTTCCCAAAAAAATTATTTTCCTTGTTTCGAACTCGAGGTGTTACACTCTCCTTTTTGCTCTAATTTTCATGAATTTTGGAGAATGAATGTTTTTTGGGGTAAGTTATGACTAGAATAATAGTCTTAAGATGAGTAAACCACATATTGTATGTATTAAATGATATAGTTTAACTGTCCAAGGAATAGATGGAAAGACAAAAACGACCCTGATTTAAAACTTATGAAGCCCTCTTACGGCGTAGCTGATGGACCGTAAAAGGGGCCACGAACTTTAAAGTGGGTCATTGTTCTTGGCCTATGTATATTGATCCTGGAACTCAAAATATGGTCCACATCAAGTACCGTGTGCAAGAACACAGACCATGAAGGTCAATTTGTTTCTTCATATGGGTTGTGGTATACAAGCTCGGGATATCATAACCATCCATGGTCTTTCATTGAGACCACAGCCCCTGGAGGGTTCAAAGATTTTATTTCTTAGCCTTGGTGGTTTTTCCCTTCCTCTACAAGCCCTTCCATTGCTCGTGTGATGATCCATGGCTCGTTACGGATTCTGTGGTTCTCCATAATTTTCTAGTTTACCCCTTTTTCTACCGAAGTGTCAAAGGTAGGTTCTAGGGTTGTACAGTGTTCTAGTACTTAGTGCTAGCGATTCTAGATCCTTCCCTCCATATTCATCTTGTTTCAACTTCAAACGAGGACGAATATTTTCATGGGGGGATATGTAACACCTCGGATTTAATTATGAAGAAATACAAGTTTTTTTTCAGAAAAAATGATGCTAGTACCAATGAAACGACCATCGGACTGTTGTTTGAATCAGAGACCATAGGTGGGGTTTCAACATTAACGAAAAAATTTATCTGGTCTGATACCACCCACGGTCGACAAGTATAGTCGGCGGTTGTACCCACAAACGGTAAGTGAGGGTCAATAGGTAATTGGAGGAAATGACTATTAGATCAACTTCAAATGGTCATATATTTTAGCAATAATCAAGTAGGTGGTTCTTGACGTATCAAATTAAAGATAATTGAATCCTCTGTCAATATCCATCATGTCAGCAAAAATCAAAGCATGGAGTAAAAATTTATGCTCGTGTTAGTGAATCCTTTTGGAAAAGAACGATGAAAGGGGACCTAATAAAAACAATTGTAATTTCAAAACGAGTAGAGCGCAGTCTTGTAGTAGATGACATTCGTGAGTTTTAAGTAAGGTTTGTTTTTGTTCTTTTCCCTATGAATTAGGAACTTAAACTACGTCGTTTCATTCTTAAAGAACGTCACTTTACTCATTATAAACCTAATAATATAGTCAGACATATCTGGAAACTTAGTCCAAAAATCACCATATTACAACGAAACGAGACAGAAAAAGAGAAAGAAAGAGACACCGGTTTATTTCTAAAGAAAGCAGTTCGTTTTAAGGTTTCATTAATCAAAATACAAAAGGGTTTCTCCCTTAGATTGAACATTGGTGTGTGGAATCTCACTAGTGGTTCCTTCATCCAATAGGTCCCTAATATTCAGTCAGTTCCTTGATTTTACATAGCCTCTTTACACCTAGGGTTTTTAATATCATGGGAATTTCTTATGTTTTTAGCTTCTATATAATCCATAGTCTAAATATCTTTTTTTTTCTCGGGAACGTTCCTCAATTCATTGTATAAAACTCAGAACCATTATTTGTGTAGAATATCTTTGTTCATTAATTATACTTGATAGGTCAGCTCAGCAGATAATCATGCTTCAGACTTCGAATGTCCCAATATAAGTATATAAACATTGCATTTATAGTAGCGTGTTTGAATTTGTAGTTATTTGGTATTTCAGTTACATTTCAGTTATATAAATATTCAGTTGGAAGTACACTTAGTACCTCGTTGGACTAGGGTTATATGTACCTTTATAGTCCTAGAACTACGTGCCCTGTAGGATTATAAGTCCCTCTTTTGGCATCAGATTTAGAGGTCACGCAAAAGTCATGCCTTTATACGCCTGGAAAGGTATATAGGGTCCTCTTTATGGGGAGTATACATTAGACTCGATGTTTAACTCATGTAGTTTATGATGGATAGTAGTACCTCCCACAGGCAGACTCTGAGTGTATTGACAGGGTTTTCAACATTTATAACACGATACAGTTCAACATTTCATCTTCATGATTACTACTTTGTGATTGTATTTAGTTGAACTTATTTAGTATTTTTCAGTATTTATATCTGTCCTTAAATTATATCATTCTCATTTATGCATTGTTCAGCTTATATATTTTGTTCAACTTAGATATCTCTATCTTGCATGCTTAGTACATTCTAAGTACTGGAGAATACTCTACGCTAACCCCTTTTTTAATAAAGGTTCAAATACTCAGCATCTAGGTCATACTTAGATCGTTTCTCAGTCAACATTCACCAGCTTCATGGGGAGTCCTTAGATTCCGAGGATAATATACATGTTTTCAATTTAGTCTTTTCTTTCTGCTTCGTTTGAGTTAGATGGGGCATATATCACAACAACTCAATTTGAGGTTTTTTAGTTCTAGTAGTAGATTCAGCTTGAGTTGTTAAATGATTTTTTCAGTTATCACAAACTCTAAGTATGTTTCACATATTCAGACTAGTTCAGTTCTTCCCCATTTTTAGATATCAATTCTTTTAGCTTCCACATAGTACATGTTTTATTTAGTAACTTTCGTAGCATGCTTATAATATGTCATACTCAGGCTTAACTTGAGATCACTAGTGATCTTATGTCTCCTATTACATCATTGGGTAGCCTCGGGTGTGACATAAATGATAATGAAGGTCAGAGCATGTGGCACATTTTATTGTTATAGATTTTTAATTAGTCATGTTAAAAAGCATTGGTGTGTTCTCTAACTTTTTCTGTATTCTTATGCTGTCATAAAGTCAAAGCTTATGTGTATAGGAGCAATCTAAACGCAGACTACATAAAATGACGATGAAGCTTGATATATATGTTATGGATGTTATGTGAATGAACTTTGTATAAAGTGATGGGGCATATCTCTAATGTCTCCACTTGTCATTCTGATTAGGTATTTATAGTAGACAAACAATGTTGTATTATTCTCAATGCATTTGTTATATTTTAGTATAAGATTGATATTAACTGTTAATAAATGTTGATTTGTTTTTTTATATTTTAAAAGATATTCTATTATAAATTTTTATCTTCCTTTTAGGTTTTTTATGGTATTAATGTGTATGATGACATAATAGATAACATTTCTAACAGAATACCATTTTTTTATAAGTTGATCACCTCAGGTTGTGATTCTCTATTTTTTCTGGAGGGTTTGTCATGACCCCGACCATGTTGATTAATCCAAAAGTAACAGTTGTTAGGAGGGATTTGTTACATCATATAAAAACTTCAACAAAAATAATGGAGAAGGAGTAGCCTATACAATCTACTTCTCTATCAAAAAATCAAATCAATTCTTAGCTTACAAAATTAATACATACATTTTCACATTTTTTTCCTGAAAGAAGGTACTTGCCACTTACCTAGTTAAATTGGTTCTTGATATTTGATAATAATTTTGTGAAGTGCTATATTGAATTTAAAAAGAAATATATAAGCTCATATCGATTAATAGTGAGCATATTCGCTTGTGATGAAATATTATTGACCAGTTAATTTGATATACTTATTTGACTCTCGATAAACTTTTCTAGCATGTGTATGCGGGTTGTTATGTACCCCATATCAATGAAAAGAAACACTTTAAAAATGTGACCCCAATTATAAAGTATAAATGAAAAAGAAAAATTCAAATTTATATGAATATCTAAGTGATTCTTAGTCCTAGCTATTTACTCGTATATTTATTTCATCTCTTGTGTAATCGTCGTATCAATTAGATCCCAAAGAAATTCTCTGAAACTAAAACTGCAATCCACTATTTTTTTTCCTATGTATATTGCTCTATTTTGTTGAAATTGTTGAAATTATGATTTCATAAAATTAATATTTAAAAATTATTCATATGCAACGATCGGGTAACTATATTGAATTTTTTAAGTTTTTTTTATGAAGGATTGTTTGATTTAATAAAGGAAATAATAGGTTGTACTTTTAATTAGGTAATCACTTTATAATCACATACTTACGTGATTAGCTGATACTGAAAAAGCACAAGTCATCATTGCAATTTTTTTGTCGTAACCTTTCATATTTGTCATTAAATACCTTGACGATAGATTACTTTTATGGAAACCTATTATATTTCTAGAAATATTTTGGTGTTTGATGGGCAAAAAAGTTCTATCTTTATTTAATAGAAAGTACTGATAACTAAAATATTACTAATTAAAGATTGAGGAAACAACAAATACTTTCCTAGTAAAAAGAATAAATAAATCGACTAAATGTATTTCAATTTGTATCCTCGTATCTTCATATGAAGGAGATATTATCAACTCACATATTTTTAAATTTAATCTTTCGATCTAACAAATAAAGAGATTCATTCTTTCTTACTATTTAGAATAGTTGGGCTTTAGATCAAAAATTTCTCACTTCACCCGTTTGGAGTTTCACTTGAAATAAAAAAAATTTATCCGTTGGTAGGCTTTCGTCTTAATCGAATAACTCACCTTTAAAATGCCAATAAAAGGGAAAGTTTCTACATGAATAACTTACCTATGAAATTCCAACAAAAGGGAGAAGTGAAGATTTAAAACTTCCAAAAAGCAATGAAAACGATTGACCAATGTTCAAATATAATATTTGAACGAAGAAACTGAAATATTTCATGCTAAACTTGAATAGTAAGAAAGGTGAACTCATATTTGGAATAGCCTATTGAATTCCAAAAAGGGAAAAAAAAGTTTTAGCATTTTACTATGAAGATCACTTGTTAATGATTACGGCCACGTTATCTAAATTGGCATGTAAAAATGTGACTGTTATGACTTGCTGGGAAACAAGTATTTTTTAAGAAAGAAATCTTCAAGTAACATTTGATTTTTAGAGAAAAAGGACAGACTGCATCGAAAAACACTCCCCAAAATTTTTATACTTAAAATATGTGTCCGCATATGTACACATTTAACTTTATTTTACTAAAACAGTTGTTTTCAATAAAGTTTTCTCTAATTATCCCCCAAATATTTTACATTTTTTCTTCTAAACAACTGACGCTTGCTTAGGTATTTAGCAACTTGACAAATAAGCGATTAGTTGGCAGTTAAAATCACGTTATAGAATAAGTGAGATTGTATTACAAAACAAGTGAGAACAATATTGATCCTCTTAACATTTAATTTAGGAATAATTATTCTTGTTAAATACTTTGAAATTTGACTATATGCCAAAAATCTTACATCACCAAACTTTAAACTATATGTCCAAAATTTTGTTAATTAGATGCCTTTTACATAAAATTTTTTTGTACCAAAACTGGAGGGCACAATCAACTATATATAAAATTATTTTCCCTCTTTTCTATTCAAAGATTTTGAATTTAGTTTGGTGTAAATATTGAAGACAGTTAATGTTATTATAAAATAGTTCACAACGTGAACATTGATGTTTATTTATGGAAGAGGTTCAAAATTATCCTTAAGCTATAGAATTGAATAAAATTGTTCATTAATTATAGTTTAATCCATAGTTATCCTTATTTTTAATAAGTTAGTCAAAAAATATTATGTTGCAAGTAGTTTTCCTAAAAAATATTCCTATTATTACTCGTTTGTGTCCAAATATTAACTTTTCTTCATTAATAGTAGATATTTGTCTTTATCTTGTCTATACATTCGTTGTTATATATTAAATATATATATATATATATAATATATTATATATTATATATATCATATATATATATATTTGCTTGGTGTGTGGGTGTATAGGTTAGTATAAACCATTTGTTGTAATCATGTTACATGAAAAAGTTAATCTTAATTAATCAAGTTCTTGTATTGCTTCATTTTTATCATCATTAAATTTTCATGGCTAACAAGGACATCAAACCAATCGAAAAACTCACAATCTTTTGTATCGGTAAGCTTGCCAAAAACCTTTGTTATGCTATAGAATTGGTTAAGTTAAGCTTAAGTTTTGAGTTTTGGGTCAACTTCAAACGACCATAACATTCATAATAGGATAAGTTAGGTGTTCCATAAGATAATAAAAAAAAAGGTCTTGGAATCCTTTTTCCAAAGACATCGAGTTTTCTACGTTTTGATTTAGATGAGGGAGATATGCTTGTTTGAAGTCAACACGTCCAGTTGAGGAAAGTTGCCCGAATTAATAAGGGATATTTTGGTCTTTCCCTTTCCCCACCATCCTTAAACATTTTTATTGATATTTTAGGAGTCTAAAATGATTTGTGTCAGCTTTTTTACAGTCCTAAATACGCTTAGGTTTTTGAGAAGAGGTCAAGAGGAGAAAAAAAGGAAAGGTTTGAGGCGTTCATCATGGTTTTGAGATTTGTCGAGGAATTTCGTCAAGGGTTGATCCCTATGAGGTATATGGGATTTAATAGTGTTGGATTCGTTTATGCACACGGTAATCATGTGAATTCAATCCATATTTTCACTGTTGAGGTTGAATGATACTCCCTCAATTTCAAAAAGGAAGACCTAGTTTGACTTTGAATGTAGTTTGAGAAAAGAAATAAGACTTTTTAATCTTGTTGTTCTCGATAAAAGTTATGTCAAATGTACCAAAATGTCCTTTAACCTTGTGGTCATAAACATTCCATGTGGAAAGTTAAAGTTAAAGTGTTACCAAAAAAGGAAAGGAGTTATTCACACTGAACAGACTAAAAAGGAAATAGGGTCATTCTTTTTTAAATATAGGGAGTATAAGTTTATTTATGAGAATTCTTGACGGCTTCGTTATCATACTTTATTTTCGGTTGTTGTGAGGAGTTCTGTTGGAGAGGATCTCTGTTAGTGAGTAATTTTTTCAAAGGGTTTAAGTATATTTCATGTAAACTAAGTAGGGTATCGAATTATGAGAGTTGGGAAGAACCACGCATTCTAGGTGTGAATATGGTATAAATCAAAGAAGAAATTTTGTCACATTTTCTGTTATGGGGGTAAAGTATATTTTCATGTAACTAAGTCAGGTAATCGAATTTATGAGAGTTTGGAAGAAACCACTCAATTCTAGGTGAATTATGGCCTAAAATCAAAGAAGAAATTTTGTCACATTTTCTGTTATGGGGGCTGGCGTACCGCGCTAGCAGTGCATTAGGAAAAGTGCTTTGTTAGTTTAGGGGTTGGCGGCCCACGCCACTCACTGTGCTAAGATCACCTACCCCAGTCATTTATCCATCATTTGGCCCGTCTATATTCTTTTAAAGGATACCTCAACTCTTTTCTCATTCTAACTACTCTAAACTACTTTTAAACATGGAGAGATCATTCATAACATAAATTATAATCCTTCAATTCATATTTTAAATTCAAGATAGAATTCAGAGTAAAAGCTTGAAAGTTCTTCCGAGTCATTTTGAGGAGCCTTTTACAATCTTTTAATACTTTTTATAAGACTTGATGTAAAATCTTGCAATTTGAAATAACAAGAAAGAAGTTAGAAATTGATAATAATTACTTTTTTAAATACTATAAAAATCTGTAAATTTGTTAACTCTGTAAAATTTGAGTTTTGGTCAACTTCAAATGGTCATGACTTTCTAGCTCATGATGAGTTAGGTGAATTTGTAGAGATGGTTGGAAAGATCCTGGAATAAACTTTTCAATTCCGCCAAGTTTGTACTATTGTGAGTTCATATGATTTATATATGGCCACTTGAAGTTGGAATGTTCAAATAAGGAAATGTCTAATCCTGATTTTTGAAGAGCATTATGGTCTTTTCCATACCTATTTGATTTTTTTTAATGAGTTAATGAAGGGTAAAAACTAAATTGGTTCAGTTTTAACAATTGTAAGCTTATTCTAGGGTTCTAGAGAGAAGAGCGCAAGATAAAGGGAAGAGAAAAGCAAGATTCTTCGTTTCATTAGGAATTAATTACAGATTTCTTCAAGCATTCAGTCCTACAAAGTATGTGAGTCTCTTATTAGTCCACAAAATTGACTTATGTAGGGCTTTATTTTCATATAAATAGTGTCCTCACATGCTTATTTAGCTTTAATATCTGATGAACACTCTTAAGTTTCATGTATTTGAAGTTTGAGTGCAACATGGACACTTACGTGCACAAGGGAACAAAAAAGTTGAAAAGAACAAAAAAACTGAATCATGAGCATCACCAAGCACACATGGTGAGTCGCCGAAGATATATACTCCACCCTTTATTCCATTACACGATGTTCTGAAGGAAAAGGATCAACAAGCCGATGAAAGAAGAAGTCGACGTGTCAGCGAACATTTCCGCAAAGGAGTGCTATACTGCCTAATGGTCCAAAACATGAAGATGTTTAAGGCAAGCAAAAAACAACGATGAAATAGAATAAAGGAGAGTCCCTGAGTCATTTGTCGACCTCGACTAATCTCGTCGAATGTATGCCGCATAACATAATCTGAAAGCTATAGATACTATCCTTAGTTATTACTTTTAGAGATCTAACCATTACTATTATTTTTCAATTTAGATACTATTTCTCTTGTAGTTTCTCTCATGTTTGGAGAGGGATTTTTGGGTGACATAGAGAAACAAGGATCTTATCTTCCCCAAGTTGGAAGTGGATTTTCTTCATTCTTCTTCCTTTGGTTAAATAAAGGTGAAATTTCATATACCCATTTAACTTTTAGGTCTAGTTTGTTATTTCTTGATGTGTGGCAAAAAACCCCATTCTTAGGGTGTGATTTACCAAAATATATGTTTATATTTTGGGTCTTGCTTGTTGATAGGTTTGATGTATTTTACTGGTGATTTTACTTAGTGGTTGTGGTTTAATTTTATGGGTTTACAGTTGGATATACAAATCCACCCATGTCTTTTCAGCTTGCCCGAGAGGGAGGTAACAAAACCAAGACTACTAGACTGATGGCCTAATGAATGGGTCAACATGAGGACCAGTATGTGATGGTGAGCCCTAGTCCCGTATACTAACACTTAGCTCAAGAGAGTGAGTGAGGTAAGTCATAGGCTGGCCTTTATGCGGTAAATGGGTGTCCAAGAGGAACCCATTTGAAACAGGATAAGCTGCTTGAAAGAGAACTTATTTGCATCTAAAGCTAAGGGTTGTCACGATTATCTTGCATATTTTCTATCGAAGACATTTACCCAACGACTTAAATAAACTTTTATTGCGGTCCACCCCAAAAAACTTCTCCCCTTACTTGATTTTCCTTAATTTTCACCATTTCTAATCTAGCTATGACAAAAAACCCCTTCGATATTTGACATTTTGGTGTCACCGACTTCATTTATAAATGTTTTTAATCATCAATCTTTTTATCTACGACTGATTAGAATTAGATTCTAATTAACTACATATTATCAAAGCTGCGCTCTTGGGACACGACCCGAACCCCTGGTTGGGTTACTTTACTATCTACAATCATAGACACACAAATCGCAGGTTAGTGTAGTTTGTCGCGACAAACAATCAAAATGGTGCCGCTATCGGAGAGTGGTGTTACTTGAGAATTTATATTTTAATGGAGTTCTTAATAGTAGTTGTAAGTTACCTACTTAATATTAAGCTTTGTTCAAGTGTTAGTGGTGAAAGCCAAGAATAATGAGTGCAATTACCAATGATGGTGACAAAGCAAACCATCCAATAAGATGTGAACATCAACGAGAACATATTGAGAATGTTAAAAATGTTATTATCCTGCTCATATGGGTTGAATTGGAGCGATTTGCATACAATGGTCTGCATGAGATTTAACGTTTTGAGATTGCTAACTCAACCCTCCAGCTCATACACTCAAGAGGGTTATATGGGGTCCTAGAGAACGATGGTACACATGAACATATACAAATATTTGTGGAAATATGCACACCTTTTGTGTTTAAGAAATTATGACAAGAATCCAGTAGGCTTCGCTTGTTCCCACAATCAATAACCGGGAAAGCGACTAAATGGTTGATTGAGCTTCCTAAGAGATCTATCAATTCATGGAAGAGTCGGTCACTGCCTTTCAAAAAAGTTTCTTTCTCACGTCAAAAATTATGAAGGTGAGGGATAACATTCAAAACATTAAAAAAGGAAGGTGGTATTCACGAGATATAGACAAGATTCAGGAATTTTCTACGAAAATGTCAAACTAGTTCCTCCTAGATGGTCTGACTAAAGTGAACCATGCTTGGTACACCATAGATGAGAAACTCTCCCATTGTGCTTTAGATTGACACAGGAACAAATTGATAAAGAAAAGGTGAGGCAAGAAAACATCAAAAAAAGGTTATCTCATATGGAAATGCTTCAAGAAAACATGAGAGGGAAACGTGTGGAGTTTCGGATGAATTTTGCATCTTGGGGCATGCAGGGTTCTATAAAAGGTTCATTAAAGATTTCTCAAAGATTGCACATCCACTATACAAACTCTTAGATAAGGAGGTGAAGTTCTGCTTTGATGATTCTTGCATGGTTGTTTTTATGAATTTGAAGGAGAAGTTAGTTTCAACCCCAATAATCGTCAGTCCAAATTGGTAAAAATCATTTGCAACTATGTGTGATGCAAGTAGTATGACACAGGGTCTTCTATTGTGGAAAAAAAGCAACAAAATGTTTCACCTAAATTATTATGCAAGCAACACTATAAAATGTGCTTAGCAAAATTACACAGTCAATAAACTCAAATTACTTGTTGTGGTCTATCCATTTAATAAATTTCACGAACACTTTCTAGGAAACAAACTAATCGTACATATAGATCATGGTGCACTCCGCTACCTAATGACAAAGAAGGATTCAAAGCCAAGACTTATAAGATGGGTGATGCTCTTGCAAGAATTCAATATTGAGGTGGAAGATCGAAATGGTTGTAAACAATTGTTGACATTGTGAAGGTTGAAAACTACCAATGTCGATTGATTAGGGGCACGAAATAGATGTATCTTTCCCGTAGAAACATGATTACCAGGATCTAAGCACATATCACCGGGAATACAAACTTTGCAAACTATATTGTGTGTGGGCTGATACTAGAAGAGTCGAGTTATTACCAATTAAAGAAGTTCATGTTAGATGTTAAAATTTACTTTTGGGGTGAGCCATACTTGTTTAGTGAGTGGGATGACCATGTCATAAGAACGTGTGTTCCAGAAGAAGAAGCAGTACGGATTCGCAATGCCGGTCATACATCTCCAGTAGGGGAAGCGGCATTTACACCACTGCTAAGGTCCTCCAAAGTATTTTATATTTGCAGTCTCTCTACAAATAGGAAACAATTTGCAAAAAAAAATCCTCTCAATGTCAGCAGCAAAGTGGAGTTTCGAGAAGGAACGAACTACATGTCACTCTAATATTGGTCGTTGAACTATTCGATGTATGAGGAGTCAAATTTATGGTCCTGATTATAAGATTATTTGGTAATAAATACATCCTGGTAGCTATATAATATGTCTCTAAATGGGTGAAAGCTATCACACTCCCAAATTATGAATTGAGAGGCGTTGTCCAATTCCTGAAACGCTACATCTTTGAATAATTTGGGACTCCAAGTGCAAATATAAGTGATGGGGGATCACATTTTTTCAATAAGTGATTGTCTATCACATTGAGTAGATATGGGGTGAATCACAAAGTAGCAACCTCATGCCATCCCCAAACAAGAGGTCAAGTAGGGGTCTAAAATCAAGAGATCAAAAACATTCTGACAAAAACTGCAAACAATAAAAGAACAGACTTGTCTAGAAAGCTCGATAATGCATTGTGGGCATATTGGACTGCCTATAAAACACCTAGTGGAATGTCCCCATATCAGCTAGTATTTGGTAAATCATGTCATCTACCTGTGGAGTTAGAGCACAAAACATTGTGGGCATTAAAAGCTCTGAACCTAGAATGGATAAAGCATCATACGAAAGGCTAAAGCAGTTGAATGATATTGAAAATTAATATTTTAATCATACGAGAGCTGAACCACTTTAAAAGAGCGGATGAAGAAATGGCATGACGACATAAATAGTCAAAAGGGAATTCAATAAGGGAGATTGGGTGTTATTTTACAACTCACGACTAAAGTTATTTGCTGGGAAGTTCAAGTCCAAATGGTGTAGACCTTTCAGAGTGACACGGGTGTTCAGAAATGGTTCTATAGAAATTGATGTGTGTTAAGAAGGGACCTCCATTACGGTGACTGTGTCATCATATTGAAATATAGCTGTGGATTTGTCAAGAAAATCCTAGTGAGAGTGGTACTTGGAAGATGCTTGATAGCATTTCTTCATGATGACGCGATGTTAACTCAGGCATTGTTTCGAAGGCAACCCAAATCCCGTATTACCTTATATTTCTGTTCTAGTAATATAATAGTGTGATAGTTTTACAGTTTGAAATGTGGTAGGTGCTCAAAAGGTGTAGAGTTGAAAGAAGCAAACCCAATTAGCGAGATGCCAGGGAGATTATTTTTTTCCATTGTTTGAATCAACGTACCCTATAATCTAGGAGTCTATAAAACTCTGCGAGCTCAAGAATGTTTTTGTGATTAGCCCACCAGATTGGCAACCTCGATGGTTACTGTCGTCTGAATATCCACAGTTGCTGAGTAGTTCTTGAAAACTCAGTGTAGTTAAAATATGTTGGGGATTTAAAGACTCGACCAGTCACCCGCGTCCCCCATCATAAATAAACTTTTGCCCCCCTTCACCGGAATTGAGGAGGAGAAATCATAGTCCAAAAATCTGCTTAACCATGATTATTATCTTTCCCTATCTCTGTGTTTCTTTAATTTTACCTCTAGAACTTTTTTAAATATTTGAGGACAAATATTTTTTATCGTGGTGGGGTGAGGCTCACATCTTTTATGTTGATACTTGTTGTTTTATTAAAAATATATGGTAAGTAAAAAATGATTAAGTTCTGAAAAATTGATTAATCTTATCATTTAAGAAAAATTGACTTTTCAAATTAACAGAGTCGCCACTTGATTTTTTTACTAAAAATCAAGAAGAATTAAAATTATTTTTCAAAAGATTTAAACACATAAAAATCATTTGAAAAAGGGTTCGAAGTTCAAATGTACATTCCGAGAAGGGGTTAGGCCCTCGAAATGTCCGAGAACTTTCGTGTTTGCCGGCATGACCTAAATTAACTTTCAAACAATTTTTCAAATTTTAAACTAAAGTAAAAGAAAAATTATTTATTTTTATTCATTTGCTTAATTTAATTATTAAATTATGCTGAGGGGAAAAGGAAATAGGGGAAATTGCAAAAAAAATGAAAATAATTAATATGTGTCAACAAGACCAATATTAAAATAAAATCTAAGTAATAAACATATACAAAAGAAATATTTGTATTTTTTTTAATATAAGGGAAATGGATATCTTTGGAATATAATTAAATTAACCAAAATCAATCAAATAACATTAGTCAATATATAATAATAAATAGGAGAAAAAGGGAGATTTGAACTTGGGTCAATTACCCAAATTCATTAAATTGGGCTTTGGTCCACCTGTCCTAATAAATTATACACAAATGGACTTGGCCCCAAACTTGCTGAACCAATATAAAATTTTGCTTTGGACCCTTTTGTCCCTATATTCCATGATACACACCAAGTACACATTTTGGCGTATTCATGATGTATATTACTGTTTTTCACACTCTCGATCATGTATTTTTTTTGAATTCAACGTCCCTGCATGTTTCACCTGCAATTTCATGTTTTGCACCCATCAGTTGCATCTACAGTTGTTATACCCGTTGTATACGGCAATATATCAATTGCTAAAGCCGAAGCGATATCAGCTTCTTTTAAATTTTGAAGACCTGCAATTAATTTCCAGCAATCATATTGCTCGTTTCACCTTGTACGCCATTTTTTAGAGGGCTGACCAACTCGGATATGGTAGTGTGAGCCTTTACGGCTCAACGAGAGGATGCAAATTGATGAAATGAGGTCTGTAAGGACCCGAAAGGGAGTTTTTACATGCAATAAAATAAAAATGGGTTAACATATGAAATGACATAATAACAAGATATATCTTGAACGAAAACAGATTTTACTAAAAGAAAGCTACTTCAAGGGTTCAAACACATATGACTCTACAGAAAAAGCAAATGAACTAAACTAAAGTTTACAAAGTTGATATGCAAATGTGACAATTAGGCAGTAGCATGTATATTTCATGTATGCTCAACTATGAGAACATTACAATTTATGGAAGTACATAACCATTCATCAACAATTAGACTCACAACAAAATGTAAAGGGAGCATGCTGCACATAACCAAATAAAACATCGTTGCACAATTGAAACCAATTCATTTGGTAACTCAATATCTCTGGATGCAATCTGGCTATTCCGTTGGGCGTGATGAAACTAAATAAGATTTACGCATCTTTACTGTCACCGACCAACCCGGGCCGCGCTGGCACCCCATTATCTACTCTGTGAGCGCACAAACCGCAAAAACCCACTCACCAAACACAAAACATACACCACGTCTAATACACACATCAACTAACCTGAAAAACACACCCCCAAAACAAATTAAATAAAAATGCCGGCATAAAACGACGAGTAAAAACTCATTAAATCGAACATTGAAGACGCATGCAAAACAAACATAAACTTATATAAAAACCTCAAAAATATATTGAGTACCCACAACAACAATAAGGATAAAGTGCATTACCAAAACAAGGCACATCAACTATACCTCAAAGATACTAAATCATAAAGAATATCAAGGAAAAATAAAAAAGAATAAAAACAACCTAGTCCATGGCCAGGAACTTTCCAACAGGCATCAAGAAATGAAGAAGAACCTCGAAACAGATCCAAAATCCACAGTACGACGCAACCTAGCCAGATCAACCCTGTGAAAATCCAGGGTATGATGAGAACTGGATAAGGATTGCGTCTGAGTTGAAGAAGATCGGCCGTTTGCATGTAACTCCAACCAAGACAAAGAGCGAACCTACACAGTCGGCGGTTAGAAACACACACAAGTACTGAGTAATTTGGTATACAGCGGCCAACTCAAAATAGATAAATAGTATATACACATATAGATAAAATACAATACAATATCAAAGTAGCAACACACAAGGCTACATAATCATTAATACGCTCGCGCCACGGTCACACGATGAGGACTCAAGCCCAATGACATACCCATTGGGATTAGGTTCATGAGATTGAGTAGAGTAATTAAAGTCTTCAAGATAGCATTATTGTTAGTTTCTCGGTCGTACGTGCACTCCGATCAATATTACTAGTGTCGCTTCGTGAAACCACGATCCCCTAATTCTACGTGTCGATAGTGAAACCCGATCCCCTATTCTACGTGTCGGTTCGTGACACCCGATCCCCGAATTCACGTGTCGGTTCGTGACACCCGATCCCGTAATTTAGTCGTCGGTGTGACACCCTCCTTACTTTACGTGTAGTTCGTGACAACCGATCCCCTAATCAACCGTGTCGGTTCGTGACCCCGTTCCACTACCTCATCACTTTAGTTCATCAAGCCTTCTTTTATACAAAGGATAAGCCATCTCATTAACAAGGCAGATTAGGGTTTTTCAAGATTAAGGATTCAATAGCTCATCATGCTTATTTTTATACACAAAATGTAATAAATTCATACAAGCATACAATTAAGCTTATAGAAGGGTTTACAATATACCCAAAAATATTCATTCGCTATTAAGAGGTTACTACGAATAACATTAACCATAACTACCTCCCACCAAGAATTCGTGATAAAGAAAGCTATCTTCAAATCATGCTTCCCTCTTCGTTTCTCTTCTCTCGATCTTCTCACTATCTTGTTCTTTCTATTTTCTTATTCCAAAAACCTCTTTCTTTTACTAATTAGTAATAAGGAAGTTAAACGATGTATAAAATTAAACCCCTTTTTATTCCAAGGTGTCTCCTTACCCCAAAGTAATTAAATTATAATTATTAACCATACTTATAATTAGTAAGCGGAATAGTCCAAAACGCCCATAAAATATTAACAGAAATCCGCGACCAGTCAGGGTCAAGCAGCCTGTTTGTGACGGCCCCATCACGGACTTTGTGACGGGTCCGTCCTGCATGTTCATCACCAAAGCTAAGAGAAGTGCTGTCAGTAAAGGTCTGTGACGGCCTGTCATGCTGCGCGGTACGTCCTCCATTTCGTCGGACGTTCAGAGAGTCGATCTCGGTACCCAAATTCTAAATCTAAGTGTTTTGGAACGACGAGGACACCCTCGATGGTCGTCGTGCCCATGACGGTCCTTCATGGGATCCGTTTGACCTCAGCCAGTCGTACTAATAGATACCAATTACCAATTTCTTCTCAAACGATTCATAAGAAAGAGAGAAAAAACAAGGGCAAAAGGGAGTACCGAAATGTAAACAGGTCGTGGTATCTTTCTGCAATAGTCTCTTCTCACAAGGGCCTATTAAATGGTCGAATTCTTCCACTGGACTTGATGGATGAATGAAATTGCAATCTCCTGATCTCAACTTACGGATTCTTATCAGATGGCGAAACAGGCTCCTCTCATAAGACAAATTTCTCAAGGAAGAAACCGAATCCCAACGAATAATGTAGTTCCATCCCCATGGTATGTTTCAACATAGATAAATGAAATCCGGATGCACTCATGACGTTCCTGGGGCAAATATATTCGTCGCTACCTCCCCCACTCCTTAAGACTTCAAAATGGTCCAAATGTAAATTGGCTAGCTTGACCTCTGTACCAAACAGCCATTCACCCCTTATCATGGGCGAAACCTTCAGCAAGACTTCTAACCCTCCATGAAACTCCAAGCCTAACCTTTCTCTGCCGATCCTTGGCCTCACTTTGAGCCGCTAAAGCTGTTCTTTTAATATACTTTCACCTTCTCTATGAATCCCTCAAAAGGTCAGATACCCCTAGGCTAACCTCGAATGCATCAAACCAACCAATGGAGAACCTACATCTCCTCCCCTACAATGCTTCGCACGGGCCATATCAATACTTTGCGTGATAGCTATATTGATGAGGAATTGCTAAGTGTAAGAAGTTATCCAATGACCACCCAAATGCTACACACAGGCCAAGCATATCTTACAACACCTGAATGTTCGCTCAGACTTGCCCTCGGTCTGAGGGTGCAATGCAGTACTAAGGTCACCAACGTAGTAACTAATTCAGCATGCAAGTTCTCCAAAACTTAGCAGTAAATGGGCACTCTATCTGATATGATGGAAAGTGGAACTACATGCAACTGAAACAATTTCTGAGATTAGAGTCTGTCTAACTTCTCTGCATTGTAAGTCACCGTAACCGGAATGAAGCCTAGTAGCAAGACTGAGTTAAGCTGTACCACAAACCCAAATAGAATCAAACTTCCCCCAATGTCTTTGGAAGCAACCAGAAAGCCATTGCAATCCTTCCCACTCCATTCAGGAATGGGCCTTCTCTGAAGTGTTCATCCGGGCATCTGGTGTTCATTAACTTTTACTTGCTGACACCCAATTTGACATTTGGCAACAAAAATCAAACAATGTCGCGCTTCATCCTACTCCCCCAAAAGTGTTTGCTTTAGTCCTGGTACATCTTGGTTGCAACAGGATGTATATAGAATATCCGACTATGAGCCTATGTAAGATAGTGTGGATCAAATCGTCAATACTGGGCACACATACCCTTCATTTAATTCTCAAAACACCTTCCTATCCTTATCGCTTCTTTAGAATCCTCCCGCAAACACTATTCCGAATTCGGTTAGTTTCTCATTATCAAACGTTTCCTTGATCTGGGTCAAGAAAAGAAGATCTAGCCTCACACTGGCCAACAATGCTCCCTCTATTTACTTCTAATCCTTATTAGTTCATTTAGCAGAGTATGAACCTCTAGCCAATGGGAGTCTAGGAACCGGTAAGGGGCTAAAAACTACCATGATCCCTGCTTTTTACTTTAAGGCCGTCTGCCACAAAAAACATTAGCATTTCATGGGTGATACACGATGCGTAACATCATATCCTTCAGGAGTTCCATCCACCTCCTGTCTCAAATTCAAATCTCTCTGAGTTAAGACATATTGGAGGCTTACGATGATCAGTATAAACTTCCCACTGACCCCAATAGATAATGTCCCATTGCTTTATGCAAACCACAACTGCAGCCAATTACAAATCGGGTCGGATTAGTTTCGTTTCATGCACCTTTAATTGATCAGAGCATAAGCAAAATAAATTCTCTCTGCATTAGTACTGACCCACCCCAAACCAGAATAGGGACATCAAAATACACAATGAAGTTTTACCTCTACTGGAAAGGTTAAGGATAAGGCGGTAGTCAGGCTAAGGTCTTGAGATTCTGAAAGCTTTCCTCACTTCGTCCGCCGGACCATACAAATGGACTTCGGCTTAGTCAAGTTGTCAATTTGGAAAGCAATAGAAGAGAAATCCCTTGACAAATCGACGGTAGGTAACTGGCTAACTCTAAACCAAAAAAAAGTTCTTATTTCTGACACTATTAGAGGTCTTACCCAATTATTCACTACTTAGATCTTAGAAGGATCCACAATCAATCATCCTAGAAACTACGTGCCCCAAGCAGACACTGAATCTAGCCAAAACTCACCTTGGAGAATTTGGCACTAAAGATTTTTATCCCTCAACATTTCCAAACAAAATTATCAAATGTCGCTCATGTTTTACTTCTTACTCTTCGGAGATATCAGTATATCGCAATAAATACGATCACAAAGATACAAGATAGACTTAAAAATCAAGTCATCAAGCTATGGACGCAGCGGGGCATTCGTTAGTCCAAAGGACATTACCAAGAATTCAAATGCGATACCTGGTTCGAAAGCAGTCTTTGGACACATATGTTGCCGTATTTGCAAGTGATGATGAACCCAGACATCAAGTCAATCTTGGAGAAGACACAAGCACTTTATAACTGATCGAAACATCTCAATGGAGGGAAGAGGATTACTGTTCTTACCAGTTACTTTATTTGTTGCCGGTCAATCTATGCATCGAAGGACTCCAATCTTTCTCTTCAAAAACAAAACAGGAGCACCCAAGGGGATGCACTCGGTCTAATAAGCCTTTCCCTACAATCTTGAATTGGGATTTTACCTCCCTTAATCTGCTGGAGCATTCTTAAGGGGGTATGGAAATGGGACGAGTACCCGGCTCCAAATAAATGCAAAAGTCAAATCACTGTCACCGGTGCATACCCGGAGGTCTGCAGGGAACACCATTCCAGAAAACTCTACCGAACTAACGAAAACAGACTCAATCGAAGTTACTTGGGTAGTATCATCACTGAGGTGTGCCCAAGAACGCTAAACACCCTTACTAACCATTTTCTTAGCCACAAGCCAGGAGATGTACGAACGGAGTGGAAGTGTAGTGACCTTTTACCCTACTAACGGAATGTCCCAGGATGGGCCCAACGTTTAAGTTTTAGCATGACAATCGAAGATAGCAAAATTCGGAGGGAGAAAAGAAAGAGAAGGAAGAAAGCCAAAGTCATACCCAGAATATACGTCGAAGTCAAACCCTTTATAAAATAACCAAATCTACATGAGTATTGTCCCAAGAAGTACCCCAGACTAAGAACTATACACATTTCAAACTATCACAGACTCACCCACGGAGTAGAAACACGAATAGGAATTGTCAAGCATTCACAATGTAAATAAGACCAGGATCAAATAATACAGAAGCCATGCAATCACAACAAAAGATACTGTGATCACAGATCGAGTCTCGCTTCAGACCAGCCCAGGTAAAGCATAAACAATGGGCCCTATCACCTGTGGACCGTGCCCAGACCATGTTGTGCTGTAGTGGTCAGTTGCCGTTACCCCGCAGTTTTGGTGACCCCATTACTCGGCCACCGCGTTCTCCAGAATAAACGGCCTCTACCTATGACCCACCTCTACTCTAGCTATCGGGGGTCAATAACTTGTTTTTGACCACAACTCCTAAATAGGTCAGTTCTCCCCCATCATAACACTCCTGGAGTCAGCATAGGTATATAAGAGAAGTGTGACGGGTCTGAGGTGGACCCCAATTACCGTCTGTAGTGGAAGACTGAAATTGGTTCGGACTGTAATCCTAAAAACCCTGTCCTTAGGGAGTAAGAAACCATAAACCACCTCCCCTTTCGAAAACATTTTGATGTCGAGCAAAGGGTGACTGAAAGTCATTCGGCTTCACTCCTTCCACCGCTATCACGAATCTACCCACTCTTGAAAGGATTTTGCATAGCCGCTAATTGTAAGGCTGGAATTCGCCCAATTAGACCATCAAAACCCCTTCACAAAACGGGCGAACCCTCTATGTGGACTGAATACATCGTGGGTGTGGCATACCTGGATCAATCCGCGAAAATTAGATAATAGCGAGTAAACCGACATCCTACCTTGCTCTAGGCTCACGAACCATCTGTTTTCCTGCCCCTCAAGTCCGGGGGATATATACTTCATCCATAAACAAGCTAGAGAATGACGCCAAGTCATAGGTGGGGGGTTGTTTTTCCTTTTTTGGGGGGGGGGGCCCCCCCATCCGGGGGTTTTGGTGGGACACTCACAATGTGGACCGCCACCAACATTTCCGTTTGGGGGGGGATGGGTTGTGTCCCCCCCTGTGAAAACTGATAAGTCACAAAACTCTCAACACCAAAACCGGTTTTTTTCTTTGGCGATACTTTAAATTTTCGCCCATCTTTTAGTGGTGGGTTTAAGGGTGAAAGCTTTTTTTTCATGGGGGGGGGGGGGGGGGGGGGGGAACAAAGGTTTGTCAAACCAGAAAATCGTAGACATCCTCAGATTAGGAGCCCTTGATACTGGAGGTTTCAATTCCAAGAACTTGTTGACAAAGTTATGATGATCATTGTCATATAGGTCGTGTGCAGACGAGGAGGAAAAGGCCCTATTTCCAATGAGGCATCATGCGGGGAGCCATAGTGCGCATGCTGTACCTCCAGAACGGAGGGTTGGTGCAGAAAACCACTAGAGGCGTCTGGCCTGATCAGATAACCCGCTTAAGATAACCAAGAAACCTAATTGATATTCTAGGGTAGTTGGGGTGGCAATTCCTCATTACTGAACTGTTCATTCTCCCCTATCCTCCACCTATATGTACACTTCTCAGTTTGGTGGAGGAGTGCACCGCACTAGGACCAGAGGGGGCTAGGTGTCGTCATCTTCCTCTAGAGGACGTCCTCCCCGACCTTACCACGCCTCTTGTCGCACTCCTAAAGAGCTTACTAGACCCAATAATGGCTGGCTCAGACGCAACCCTGGTACGACGGGGTGCTGTGTTGACGTAACGTTGCTCTAGTTTCCAACACATAAACCATCTGTGAAATAGAGTGACAGATGGTCACGATACAAATTTGTATCACCTAGATTACCAATTGGGATCCCCAAGTAAAGCACGAAAGAAAGAAGGAAATAGATTTCCTTAAAGCTTATTAGCCTTCAAAGAGAAAAGTAAAGGTCCTACCGTTCCTTAAAGATCAACTAGGACCGGTTCTTGTGTGATGAAAGACCAACGAACCCTAATGCTCTATATAAAGTTTGTCACGACCCAAAACGGGCCGGAACTGGCACCCACACTTATCCTAACTCTAAGAGAGAAAACAACCCATCCAATTCAAAGTTTCAACCATAAATAAACAAAATAATGCGGGAAGAAGACTTAAAACTCCAGTAATGAAAATCGATTAACTACAATAAAAACTCAATATATTTATCCAAAAAACCTTGAAGTCATCACCACCAAGAACATCTATCCTCAAAATACTAAATCTAAGAATAGAAATATCTAGGAAACTAAAACAAGACAAGGCAAGTCAGGCCGGAACTTCAAGGCATCCAAGAAATGAAGAAGAAGAGAAGACCAGCCAAGTAGAAGCAATAGTCCCCTGAAAATCGCTTGATGGAAGACTGGCTAGGTTGTGGCTGAGTTACAAGCATGGCACGTTTGCTGCCACTCCACAGGCAAAGAGAGACCTTACAGTAGGGGTCCGTACAAAACACAAGTACTGATAGGTATCATCGGCCAACTCAAAATAGAAAATAGTATATTATAAATAATATCTAAAACTGCAAAAACTACAACTACTACAACATGTAGCAACAACACGCTTTATATAATCATTAATCCGCCATCTACAAAATTCACCCACGAGGGACTCAAGCATCAATGACACATACCCATTTGGGAATTAGGTTCATTAAGATTGAGTATATTAATTCTTCAAGATTCATTAGGCTTATTTAGTCGTGGTCCGTACGTGACACTCCGCTCCATATTTACCTATGTGTCGGTTCGTGACACCCGAGCCCTTATTTATACGGGGCGGTTCGTGAAACCTCGATCCCCTAATTCTAGTGTCGGTTCGTGACACCCGAATACCCTAAAAAATTCTACGGGTGGTGGGGCTTCTGACACCCCGATCTCTTACTCTACGGTCGGCGTTGAACCCGATCCCTATTCTACGTATCGGTTCGTGACACCGATCCCCTAATTCTACGTGTCGGTCGTGACACCCGTTCCATACTCTCATACACTTAGTTAATCAAGCCCTTCTTTTATAACACGGCACATCAATCTCATGACAAGGCAACGATTAGGGTTTGTCAAGATTAGATTCAATAGCTTCATCATGCTTATTTTATCACAATTATGTAATCACATTTATAAAAAGACATTACAATTAAGAATATAGAAGGGTTTTACAATACTAACCCCAGTACAATCATTCGCTATTAAGAGTTACTACGAATAACATAAAAGCTCATAACCTACCTCCACCGAAGATAATTCGTGAATCAGCAAAGCTAATTTTCAAAACTTGCCTGATCCTATTCGTTCTTCTCTTCTCTCGATCGTTCTCCCTCTCTGTTCGTTCTATTGTTCTTATTCCAAAACCCCTCTTTCTTTTACCTAATTAGTATATAATAAGTAGAAATGCTGTCTAAAGTAACCCATTTTTATTCCAGGTTGTCTCCTTGAACCCAGTAAAAATTATCTCAATATTAAACCACTAACTTTATAATGATAAGCCGAATAGGCCAACGCCCATTAAATATTTAACAGAAACTCCGACCCGTCAGGGTCAGCAGCCTGTGAGGCAATCACGACTGTGACGTTCCGTCCTGCATGTTTCGTCACAAAGCTCAGAGGAGACTTGATGTCAGTAAAATGTATGTGACGGCCCTGCTTCCATGCCTGCGACGGTTTCCGTCCTTGCCATTCGTCGTAACGTTTCAGAGAGTCAGGATCTCAGTAACCAAAGTTCTAAATTCTCTAATGTGTTTTGGAACGAGGACACACCTCGCGGGTCCGTCGTGCCAATGACGTTCCATCGTGGGATCCGTTGACTCGCAGTTTTTTCAGAAATTAAATCTGCTTCTCAAAACAACTAAACAGGTCGTTACATTTACTTAGGCAAACATGATAACAAAAGAAAACCAATGCTAATAGGACAGAAAGTCTAAGTAACATAGCTTATGCTTGTTGTACAAAGCTACAGTCAGTGAGAATCTAGCAAAAACCACGCTTGGTTTAATGAAAATTTCAGCATGAGACAAGCAGATTGATTTCATCATTTCGGTTTTTTCTATTTTTAACACTCTCTCTAACTTCAAACAAGGAATAAAGTACACTAAGGCAACACGAGCACACCATAAAGTTCAGCACAAATGTTCGAACAAAATAGGTATGGCTCCAAATTACTAGTGTTTTGGTTAATATCCAACTTAAGACGAGAGAATGATGACTTAAACGTCGAATGCAAAGCGAAAACGCCCACTCATGACAACTAAAGAGAAGGACTAAGACAGGTGAAATAATCTGGAAGCTAAGTGAAGTTCAGTTATGAAGATTTTGAAAACAAAACGAGAAGAGTAACGATTTTTACACTGGGAAAACCATTCGAAAGAAAAATACACAGCCTACACATGCCTTCTTAGACCATATTCTCGAATCCACAAATGTAAAAGAACAATAACACACCTGAAATATTTCATGAATCAATCCAACAATAACAGACTATATCCAAATTCTATTAACAAAATCGGTAGACCTCTCATTCTATTCTCAATCTTTGTAGGTGTTTGTAGACAAGCAGCTTACATGAACAACATATATCAACCTTAATCATGAAACAAACTACTTTAATCCAGACGAAACTCTCATCATACTATCAAAGATATCTCGCAGAGGATAGAAAACAAACGAGAAAGAGGGGGAAGAACCAACAGAGAACTTCATGCTTGTTGAAACATAATAAAAATAAAGTAACGAGCGAGTTACGATAAAAGAAGTTCACCTTCTCCGGGGAAACGAGCTAGAGACGCTGCGAGCATGGAACTTGTCTTCACTACACGACTTGAATTTAAACGACGACCGAGAATTAGGTAATATTTCCATTTTGAACACAAATTCGATGGGTATATATGTTTATGTGATTATGTATTTCTTCTCTTACGCTGCTGTAAGTTTTTTCTCATGAAACGATTCTCTCAACCCAAAAAAAAAAATCCCCCTCTAATAAAGAGTAGATGAGAGTTTATATAGGTGGGATTGGTAATAAGCTAAGGGGGGGAAAGGGCAGATTTTTGAGAGGCTCTTCATCAACGGGATATTTTGCTATGATCTGCCAAAGCTTTTCCTTATTGCCTTCTAAGTCACATACACGATATCAAACTCATTCAACAACAGTTGCCATGTAGCTAACTTCTTCGGTCGGCTCGCTTTTTGGGAAAATTATACTTCAATGGATCAGTCTTGAATGAAATGAGCATATGTAGAATGAAGACAAATGTATGTTCCAAATGATAGGCAATCCAGGTGTCAATGCACAACGTTCTCTCCACAAAGTTAACGAGACTCGTATGGAGTAAACTTCTTGCTTATATAATAGATAGCCCTTTCTTCTTTCGTGTTTGTCCGTTGACCAAGTACGCATCCGGAATCACTATCTGATACAGACAGGTTTAGAGAGAAAACAAAAGGGATCTTTTCGCGGAGGAAAGGAACCATACCGGTGGTTGGACAAATAGTTCTGATAGCATCATAAGTAGTCTGACACTCTTACAGTCCACTTTGGAGGGGCGTATGTATCAGAGCTGGACAATAGGCCTTCATACACCACGGTGATTGATCTATAAATTGATTGATTTAATTTACCTCTATAATAAACTTCAACCTCTTTCTCGTCTTTGAAGGCAGGTAACTCGTGAATGTTTTTAATCTAGAAACGTTCGAGCCTCAAATACCTCTTCTGCTGACTTATAAATCCCCAAAACTTCCGGGTGGATGAACTCCAAAAGTGCATTTGGCTGGGATTTAATTAAGTGTTACGATGCAGACGATCAAAAGAATTTCATTAAGATGTTTCAAGTGAGTTTGGACACTTCCCGGGATTGGATTATGACGTTATCCACAGACACTTCAATCTCCCTATGAATAATGTCGTGAAATATGGGATTCTAGCTCTCACGTAGGTGGCACCAGAATTCTTAAGGCCGAATGGCATCACTCTGTTATGATATACACACCGAGGTGTGATGAAAGTCATTTTTTATGCGTCTTCCTTTAAAAATCCCCAAATTTCTTTTTCAGAAGCTGAATGATAAACACGCGTAACAATCCACAAATGACTGCATTTCATGCCTAGCACAATTGTCAATCAAAATATGAATATTTGGCAATGGAAAATTATCCTTCGGGCTAGCTTTGTTGAGATCTCTGTAGTCGACACAAATCCTGATTTTCCTGTCGTTTTTGGCGACCGCAACAACATTGGCAAGCCAAGTTGGGTATTGCATCACTTCTACCAATCGGGACTCCATTTGCTTGGTGATCTCTTCCTTAATCTTTAAACTCAGTTCAGGTTTGAATTTCTGAGTTTTTTGCTTCACCGGATCGAACCCCAGGTTAATTGGCAGCTTATGAGATACGACATCGGTACTCAACCCTTGCATGTCACCGACTTCCCAAATGAACACATTGATATATTCAGCAAGCAAATGAATTAAGCCTTTTTTCTGAGCTTCTTTTAGGTGGATGTTGGATCTTACTATTTCTCACCTTCGGATATTTTCCAATTCACCATGTCGTTTCCTCTAGATTTGGTTTATTGCCTTATTTTTCGAGCTGCAAAAATCATCGGCCGACATTTAATCGGTTCCTCACTTTCTTCTTCATTAACCGAAACCACTTGTCGTCACTGCCTCATTTGTGTAATAGCTCGTGACATGACATGACATTGGCACCGAATGAAAATTTGAAAATTCGAACAGTTAAGAAAATGCAAAATTGTGAATCTTGGGCCTCTTCCGGACTGCCACCGATTTTATTGTGCATGAAATGAAGTCTTTCTACCAAGGAGTTCAGGGGATCAGATTCCTTCCCCAAGGTCTTCATGCTCGGCATAGTCCCAGGTTGGAAAGGATTGCTATAGATGTGGGATCGGTTTAGCCAATGCTTGATAATTTTTCTTGTTCATCTTCATGTCACCATCTATGGGGATGTACCCCAAACCATATCTGGATACATTAACGAGGACCGGAAGAGGCTCAATAATTCCTTGAAAATCTCTTCCAATCTAAAACCCGGTTCAAAACCATTATGCAGAATCACACTGGCTATCATCTTGTACACGGCAGGCATTGGAGTGTGTGGGGATAAGTCTTCACCGTTGGAATTCACCATCTCCATCGTGTAAAAGTTTGTACCTCATGATATCTCACAATGATCGGCATCTGTCTGCCATTCGCCATGAATAACCAGCTCTTCGTTCTTCCATACGAGCTTCATCATTTGATGGAGAAGGGGGAAGAGGGACGACTCCAGCCATTGGAGAAATGCCTTCCCAGAAGAAGGTTATAACAGGTATCGGATATAAAATACTTGAAAATTGAACGGATGAATTCTGTTGGCCCCAATTGAATGGTCAAATTCACGAACATCCCAATGTGTCCCTTTGAACAACATCAAAGGGCTTCTCACGTTGACTTGGTTTCTGCTCGAATTTCCCAAGGTAAACTTAGTGCTTGCAACGCGAAAACGGGAAGATAGAGACCAGATCCTCATCTACTACTAAAGACGCAGGTTGACAAACCTTTTGCGGACATACCAAAGTGATGTGGAACGCATTGTTGTGTGACCTCCCTTCGAAAGGAAGCTAATCGTCACAAAGTTGATTTGGTTCCCTAGATTAAACCTGGTTTACTCACGAGGTTACGTTATCACTACTTGTTGCCCAGGGTAAAGTACCATTCCTAAAGACTCGTTCATTAAGGCTTGTCTGTGGGTGGGATTGAGAATCATCAGTAGGGCCCAACGTATATCTTGAGATGGAGTCTTCTCCAAGTGCTTGCGATAGAATAATCTTTTGGTTTGCATCTGCTCTAGAATTGATTCCGCTTCTCATTCTCTATCGGGCCTTTTGCCATGATCCTTATTCTGTCTCCGAGAGGCAGCTCGTCAGGAGCTTGTAACACCTTAATTACTGGTCATGACTTGAGCCAGTAGTAGTAGTAGTAGCAGTTTCAATAACAAACTTAGGATTGATGAATATTTTGATGCATAAGGCAATAGCTTTTGCAGGTTCAAAATAAAAAAATCTCCCTTTTATTTGACACTAAGAAGGAAAGACTTTCCAAATCATAGTGAAGATGGGAGGAATAGTTCTCTATCTACACAGTCTTCGTCTGTATCGATCATATTTAACAATTGTTGCTCCTGATTCGGGCAACGGGTTAGTGTTGACATTTGGTGACCGCGGTTGGAGATGAGGGACTACCTCTTGATCAATAAGATCCCTGAATTTTTTTGTTCTCTGGAGGTTTGAAACAAATAATTCAGTATCATCCCTAACACTGTTGGAATGATAAGCACATTTCTGATCGGGGTTGTAGAATTTTAAATTGACATCCACAGGTTTGGGCCCCACAGGGTGGATGTATCCAGCCGCACCCAATCGCTCATACAGTTTTTCTCGGCTTTCAACGAGCGCAGTAAAGTTCCTTGGAGGCCTATTCTCTAATCTGGGTCGGGGAGGGTCATAACTACCTTTTTGAGGAGTAGACATCTGTTGATAATTTCTGGTATTTGGACGGGGGGCTTGGCTTCTGCGATATGGATTTTTTAGGTAGTTTGGCGATGGATCTTGGTAATTCTGAGGGAAATTTTTGTATAGTGGAGTTTGGACTTGATAAAAAGGAGGGGGTGCTCGGTAGCTCGACTGTACGTTAGCGCAGTTGGGAGCAACACCCAGGTAGGGAGATAGAATTTGGTCGGGCGGAGGATGATTTAGGTAAATGGGGGATGGATTTTTGAAATTTGGGGGTGGACTGTGGTATAGTGGAGCTTGGACGTTTGGATAAATAGGTGTAGCATTCTGGTTATATGGATGACAAAATTGCGTGTAGCAAGCTTGGTAGGACTATGGAGGAAGGCCGGGAACGAACTTTGGAATATGATGAACTTCTGGGTTTTCCTTTCCCCGTATGAAACAACAGCGACTTCTTCCCTTTTCTTTTTCAACAACCATGAAGATCCAGGCGATGCGGCTACACGGGCTATCTTTCATTATTTTAAACCTTCCTCGATAGTCTTACCAATCTTGGCTATCTCAACAAATTTTTCTCCAACGAGCAACATATTTCTATCATAATATTTCGGCTCTTGCACGCGCATGAATACTTCCACGATTTCTTTCTAAGACATGGGCGGTCTCACCCTCGGTGCTTCTTTTCTCCACCTTTAGGCAAACTCCTTATATATTTCTGTTGAATTTTGCTTCATCTTCTCCAAAGAATATTGGTCTGGCACAATTTCTATGTTGTATGAAAATCGATCGATAACATCTTTGGCCAATGCATTGCAGCTGGGCCACTGCCTGGTTTCATGGGAGGTGAACCATTCAAGAGCTTCTCCACACAGGCTTCGGCTGAACAGCCACATCAATAAAGCTTCATGCTTTCTAACCCCCACGAGTTGGTCACATGAAGCTCTCAAATGAGCCATAGGGTTGCCCACTCCTTCGAAGCAAATCCAGGTGGAGGCAAATCCTGCCTCCATTTCATTTCCACCCTCATCTCTGAAATCTGCTTATGCATATCAACAATCTTTTTGCTACGTGAGTGAAGCCAACACAAACATCCAGGTAAGACTCATTCTCCATTATTATCCCCCATACTACCTTTCCTCTGCTGGGCATTGTCTAGGAAAGGAATCTGTGGGAACCTTTTGATCTAGTGAATAAGAGATCTGCCAGCTTTTTGATCGACACCGATCAGTTTAAAAGTACTGAGAAGGAAAAAAACAACTAAAAGGGCATATTTGTCAGTGCAGATTCAGATGTAAAAATGTATAAATCCACAAAGGGCAGATAAACACACAAGTTGCTTTGTTTGAGGATATCTTCAACCCACGAGTGAGGACGGAAATACATTTTTTAACAAGAAAGAGTTTGATTGTTTTAGTTTTGATGTTGTATCAAGAAGGATAAATCACGTTGAGCTACGGTCTTTTTGAAGCTGCTCTTTGATGTCTATTGATCCGGTCTTCGTATCTTCTCGTAACATGGAGGGGGGAATGGAAATTTTTAAAGATAGGGGACAGGTCTTAGAAGGCTGCCTATGTATCTCACAAGAAGAATTCAGGCCCAACGTAGTTCAAGTACAAGACAAAACATTTTCATTCATTCGTTCGTTACGATTATAAGGAAATTGAAAGGCAACAATAGAGTTTTTAAAATATGAAATAATGACGACACGTTAATCATTGCTCTTCTTGTTGCAGCATTAGTCTCCTCCTTTCAGACGGCCAGGCAATGGAGGCTTGTAGACGATTTTCTCATCGTCGTCTTCCTCAGTCGCTTCAGGGTGAGCGTTGTCGAGGCCACTTTTGGATCCTCGCTCGTAGACGGGTTTTTTCGCCATTTTCAGAAGTTTTTCAATCATGTCGCTATGGAAGGATTTGTTCTTCATCCTCAGTGCAACCATCTTTCCTCTCATGGAGGCGAATTCTTCCATTTCCACTGCCAGCTCCTCGTCAAATGACATGCTTTTAGCTAACAATGCAGTTGTCTCCGATTCTATCCTCGCTTCTCTTTCTTGCACTTTCAACCGAAGCATGTCCAGCTTATCTCTCAAGTCCTATGCCTCCATCTCAACATCTTTCTTTCTTTTCATCTGTGATGCAAGATCCTCATCCATGCATCTTTGTAGATTGTGGTGGTCATGTCGACTCTAAGCCCTTCCTCCTTGGTTTTTTGAATTTACCGAGTGATCTGTTCGATCTCTGTCTGTAGTTCTTCTTCATTGAGTTATATTTGGATGTTCTTACCTTTGTCCATACAAGTGATTTTGTCTTTCCTGAGATGGTAGAACAGTGTTTAGGATTTATGGTATAGGAGGTGTCTTTTGAGTGAGAAAATTGAGACTCAAAAATTTTGGTCGAACATTTTGTAACAATGGCTTCTGTGTATTCTTTTGGAAGTTTTTGGACAAGAGTGGGTTTACGGTATACTCATTCATAGCAACACAACATATAAGAAGTTAAACACACATATCGCGTCCTAAACATGCTTGTGACCCTTTTATGCAAAGGGTAGGCCTAACTAATTGGAGGATGTATATGCTTTTTAAACCTGAGTTATTATCCCCAAAATACTTCATTAATAGCATCCAAAATGTCTGATAAACATAAAATAAAGAAATAGTTCTGAAAATAATACAAAACAAAATACAAATAAAGCAGTCCCACACAAGGGATGGTAAATAAAACTAAAGACTCCTCTCATCCTTCATCAAGTCTAGTCCTCTTGGAGATATTGACCTCCTCCCACATAGCATATCTATTCGCCCAGAGATGATCTCTCGCCAATCGAGCTCCTTCTTGATTTTTGAACCCCTCTATTGACTGAATCTGTTGTGCCATGCTATCATCTGATTATGCCATGCACTGTCTGGCTCTTCGTAGTTCTTGTTTCAATCGAGCTATGACTTTGGCATCTTCTAAGTGACAACGTTGATGCTCTAATTCATTCCCCTAATAATCTCTTAATTCTTTAACTCGGTGAAGTTTAGGGGACTTGATGTTTTGGCTCAACATCGGCAATAATGTAAAGAACGTTTGGACCCGGTTAAGGAGAAGATGATAATGAAGGATATATGAGGGAGCTGTGAGGACTAAAAGTAGAAATATTGGTGGGGTTGCGGATGCGAGTCTTCCGCTGGTTTTCCTTCTCTCCTCTGATTTTTTCAAAAACCATTCTTTGTACTCCCTCGAACATTCTAGAAGAAACCAATTTTGGTAAAGGTTCACCAACACCTTCGAGATCTCCCCACATCCTAACCGCATGTGTTCAACAAATGCAACTCGTCCATTCGTCGTGGTCAGTTGCATATTTCCTCATACTACGATATGGGCAAACTCCTGTTTCCCTCCTAGTTGTCTCAAACTCGACCGGGAGATATGGTCTAGTCCCTCCTTTAACCCACAGAAAATACAAAATAAGTGACCTTTTCTTTTTTCGAAACACCAATTCTTAGTACCACCCCAACTAAGCTTTATTGACCATTTTTAAAACTCGTCTTCTTCTTCTCTCAGCCCTCGAGCCTCCGAATACCAAAAACTCTCTCTTCCTCAACTCTTTTTGCAACGATTGTGATACACCCACAATTATTACCATGTATCTCGTCTGACCCACTGACCGCCTGTAGGGAGAATCTGGTTCTTTTGGAATTATGAGATCTTGTTAACTTCGCATCATCCCACAACTGTAAGTTCAATTACAAAACCAACCCTTAAAAAAGTGTTCTCCGCTCTGACACTTATGTAAAGCCCCTTTAGATTGTTGGACGAACTCATAAGGCGCTAAAAGTGTAGTACTTTTGTTGATGTTTTGTAATCCCCTCCATAGCACAAATATGGCATGAAGTGACAATAATACACTAGGATGAATAGTGTATTTGGTTGGCCCTGAGGAAAAACCATCCTATCAAACATATTGCAAAATACAGGTATGCATCTTTTCCATTTTTTCTTTGAAACGAACCTATCTTATTTTCTCATAACCCATTGCACGGCAAAGTCGCGAAAAAACCGATAATATATTTTTTTTGAGGGTAATATATGGGCCAGGGGAGGCTTTGTCCATCCACTCGGCTTTAACGCGAATGACTAAACTTTTTCTCTAATTTTAAGAAATAAAAAGAGCGAAATCCCATATTAATAGAAATGGGATTTAGGAAGATCTTATCCGGGGATGTCGTTTTCCCTTTTCTTGGCTCCTGGTGTGGAAAGAAACTTTTCATAGCAGATAAGACGTTCTACTTATAGTTGTCGTCCACTTCCACCGACTGAAAGACCAGCTGTTCTCATATCCCAGAATTTCACCATCGTCCCGATTAGGCCAGCAAGCATTCACTCTAGCAAGCGATGGAAAGTAACCGTCTGTTATACGGATATGACAATCATTTGTCATGACATTGTTCAATGACCTCACAATACTTTGGGGGGTCGGAAAGGATCGAGATAGTAACGCATTATGTGTTTATTAAAGGCTTGGGGGGGTAGCGGTTTGTCTATGCAACCTTCAATAATACGCAAAACAAGGAAAAAAATCATTTATGGGGGGTGCGGCATTCGGCCCCGGGGGCGCCTTAGACAATGTGAATTTTTTAAAACGCAATATACATCTTTCTATCAACACTTAAGCATATTGTCTGTTTTTGTCAATTGGGTGGGTGGGTAAAACTGCCAATGTATACAGAGGTGTGCTTCGTCAAGATGAGGCGGCCAGACAAAACGTGCTGGGGGCGGTTGGGTGGGGGTCCACCGATTCAAAAAAAAACTACTATGGTCGCCGGGTGAGGATAAATGTTGGGTAGAAAAATGTGCTACACAAACATGGGAATAAACTTAAGGGGGGCAGACGGCGGGCTTCGTTACATAGAAGGGAGCGAAAAAGGGGCGTCGGGAGTGATCATATTGGAGGGCGAGTAGGTCCTGGGGGTTTCATTGAAAGACCAGGAACCAAACAGAGAGGTTTTGTGCGTGGGAAACAGTGGCGGTAGTGCGTCTGCTCGTGCTACGGGATTCGCATGGGGGGCGTGGGTTGACACAAAGGGGAAGTATAGAAAGGTAGACGTGATGGGTGGGGAGGTAGTGAGGTGGTTACCCTTAGTCGCCTAGCAGGTAGTGTTCTAGTAAGGGACTGGACGAAAATAGGGTCGCTAAGTTCGAAAGAGGGTAGAGGATAGCTAAAAACTACTCCGAAGGGGAAGGTCGGAAAGAAAAAAAAACCTGGGGGCGGGTCCGGTCCTGTGTTGTGTAGGGTTGTTTTTTTTTTTTTTTTGTTGGTGTGTTGTTGTTCCACCGTTTGGGCGTCAGAGGTTAAAAAACCCCTAACGAATTCCACTTATAACGGGAGGGTGCGTTCGCTTATATATATTGTGGTGTAGTCTGAAGGTTTTAGTGATGATGGGGGGGTGGATGGAGGGTAGGAGTATGGTGTCGGTCGTTCCGTATTGGAAGTGGTTATAGGGTGGGGGGGCTTATATATAGGGGGTATAGTGGCACCAAGGGTTGAAAAAGTCGTATATGGGGGTGGGCCGGGGGATAGAGGCAAGGCCAGGGGGTAATTAGGCGCGGAGGGGGTTGACGATCAAAAAACATACAAGAAAGCCTACAATTGTTGGTAAGATAGAAGGTAAGGTAGTCCAAATAGTTCATTCTATCAGTGGGTGTGGGTGTAAGAGAGTGAAGGAAGTAGCCCCGGGCCTCCAGGCTGTGGAGGCGAGGGGCGACCATTGGGGGCGGATTGTAGACGAGGGGTCTTGGCGGACGGTAGAAAAAAATACGGAGAGACCACACTAGAAGTAAAGAAATGATTAAAGGTTTGAAAAAGCAATGAACTGGAGGTAGGAAAAATCAACTTTCCAATTAACAGGTCCGCCACTTGATTTTTTTTACTAAAACCCAGAAAACTTAAAATTATTTTTCAAAAGATTTAAACAGATAAAATCATTTGAAAATGGTTCGAAGTTCAAATGTGCATTTCGAGAAAGAGGGTTTTTAGGCTCCAAATGTCCCTCTACCCCTTGGCGGTTTTAACCGGCATTTGTCTAAAATTGACTTTCACAAACATTTTCTTTCAAAGTTTTAAAAACTTAGGAAAGAAATTATTTATTTTTTTTATGCATTTGCCTTAGTTTAATTATAATTATATGAGGGGACATGGAAATAGGGAAATTGCAAAAAAGTGAAAATAATTAATATGTTTCAACAAGACAAATATTAAAATACAATCTAAGTAATAAAAATATACAAAATAAATATTTGTATTTTTTTTTAATATAAAGGAAATGGGCTATTTTGGGAATATAATTAAATTAACCAAAATAAATTAAATAATGTTACTCAATATATAATAATAAATAGGGAGAAAAGGGGAGATTTGAACTTGGGTCAATTAACATAATTCATTAAATTGGGATTTAGCTCACCTGTCCTAATTCTAAAAAATTATACACAAATGGACTTGGGCCCAAACTTGCTGAACCTGTAGAAAATTTTTCTTTGGGCCCTTTTGTCCCTATATTCCATGATACACACCAAGTATACGTTTTGGCATATTCATCATGTATATTTTTGTTTTTCACACTCTCGACCCTGTATTTTATTTGAATTACACGTCCCTGCACGTTTCATATGCATTTTCACATTTTGCACCTATCTATGGCATATTACATCTGTATACCAGTGTATACAATTAGTATATCAATGTATCGCAGCAGTATATCAGCCTCTTTTAAATTTTGAAGACCTGCAATTAATTTCTAGCAATCATATTGTTGATTTCACCTTGTACCCCATTTTTTAGAGGGCTGACCATCTCGGATATGGTAGTGTGAGCCTTTACGGCTCAACGAGAAGATGCAAATTGATGAAATGAGGTCCGTAAGGACCCGAAAGGAAGTTTTTATATGCCATAAATAGAAATGGGTTGACATATGAAATACATAATAACAAGATATATGTTGAACGAGAACAGATTTTACTAAAAGAAAGCTATTACAAGGGTTCAAAAACATATGAACTCTACAGAAAAAGCAAATGAATTAAACTAAAGCTTACAAAGTTGATATGCAAATGTGATAATTAGGCAGTAGCATATATATTTCATATATGTTCAACTATGAGCACATTACAGTTCATCAACAATTAGTCTCAAAACAAAATGTAAAGGGAGCATGCTGCACATTCCAAATAAACAACTCCTGCACAATTGAAACAATTCATTTTGGTAAAATAAATATGATATGGATGCAATAGTCGGCTTATTAAGTTGGCAGTAATCCAACTAAATAAGATTTAAGCATCTTTACTTAGGCAAACATGATAACAAAAGAAAACCAAGGCTGATAGGAAAGAAAGTATAAGTACGATAGCTTATGCTTGTTGTACAAAGCTACAGTGAGTGAGAATCTAGCAAAAACATGCTACTGTTAATGAAATTTCAAGCATGAGAACAAGCAGATGAATTTCCTATTCTTTTTTTTCTATTTTAAGCACTCTCTCTAACTTAAAACAAGTAAGAAAATACACTAAGGTAACACGATCACAGCATAAAGTTCAACACAAATGTTCGAACCAAATAGGTATGTATTCAAAGCCACAACAATGTAAAACCAGCTTTTTAAGGCTGTAAACCTTCCTAAAGGGCTCCAAATAACTAGTGTTTTGGTTCATATCAAACTTAAGAAAAGAAATGATGAATTAATCGTCGAATGCAAAGCGAAAACGCCCACTCATGACAATTAAGAGAACCACAAAGACAGGTGAAATAATCTGGAAGCTAAGTGAAGTTCAGTTATGAAGATTTGGAAAACGAAACGAGAAGCGTAATAATTTTTAGACTGGGAAACATCCTATACATGCATTCTTGGACCATATTCTCGAATCCACAACTGTAAAACAACAAGAACACACCTGAAATATTTCATGAATCAATCCAACAGTAACAAACTATATCCAAATTATATGAACAAAATCGGTAGACCTCTCATTCTATTCTCAATCTTCGTAGGTGTTTGAAGACGAGCAGATTACATGAACAATATATATCAACCTTAATCACGAAACAAACTACTCGAAACCAGACGAAACTCTCATCATACTATCAATGATAACTCACGAGGATAGCAAACAAACGAGCAAGACAGGGAAGAACCAACAGAGAACTTCATTCTTACTGAAACATAACAAAAATAAAATAACGAGCGAGTTAAGATAAAATAAGTTCACCTTCTCCGGGGCAGAGAGCTAGAGACGGTACGAGCAGGGGACTTGTCTTCACTACACGACTTGAATTTAAACGACCACTGAGAATTAGGTAATATTTCCATTTCGAACACAAATTCGATGGGTATATATGTGTATATGCTTATTTATTTCTTCTCTTACACTGCTGTAAGTATTATCTCATGAACAGATTCTCTCAACCCCAAAAAAAAAATCCCCCTCTAATACAGAGTAGATGAGAGTTTATATAGAAGGGATTGGTGCTGAGCTAAGAGGGGAAACGGGCTGATTTTTGAGAGGGAAAACGGGATAAATTCCGATTTCAAAATTCAAAAATCCTTGGAGGATAAGGCTGCCAGCTAAATCGAGTACAAATCCTCAATGGAACAAACAATCGCAGCCATTGATATTGAGCCAAGGATGATCGAGACACCTTGCTGGTTCCTGTACGGAGGATAAGAAGAGAGAGAGAGACAACACGCTCTGGATTGGTCACCACTGGATCGGGTTCGTGATTTCCTCTTGTGTTCACTGGAAATCTGGAGAAGAAGAAGGTAAATGGCCCAAAATGGCTTGTTGAGTTAATTAAAATAATGAGTAACTAGATGGAATTGAATTAATATAAATTACTTAGATAAGCTTCTTAATTTTAACAATATAAAATAATCGACTTAGTTATGAAATAATTAAATTAATTAGTAGAAAAAAACTTTTTGAGAAGATTTTTGAATAATTACGATATAACAACTATATACATAATTACGTCAACCAAATATATTATGAAAAAGCAAAGAGATCCATTAAAAGTAATATGAAAAATTATTTTAAGATTTATGAAATCTAATTATTTTAAGTTTTTTTGAATTAAGAAACATGTTAATTAAATTATATCGGGGATGGTCAAAATTGGGTGTCAACACTTGTGGTTTTTTATACTTTGGGGTTGTCTCTATTAAATTATATTTTATCTTATTTTCGTGGATGGGTTCTTTTTTATTTTAATTGATTGCAAATTGACCCTTTCAAAAAAAATTCATTTTACGAAAATATTCACCACCTCTTGTGTTGAAAGTGATTGTTCTCATATAAATATAATTCTTGGTGTTGATCAATACCTATGACATGAATACTACTCTTAATCTAACAAACACGATTGTACATCCTAAATGAGATCAAATGAAGTTGCATAGATAATATGTGAACTCTTGACATCTCGTTGTGATAAGGCAGTATCAAATTGATTTCTCTTGTGTAATAAACTTACTTTGAGCCACCCACGAATAAACCTAGAATTTACCCCGTTAGTCTAATTGATTTAGTAAGGTGTGCTCCTGAAATGATCTTAGACAACTTTAGAGAGTTTTAGCCAATTTGACATATACCTCTTTTGTGACATACTCGTCAGCATGTGAAACTCTTCTGCACACCCTTTGAGTATTAATATTCGTTGGAAGAACACTTGTGAAAACCTAGACCATTATTTATCCACCGCTTATAATCCTCATGACTTGTGATTTAGTGAATAGCCAACTTAATACAAAAACTCAAGTTGGGTGTGTGCTTAAAAGGAAAAGGTGAAATCAAGAAGTGCAAGGAAATTCTCCCTTGAACCATGATATTGCAAATAAATGTAGATCCTTGATATAAAAATTTGTAACACTTCGAAATTCCAAGACGTGTTCTAGAGCCTAACATAAGTGTCATAAGGTATATACATAGTTTTAAGGTCCATTATAATGTTTAAAAGTCATTTAGGAAGTCTAGAAACAAAAATGTCCATGACGTCCGAAAACTAGTTCTAGGAGGTACTAATGTGCCTTACCCTTTTACCACCTATCTTTAGAGTCGGACATGAATGAAAATTGGTGTATGTGGTATAAACATGGTGATTAAGTCAATTCATGGTTTAAACATCAGGGTATGACTCCCCAAGGACCAATCAAGGTCCCTTGAGGAGGACCCTTGCAAGTGGAGTCAACACTGCCTGGGCACCAGACGGGGCGTGTGTTGATCGACGAGGTGTCGATGCCAACTGTCGACCAACACTTATACAATTTGTTGAAGGGTATAGTTTTCACACTCTCTGAATTCATCGACAGACGTGCACCAAAGAAGGGGGGATGGTCCGCTGATTGAGACACGAGGCGTCGACGGGGTTTCGTCTCTGAGTGGCCTGTAATTCCTGCATGTTTTAACATAATTTGAAATAATTAATTAAGGGGTTTGGTGGTTATTTAGGTATTAATTTAATACTAATTAACTTAATTAAAACCCCATATAAAGACCCCAACCCCATTAGTGTAATTACAACTCTCAAAAGAAAACTCTCTTCCTTCTCTCTTCTTTCTCTCTCTATTGGAAGACACCATTGAAGACAGCTAGGGGAGTGATTTGGAGACTGTAAAGGGACGATTTCACCATCAATTCTTCGTCAAACATTGAGGTATGGGATCTAATTCATCTTTGAGACCTCTTTCCTCAAAGGGTTCGTTCAAAGTATTTTCAAAAGTTGTGTTTTCATGTGTGTCTTTCTCAATCTCAAAAATTATTCTATGAATTGGGTTGTTTATGTTTACTATTGGATAATATGAATTTATTAACATGTATTATAATTTACTTATGATATACATTGATGGTTTGGTCTAGTTTGTTGAAGATGAACCTTTACCCTTAACCCTAGTATTGATCTTGATATGAATTAGGATGAAATCACTTCAATTAACTTGGTTATTGGTTGAATTACTATTAGATGATGTTTTTACATTAATCATGAACAAATTAAAGTTATTTTTAGTCTTTCATACTAGTTCTTTAGAAGATGATCTAGGTTAGGAAGTAAATTGACCTAAGTATCTTGTCTTAAGCTATAATCTAGTATTGAATTGTGATGTAGTGATTCTTCTAGCCTTGTTATTATGTTTATTATTGATTTATGATGATGTATACCCAAATTAGGTTGAACAGAGATTTTATGGTAAAGACTTGATGATGAACTATGAATGAGACTTGGTAAGCCTTCTAATCTCTTTCCTTTACTTCAAATTGTGGTAAATTGTAATCAAGTGCTGATGTTGTATTGGAGAATATCTTATATTGGGATTGATAAGATGGTATGATGTTGAATTAAAATGTCTTGATTATGATTGTGAGGTGTTGGTTTAATATGTAAATGTTATAAGGAGGGCGAATGATTTATGAATCTGCATTATCATGATATGGAGATGTTAATGTGCTAACCTCACCTGTATGAATTGTAATGAAATGATTTATACTCATGCGATTCTTATTTAGTTATTGATGATGACGAATATACAACAGGAAGACCCTATGACCTAAAATAAGTTATGATTGATAATAAAGACTTATAGACATTTCAAAAATGGACTCTAGCTTAGCACCGAGTGAACTAGAGTCAGGAGAGTCTCTTCCATCATAGGGAAGGTAGAATCACTAATATACTCTTGAGATTGGAGACTATAATGCATGTAGCATAAAGAGGGTCCAAACTATATCTCCTAGTTCTTGAACTATGTTTCCCCAACAGGAATAGTAGCCAGTGGATCCACGTAATTTCTATGTTTGATGTCTCATACTACCTTGGTAAGTAGTTCGTCTTCCTTCAGTGTAGGGTTTTATAACACCGGCTTCCACATTATCTCATGTGGTATATGTCGGTTAGGTCAAGATGTTCCCAAAGAGGTAAAATGAAATAATGGATTGAACTCTAGCTATAATAACCTAAGGGGTATAGCTTAGTCTACGTAGGGGTATGGGACTCTACCTAAGCATTGCACTAGTTAGACTTAAAGGGAGTTTTAGGAGGATGTTCTTATGCATGATTATGCATATAATGTTATATTACATGTATATGATAAACTTGCACATTGTACCATATGATGATTAGTTCACTTACGAATATGTGTTGGTTTATATTGTTACGTTAAGATGATATGTACACCAAAATGCCATGTTATGTGAAGAAAGATGTTAGTCATGATTCTTGTTTGGTTACTTGATTGAGTAAGGTTATGGGTCTTTACTTGGTCATTGCACTTGTTGACTTTGTAGGGCTCATGGGTGATTGACTTGCTTTAGTTTGTTGAAATGTACTCCTATTCATGCTTATTGTCAATTTGACTTGATGGTAGAGTTACTTGAGTATATATGTACTTATATGATTTGTATGGTTGACTTGACTAGACTTAATTTAGTAGTTCTTGTAATGTACATGTCTATGACTTAATTAATATGCAATATTTATTGGTATGGTCTTGTTGAATGTGCATAAAGGTTTTAAATCGCAAGTGCATACTTTATGAAATGTCCATTTTCTTAGCATAATTTCAAAGTATGTGAGCATATGGTCTCTTACTTAGTACAAGTGGCGTACTAACCCCATTTCTTCCTTTTCCAAAAGATTTTAGGTTTCGGTGTTGAAGTGTTTTGGAAGGCACTTGAAAAAGGCTTGGATCTCTTATTCATCCAAGTAGGTTGGGTCATCAACTTCCCGAGGGTCATGCAACTATCTAGCTTATGGAGTTGTTATATGTTTTTAGACTCTTTCGTTTCTTTCCTTACAATTGAGTACTATACATTTGTATGATCTATATGTGGTCTTAATGAATTGATGTTCAGGCTAGGCCCAAATTTGATATACTCTTAGTAGATGATTATGAGATGAGATTGATATAATGACTATGATATTTTCTATATATATTTATATGCAATAGAAGTACAAGACTAAGTAAACTTCCTATACGACGGGTCTACGTATACTCGATATATCTATATGTGTGTTTTTGTGTGTGTGTATGTGTTTGTGTGTGTGTGTGTGTAGAGGTCTATTTAAACCTTCAAGTAGAAGAAATGAAAATGTTTAAATTTTCCGCTAAATTTTACCTACGAATGTAATGATGTAAACTAAGAGGCTAGTCTTAGTCCTCAAAAGGACGCCGACGCCGGTTACATCTAGGGGTTAATTTGGATGTGACAAACTTGGTATCAGAGCATGAGGTTGAATTATATTTGAGTCAATGTCTCTCTCAACCACGTCTATGTAAGTCAAATTCATAATTGTGATGCGCGCCACACTTTTGGGTAAGAAGCTATGTGATGCTTAGGAAACTCTCACTTTCTTAAAAATCCAATATCATGCCCTTTGAGAATACTTATGGTGTGCTTTTATATCTAATTTTAATGTCGTGATTATGAGGCATAAACACTTCGAATGAGTGCGGCAGCGAGGCTTGAGGGGGGGGGAGGAGATGCTAATGGGGGCGGGTGGAGCTTCCTCCCCATTTGATCAAGTTCCTCCTATTGAATAAGATGCTTATGTTGAATAAGCTCTGTTCAATACTCCCTTAACGGATGGTAACATAAGGGTTTCCCTTATACAATTTGCTCAAGTCGTCACTACACAAGCCCAAACTATGACGGCCCAAGCTAACCAGGAGTTTATACCCCGTCCAATTCAACAAGTTGCTACCATGGCTTCCCGTCTAAGGGACTTAACTAGGATGAACCCTCCTACCTTTTATGGGTCCAAGGTTGAAAAAGACCACCAAAAGTTCATTGAGGAGGTCTATCAGATACTCATGGCTATGGGGTTGTCTACTAGTGAGAAGGCCGATTTAGCCACCTATCAACTCAAGGATGTGTCTCAAGCATTGTATGTCCAATGGAGGGATAATAGGCGATTAAGAGGTGGTCCAGTCTTGGGGAGATCTTCAGGAAGGCTTTTCTAGATCAGTTCTTTCCTAGGGACATAAGGGAAGCTAGTGGTGGAGTTCATCAACCTTCGCCAAGGAGGTATTAGTGTTCATGAATACTTCTTGAAATTCACTAAATTGTCCAGATATGCTCCTTCTTTGGTTTCTGATCCTCGAGAAAAATGACTCGCTTTGTGATGGGGGTGTCAGATAATTTGCAAGAGGAGTGTCTTTCGGCTATGATGCATGACAACATGAACATTTCCTGTCTTATGGTGCATGTAAAAAATGTTAATAAGGCAAGAACTAAGAGAAAGAGTAGATATGATAAGTGGGCAAGATCTTTCGATGGAGGTTCTTCAAAGAATAGGCATGAGATACAAGACAACCCTAGATTAAGAAGAGGGTTTTTAATCATGTTCCTTACATGTTACCTAAGGCTTTGGTTATGAGTGTTGGGGGGGCGGACGGCCGCCCTAAGCCTAAGTACGTAGAAAAGTGAAGGTGGGGAGGCTCTAAATTGCAACAGGGGCCGAATGGCGATGCGGAAAGAAACCAACTTGGTGGGAAAGTGATGTAGAGCTAAATCAGAAGGCCAAACCGTGGTAGCAATTGTCTCTTAGCGGGATTAGGGACAGACAATTATTTTAGGGGTGTGGTTTGTAAAAAATGGGAACACAAAGTTGGGATTTCCCTTATATAATGGTCAAGACAATGGTTGTCACGATCAAGCCAAGTGGTTTTCAAATGAGGCTCCAAAGAAATAAACGTTTCTATGCTCTCCGCCTGGGGGTTGAGCAAGAACTTCTCCCTACGGGTAACGATATGTTGAAATCCTTCTCTTTGATGTATATGCCCTTACTTGTCCGGGTGCTAACTTTAATCATTTGTTACCCCTGAATTAGTAAAAGTTTGAAATTTTGCCTGATATTTTGGATGAACATTTTATAGTGTCTACTCTGGTGGGTAAGTCAGTTGTTGCAAAAAGGGTGTATAGAAATTTTCCTATAATGTTGACTAAATATAGTTTTTTATGTTGAACTGGTAGATCTTGATATACTTGATTTTGATATTATATTTGGTATGGGTTGCATACTTGCTCTGCCTCTATTGATAGTAAAATGAGAGTGGTGAAGTTTAACATTCTAAATGAGCCCATTGTAAAGTGGAAGGGAGGAAATTCTATTCCTTGAAGTTGTATCATATCTTGTATAAAACCTTTCAAAATGATCTCTAAAAATTGTCTATACCATATTGTTAGAGCCCAAGATTTAGACTACAAAATTCCTTCCATTGAGTCCTTCCCCGTAGTGAGTGAATTTCCGGAGGTATTTCCTAATGATCTTCGCAGTATTCCTCCCAAATAGGAAATTGATTTTGGTATTGACTTATTACAGGATACAAATCCCATTTTCATTCCTCCTTATCGGATGGCTCTGACCGAATTGAAAGAGTTGAAGGCTCAACTCAAAGATTTACTAGACAAAGGCTTCATTAGACCTAGTATTTCTACATGGGAATAAAAAGGATGGGTCCTTAAGAATGTGTATTGATTATAATCAACTCAATAAACTCACAATCAAGAACAAGTATCCTATCCCTCGGATTGATGACTTGTTTGATCAACTCCAAGGGAAAAGCTACTTTTCTAAGATTAACTTGAGATCAGAGTATCACCAACTTAGGGTGAGAGGTGAGGATATACCAAAGACAGCATTTTGAACTAGATATGGTCATTATGTGTTCTTAGTAATGTCCTTTGATATCATAAATGATACGGCGGAGTTTATGGACCTAATGAATAGGGTGTTTCAAAATTACCTAGATTCATTTGTTATTGTCTTCATTGACGACATCTTGGTATATTCGAATAATGAGGGTGATCATATGAACCATTTTAGGGTGGTATTACAAGTGCTTAAAGAACATCAATTGTTTGTAATGCACAGTAAATGTGAGTTTTGGTTGAGGTTGGTGACATTTGTTGATCCAAGGAAAATGGAGGCGGTTAAAAATTGGCCTAGACCATTAAGTCCAACCAACACTAGGAGTTTCTTGGGTTTAGTGGGTTATTATCAGAGGTTTGTGGATGGTTTTGCATCCATTGCATCTCCCTTGACTACTTTGACCCAAAAGTGTAAGAAATTTAAGTGTTCGGAGACATGTGAGAAAAGCTTCCAAATATTGAAAGATAGTCTTACTTCCGCTCCAGTATTTACTTTACTGGAGGGTACAAACGGTTTTGTTGTATATTGTGATGTATCCTTTGTGGGTTTATGGTATGTGCTTATGCAACATGGGAAGATGATAGTTGATGCTTGCTAGGCAACTCAAGGTGCATAAGAGAAACTATCCAACTCATGACCTTGAATTAGCGGTCATGGTATTCTTATTGAAAATATGGATGCATTACTTGTATGGTGTCCATGTCGATGTGTATACCGACCATAAGAGTCTCCAATATGTGTTTACCCAGAAGGAGTTGAATCTCTGACAAACAAGGTGGTTAGAATTGTTGAAAGATTACGATATGAGTGTCCTCTATCACCCCGGAAAGGTCAATGTGGTTGCGGATGCTCTAAGTCATATGATTATGAGTAGTGTGTCTCACATAGATGAAGTCATGAAAGACCTAGTGAAAGATGTTCATAGGTTGGATAGGTTTGGTGTGAGGTTGGATTATTCTCCAAATGGTTGTTTCATGGTCTATCATAACTCTGATTCATCATTGGTAGTTAAGGTGAACTCCAAACAACATCTTGACAAACCATTGATGGAGTTGAAGGAATCCGTCCTTGGCAAGCTTAATGAGGAATTCTCTTTAGGGTGTGATGGGGTTTTAAGGTACCAAGGAAGATTGTGTTTAGCCAACGTAGATGAGTTGAGGAATCGGATCCTTGAAAGAAACCAATGGGTCCCTCTACTCCATTCATCGGGGTTCAACAAAGATGTATCATGATCTTAGGGAAGTATATTGGTGGGAAGGTTTGAGAAAGACATAGAGGAATTTATTGCTAAGTGTATAAATTGCAAACAAGTGAAAGTTAAACATCAAAAGTCGGGTGGCTTACTACAAGAAGTTCAAGTTCCTACTTGGAAGTGGGACGACATCAATATGGGTTTTGTAGTGGGTTTATCTCGGAATAAAAAACAATGTGAATCTACATAGGTGGTTGTGGATAGGTTGACCAAGTCCACTCATTTTTTTCCCGTCAAATCTACTTATTTGGTGGAAGACTATGCTAGATCTTCATAGATGAGATTGTGTGTCATCATGGTATTTTGTTATCCATCATATCGGATCGGGGTGCACAGTAGTAAGGTGAAGTAAAGTACAATTTTTCATCACTAAACAGATGGTCATGCGGAGCGTAATATTCAAAGACTAGAAGATATACTTAGGGATTTTATTATTGATTTCAAAGGAAATTGGGATAAGAATTTGCCTTTGGTGGAGTGTTGCTTATAATAACAATTTTCATTCATCCATCTCCATGGCTCCCTTTGAAGCCTTGTATTGTAGGAGGTGTAGGTCTCCTATTGGATAGTTTGAAGTGGGTGAACCTTTGCTTCTTGGTCCCGAATTGATTTATAAGACTTTAAAGAAAGTTCATATCATAAGGAACCGGTTGCAAATGGTCTATAGTCGGCAAAAGTCTTATGATGATCATAGGAGAAGGGATTTGGAATTTGAAGAAGGTGATAAGGTGTATTTGAAAATTTCACCAATGAAAAGGGGTGGTCAGATTTGGCAAGAAAGGGAAGTTAAGTCCTCGTTATATGGGTCCCTATAAAATCTTGTAAAGGGTTGGTACTTCCTAGTGAAATTGGCTTTGGTTCATACAGTTTCCCATGTTTCCATGCTAAAGAAGTGTATCGGTGATTCTGAGTCTATTTTTCCTATTGAGGGTCTTGGTGTGAAGGATAACCTCTCTTATGAGGAATTTATGGTTCAAATTCTTGATAAGAAACTCACGAAGTTAAGGGATTAAAAGGTGGCTTCCGTAAAGGTGTTATAGAAGAATCACCTAGTTGAGGGTGCAACATGAGGCCGACATGAAGTACTGTTACCCTCATCTATTTGATAACAAAGGTTAGTCTTAGTCCTTAAAGAGGACGACAACGCCGGTTACATCTAGGGGGTAAACCCGGATGTGACAAAAACAAAAGAGAAAAATAAAAAGAGATAAATGGAATGAAAAAGAAAAATACAAATAAAATCCAGAAGGAATTTGTGTTCTAAGAAATCTATGGAGTAATAGAAGGATGACTTCGAAGAACTAGAAGATAAAATAATAGAAGAAGCTGAAGAAAAGGATGTTTTGTGGGATCCACAATTCATATGGATTTTTAGTAACTAAGACTAGATGACTTTACCTTTGCACTCTATCCCATTACGTAGCTGGAAAATTCCTTTAGGATCTTGACTAAGCCGAGCCAAAGTTGATTGGAAAATATGGGCAAACCTATGGGTGAAAACATGCATTGTTTTTCTCTTTTAGAGCGTGAGTGTTGTATCTGATTCCTGATTTTAAATTGGTTAATCCTTGTGTGTTGACATTAAGATATTGTTGCTGAGATTGAACTTGCATTTGTAGAAATAATTGTGAGCATGAGAATTATCGGTAATGATGTGTCTTAACATGAATCTTTGAGTACACAAATAATCCTTGCATAAGTGGTATGAGTTTTTTTGTGTATGTTAATGATTGATTCTTGTGTAGCACTGTTTTAGACCTGATATTTGAACTTCTAAACTTGATATTTACTTGAGGAAAAGCAAAACATTAAGTTAGGGGTGTTGATGAGTTCATAAATTTGACTCATTAAGGGCTTTATTTTTATAGAAATAGTGTCTTCAAATACTTATTTAGTCTTAATATCTAATGAAAACATTTAAGTTTCAGGTACTTGAATTTTGAGTGAAAGCATGGACATTTTACGTAAAAGGGACCAAAAAGGATGAAAAGAATGAAGAAACTGCCGAACAATTTCGTGAAGCAGTGTTGTACCACCCAATTGTCCAGAATATTAAGATGCTAAAGGCACGCACAAAACTGTGATGGAACAAAATAAGGGTAAGTGGCCGAGTCATTTGGAGACCTCAACGAGTATCGCCAAATGTCCCGCCATAACACTTAATCTGAAAGCTTAAAATAATAGGCTTTAGTTATTATTTTTAGATCCGAACATTAAAATAGTTTTTAACTTTAGAATACTACTTCTCTTGTATTTTTTTCTCAAGTTAGGAGAGGAACTTTTGGGGAGTTGAGAAAACAAGGATTTCATCTTCCCCAAGTTGTATGTGGTTCTTCGCCTTTTTCTTAAATCAAGGTTTAATTTCTTATACCCATTTGATTTTAGTAATAATTTAGGTGTAGTTTTTTATTTCTTGAGATGTGGCTAAAAACCCCATTCTTAGGTTGTGATTTATCAAATATGTGTTGATGTTACTGTTGGGCATTGCTTGCTTATAGGTTAGATGTATTTTATTGGTGATTTCACCTAGTGGTTGTGGACATAACTGAATGGGTTTGTAGTTGAAATTACAAATCCACCAATGTGTTTTTGGCTTGCCCGAGGGGGAGGTCGAAAAAAAGATCACTAGATTGATGGCCTAAGGAGTGGGTCGACATAATGTTCAAACTGAGCGGGTGAACTCCGTAGGCCATCAGAACAACATCCATTTAAAGAGTTAGGCTGAAGTTAGAAATTTCTAAGATTTTAACGTAAAATTATTTAGTGGGTTTGAGTTATATTCTTAGGTACATTAATTGGGTATTTGTGTCTAAAGGAATTTGGAAGAAAGACTCGAGTTTGGGCAAATTAGGGCTTGAAAAAGAAGAAAAAAATTTAGTCAGAAAAATCTGGGGAATGGCTCCGCGTCGCGGAACTTCTCCCCTTATTTGGAAAAAATACCTTCGCGTTGAAAAGGTTTCATGGACCGTTCTACCTCAAAAATTATTTTCATGACCAAAGTTAAAATACATCTCCGCGTGACGGACCTTCCTTCAAACAGTGAAATTTTGATCTTTTCTCATGTTTAGATATATAAAAACACTCCTAAACTTTATGATATAGTTTCTATCACATATCAAAATCCTTGAATCCGTAATTCAATGTAAGGAAAGTTAAAAATTTAGTTTAAAAGTTACGAAGCAAGTCAAGAGAAGTTCATTTAATTTTCCAAAAGTCATTCACAAACATTTTAACTTTTTTTAGGACTTCTGTTTCATGCTTAAGAGAGATTAAAGAGTTGAGTTAATTCCTCAAAAAACTATAAGGGAACTAATTATTTCTAAGCGTTTAAAAATGTTTTAACATTTAAGAACGAAAGGGAACATCAATTCCATGAGAACTTTTAAGCTAAGTTTTATGTAATTATCTTAAACAAAAGAAAGAAGTTTGTTTTTTAAAAAAATATATGAGCTAAGTAATTTTTTGGAGTAGTATTGCGCACCGATATGGGGAATATATTTCATATTATTTCAAGTCTTCATAAATCAGGTCGCCATCATAGTTCGTAAAGGATCATATTTTTAGATGACTCCTTAAGATGCTTTTAGCATAGACATGTGGATTCACTAATTTAAGCGTTCTATATGACGGTAGAGTATAGGAAAATTCTGGCCACGTGGGTAAGACGATGTATCACCACTTAGGCTCAAAGTCGTGGTTGTTGGTTCGAGAAACTCTCACAAAAAATATATTAATTTGTTAAATCAGTAAATTTGAGTTTGACACTACATTTTCTTTATTAAATTAAGTTGCTTTTATTGTTTTATAACGTTTTTAATATATTCCACGTGATCTATTACTTTTATATTGTGTTAAGTCATTCATGAGTTCTAGAAGAATCAAGGTAAGTGTTTCTTTTTGAAACTTTTCAAGTTTGTGTTATGTTTAGCTTTTAAACTCGCATATTCATACAATCAATGTACTAATGTCAGTCGGAATGCATTGTATTATGATACAGGCGCAAGTAACCAGGATCAACATCTACCACTCCATTGATCAGGTGGAGCACTAAGAGTTAGTTGGTGAGCCTTCTTGTATTATCATTTTTTATTAACAGTTTCCAGTTGTAATATGATCGCGGCAACTGTCGAGACATCCCTCCTTTTTATAGAGTCTTCATAAAAAGTTAGTAGTTTAGTTCTCTTTACACTATCATTTCGTATTTTAAGATTTGAGTTGCCATTTTCTCCAAGTCTAATGTTAGACTTTGAATCATTCTTGCGTTATATTATTATTCAAGTGAGTATATTAATTAATCATTGTGAATATTCATATAGTCTTCGGGTGAGTAAATAAGTCAGGCTAAGGGTTCGCTTTGGGCCAGCAATGGTTTTTGAGTATCATCCATGTTTGTGGTGTAGGCTCGGGGCATTAAACATGAGTACTTGAGTACTTTAGTATTAGAAGGTTGAGATTTGAGATTTATTTTTCCAAATGAATATATGGGCACTAAGTGTTCCCAAGAGTAAATGTTTGCATCTAAAATGTGGAGGAAACATTTATTTCTAAAAGAGTTATGAAAGGTTTTTAGTTACCATCTCTTTTTAGAGAACCTGGCGTATAATCCACACAGTTTGAGATGACGAAAGGTTTTTTCTGTAATGAGCTAAGTATAGTTGAGAGTAATGAGACGTAGATTAGCGACGTGTTCAAACAAATCATAATCCTCATAAGCCATGTCTCCAACATGGGTAGAAAGGGTCATACTTTTAGATTATTCCTTGTTGCTTTTAAGCATAGCTTAGTGTATCCACTTAGTTAAGGATGTCTTATACTCCATCAAGGTATAGAAAAATTCTGGCAGCGCAGGCGAAAGATTGTATCATGACATATCTCATAGTGATAATTGTTGGTTAGAAAGTCTCCCAGATTGAGTTATGATGTATCTATACATACAAATTGAGTTTTTAGTGTACTAGTTCGGGATTCCTTGTCCAAAAATTCTTTGCAGAAAGCTATAGTTCTTTTCAAGAGATGAAATATGTTTTGTGCACATAAGGCTATTATGTCCAGATTAGCCACAATGAGAGAATAAAGAAGTTGTTTTAGGGTAATCAATTTTATCATGCTTTTTATCAAACAGTGTTCCATGTTTAGTAGAGGATTATTCGTTTTGATATTATGAATCATTATGGAGGATTTTGTCCATATCTTTTTGTTTTATAATTCAATCTTGATCTCATGCATTTCATTGTGAGGATCTTTATTCCTTTTAGTTGGAAAATGTATTTCAATATAGAGCTATTTTATTTCATCCTCTAGAACCATGTGAGCATTGTTCATAATTTTTTTCTCATTACTGGAGGAAATATGATAGCTATTTCTCTCCTGAAGAATTTCGTTTAATTTTTCAAGAGTTTTTCTTCTCTTAAGGATGCATATTTTGCAACCTTTGTTCATTTCTGTTGCAGGTTCATTGATATGCATCCTCAATAGTCCAAAGTAGAGACCCAAATTATATTTTTGAGTAAAGATGATGATTTTCTTTGATAAGATGAAATCTTACCTAGACAGCTTGCCATCTTCTTCTACTTCTCAAAATCAAATCCTACCGTTAGTGTCATTATTGTCTCTTTTGATTGACTTATGTTCTTTTTCTCATCACATTAATTTATGTCAAGGAGGTCATATTTGTGTGTCCCTCCATTGAAAGTAGGGATTGATTTTCACATTCTCCTACCTCTGATTCAACTTCATGAGCTACCCATGGTAGCAAAAAGACTTTTTCCCATAGAGATCTACTTCTTATTATTTCATCCTTCTTCTCGGTGGAATGAAATGATCGCCTCTAGTGTCTTAATTTCTCTAAATTATATTTATTATGATCCACACTCATAGAGGATAAATATTGATGAAGCGATTTGGCCTTCCCCAAGTGTGACATACATGATCTCTTATGTCTTTCTTTGTCATCATGTTAATATTCATCCTTTGATTCATCTGACCTCTCTTCATTATTCTGTTCCTCGAAGTCATCAGGGCAATATTCTCTTCCTCGAAGTCATCCAGTGTTGTTTCCTTGATAAGCAGGCTCTTTTCTTTTCTCTTATATCCAAATTAATTTTATTGATTCTTCTTGAGTTTATAAATCATGATATTTCCTATAAGTGAATCCATGGTTAGAGTATCAAGATGGCGTGTTTTAGTAATTTTTCCACATTGCTTTCCCAAGATTAAAAAAGAGCACTCAAAACCGTATTGTGATCAGTTCTTCTAATGGGTATATTTCATTGATGACAGTCGTGAACTTTGTATGAATGTTTTGAATTAATTCCACCATCTAATATTTAGAACAACTAATTCCGCCTTTTCAAGTAATCAATTTTTTTTCTTGACTTGAGTTTTTCCCTCACGGGTTATCTGCAAAGTTTCCCATATAAGTGTTTGATTTGTACATGTACAAATTCATTTGTACTCATCTATACCTATTCCACATATTAGGATCTTATTGTCCTTCGCATTGTTCTTAGTAACTAGTTTATCAACAACATCTCATTCCTTTCCAACATTCAAACCTGAGTTATTAAGTCTATACAGTTTTTTCATAGGAATTGTGGGACCATCGAGAATAACTCTGTCATAGATTGGGATTTTCTCCTACTATGATCCATCATTATGGTTTGTCACCATCCATAGTATTTTCTGTTGAATAGTGGGTTTATTGTTTGAGATGATCCTTCTTGAGAATTTTTTGGTGCAAATTTTGATCCTCTTCGAGGTGTAATTTTTTTTATTGAAATAACGTGTTCTATACATATTTAAGAAAACCTAACCACCTAAACAAAAACTTTACCATGTTCTTGTTGAAAAGTTGTAGACAATAAATGCAATTAATCGAATAACAAGTTTATCCTTGAACTACTCCTTCTTGAAGGGAAGAAAAAACACACAAAAACTTCACTATAATTAAAAGTAACTTTAGATTACAATAAATAATTGAAGGGACTAGTTGCAGTACGTATCCTCAAAAGTTTACTCAAACTATTCCACGATTAACTATTACCATATATATTACTATTCAAGAAGAAAAACTTACTTCTTGTTACTTACACTAACTAATGATAGTTCTGCACTCTTATATCAAAGAATTCAAACCGAGTTCTTGTTACAAACCTCACTGAATTTTTTTTACATTTAGGACAAATCATTCCTAAACACAGATTCAATGATGAAACAATGCAAAATAAGCTTTGGAAAGAATATCTAACTCTAGTTCTTCTTTCTAGTGGGTGAACCTTCGCTTCTTGGTCCCGATTTGATTTATAAGACTTTAAAGAAAGTTCATATCATAAGGAACCGGTTGCAAATGGTCTATAGTCGGCAAAAGTCTTATGCCGATCATAGGAGAAGGGATTTGGAATTTGAAGAAGGTGATAAGGTGTATTTGAAAATTGCCACCATTAAAAAAGGGTGGTTAGATTTTTGGCAAGAAGAGAAGTTAAGTCCTCGTTATAGGGTCCCTATAAAATTTCAAAGGGTTGGGACTTCCTAGAAATTGGCTTTGGTTCATACAGTTTCCTATGTTTCCTGACTAAAGACTGTATCGGTGAGTCGAGTCTATTTTCAATGAGGGTATTGGCGTGTGAAGGATAACCTTCTTATGAGGAATTATGGTTTCAAGTCTTGATAAGCCCCTCAGGGAGGTTAAGGAATTAAAGGTGGCCTTCCGTAAAGGTGTTATAAAAGAATCACCTAGTCGAGGGTGCAACATGAGGCCGACATGAAGTACCGTTACCCTCATCTATTTGATAACAGATGTTAGTAGTTCTTACTAATAATGGAAATAATGACAAAAATTGAAGTTGCTTTGATTTTGGTGAAGTCTTGCAAAATGTCAATTAAGTTGTGCATTTGAACTTGGAATTTTTCTCTTTGACTTGTTTTGAGTTATGTCGTGCATTTTGATATGGTGAGTCTCTATGGAATAATATATAGTATGTTGACAAGTTGAACTTTGACATAATTGACTCATAAATGCTATGTTTAGCTCTTGTTATTGTGAGAAGGATATTCCTCATAATGTAATGTTGATCCTTATGTATAGTAATTGAGTTTTGAATTATCTTGTGTAAGAGATATAGTTGATGTATTGTTGTTGGTTGGTCTTATAGTCTTGAGTCTATTCCTTCCTTCTTAAGATGATAGTGTCATTCGAGGACGAATTATGTTCGTAGGGGGGGGGGGGGGATAATCGTAACACTTCGAAAATACAAGACAGGTCTAGAGTTAACATAAGTGTTGTAATAAGGTTGGCAATATGTTTAAGGTCCCATTATATGTTTAAGAAGTCATTAGGAGGAAGTCTCCGAAACGAAACCGTTCTCCTAAGAACATTCCATGACGTCAAGAAACTAGTTCTAGGAGGTACTAGCTTGCCTTAGCCTATTTGACAAGCATTTACAAGTCAGAAAATGATGAAAATTTGTGGAAGGGTGTCTAACATGTGTTTAAGATGATACATGGTTGAAACGTCCGAGTAAAACTCCCCAAGTACAAAAGAGGGGTTCTTGAGGAGGACTATTCTAAGTGGAGTCAACACTGACTGGGTAGTGTGCACCCACGAAAAGGCACAGACGGGGCGTGTGTTGATCGATGGGGCGTTGATGCCAAACCATAGACCAACACTTAGCCAATTCATTGAAGGGGTTAGTTTTAACACTCTTTGAACTCATCGACGGATGTTCAACACGGAAGGGGGACTGGTCCATCTATTGAGCCACGAGGTATCGACGGGGTTCCGATTGTGAGTGGCCTGTAAATTCCTGCACATTTTAACTTAATTTTAATTGATTAATTAAGGGTTTTTGTTGTTAGTTATGGATTAATGGAAGAATAATTAACTTAATTAAACCCCCATATAAATACCCCAACCCCATTAGTCTAATTACAACTCTCATCCTTCTCTCTTCTTTCCCTCTATATTGGAAGACACCATTGAAGAAAAACTAGGGTAGGGATTTGGGGGTTGTAAGGATAATATTTCACCATCAATTCTCCATCAAACATTGAAGTATGTGATCTAATTAACCTTTGAGACCTGTTTCCCCGAAGGGTTCATTCAAAGTATTTCCAAAGTGATGACAACGGTGATATGCTAAATCCAAAGGCTTTAGCGAATTCATATTTAAACCCATTTGATAATGTTCTAATTGAGGTTTTTAAAAACCAGAATAATTAGTCTTTCTAATAGAGATCCAAAGGATCAGAATTATTAAGAAAGAAGCAAAAGAGTCTCAAAGAGATGGAATCTTTGTTAACTTAATCAGAATGAAAAAATAAATTCATCACCGAAAGTAAGAAAAGCCAGCCTACAATTGCCAAAAGATAAAGTCAAAAGATTCCAGAAGGTTGGTGAACCCAAAAAAATGTTTAAAAAGGCTTTGTATGTAGACACACACACAAAAGAGCAGAGAGTCTGTTTCAAAGACAAAATGACGTTTAAAGTATGAAGAGATTCAAACTGAAATTGCAATTCTTCAAATGGTTTGAGAGGCCGACGAGCAAAAAAAATCGGTGAAACAGATCATCGCTCAGGTCCTAGTTTAACAGGTGGACACACCAAAGACAAGGTTTTCGAGAGTGTACTTACGCCGCTTGAGGCTAAGCATCCCTTATAGGAAAAGATGCTTTGCCTTCAAAAGGCGGAGTAACACTTAGACAACCTTATATTGGGTGCCACCAGTTAACTAGGACCTGAAGCAATGAATTTTTCACCAATTTGGGCTCGGCGCTCAACCCATTTGAAAAATTCAATTCCGTTTTGAATTCTCTCATATATTTAAACCATTTGTTTTGAACAGACTCTATGCTCTTTGGTGTATGTGTGTAACATACCAAGATCTTTTTAAAGCATGTTTGGGGTTCACCAAGCCCTTCAGGACTCTTTTCTGTAAGGGATTGATTATTGCCTTCAAGAGGCGATAGTAACACTCTCAGACAACCTTGTCTTTGGTGTGGCCAACCTTTAACTAGGACCTGAAGCGATGAACTGTTTCACCGATTTGGCTCGTCGCGTCAACCATTTCAAGAATTCAAATTCCATTTTGAATCTTTCATATTCTTTAAACCATTTGTCTTGGAACAAGACCTCTGCCTTGTGTAGTGTCACAACCAAGATCTTTTTAAGCATTGTTGGGGTCACCCTACCACTTAGTAATTCTTTTTCGGTCAGGAGTATGTCGAATGACTTTATACTACAATACAATCTTTCTTCTGTGAGAAGGAGCTGTCATGTCACTCGAAGTAGGGACTTCTTCCTTTTTTCCTCCCCCCCTTTTTCCTTCCTTTTTTGTCCCCCCCCCCCCATGCCAAAAGAAGGAGTCATAAAAAAAACCTTGGGAATTTTGGGTAAAATATACACCACGGACTTACTTGTTCTGAAACTTCGTAGTTAATACAAGTCCTTCTTCTCCCTCGGGGGTTTTTAAGTAGTAAGGTAAGCATATACATACTTTAATGGACAGACTCAAGGTTGAAAGAATTGGACTGGAGAAACTTAAGTTTAACGATCTGTCTGATGAAAATTGAGGATACCGTCTATAGAAGACCTGGATGTTGAACAGGAAGGGGTCAGTGATGGATTCAAATTTCCAATTTCATCGGAAAAGTATTATCATTCCACTCGAACATTTAGCGCACAAAAATAGGTGTTATGCTCGTGGTTGATTCCATTAGAATAGTAACACCTTTGGACTAGGTTAATTCCTTTGTGCAATTAGTGGGTCTTCGTTAGCTTGTTTAATATACCAGTATATATTAAAGGCTAAGTCTATCGTACCAAGTTTGATGTTCATATTCTTGGTTTTTGACATTGAGTGTCAAGGTATATCAAGAAATTGGGTCTTCAATTTCTACAGCGAAATTGGGGAGGATGATAACAATTAAATAAAACGGCCCCTGAGCAAGTTACTTTTATAGGATTCATAATAAAGAAATCATCAACATTGAGAAAGCCTTAGCATCTCCAAGCATTAAAACAAATAGGAATATTAGACCTTTGCGGAAAGAGGTTTAACGCAAAAAAAAAAAAACTTGTACAACACACTATGAAGGAATTTAATATTACGTTCTATTACATAGCAATGTCAGCAGCAACAAGAAATAATTAGTTCCCAAGGAGTTATTAATTGGAGAAGTGATTCACAAGTTTTTATATTAAAACTCTTAAATAAACTTTAAAAATATTTGGTAAATCTTATTAATTGGTTCTTTAGTAATAGACAATTTTGCTAAACGCATATCTTCTTTAGATATAGAGCAATTAACAATTTTATTTAACAATATTGTGCTATTATGAGAACAAAATAGTGTCGTTATGGCATGAAAAGAACGTCAAAGATAAGAAAAACTAATTTTAACAAAGATTATCAAGCTATTGAAAGATTAAACTATGCTTCTAAATTCTATAGAGGTTAAAAAACAGTGATTACCTTGATAATACAAAGGTTTCACTATGACCTAAACAATTATATTTAGACGGAAAGTACTCAAAACAAATATCACGCAGCATGTTGATTATTACAAGTCTTTGGCAAGTCTTATGTAGGACGGACCACCAAAAGATCGGCCTGCCTGCCCCCATGGGCTTACTGGACGACAATGATCTAATTTCAGCTATCAAGCCTTAAGCGGAGATTAATCGGCAACTCAGACTTATACAGAGGACACAAAAAACCTCAACATAATAAAAGGAAACCATGGCCTATAACTTGTTTTAATCAAAGTTATCTTGATATATTATACAAGATAATAACAAGTATAAACTCTAAAGATTATAAAGAATCAAGTATAATAATGAATAAGTTGGATAATTACTAAATCAAGATTATTCTATTATCACATGATTTCTAACAGCCTAGACAACCAATAGCTTTAGCTACTCATGCTGAGAAACAATGTCATTAACATGGCTCTGATACCATTTTTGATCGTGCGGAAGTAAAATAAATAAAGAAGACAAATGACTTACTTAAAAGAAGAACTTTATTCCATTATTTGCATAGTCTTTACATAGAGAAAGCATTCAAGAAAATTATATGTAGTTGTATTTCTGATTTGGTTGATAATAATTTTATTTTTAGCACGATGACCAAACCCATTGTGCTTAATGATTGTAAGAAAATATTTAAAAAATATTTAAAATGAGAATTCAATATCCTCGGAATGAAAAGATTTAGTACTCGTCAATATAAACAATTGAAATATGAGTAATCTGATTAAAAATAGAATTCATAATATTTTGAAATTTGAGGGCATTTTAAGCCCAAAGGAATTACATCCATTCCTATGTCCAAAAGGGACATTAAGGCCAGTTGTATATTATCTTGTTCGCGATTGATGTGCCAAAAATCTGATTTTAAATCAAATTTGCTGTAAATATTGGCTTTAAAAGTTCATTTTAAAAGATCTCTTTTATTAGGATTCGGGTAACGAATCCATTTTAAAACTGAGTTTAAAGGTTTATAATTAATAACCAGTCTTGGAGAACCTCGTTCTTGTTCAGCTGCATTTTTAACATAAAATGTTGAAAAACTCGAAGGTGATTTAGAGGGGCGAATAATGTTATTATTCAAAAGAGTATGAATCTTTTTATTACAGATTTCCATTAATTCATGGTTCATCTGAATAGGCCTAGATTTTGTGGAGATGGCCGTTTCATCAAATCCATCAATATATGGTAAATCTATAACATGAGATTTTAAACTCCAAAAGGCGTTAGGAAATTCTGAGCAAATTTCTTCTTCAAGTTTCTTTTGAAGATTGGTAATTGTAGAAACCATCTCTGGGGTTTTTAAAATTTGCTCAATTTTTTTAGTTTTCATATCATCTTTAAAAAAACAAAATTGGTTGATTGTGAAACGATTTGGTGATTGTAAAAATTTATTTCTTCGAGAGAAAGTGTCTTTACAAAAGGAAAGGAAATTTTTTTTCCTGAAAATTTTTGTTTTAATTGAATCAAAATTTGAAATATAAGGTTTAATGGATAATAAAGGCTTACCCAAAATAAATTTCTTCATTAATGTTTTGGTTATGACAGAAATAATTAGCAGGCAGATACCATTTCATGAGATATGAGCATGGAGAAAGCTTGTAATTTTATACGTAGCCACCAGTGCCAATGTATAGCGTTGTCGTCCCTTTTGGAGGGTTTACTTGGTAGGGAATAAAGTCCTTCACAATACAATTGCGGTCTGCACCACTATCTAACAGAGCAATTTTGTTAAGTACAAAATAAGAATTGAAAACTAGTTTGATCATAATGTGAGAACTCTGAGGTCTCACTTTAGTGATCATACTAATACCTGCATCATCAATACCTTTTGGTGAGGAAGGGGCTGATTTATTAGAAGATTCTTCATCATCTGAAGTAGCAATCTCGTTTCCTTTAAGAGATGTTTCAGAATCCTTAAGAAATTGTTTGCTAAAGTATCAATTTTGATTTTGTGAAGTGTGGACTTAACTTCTCGAACTTCTTCTTTGAGGAAGTTTACCACTGCTCGAAGATCATTAATAGAAGGTTCTTCCTTCTTATCTGAGTATCTTTGCATGATTTGTTTCATGCTGAAAGGGGTTACATTCCTTGTTACCTCTTTCTCCTTTTGCTTGGTGACAAGCTTTTGGAGTTCTAATAGATAGCTTCTTCGAGCGTCATCATCTTTGATGTGCTCGATGGTAGCAAAAAGGATTTCTGCAGAATATTCTGAGAGAACTCTAATAGATTGGTTGTCACAATGACAAAATGCTCCTTGGCAATTGCATTCATGTCCACTGTCATGAGCATAGTCTTGAGCAACATTGAGGAATTCCTCGTCCTCTGTTTCTTCTTCTTCTTCTTCTGAAGATGAATCTGTTTCTTCTTCGTTTAAGATAGTGAGAAACTTTGTTTTAGTTTCTTCGTCTATTTGAAGAAGAATGATCTTCTTCCCCTTTTTCTTGTTTCAAGGACAATCAGGAGACTTGTGTTCTGACTTTCCACAAGTCCAACACTCGTTGGATGTGTTGTGAGAAGCTTTCTTACTTCTCCTATTTTTAGAAGATCCTTTCTTTTAGAGGAAACCCCTTTTTCTTCTTAGGAGACGAGAAGATTTTTCCCGACCGCTAATCTTTTGGAGCCTTTGTGCAGAAGGGGTGTTTTATACGAGGGAAACCCAAAGTCTTGCAAAAACTTCCAAGGGGGGGGGAATAGTACTTGCAAAATTTTTTTATCCTTCTTAAGGTGTTCTTAGCTTTAAAAGGTATTGTACATAGCTCCATGCTAACGGAATGAATCAAACTGGGTTAGAATCTCCATAAGTCCATTTCTGAAATATGCGGATTTACCCTCACATCGATCTCTTACTGGGATCGAACTTTTCGGCAAAATGGTGGAGGTAATCCACTAAGGGAATCTTTCTTCCAATAATCGTTGTACAATCATCTAGTAGCCAGGACCTTTGTTATAAAAACATATCTTTATAAACCTTGAAATCAGGTAATTTTTTGCAGTAAAGATGTTTAATATTACAAACTTCTGTCTTGGGAATAGTCGTGGTTCTCCCACGAATGTTTAGTAGCACTATTGTAAAGGAAGGGTTTGCAGTTGCATCCTACAATACTTATAAAAGAAAAACAGTTAGGTGTCCTCCTTCAGTCTTCACAACATTTTTGGCTTTGCAACACATTAAGGATGTTCATCTTATTTGTTGTTCGTGAGATAATGGTCCCAACAATTTCTTAGGTTACCTGTAAATCCTGCAATATCCTGGTAGCGGTCTCTTGTTATCTGAGGTGCCTTTCCATTTATATGTTGTGACATTCATGCCATCTCTTGGAGTTTATCCTAGATTTGGCCCCATCGGCCATACACCCATCTATATTCCATTTGTATTCCGTGTACCATCTGCGACACTTAGGGGTTGTATTGAATATTGTTTCTTCCAAAATGGGATGCAGGAAAAGAAGGTCGGGAAAAAATAAAAATTCTGGAATGAGGAAGTCATCTTAATAGATCCAATTATCACCATGAGAAATTTAATTCTCTTACGCTTCTCACTAATCTCTCAAAGATTTCAGAAAGAGTTACTGAATTCACAAGTGCGTTTGTGGACAATCCTCTGGGAAAATTTATGGATTTTGAAGAGAGGATGGGTTCTAAGTTGAACTTGATTTGGAAGAACGGGTTTGTTACCAATTGCTGGTTACCACTATAAATTATACTTCGAGTCCTTCAATGTGGTTTTGAGAACAACGTGAAGGACCTGGTTAGTATAATGATGTTGTTCAAAAACTTGTTTATTTATTCGACAATAACAAAGTCCGATTCTTTGTTAAGCTGAAGATTTTTTTGAAGGGTCTTGTTGCAACTGAAATTACCTATTGGTAAATCTTATTAATGTTATTAGATTAGGACCAATTTTGTAAACGCATATCTTCTTTAGATAAAGAGCAATAACAGGGTTAATAATATTGTTGCTTTCTGAGAACAACACGCGTTTGTTTTAGGCATGAACGAACGGCAAGATAAGAAGAAAAATGTAATTTTAAAAAATATTATCAAGCTATTGAAAGATTAACTATGCTTCTTAAATTCTATAGAGGTTAAAACAATGATTATAAAGATAATACAGTATAACTCTAAAGATTATAACAGAATCAAGTATATTAATTCATAAGCTGGATATTACTAAGTCAAGATTATTTCATATCACGTGATTTCTAAACAGCTAAAACAAACCAATAGCTTTAGCTACTCATGCTTGAGAAACCAATGGCCATAACATGGCTCTGCTATGATACCATGTTTTTATCGTTGCGGAAGTGAAAGTAATAAAGAAGACACTGCCTTACTTAAAAGAAGAAACTTTAGTCCCATTAGTGGCATAGTCTTACATGGAGAAAGCATTCAATAAAATTATATGTAGTGTATTTTCTGATACGCTGAATAGAAGTTACATCGCGCCTTTATAGGAAAAAGAGATAAGATTAAAGAGATAAGAAATTCGTTTAAAGCTTATTCTATGGCTATTCGATTTCATCCGTTGCACTTTTGATTTTGATAAAGCAAAAATACCTCTTCAATTTTGCTCATTCCTTTTTAAAAGTAAGTGGCAGCGCTTTCTTCTTTTGAAAGGAATTCTTTTGACTCGATCTTTTGGCAAATGTAAACCTGACTTTCTATTTCGGTGATGAACTTATTTTTTCATTCTGATTAAGTGAACACAAAGATCCGTCTCTTTGAGACTCCTTTGCTTCTTTCTTAAATAATTTCTGATCCTTGGATCATATTTACAAAGACTAATTATGTCCGGTTTTTAAAAACCTCAATAGAACACTAATCAAAAGGGTTTAAATATGAGATTCGCTAAGCCTTTGGATTAGCCTATCAATGTTGTAATCACATTGAGATGAGCTTCTTTGAGAAGTTGATTTAATGGCAAACTTAGTCGCGTTTATAATCTAATTCTGACAAAGCCTTTCCAAGTCTCTTTTTAAAACCTCACTCTTGAGGGCGAGATTGTAACGTTGTGTTCTTTTCGAAGACGTAGGTGGTTCCTTTTGGCCGGAGACCAACCTTTGCTCGGATTTCTTTAGAAAAGAAATTTAATCCTGTCAAAATATGCAATAACAAACGTCCAACTTTTATAATGTAAGAAAAAATGTTTTTTATAAAAAAACTTACAGAGTTTGGATGTTCTCTGGTAGTGTAGATATGCCTGCTTCAATTTGATGAAATGGAGAGATATATTTCGGGAGGAAATTGATCGACGGAATGACTTGTTTATTACTCCAAAGCAGTCCACCATTGTTAGAAACCAATCTGGGATAGTAGAGTTGCGGACCTATGGACAATTACGTTCACAAACCAAGTATGGTGGTTGGTCTAACATTACAGAAGTTTTACCACGCATTCTGTGTCATACCAGTTTGTAAGTTTGGGATTTAAATCTCTTTGAGAGATTAATAGGAGTCTGTAGATGGTCTACAGGCCAATTATAAGGAGATAAGATCTTCTTGATAGTGAAATTTGAATAGGCAATAATGTCTGGGTCAGATTTGTCTGCCAATTCATGTTCGATCTCTAATGTCCGGTATCCTACAAGCGATGATGAATCGAAATACCTTCTGGTTTATAAAGAATATCTGTTTTCAAAACATATTCCTTTTGTTATAAAGGGTTAAGGAGATGTTACTCTCGTATCCATTCATATTCTTGTCTACAAGCAAGGATAGGAAAAATCGGTAGAGAAAATCATCTCGAACTTTTCTTTCTCTGGGAGTACGCTTTGCGATACTCGAGGAGTCTGTGCTTTCAGCAAAACTTTGACGGCTTCTTCATGGTGTAACAGTGCTTGTCGATTTTTTTTGGGACGAGAATCTCAGGTTTGTTGGTGAAGAGAAGACGTGGGTTTTGGATCCTTTTGTGAAAAAGGTTTCTTCAAAACCAACATCTTTGATGAACCATTCTTGGGGGAAATTCTGAAGGATAATTGGCGGAAGGTGACGCCAAAGCTGAGTACCTGTTAGATAGGCTTTTTAAACTCAATTCAGGCCTCCTTTCAAAGGGCCGTTCTTGTTAGTCGTCTGACTAGACTTTAGATGGTGTTTTTGCCTGCCCGTATGGCCTGATTGAGGCTGCTACTTATTTTCCCATGTAATATTCATGGTTAGAAAATCGGAAATATTATTCTCACCTTGATAAATTAAATTTGAAAATTGGAAATGCTAACAGGGCTTGAAATTCAGGCAAAGATGTGTTTAGAAACAATATTTTTTACATCCTTCTGGAGGATCTCTTTAGCAGATTCCGATCTAATCAAGCAAAAAACTCTATTAACTAGTCATCTTGCGAACTTAGTATACAGAGAAAACCTTGCTGAAAGGATCTTCTTTTTTACCGTGCTATCAATTTCTTCGGGGAATTTCCCGATTCCTGAAGAATAACGGGACTAATATTCGGTGAATCGGCGGTTTTTTTTCTTTGCTTAAGAACACCACCGTATACAAATATCAGAGATCTGTCCGACGATCATGAAAGATTACAGGTTAGATATCAAAATAGGGAAGGGTTTAACATATCCTTAAGAAGCTTACTGCCTGGTTTGTCATCACTCCACGCTGAACGGAGAAGGATTCTTCTTAAACCTGGTCAAAGAGAGGCTAAAAATATGCCTAAGTTTTGCGAATGAAATAGCTACGTAGTGAGACTTCAACAGGAATCTTGCAAATGGTTTATCGAAAATGACATTGGGGAATTTATTAGAAAACTCAATGGTGTTGCAACTAGGCTGTGTAGGTGCCTTTGAGACAGGTTCATGCCCTAAAAATCTGATTTTTGTTTTTTTGTGAAATAATTTTATGTTTCTTAGCACTAATGACCAAATAATTGTGCTTAATGATTTTAAAGAAAATATTTAATATTTAAAATGAGATATCCAATATCCTCGGAAAAGATTAGTACATCGTCATTAAAACAATTTGAAATGTGACCTTAATATGATAAAAAATAGAATTCATAATGTTTTGCAAATTCTGAGGGCATTTATAAGCACCAAAAGGCAATTACATTCCATTATATTGTCCAAAAGGGACATTGAACGGCAAGTTTTATATTTACCTGTTCGGCGATTTGAATGTGCCCCAAAAATCTGAATTTAAATCAAAATTGTTTGTATATTTGGCTTTTAAAAGAGATCTCTTTTGTTAGGAGCGGGGGGTTAACGAATCCATTTTAAAACTGAGTTTAAGGTGTAGAATTAATAACCAAGCTCTTGGAGAACTTCTTTCTTTTCAGATGCATTTTTAACATAAAATGCTGAACAACTCCAAGGTGATTTGAGGGGCGACATAATTTATTATTTCAAAAGATTATGAATCTCCTTTTTTTTACGATTCCATTAATTCATGGTTCATCTGAAATCGGCCCTAGCTTTGTGGAGCATGGCTTTTCATAAAATACACCATTCATATATGGAAATCTATAACATGAAGATTTTCTACTCCAAAAGGCGTTAGGAAATTCTGAGCATATTTCTTCTTCAAGATTCTTTTGAAGATTGGTAATTTTAGCAACCATCTCCTGGGTTTTTGAAATTTGCTCAATTTTTTTAATTTTGATATCATCTTTCAAAAAACAAATATGGTGATTTGAAAAGAGTTTATTGATGCAAAAATTATCTTTCTTCGAGAGAAAGTGTCTTGGGACAAAAGGAAAAAGAAAAGGAAAATTGTTTTTTCCTAAAATTTTTATTTTAATGAATCAAAATTTAAAATTATAAATTAATTGGGTAATAAAAGTTATACCCAAAATAATTTCTTCATTAATGTTTTTGGTTATGACAAAATCATTAGCAAGGTAGATACTGCCATTGCAGATATAAGCATTAGAAAGCTTGTAATTTATACAGATAGCTCACCAGTTGCACTATATCGGGAAAATCTGTTTCTTGTTCGTTTAAGATAGTCAGAAACTTTTCTTTAGTTTCTTCGTCTATTTGAAGAAGAATGATCTTCTTCCCCTTTTTCTTGTTTCTAGGACAATCAGGAGACTTGTGTCCTAACTTTCCACAAGTCCAACAATCGTTGGATGTGTTGTGAGAAGCTTTCTTACTTCTCCTATTTTTAGAAGATCCTTTCTTTCTAGAGGACTTCTTCTTAGGAGCAGATTTTCCCGATTGCTCATCTTTTTGAGACCTTTTTTGCATAAGGGGGTTTTAAACTAGGGAAACCAAAGTCTTGACAAAAACTTCGAAGCTCGTTACTTGAAAAAAATTTATCCTTCTTAAGCTGTTCCTTTAGCTTTAAGTCTGTACATAGCTCCATGGCTACGAAATGAATCAAACTGGTAAGATCTCCATAAGTCATTTCTGAATATGGGATTTTACTGTCACATCGATCTCTTATCTTGGATCGAACCTTTTCTGCAAAATGTGGAGGTAATCCACTTAAGGAATATGTCTTCCATAATCGTTTTTACCGGAATCACTTAGCATGAACTTGGTTATCAAATACATATCTTTATACCACCTTAAATACAGTTAATTGTTGCGTAATAAAGATTGTTTAATATTTCCAAACTTCTGTCTTGGAATGGTCGTGGTTCTCCCACGAAATGTTTAGCAATACTGTAAAGAAGGGTTGCAGTTTCATCCTCCACTACTTCTAAAGAAGTATTAGTTTGTCCTCCTTCATTCTTAACAACATTTTTGCTTGCAACAGCATTAAGGATGTCATTTTTATTTTGTTCTGTGAGATAATTGTCCCATCAATTTCTTAGGGTACCTATAAATCCTGCAACTATCCTGTTAGTTGCTTGCTTATCTGAGGTACTTTTCCATTTATAGGCTGTGACATTCATGCACATCTCTTGGAGTTTATTATAGATTTGGCCATCGCCATACCACTATATTCCAGTTTGTTATTCATGTACCATCTGCAAAACCTGGGGGGCAAATATTTTCTTCAAACTGGATGTCAGGAAAGAAGGTCTGGGATAAATTTCGTTGGAAAGAGGAGCTATCTTAATAGCTCCCACTATCACCCTGAGAAATCTTAATTCTCCTAAGCTCCTCATTATCCTTCAAGGATTGCAGCGAAGAGTTATTTGAATTCACTGGTTGGTTTGGGGAAATCCTTGGGGGAAAATGTATGGGATTTGAAGATAGGTGGTTCTAAGTGAATCCTGATTTAAGAAATGGGGTTTTTTACCAATCAAGCTGGTAGGTACCACTAAATTATACTTCGATCCTCAAGTTGTTTTGATGGGGGGGGGGGGGGACAACATGAAGGGTAACTGGTTAGTATAATATTTTGTTCAAAACTTTGTTTATATCTTCGACAGTAAAGTAAACAAAGTCATTTTCTTGTTATCTTACGGTTTTTTGAAGGATGCAAGCCTTCAGGACTTATTTTCTATAAGGGATGGTATGCTTCAAAGAGGGGAGGAGTAACACTCTCGACAACTTGTCTTTGGTGTGCACACCTTAACTAGGATGAAGCGATGAACTGTTCACCGATTTGGATCGTCGCTTTCAAACCATTTGAAGAATTCAATTATACGTTTGAAGCCTGCATATCTTTAAACAATTGTCTTTGAAAAAGACTCTCTGTTCTTTGTGTGGTGTCTACATACCAAGCTCTTTCTAAAGCATTCTGGCGGGTTCACCCACCACTTATTTATCTTTTTTGTCAGGAGGAAAAATTGTCGACTGACTTTATCACTCCAATAGAATCTTTCTTCTTGTGAGAAGGAGCTTTCATCTCGCTAGGAGTAGGACTTCCTGCAAAAGAGGAGTCATAAAAACCCTTGGGTATGGTTTGGGTAAAATCTACCCCACGTGGCCAGAATTGTCCTATACTCTACCGTCATACAGAATGCTTAAATTAGTGAATCCACATGTCTATGCTAAAAGCATCTTAAGGAGTTATCTAAAAATATGATCCTTTACGAACCATGATGGCGACCTGATTTATGAAGACTTGAATTAATATGAAATCTATTCCCCATATCGGTGCGCAATACTAATCCAAAAAATTACTTAGCTCATATATTTTTTCAAAAAACAAACTTCTTTCTTTGGTTTAAGATAATTACTCAAAACTTAGCTTAAAAGTTCTCCTGGAATTGAAGTTCCCTTTCTTTATCAAATGTTAAAACATTTTTAAACGCTTAGAAATAATTAGTTCCCTTATAGTTTTTTGAGGAATTAACTCAACTCTTTAATCTGTGTTAAGCATGAAACAGAAGTCCTAAAAAAAGTTAAAATATTTGTGAATGACTTTTGGAAAATTAAATGAACTTCTCTTGACTTGCTTCGTAACTTTTAAACTAAATTTTTAACTTTCCTTACATTGAATTATGGATTCAAGGATTTTGATATGTTATAGATTCTATATCATAAAGTTTAGGAGTGTTTTTATATATCTAAACATGAGAAAAGATCAAAAATTGAACTGGTAACGGTAGGTCCGCACGCAGGAGATGTATTTCAACTTTTGGTCTGAAAATGAAAAATACTTGTGAGTAGAAAGGTCCATGAAACCTTTTCAACGCGAAGGTATTTTTTCCAAATAAGGGGGAAAAGTTCCGCGACGCGGAGCCATTCCCCAGATTTTTCTGACTAAATTTTTTTCTTCTTTTTCAAGCCCTAATTTGCCCAAACTCGATTCTTTCTTCCAAATTCCTTTAGACACAAATACCCAATTAATGTACCTAAGAATATAACTCAAACCCACTAAATAATTTTACGTTATAATCTTAGAAACTTTTAACTTCAGCCTAACTCTTTAAATGGATATTGTTCTAATGGCCTAAGGAGTTCACCCGCTCAGTTTGAACCTTATGTCGACCCACTCCTTAGGCCATCAATCTAGTGGTCTTTTTTTCGATCTCCCCCTCGGGCAAGCCAAAAACACATTGGTGGATTTGTAATTGCAACTACAAACCCATTCAATTATACCACAACCACTAGGTGAAAGCACCAATATTTTTTTGGGGTGAAAGCCAAATAATACATCTAACACCATAAGGAAGCAATACCAACAAGTAAAATCAACACATATTTGATAAATCACAATCTTAAGAATGGGGTTTTTAGCCATCTCAAGAAAATAAAAAATACACTAAATTATACTAAAATCAATGGGGTATGGTTTATAAGAAATTAAACCTTGATTTAATAAAAGGAAGAATAATGGAGAAGAACCACTTCCAACTTGGGGAAGATGAAATCCTTGTTTTCTCAACTCTCCAAAAGTTCCTCTCCAAAATTGAGAAAAAAATACAAGAGAAGTAGTATTCTAAAGTTAAAAACTATAGTAATGTTCGGATCTAAAAATAATAACTAAAGCCTATTATTTTAAGCTTTCAGATTAAGTGTTGTGGCAGGACATTTGGCGAGACTCGTTGAGGTCTCAAAATGACTCGGCGACTCACCCTTCTTTTGTTCAATCACAGTTTTGTGCTTGACTTTAGCATCTTAATATTCTGGACAATTGGGTGGTACAACACTACTTCACGAAATTGTTCGGCAGTCTCTTCATTCTTTTCATCCTTTTTGTTCCCTTTTACGTAAAACTATCCATGCTTGCACTCAAAATTCAAGTACCTGAAACTTAATTTTTCATTAGAGATTGAGACTAAATAAAGTGTTTGAGGACAATAGTTCTATCAAAATTTAAGCCTTAAATGAGTCAAAATTTGTGAACTCATCAAACACCCCTAACTTAACGTTTTGCTTTTCCTCAAGTAAATTAAGTCAGCAGTTCAAATATTAGTCTCTAAAACAGTGCCTACACAGAATCAATCATTAACATACACAAAAAAAACACTCAACCAATTATGCAAGGATTATTTTTGTACTCAAAAGATTCATTGTTTCAAGACACCAATTCATTACCGATAATTCTAAGGCTTTAAATAGTTTACCAAATGACAAGTCAATCTCACTTTACAAATCTTAATGTCAACACACAAGGATTAACCAATTTAAGATCAGGAATCAGATACAACACTCACACTCTAAAAGAGAAAAACAATGCATGTTTTCACCCATAGGTTTGCCCATATTTTCCAATCAACTTTGGCTCGGCTTAGTCAAGATCCAAAAGGACTTTTCCAGCTACGTAATGGGATAGAGTGCAAAGGTAAAGTCATTTAGTCTTAGTTACTAAAAATCCATATGAATTGTGGATCCCACAAAACCTCCTTTTTTTCACCTTCATCTATTATTTTATCTTCTAGTGCTTCGAAGTCATCCTTCTATTACTCCATAGATTTCTTAGAAACACAAATCCTTCTGGACTTTTATTTTACATTTTTCTTTTTCATTCTTTATTCTTTTTGATTTTTATCTTTTGTTTGGTCAAATCCGGGTTTTACCCCCTAAATTTAACCGGCGTTGTCGTCCTCTTTACGGACTAAGATAGCCTCTTAGTTAATCATTACATTATAGGTAAAAATTAGCGGGAAAATTAAAACTGTTCATTCTTCTACTTGGGAATTTACATAGACCACTTACACACATACACACCCACATGCACACACACACACTTTATATATTACTATATATATATTATATATATATCGAGAAGACATTGACCCTCGTATAGGAAGATTACTAGCCTTATAATTTTTTGGCACATAAATATATATAGAAACTATCATCTAGTTCCAATAGTCATTCATTCTAACCGTTTTCTACTAAGGAATCTCCAAATTTTGGCCTAGCGTATACATCAATTCAATTAGACCAAATATAGGTCATACAAATGTATAGTACTCAATTAAAACGAAGGAAATGAAAGATTCTTAAAAATAATAACAACTCCATAATCTAGATAGTGGCATCGCCCTCGGAAGTTGAGGACTACCCTACTTGGATGAATAAGATATCAAAGCCTTCAAGTACCCTTCAAAAACACTTCAAAGACCTGAACCTAAAATGTTGAGGAAAAGGAAGAAATGAGGTTAGTACGCCACTTGTAACAAGTTGAGGACAGATGCACACATACTATGAAGATTCGTCACTCCTCCCCTATTCCCTAATCTCTCCCCACGCTTCTTCGCCCCCACGCTCGACTTCTCCCGCCTATAATCTAGGTACACAAACCCCAGATCTTTGACCTAAGTTCTGCGAACTTCTTGACCCCCCACCCAGCCTATGCCTCTCTTCCTCTCTCCCTCTTACCCACCCCTCTACCCCCACTCGTCAATCCATAACGCTCCCCGACTCTACCTTTTGCCACTACGATCCACGGTATATCATAGGTCATCGATCATCATCTCCCCCAAATTTCATTGTCCCAGCACTCTCTCCGCTCGTTGCGTCACGACATGCGTCATTCTTTCCTTCATCCTTCTCCCTTCCAATACTTCCCCTCCTCTTACCCTTTCCAATTATGCTAAGAAAAGGGACATTTTATTAAGTATGCCTTTCATAAAACCTTTATGCACAGTTGCTAAGAAAAGACATGTCATAAAGTACGCCTTTCAATTTTAAAACCTTTATGCACATTGAAAAGACAATACCAATCAATATGCATATTCCTTAAGAGTAATAGGCCATGACATTGCATAATACCTATCAAGTCTAGTCAAGTCAACCATACATGTCACATAGTAGAACCTACTCAAGTAGTTTTATCCTCAAGTCATATTAAAATAAGCATGAAAAAAAGTAAAAAAAAACATTTCGACATAACAAAGGCAAGTCAATTACCCATGAACCCTATCAAGTCAAACAAGTGCAATGACTACGTAAGCCCAACACCCTTACGCAATCTAGTAACCCACAAAATCATACAATATCCGACCTCATAAAATGACGTTAGGGTGTACATATCATCTTACTTTAACAATATTAACCAACACATATTCAAAAATGAACTAATAAACATATGGTATCAACAATGTGCACCTTCATTATATACATGTCATATAGCATTATAAGCATAATCATACATAAAAACATCCTCGTAAGACAACCTTAAAGGCTAACTAGTGCAACGCTTACCCCTACCTAGACTAAGCTAGACCCCTTATATTATCATAGTTAAAGTTCAATCCTTTAGTTCATTTTACCAATTCGGGAAAATCATTCCCTAACCGACATAGACCACATGAGATAATGTGGAATCCGGTGTCATGAAACCCTACACTAAAGGAAGGCGAACTACTTGCCAAGGTAGTACCAAAATATTGAAACAAAGCAACTACACGGATCCAATCGAGGGACATTACTATGGGGCAACATAGTTATATACCTAGTAGAGTGGGACCTCTTTATCTACATGAATCTGTAGTCTCAAATATCAAGAGTAAATTGTATCCTACCTTCCATAGTGGTACAGGGACCTCCTCACTATAGTTCACTCGTGCTAAGCTAGAGGTCCGTTTTTGAAATGTCTTAAGCCTTTATATCAATCATTAGCTTCGTTGAAGTCATTAGGGTATACCCTTGGTTAATCTCACTGTCAATACGCAGTTGCGAGAGTATTAAAATCCTTTCATAACAAGTCAATAGGGAAGTTAGCACATTACATTTTCACATCAGGATAAGGCAATTGTAAATCATTGACCATCTTATATAGCATTTACATATAAAATCCCAACAACGTCACATCATATTCACAAGTTTTATATTAAACTTTTAAATAAACTGAAAATTACCTATTTTGTAAATCTTATAATTGGTTTTTTAGGAATTAGACCATTTTGTAACGCATATCTTCTTTAGATATAGCGCAAGTAACAGAGTTAACAATAGTGTGATATTCATGAGAACAAACAATTTCGTAGGATGAAAGAACGTCAAAGCTAAAAAATAATTTTAACAAGATTTATTAAGCATTTAAAGATTAAACTAGCTTCTTTAAATTCTATAAAGGTTAAAACAGTGATTACCTTGATAATACAAAGTTTAACTATGACCTTAACAATTATATTAGCCCTGGAAGTTACTCAACAAATATCACGCATGTTGGATATTACAAGTCTTTGGCAAGTCTTATTGTAGGACAGACCACCAAAACATCGGCTGCCTACCCCCTAGGTCTACTGGACTTACAATATCTACTTTCAGGTATCAAGTCCTTAAGCCGGAGAGAATTAATGCATACTCAGACTATGCAGAGACAAAACCGCCCCTCAACATGATTAAAAGGAAAACATGGCCTATACTGGTTTTAATCAAAGGTATCTTAATATATTTAAAAGATAATAACAAGTAATAAACTCATAAAGATATAAAGAATCACGTATAATAATTCATTAAGCTTATAATTTACTAAATCAAATATTCTATATTACATGATTTCTAACAGCTCATGCTGAGAAACAATGCCATTAACACGACTGTGATACCATTTTTGCTGCTGACATTGACAGATATAGAAAGGAATTTAAATTCCTTCATATTTGTCTTGTACAAGTTGTTGTTAAACCTCTGTTCCGTTAAGGTCTTAATATTTTTATTTATTTAATGCTTAGAGATGCTAGGCTTCTCAATGTTGATGATTCTTTATTAGGAATCCTTGAAAGTAACCTTGCTCAGGGGCTAGTTTACTTTAATTGTTATCCAAATTTCTCTGTAGAAATTGAAGACCCTAAATCTGAACCCTTGACACTCAATTGTCAAAACCAAGAATATGAACAACAAAAATGGTAACCAGAGATAGATGTAATAATCGGTATATTACAAGATATGAAGACCACTATTGCCCCAAAGGCAATTAAAACAAAAAACCTCTAGCCCAAGGTGTTACATTAACTGGAATCAAACAAGAGCATAGCACTACTTTTGTGCTTAGAATGTTAAAGTGGAATGAGATCCTTTCCGATGAAAGTTGGAAATTTGAATCCATCACTGAACCCCTTCCTGTTCAACCTTCCTTGTCTTCTATAGAAAGTATCCTTCAATTTTCAGACGGATCTGTTAACCTTAAGTTTCTCAAATCCAATTCTTTCAACCTTGAGTCTTCCAGTAAGAGAATGTCTATGGCTAGACCTTCTACTTCAAAAACCCGGGAGGGAGAAGAGGACTTGTATGAAACTACTGAAGTTTCAGAAAAAGGTAAGTTCCGTGGGGTAGATTTTATCCAAACCATACCCAAGGTTTTTTATGACTCTTCTTTTGTAGGAAGTCCTACTCCTAGAGAGATAAAAGCTCCTTCTCACAAGAAGAAAGATTATATTGGAGTGATAAAGTCAGTCGACAAATTTACTCCTGACGAAAAAAGAGTTAATAGTGGGGGAGTGAACCCAAGCATGCTTTAAAAAGATCTGGTATGTAGGACACATACAAAAAAAGAGAAGAGAGTCTTGTTCACAAAGACAATTGGTTAAGGATATGAAGAAGATTCAAAACGGAAATTGAATTTTCAATGGTTGAAGCGACGAGCCAATCGGTGAAAAAGTTCATCGCTTTCAGGTCCTAGTTAGCAGGTGGCACACCAAAGACAAGGTTGTCGAGAGTCAGTGTTACTCAGCCTTTAAGGCATAAGCATCCCTTCAGAAAAGATGTCCACTGAAGGCTGCACCTTCAAAAAAGCTTCATACTAAAAAGAAAAGGACTTTGTACTGTCTGAAGAAATAGAATATAAACAAAGTTTTTGGTACAAAATAATTATACTAACCAGGTCTTCATGTTGCTCAAAAGAAAATTGAGGACTCGAAGTATAATTATAGTGGTACCAGCCAGATTGGTAACAAACCCAATTCTTCCAAATAAGGTTTCAACATAGAAACCAATCCATCATCAAAATCAATAACTTTTCCCAGAGGACTTTCTCCAAACCAAACAGGTGAATTCAATAACTCTCCTGAAATCCTTGAGAGGATTAGTGAGAAGCTTAGAGATTAAGATATCTCAGGGTGATATGGTGGGGAGTATTAAGGATAGACTTCCTCATTCCAAGAACTTTTATCCCAGACCTTATTTTCCTGACATCCAGTTGAAGAACACAAATGCACCCTAGAGGCGCAGATGTACAGGAATAACAGAATGGAATATGGATGGTATGGCCGATGGCCAAAATTAATCAACTCCAAGAGATGGGCATGAATGTCACCTCCTATAAAATGGAAAGGTACCTCAGACAAGCAAGCAGCTAGCAGGTAGTTGCAGGAATTTACAGGTACCCTAAGAAAAATTGGTGGGACAACTTATTCTCTCACAACGAAATAATAAGAAGGAAATCCTTAATGTGTGCAGGAAAAAATAGTGTTAAGATGAAGAGGACAAACTACACTTCTTTAGAAGTTGTGGAGGATGCAAAACTGACCCTTTTACAGTATTCTAAACATCTGTGGGAAGAACAATGACTATTCCAAGGCAGAGAGAAGTTTGGAATAGTGTGGTTCTCCCACGAAATGTTTAGCAATACTGTAAAGAAGGGTTTGCAGGTGCAGCCTTCTCTGAATAATAATTACATCCCTTTTATAGGCAAAGAGATAAGATAAAGAGATGAGAGAAGGAAATGTAAAGCTTAGTTCTATTGGCTATTCGATGTCATCCGTTGCTTTTGCTTTGATAAAGCAAACTACCTCTTAATTCTGCCTCCATTCCTTTTTAAAAGTAAGATGGCATTCGCTTTCTTATTTTTGAAAAGGAATCTTTTGACTCGATCATTTTGGCCAATGTAACCTGCTTTTCTTAATTTCGGTGAGAACTTATTTTTCATTCTGATTTTAAGTGAACAAAAGATCCGATCTTGGAATCCTTTGCTTCTTTCTTATATTTGATCCTTTGGATCTCATTAGAAAGACTAATTATTCCGGTTTTTAAAAACCCAATTAGAAACACTAATCAAATGGGTTAAATATGAATTCGCTACAAGCCTTTGGGATTTAGCATATCACGTGTCATCCACTTGAGATGATGGCTTCTTTGAGAAGGATTAATGGCAACTTCGTCTCCGTTATCATCTAATTATGACAAAGCTTTCCAAGTCTCGTTTTTAACTAACTCTTTGAGGGTGAGATTGTTAAAGTTGTGTTCTTTTTCGAAGGACCGTAGGTGTATCCTGTTGGCCGAAAAAGACCCACCTTGACTGCGGCTTTCTTTAGAAAGAATTTAATCCTCGTGATTGTAAAAAAAATAGCAATAAAAAAGGTCCAACTTTAATGTAAGAAAAAAGGTTTTTTTAATCAAAAAACTTACAGAGTTGATGTTCTCGGTAAGGTAGATATGCTTCGTCAATTTGAAAATGAGGATATTTTGCGTAAATTGTCGAAGCAGGACTTGTCTTACCACAAAGCATACTTCACCATCGTAGAAACCATTCTTGGGGATAGATAGAGGCTGCGACCTCTGAGAAAATACTTTCAAAACCAAGTAGTGGTGGTTGTTTCTAACATACAAGAAGTTTACACAAGCATTCTTGTAGTCATACCAGTTGTTATGTTGTGGATTGAATCTCTTGGCGAGATTAAAGGAGTTTGAGAAAGGTCTACAGGCCAAATTATAAGGATGATAAGTCTTCTTGATAGTGAACTTTGAATAGGCAATACTGTCTGGTCAGATTTGTCTGCCAATCATGTTCGATGTCCATACTGATCCGGTATCTACAAGGATGACTCGAAATACCTTCGTGGTTTTTAAGGAATTATTATGTTCACAAATTCCTTTGTATAAACAGGTTTAAGGAGATGGTTAATACTGATCCATCAATACTTGTCTAAAGTAGGTTAGGAGAAAATGTACAGGAAATCATCTCGAACTTTCTTTCTCCTAGGGAGTATGATTTGCCGCCTCGGGGAGGGACGAGACTGCTTCAAGAAAAACTTTAGGCTGCTCCATCTGGATCCTTTGAAAAAGGTTTCTTAAAAACGAAATCTTTGCTGAACCATTCGGGGGGGAAAAGGAAAATATGAATGATGAATGGGCGGCGGTGGTGAGACAAAGTGAGAAGTACCTGTTTAGATCAGCTTGTTAAACTCATTCAGGCCTCCTGAATGAAAATGGGCTCGTTCTGTTAGTCTTTGAGCTAGACTAGCGGGTGGCTTGCCGCTATGGGCCTGATTTATAGGCCTGCTCATATTTTCCCTGTAAGAATTCTCTGGTTAGAAAAATCGGGCAAAAAGAAATTATTTATCACCTTTGATAAATTCAATTGAAAATCAAAAAACGGGCTGACAAGGTTGCCACTGGAAAATTTTGTTAAGAAAGAAACAATATTTGTTACATCTTTCTGTTTGGAGGAATTCTGTTAGCAGATTTACAATCTACTTAAAGAAAAAACTCTATTAACAAGCCATCTTGGAAGTAGTTATACAGAGAACAATAGCAAGGATTTGATCGTGATATAATTTCTTTGGGCGGAATTTCCGATTCCTGAAGTACTAACGGGACTAATTGTTCAGGTGAAACGGGGTTTTTTCTTTGCTTAAGAAACACCACCATATCCATATCAGATGCAATCTGTCGCGACGATATGCAGCATTCAGGGGGTAGGATACCCAAACAGGGAAGGTTTTTAACCATTCTTAAGAGGATTACTTCCTTGGTTTGCTCATCACTCCACGGTGAAGGATTTCTTCGTTACCTGACAAAGAGAGGCTTACAAATGTGCCAAAACTTTGAAGAAAATCAGTACGTAGTTGAGACTTCCAAGGGAAATCTTTGGCAACTGAGTTTTATCCAAAATGGACCATCATGGGGAAATTTATCAGGAAAACTAATGGATCTGCAAAATAGGTTTGCTAGGTGCCTTGATAAAGGTATGCCCTAAAAACTGGTTTTTTAAATAATTTATTTCCTTAGAACTAATGACCAAACCATTGTGCTTAATGATTTTAAAGAAAATATTTAACTGTTTAACATGAGAATCAATATCCTCCGAAAAGATTAGTAATCGTTAATTATAAACAATTGAAAATATGACTAACATGATAAAAAATGAATTCATAATGTTTTGAAATTCTGAAGGGGCATTTTTAAGACCAAAAGGATTACATTCCATCGGATGTTCCAAAAGGGACATTGAAGGGAAAGTTGTATATTATCTGTTCGGCGATTTGAATTTTACAAAATCCTTGGATTTTTTTAAATCAAAATTTGTTGAAATAATGGCTTTAAAAGATCTCTGTTGTTAGGAATCGGGTGGCTAACGAATCCATTTTAAACTGGTTTAAAGGTTTATATTAATAACCATCTTGGAGAACTAGTTATTGTTCAGATGACATTGTTAACATAAAATGCTGAACAATTCCAGGGATTTAGAGGTGCGAATCATTTTATATTCAAAAGTAGGATGAATCTCTTTTTTAGATTTCCATTAATTCATGCTTAATCTTAATAGGCCTAGCTTTTTTCGAGATGGTCTTTTCATTCAAATCCATCAATATATGGTAATCTATAACATGAGAGTTTCTACTCCAAAAGGCTGTAGGAAATTCTGAGCAAATTGCTGCTTCAGCTCTTTTGAAAGATTGGTAAACAGTCTAGTCAGCAAACCATTCCCGGGTTTAAAATTTGATCAAATTTTTTTAGATTTTGATATCATCTTTCAAAAAACAAATCTGGTGATTTGAAAGCAGTTTGTTTGATGCCAATTTAATTTCTCGAGAGAAAGTGTTTGACAAAAGGGAAAGGAAATTTGTTTCCTAAATTTTGTTTTAATTGAATCAAAATTGAAATATAAGGTTAATTTGGGTAATAAAAGTTATACCAAAAATAATTTCTTCATTAATGTTTTTGGTTATGACAAAATAATTAGCAAGTCAGATACCGTCATTGCAGATATGAGCATTAGAAAGCTTGTAATTTATACAGATAGCTCACCAGTTGCACTGTATCGCTTTGTAGTTCCCTTTTGGAGGAACCTGGTAGGGACAAGTCCTTCAACAATGCAATTGCGGTCTGCGCCACTGTCTAACAGAGCAATTTTGTTAAGTACAAGATTAGAATTGAAACCTAGTTTGATCATAATGTGAGAACTCTGAGGTCTCACTTTTGTGATCATACTAATACATGCATCATCAATACGTTTTGGTGAGGAAGGGGCTGATTGACTTGAAGATTCTTCATCATCTGAAGTAGCAATCTCGTTTTCTTACGGAGGGTTCATTAATCATTAAGAAATTGTTTTGCCTAAGTATCAATTTTGATTCGTGATGTGGACTAATTTCTCGAAACTTCTTCTTGAGAATGTTACACTGTCAACATCATTAATAGAAGGTTCTTCCTCTTATCGAGTAAAGTATCTTTGCAGATTTGTTTCATGCTTGAAAGGGGTTTACATTCCTTGTTACCTCTTTCTCGTTTTTTCTGGGACAAGCTTTGGAGTTCAATATATAGCTCTTCTAGCGTTCAATCATCTTTGATGTGCCTCGATGGTAGCAAAAAGGATTTCTGCAGAATCTTTTGAGAGAACTCTAATAGATTGGTTTTCACAAGAACAAAAGCTCCTTGGCAATTGCATAAGTCCACTGTCATGAGAATCGTCTTGAGCAACATTGAGAATCTTCGCCTCTTGTCTTTGTCTTCTTATTCTTCTTTTTCTTGAAGATGAATCTTTTCTGCTGTTAGAAAAATTCTTTATTTCTTCTCTATTTGAAGAAGATGACTTCTTCCCCTTTTTCTTGTTTCTAGGACAATCACGCGACTTGTGTCCTGACTTTCCACAAGTCCCAACACTCGTTGGGATGGTGTTTTGCGAGAAGCTTTCTTAATCTCATATTTTTGAAAATCCTTTCTTTCTAGAGCTTCTTCTTAGGAGAAGATTAGCATTTTCCGATCGCTATCTTTTGGAGCCTTTTTGCAGAAGAGGGGTTTTAGACTAGGGCAACCCAAAGCTTGGAAAAAAACTTCCAACTCGTTACTTGAAAAATTTTATGCCTTCTTAAGTTATTCCTTTAGCTTTAAGTTGTACATAGCTCCTGGCTAGAATGAATCAACTGGTAGATCTCCATATGTAATTCTGAATTTATGGGATTTTACCGTCACATCGATCTCTTATCTTGGATCGAACCTTTTCTGCAAATGTGGAGGGAATCAATAATTCTTTCTTTTCCAAATAATAGTGTTACAATCATCTTTAGCCATGACCTTGTTATAAAACATATCTTTATACCACCTGAAAGCAGTTAATTTTGCAGCTAAAAAGATTGTTAATATTTCAAAACTTCTTTCTTGGAAATAGGTCTGATGATCTCCCACAAAGGTTTAGAAATAATTGTAAGAAGGGTTTGCCAGTTGCACCTCCCTATTCTAAAGAAGTAGTAGTTTGTCTCCTTCGTCCCATTATAACATTTTGCTTGCCAACAGCATTCAGGATGTCATTTCGGTCATTTTTATTTTGTTCTGTGAGATAATGTCCCACCAATTCTTAGGGGTACCTGTAAATCCTGAACTATCATGTTTTTTTTTTCTTAGCTTGCTGCGTTATCTGGAGGTACCTTCCATTTAAGTTGTAACATTTCATGCCCATCGCTTTAGAGGTTCTATTATAGATTTGGGCCATCGGCCATACCATCTATATTCCATTCGTTATTCCTGTAACAATCATGACACTCTGGGGGGAATATTGTTTTCTTAAACTGGAGTCAGGAAAGAGGTCTGGATAAAAGGTCTTGGAATGAGGAAGCTATGGCCTTAATAGCTCCCCCCTTATCACCCTGAGAAATTTTAATTCTCTTAAGGTTGCTCACTAATCTATCCAAGGGATTTCGGGAGATTTATTGAAACACTGGTTGGTTTGGGAAATTTCCTCTGGGAAAAAGTTTATGGGATTTTGAGCTAGGGTTGGTTTCTAAAGTTGAATGAAACCTAATGTCAAGAAATGAGTTTGTTAAAATCTAGCTGGTACAACTATAATTATACTTGAGTACTCAATTTGTTGAAGACAACATGAGGGACCTGGTTTGTATAATTATTTTTCAAAAACTTTATCTATTTCTTCGACAGTAACAAAGTCCTTTTCTTTGTTAGCTGGAAGGTTTTTTGAAGGGTGCAGCCCAGGACATATTTTCTGTAAGAGATGCTTATGCCTCAAGAGGCGGGAGTAGAGTACACTCCGGACAACCTGTCTTTGGGGGCCACCTGTTGATAGGACCTGAAGCGATGACAAAAAAAAAAAAAAAAAAAAAAAAACTTGGGTTTTTTTTTTCACCGATTTGGCTCGTAGCTTAAACCATTTTGAAGAATTAAAGTTCTGTTTTGAATCTCTTCATATCTTTAAACCATTTGTCTTTGAACAGACTATCTACTCTTTTGTGTAGTGTGTCTACATACCAAGAACTTTTTAAACCATTCTTGGGGTTCACCCACCACTTATTAATTCTTTTTTCGTCAGGAGTAAATTTGTCGACTAACTTTATCACTCCAATAGAATCTTTCTTCTTGTGAGAAGGAGATTTCATCTCGCTAGGAGTAGGACTTCCTGCAAAAGAATAGCCATAAAAACCTAGGGTATGGTTTGGGTAAAATCTACCCCACGGAACTTACCTTGTTTTGAAACTTCAGTAGTTTCATACAAGTCCTCTTCTCCCTCTCGGGTTTTTGAAGTCGAAGGTCTAGCCATAGGACATTCTCTTTACTGAAGACTCAGGTTGAAAGGACTGAAGAATTGTTGAAGAAACGTAAGGTAACAGATCCACTGAAAATTAAGGATACTTTGATAGAGACCAGGAAGGTTGACAGGGAAGGGTTCAGTTGATGGATTCAAATTCAAACGTTCAGCGGAAAGGATATAATTCCATTTTAAAATTAAGCACAAAGTGTGCTATGCTCTGGTTTGATTCATTAGCATAGTAACACTTTGGGAACCTAGAGTAATTCCTTTGGGGCAATAGTGGTCTTCATCAGCTTGTAATATACCCGATATATTACAGCTAACTCTCTGGTACCAAGTTTGTTGTTCATATTCTTGGTTTTGACATTGAGTGTCAAGGTATCAAGAATATTAGGGTCTTCAATTTCTACAGAGAAATTGGGATAACAATTAAAGTAAACTGGCCCTTGAGCAAGGTTACTTTCTAGGATACCTAAAAAAGAATCATCAACATTGAGAAGCCTAGCATCTCTAAGCATTAAACAAATAGAATATTAAGACCTTTGCGGAACAGAGGTTTAACAGCAACTTGTACAAGACTAATATGAAGGAATTTAAATTCCTTTTTGTACCTGTCAATGCCAGCAGCAATAAGCAATTTGATAGTCTCCAAAGAGTTATTAATTGGTTCTTTAAGAATAGACCAATTTTGTAAACGCATTTCTTCTTTAGATATAGAGCAATTACCAGAGTTAACAATATTGTTGCTATTAATGAGAACAAAACAGTTGTCTTTAGACATGAAAGAACGTCAAAGATAAGAAAATAATTTTAACAAAGATTATCAAGTTATTGAAAGATTAACTATGCTTCTTAAATTCTATAGAGGTTAAAACAATGATTAACTTGATAATACAAAGGTTAACTATGACCTTAACAATTATATTAGCCCTGGAAGTTACTCAACAAAATCACGTTATGTTGGAATTACAAGTCTTGGCAGTCTGATGTAGGGAGGACCACCAAAAATATCAGGTTGCCGGCCCCCTGGGTCTTACTAGACGTACAATGATCTACTTTCAGGCTATCCAAGGTACTGAAGACAGAGAAATCGGCCTACTCAGATATGCAGAGACAAAAACCTCAACCTGATAAAGAAACCATGGCCTATTAATTGTTTTAATCAAAGTTACAATATATTATACAAGATAATAACAAGTATAAAACCATCTAAAGATAACCAGGAATCCAAGTAAAAATTATAAGCTGGATACGTGACAAATCAAGATGATTCGATTCACATGATTTGTAACAGCCTAGACAACCAATAGGTTTATTTTAGCTATCATGCTGAGAAGAAACAGGCATTAACATGGACTTGATACAAGAAGTCTTGCTCTGGACCAGTTTTGATCGTGAGGAAGTGAAATAAATAAAGAAGACAAATGACTTACTTAAAATAAGAATTTATGCCATATTTGCATAGGCGGTTACATAGAGAAACCATTCAAGAAAATTATATGTAGTTGTAGGTTGATGCTCTGAATAAAATTTTACATCGCCTTTATAGGCAAAAAGAGTAAGATAAAGAGATAGAAATTCGTAAGCTTACTTCTATTGCTATTCGATTCATCCGTTGCTTTGCATTGATAAAGCAACCTACTCTTTTATTTTATCCTCCATCCTTTGTGAAAAGGAAGATGGCAGTCGATTTCTTCTTTGAAAAGGAAACTTTTGACTTTATCTTTTGGCAATTGTAGCCTGGATTTTCTTACTTTCGGATGAGATTATTTTTTCATTTGATTAAGTTAACAAAAGATTACGTTCTCTTTGAGACTCCTTTGCGTCTTTCTTAATAATTCTGATCCATTGGATCTCTATTGAAAGACTTAATTATTTCTGGTTTTAAAAAACCTAAATTAGAACGATAATCAAATGGTTTAAAATATGAATTCGCTAAAGCTTTGGATTTAGCATATCAGCGTTGTCATCACTTTGATGAGCTCTTCGAGAAGTGATTAATGGCAAACTTGAGTCTGCGGTATGCATCTAGGTTTTCTGACAAACGCCTTTTCAAGTTCTTTTTTAACTCACTCTTTGAGGGTGAGATGTTTAAGTTGTCTTCTTTTTTTCGAAGCCGTAGGGGTTGCTTTTTGGACGGAGACCAAATTATAATGTAAGACAAATGTTTTTCAATAAAAAATTACAGAGTTTGATTGTTCTCTGGTAGTGTAGATGCTTCCTCAATTTGAAATTGAGGATATTTTTAGGTTAATTGGAGAAGAGAGCCTGTTCTATTACACCAAAGCAGCTCCACCATGCGTGAAACATCTTGGGATAGTTAGAGGCTTGCGACCTCTGGAAAATACTTCACAAACCAAGATGGGGTTGTTCTTAACATACAAGGAGTTTACCAGGATTTCTTGTAGTCATAACCATACCAGTTGTAAGTTTGTGGATGAATTCTTGGAGAGATTAGATAGGAGTTTGTAGAAGTCTCAGGCCATTATAAGGAGATAAGCTCTTCTTGATAGTGAACTTTGAATAGGCAATACTGTCTGGGTCAGAATTTGTATGAATTCAGTTCGATGTCTAATGATCCGGGTTTATCTACAAGGATGAACTCGAAATACCTTGGTTTTTAGAATTATAGTTTCAACATAATTCCTGCTTTGTATAACAGGTGTAAGGAGTGTTTAATCTCGTATCCTTCATATTTACTGGTATAAAGTAAGGATAGGAAAAATCTTGTTAGAGAAATCATCTAAAACTTCTTTCTCCTAGGGAGTTCTGATTTGCGTTAATCGGGGGGACGCTTCAAGCAAAACTTGAGGCTGCTTCATGGTTTGTAACAGTCGCTTGTCTGCTTTGAGAGATCTAAGATCTCCGTTGGGAAAGAGGAGGAGAGTGGGTTCTGGATCCTTTGCAAAAGGTTTCTTCAAAACCAACATCTTTGATGAACATTCTGGGGAATTTTGAAGGATTAATTGGCGGTAGGTGCCGCCAAAGTTGATACCTGTTTAGATCAGAGTTGGGTAAACTCAATCAGGCTCCTTGCAAAGGGACCTCATTCTTGTTAGTTCGTTGAACTAGACTTAGTGGTGCTTGCTTTTATTTTTTTATAATGTTTTAATAATTCCACTGATCTATTACTTTATATGTTTAAGTACATTCATGAGGTTCTGAAGAATAAGGAAGTGTTTGTTTGTTTCTGAAACTTTTCAAGTCTTGTTATGTTTAGCTTTTAAACTCGCATATTCATATAATCAATGTACTAATGTCAGTCGGACTGCATTGTATTTTGATACAGGCGCAAGTAACCAGGATCAACATCTACCACCCCATTGATCGGGTGGAGCACTAAGAGTTAGTTGGTGAGCCTTCTTGTATTATCATTTTTTATTAACAGTTTCCAGTTGTAAGATGATCGCGGCAACTGTCGGGACATCCCTCCTTGTTATAGAGGCTTCATAAACAGATAGTAGTTTATTTCTCTTTACACTATCATTTCGTATTTTAAGATTTGAGTTGCCATTTTTGCCAAGTCTAATGTTAGACTTTGAATCATTCTTGTGTTATCTTATTATTCAAGTGAGTATATTAATTAATCATTGTGAATATGCATATATTCTTCGGGTGAGTAAGTAAGTCAGGCTAAGGTGCGCTTTGGGGCCAAGCAAAATGGTTTTGCGTATCAGCCACAATGTCTGTGTGTAGGATTGGGCATTAAACATGAGTACTTGAGTACTTTAGTATGAGAAGGTTGAGATTTGAGATTTATTTTTCCAAATGAATATATGGGCACTAAGTGTTCCCAAGAGTAAATGTTTGCATCTAAAATGTGGAGGAAACATTTATTTCTAAAATAGTTATGAAAGGTTTTTAGTACCATCTCTTTTTAGAAAAACCTTTTGAGTAATAATCTCACAGTTTGAGGATGAGGAAATGTTTTTAAGTATATGAGCTAAGTATATTTTGAGAGTAATATGAGCGCCGATATGGGGACGTGTTCAAACAAATCATAATCCTATTAAGCCATGTCGCCAACATGGGTAGAAAGGGTTATACTTTTAGATTGTTCCTTGTTGCTTTAAAGCATAGCTTAGTGAATACACTTAGTTAAGGATGTCTTATACTCCATCAAGGTATAGAAAAATTCTGGTAGCGCAGGCGAAACATTATATCATGACATATCTCATAGTGATAATTGTTGGTTAGAAAGTCTCCCAGATTGAGTTATTTGTATCTATACATACAAATTGAGTTTTTAATGTACTAGTTCGGGATTCCTTGTCCAAAAGTTCTTTGCAGAAAGCTATAGTTCTTTTCAAGAGAAGAAATATGGTTTGTGCACATAGATATTAGGTCAGATAGACCAAATGAGAAACAAAGAAGGGTTTTAGGGGGGTAATCAATTTTATCATGCTTTTTATCAAACAGTGTTCCATGTTTAGTAGAGGATTATTCGTTTTGATATTATGAAGCATTATGGAGGATTTTGTCCATATCTTTTTGTTTTATAATTCAATCTTTATCTCATGCAGTTCTTTGTGAGGATTTTTATTCCTTTTAGTTGGAAAATGTATTTCAATATTGAGCTATTTTATTTCATCCTCTAGAACCATGTGAGCATTGTTCATAATTGTTTTCCCATTACTGGAGAAAATATGATAAATAATTATCTCCTGAAGAATTTCGTTTAATTTTTCAAGAGTTTTTCTTTTCTTAAGGATGCATATTTTTGCAACCTTTGTTCATTTCTGTTGCAGGTTCATTGATATGCATCCTCAATAGTCCAAAGTAGAGACCCAAAATTAGATTTTGAGTAAAGATGTGATTTTCTTTGATAAGATGAAATCTTTACCTAGCGGCTTGCATCTTATTATACTTCTCTAATCAAATCCTACCGTTAGTGTCAATTGTCTCTTTGATTGATATGTCTTTTTCTCATCATATTCATTATGTCAAGGAGGGGTCCTATTGTGTGTCCCTCTATTGAAAGTAGGGATTGATTTCCACATTCTCCTACCTCTGATTCATCTTCATGAGCTACCCATGGTAGCAAAAGACTTTTTCACATAGAGATCTACTTCTTAATATTTCATCCTTCTTCTCGGTGGAATGAAATGATCGCCTCTAGTGTCTTAATTTCTCTAAATTATATTTATTATGATCCATACTCATAGAGGACAAATATTGATGAAGCGATTTGGCCTTCCCCATGTGTGACATACATGATCTCTTATGTATTTATTTGTCATCATGTTAATATTCCTCCTTTGATTCATCTTACCTCTCTTCAGTGTTCTGTTCCTAGAAGACATCAGGGCAATGTTCTCTTCCTCGAAGTCATCTAGTGTTGTTTCCTTGAAAAGAAGGCTCTTTTCTTTCTATTACTACAATTAATTTTCGTTGATTCTTTCTTGATTTATAAATCATGATATTACTATAAGGTGAATCCCATGTGTTAGAGCTATCAAGGACGCGTGACTTAGTCATTTTACACATTGCTTTCCCAAGATTAACAACAGCATTCAAAAGTTTACTAACCGTATTGTGATCAGTTCTTCTAATGGGTATATTTTCATTGATTTGATAGTCGGAAAATTTGTAGCATGTTTGATTATTTACACCATCTAAAGTTGAACAACTAATCCGCCTTTTCCAGAACTACAATATTTTTTTCTTGACTTGAGTTTTTCCCTCACGGGTTATCTGCAAAGTTTCCCATATAAGTATTTGATTTGTACATGTACAGATTCATTTGTACTCATATAACCTATTCCACACATAATTCGGGATTATTGTCCTTGCATTGTTCTTAGTAAATAGTTTATCAACAAACATCTCATTCCTTTCAACATTAGAACCTGAGTTATTTTAGCATACAGTTTTTTCAAAGGAATTGTGGGACCATCGAGAATAACTCTTTCATAGATCGGGATTTTCTCCTACTATGATCCATCATTATGGTTTTTCACCATCCATAGTATTTTCTGTTGAATAGTGGTTTTATTGTTTGAGAAAATCCTTCTTGAGGATTTTTTGGTGCAAATTTTGATCCTCTTCGAGGTGTAAAAATTTTTTATTGAAATAACGTGTTCTATACAAATTTAATAAAACCTAACCTCCTAAACAAGAACTTTACCATGTTCTGGTTGAAACCGTGTAGACAATAATGAAATAATCGATATAACAAAGTTATCCTTGAACTCCTTCTTGAAGGAAGAAAAAAACCAACACAAAAACATCACTATAATAACAAAAGTACTTTAGATTACAATAAAATAATTGAAAGGGACTAAGTTGCAGTAACGTATCCTCAAAAAGTTACTCAACTATTCCACGATTACTATTAACCTAGATTATTACTATTCAAAGAGAAAAACCACACTTTGTTACTACACTAACTAATGATAGTTGTGCACTCTTTATCAAATAATTCAAACCGAGTTCTTTTACAAACTCACCGAATTTTTTTCACATTTAGGACAAATCATTCCTAAAAACTGATTCAATGATGAAACAATGCAAACACGATTCGGAAAGAATATCTAACTCTAGTTCTTCTTTCTTCTCTCATCTTTCACTTGAGCACTACACAAGTTCTTTCCAAAAAGTTCTCTCAAATTCTAGATTGCAAAAAATATCTTTGTCTTTGTCAATAGATCCTTTTATAAGGGAAAATTAACCCTAGTTGAGTCTTATAAAGAAAGTAATTATTTTTTCATTAAAAATTTTTCCTTTATCCATAAGAATTCTGCTGCACTTTCTTTTCCATAATAGTCGTCTATACTTTTAATAGGGATTTACGTCTTCCTACAATTTTCAACTCAATTCTTGAACAAACTTGTGAAGTTGGTTCAAGTTTGTCATTATAAAAACATCTATCTGAATATTTTAGTGTTGATTCATCAAGAAGATTTTAAGAGAAATTCCACCTTTATATTCTTCATAGTCTAGTATGTTGGGATTTTCTTTTGAATATCTATGTTAGTTTCATATTTCATATTTTATACTAGAATAACTTGTTGATCCATGGGGTATACATCAATACGGAGTGATATATCCTTAATGACGTTGTGTGACATGCCGCAAGCTATCAGAATTTCCAAGAAAAGTTCGTGGTGTAGTATTTCCAGTGAGAATATCTCACTCTTTTTTGTAGCTTCTAGAATTAAGTTGTTATCAGGAATTCTGGCATACTTTCTTGGAAAACACATGATGGGGTTTTCGGATGGGAGAGACTCATGCATGCTTCTTGCTCTTTTGTTTGAAGCTTTAAGCTTCTACCATTTCAACAAAAATGCAACAACCTTGATATATGAACAAAAATTACCTATTCTTCGCACGGGATTGAACTACTTTATTAAACTCATATATGATCATTCGATAATATTCAAATTATGGATATATACCGTACATTGTCAAGAACATTTTATTTTAAGGCAAATTGTTCCTACAATATCAAAAAGTGCTATATTTTTTTCATTATTTTTGTTATACAGATTATGAGTTATAGTAATATTTTGAGTAAGAAAGAGGTTTAAGAAAATCTCCATACAAATAGTTGCTCAGATGTAATGTAATTTGATAAATTCCAAATAGTTATAAAGATCAACATAAGACAATAAAGAAGAAACCAAAATCTCAAGTAAATATCTTCAGCACATTTATTATGAACCTCCATCAATCTATTTTTATTATAGTATGACATATCATGTATATGCTTTAATATGAGCTTAAAATTGATTGTATAATAAATGTTTTTCCTCACTGTCTCAGAGTAGTCATTACTATTGAATATGTTTCATATCACCGGCCCCAACTCTTTTTAATTGAACCATATTTTTTAGGGTTATATTATGAAGTTAGAAAGAATTGATGCAATTATCAACCATGAAGTAGGTGGCCTCTAAATGGAACGGTTCCCAACTTTATATTCTAAACAAAAATTTTGATACATAACATATAAAATCTCACAACATAATTTTGTGAACACTTGAACTCACAAATATCCACAAAAAATAATAAAAACAACCTTGTTTTCCTAACAATCAAGAAGAAAAAGGTAAGTTGTTTGTCTGTCAAGTTGTATACAAGTTTACAATTCTTAAATTTAATTGAAGTTATCCAAAATAAAGAGTTGTTACTTCTTTATTAAAAAGACAAATAACTTTATCAAAATAAAGACTTATCACTACAATAAAAATGATATTTAATAACAATTTATAGTTTAATTATCGATAAGTATGTATTTTTTTAGGCAATTGATAATCTCTATATATGTTCCTATTATAGCATCATGAAATCTATTGACAATAAATTAATATCGGTAAGTCTCTGGAACTCTTCGTTAATAAATATATTTATTATCGATAAAAAATATATTTTTTACAGTGTATTTTGAACTTTTGTTTGGTTCAAGAAAGAAGAGACGAAGAAAAATGAAAAATTGCGTAACTTGCGACAAAAGAAGTGGATTAATTCTATCTATACTAATATTCTTAGGAAGAGTGCAATGAAATACAAATTTTTTGTACCTAAGAAAAATAATTAAAATAATATACTAACTATGGCAAGAAAGACAACAATAAATTTGGTTCTTTCAGCAAACATCATCATTGGTTTCGTTCAGCTATCATATATTTATTTTTGTGTACTATCAAATATAGTACAACCCACAAGTAACTCTCCCAAATTTTTTTTTGAAGAAACAAGTAGAAAGGGACAGAATAGAAGATAAATTTTCAATTGTCCTTTCCAGAATTTTTAATAGGTTAAAAGAAATCACCAAAATAGCAAATAAAAATTGCAATAAGTACACGAATCACTACGACTTACAGTAAAAGATTAATCTTCATAAAATAGGGGGAAGAAAATTTTGAGGAATGAAACACACTTCATAAGAAGTTTAAATAATCTATTTGAATTTGACTGCCTTATGGCAAAATAAACTTACAAATAATAGTGTGAGAACTAAATAGTGTGAGTAGAAACTTATTTGTTTATACTAAGAAACCTATAGAAAGAGATAAAAGTGAAGATCAATTTTCATTAATCTTTGATTAAATTTTAACAGAGTTTAAAAATAAGTCACCAAAGTAGCAAAAAGAAACTGTCATAATTACATGAATGTCTATGGCTGAAAGTAAAGATTAAGCTCCATAAAATTTGAGGAAAAAAACTTTTAGGAATGAAACGAGCTTCATAAAAAGCATAATTTATGTATTTAAATTCGACTACCCTAGAGCAGAAAAACACCTACAAATAATAGTGGTAGGAAATCCTTCTATTTATAGAAAACAAAGGATATTGTGAATAAATTATTATTGTGCCTTATTAAAAAGATCACAACTCTTCGCAATGGTTACAACCCTTCGAAAAGGTCACAATCTTTAATAAACGTCATATGTTTTCATAAAACTCGCAACTATTCATAAAAGTCACAACTTTTAACCAAAGTTACTAGTTTTGATGTAAAAGTCGCAACACTTCATCAAAGTCACCACTTCTCATAAAATTCAAAACTTTTCATGAAAGTCACAACTTTTCAAAAAGGTTATAACTCTTTGAAAAATTTACAACCCCTTGGTAAGGTTACAACCATTCATAAAAAAGCACAACTTTCATAAAAGTGACAGCTCTTCATAAAAGTCACAACTTTTCATAAAAGTTAATGAAAGGAGAAGGCTAGTTTTGAAAATAAATAAATTCAAAGGAAATCCTTGTTTGTGGTGGCGCCACATAAGCGGACTGAATGTTCTCTTTTATACATACATACATATATATATATATAACATACATACATGCAGACATACATACATACATACATACATATTCTGTATCTAATTCATGATAAATTATATTCTGTCTTAAAATTTATAAATTTTTTGTCACGGAAAAACTTCGTTTAAAAAATATGTTGTTACAATAAAGACAAGCTAGAGTTCATAGTAGAATATTATAAGTTTTAGTCATAAAAAATTAGATTTAATTCTCTCATTATTTTTCACTTAAATAATTAATAATGATGACAAACGATTTTTTTTGTACTTAATCAATCTTTGATTTAGTTACAAAAAAAAAAAAGGAATTGTCACAAAATATATAAGGTGTTAAACAACGACGACTTAAAATTTGTAGTGAATAATTTAACTATTTTCCACGGATAAAATTCATAACTAAATACAACTATGTACATATCTAATTGTAATTCCACATATGTAAGCAACTATACAGAGATAACATCGACTTACAAACTTAGGCATTACAAAGATGTGAAATATTTCATGAATTTCTATTAACTTTTTCCATCGGTGTAAAAGTCTAAATAAACTAAAAAATGAAATCACAAATGAAAGAAACAAAGCAACTAGGATTTAAAATTTATTGTGACAAATTACTATAATTATGGGTATCGATATTTTTTAAAAAAACTATTGATTTACCGATCGAATTAAACAGATCATTAATTTTTCAAATAAAATTGAAAGTTAAATTTATAATTGTACTAAATATTTTTAAAATTTATAAAAATATATGAATAAAATGACAGAATCGTACTAAATGTATTTAAAGATATTTTAAAAAATATATTGTTTAGTTAGAATATAATCTACATTTGAATGAATTCTGAGTTCATACATTTATGTATGTGTATAAATAATCATATAATATATTATTTCTATTAAAGTTGAATTTGAAAGAAGTGATTGTAGTTAAAACTAAATAAAAATAAGAGACAAAAGATAGTTAATCCGATGGTAAGAACTCCTCACTTTCAACCTTCAGGTTGTGAGTTCGAATCCTTAAGAAAACATACTAGGTGGGAGCACATGTGGAGAGGTTAAAACAGTTGAGATGTGAGATGAGATAATAGGAAAACTAAACCTATTTATAAAAATAAATCTGTCCCTAACTAATACATTTAAAACAAAATATTTTCTTATATAAAATATAATCATTAGTGACAAAATTTAATTTTGTTCAACTATGAAATAGATATAACTTTAAAGACAATTGATGTCGTCACTGATTGAAGTAAAATAATTAGTGATGATAAATCGACAGTAATAACCTTTTTACTAACAAAGTATACCATTTAATACAAAAAAACTATACTTTTTACGATAAATAAATTTGTCACAAATGTTTAAGTATTTGGGAACGATTTTTCTTTTTGTAGTTAATATAATACTTTTAGTGACGAAGCACTAAATCTTCTTTGTATACTTTTAACGATAATAATTTAGCGACGACTGATTGATAAATTGTTTTTCATCTCACTAGATATTTAGTGACAAAATATTATCTTTAAATGATGAAATTGCTTGTCCCTGGCCACAAGTTGGCGAGTATGTTGCATGTTCTCTACCGTAAGGCACCACCATTGCTAGCATTTGGTTGGGTGTGTCATGCATTTGTATTTATATACATGTATACACTACATATGAGTACACAATCATACCATGTATTGAGTTTTATGAGCTTAAACGTTGGCCATAAGACCAACAGAGTTTCAATTTCAGATGGTGTATTCTACTTTCCGCCTTACATACCAGTACATTTCATTCAGACTGATGTCCCATTGCATGGGGAGGCTGAATTTCACGATGCAGGTTAAGAAAGAGGTCCCGATCAGACTTCACAATACGTGTGTTGTCTAAGCTTAGGGTTGGTGAGCTCGTGGCTATTGTCTATAGATTTTGCATACTTAAGGTTGTAAATTACTGTTGGTATTTTTGGGGACTTCTACCAAGTAGTTGAGTTGTAGTATTATTAGAGACTTGTGTACATATTCAATTGGGTCTTTTTAGCAGCTTTGTCGACTTGTTATATACATGATTCCAACTGCAACCTTGTCGGCTTGTTAGTACTTTCACTATGTTCTTGATGATGTTGGTACCTTATCAGTCTAGTTATCTTGTTTCATTATGTTATTCTAAGAGCGGTTGCCGGCCCTCGTTGTACGATTTTCTTTATTTCTCAGTGTTTCACTCGGTTAAGTGAGGCATTAGGTGCCTGTCACGCCTCTTCTAGTTTGGGGTGTAACAAACTTGGTATCAGAGCAGGTCGTGTCCTAGGGAGTCCACAAGATGTGTCTGGTAGGTTTTGCATATTGGTGTGTTGTGAACCACACTTATAATAAGGAGGCTACAAGACATTTAGAGGTAATTACTAATCTTTCATCACTTAGATCGTGCGATAGAGCTAAGTCATAATAGATTACCTTAACTTCACACTATATATACTTAAAATTTCATAGAAATTCTATCTATAAGACCCCAGATAATAGTCCTAGAAGTAGTCCCAAATGGACATCACCAACTTATTATACATATAATTATGAACGATCAGATAGAACAATGAAATATGGGAATAGTAGATTAAATAAAAAAAAAATTAGACCCTAGACCACTACCTAACAATTAACTTTTTTAGAATCTAGATTTGTGTTATAGATATAAATAAAGCAATCTTACTATGGGTCTAAAATATCTCTTAAACAACTGATAGAATAAAAAAATAACAACAAAGAAAAACGCCGCCAGGAATAACAGAAAGAACATTTTGTTGGAATAAGTACAAATTTGATGGATGAAAATTTTACCCCCAGAAATTTGAAACACTTAGGAGTTGATAAGAAAAAGATGGGGTCTCCAATCAACAACAAATATAGACATACTAGATAAATATAAATTAGGGCAATAACGAAATTAATTTGGGCGGCATGACTACAGGAAATAAAAACAAAATAGAGAAAAACATAATAAATAGACACCTTATGACACAATTAGCTATAGTAAATGTTTCTAATATAGAAGAATCACCATGTGCATTAAAGAATTTATATAAAGCAAGATAGGATATAAATTAGGCCAAAAGAAATAATGACAAAAAAAAAATATTTTAACAAAACTACCAGAACCATTTTAGTACAAAAATATTACAGATTGGAACATGAAGATTAACAGATACTTTAGGAGCTAGAATAAAATTTCTACAATCGGTGGTTTGTACAATTATGTGAAAAACCAAAAAGCAAAAAGAAAAATAGAGAAAGTACTAATTAAAAAAAATCTAGCATGTTTTTACCGAAACAAACAGCACCACAGTTTTTGGTTGTACAGATAAATAATTTATAAAAAACAAAGACCTAAAAGAAACCAAAAATTATGAAAACCAAAACTAGATATAAATACAAAAACCAAGACAAGATAGTATAAAAAAATTATAAAAATAACAAGACGTATAGACCAAGAGAAACTATCAGAATTTACTTGTTACAACTGCGGAAAGGATAGGACATTTAGCTAGAGATTGTAAGTTTCCCTAAATCCAAAGGAAAACAAATTGCATGAAGTAATTATAGAGCATGAAGAATATATGCAAATAGATTACATTAGACTAATAAATGAAATTAAGTGAAAATGATAGTATAGATGAGTATCGTATATAGAAACTGATTAAGAATATGAAGAAACAAATATTATGAAGATATATGTAATGAACAAATAAATTTAAACTGTATGAAGATGACATAAAAATAAATATCCAAAGCAGACTTATCAAATGTGAAGAATTAATCAGAACAAAACATTAGATTTATAATACTCTTTGGAACAACTAAAGGAAAATTTAATTAGATGTAAGTGTGAAAAAAAGTACTTGGACATACCTCTTAAAAAAATGTGGTTAGAAGACAAAAAGATGAATATTATGTATTTTTTTAGCAAAAAAGAACACACTCATAGATTGTAATATACAAAAGGCAAAGCACAAATACCTATACTAAAATAAGAGAGAATAAATAAAGAAATACAAGAATAAAGCTAAAACAGCACCATAAATCCGTAGACTCTTAGGAGGAACCAAATATTGATAAAAGCTGTTTTAGAGAATGAATAGAAACACCTATTGAATATATTTAGCAGATGATAGAATTATATACCCTATAGAAAAAGTGCGTAATTAGTGCATTAAAAGAAAACTTAATATACCAAAAATGTAAATTTATATAAGTGTGTCAACTACTCAGTCATAACAGATAGAATATACTAATAGATAAATCATCTAGTTTTCTATATTGGAAAATGTCTGAATAGAAATAGCAACCAGGCAGTTAAAATATTTCAAGCAAGATGTAAAAACTTATACATACAACACCAAACATAAAGTATAACGGCAAAATAAAGAACATTATAAAATAAAATGAAAAATCCGTTTGAAAGAATAATTACTACTATAATAGACAAACATGACTCTACCTAACACAGATTGACGTTGAAGAAGATTTTAGAAATTGTAAAAGAAGATTGAGTACTTCAAGTGTACCAAATAATTAACAGAACTACACCTTCATCAAGAACAAGCACATCTAAAGGACTATGAAATCCCACAAAATTATATTAGATAAAGACGATAAACCCCATACCATTCCTTTATAACAGAATAATAGACAAAATAAATATAAAATTTTGATAATACAGGACCAGAAAAAATTACATACCAAGGAGAATTAGTATTAGAAAAACCGAAATTATGAAACAAAGGACACCTTATCTCTTGATTACCTAGGGAGATAGAACCACAATGAAGAATAACGAGAAAAAGGGAAATAATTATAGGAGGAAATAACATTCATAATACCATTAAAATCTACCCAGGCAACCAAAATATACCTTATGAAAAAAATGGTGTTTGAAAAGTCAAACCATACAATATTAGAAAATTACAATTAACATAACTTGCCAATAAGAGAAATGAACAATTAAACCATAACATGAACATTTTGATAATTATTTTCTATTTTGGCAAGTTATATGTTTAATTGTTCATTTTTCTATATTGTATGGTTTGACGTTTTTCAACAATGTATCCTAAGGTAATATTTGGTTCCTTGGTAGATGTTTGAATGGTATTTATTAATTTGTATTCCCTCTATAATTACTTCTTTTCTGTGTATGTCTCTTTGTGTTTAATATCTCCTAGGTAATCAAGAGCATAAGTTGTCCTTTTTTTATATTTTCTGTTTCTAATACTAATTCTCTTGTTTATGTTACTTTTCTTCTGTCCTGTATTTAATCAAATTTTATATTTTTTCTTCTGTCTTATTATTCATGTTAAACATTAAGGGTATGGTGTTATATCTTCTTTATCTAATAATTTTGTGGGATTTCATAAGTTTTCCTTTTAGATGTACTTGTTCTTGATGAGGTGAGTTTCTTGTGATTAATGTATTTGGGGTACACTTGAAGTACTCAATCTTTCTTTTACATTTCTAAATCTTTCTTCTATGTCAATTTTCCCTTTGTAGCTATAGTCATTGTTGTCCTATTAATAAGTAATTAGCTTCAAAAGGATTTTTCTATTTTTATTTTATCAATTTTATTTTATTGCCGTTGCTTTATGTTTGTTGTTAGGATATGTATAAGTTTTTACATCTTGCTGTAAATGTTTACTGTCCTGTGCTATTTCTATTCCAGCCATTTTTCCAATATATAACTCATGATTTATCTATATTTCGATCTGTTAGTGCTACTGAGTAGTGACACTTATTATAAATTTTAAATTTTTGGTATATTAAGTTTTCTTTTACTGCACTAATTACGCTTTTTCTATAGGGTATTATAATTCTATCATCTGCTAATATATTTCAATAGGTGTATCTAATTCCATAGTTCTCTAAAACAAGTTTTTAGCAATATTTCTGTTCCCTCCCTAAGTGTAGCGTATTTTATGTGGGTGTTTTTAGCTCTTATATCTTGTATTTATTTAATTTATATCTCATATTTAGTATAGGTATTTTGTGCTTTTCCTTTTGTATATTTACAATCTATGATGTGTTTTCTTTTTGCTTACACTAATATGCATCTTTTTTGTCTTCTAAACCAATTTCTTAAGTAGGTATTTTTCAAGTACTTTTCAACACGTAAATCTAATGCTTTTCCTTTTCTTTGTTCAAAGATTGTATTATCATCTTCGGACATAGATTTCTTTGTTCATCATTATTATATAGATCACTATTTGTTTCTTCGTCTTCTAACTTCATTTTTCTTATCCTATACTTTCATATATACTATCATTTTCACTTATTCATAAGTCTATGTATTCTCTCTGCATATATTCTTCATTACTAATGATTAGTGGGGCTGCATTTGTTTTCTTTTTGGGATTTTTTAGGTGACTTCCAATTCCTAGCTAAATGTCATATCTTTCCGCAGTTGTAACATACATTCGATAGTTTTTCTTTTTGGTCTATACGGTCTTTTTTATTTTTATAATTTTTTTACTAATATCTTTGTCTTGTTTTTTGTATTTAATATCTTAATTTTTGGTTTTTCTCTATAATTTTTTGTGGTCATTGAATTTTATTACATACTCCTTCTACCATATTTTCTTCTTAGTCTTCCTCTTCTGTTTTCCTAACTCTTTGTTCTTTTTTTTCAACTCTTTTTCATCCTAATCAGTTTTGCTTTTATTTTCTTTATCATATTGTTTTTTTTCAGATAACAACATATTTATATTCTGTTTTAGAATTATATCTACAAAATGTTGTCTGCTAGTATTTTGGTTTTAGTGAGTTTTGTAATAATTCATATTCTATAGAAAAGTTTTTAACTTCTTCTTGTGTCTTTCGATTCTTCTTTCTTCTTAGTTTTGTTATGGAGTTATTTTATTTGATATTGGATTATGCTTCACACTTGTAAGAATAAAATATGTTTTCCCATAAGATGCCGTTTTTAAAAGTAGATCATAATCGTTGTATTCATTAGAAGTGTTTGCAATACATTCTAAATATTTAATTTTCTCGGGTTCTAAAATATTTGTAATAAGTTTTCAATTCAGATGTTTCAGTAGTTCTAATTTCTCTTTATTTTCTTTCCAGAATTGTAAGTATAATAATATCCATTGATCTATAAATACATTCTAGATAATCATATAAATCTATGTCAAAATCAGCGGTAAAATTATAATTCTGCCCAACGTTGGATTGTTTCTTCATTATCTTCGTGTGTCAATAATTTTTCATAAATGTTCTTTTTTCTATCTGTAAATTAAGATCTTTTCAATTATATAGAGTATTAATAATATTGTAAATTAACTCAATCATTTAAGTATAAGGAATTCATTTTTAAACATGTTTTCCCTAAAAAATTGTTCCTTCTAAACCTATTAATAGTTATACTCATTATTTATGTAACAATAATGATTTAATAATCATCTCGTCTGGTTCACTACTACGATTTTCTTCTCTTTGATCGGTTACCCTAAGCGCGCCTCACGTTGTTTAACTAACACCTCCTCCTAACGGCCTTCTTGCCTATCGGTTTTTCAACTTTAGGATGGCATAGTCTGGGCATACTTACTCGCATAATATTCCGGCGTACCAAACTTTCTAAGATGGTTTTATTATAACATTATTAAAAATTAAAACATGATAAAAACTTATAAATCAACAAGCAGATTATTAGAATAAAACAGTTTACGCTACTCTCATGTAAGTGAAGTATAAAACCTGTTTCTTTAGGTTTGGCATATCGGATCTGTTTTCCTAGTTTTTAGTCTTTTGTTAGCTTTTTTTGTATCTGATAGCTCTGATACCATTGAGGGTGGAGCGGAATTAGAAGAAGGGTTGGTTTGTGAAAGGGCTTATTTATTATGAAGGGAAACCCTCTTTTATACAAGAACTTGACCAAATGACCGACACTACTTTACACACTACTTCTACAGGACCTTTTTTAATTTGTCGGGCCGACGCAAGAAAACAAAAGACTTTTAACATATAATGGCTTACTTTATATTTGCCGACATAACTGTTCACTACTTTATTACTTTACATAGTGGTCTTTGCTTTTTGGACATGGCAGACATTCAATATCCTTTATTAAATCTTTACAACATGTCTTCATCTAGCTGGCACTTCTGGGACGTAGTCATCTCTCCGTACATTTTCGTGCATAGGTTGTCTGGATATTTTTGGTCCTAGCTAGTTTGCCGTAATCTTGGGTCATTAGATTTGTAGAAATATAGATTTTTCTGATATGCTCTTTGGTAGGTGTTCTGGTCTGGCTCACAAGCTCAATATCCATTGACGTATTTTTTTTTTTCCTCCTATATCTGTGCTCTTAGTTCTCGCAATTGGAGTATATCATTTGTCCTTGTCTCTGTTGTAATGAGCTCCAATTGCATTTTCGTTTAGGTAGTTGTTTTGATAATTCCGTTCAATAGGGTAGCTATCCCCCATAATTCCCTTTTGTTTGCATAAAACTCATGGGATACTTACCTTCTTTATTTCCTCCTTTACGTCTCTCTTTCCCCTGGTATTAATCAATTTCTCTAGTTAACCGCTTTTATAACTGTATTGTATGTTTAATTTTCGTCATATAGTATCTCCTCTATTGTTGCTGGCGTAAAACCTTTATATAAAATAAAATCCTTTGTTAATAGCTTTTATAGGCAGAATGCTTTGTGTAGCTCTGGTATTTTTAAAGAGGCTACTTCTTCTGCGTTAAGTATATAATATACTGTAACTTACAGGTCCCGTCCGTAATTGTAGAATGTTGATACTAGATTTGAATTTGTCCATGGGTTGTGACTATGAGGTTTTGTTGTACCCTTGTAAAGTATTGGGTTATAATATTTTCATTTGGATTTGTTGGGTATTTTTTTGCGCTCTAGGGTTTTAATTCCAAAAGGTTTGTATCTTGTGTACTTTTCTATATATACATTTTGGTAATATGTGTTATAGGTTTGCTTATGGAGTCTATGCTGGCTTTGTAAGTATGTTACTTTTGTGGGGGTAACGAATTATATCTTTTTTTTGTATTTCTGGCGAGATGGTTTGGAAATAGTTTTTGTTTTCATATTTTGGGTATTTATACTATATATTTTGGTCTTACCTTTTCTTCCCTTTTTGTTACTGGTCCCCCTGTATGATGTGATTTTATTTATTGCATATATCATTTTGTTATGGGTTTTTTAGTTGTTTCCCAACGTCACCATTCTAGCTTCCGCATGTTTTAAAAAAAAAGTCATCTGCTGACTTAGCTCCGCTGTTTTATAACGTCTTGCTGCTGACTTTTACTGTAATCGTTTTAGTATTTGTACTCGTTTTTCCTATCTTTTTTCCATGTTTTGAGACAAAGTTTTGTCATTGTAGCTAGTAGTTATCTCTTCTTTATCTAATAATTTTGGTGGGATTTTCATGTTCCTTTTAGATGTGCCTTGTTCTTGATGAGGGTAGTTTTCTAGTTAATGTATTGGTACACTTGGAAGTACTCAATTGTTCTTGTACAATTTCTAAATCTTCTTCTATGTCAATTTATTTGTAGCTATAGTCAGTGTTTTGTCCTATTATAGTAATTATTATTTTCAAAAGGATTTTCTTCCTTTTTATTTTAATCAATTTTATTTCTTGCCCTTCTTTATGTTTTGTTGTTAAGTATATATAAGTTTTTACATCTTGCGTAAATGATTTTAACTGCCTGTGCTAGTTCTTTCCTCAATTTTTTTAATAAAGAACTAATGATTTATCTATAATTTTTATCTGTGAATGCTACTGATAGTTGCCACTTATTATAATTTAAAATTTTGGTATATTAAATGGTTTCCTTTTACTACACTAATTACTCTTTTTTTTATATAGGGTATATAATTCTATCTCATCTGCTAACTATATTTCCCCACCTTGTTCGCCGCTATAATATAGGGTGTATCGTATTTCCTTCTCTAAACAAGTTTTTTATCCAATATGTTCTTTCCCTCCTAAGTGTACATATTTTTTGGTGTTTTAGCTCTTATATATTGTATTGCTTTTACTTATTATTTCTCTTATTTAGTATAGGTTTATTTGTGCTTTTCCTTTTGTATATTACAATCATGACGTGTCTTTTTGGGCTAACTACATAATATTCATCTTTTTGTCTTCTAACCAATTTTCTTAAGGAGGTATTCAAGTACTATTTCTAAACACTTAAATCTATTTCTTTTTCCTTTATTTTTGTTTCAAGGATGTTATTATCAAATATAATTTTTGTACTGATAATTCTTCAAGTTTGATAGTCTTCTTTGGATATTATTTTTATGTCATCTTCAGACATTAATTTTCTTTGTTCATTAACATTATTATCTAGATTCACATTGTTTCTTCATCTTCTAATTCAGTTTCTATATCCGATACTTCATATATACTAAAGCATTTACCTTAATTTCCTGTCTAATGTAATCGTATCTGCATTATATTCTTCACTTATCTATAATTCTTTCTAACTTCTTCAATTTGTTTCCTTTGTGGCTTTTTTAGGTAGTTATACAATCTCTAGCTAAATGTCCCTAATCTTTCCCGCAGTTATACCATTACAATTCTAATTAGTTTTTTTTCTCTTGGTCTATAAACGGTCTTTTTATTTTATAATTTTTTCACATAACCTCTTGGTCTTGGTTTTTGTATTTATATCTAGTTTTTGTTTTTCTATATTTTTAATGTCTTTAGTCTTTTTTTTGTATAATTTTTACTGTCAACCAACTGTGGTGTCTGTTTTTTTCTTTCACATGCTAAGATTTTGAAATTATTACTTTCTCCATTTTATTTTTTTTTCTTTTTGGTTTTTTCACATAATTGGTACAAACCACTGATGTAGAAAATTTTGTATTCTAGGCTCCTTAAAGGTAATCTTGTTTAAGCCTTTCATTAGTCCATCTTTAATTATTTTTTGTACTAATGGTTCTGGTAATTTTGTAAAATATTGTTGTCTTATTTCTTTTTGCCTCATTTATATCATATCCTTTCTTTAAATATAATATTTCTTTAAATAATGCACATGTGTATTCTTCTATATCGCACAGTTTACATATAGCTAATTTTTTGTCATAAGTTGTCTATTTATTCTTTTTTCTCTATTTTGTTCTTTTAATTTTCTGTAGTCCATGCCACCAAATTCCATTTCGTCTTGCTAATTCCATATTTTAATCTAATATGTCTATATTTGTTGTTGATGGAGAACCATCTATTTGCCTTATCACTCCCTAAGTGTTTCCAAACTTTTCTTTTCCTTTTCTTTTCTGTCTGGGGTAAATTTCCTATCCATAAAATTTTTGTTGTTCCAACCAAATGTTCTTTCTAATATCCTGGCGTTTCTTCTTTTGTTGTTATTTTGTTTATCTATTATTGTTTAGAAGATATATTTCCTACCATAGTAAAGATTGCTTTTAGTCATATTCTATAACAACACAATCATATCTAACAAGTTATTGTTTTCAGTTTATTTGGGTCTAGGCATAATCCATTTTTTTATTTAATCTACTATTCCATATTGCATTTGTTCTCTATCTAATCGTTCATAATTAAATCCTGTATTAATAGTGGTGCTTCCCATTGGGACGACTTCTAGGACGGGGGGTATTATCTGTGGTTTTTTTTAAAAAAAACGCTTGATGTGCTAGGGTGTGATTTTATATGTTTGCCTGTATTTATTTCTAATTTGTTTTGTGGCGGGTGTATTCACTTTTCTAAGGATTTTTCTTTGTATGTTTCGCCTTATTAATCACTTATTTTTCCTATTTCCTGATTTTTTGATCGTTCAATGTATCCTGATTCATTTAGTTTTTCGTCTATTTGGCGTTTAAATAATTCAAGTCAATTGCAAGTTCGTTATCTTTTCTTTTGTGTTTTTCCTCTTTTTTGTTTTTTGTGTTTATAATATACTCCTTTAGCTTAGCGATTTCTTTTTTCCTAATTCACTTATTTTTGCTATTTTTTTTTTTTAATTTCTTCTAATTGTATTTTCCTTCCGTTTTGCTTGTGTTTTTTTATTTTTGTCAATCTCTTTTGATTTATCTATTTCTCTTTCTTCTTCTTCTTCTTTTCCATTGTTATTCTTACCCATAATGTAAACTATCTTTTATTTTGCTGTTCTTTTTCTAACATTAAATATACATTATTTTCTATTTTTTTTATATCTTCTTCCTCGTTCAAATTTGAAAATATTATTTTCATTCTAATCCCCTCTTGATTTTCATATTTTTTTTCGTCACTTCTGCAAAATTTTCTTATTTCTTATAATTCATAGTTGTAACTTTATATCTGTTGTAATTTACATCAATGCAATTATTTTGTATTTTTAGCATAAATTTAATACTTTTCTTTGTGCTAATCTTGATTTAATTACATACTCCTAAACTAACATAGTTTTCTTCTAGTCTTCCTCGTCTGTTTTTTTTATATAAACTCTTGTCTTTTCAACTATTTTTTTAATATCAGTTGTTGCTATATATTTGCTTGTTCATATTAGTTTTTAGATAACAAACGATATTAATATTTTCTATTTATAAATTTATATCTATCAAAGGTTTTGTCCTTGGCTAGTATTTATTTAGTGAGTTGTAATAATCATATTCCTATATATCAGTTTTAAACTTCTTCTGTGTCTTTCGTATTTCCTTCCTTCTATGTTCTATCTTCGTTTTTTGTTATGATAGTTATTTTTTTCAATATAGAACTTAATGATTTATCTATGTTTCTATCTGTTAATTCTACTGAGTAGTTGACACTTATTATAAAATTAAACATTTTTTTGGTATATTAAGTTTCCTTTTATACTACTGCAACTAATTATGTTTTTTTTTTTTTCTATAGGGTCATAATATTCTATGGTCATCTTGCTAAATATATTCAATAGATGTTTCTATTCCTTCTCTAAAATAGCTTTTATATCAATATTTATGTTCCTCCTAAGTTGTACTTGATTTTTTATGGGTGTTTGTAGGCTCTTATAATAAATCTTGTATTTTCTTTTATTTTTATTCTCGTATTTAGTATAGGTATTTGTGCTTTTCCTTTTGTCTATATTTACAATCTAATGAGTAATTCCTTTTTTGCTAACTACTAAATATTCCTCTTTTTGTCTTCTAAACCAAGTCTTAAAGAAAGTAGGTATTTCAAAGTACTTTTTCAACACTAAAAACTCTAATTCTTTTGTTTTTCCTTTTATTTTGTTCAAAGATTTGTAGTATCAAAATAATAATATTTTTTTGGTTCTGATCATTCTTCATTTGCTGTCTCTTTTGATATTAATTTTTTTATGTCCTGTTCAGACATTAGATTTTTTTGTTCAACAATATTTTACAAAACTAACTACACCAAACCATTTATAAACACAAATAAATTAAAGATTTGGAACAATGAAGGATTAACAGATACATAAATTTTCTTCTACATCAGGGTTTTGTAACATTTGTGAAACCAAAAAGAAAAATAACAATGGAGGAAAAGTACTAATTAAAATTATGCATTTTAGTAAAGAAAAAACAGCACCAAACTGTTTGGGTTTGTAACAGATAAATAGTTATAAAAAACAAGCCTTAAAGACACAAAAATTTAGAAAAACCAAAACGTAATTCAGTACAAAAAACAAGACAAAGAATATTATGTAAAAAATTATAAAATAAAAGACCGTATAGCCCAAATAAAAAACTATCAGATGTACTGTTACAAACTGCGGAAAGAGGCCGACGCCGAAAATAAAAAGAAACGTTTTCACAATAAATGGCCTTTACTTTTATATATGCCCGACATACTGTTCACTACTTTATTACTTTACATAGTGGCCTTTGCTTTTTTCACATGGCCGGCATTCATATCTTTATTATCTTTACACGTCTTCATTTTAGCTGCACTTCTGGGACGTAGTCATCTTCTCCGTCACATTTCGTGCATAGGTTGTCTGGATATTTTTTCCTACTAGTTTGCAGTATCTTGTCATTAGATTTGGAGAAATAAAGCTTTTTCTGATAGCTCTTATGGTAGGTGTATGTTCTGGCTTCAGCAAGCTCAATATCCATTGACGTAATTCCTCCATATCTGCTGCTCTTAGTTCTCTGCAATTGGAATATATCATTGTCTGGTCTCTGTTGTAATAGCTCCAAATTGCATTTTCGTTTAGATAGTTGTTTGATAATTCGTTCAATATGATAGCTATCCCAATAGTCTTTTTTTTTTGCATAAAACTCTTAGATATTTGCCTTTAGTATTTCCTCTTGTACATCTTCTTTTCTGGTATTATATCTCATAACCCCTAGTCTCATGGGTGACTTCCATAAGATGCGTTTATTACAATATTCTTACTAGACAATGACTTATGTGAATACATCTACATGCACTCAGCTGACAATTAAATATCTTTAATTGTTCTATATAGATTTATATGCAAGGATTTCTCTCATTATATTTTATTGTAAGCTTAAAATATAATGCTACGCAATTAAAGGTTTGAGTAAAAAATAATTGTGGGGTGAGGGTGGGGGTTAGACACAAGTTATTTACTCATAGTAGTAACTACTAGTTACATGCTATTTTCCCTCCTATATTTTGGTGATTGTTTATTTTATGATATTGATATTATAAATGACGTTTTCCATGAGAAATTTACTACATAACCCAGTACTTATAATATGTCAGTAGTTTCACATAGAAAATGCATATATTTTATTTATCAACATACATGTTAGACATAGTATATATTACAAATAATGACTAAGATGATCCGACTAAATGTTTTTTATCTGGTCGTGTCACTAAATTCCTATGAGAGAAAGTCATAATAAAAGAATGTATAATTAGCATTACATTTACTAATTATAAAATTATATATTCCACATGTTTCGTGACTTAAGAAAATATGTGGTACATTTATTTAGGGTTTATGATTTATATGTTGATTGTATCACAAACCCCTTGTCTGCAGTTATAGGTTTTTCTGATCATTAACCATATTTGATGCTTATTTCTATAAAGGATTCAGGTACACACTACATGTTACAGGAGCTTTTGCACATACGTATTATCCTTAATATGAATTTTGGTGCATAAGAATTCTTCATGAAATCTTAAATAAATAATTTTCATAATTATTTTATATATTTACATTCTTGATTACATATTTCCTCACCTTTTGTATATGAGTTGTATACTTGATTATTTGAAAAAAAGTTCTTTGCATGAAATCCTGCAAATATAAATAATTTTCATATTATTTTAATTATTTACATTCTTGATTACATATTCCTCACCTTTTGTATATGGAGTTGTATACCTTGATTAAAAACTATAAAAAAAAATAGTGTGTTAACAATGAAATATCAACCTTGTAGTCAACATAAAAGAGTCCTAAATTACTCCATCTAGAACCCATTAGGCCAACTATATGATTTATTCATTGGTGGCTTCTAATGTTAATTTTAATACAAATACCTTCGATTCTACATAGATATAGATAATTTTCTTAACGAAGTTAGGGTGCTCGCGCACCGGCGGACACCATGGTGGTTCAACCCTGATTTTTGCACATAATTTTTAATAAAATAAACTCTTGAATTGAGTTTATCTTATAATTTCTCTAATTAACTATCCCTTCCCATATTTATATATGAATAAAATTTTATGGTAAAGTTCTTAGTTCTTACTGAATGAAGATAATAAGAATTTACTATATATATAAGAGTTCTAGGGGTTTCATCTTGTTATATAGTTGGAGTTTTTCTATATTGCTTCGTATTAAAAGGTCATAGGGACATTGAAATCTCTCTAGGTCTACTTGAGATATCTTATGTGCTCTAACGACTATTTGATTAATTTTTCTAACAACATATATTAATTCTTAAGTGTTATATATGAGCGAACCATCTATTTAGAACTCATGTTAGCCGTTATCGACATATAGTGGTGCTATTTGAAGTAATTATGGTACTCGAAGAATCATTCATAGATGATATAATATATGGTGAAAATAAAATAATTGCTTAAGCTAAGTAGGTATACATGTATGAGAATAATCATAATCTCTAGTAGACCTAACTGGGTATATTCCAGAATAAGTAACTATTATTGTTCTTATTTTTCTTTCCTATGATTTAAAAACAAAAAAAATCATCCATCGAGGTTTATTTTTGAATAAAACTTAATTCCTGATTAGCAACAATTTACTTTCTATATGCTATACAAACTAGTTATTTGTATATATGTTGCATGTTTTGTATGACAAATATTTGAAGAATTGACCAAAATATTCTTCTATAATCAATTCACCAAAATAGTAGTTTTTAATTTTGTTTACAAAACTAGTACAAACGTGGTTCAAGAACTTTTTATGCTTTATTTATTTTAAAAAAAATTTATGAAAAAAGCACAAGTTTCACGGAGCAAAACAGAAATAAACGTTATGAAATAACGTTTTTATACTTCTTCGTATCTAGATCACATGTTAGGGGAGCTAAAACGTTACTTACGTAACTTTGTTATATTTTAGTACGTTTATCCAGTCACGGGCTCTGCAATTAAGAATCGAATCCCTTGTATTTTTACAGCATTATACAAACGTAACTGACAATCACGTTTATTATGATAAAACTAACTGTCAATCATGTTTTATGTTATTTAATATGGGGCCAAACCGGATTACGAATAAAATCCTGCTACTTTGAAATCTTACAGATAATAACACGTTATCCGGTCGCTGTCACATTTCTAAGTGATCTGTCATTAAAAAATCGTGACTATCAATTACTACACTAATGGTGAGTTATTTTTCGTCTAGAAGTTTTCTTTGTTTTACTGACCGACAAATGGTTATAAAATGCCTTGTTTTGAACAATGTTCTAAACCTCCAACACTATTCATTTCAAAATTTTGTTTGTGTAAGCCAAATTTTGAAACAATTTACAAAGGTATGATTAAATAATTCAAATCAATGTATCATATTGTGTTATTATTTTTACCATAGCTTTCATCCAATAATTTTTTCTATCTTATTACTTATACAGATGACTTATTTTTTGTGTAGGGATAAAAAATGGCAAATTTTTTGAAACTAATTTGATGGGTTGCTTTGTACTGGGATAGCGAAATATTACTGAAATGAACGGATGCAGGTATAGTGACTGTGCTAGATGTTATTACTGTCTACTTCAATGAAGTATGTTGATTGGTTGAATTATTTGCATGAGAAAATGGGGTACACTAGTGAAATATCAAATTTATATTTTCGGGAAAATATCCTTGTTTTCGATTCAAGGTACCCAATACAAGTTCATTGAGGTTAGGGGGGGAAAAATTGATGATGATCATCTTGTCTACAATTTTTTGTTATACCTCAAACTTGTTCCTTGCGGATAAGAAATTGACATAATGTTTTGGAAATGTTTACATTGTCCCATACCACACTCAACAAATCAAAATGAATATTTTCAAATTAGTGGTCAACATGGTTATCACTAAATTATTTGTCTCAAAATTATGGATTTTTTTTGTCCCAAACCCCCCGGTGTTGTCAACCAGATTGTCAACCTCATTATGCAGATCCGATTGCTCAACACTATTTAACATTTTGTTTAAATGCATACCACGGATCATTTGGCGAAGGTTCCACGTAGCCACAGACATGTTAAATCCACAATAGTTCGAAAAAATATGAGTGGCATGTAAAAAACAACAAATTTATTTTTTATTGATTTTAATCATAATTTAGTTGATACACCATTTTAACTCATTATAATATACATATAAGATAGATAGTGATATTTTTTTTTGATTAATTACATTACTTTTTTTAAGGAATAACCTTATGGAGAATTAATTACTGATTTTAAAACAAGCTTCTATGTAATCATAATTTTCCTAAAAGTATTGAACTTCTTTTTTTCCACAGAGAAAAATGAGAACAATTTTTGATCCTATAGTAATGTAAAGCCTGAATTAGTGAAGAAAGTTTCGGAGGAAGATGAACCTTCAAGATGATGGTGGAAAGTGAATCAGATGAGAATATCAATAGTCTAGAGATTTTTTTCCTAATGACATTGGTATAAATCTTTCCTAATCAATTTGAAAAGGATGTTTCTGAAGTGCAAATGATGTACCCTATTTTAGAACATTAGATAACGAGGAGATGACCTTTTCATGTCTACATGTGAATCTGAGATGGAGTCTTGGTTTCCGTTGGTCCCTGAAGATGGCACAAAGTTTGGAAAAAAGGTATTTTTTTTAAATAGTAAAAGAAAAAGTTAAAACCGAGTGTGACAATTGTAGTTTAAAAAAAAATAAAGAATTCAAGATGGTGACATCAAACCAGAGTTATGGGTTGCAAATGCAAGTTTTCATACTTCAATTGGTTGCTGTGGTTTCTCCGAGGACGAAAGGTTGGAGATACCTTTTGGAAAATAGGAAAATATTTGAAAAATCATAAGATTTAGCTGAGGGTCTTTCTAGAGGTCATGCCGAATCTAAATACCAATTTAATTGCATCTTTTGATTCTTAATCAAATTGAAAAATTCCCAAGGTTTTGGTGGTAGATTGTCATTTCCAAGGTATCCAGAAAAATTTGGTATCCTCAATAACATTACAGACAACCGAAAAGCGGGCGTGGGCGTCAACCTGCGCATTTGATTGTGTAATGGTGACTTTAAGAATCATTCTAGTGACCTACCCAATTTTTGCAGCTTTTTCAAACACTTTAACCATGGAACAATTGTGGAATGGAAACACGAAGAGTCCTATGAGTTTCATTAGAGGTAAAACTTTTAAATAGTATTTTGGGCTTCAAGTCATGCATTGAATGGTTGTGGACCACGTAGTTTAAAGTCTTGAGGTTTGTGGACTAAAACCTAATAATCTTTTGACAATATTTTGCCAACCACTACAGACCTCTGTGGCTCATACACAACTGGTAGCCGCATTTTTTTACCTTTCACGGGTAAGCCCATACAATATCTCACGTCCTTAAGTGATCGTACCTCACAACCCGTCCTAATGGAATGTATGAGCCTCAGGCCCCATCTCTCAACTGGTGGCGGGATTAGCCTACGATCAATAACATGCCTATTAGACCCTATAAACCCCCATATAATCCATATAGTTTAATACAATCTAGGACTCGTGGATGAATGGGATGTTTCCATTTACTATGTCCCAAAACTTCATTCCCATCACATTTCTTGTGTTCAACTCATATTATCATTCCCTATCCATATATCTCGTGACCTATGAGTGGCGTTGTCCAGTTTATCCCGACGGTTCAAGTGGACCGTGTCCAATTGGTATGCATTATTAGCACCATAAAATAAATACCTATACAGAAGTAAAATACACGTCTTAGAAGCTTTTCTCAATCTACGAGTGCAAGAGTTGTTAATATATAGTGGTTGTAAATTATGTTTACAATACTGACATAAACAATCAAAACACAGTTTCACTGCATTCACTCCAAAGTTTTGGTAACGTAGTGGCAGGGTTAACTACAGTCAACGGTAGTCAACTTAAAATCTGAATTTTGACCAAAAATAGTTTCTATAAATCAATTCACAAAGGAAATAACAATTCATCACCTATAAGATAAACTAAATCAATGTATGCAAATTCCCTGAATCACAAAAGAACTCTCTTTATCAAAGTTTTTTTCACCTTTTAAAGCAGATCTGCAGCCGTTTTTCAAAGTTTTGAAAATTTCACCTCCACTCTTCAGATCCAGCACTCATCAACTCCATTCTCCTTTGGAGCGAGATTTCATGCTAGTTCTCTTCACCTTTGTAACTTGAAGGTAGGTTTTTGGAGAATGAAAGTGGTTTTTTCTTGGAGGGTTTTTGTCACCAATTTGTCGTTTTGTCCCTCGGCCGAGTGCCGGCGAGTTTGGGTACATATAGGTTGCAATCGAGTGCTATAAAACCCTTTTATCTTTCTCGTTTTTAAAAAAATACAGAAAGAGAGAGAAAGAGGAGAATTGCCTAATTTAATTTTTTACGCTTCAAGAAAAAGGAGCTTCTTCCCCAATTTTTAATAATAACTAAAATGGGGTTTTTTGTTCTATTGCCAGGCATAATATATGCTTAAAACGTTATCCCAATAACGGATTAGAGTTAATAAAATTTAAGGGATAAACGTAATTTCCAGTTACGTATTATTATAAATTATATATGTTAAAACTTATTCTCAATAAGATTAGAGTTTAAACCGTAATTTTCAGTTACGTATTATTATTAAATTATTATGCCTTAAAAAACTTCATTCCAATAACGTATTCGAGTTTAAACTTAAGTTAACGTCGTTAGCAGACCATCCCTTTTCTCATTAAATTTTTTTAAATAAAATAATTTTTTTAAAAGTAAATAAAGTATAAAATGTTACTGTGAACCACGTTTATACTAGTTTTGTAAACAAAATTAAAAACATACTATTTTGATGAATTGATTTATAGAATGGCTTATTTTGGTCAAAAATTCCAAATATTTTACATAATAAATGATCAAGGGGTAATTTTCTTAAATATACTTGGTTTAGCTAAGACACAATCACATGCAGATGCGCTATAGATCATATGCCCACATGTTATAGGTTATGTGTCTGCATTTCTAGAATTATTCAAAATATTTTCTCATTATAAGAAACATATATAAACTTTACATTATATGAGTCATTGGTTACATGCCACTTATAAATAATGTGTTTTTATGTTACATGTTTCAGAATCGTATCGTCATAAGTGTAATGTTTGTCATCACGAGATAAGTATTTTTATGTTATTGGCATTCTAGATCATTTGCTGATTGATTTGAGGCGATATGATTATTAATTTGCGAAAGACAAGATCCTATATGTTATATAACTCATAGACTTCTTGCAAATGCATTATGCACTGCATATAATTTTCTACATCACATGTTACACGCATATATGTTATAGGGTATACATCCACAAGTTAAATGTTTATTACTTGAATCGTACCAATATTGTAAACCACTTGTTTATATGTGACATGCCTTGTAGATCGTTTTTTTGAGTATTATACATTTTTAATTTATTTTTTTTTTTGTATAATTAATGTGTCAAAGTGTAATAACCTAAATGAGTTATTATGTATTGTATATTAAATATAAATGTATTTGTTTGGAAACTACTGTCTATGCCTTAATATGTCACTTATCCCATAAAGACTAGTAGTTACATAATATGTGTTTCTTGAGGACTATCAACTTAACTACTATTCATACACCATTTGCTTTTAAAATTCATGTTGTCAAGATGGTTTGCTCATACTCTACATTATTCACTGAAGACATGACTATGTGGTCTGTGCTTAAAAATATATATCGTCACTTATGCTATATTGTTAAGCTAAGGCCTTCTCGAATCACAAAACAACTCATATATTATATAATCCATCAGGGGTGGCTCGCCATGTGTCTTAGGTCTCCCAATTTAAGAGCCGTATTTTTTAATAACATATAGGTACTTCATTTTATTATTTGTAAAAACAAATATTGAATATTTTTTGTAGAAACATTCAACTTTTTCATGAAAAATGAAGAAATTATTAGGAAAATTTTATATATTTTGGAATAGTATATCTCATGAAAAATATTTTAAAATAAGAAAGTTATATTTCAATTGAAAAATTAGAAGAAATCATTTATATAAGTTATTAAAAGTCAAGTTTTAAAGCACTGTTTAATTTTGCTTTAGACCACGAAATATGCTTGAGGGCGCTCTCGTATATATAGTCATATGCTACGAGAAATGATTGTTTTCCAATGCTACATTATTAAAAATTATTTTTTCCCTTATTTAATTACAACACTATGATATAAAGCACGAAATTATAGCTAACGACATCAAATTCGTCACTAATCTCTTCGCTTTTAGAGATAAATTTTACTTTTCCGTGCTTAATATATGAGACACATACTTTTCTGTGACGAAACTAATAAATTTGTAGCAAAAGTTTTTTTTGTCTACTAAAGTTTCCTCCCACCAAAAAAAATCATTTGCCGCGATTTGTTAAGGTGGTTTTTAGTTACAAATTTAAAAGTTATTGGTGGCCTATTGGTTTCGTACTATTTGTATATAAATTCATGAAACACACTACGACAATCAAATTTGTACTAATTATTCACGTTTAGTGGACAAAAAATACTTTCCCCCCCCCCCCCCCCCGTGCTTAAATTATATGAACACAAATACTTTTAGTGAAGAACATAAAAATCCGTAACAATGTTTTGCCACCAAAATTTCCCACAAAAAAAATCAATTGCGATTTGTTAAATAGTGTTAGTCACAAAATTTGAAAGTTAGTCACTGATCCTTATTTTTGTCACTAATAAATGTATCAAATCATGACAAAAAATTTTTTGTCTAATAATTTATTTTAATTTGACACAACAAAAATATCATCTAAAAATATGTTGTTACAAAAAATACAGTATCGACAATTGAAGTTATATGTAAAATATTAGAATTTTAGAGTAGCTAATGAAAATTCATATTTAAATCATGTACATCTATTTCGTCACTATCATATCAATAATTGGTGACAAATATTTTATCGTCTCTAATCGATCTATGATTTAGTAACAACAAAAACCAATTGTTCACAAATATGGTAAGATTTAAAGATAGGCGAACGACTTTCAAATTTTAGTGATATTTATACTATTTTGCTACGAAAAATGCCTAGCTAAAATACAATTTAATTTTTTGCTACCATTGTCATAATTGTACGTGACAACGTACAAAAAGATAATACAATGTTCATAAGAATTAGACATAGTTCATTCGTTAATTTGACAAGTGAAAATATTAAACCAATGAATTCGATCGATTTTGTAAAATGAAAGTTCAATACATCATTTTCTTTAACATTCCAACTAAAAAATGCATCATTAGAAATCAATTCCGGGTTATAGTATTGTGAGTGTCACGGTACAACCAATAGATCACGATTTTGTTACGTTTAGTAGCAGTTTTATTTTTTATTTGATACACTTTCATTGATAAACACGATAAAAAATATAATTTATCAAGTCTTTCTGGGAATTTTTGTGCATGTCTATTAATTTTGTGATTGATAAACTACATAGATTAAGTCATTATATTTATTTCTTTCTATAAATATGTACATATTTAATAGTAATTCCACACACGTATGTATTTAACTATAATACAGAGATAAATCCGACTACAATCTTAACTTTGCAAAAGGTGTAATATATTTCATGAATTTCTATTAAACTTTTCCCATCATTGTGAAATTGAAATAAACGAAAAAAAAAATGAACTGCACAAAAAAAAAATGAAATAATGAGGATTTCAAATAATAATGATGAAGTACTAATAGTTATTGGTGGTATCAATGTTTCACTTGATCTGATATTTATTTTTTTAATAAAATCAAAAGTTTTGATGTTTAAATAAATTTATTATTGTACTAAATAGTTTTGTAATGTTCCAAAAATAAACAATAAATGTACAAAAAAATCGTTTGAAATATTAAAGAATTTAAAAAATACCAATTTTAATCAAATATAGATCGACATTGAAATGACTTGTTGGTGATAAATTTCATCGCATTTGTGTGAGTATACAATAATCAATCTATATATTATTTCTGTCCTTCTAACAAAAGATAAATTTGAAAGAATGACTTGAAGTATAATTAAAAAAAAATGAACGACAAAAATAGTTAGCATGAGGGGAAGCAATCCTTCCATTTAAACCTTAAGATTGGGTTCAATTTCAACATATGTGCGAGCCTCCTTGAACAGGTTGAACAATTTGGATAGGGAGATATGTATATTATATATGTAAAGCATTTTTTTATATGATGAATGTTTAATATTATATCATCATACATACATTTAAAATAAAATAATTTTTTGTATATAAAAGATATATCATTAGTGACAAATAAATTTTTTTTCCACTACAAATACATATAAAACTTTAGAGGACAATTGATTTCGTCACTGAAAGTAAAATCAATTAGCGACGATATAATTTTGTCCGGTATTATAACCTTTTTAGTGCCAAATATACTATTACAAACGACAAAAAATATACTTTTTATACAAATGAATTTTGTCACAAATGATTCAGCATTTGGTGATGGTTTTTCTTTTTGTAGTTAATATACATTTTTTTATCGATGAGGCATCTAAATCGTTTTTTTATAAATACTTTGTTTTAGAGGAGACAAACGCATTAGTGGGCTGATGACTAATTATTTTTTCGTCACAAAATTTTTTTATTGACGAAATATGATTTATTAATGACGAAATTATTTGTCCCTAATAATCGAATTTATTGTAGTATATGTTGAATAAGTCACCTTATGTTATCTTCAATGCCTAACAAAAATCACTATCTGTAGACTATACATTTTAGAAATTTACATAACTATATATCATTTGTTTTATAGCGTTTCTTTAAAAGTTATCTATTTTATAAATATTATATTTATTTATGTATGTGCTAAATGTTTAAGTTGTAGAAAATATATAGGTTTATAAGTTTATGTATTTCCATGTTATTTACGCATGCACATATGTCAAGTTTAAGTTAATTTTAGGATACAAGACTTTAAAGCCATTATAGCTTGTGTTTGAAGCAGTTTCATATCTCTCTCTCGAACACAATATTGCACATTAGACTTTACATGAAAATGTATGTTTGAAACTTCCTAGTGTGTGTCGTATTGTGTATTGCACAACTTTTTTCATATAAATAATAGGCTTTTCTAAATTAAATTGTTCATATACCATACTTCTACAAGGCCCACATATGCATGAGCCAATGTTCTTTTTTTAAAAACATTTACTAGTTACATGATAACATATAGTATATATACCATGATTTCTATATAATGTGATTGAGCATACATTACAAGTAATCTCATGCGCACCTACTTGAGTAAATAAATAAGTAAAAATTATGTAAATTATATAGTGTAAAACATAAATTACCTCCTATCCCTATCTCTTTTTCAATTTACAAAAAAATCCCTTATTTTTAAGAAGGTTCTGATATCATAATAAAAACAGTCGGATACATTTTATATTATGCCATTTTTACCGTTTGTTGAGTGATTTGGGGGATTAAAAAAACTAAATTTGGAATTAATCCTACTTTTATAAATATGCTACAGTAATAATCCCATAAAAAAAGGCATTAACTTGTTGTGTTTCAAAATCAGTTTTATTTATCCAATAAAACTGCTAAATTAAATTTATAATTTTTCATTAGTGATCTTCCCCCTTTTTGTGGCAGACTAATTCTTTTTTTTTGTTAAACCTTTATTAAATTTACATTATATTTTATATATAAATACTTTATTTTATAATCTTTGAATCCAAACTTATTTTAAATCAATTTAATTGCGTATAGTTCAACAACCAATATTGCCAGTTCTAATTTATTTAATTGTAATATAGTATCATGTTTGGTGATCTAAAAAAAATTTCCATATTTTAAAGGGGCAAATTGTTCGTAATATCTATAATCATAGTACTGAAATATATCTTATTTTGTACAAAAGATATTTAATTTTTTTCTTAAAAAAACTGAGTGTATCTAGTGTACATAACTAGTACACTGTTTGTGATATTATCATATTTTGTATTTCATTGTATCATATACAAAATATATTACGTATATAATTTTTTTCTTTTTTTTGTATCATGCATATATTTAACGTATAATAATAAGTGTTTTTTTATGACAATAATTACATTAATGTATTATTAATTCTAGTTTTTTGATACATCAATGACATTATGTCCCCAATAAACATGTATACATAATTCCTTATTTCATTATTCATAACGGTAAATAAAAATAAAATTAAAGTAATGAATAAAAACGTTTTCCAAATCAAAACACTTTTCATAATTTAACAATATGTGTTGTTATTGTTAATAAATACTTCAAACCTCTTGTTTAACTCCAAAAAATAAAAAAAAAATCAAACAATTGAAAACTAACTACCTACATTAACAATTTCATCTTCAGATGATGGGTTTTAATTACATTCTTCATTCTTGACGGGTCATCACTGTCACTACAGAAAATCTGCATATACAACTACGACCGTTCCGCAATCACTACAAAAACAATAAGAATAATTATAAGGCTTTTAATAGATTACAAAAAATAAATAATTATAAAACAATAATCACAGAGTAACAGGCTATCACTTTTTGGTTTTGCATGTTGTCTTGAGCAACCTCCACATTAAAAACGAATGTTGTGGACCCCAAAAGTCCCAGTTTTCTTGTCTTTATATGCATCCATGCCTGCCCAATCTGTTCTACAACAACATATCATAAGTCCAGTCAAAATGATCTTAACAGAACTTTATAGCCTAACATAACCAAAAAATGCAAAGTTGTACTTGGAATACATAAAGGTCCTACAATTATAATGTCCTGTCTACTTGATACTAATATGGATACAAAAAAATGCAAAGTTTTTATATGATACATAAAGGCCAAAATAAACTTGATCATAATTCTAACAACATATCATAAGTCAGTTCAAAATATACTTAACAGACACTTTATAGCCTAACATGATACCCAAAATGCAAGTTTGTACTTGATACATAGAGTGTACAACTACAGTTATAGTCTGCTACTTGATACTAATATGAATACAAAAAATGCAAAGTTGTACTTTGATACAAAGTGGTAACTACAGTTAAAGTCTGTCTACTTGATACTACTAACGTGAATACAAAAAATGGCAAAGTTGTACCTTGAGATACATAAGTGTAACTATAGTTATAAAGTCAGTTGTCTGTACTTTCATTTTTAGTGACGTGTTGTCTCATATATCACCTGTGCCTCGCCCCTTTATCCCCATCGCGAGGAAATTCTCCTTTCCGCTCACATCATGCCCTCTTTTTCATAGAGTTCTGGGGAGGCACTCGTTAGTAATTTTCACGCATTCGGGGCCCCGACTTGACAGATTGCCCAAAGGTTGTAAAGGTGCTATGTCTCGTAGGCTGGTCATCGCGGGGTTGACGGAAGTTAGGAAGAATCCGGCATCATTCCTACATTTCCGCAGGGAATAGCACTTCGGTTTCTGTACTGGATCGGGACCATTGCTTTGCTAGGAAGAGTGTAGTGGGGGGTTCGACGAGCCCTGGAGACTTGGTGACTCGTGGGCCGTCGACCATTACACGCAAGGGAGTCGGGGCTCCTCCCTTTCTTCTCTTGCCAACATATAGATTTGGGTTAGAGTGTGAAGTGATTATTTGAGTAATCCCAATACTAAATGACAGATGATCCATGAAAATATTAGAACAATTAGAAGAATGAAAAGAGAGAATCCGAATAAGAACATAAGACCGTTTTTCAAGAATATTGGACGAAATGGCGCCAGATTAGACAAATTGACGATTTTGATTTTTTTAAGCGGACGCTAGTAAGACAAAAATGGCGTACTACGCGATTTAAGACTAAGGCGTGACGGACGAGAGCACAATTTTGATTTTCAAGGCTGACAAGTAGACAAATGGGCGGACTATTGGGACGAAGGCTGACGGATTGAGAAGCACAACTTGTTGGTTTTCAAAATTGAGAAGATGACATTGAGAAATTGACGCATTAATTTTGGGAGTGGTGTAAATGGGTTCTTTCTTGGGCCCCCTCCCGCGTCCCCACTTCGGGGTCAGCTTTCCTCCTTGTTTGGCTTATCATTCGGTCTTCTACTTTCCTCCTTTCTCTGTTCGCTTCGCCATTCTTCCCCTTAGGGCTTTTCGTCTTTTGTCCCCCCCCCTCCGTGGCAACTCTGCCGAATCTGTAACTTCACGTTGTCCACTATCAGGTACTTCATATCCAATAAATAAATACATGTTATTTAATTGAATTGCATATGCGTCACACGCTGATTAATTAATGAAATTTTAATTGAAATTTTTATTGTTTATATCATTAATATCACACATTGAAGCATATATGTGGAGGTTGCTTGAGTTTTCGGTTTATAATTTCTCAGTATACAAGGGAAACTTTTCCAAAACCTCAAAATAATTTTTAGACTTAGCTTCGTGAGCATAATTTTCGTTCGCGCATGTTCTTAAGGGGGAACAATTAGATACCCTATGTGTTCACTTAATTATTCTTGGTACAATGTTAGAGGTTTAAGAGTCTAAATTTATGATTTTCTTTTTGTTTAATTGTTACATCGTTCGTGTTAAAAACATAGGTTTTAAGTTGAAATTGATATAAATATATATTTAGTTTCTTTCAAAAAAATGTCCAAAATATTTATAAAACAATTCATTAGTCATGATAAACTGTATGTGTTTTATATTGTAAGAATTTGATAAATTATTAAAAGTTTAATGAAGATCGTAAGCCTAGTAATGACAAGAGATCAAATTATATGAGAGGCATTATTCAAAATATTTTTGTTATATATATATATATATATTGGAAACAACTCGCGCGAGACTATGTGTATCCAATTATGAATGCATTATAAGTTGTTAGAGTACTTGGTTGTCTTAAATATAATTTCTGTCCGAATCAATATGTATCAATAATAATTGTATTGTCATTTTATTTCTTAGTAATAGTATGTTTTGTTGCACATAATTTTCTTTCTGTACCATGCAACCGATGTACATTGGTATTGTCTTATTCATGGTTTTGATACATTACTGCAATTGATATGGAAAAGTTTCTATAGTAATTATGTGTAGACATTTTTTATGTTATCAAGTATTTCATTAACATAATGACATTATATGTCTTGAACTTTCTAAATAATCAAGTGCCGCTACTACAACATAAAACCAATAAGTTATTTGATAATGTGTATTGTACGTTATTATCAATAATACATAAAGTTGTATATCATTTTTGTCTATGTAAATAGTCAGCTATGTATGCATACTTGTCAGGGTAATGTTGGCTGCTTTATGATAGTCCTTGAGTCTTGTAATAGTTATGTTGAAATAGTATCCCCTGTGATTTGTGCCAGAAGTTTAATTAGCAATCTTCCTATTCTATACCATTATTTACTGAAGGAAGGAATGGAGAGATACAGAGTGGTGATAATTTGGTGATCACATAGGCTATCATATGTTAAAAAGCTCGATGCATCCCATGCACCAATAAGATGTTAATGGTATCGTTATGTGCTTTATTACTAGGTGTGTAATTACTTCGTTTCATTATCATTGGCAACGAAAAAAGGAGTTATTCATATAAACCAACATACTGGAGCAAAAAATGTCTGCATATATTTCAGCTTTTGATATTCGAGTTTGGTAACTACTACAACTTGTTGACGATATATTATTTTTGTTAGAATAAGCAATTTCGGAATATTAGAAAGCATTTTTTCATAATAGTACGTGTCCATAAGTTTATGAAACATGGGATACAGTTTTGTAACATAGTTTGTGCTTTTTAATTTGGAAGTTTAGTAAATATGGAAAACCATTTTTGTAACATAGTTTGTGCTTTTTAATTTGGAAGTTTTGTTGCCAGGGGAAGTTTGTGATGATGAAACCCAAGAGAACCCCATGTTACCAGGTCTTAGAATGTGCTTATAAATGGGATGTTTGGGGAACGGGACATGTTAATTACAAGTAGGATGGTAGCGTAACAAACTTGCAGACCAAGGATAATTGAAGAAAGCTAGAATGATGATTTATCAACATATTGAATAGGCGGTTATCATTGAAATTTGAATTAAATAATAATTGATTTAGTAAGTGTCCAGTGTGTTGTATGTGAAGTATGTTAATGAAGGAATTCACGGCCTAAATATTATATAAATATATCATAGGAGGCGAGGCTATGTTCAGCAGGACTTCAAATGGTACACAACAATACCTTGTCCTCTCAGTATATATAGCATCGACAATGGAATTTGTTTAGCAATTTAAGTTAAATTCATGTTACTAAAGGGACAGAACAATTATTGAAGGATTGTTACAATTATAATGTGTGTTGTAGCATAATACAAATTGAATAGGAGGCAGGTATTCTGAATTAAAGGACATTGCAACATCAATTTGAATAGTAACCGCCGAAGGGAGGGGGTGGGGGTGGGGGGGGGGGGCAAAGTAAGAGGTAGCATGAGTTAATAATCTATTAGTACATAAGGCGGTGACTCCTTTTGATAATTTCCTGGTGGCACTTCTATGCTTGTGGTGCGAATGAAGGCCCTTCGGTGAGCGTGTTGTTGCCGAAGGTAGTGGATTCACAGATTAGAGAGCTTATCGTATGTGCCCATTGAACGTGATTCAGAGGTAGTTCAACTTCTGAATGTAGAGTAACTACAATTGTTAACTTTGACCAACAATAATGAAATAGAAGTTATAATGTGTGAATTTACCTGATAATTCGGTAAAAGGGTTTAACTTTAAATGGTCCAACACGGTTATTTGTTTATTCAATATGGTCATGCGTGTTAATAGATTGTAGCAATTAAAGCATCACTTAATAGGGTACTTCAAATTAATGTGAAGGGTGTGAGGGTGAGACAACCAATAGATGGGGAAAGACATATGTATATGTATGTAACCACCTGGGTACCTGGTTTGTCAGAGTTTTGATGAAGTTTAGTTGTAGCCACAACAGGAGGATATATAGTAGGACATCTGGTCCATAGAGAAAAATAGAAGATTTAAGTGTTGCATTAATAAAATAAGATATGAAAATGTGAACTGGTGGAAGAGCAGAGCAGTGCATTAAGAATATGTATGTTTGTTTATACGTTATAGAAATTAAATAGCTTCAAGAGTGTGAGGGTGGTACAACCAATAAATGATGGAAGGTGTAAATTTAATAATTTAGGGAGAGAGTTTATTACCTCGACTGAGAAGGGATTTGTTTGAGTTTCTTAGCATCCAAAGCAGGAGGCAGTTTGTCTGTGTCCGTAGTAGGACTCCTGAAAGACATTAAAGAGGAGTAATACATATTAAGCGTTGGGATTAAAGGAAGGGGATGAAAATATAAACCGGGAGTAGAGGAACCCTTGTACATGGGGACTAAGTTAGGCAAAATGTTGCATTAGAAGCACGACAAAGGGTGGGATTTTTTGACAAAGGATAACAAATATTAGATGCAAACACATATCGAGTAACAACAAAATTTAATACCTATCGGCATATGTATATCAACTGATAATGCTTATACTTAAAAATGAGATATGAAATGTTTAGAAGACATAGTCAAATGAGAATGGACAATAACACTCTCGCCAGTATCAAATTTTGTGTGTAATAAGTTTATGCAAGCACAAGTGAAATTACTAATATAATTATGGATGAAAAAACATCAAATGCCTATGCAAATATAATAATAGTGAAATCTTCATGAAAAGTGTAGAAGTTAGCCTTGTAATATGTATGGAAGTGCAGCAAGTAAATTTGTTTTTTTTTAAAAAAAAAATTAATAACAAAACCGCCGTCGTGCCAGCAGGAGTAGAGATTAGAAACAGAGAGTATGTAATACATAAGGCAGTGTTCCTAATAAGCACAATATGTGTATACAGTTGCGAAGCAATAATGTTGTAATTGAAAGCATATGTAGGATTTGAGCCTGGTGAATGGTTTGTGCAGAATGTAGGGTAGTGATGGAGAGGTAGAGATAACATCATTTTTAGTGGCCGAGTGAAGATGTAAGGCGTAGAGAGGGGGAAATAATGATTCACAGGGAAAATAGTTACAGCGAAGAGGGCAGGTCAAGAGAAGCGTACCTGGAGGTATTGCAGATAGTTGTTAGATTGTGGGGGTGCACAAAACCTGCGATGAATGCAATTGAAGGAGGAAGTTGGAGCCTTTGAAGTAGTAACGACCGGGAAAACAATTACTACGAAAAGGGCAGGGCAAGAGAAGCGTATCTGGAGTTATTGCAGATTGTTCTTGGGGATTGTGGGGGTGCACAAAGGCTGTGTTGAATGCAATTGAAGGATGAAGTTATAACAATTGAAGGAGTAATGGATAGGAAAACAGTTACTACAAAGAGTGCAGGGCAAGAGAAGCGTATCTTGAGTTATTGCAGATTGTTCTTGGATTGTTGGGGGTGCACAAAGACTGTGTTGAATGCAATTAAAGGAGGAAGTGAGAGCAACTGAAGGAGGAACGGTTGTTTGAGGGGGTATTTGTAATTGGGAGGCGGTGGCAGCAAAGAGTTACGCTGGATGGTAAGGGATGCGTCTGAATATAGGGAAAGGGGTATTTTGGTTATTTTTAAAAGTGAAAGTGAATGCAGCCTTCTGGGGCTGCCACGTCACCAGGTTGAGGTTTTTCTTCATATATATACAATATTAGAAGAATGGACCCGAAAAATCAGCTTCCACTATCAAGCTAATATGTTGAGGCCTTCAGCTTGCATCTCCATCACGAATCCTCATCTGTATGGTTAGTTATCTGGTCATGAGTCATTTGTTAAAGTTAGTTACAATATGTGTGGTTATAAATTGTAGCAAACAAAGCCGGTGAAGGTTTTGAGGGTCACACAATCAATATATGTTGAAAGGCCTGAGTAAATTTCAGAATGTATGATAAGAGATGATTACCTATTTTGAGAGGAGATTTTTTCAAGTTGCGGCGCATCAACATTAGAAAAGACAGTTCTTTTTCATCCATAATAGCATTCCTGATAGGCGATAAAGATGAATAAAATGAGATATGCATTGTATAAAAGGTACAATCAAATGTGCTTGTACAGTAACATTCTCCCCATAGTGAAATCCCATTGGTAAGAATTGTAGGCAAAAATTATTGCAAGTGGTGTCTTTTTCCCTGTTTATCATAGTATGTGTAATATTTTATATCAGAGATATAACACAACAATTGAGCTACAATTAATAAATTATGTGTGAAGTGCAATAATACTTTTGATGCTTTTCTTCCAAGGTAAAGGTAGGGAGAGATGATAAGCTGAGTGGGGAAATGAAAAAATGGTAAAAGGGAAGTCGGGGAGGTGAGACAGACTGGAGATAGGAAGGAGTTTAGGAACGCACCATCGCATTAGAAGCCTTCAACTGAGTAGTCTTTGTTTACACCAGACGCAAGCCTTTAACATAGCCATACTTGTTTACACCAGACACTCCATTCCAATCTTGTAGTGTGGTGTTAATTTCTGAACTGACATATTCTCTATGGACGAATAGGGAGCAACAGTCTCAACTCCTGGGTTGCCTGCACACAACAATATGCTATAGGCTTGTGGGGCACTGAAGCTACAATTGCCTTAAAAACATGTCCATGTTTAACTTCTAAATAAGCTATTGATTGTTCAAGGAATATATCTGTATTGGTTATTCTAAGATATCTTTTCATACTCTGCTTCCCGTAAAGACTCTCATTTCTCGAGGTGGTTCAACTCCCATGTGGAGGTTAAAGATTTCTGACGGAAACTCTACCTTAGACACAATTATAATTATAAAATAGGAACGATTATCCCTTGTTATTCCAAACAAAGAAGTAAGATCTACCGTACATAGTTTAAGAAGATATAAAAGGGAATTTATGGATTCCTCAAGCTTATAAGCAAGTTACATCATATCACAATCATGCAGGTACAAATATCTTGCACTCTCTCGAGACAAAGGTTTAGCTTCCATAACATTAAAAAAGCTAGAAATTTGTAATGATCCGGTAGTTTATTTTTGAATATTTTGAACTATTCATTTCACTTGAGTTAATTAGTTAATGAGTAATTGTGGATAATTGACTTAACGATAGTTAATGGACTTAAGTGAAAATTATTTTAATCCTCTAGGTTATTCATTATTAAGAAAAATAGTAAGGTTTGTCATTTTTATATATATTAAATTAGGAAAAAACAAGAACCTAAATTCCCCGTGAGAGTGCGACCATCGTGAAGAAAAGGTCACCTTCCAGGTAAATTACTAATCTTTAATATACTTTTTGCTAGATCTGGAATAAATTATTCTGATAGTCGTTAATTGATTGGGAAAGAAAAGGTTGAAATTTAATGTCACATTGATTGGAAAAAAGTGGGAAGACATGGTGAGTTTCATCACATCATCTTTTTGGGGGCAAACCTGCACTTCATCAATTGGCTAATTTAATGCCAATGATTTGGTGCAATCGTTGTAGGTTGTATAGTTTGCAACAGAAAAGAGGTATATTATTGTCAGTAGAGTTTTAACTGTGTTTGTTCCTCTTTTTTCTCATAAAAAATTCTTGTAAGGATAGTTCTATAATGTAATCCTAGCTCATAATTTGGTATAAGATAAAAGTAAATAGTTGAATATATTGTATTACATGATTACCGTAGAATTTTGATTACGGAGAAGTTGAAGTTTAAACCCTAGGCTTAAACTTATAAACTTGATTTTAAATTTGGGTGAGTGTTGGGTCTAGGCTAACATATGCAAATATTAGTGTTGTTAGGTGTTTTGCAAGCTAATTGTGTTATGGTATGTTGATAGATTGGCTTTAAATTGAAGTTCAACAATGGGAAAGGCTCCAATCCCGGAGTAATTCTTATTGATTCAGGCATTGGATTTCAAACCTTGCTAAGTGTATGCAATATGTGTATTGCTTATAGGATATATGTTTTGGAGTATGAGATTGGGGTGATGAGTTGACTTGTCCACATGGATTAATCCAAAAAATAATGATGAAACAAAGGATATACAAGGCAAAGTGAATAATTGATTTGTTGTATGATGTGTTCATAATTAAGAATGTTTTGAAAGCTCGTGATCATTTTTGATGTTTTTGTGAATTGTGTAGTGTTATGAAAATGGTGGATTTCCTTTTATTTGTGTGAACATGTCATTTGGCATTATTTCACGATATTGTTGGTAACAAGTGGTTGTGCATTGACAAAGATGATAAATTAAGATGAATGTACCATTTCGAGGGACGTAATAGCGCACCCTCTATGGGATACTATATTTTAAGAGGACGTATCGGCACGCCGCGATGGTTCTATTATCGGGTCCGTGCCTTGCGCCGCAAAAAATGAAAGGACAGATTTCCCCCCCCATGGGTCCCGGACGTGAGAGACACAGCGGGTGTGTATCACTAGGGTCAGACATCAATCTTTACTTGAACATTGCATGTCCAGTTACATTGCACAATACTTATCATTAGTAACTTTATATTGTGTTTTTGCTGATCTAGTGATTGCCTTTTTGCGGAAGCTTGTATTGTTTGAATACTGAGTGGTTATTAGGATATATAATTTTTGAAGGTGTTGTATTTGAGGATATGTATTTGTTTAGGATTTTGTTATTGAGATATGTAAATTGTTTAAGTGTTGCTATTGAGCTATCTAATTTTTAACGTAGTTGTTGTTGTGGAGGGATATTTAATTGTCCTAAGTAATGTGTGAGTTTACGTTCTATGTAAACTGTGATTGTTTTGGGGTGGGTCGGGGTGATTTTTCTGCAGATTGTAGTTGTGGAGGTCGGTTGGGGGTAGTAGGAATTACCCGTATTCTTCCTTAGCTTGATGTTTAGAGGTTTTGCTTGTTTGGGTACGCGCGTTGTTTGGTAGCCACCCCTTCTTCCTACAAATTTTGTAGGTTACGACCCAATTTTTTGTGGATTACCTTCCATTCTCTTTGTTTCCGAGGCATTTTATGGGAGGATTGTGATGTAGCTCCCTTGTCATCTCAGCGAATTTGTCTACTCCGTTATGACTTGTTACTTGGAAAGACAACTTTATTATGACTCGGTATTTTTTATGTCAATTCTGTATTTACATATATGCTTGTGCACGTGACTACTACCCAGTCTTGGATGAGTTAAGTTGCATTGTTTCCATATTAGTATCTTCTCAGACTTTTGGTTTATGCTGCATTTTATCGAAATTAAAGGCTGGTTAGACTGACTTGTCTTTGTGGGACATACGAGTGCCATCATGCCCATTTTGGATCTTGACAAAATGGTATCAGAGCCTGGTCATAGTCTTACGTTTATACAAGCCGAGTCATTTAGAGTCTCAAGGATCAGTACGGAGACGTCGTACTCATCGACTGAGAGTGCTATGAAATTAGTAGGAAACTTCCTTTGTTCAGTCTTTCTCAGCTTGCGTAGTTACCTTCTTTAGTTACAACTAGTTGTTGTAATACCTCTTTTGACATATGACAGTACTAAACTATTACTGGTGGTACCTGGGGGCACTACTGAGGCCGTTGTTAAGGCAACCACTATGGGCATGGTAAATTTCGGCTAGAGGTCGTGCAGTGGTACGACAGTAGCCAGATTTCTTTGCCGTGAGCAGCACCATTATTAGGTCGTTCTTAAGGTCTCTCCAGACCTCATATTGATGGCAGAGAGGAAACCAGGTTTCCTCCAGAGCCAATACTCACAACCTTTGCTTCAGGATACACTATGAGGGGTCTTAAGTTGCTAGATGGGATTTTCTTAGGGTTGGTGGTGCGAACCGCCACACCACCTGACTCTCGTACTAGGAGAGGGGGCATCAGACCCAAAAACAACAGGCAAGCTCATTTATCAAGTGCGGTGGGGCAACTACCGCGGAGTGGATCCCGCGGTTCAGAATGATGTTGGCACCACCATTTGGGATCACTTGCACACGTGGTTGTTCGAACAGAGGATGAGTATCGATAGGTTATGAGAGATTTTGAAAGATGAACCCCGCTCAGGAGTTTCAGGGTGTGAAAAGCGACGCTCAATGGTTTTCTACTAATAATTGCTGCCGAGGAGTTCTAGAGTTGGTTGGATTATTTGAGTTCACATTGGGTTCGATATGCTACACTCCCAGCTTCGTGTCCCAGCGAGAGACATGTGGAGGACTTACTTGGGGGGGTTTTGCCAGTTGGATCTCCTTCATGACTGAGAGCAAAGTTGCTAGTGCATACCAAGATTTTTTTGTAGTATCCCTGGGAGGCGTGAGAATAGGGAGAGTCACTTGATGTTGAGAGTCGAATCAGAAGTGGTTTTATCCAGTTACATATTATGAGCACGTTTTTGGCCAGTTGTCTAGGAATGCGTTGGCCATTATTCCAACTACACAGAGATGATCGCCTAGATTTGTGATGGGAATTTACTTTTCTATGGATCAGTTTTGTTCTGGCATGTATGTAGGGGGGCTTCTTTCCCCAGTTCATTGTGAGCGCCGCCAACGAGGTCGGAATTGATGGATCGAGACCAGGTTTTTGGACCCTAAAAATGCCCAATATTCCGTCAGTTAAATGGTGCCTCATCTGGAGGTAGGTATCCCAGAGAGTGAGTGGTTTTTTCCAGCAGTGGAACGGTATGTCATGCATCTAGGCCGAATTTGAGGGGTGCCATACATCTAAGTGTTTCTTATTGCCTGCCCGGTTCGTGGGGCTCATACGGTTCACAACAGCGACCCTACTGGTCGAGTCAATCGTATGTGTGGTTTTCAAGGTCCACCACATAGTTGTCCATGTCAGACATTTTTGTTTTACTTGTGGAGTTCCCGATCACCTAGTGCGACAAACTTCTGAAAGGTTTCGTTGTAGGCCTCGACCTAATTCTTCATGGTCAGACTAGAGACCACCATCACCACATGATAGAGTTCGTGGCAGAGTTCCGCAAGGTAGAGGTGATAGTTATCTAGTAGTGGTGTTGCAGCTCGCAGAGAGGGGTAAGAGATACCACCCAATTTGGAAGTGGGGCGTGAATGCCACTGCTATGCTTTCCCATCCCAGGGAAACCGAAGGAATGCGAGATCCTGATGCTTTATTACATATCTCATCCAGTTATGCCATCGACCTGGTCTGTGTGTTTTGATCCAGATGTGCTACATTCTTCTTATGTGCGTGTATTTTGCTGCTGAATTTGATATGATAGTTATAGCATGACTGATACCTATCGTGTTTCTAGCAACAACACCCTGGACACTGTTTTGGCGGCTAGAGGCTACAAGAGGGGCCGCCCTCCTCGCCACGCGGCGAGGCGCTCCGCACTTTTGGAATCGAGGCTCCATTAATGTCAACAATCTAAAAATATTAATTCACATCTAACTCAAATTTCAATAGCATTACATATCTTACAAATAATAAACAATTACTATAGAAAGAATGAATTTTTTTTCAAAAAAATAATGGACAGCTGTCACAGACTCACATCACAGTGAAAACAGAATGCATTTTACAGTAATTTGGGACAAAACTGAGAGTGAAGAAAATAGAGGGAAAAAAGAGTAGTGAAGAAAACATAGAAAGTCTGAAACAAAAATTGAAAAAGAAGAATAAAAAAAAAAGAGGTATACCTCAGGTCTTCAGCAGCAGCAACTCGAATATCATGGAGACCAGGAGAAGAGATGGTGAGGGGAAGAGAGTCGGGGAGAAGCGTGCGCAGCAACATATTTTGAAAATATAAAAAAAGCCTTAATTTTGACTAATATTGGTCAGTAAAAAATTTTGTTTTAAAAAATAAATTAAAAAATTCGCCCGCTTTTCTGGCGCAATAGGTCACCAATTGTCCGCCATGGACCGCCTTTTGCCTACCGCCCGCCTCAATTGGATGAGAGGAGGCCTCGCCTTTCACCAAGGCGATGGTAGGCGCTCGGGGCCTTCACAACACTGAAACGCACACTTCCCGTGGTTAAGCCTGCAGTAGTGGACGAGTGTATCTATCCTCTCTTGGTTTCTTTGTCTGGGTATTACACTTGGTTAGACTTAATCATTCTGGGGATGGGTAGACTTGATGTTATCTTGGTATGAATTTGCTTTATACGTATCATGTTGTCGCTTGATTGTAATTCTAAGATAGTGACTTTAGCAATGCCTGGTTCGAGGGAATGAGTGGAAGAGTGTTGTGTTCTTTATATCAGGTCATTCTTTTACGCCATGCTCAGAGATGATCGAGAGACCGGTGTTTGTCTACTTAGCTTTTATTCGGGATACTAGTGTTGACCACTGCCCATAGACTCTATTTTTCTGTGTTAGGATTTCCCGATGTATTTCCTTCCTGATCTTCCCAATTGTTCGCCCCGATAGGGGATATGACTTTGCTATGAGTTTTGAGCCAGGGAACTAAGCCCTATTTCTATCCCTCCATATCGTATGGCCCCAACGAGTTAAAGAATGAAGGACCATTTGCAGGATTTATTGAGTAAGGTCTTATACTCCCTAGTGTCTCACCTTGGGGTGCCCCTGTATTGTTGTGAGAAGAAAGGATGGGACTAATAGCATGTGGTTTGATATCAGGAGTTGAACAAGTAATAGTGAAGAAGTAAGTATCCTCTTACCCCCGTATTTGATGACTTATTTGATCAGTTACAGTGAAGAACTCATTGTGTTTCTCGTAAGATTGATTTGAGGTCTGGGTATCATTAGTGAAGATTTGACATCAGATATCGGCCTACGCAGCTTTTCGAACCCTGTTGGGCATTATGAGTTCCTAGTGAATGTCCTTTCTCGATTGTACGACTGCCCCTGCAACATTCATGGAGTTGATGAATGGGGTGTTTTGACCATACCTGATTCTGTTTGTGATTGTTTTCACATCGATGACAGGATCTTGTTTACTCCAATACAGAGGCGGACCATGTCCAGACACCTGAGGATTGTACCTAGTTTAGAGAAGAAGAATTGTATGCCAAGTTCCTCAAAGTGTGATTTCGGCTTAAGTTCTGTGACATTCTTATTCTTGGGACCTTTGTTGCCAGGAGGGTTATTAAAAAGATCTGCCAAGATTGATGGGCAGTTAGAGGCTGGACCAACCTCTTTCATCACCTACTGAGGTTCAGAGTTTTGTGGGATTGGCAGCTGATTATTGACGGTTTGTTCAGAGTTTCTCTACTATTGGCAGTTCCTTAACCAGATTGACTCGAAGTGATGTGCGTTTTCAGTGGTCTTATGAGTTGACAAGCTTTACAAAAACTCAAGAGAAAGGGGTGTTTGTTGACTTCAGCTCCTTTTGTTGACTCTACCTCAAGGAGGTTGTAACTTTGATAGTGATTTTGATGTCTTCAGGATTGGATTGGGTGGTGTGTTGATGTAGAGGGGGTGGAAAGTGTTACTTATGCTTCTAGCCAATGAAGGCCATGAGAAGACTGACCTACCTCCCCACCCCAAATGGAAAAAAAAAAAAATTGTTTTTTTTTTGGAGTGGGCTTCTGTGTATTTGTACTTAAGTTATGGCGTTATAATTTGTATGGAGTGTATTCTGAAGATCTTCACTGATCATCGGAGCTTCAGTAATATCGTTAGTCAGAGGATTTGAACTTGAGGCAGCGGAAATGGGCTTTGAGGTGCAAAGGACTAGTTGACGCATTTCCTGTATCATCTCTGTGAGGCAATGTTGTGGTCGCGCTTTGAGTATGGGGAGACCATAGCATAGGGTTTCTTACATCTCTTATGTATTGAGAGAGAGCCATTGGCTAGAGATTTCTAGACGATTTTAGCTAACTGTCTTGTCCAGATTGCAGATTTCAGAGGAGAGTGATGGGATAGAATTGGTTTATTGAGCCTCGGTTCTTCTTTATGCGAGCAATCCGTGGCACACCATTTATGATGAAAAGTTATGTCTCATCATTCAAGACAAAGTATTGGGAGGGGAATATAGGAGGTTGTCCTTATTCTGATGGTGTCTTGAGGATCGAGGAGGATTTGTTTGCCCAAGACCAGGCGATTTGATTATATTGATTCTTGTCGTGAGGCCCATTGTTCTCGCATTCCATCCATCGAGGCATTGAAGATGTATCATGATCTGAGTCAACATTACCTGTAGTATGGGAATGAAACAGATCTTAAAGACTTTGTTTCGAGTTGTTTTGGCCGTTGCCAGCAGGTCAAGTGCGAGCACGCGGGTCGGCCGCAAGTGTATCCAGAGGGATGCCTTTTCCTACTTGAGAAAAGTGTGGAGCGGATTACTATGAATTTTTGTTGTTGGGTTTTCCTACCACGGTGGTGTATGACTCTATTTGGGTTGTTGTTGATATAGGCTGACCAAGTCTGCTCAACTTCATTTCGGTTTGGGGTGAAAGTATACGGCAGAAAAGTTAAGTAAGCTTTATCAGCCAGATTGTTCGCATACATAAAGTTCCTGTTTCTATCATATCATGATCGAGGTTCACTATTTACTTCTTCACTTCTTGAAGGCATTACAACATGGTATGGGTACTCGGTTTAGATATGAGTACAAACATTTCACACTTAGGACGATGGTCACTCTGAGCGTGACATCGTATTGAATAGAATATGCTTCAAGCGGTGTGAATCGATTTTGGTGCTGATTGGATCACATTTATCCTAGTAGAGTTTGCCATACAATACAATTATCACTCTAATATCCAAATTGCCCCATTTGAGCTTGTATGGCAGAAGGTGTAAATCTCAGATTGGTTAGTTTTCGACTCGGGGAGATGGTGCCTCTTTGGATCAATTTGCTTAGGATTCTATAAAGCAGTTCGTATGAATTCATATTCTTTTTTGACAACGGCTCAGTCGCAGAATAGTTATGGCAGACCGGAGAGTTTAGAGCCTTAGTGTTATGGATGGTGATCATTTTGGCTCCAGAGTATCACCCTGAAGGGGTGTAATGAGGTTTGGAAATAAGGGCAAGCTAGCCTAGGTTCATTGGACCTTTTGAGATTTTGGCCGAGTGGGAAGGTGGGCGATATAAGTTTGGACGTGCCACCTAGTTTGTCGGCAGTTCATCTTATTTTCCATGTCTCTATAACTTCGGAATTACATTCCGGATGATCTCATGTGCTTTCACTTTCCTCGTTGGAGTTGGTCTACACTTGACATTTGAGGAGGAACCTATAGGCTATTTTTGGATAGGCAGTTCGAAGCTTAGAACCAAGAGATTGCTGTCATGAAGAGTGCAATGGAGAATCAATCAGTGGGAGAAGGGCCACTTGAAGACTGGTGTGCGAGGCGTGCCAAGCTATCCTCAACTTTTGAAGCTCAGGAACTTTCTTTTACTTTGTGTTCGAGGACGAACATGATTTTTAGTGGTAGATAATGTAATGACCGGTAGTTTATTTTTGAATATTTTGAACTATTATTTAATACCTTAAGTTTTATTCATTCATTAAGAATAAATAGTAGGGTTTGTCACTTTTAATATATAATTAAATTAGGAAAAAAACAAGAACCTAAAATTCCCCGTGAGAGGCGACCATCGTGAAGCAGACTTTGATTTTATTCTACATTTTATCGAAATTATTGGGTTAGGCTGACTTGTCTTGGTGGGATAAGACGAGTGTTATTACGCCCATTTTTGGGTCGTGACAAAATTGTAAGGTTCCTTTCCTTGAGGATACAATTAATATTTAATATAACATTCCATAAAAATGAAGTCTTTAAACATGTGCTCCCATCTCCAATTGAAAGTACTATTATAATGTACAAGTATGTTTGTGAAATAGTTTGTCTGGAGTAATAGTAAACGTCCAAGTTTGTCAAATTGTTTAAGTATTTGATTTTTTTTTCCTTGTGCATATGTGACCTCGACTGAAGGAAAATGAAAGAATTCGTAGGAAATTTATATCTGGAGATAATTGATATAGCATTAGCAAAACAAAATGGATAAGAGTACTTGATAAGCAAACACTTGATCATTGGTAGAATTTCAATGACACAAGAAGAAAAATTAAACATATTGTAAATCCCTGTCCTTAATTAGCATCAAGAGGTGGTTGAGTCATGGATAATGGATCTGGTGTCCCCGAGGTAATCAAATAGGAAACAGACACTAAAAGATTATCTAACGTTTTAAATCACATTGATGATTTCACGAAGAAGCACCATGTGCCCATATAATGTTGTAAATATTATGATGCAATAAAAGTGTTGATGCAATAAATTCTGTGAAGAAAAAGTACCTTTTGTAGAGATGAAACATTCCAGACATTTTCTTGAATATTTTTGGAGTGTTTGGACAGGAAACAGGCATTGAATATTCTCAAAACATATAGTTATATAAATAGTTGCATATATAACTGAAAAGAAAACAGAGCATACCTTGAAAATGCAAAGTTTCACAAAGAGGCCTTAAGTATTATATATATATCATATAAGAATACACAACTCTCTTTAGTATGGAAAAGGAGAACGCACATCAAATCGCAAAACAACCTTTTCAAGATTTTAGTAAAGTGATTTAAGTATTTTGAAGGTATTAGTGCCATGGTCTAAGGAGTTACCAGTTTGGTAATGCCATGACCTGTGGTCCAAGTGATCAGCAAACCTACAAAGTAATTTTACAACATGTGAAGCAAAGAGAAATATGAAAGAATTAATAGAGGAAGCAGAAGGAAAAGTGGAGGACACAGGGACAGGGAGACATCTCTGAATGGAGGAAGAGTAATTGTGTACTGGGAGAGAAAATGTGTGGTAGTGAAGCCATGGAATATGGGAAGACGGCAAAATTCCAAAACATGGAATAATGATTTTCCTTTTTGAGAAGCCGCAACAAATAAATAAATATATTTGCAGAATGCTGAGTGGCAAGTTCGAAGGCACTTTTCTAAGTAAAGCGATGAAACATTCTACGTAAAAAGTAATTAAATAAAGTTGACGGACGAATCAATAGTGAATAGAAAAGAGAATGGTAATACAACATACCTGGATGGTTGACATAGGATTTGGGGCGGGGTTTTGCGAAACTTCAAAGGCAGCGATGGAAAACATGTCAAGATGGGGGAATTCAAAATATTGCAGAAAGAGGTGTTCTATAATGAAATCTTCTTGTTCATTGACATTCGCGGCATAGTCTAATCCCATTGGTATAATTTTTTTGCAAAGGGATTGCTGATTTACACATTGACAACAGGGGTGAGTTAGTAATTAAGGAGCATATTAATGGCAGTGAAACAAAAATGAATTTAGTATAAATTATAGGTGTGTTCAAACATCTAACGGTTATATTAGAACAATGACAGTTAAACCATAACAAAAAGAAAGAGTATGGAAGAGACCCTTGGACTGTGTATCAAATTGAAGCAAATGATTCCGAGTGGATCATGTAAGATAATAATAATAAAGCAAGTGTGTAACAAAGAGAACAATGGAGTATGGACAAAAGTGATTCCAATAATCTAATGTTAAGAGCGGTGTGCCTTGAGTAAGCGCCAGAAATAGATGGATGGTGGAGGAGCTGTTCAATTGTGGAGAATGCAGGTGAGGAGAAAGCTAGCGGGAGGGAGAATTTAAGAAGGGAATGGAGGTTGTGCGGAGTAAGTGATGCATATAGCAGATGAAGGTTTAATGGAGGCGTTATTTGAAAGAGCGAAGGGGCGGTAGTGAAGAGTTACGGTGGATGGGAAGGGAAGCATCTGAATACATTAGCATTGGGTCCATAGTCAAATCCTAGTGTTAAAAAGTTTCTGCAAAGGAATTCTTCATCTAGATATTGGCAACAAAGATGGTCTAGGAAGTAAGGAACATATGAATGGGAGGGAAGCACAATTGTAGTAGTATAAAGTATGGCTTAACAATAGAACGTGAATGATTATGAAATATGTAAGTTAACTCATTCGGTATATATTTAAAAATGAGATATGAACTATATAGAAGATGTAAGAAAAGAGAACGACCAGCATGGCGAAGAAGTTCTCTAAATTAACATTCTGTCCACAATTACTGCAGTTCTTTAGATGACTATCAAATGAAAGTTACAAATCCTAGAAACAATTTTGATCTGTAAGTTGAAACTATAATTTAATAAATTAAGTATAATTAGTGATGGTATTTTTTCCCTATAAAAATTATAGAGGGAGTTAATCAATTATCTCAGTATTTACATTACAACACCCCAATTAAGTTTAACTGTTCCAGAAGTTTGCGGTGAGTATTTGTGTGGGTTATGGAAATTAATTGCCAACAATCTAGACGGGAACATCAGTTTAATTAGTATAAGTTAGAACATAATGTTGTTCATATGGAGCTTTATGGGGCAGAAAGGTAACATTATCGGATCCCATTGGTATAATGTTTTTGCAAAAGGATTGTTGATTTACATATTCACAACAGGGGTGGATTAGAAATTAAAAAACATATCATGGGCAGTGAAAAAAAAGTGAAATCAGTATAAATTATGTGTTTTTCTCAAACATCAAGGAGGGTTATGTAAGAATAATCACAATACAACCCTAATGAACGAAAGATTATGGAAGAGAACCTTGGAATATGTATGAAATTGAAGCAAATAAAGTCGATTATATTATGTAAAATAATAACAACAAAGCCTGCATGCAGTAAAGAGTGGAGAAGAAAACAATGGAGTATGTGCAAAAGTAATTCGAATTAACTAATATTAAGAGCAGCGAACCTGGACAAAGCATTAAAAATTGTTGGATGGTGGGGGCTCTATTCCATTGCGGTGTATGCAGCGGAGGAGAAAGCTGGTGGACAGAATAAAATAAGAAGGGGTTGGGTGGTTGTGTGGAGTGAGGGATGGTTATAGCACGTGAAGGAGGAAGGTTTAATGGAGGTGTTATTTGAAAGAGTAAACGGCAGTGAAGAGTTGCGGTGGATAGGAAGGGAAACGATTGAATTTAGGGGTAACGGCATTTGTGAAATTTTATAAAATAAAAGTGAATGCTGGATTGTGGTGTTGTCACGTCACCGGGTTGAGGTTTTATATATATACATATATATATATATATTAGTAGCAGAAATGCATCTCTAACAACCAACGCGATAATATGAACATAAGAAACAACTAATCACTTAACAGAAGCCTCTCAATGTCATATTTGGACTGACTTGATTTTTAGTACAATTTCTGTACTCCTTGAAGTGAAGTTAAAAACACATATCCACTATTTGTAGATCCAATATATTATATATATTTATATATATATATAATATATATATGGATATATAAGTATATAGTAGTATAATATATACCACTAGTAGAAATGCATCTGTAGCAACCAACGCGATAATATGAACATAAGAAACAACTAAAATGCATCTGTAGCAACCAACGCGATAATATGAACATAAGAAACAACTAATCACTTAACAGAAGTCTCTCAATGTCATATTTGGACTGACTTGATTTTTAGTACGATTTCTGCTACTTGAAGTGAAGTTAAAAGACACATATCCAACACTATTATGTAATGATCAAATTTAAATACAAAGAAGCAAAACATAATCAAGTACAAAGAAAATTCAGTAAGAACAGAAAGAACTTCGATGTGAAACTAAGGAAAAAATCATTAATCCCTCCTTTATTTTATGTATCATAGGTTGTCTTGTATCATAGTTTGTCTTGTCTGGAGATAGAGTTCAAGAAAATAAAGACGACTTTCAAATGTTATGGTCTTATACTAAATAAGTGTGTAATAAATCAAAAGTCATATGAACTTTGTGGATTTGAACATGTCACACGTAGAAGAATTTAAGAGTTGTGAATTAAAAATAGACATTATTTTTTAATAGACTTGAAAAAAATGTAAGATGAAAATGTTTACCCTAACAAAGCCAGTATTTGGAGCCTTTGAAACTTGCTGCTGAACAAAGTCTTATTGCAACTGAACCTTACTGGTTCAGGAACAATAGTTAGTGAGCTTAATAACGATGAAATGATCGATAGAAGAGAGAAATTGCGCGAGAATAGGACTTCGTACATCAAAACTTCCTTTTTCTTTTCAGAACTTAAACTTAAAAAATACTAAAAATATTGGGTGCCTCAAGAAAATTTCCTATATATATGTGTGTGATGAATTTTAGGGATAGTTTGCAAAATAGAGGTCACCTCACAGTTTTTTATTAAAGAATTGTTGATGTCTAAGCTCTTGTTAATGTAATCTACACCTTTCAAGTTTAATAAGTACACTAATTGTCATACTCCTGATCGTTATTTTTACTTTCTTACACAGTAAAATAAAAAATGAAGTGTTGCATATATTTTAAACATGCATCAAATCCTTTTGCTAATGTCTAAGCTCTCGATAATGGCATATATACATTCACTTTGAAATATTCTGAATTCTATTGGCACGTATACACATTGACTTCTTTATTATTTATATTGCTAGATTCTAGAATCTGTTCCACAAACTTATTCTCTCTCGTGCACTTTTCTTACTCTATGTTATTGGTCTTCAATTTAACCACAATTTTAGCGGTAAGACTACTAAAAATGACTTTTAAAATATATATAGAATAGAAATTAATACATATCTAAAAATGCAAAACTAGAGGAAAAAATTATTGTATTAGACATACTATCAAACACCCTCAGTACATTAAAGGGCAAATATAATATTGACATGTATGTACACAATTTTTGTCATTGATTGACCCAATTTCATTACCCATTCATCAAATTTCCATTACCAACAAATCAGTAAAACTGAGAAAGAAGGAATGGATAAGAATTTTACCAAAAATAAGAAAATGAAAAAACATAAATACAATGAGAAAGAAGGAGAATGAACACGAGAAAAGAGAAGAAGTAGATATGCCGGAAAGAACATAGAAAAAACTCACCAGTTTGGGGCTAAGTTGCTGGAGACAAAGGGTTGCTTCAAATAAGACCTTTGGAGTATATGCAGTAGCTTCCATGTGTTGAAGAATCAATTAAATTGGGCCAGAAATGAGAAAACCATCTAACAGTACATCTGACATGCTTTTTGGGGGGGGGGTTTTGGGGCGGGGGGGGGGGGGTTGTATACAAGAACATATGGCCGTGTTTGTTCTTTTACTTAAGTATAACTAGGCATGCAATAGGTTGTACAATTAAGTAATGCAGCGTTAGTCTTTTTTTGTTATATATATATATATATTATATTATATTATCACGAACCTATGCAATATCCCAAATACATGTATAATGCTATAAGAATTGTTGAAAGGTTCCACCTCTACTTCCACGTGGAAGTGGAGTAGTAGTGCTACAATATGCATTCCATATTAGGCATTTCAAAAGTCTGAGATCAAATACTTTATTAATATAACTGAAGTTCTTTTACATACAATAATCATCGCCTTTCACATATTTATATGTATAAACATAAATTCCTTTGGAAATACTATTATCTCATTTTCACCTTCTGGAATATGTACAACAACATCTATAAAATTTTCCCAACCAAGATACATTCACACTTGTGCATCGAAAAGGATATGCTAGGAAAACTACTTCGACCCTTTATGTGATCCTCTAAAGAAAATCGATTAGTGACAACAAGATTCGATCCCTTATTCAAGTTTGGTAAAGACAAAATTCTTCTTTTACATATTGCATGAATTCTGAAAAATTACAAATTGTCGAATGAGTCATTTCTACTATTTTGTTGTTATCTATTTTGTTGTTATGGAGACCCATTGGAAGGGCATTGGGATGATAGCTGATTGTATTCTTTAGCTTCATCATATTTTCGTTAACTTATAATTAATATTGTGAAGGTTTTTTTTGATGGTTAAGGTTAATTTCGATCGAGTTTCATATTCCTCATGTCTATTACTTATATGTTCATGTATGGTAAGGCTGAGATGTTTGAGAATTAGTATGTTCTTTTAAGGGACTTATTAACGAATTCTTCGTTGATAGAGGCTTTTACGGAAATTTTAAATGAACCATGGCAACTATAAATCTTTTACTCTATTCTTTGTCTATATACTCGTCACCAATTCCTGTTTGAAAAAAAGGACCATACTACTACGAAATTGGAATCGTTCATAAATTAAGTCGAGTTTGCCATCTTCTTTTGAATTCCTAAATGACTAGTTTTCTAAGTTGAACTTTAGTTAAGAGTTTCAAGTCTATTAGGATTTATAGGCCTAAATTCTCATATGGAAGGTAAGTAAAGTTTCATCACCTTGTAAACATATTCCAATTTAAATCCCTTTCTAAAGTCGAATCAAGTGTTCAAGATTGTTCAAACAACATATGGGGTTTCATGACACATTTATAGGTTGTAAATGAACAATTACGATAATATGAGTATTTGTGAGCCAAGATTGGCTCAGTTCTTTTATGACCTACTATGTGCATTGAAAGTTCATATCATGGCATGCTATGCATTCAACTGCCGAGCTATAATCGGGTGGTATGGGGCCCATTATAGACAAATGGTTCACAAGTTGGCAAGTATGATGCCGGTTCGCTATGGGAAGGCACCACCATTGTTGGTATTTGGTTGGGTATGTCATGCATTTGCATTTATATATATGTATACACTACATATGAGTACACGATCATACCATGCATATTTGAGTTTTATTAGGTTAAACATTCTCCATGGAGGCTATCAAAGTTTCAGTTTCAGGTGGTATTTTTATTACCCTTTTACATCATTTATTTGTGATTCTACTTTCCACCTTACATACCGGTACATTTCATTCGTACTGATGTCCCATTGAATGAAGATGCATAATTTCATGATGCAGGTTAAGAAAGAGGTCCCGATCAGCCTTCACTATAGGTGTGTTGTCTCAGGTTAGGGATGGTAAGATCCATTCTTCATGGGGCTCCTGGTTATTGTCGATAGATTTTTCATACTCGAGGTTGTAAATGATTGTTGGTATTTTTGGTGACTTTTTTCTGGGTAGTTGAGTTGTAGTTTTCATAGATAGTTGTGGACGTATTCTATTTGGTATTTTCAACTTTTCGTTGTAGCTTTGTCAACTTTTTATATACATGATTCTGGCTACAACCTTGTCACCTTGTTAGTCCTTTCACTATTTCCTTGATGATGTTGTGACCTAATCGGTGTAGTTACCTTGTTTCAACATGTTATTCTAAGAGCCTTGTCGGGCCTTGTTGCATCATTTTATTTATATCTCAGTGGTTTAATCGGTTAAGTGAGGCACAAGGTGCCTCTCATGCCTCTACTATTTTGGGGTGTGACACCGTCATGGGTAGAAAATGATCATACTTTTTAGATGAATCCTTTCCGCATACACTAGTGATTCCACTTAGTAGTTCAGTAACTATTCCTTTGGTGGCTATAGACTATAGAATGTGCTCGCAGCGTGAGGAAGATTGCTATATTATCACAATAGCTCTTATGTGATGGTTGTTGTCTACAGAAACTTTCGAATAAGTTATTATATTTTTTTATACAAAACTATTTGTATTTTTACGAACATTTAAAAGTTATGTTGTATTATTATATATACATAGAATTGATATCATATTTTAAACAACTTTTCTTTATATCACACTTTTTTTTAAATTGCTTTATTTTGAAATGACTCCAATATTGTTGAGTTAAGTTGAGCCAGGTAAGTTCTTCATATTTTGCCTTTCAAGCCTATGTTGTTTTAGCATTCCAACTTGGATACTCGTACATTCGATATACCAATTCCAGTTGTCTTGCATTGTATTGTTATGTAGACGCAACTAACCAGGATCAACATCCAACACTGCTTTGTTGATCCAGCATGATCCTACACTCTTTTATTTGCTTTCAGGTTTAGTTCATTAGTATGTTGTGGGGTTTGTCCAAACAACCATCTCTGTTGTTTTAGAGGCTTGTTAGACACTTAGATGTTAGTCATTTGAGTCTTTTATTATCATTTCTTATTGTTAAGACTTGGGTTGCCACTTTTGGCCATGTTGGTTGTTTAACCTTTAAGTATTCTGAGTTATTTTAGTATTCAATAAAGTTAAGTGATATTGATCTGTAATAATATGCATACTGTCTTCCGTTGAGTTAAGTAAGATAGGCCAAGGGTTTGCTTGGGGCCAACAATAGTCTTCGAGTTCCACCACACCTAGGGTGTAGGCTTGGGCTGTGACAAACTTAGTATCAAAGCACATAATTCAAGATTCCTAGGGAGTCCATGAAGTTGTGTCTGTATAGTCCTAGTTATCGGTACGAAGTGCATCATATTTATAATTAGGAGGCTGCAACATTTAAGAGTTTCTTCACTTCTTTCATATTCCTTTTGTGCGTTAGAGTTTTATATCTATTTTTTTTCTCTAATTGGTGCTTGCGCGTGTTTCAGATGTACATGCCTCCACGAAGAGTAGTCAAAGGTCATCAAACTAGGGGGAATGTGGAGGAACAAGAGGTTGCCCAATGACCCTTAAGTGCAACCGGAAGGAGAAGTTACTAAGGTTGAGTTTAGCGAGGCACTTAGGATGCTGAGTCAGGCTGTGACTAATTAGGTTAGTCACCAAACAAAAGCTCGACAAGAAGGGGCTCACACTTCGAGGGTTCGTGAGTTCTTGAGGATTAATCCCCCAAGTTTCATTGGTTTGAGCAATAATGAGGATCTAGAGAACTTCAACAAGGAACTGAATAAGGTATTCAAGGTTATGATTGTTGCTGACACTTAACAAGTTGAGCTAGTTGTATATCAATTGAAGAGTGTTGCTAGTACTTGGTCTGACCAATGGAAGGAGGGTAGAGCTAAGAATGCACCGCCTGCGAGTTGGGCTTGTTTTGATGTAGTTTTATTGGGGCATTTCTCCCTTAAAACTCAAAGAGGCCAAGGTACGTGAGCTCCTAACACTTAAGGAGGATTCTCTAAGTGTTCATGAATATGGGTTGAAGTTGACCCAAGTATCCCATTATGGTCCGGATATAGTTTAGGACATGAGAAGTAGAATCAACTTGTTTGTTGATGGTTTGGGCCGTCTATCAAGCAACGTGGTCTGAAAAGAAATGCTAATTGGGTACATGGACATTTCAATGTTGATGGCATATATGAGCAGGTAGAGCAAGAAAAATTGAGAGATAGATAGGAGTTCAAGAACAAAAGGGCTAAGACAGGGAATGAGTCCGGAGAGTAGAGAAATAATGTCAACCGGTCATCGTTCCAACATAAACAGAAGGGGCCTTATCCATCATCTACTAGTGCACCTACACCTAAGAACATGGGTGAGTACTATGGGATGAATTCCAGAGCGAAACTGTCCTATTTTGAGGGTAGTATGGCGAAAAGAGGCAGTAAGCCTTCTTCCTGAGCCAAGTGTGGTGGGAAGCACTAAGGTATTTGTTGTGAGGGATTCAATGGTTGTTTAAAATGTGATCATAGTGGGATTTTCATGCGATATTGTCCAAAGAACAAGCAGATAAATGGTAATTGGAGCAGTAGAGACCAGTCTTCATAAGTTGATCAACCAGACAGGGTTTCACATAGATGGGCTAATTCTTGTACTTGTGGAGGAACAAACCACTTGTATGCTATCAACAGTCGCCAATAGCAAGAGAATTCACCAGATGTTGTCACTGGTAGGATTCGAGTCTTTGACTTTACTATTTATGCCTTGCTTAGATCCAGAAGCGAGTTTATCTTTTGTGACTCCATAAGTTGTATGAATTTTGATATAATTCCTTAGAAACTTAGTGAACCATTCAACGTTTCTACACCTATTGGTGATTCCATCATAGCAAAGAGAGTCAATCGTGATTGATCCATTTCCGTCAATCATATCTATACCATGGATTTTTTAATTGAGTTAGACAGGGTAATTTTGATGTCATTCTTCGTATGGACTGACCTCATGCCTGTTATGCCTCAGTTGAATGTATAACTCAAGTAACCAATTTTAAGTTCCAAAATGATCCAGTCTAAGAGTGGATAAGTAGTTCAACAATGCCTAAGGGTTGTCTCATTTCATACCTCAAGGCAAGGAAGTTAGTTTCTAAGGGGTGTGTCTATCACTTGGTTCAAGTTAATGACTCTTATGTTGAGATACCTCCTATTCAATCAGTTCCATTAGTAAAAGAGTTCCCAAAAATATTTCCAAATGATCTTCCCCTAGTCCCTCGTGAGAGAGAGATAAAATTTGGTATAGATGTTCTTCAAGATACTCTTCCTATATCTATTCCTTCATACATAATGACACTAGAAGAATTGAAAGAGCTTAAAGAGAAGTTAAAGGATCTATAGATAATGGTTTCATTCAATGAAGTGTCTTACCATGGGGCGATCTAGTCTTGTGTGTGAGAAAGAAAGATGGTTTCATTAGGAATTGTGTAGACTACGTTGAATAAGGTTACAATCAAGAATGAGTATTCCCTTCTGAGAATTTATGATCTTTTTGATCAGCTTCAAGGTGCTTCCTATTTCTCAAAAAATTGACCTCTGATCAGACTACCATTAGTTAAAAGCTAGGGAATGTCATATTCCAAAGACAACATTCAAGACCCTTTGTAGTCATTATGAGTTCTTGGTCATGTTGTTCGGTTTAACTAATACACCAACAACATTCAAGGAACTTAAAAATAGAAAATTCTAACCTTATTTAAATATGTGTGTTATTGTATTAACTGATGGCATACTAATCTATTCAATAAATGAATAAGATCATGTCAGTCTTTTATGAATAGTCCTCCAGACCTTGAAACATATAGAGTTCTATCCCAAGTTCTCTAAATGTGATCTTTTACTTGAGTCTTTTGCATTTTTAGGCCATATAGTGTCTGGAGAGGGAATTAAAGTTGTTAGTCAGAAAATTGATGGAGTGCAGAATAGGACTAGACCTACATGTCTAACTCATATTAGGAGTTTCTTTGGTTTAGATGGCTATTATAGAAGGTTTGTAGAGGGGTTCTCGTATATATCATCTCCTTTGATGAATTTGACTCAGGAAACAATGAAGTTTCAATGGTCTGAAGTATGTGATAAAATCTTTTAGGAATTGAAGAAGAGTTTGACTACTACCCATATTTTGACTTTACCAGAAGGTGCTCTTGGTTTTGTGGTGTTCTGTGATGCATCTAGAGTTTGTTTGGGTTGTGTGTTAATGTAGAAAGGCAAAGTTATAGCTTATGCCTCTGGACAGTTAAAAGTTCATGAGAAGCATTATCCAACCTATGACTTAGAGTTGGTTGGGGGAAGGAGGAAAAGGGAAGACATCCCCCCATCACATCATAATGTGTTTGCTTAACAGTTCATTTGTTTCTTCCCTTCCTTTTTATGAATCACTATTTGTATGGTGTTCATGTTGAAGTATTCATTGACCACAAGATCCCTCAATATGTGTTCACTCAGAGGGATCCTTCACAAAGGAGATGGTTAGAATTTCTCATGTATTATGACATTAGTATTCTTCAAAACCCAGGCAAGGCTTATGTTGTTGTTGATTCCTGAAGCAGGTTGTTTATGGGTAGTACCGCCAATCTTCAGGAAAAGAAGATATAACTAGCAAAAGATGTGCATTGTAACACCCGAGAATTTAATGACTTGATCTATAACCCTATCATGATGTTTAATAACTTAAAAGGGTTAAAATGGTGTTTTTAGTACTATTCTAATGTAACTAAACTAGTTTGAAAATGTTTGTACCAAAAGGTTAAAGAACGACCATGACGTCCAGAAGACAAAGAAGTTGATCTAGTGTGGTGTTAGGACTAGTAGTGGGTTTTTGAGGTGATGTTTAAGAACCAAACCTTGTAAATAAAATCAATGATATATATATATATGATATATATGTATATATATATATAAGATATATATATATCTAGTATAATAACTATGTATTTAAGGAGACAATATGTAAAACTCCAAAAGTCCATAACATAAGCTAGAGCCTCACATGATGAACTAAACCTTAAAACATTGTTTCTAAGGCTTAAATAATGTTTATAAACCATTTAGGAAGTTTTAGAGTCAAGACTTCAAGAAATGTCCATGACGTCCGAAAACTAGCTAAATTGAACTAGTTGACGTCTCTATGTTTTGGTGAAGGCTTGGGAGAGCCATATGAAGTCTAAAACTATTAAAAAGACTTTGAATAAGTATAATGTAGTAAAAAGGGTTCAAACATCCAGTAACGACTCCCCAAGGACCGCCCAAAGGTTCCTTGAGGAGGACCCAAACCTTGGCGAACAAGCTGCCAAAGCAGCTTGCGGCAGCATGAATTGGAGCTCATTGTGGGACGTGAAGCTGACACGTGGGGTGGAAAAAGTTACCTCGCGATGTGTTCACTACAGGAGGTCCACTGCATCTACCCGTATTTCAAAAATAAAATATGAAATTAACCCCGCCATGTGCAGCCACTTCCCAGATTCATCAAAATCGTATTTTAAGCATTTTGACTTAACAAAAAGATCCATTTATACGGGGTGTATTTTGGGTAATTTAGGGGGTGACTACTTATTGACTAAGAGTCTGTTTTAAGTCATTTTTCACTCACCTAAATAAAATTCCCAAAATAAAACCCGAAAGCTCACATTTTTCTCTACTTTATCTTTCCCAAAATCCTCCAATTGAAGAAGCGGTAAAGCTTGAAGAAGAAGACCAATTTCTCTTGGATTTAACTTCATTTTTGTTGATTAATCTTCATTAAGGTATGAGTTATTCACTCTTGGGATTTCTTTCCCCAAGAGGTCCTTACAAAGTAGATTTCTAAATCACCCAATTCCAAGGATTTTTCAATTCTAATGAGTTTTCTACTAAACTTGAAATTGATGATGGATTATGATTAATTGTGATATACTATGAATAATTAAGTATATATTGTGGAGTAATTGATGCTAATTAAGGTAATTCTTGTGGATCATGTCCTTTCCCCAAATTCCCCAAATCTTGGATCTTGCTTATAATTTGATGGGAATTGACGAATGTATTGATTGTTAGACTTGTTTTTATCTATTCTAATTCATTCATGTACTACCTAGGGTAATGTATTGTTGGTATCAGATGTATTTCTTGAAGAATTCATGATGAAACCTTTCCCCCTAAATACTAGGTTTTGAATTGAAGTCAATTGGAATAATGATGATGCAATTGAACTAGTTAATGTGTTAATTACTATTGTGTGATAATATTATACCTATTGTTAGGTTGAATTGGATGGTTGATGGTAAAACCTTGGATGATGGCTTGTGAAGGAGATTTGGTAAGTCTTGCGATCTCAAGCATTTAGTTCAATTATGATTGTTTGTGTTTAGCAATGAAGTTATATTGAAGTATACCTTATGATGAGATTGATTAGGGTTGGTATGATGTTGAATTGAAATATATTGAATTATGACTTGTGATTTCTTGTCTAAGATGTAATGACATAAGGGTGGTGATGAATTTGCCTATGTTCTTGTCATAATGTGATTATGTAAATGTGATAACCTCACATGTCTGAATTGTAATTAAAGGACAATACTCATTCAATTCCTATTGAATTATGATGATGACTATATAAGGGTTAGACTGTATGACCTAAACTAAACTACGATTATTAATGAAAGACATTTCGACAGGGACTCACTTCTAAAAATACATTTCGAAAGGGACTCTAGCTTAGCACCGAGTGAAGTAAAAGTGAGGATTGTCCCTTTCCACATAGGAAAGGTAGGTCACTAATGTACTCATGAGATTGGAGACTATAATTCCTGAAGCATAAAGATGGTCCCAACTATATCTTCTAGCTCTTTAACTATATGTTTCCCCCATAAGAATACTAGCTAATGGAACATAAATGCTATGTTTATGTTTTGGTACTGCCTTGGTAAGTAGTCCACCTTCTTTCAGTGTAGGGTTCAATGACACTGTATTTCACATTAGCTTATGTGGTCTATGTCAGTTAAGGAAAGATGTTCACAATAGGTAAAGTGAAGTAATGAACTCAACTCTAACTAGGATAACCTAAGGGTTTAGCTTAGTCTAGGTAGGGGTATGAGACTCTACCTATACATGCCACTGTTATACTTAAAGACGTCTTAGAACTTAGAAGGATGGTCTTATGTATGTATGTTGCTTTATAATGTAAGTATATGTATATGATTGATTACATGTTTAAGGACACTATGTGAGTTGGTTTCATCTTGAACAATTATTTGGTTCATTGCAAAGTATGATGATATTCACTCTTGATGAAATGGTATATGTAAGTTGGGCGTGGTTTGTTTGGTCTTGTGGGTTATTGGTTGAGTCGCGGTTACGTGTCTTGATTAGTAATTGTTATAACTAGAAAAATAATGAGGGTTCATGAGTAACGGTCTTGATTTGGTTATGATGTTATGAAATCTTACACATGCTTGTTTATATGATAACTTGATGATAGAGTTGTCTTGATTATATTTTCAATTATGTTGATATCATGTTGACTTGACTAGACTTGGTATTGTTGGCCTTGTGATGTACATGGTATTGACTTAAGGAGTATGTGCTAATTGACTTGTGTTGGTTCTTGAATATGCATAAGGCTTTTCAAAGTAATTTGGCATACTTTTATCAAATTTACCCTTTTAGCATGATTTATATGTTGTGTGAATATGTGCCCATACTTAGTACAAGTGGTGTGCTAACCATATTTCTTCCTTTGTCCCAAACATTCAAGGTTCCTGTTGTTGAAGGTTTCGTGACCAATTGCAAGGAAGGAATGGAATCATTCTCCAAGTGGGTATGTCCTCAAGTCCAAGGATTATACGTTGTTATTACTCTAGCTATGGTTTCTTTGTTATAGTCTAAAGAAAATCTTTTCATTCATGTCATTTCAAGATATCGTTCTAAGCCCTAAGCTGCATTTCTACATTTGTGTAAGAGCTTGTGCCCATATGCCCATATGGTTGACTCAGTTTAGATGGTTTAATAAGAGAAATCTCTTTTAAAGGAATATGTTATGTATATTATATATATAATATATATATATTATATATTATATATATATATATTATATATATATATATATATATATAAAGATATGTGCCATAAAAAGTAAAAGACTAGTAATTCTTCTTATACGGAGGGTCTATGTATACTCGATATGAATATATTATGTGTTTGCGAGAGGTCTATGTAAACCTCATGATAGATATAGAAAAAAGTTTTAAATTATTTGCATTTTTAACCTATGAATGTTATTATGAATGCTAAAAGGCTAGTCTTAGTTCTTTTTGAGGACGATGACGCCGATTGCGTCTAGGGGATGCTCCCCGGATGTGATAAACTTGGCATCAGAGCACGAGGTTGAATATCCCTAGAAACGATGTCTCATTAAACCACGTCTGTGTAGATTCTTATTAATAATTGTTATGTTTTTTAACCTAAACCTTGTATCATGGTTATAGATATGAATACTTGAAGAGTAGCGACAAGAAGGGCCAAGAAGGAATTTCTATTGTAGGAGCTAATGACAACACGACTTCTCCAAAAGACAACCAAGTGCCTCCACTTGCAGAAGTTGCTATGGGTGATAAAGTTTTGATTGTTCTACCACCTATGATGGACGGGGAGACAAGGGATACTTTTCTCAATTTGGCCCAAGCTATGACCTCTCAAGCCAATGCCGTCACATTGCAAGTCCAAGGCATGACGATCTAAGTGAATAGGGAGGTTGAACACCGAGTGCCTCAATATTGTAACACTATGGCTTCTCGCTTGAGAGACTTTACTAGGATGATTCCACCTATGTTCTTTGGCTCGAAATCAAATGAAGACCTTCAAAATTTCCTTGATGTGGTCTATAAGATTCTCTATGCTATGGGTATGATCTCAACTTAGAAGTTCGAGTTGGTGTTATCAACTCAAAGATGTGGCCCAAACTTGGTATGTTTGATGGAGGAATAATAGGGCACTTAGAGGTGGTCCGGTGACTTGGGAGATCTTCAAGAAGTGTTTCCTTTATTAGTTCTTTCCTAGAGAGTTGAGGGAATATAAGGTGGAAGAATTCATCAACCTTCGTCAAGGAGGTATTAATGTACTTTACTATCCTTAAAATTCAATAAATTGTCCAAGTATGCTCCATCCTTGTTGTCAAACCCAAGGAATGAGATGAGTTTTTTTCTTATGGGGGTGTACAAAGACTTGGTTGAAGAATGTTGTTTGGATATGCTTCATGATATTATGAATATTTCTCGTCTCATGGTCATGCTGAACAATTGGAAGAGAGTAGGCCAAGGAGAAAGAGTAGGGAGGCCAAACAGGCAATGTCTTATGATGGCGGTTCATAAATGGGTAGGCTTGACACTCAAGACAAGAAAAGGTTCAATAATAGGTTATATAATCAAGTTCCTTCCATAGTTCGCAAGGCTCGTGATGATAGGGTGTCTAACCCTAGGTCTCAAAAGGGAAGAGGTACTAGCTCACAAAATAAGAAGCTAACTTGTGGAAAGTGCATTATGGTGATTGCCTTGTTGGGATGAAAAATTGTTTTGGGTGTGGCAAGAGTATCCATAAGGTTAGGGATAACAATAATGTGAAGGGGCAAGACAAATGTAGCGGAAAATCTCAACCTAGTGGTTCTAATGTAGATCCTCCAAAGAAGAATCACTTTTATGCACTTAGTTCTAGGGGTGAACAAGAGAGTTCTCCCGATGTGGTGACCGGTATGTTACAAGTATTCTCTATTGATGTTTATGCTTTACTTGATTCGTGTGCTACCCTATTTTTGGTTACTCTTTTAGTAACCAGAAAGTTTGATATTTTTCCGAATATTTGAATGAACCCTGTTAGTGCTACCCTATTTTTGGTTACTCTTTTAGTAACCAGAAAGTTTGATATTTTTCCGAATATTTTGAATGAACCTTTTATGGTGTCAACCCTGGTAGGTGATTCGGTGGTTGCAAAGAGTGTATACATAAATTGTCCTATAATATTTCCAATAGAATTATTTATGTGGAATTAGTAGAACTTGATATGGTTTGTTTATTGGAAATGGATTGGTTGCATGATTATTTTGCTTCCATTGATTGAAGAACAAGAATTGTCATGTTCAATTTTCCTAATGAACCTATTTTAGAGTGGAAGGGGGGAATTTATATTCCTAGAGGTTGTTTCATTTCGTGTTTGAAGGCTTGTAAAATGATCTCAAAAGGGTGTCTATACCATATTGTAAGAGTGAAAGATTTAGACTCCAAAAATCCCCCCATTAAGTCTTTCCCCATAGTGAGGTAATTTTTGGAGGTCTTTCCTAATGATATGTCCAGAAACCCTCCCGAATGGGAAAATGATTTTGGTATTCAATTGCTACCGAATACCAACCCCATTTTAGTTCCTCCTTATCGGATTGCTTCGGCCGAATTGAAAGAGTTTAAGGCTCAACTCAAGGAATTACTAGACAAAGGCTTCTTTAGACCTAGTATTTCTCCAGCGGGTGCTTCAATATTGTTTGTTAAGAACAAGGATGGGTCCCGCAGAATATCCTTTTGATTATCACCAACTCAAGAAAGCCACTATTAAGAACAAGTATCCTCTCCCTCGGATTGAAGACTTGTTTGATCAACTCCAAGGGGAAATCTACTTTCTAAGATTGACTTGAGATCGGGGTATCACAAACTTAGGGTGAGAGGTCAAGATAAACCTGAAATGAGATTTCGAACTAGATATAGTCACCAAGAGTTCCTAGTAATGTTCTTTGGTCTCAGTAATGCCCCGGCGATGTTTATGGACCTAATGAATGGAGTGTTTTGAAGTTGCCTAGATTTATGTGTCATTATCTTCATTGACGATATCTTGGTATATTCGAAAAATGAGGGTGAACATATGGATCATTTGAGAGTGGTGTTACAAGTGCTTAAGGAACAACAACTATTTTCCAAGTATAGCAAATGTGATTTTTTGTTGATGTCGATAGCGTTTCTTGTCCATATCATCTCTAGTGAGAGAGTTGAGGTTGATCCAAGGAAAACCAATGTGGTGAAAAATTGGCTTAGGACATTGACTCCAATCGACATTAGAATTTTATTGGGTCTAGCAGGATACTATAGGAGGTTCATCGATGGTTTTTCGTCCATTGCATCTCTCTTGACTACCTCGACCCAAAGGAGTATGAAATTTGAGTGGTCGGAGGCATGTGAAAGAAGCTTCAAATCTTGAAAGAGAAGCTAACCTTCGCTCCGGTATTGACTCTACCGGATGGTACCAAGGGCTTTGTTGTATATTGTGATGCATCCCGAGTGGGCTTGGGGTGTGTGCTTATTCAGCATGAGAAGGCTGTAGCATATACTTCTAGAAAACTTAAGGTGCATGAGTAGAATTATCCAACACATGATCTTGAGTTAGCGGCTGTGGTATTTTCCTTGAAAATATGGAGTCATTACTTGTATGATGTTCATGTTGATGTGTATACCGACCATAAGGGTCTTCAATATGTGTTTAATCAAAAGGAGTTGAATCTCCGACAAAAAAGGTGATTGGAATTATTGAATGATTATGACAAGAGCGTTCTCTACCACCCCCACAAGGACAATGTGGTTGTGGATGGTCTAAGTCATATAACCATGGGTAGTATGTCGCATGTAGAAGAAGCCAAGAAAGACCTAGTGAAATATGTTCACAAGTTGGCTCATTTGGGTGTTAGATTGGAAAATTCTCCAAATGGTGGTTTTATGGTCCATCATAACTCCGATTCATCTTTGGTGGTTGAGGTGAAGTCTAACAAACACCTTGTTCAATCACTGATGGATTTGAAATAATCGTTTCTTGGTAAGCTTAATGAGTCATTCTCCTTAAGGGGGAATGTTGTTTTGAGGTATCAAGGAAGGTTGTGTGTTCCCAATGTAGATGATTTGAGAAATTGGATTCTTGAGAAAGCTCACAATTCCCGTTATTTGATTCATCCAGGATCTACTAAGATGTATCATGATCTTAGAGAAGTATTTTGGTTGGATGGCTTGAAAAAGGACCCAATTGCCAACAAGTGAAAGTCAAGCACCAAAAGCCGGGTGGCTTACTTCAAGAGATCCAAGTTCCTACTTTGAAGTGGGAAGACACTAATATGGATTTGGTGGTATGTTTGCCTCGGACACAAAAGCAACATCACTCCATATGAGTGGTTATGGATAGGTTAACCAAATACGCTCATTTTATTTCCGTCAAGTCTACTTACTTGGCCGAGGATTATGCAGCGATCTTCATAGATGAGATTGTGTGTCACCATGGTATTCTGTTATCCAACATATCGAATAGGGGTGCACAATTCATATCTAGGTTTTGGAGGTTATTCCAAAAAGGTTGGGTACCAAGGTGAAGTTAAGTACCACTTTTCATCCCCAAATGGATGGTCAAGCGGAGCGTACTATTCAAACCCTTGAGGATATGCTTAGAGATTATGTGATTGACTTCAAAGAAAATTGGAATAAATATTTAACTTTGGTTGAGTTCAATTATAACAATGGTTGCCATTCAACTATATCTATGGCTCCTTTTAAAGCCTTGTATGGTAGGAGATGTAGATCTCCAATTGGATGGTTTGAAGTAGGTGATCTTCACTCTGTGGTCTCGAATTGATTCATAAGACTTTAGAGAAAGTTCACATGATAATGAACCCGATTGAAAATAGCCTAGAGTCGGCAAAATTCCTATGCCGACCATTAGAGAAGGGACATAGAATTTGAATAAGGAGATAAGTTGTATCGAAAAGTTTCACCCATGAAAGAAGTGGTGAGATTTGTCAAGAAAGGGAAGTTGAGTCCTCGTTATATGGGTCCATTTTAAATTTTACAAAGGGTTGGCAAGGTTTTATACGAGTTGAGACTACCTAGTGAACTAGCTTTGGTTCATCCGGTGTTCCATGTTTCCATACTTAAGAAGAGCATCGGTGATCCCAAGTCCACTCTTCCCATTGAGGGTCTAGGTGTGGATGAGAACCTCTCCTATGAAGAGGTTCCATGGGAATCCTTGATCGTCAAGTGAAGAAATTGAGGAACAAAGAGGTGGCCTCCGTAGAAGTTCTATGGAGAAGCCGCCTAGTTTAGGGAGCAACATGGGAGGTCGAGGACAACATGAAGTCTCGTTATCCTCATATCTTTGCAAATTAAGGTTAGTTGTTCCTATTAATGCTAAAAAAGTGAATTAAATTTCACTTGACTTGTTTTACAAAGATACGCATATTTATGATAAAGGTTTTTTCTAAAATGAAGTTTCATGTGAAAAAATGCTCTTTTGCTCAATATTACACTTATTTATGTATTTGGTATGTTGTTTCCTATATGAAATGATATTGAAAATTTTTGTAGGTTGAGTTTTGGTGTACGTGACTCTATTTGTGGTGTTGAACTCATGTTGTTGTTGAGAAGGAAATTCCTCATGTAATAATGTTGAGCTCTTATGTGAAGAAATGGATGTGTTGAGTTGCTATGCGTAAATTTGTTATGTGTTGAATGGAGTTGTGAAGTACTCCTATCAGTTGTGACTCATGATGATTTTATATAGTTGGTTTGTTGGGCTGCTAGTATTGAGTCTATCCTTTCCCTTCAAAAGATTTTGTGTCATTCGGGGACGAATGTTCCTAATGGGGGATAATGTAACACCCCAAAAATCCATAATATAAGCTAAAGACTCGCATGATCAACTAAACCTTAAAACACTCTTTATAAGCCTAAAATAATTTTTATAAACCATTTAGGAAGTTTTAGAGTCAAGACGTCAAGAAATTTCCACGACATCCATAAACTAACTAAATTGAACGAGTTGATGTTCCTATGTTTGGTGATTTATTGGGAGGGTCATATGAAGTCTAAAACTAGTAAAAAGACTATAAGTAAGTAGAATGTAGTAAAAAGGGTCCAAACGTCAAGTAATGAATCCTAGAGGACCGCCCGAAGGGTCCTGAGGTGGACCCAAACCTTGGAAAGCAAGCTGCCAAAACAACTTGCGAAAGCCTGAATTTTGAGGTCACTGCGTGACGTGCAGCTGACAAGTGGGATGGCAAAAGTTACCTTGCGATGCGTGCACTCCACGAGGTCCACCGCCTCAATCCGGATTTTAAAAATAAAATATGAAATTAGCCCCTCAACGCACAACCACTCTCCATATTTATTGAAATCATATTTTAAGCATTTTGACTTCACAAAAAGACCCATTTAAGTGAGGGGTCTTTTGGGTAATTTAGGGGAGGACTACATAAAGACTAAGGGTTAGTTTTAAGTCATTTTCACTCACCTAAATAAAATTCCCAAAACAAAATCCAAAATTTCTCATCTCTCTACTTTCTATATCCTAAAAACCTCAATTGAAGAAGCAACAAAGCTTGAAGAAGAAGAACAATTTCTCTAGAATTCCACTTTAATTTCTTGGATTAATATTCATTAAGGTATGAGTTCTTCACTCTTAAGAATTCTTTCCCAAAGAGGTCCTTTCAGAGTTGATATCTAAATCACAAAATTCCAAGGGTTTTTCAACTCTAATGGGTTTTCTTCTAAACTTGATATTGATGATGGATTATGATTAATTATGATTGCCTATGACTAATAAAGTATAGATTGTCGAGTAATTGATATTTATTGATGTAATTTTATGTGGATCATGTCCCTTCCCCAAGTTCTTAGCTACATTTACTGGGTATCTATATCTAAAAGTAATTTAAGAAAAAGAACCGAGTTTGAATGAATTAGGGAAGAAAAATGAAGAAAGTATTTTGACGTGCCGAAATTTGAACATGGTGGCGCATCACGCGCCTCATCCCAGTTTCTAAACTCTTTTCTGTGTCACAGAGCTATGGTGCTCTTCGTGACCGATACTAACCTACATTATGAGTGTCTACTATCGTCAACATTTTAGTAACCCAATGAAGGGGTGGGTTCATATCTCAAGGGAGCAACTTCTAGAAAATGTATTTAAATTAGAATTTCAATCTAATTAGTCATAGAAATATATATTTGAAAATACAAAAATTGTAAATTAACGGGGCTGACACAAAAGTGTGAAACATCAATTTAAGGGTTTGTCACAAGTATAGTAAAAATAACAAGAACATAGAGTATGGGGGGAAGTTCTTGGGGTATGACCGTAATATAAGTTGAGATAAGCAGTTGGGTACGTGCTTTCAATAGGAAATTTGCAAGATAATAGTGCCTACGATAAGCTTTGGATTGAAAAATTCTCCCTCTTGGGCAGCTTACCCCGTTTGAAATGTATTCCTCTTGGACACCCATTTTCCGCATGAAGGCCAACCTACGACTTACCCCACTCACTCTCTCCAGCTAAGTGTTAGGATATGGAACTAGGTCTCACCCTCTCGGGCTGAACTTTATGTCGACCCACTCCTTAGGCCATCTGTCTAGTAGCGGTCTTGGTTTCGCGACCTTTCTCTAGGGCAAGTCGAAAATACATGGGTGACTTGGACTGCAACTCAAACTCATAAATTAAACAAACAAGCAACTCGGTGAAATAACCCTTAACTAATCTAGAATATCAGCAAAACAATTACCCACCCCCAAGAGTATAAAATCAATTTGCCTAAATCTTCCCAAGAATGGGCTTTTTAGGCCACACTCAAGCAAGATCAGAATATACCTTAAAAGATAATGAAATCAGATGGGTTATAAAGAATTAAGCCCGTTTAGTATGATCAAGGAAGAATATGGAGAAACAATTTCCCAACCGGGGATGATTGAATCCCTCCTCTTAAGTCTCCGACAAAACACTCTCCAAACTTGAGAGAAAATGCTAAAAACTGGAGTTCTAAAAGTAAAAATTTATAATAATGTTTGGATCCTTAAAATAACACATACATCTAGTATTTATATTTTTCATATTAAGTGTTGTGGCAGACCATTCAGCGAGGTTAGTCGCGATCGCCGAATGACTCGGTGATTTTCCCTTCTTCTAGTTCATCACCTTTTGTACTTTTCCTTCAGCATGTTTCTATCCTGGATCATAGGTGGTATATCTCTGCTTCGCGGCCAAGCCAAACGTCTACTGCTTTTTTCATTCGCCTTTTGATCTACTTCCTTGAAGGCTTCGCATGTTGGATTAAAAGGCGGAATGCTTTCCTTCTGTGATTCAGCAAGTGTGATTGGCGAAGCTCAAGCTTCAAATTTTATGTTTCTTTTTGCGCGTAAGTGTGCATGCTTCAACTAAAATTCAAATACCTAAAACTTAAGGATTTTTATCATATATTGAGACAAAAATAAGCATTTAAGGACACTATTTCTATCAAACTAAAGCCCTAAATTAGTCCAATTTGAGGACTCATCAACACCCCCAACTTAAACTTTTTCTTGTCGTCAAGTAAGACTCAAGTTTATCAGATCAATTAGGATCTCTAAAATAGTGCTACACAAGAATCAATCATGAATCTACACAAAAAGACTCAAATTACTCATGCAAAGATCAATTGTGCACTCAAAGATTCAAGTTGTGACATACCATTACCAAAGATTCTCATGCTCACAATACTTGCTACTCATGCAAGTTCAAGCTTCAAAACAGTATCTAAATGCCCTCACACAAAGAATAATTCTATATTCACACACATAAGTTCATCATTTTAAGATCAGGAATCAAATGCAATACTCACATTCAAAAAGAGGAACATAATGCATGTTTTCACCCATATACTTGCCCTTATTTTCCAATCAATCTTGGATTTGGCTTACTCAAGATCAAAAAGGTCTTTCAAAGGCTTTAAATGGCCTTTGTGCATTGTCTGAGTGGCTAAAGATCCTCATGAATTGTGGGGCTTTCAACACTTCTTTTCTTCATCTTCTTCTATCAATTCTTTTATAGTGCTTCTAAGTTATCCTATTATTAACTCAATGAATTTCTTGGAAACCAAAATTCCTTTTGGATTTGTATTCCATAATATTTCTTTTTCTTTCTTTTCCTTTTTTTTTTATATATGGAGGGCTTCCATTTTCTTCGCAACACCATAAGTTGGGGATACTTTTCTTGCACTTCTTGACTTCTCCTTTTCCTTTTACCACACCCCCAACTTAAGATTTCGGCTCAAGTTGGCCATTCACTAATATAACGTTATGAGGATTGTAGGTGGTGGTTGAATAAAGGTCTATGTTTTCACAAGTTTTTTTTATAAAAAAGGATATGACTCAAGGGGTGTTCAAAAGAGTTTCACACGCTCACGGTTAAATCACAAAAAAAGGTATATGTCAAATTGGGCTCACACTCTTTAAAATTGTCTATGATCATTTCAAGGGGTTACCTTTCTAAGATAGCAGACTAACGGGGCAAATTGTAGGTTTATTCATATATGGTTTAAAGTAAGCTCATCACACAAGGCATCGAAATTAAATCCAATAAATACTACACACTTTCGCTAGTGTACAATGATAATCACAAAATAAATAAATTTGATACATGGCTAATCACAACGAGATGCAAATAGTTCATATATTGCCTATTAAACTTCATTTGGTATATTGTAGTTGTACATTCATATTTGTTCAATTGAGAGCACTATTCAGGTCATCAATATTGATAAAAAATGAGACAAGTTTTTACAATAACAACTTTAAACACAAATGGTGGTAAAAAATATTGAAAAATGAAACATTTGAGAAGGGTCAAAATCGTTTGCAATCAAACCAAAAGAGGAGCCATAAGCCAAATTCGCCGCAAAGCATTTTTAAAACATAATTAAAACAGACGACCCAAATATATATACACCAAGACACATACATTAATCACAAAAATATAAACATAAAAGGTGTGGGTCTCAACAACTACTAAAAAAATGTGTTTGTCCTCAAAAGCAAGTGATAAAATATTCAACATCAAAAGTAAAGAAAATTAGAAAGGGAGGTAAAGAGGGGATTCATACGCTGAAACTTACTTCTCAAATAAGAAGTAAAGCGGTCGTATCAAGTAAAGAACCCAACTAATGAGGTTGGGATCGAGACCACGAGGAAATAGTTCAGAAGTAACTTTATTCTCGTATAGATTATTTAGTCAACTATCTCTAGAAAACAAAAGAAAAAGGGGTTTTATAGCTAAATTAATGGAAATAATTAACAATTAAAGTAACACAAAAAACAGATTCAAATCTCGGAGCTTAATCAATTAAATAAGTCAGTAACTAGGCCACAGATTACCTAACTTGATAATTCTAACGCTAACATTCTTTCACTAGTATTGCATGAAAGTGATAGTTAATGTATTCTAATCCTTGGTCCGGCCATCTAGAAAATTTCACTTCGGCACTGATCTGGCTACGTGTGTGATATTACTAACCCTTACCTTTACCTATATAAAGCATGTATTCGCTTATTGGACTAAGTTATTACCTCGTACAACCGACACTAGCCTTTAGATAGGACACTAAATCTCTGGTATAATGCGTGTCATATGGTCTACCTCCTTGGTCAGCAAGGTGCATTTAAGGTTGAGTTTACGTTGGACAGCGTTAAAAAGGACTTCTTTAAACGAAATATTATCCAATATGCAAGACACTATTATAGAATGTATTTAGTTAGATTTTACCTCATTATCACCATGGTTCCCACAACCATAGTTAGTTATGGAGTTTGTTTACCCTGGTCATTTAATCACACTATTCATATATTTAATATAGAATTCATGCAATTACTTTAATGAGAGAAATATAAAATCCAGAAAGAAATTCACTTGATAATCAACAAAACACCACAATCATTCCACAAAGTGTATCAATTAATAAAAATAGTCTTCATACTTGAAAAGAGAACTAAAAATATCCCAAAAGTCTAAACCCCTCAAACGACGGTTTTTTTCAAAACTATTTATAATAAAAAAACAAAAAACTAATAAACAGAAGGATTCTAATTACTGAAAATCCGTCCAAACACGCTGAGTCGACGGACCTCGTGACGGGACCGTAGTGGTCACGGGGCCATAATGGCCTACGTTCGTCCCCATACTTCAAAAATTCTTCTGTTGCTTTTCTTTTATCCTCAACAAAACAAGGTCTGATCGACCGTTCCAAGCATGAAAGGTCCGTCGAGGGTCTTTGTTCCATAATACTTTAAACTTCTTGGAATGCTGGGCTCTGTGACGATTCTCTGATATTACGACTCACCCGCCAGGACAGACCGTCATGGCTATGATGTCCGTCTGGACTTCCGTATCCCACACTAGGTCAGACTTCCCCCATCTTCAGTCAGCGCTCTCTCTCAATACGATGACTCCACGGACCGTCATAGACTCGACCAAAACCGTCATAAGATCCGTAGGTGGTCTCTTCTGCATTTTTCTGAAAAACAAATTCGAGATTCATCTTGGACAGATTTCCTTTGCGAAATCAAGAAAACTTAAATAAAAATCAATAAAAAAGGCTTTTGGACACATATAAAATTATGGAAAAAAAAAGGAAAAAAGAGGGGGCAGAAAAAAAGCTTGACACTACGGTACATCAACCACCCTCACTTAATAGTTGTGTGTCCTCACGCGACACACTATGACTCACTAACAAAAATTTTTTTCTTTGGACCAATAAATCCATATTTTAGCTTTCGCAATCCGTTGCTATCAATGCTGATCATTCTCATCATGTTTATGTATGTTTCACCATTAGTTCTTGAATTATGTGGAACCATTACCATGACCAAGACTCACACACGCACTGAACCTATCATCTTCAATTCCTCACCCGAGGTGCTAATATTACGGTGATTGCAAACTAGTGTCCTTGCTTCAAAAAGAAAAATCCTCATTTTCACACAATGATTTAGTTTGAGTATAAGGATTAATTTTTCAACACTCCTCTCAGAACAACTTCACAACTCATTAATACAATATTGCCATAAGCTTGCCCTTATTTTCACTGCTTTAAGTTCGCATACAACTATTAGGATCACAATAGGAGCTTTCTTGTTCTATAAACATAGGCTCAGGAGTCAGGTAGGGGATATTAGGTATATTTAGTGGATTTGTGTGCCTCTTGACATCGAGGTAGACGCAACCACCTTTTTATCATTTTATTTTGCCCAATTCTCAATTTTCTTGTTACCGTTGTTTTCCCTCTCTATCCTTATATACAATCGGAATTTTCTTTGCCAAAAATTATATTTGTTCTTTCTTTCAACCCCACTTTCCGGAGTATTCCTTAAAAACAACCACCCTCAAACTCATGACGTTGCCACGAGTAAAGGTTCACAATACCACGATTGAGGTTAGGGCCACGACAAGGTTGTTTTCTGCATTGCACCTCAACTATGCTTTGGAAATAAACTGAAGATGCACATATCCAAGGAAGGACCAGGGCCAAAACATTTGTTCCTAGAGAAGATCAGGTGGGGTGAATGAAATGAAAAAGACACATCGGTTTTTAGCTAAAATCATTTGGATCAAGACGGGATGGACTTCATTTGGTTTTATGTTTTTTTTCTGGGCACAAGATTGATATTTCGATACGAAGGCCTATGATCTTTTCTAATTGTTCATTTGGCTTACTTTTTAGCAAGCTTAAAAGATAAGTTCTAGCTCAGTCACAAAGGTGGAATCCTTCAAATGTTCCTCACACTCACTAGACATTCATTACATTCCAAGATTATTATTACACCCAGTTGGGTCTTAGATTAAAGGTCTTGCAGGTAGTTCTATAGGTCATGTTAGAGCCACACAATATCAATATTACTATGCCTAGTAATGCATCATTTTCATAAACGGGGATCTCATATGTGTTTTTTTAGCTATCAGCTTTAGATGATATATGTACACAAGAATAACAGTCAGTTAAACAATAAATGCTAATCAGTCGTTTGTGGGAAAAAAAGAAACACAGGCAAACAAACCCACAAGAGGATCGTGAATTGTCGGGCTACTGAGACTTCACCCTAGCAATCACTTTCCATTACCCACCCCTCCTAACAAACAGATATGCTATTGTCATAAGCATAAGAAAAAAAATGAAATAGAGAGTGAGGTGATAAACCTGAGGCGCCAAAGCGGACGGCGATCAGCAAGCTGGTGGGTTCTGGTTCCCGAACCCACCTACCTCTGAGTCTGGCACCCTCAGTTAGTTATCCTCATCAGCAACAAAACACTAATCAGTCATTCCTCCGATGTCTCCCACATCTATGGATCTAGATGCCCCTCGGCGGTAGAGTAGGACTCTTATAACCTACTTATGTGCCTCCTCATCAGCAATTAAGGTTTTTCTTCGCCTCGCGCCTCCACTCTCAACGGCGCTACCTTATTCATTGGCCCTGCCTCATACTCCCACTCGACCCCGTGTGTCTCTTGGCATGCTCTAGAGGGGGAGGTGGTGGAATATCAAGGTGAAAGATGGCGAAAATGATAACGGAAAGCAGCCAACCCTAGTTGTGTCCCTCAACAGTTCTTTGGTTAGAAGGGCCTCAAATCAGGAACTATACATCTAGATAATATCAAGACTCCGAGGGCAATATTTGAATCGGCCCTCATCAAGGATGAGGCCAATTGCCCGTGGCGGGTGAAGGGAATTCGGCGGGGACCCAGAGTCTTTCCTCCCGAACCACGAAAACTCCTAAGGAACCAGACGCTCACTGCTTCTTGTGTAAGATGACCCAAGAAGGTTGTGCTCGTTCAATGTGCGGCTCCTCATCAGACTAGGAGGAATTTGACTACGCCGGACGCCCCACCTCCTTATTGGCGTAGATCTTGTTTGCACGTTTGAACATGTGCCTGAAGAGTGGCCAGGTGCCTGGGTCACGTACTCGGGATCATTGCTCATTCCTCAGAGCTTAAAAACCTGTCGGCAGATGGGGCGCGACACAAACCTTGACATCCCACGGCAGAAACTTGATCTTGTTTCGGTTCCGTTTACAGATATTACCCTTTAAAAATCTATTAGTACTAGAAGGAGGCAAACAAGAAAGGGCAAAAAAAAAAAAAACAAGACCAAAAATACGACGGTGTAAGGAGCAAAAAGCTTGTGTTGTTGTGTAAGAATCTCTGTAGTAGTTGTGAACCGACGAACCTGGTGACGGCCCGTCGTGAGTATTGGACGGGACCGTTCCATAGGGTCCGTAAGGTCTTACTTAAACAATGTTTTATTTGGAGACCATAAAAGGAAAAGTCTCTGGACAGTGTTATGGACAGATAAAGAATAAGAAGGACAGAGCGTCGTGATAATGACGGCAATCACGATGTCCATTCATGGGCACTAGAAAAAGTATGGAGACCCTTAGGAGAGAGGTCTGTGACCGTCATGACGGTTGTGCAGGACGGACCATCGAGGGTACGATGGTCCATTGTAGATGTCCGTTAGTGTAAACTTAGAAAAAAAATGGAGACCCTTAGGACAAGGGTTTGACAACCATGACGGTTGTGCAGGACGGACCATCGTACGTACGATGGTCCATCATAGATGTCCGTTAGAGAAAATTTAGAAAAATTTGGAGATCCTTCGGAATAGGGTCTCTGACAACCATAACGGTTGTGCAGGACAGACCATCGTGGGAACGACGGTCGTCGTATATGTCCGTTGGAGGACACTTAAGAAAAGATCTTTAGTGGGGGTGTGGGACAGACCCATGACGGTTGTCGTGGGTACGATGGTCCGTCGTCGGGGTCTCTTCTGTCAGTCAGGGGGACTTATCTGAGGATGCAAATCCACAATCATCCCTTGTGGACTCAAAAAGGAATACGTGATGTAACCTTACATGTTTCTAACCCAAATACCTAGCAAACTAGCAATATTTAAACACCAATTTATTGAGTTTTAACAAGTCAATTTGAGGGCAATTCTCAACCTAGTCAGAACATAAGGGGGATCCACAAGAGCAAAAGGCCCACCAAAAAAAGAAATGCCATAGTAATTGAACAACAAAAATGCAGTAAATAAAATGGGTAGAGATCCAAAGACACTCTGGAAGAGGAGACAAAACAAACAAGTGAGGCACCTAGATATCATGAGCAGAAACACGTAGCAGACTCCGACCATTAGAAAGGAGATTTTGGGATTTTGGGATTTATTTGGGAAAGTGTGTGGATTCAGTTGATAGGGAAGAGGATGAGAAAGGCAGAAAGTTGGAAAGGAAGGAGGACATGAAGAAATAGGGAAATAAATGGTTTTAATGTTAAATGAGGGAAGGGATTTTAAAAGGTTCCGCCTTGAAAAATTTTTAAAATTTCCCAGCCAGTGGGTTAGGTGCTGGGTTAATGAAGCAACGAGTTCTCGCGACGATGGTTTGGGTTCATCTTAGATGCGATGGTTCACATGATGGGTTCCGTCGTGAATGCCCTTATTCTGAAAATAAATGAATATAACATTACCTGGCATGATGGATCATTGCGACGGGCTGTAGTCTCAAGCGTGCAGTCCGTTGATGTATCCGTACTTGATTGTCTTGAAGCCTGATTTTTCTGGAGAATTCCTCGGTGTCGGTGATGTGGCTAACCTCAAATTTAAAACCATTAGATAGAATGTACCATTACTAGAAAGAAAAACAATCGTTTGGTTAGAAGGATAAAATATTGGGTTGCCTCCCAACCAGCGGCCTGATTTAACATCGGTCACGACTGAAGACGCTTGATTTATCTGACTTTCATTAAGATGATATACCTAGAGACTTATTCGCCGATTCAACATGCCCGAAATAGATTTTTATTATTGTCCATTAACCTTCGTACAGCACACCCTCTTGTTTCCAACTGAACGGCTCCATGAGGGGGAAATAGTTTGGGTAATCTGTAAGGGCCGTCCAGTGGACTTGCGCTTTCCTGGGAAACAAGCGCAACCTAGAATTGTATAAAAGCACCCAAATCCCCAACCATAAAATCTCATTTTTAAATTTTAAGTCTGGTACTTCTTAATCTTTTCTTGTAGCGGGCTGAGCTTTTTATAAGCTTTTAAGGTGAAATTCTCGAGTTCATTAACCCAAGTTAACCGTTGTTGCATGCTTCGTTCCAATTTATATATTTTAAAACTTATTCATAGCCCACATGGATTTTCCTTAATTCAACCGGAAGGTTACAAGCTTTCCAATATACAAGTTGGTATAGGGACTACCGTAGAAGACTTATACGCTGGTACCGTATGGGAAACACGGGTTCTTTCTCCTTAGGGATTGGCATCCAAGGAAGGTTAGTTCTGAAAGAAATCAAAACTCAATAGAAAAATAAAATAAGGAAAGAAAAATAGTGAAAAAAAAAACTTTAATAATAAATTTTTAAGTCAATCAAAAAGACTACTCGAAGAGCATCGGCGCAAAATTTGATATGCTCAAACTTACTCTCAAATAAGAAGTAAGCGGTCGTATAAGAAAGAACCCAACTTAATGAGGTTTGGGATCAGTCCCACGAGGGAATGTGACTAAATAATAGTAATAATAGAATAAAGGTAAGTTGACTATTTTCCTCGTGGGATCGATCCAACGCATTATTGGGGATTCTTTACCTTGATAAAACCTGTTTTACTTCTTTTTGAGAAGTAAGTTTGAGGTGATCAGTTTAAGAAGTAAGTTTGAGGATTCAAATAAGAAGAAGTAAACTAATAGGTTGGAATCAATCCCACGAGGAAAATAGTCAGACTTAACTTTATATATTATTACTATTATTTGGTCAACTATTTTACTAGAAACCAAAAGACAAAAAAATGGTTTTTATTTTAAGTTAATAAAATAATAACTAAATTAAGTAAACACTTAAAAGATTCAAATCTCGGAGCTTAATATAATAAAAATTAACCAGGGCTTAAGTGTTCCCCAAATTCTAACCTTGATAATTACTAAATATAACGATTCTTTCTAGTTATCTGCATTTAAAGTGATAGTTATGTTATCTCTAAATCCTTGTTCAGACATCTAGAAAATTTCAATCATAACAGTGGTTGACTAGTGTGTGCATATACTACCCTTTACCTTTACCTCATATAAGGCATCGTATGCGATATTGGATAAGTTTATACCATCGTACCAACCGACATAGCCGATTAGATAGTGTAACACTATATCTATTGTTGCTAATTCTTTTCTGTGTTATCTACCTCCTTGGTCCGGCAAGTAGAATTAAGGCGAGAGTCTAACGTTGGCCATTCGTTTTAAATACTTCTAAACGGAAAGAATATCAATTAATTTTCCAGGTGCAAGACACTATTCTTAGAATTGCTATTTTAGTTAGATTTTACCTCATTATTCACCCATGGTTTCCCACAACCCTAGTTATGGAGTAAGTTACCCATGGTCATAATCACACTATTCATATAGTTAATAAAAAGAATTCATGCATTACTTTATGAGAAAGAACAAAATCCGGAAATTCACTTGATTTCTAAATGAAGCGAAGTTTACTGAAATAGTTGTTAATCAACAAAAACACAACAATACAATTCCAGAAAAAGTGTTTATCAATTACTTAAATTAATTATTCAATACTGAACAAGAGAATAAAGTTTATCGAAAAGTCAACCCCCTAAAACAGGGTTTTTTGAACTATTTATAATAAAAACAAAAACCTAATAAAAAAAAGGATCTTAATTACTGAAAAACCGTCGTCCCATCACTTCAACATTTTTCTGTTGCTTTCTTCATTACCTTGACGAACAAGGTATGACGGGACCGTTAAAGCAGACGGTCTGGTGAGTTCTCTGTTCACATATACTCACCTTCTTGAAATTGGGTACTACGCTATCTCTAATCATTATGTATGAACAGCAGGACGGAAAGCGGGGCCTATGACGAGTCCACCGGATTGGACTTCCGTAAATCCTAACACAAGGTCAGACCTTCCCCATATCCTTCACGAGTTCTCTCCTCCACACTACGATGCAACCTACGGACTGTCATAGACTCGACGGACCGTCATAAGCTCTGTAGGTTGTCTCTTCTACATTTCTCGCTGAAAAACTTCCGTGTTCATCTTTGGACAGATTTCCTGCAAATATGGAGAAACTTACATAAAAATCAATACAAAAAGGTTTTTGGACACACACTAAACTTAAGGAAAAAACATTAAAAATACAGTGAAACCACAGTACATCAGCTTCGAATACAACCATGTTTCCCGGGTTGTTAGTTTGTTTTTCATTTTCTCCATAAGCCATAACTTCTGTAGTGATGTTAGCCACAACAATTTTTTCCACTTCATGGGATTCCAGGAAAGAATATACACTGGCGTATAATCCACGTTTCTATGAAGGAATAGTGTGATAAAAGATATCCACCTGCTACCACTTGATTTCTTGCTCTCTCTTCTTATTTTCGCCAGTCCTTCTATCTTTTCGTTTCTTTTGAATTTTTGTGCTCTCACGTGCCAGAGTGGCACTCCTTTCTGGGATTTTTGGTCTAGTCATTTATGAAAAAGTCATCAAGAAATGATTAGCGAATATTTTAGTAGGAGGAGGGAAGTCATGGTCTTCACCAGACCAGTTGGTGGAGTGCTCATCCATTTAGGCGATGTGCTAAAAATGATGCATAGAATGTACAAACGTTGCCAGATAAAAAAAAGTAATGAAACATGATGGGTACGTCGGCGGTGTTATTTGAGTGCATCGGCGGCCTTATGCTTTCCTAAAGTTATTGAGTTACTATGCTACTGGTGTTAATTTAGAGGGGAAATGGAGACTCTAAGTGAACCGCTGAGCAGTTCGGTGAGCTATACTCTGCCCGCCTAATATCCCAATGTGCTTATTTTCAACCAATTTTTTCAAATTCAATGATGCAACCCATGATAACCCATATTATTTTCATAGTGTAAACACACAACAATTTAACTCATAGCATAGTTGAGTGGGATTTTACAAATTATCCAAGAAGCACCAAATAATAATCTGTAATATATGCTATCCCATAAAATCAGAGACCAAGAAAATATTTAACAAAATAAATCATGATGCAAATGAGTAAAAAATTTAATCAAATAACTGAGCGTTTGATTACTGACCTTGGATGTCGATTCTGATGCTACACAAGTACTAGAAAGAAATTTAATCAAAATTCGAGCACCATTTGAAAACTAAAATACTCTGAAAGGGCGAGGAATATAAAGCTAGAGCCCTGATGTGAGCTTGTGCAGAGGGAAAAGTGAGAGAGATAACTGAAAAATGGGCTTTTTAACCTCCCACTCACACTGACCATTTAATTTCTGCGATTTCGATGATATTATTCAGATTCGCCCATTTACTCGCCAAAGCGCCAAGTAGTTGGTGTCTTCGCTAAATGTTACGAATTCAACAACTCATGTATGGTTCCCAACGTCGGTCTTTACCTAGATCGCCAAGATATTTGCTGTGAGCCATCAATTTTCTACAAACCGCAGAGTTTAAAGGGTCCAAGCTTGAGAGGCCTTGAGTCAAATGGCGGAGGAGGTCGGGTTCTCTGAATTGGTCAGCAGTTGACCTACCGGACCTTTTGATGCCTGCATAAACATTTTCAATTACTTCCCCACTTTTTCCCTATACAAACAAGCACACTATTATTTTATTAATGTAATGAAAATCAAGTTGCCTCCCAAACAAAGCCTTATTAATGTCGTGGCATGACACAAGTCAACCTTCAAACCTCACACTTGGTATTAGCCATAGTATCACTAGGAGATACCCGCTTGCTGTCTCGAGTTGTGATGAGACAAGATATGAACCATTTGGGTCTCTAACTTCTTTATTGAAACTGAATGAGAGGTGACTATCAGGATAAGTGTGGATACGTCTTCTTTCATACCTCTAAGTATCTTGTGTGACCCTTCAACATTTTGAGGATACGCGAGAGCATCTCCTCAGACCTTCCACTATCCTAATCCTTGGGCTTCTTACGCTCATAGGGGAGGCACGTATCTAACATTCTCCCCATCTTTCCAATTCGGATTATGGTATCTCTATTCACGATCTCTATCTTTCTATCCTTCATCTTGATCCCAACCTTGATTTGCACCATGTCTAGTATAGTTTGACCGATAGCTACTGCCTTGGTTGGTTAGAAATTTCCCCTCCTTGTTATACATAACTTCAAACTTCATTTCCTAGGGACAAGTGCTCCCGAACCCTACAACATTGAAACAACGGGAACCATCCCCTATGATTTTCTTTGATAGAATATCAAGTTGTGTTGTAACATTAGTCATGTTTTCGCCTTTCTCATTATCATTTCAAATTTGCTCTTTTGATAGCAGAAATGTGAGAGGAGAGACCTACTCCTCGCGAGTGTACCATGCCTTATTGATGGTTGTCATATCATCAAGAAGTTGAGTTGCTACTGTGTATGGTTGTTGCATTAGTCCTACGAGTACATTGGTCAGCGGCACCTTTGTTTACCAAATCCAAACTCCGGCAAAAGTATGGAAGGAGAACATTATCACCCGAACCATGAGTTTGACATTGTAGCACCAACTTTTTTACCGTACACAAGATTCAAGTAGAGGCTCTCCATTTAGGTACTTAAAGCCTTGAATTCCATCCTGAATAGTCATCATCTTTGAGGGAGTAAAAAATCACATTTTGAATTCGGTAACCATTTCTTCCCATAAAGTGATCGAATTTCATTGTAATTCGGCTAACCACTTGCAGTCTTCCCCCATCATGGAAAATGGGAATAATCGTAGTCTAACGACTCTTGAGAGATGTTTTTGAAATAGAATGGCCCATAAACATCTAAATTTTTTTAAAAATGCTCATAGGGATCGCCATGAGCCAATCCGTTGAAGAGTCCTTTTTGTTGCAAGAGCTGCAAAATAGTGCTCGTTATATGTAGCACTACATTACCCCAACTTGAAATAAGCGGATGGATCCAAAACCTCCCATGAGATGGGGGTCATTTACATTTGGCTCTTGGACATCACTGAGGTTAGCGATGTCATTTTCTGGCCCATTTGGCTACCATTACTGCCATTTACACACATATTCCTACTTAAAAAGACAACACACATCTACTGAACTATATTCTCACGTCAAACCACTCTTGGCAGCGGGCACCATTTTTTGGTGGTTATCGTGACCAACGACACTAACCTATGGTATGAGTGGCTACGATCATCGATAGTTTAGTAACTCAACCAAGGAACGGGGTCGTGTCCCAATGGAGAGGTTTTGAGGTAATGTAGTTAAATTAGAATTTCATTCTAATTAGTTGTAGCTAAAGACATTTGCAAATAAAAATATTGTAAATTAAGTGGGGTGACACGAAAGTGTCAAATATCGATTTGGGGGTTCGTCAATAGTATAGTAAAAACAATGAAAAACATGAAAATCAAGTACGGGGAGAAGTTCTTGAGGTGTGACCGCATACAAGTTAATATAATTAGTTGGGAACATGCCTTCTATAGGAAATTTTCAAAATAATAGTTACTAGGCTTAGCTTTAGATGGGAAAAGTTCCCTCTTGGAAAACTTACCCCGTTTGAAATGTGTTTCCCTCGGATACTCATTTGTCGTGTGAAGGCAATCCTACACTTTACCCCACTCACTCTCTTGAGTCGAGTGTTAGGATATGGGAGTAGGGTTCACCCTCTAGGGTTGAACTTCATGTCGACCCACTCCTTAGTCCATTAGTCTAGCGGTTTTGGTTTCGAGACCTCTCTCCCGGGCAAGTTGAAAATACTTGTGTTTCATTATATCAAATAACAACAACCACTAGGTGAAATCACCATTAAAGTACATATAACCTATTATCAAGAAAGACCCAATGAGAATATCAACTCATATTTTCTAAATAACACCTCAAGAATGGGGATTTTTTCCACACTTTAAGAAATAACAAAATACACCTAAAATGAAAATGAAATCAGATGAGTATAAAATATTATACCTTAATATGAGAAAAAGAATAAGAATGGAGAAGACCCACTTCCAACTTGAGCAATATGAAACCCTTTCTTCTTGAACTCTCTCACAAAACCCTCTCCAAATTTGAGAGAAAATACAAAAATTAAATTTCTAAAAAGTAAAAATTGATAATAATGTTTGGATCCTTATAAATAACACCCACAACTAGTATTTATAGCTTTCAGATTAAGTGTTGCACGGACTATTCAGCGAGATTAGACGTGTTCCCCCAATGACTCGGTGATTCACCCTTCTTCTAGGTCATAGCCTTGTGCTTTGCCTTCAACATATTTTTGTCCTGTATCATTGGGCGGTATATCTTTGCTTCGTGGACCTGATCGATGAAATTCCTATTGCTCCTCTCATTGCCTTCTGATCCATTTTCCTTCTGTGCTTTGCGTGTTGGAACAAATGGCGGAGTGCTTCCCTTTGGTGATTCTCCAAGTGTGATTGGCGAAGGTTTAAATTCATCTTTTATGTTCTTTTAAGACTTTTTTTTCCTTTTTGCACCTAAGTGCCCATTCTTTCACTAAAACTTCAGGGTTTTCATCATATTGAGATAAAAATAAGCATTTGAGGACACTAAATATATCAAAATAAAGCCTTTAATGAATCCTATTTGAGGACTCATCAAGTTGACACTAGGGTTATGCATCAAAAGAAGTTTTCGAAGCCCAAAAAATAATTATGCCTTTGCATCACAGGTCCACCTTCAGATATTGATTTTTCTTGTTTTCTCATGCTTATCTATTGAGACTGATTTATATACATCATGAGATCTTCCCAAAAAGAAATTATAGTCCTTGCATCCATAATTTAATCAAAGGATCAGTTCTGAGTCAAGTCAATAGCAGTTAAAGTTCGAAGTCAAGAGAAGCAAAGAGTTAGTTGTGATAAATTCTTAACATTTTCAAAACTCTTTCACAAATGTTTTAACTCTGTTTTAAAGCTTAAGTATTATTTCAGTAAAGAGTAAAGTTGAAGTTATATTCTTCAAATAAGTATATGTGGACTAAGTTATTCTAGAAGAGATTTAAAATATTTTTTCAGATTTTAATAAGAACATAAAATGAGATTTTCAAAGAGCTTTCGGGCTAGTTTCAAAAAAGAGTAACCGTTTTCTAAATGAAGCAAGAAAGGAAACTGAGATTTCCCAGATAACCTTTGATCTAAGTTTTTTAGCACTAATCTCAAATCGCAGAAAGAAGTATGTTTTTAAAACATTCTTTTAAACCTCTTTGGGAATACATAGTCACTATATAGTTCTTTGAAGAAATAACCTCAACTTCACTCTTTACTGAACTCAAACTTAAGTCTTAAAAAAGTTAAAATATTTGTAAAAGACTTACGAAAACGTGAAATGACTTCTCTTAATTGACTCTTTATTTATCTTGACTTTGATTCTCAATTCGTCTTGACTTGTCTCTTAACTAAGCCTTGAATTAAATTATGGATTCAAGGATTAAGTTTTGTGTTTGGAATGATTCCATTATATTTATGAATGATGCTAGATAGATAAACATGAAAAATTACTGAAAATGGATATTTAGGAGTGCGTCCACGAAATGAAGACATATTTAATTTACTAATTCCAAAAATTTCATTTTGAGGAAGAACACCTCGTGTTATATCCAAAATGCAGAGCAAAAATTTCAAAACAGGGTGTTGGACACGCGACGCGGGACCAGGTCCTAGTTTCATCTGTTGAACTTTCTTCTTTGTTTTACTTCACCAATTCACCAAAACTCGATTGTTTCTCTTAATTTACTTTTAGATACAAATACCTAGCAAATATATATAAAAAACTACCGAAACGATTCTATAATGCGACATAAGGGATTCAAAACATCCCAATTCAGGCTAAAAAAATAACACATGATTTAAAAAGTGTATCAAGATATCAATATTCTAATTATTTTAGGAAAAATCCAAACTGAAATAATATGTTTGACACGTGGGAGAAGGATTCCAACGTTATTAGAGCCTCATATACCTTATTGAAGCAAGTTCCTTAGAGAAACACCAACGTTCTTGATTGTCTTGATGATTTTGTCCTTTTTCCCTTCTTCTTTTCTCTTCTTCTTTCTCCTTAACCCTAGCGTTAAAGTTCTAATTTTCTAAATCTGACCAAGTCCCGTCTTGACCAATATTAGAATCCTAAAAATGGGATAAAATAATAGGGTAGACAAAAGACTAAAATAACCTTAAAATCCCAGATTGGACATTTCCTTAATCCAATAGCCCAACTTCCAAATGACATAACTTACTCATACGATATTGAAATCACGCAAACTCGACAGCGTTGTAAATATGGTTCCAAGATCATTCCAACCATATCTGGAACTACACGTAACTCATCCTGAGGTACGATTTATGATCGTTTGAAGTTGACCAAAACTAAATGTTAACTTACTTAAAAATTTCCATACTTCCTTATACTTCCCGAAAACAACTATTTCCAATTTTTTGAAACTTCATTCTAGTTCTTTCTAGTTGCGAGATGTTACATCATAGACTAGTGAATACACTTTAGTGAATACACTTAGCTGTTTATGTCTTATAACTTTGGCTAGGTATAGGATGCGCTGGCAGCATGGAGAAGATCGATGTAGCATCACAATAGATCTTACATAATGGTTATCAGTTAGAGAAACTCCCTCATAAGTTATTTTATTTTATATACATAACTATTTGTACTTTTACATACATTTTAGATTTATCTTGTATTCTTGTATATACACAGAGTTGACATCGTGTTTCAAAATTTTTTTCTCTATATCACACTTTCTTTTGAATTGCTTTAGATTGAAATAAGTCCAATATTTTAGAGTTGAGTTGAGGCATGTTAGTTCTTCAGATTTCCCTTTCAACCCTATGTTGTATTAGCATTCCAACTTACATACTCGTCCATTCATTGTACTGATGTCAGTTCGCCTGCATCATATTTATTCGGATGCAGTACGATATCCAACCCTCCGTTCGTTAAATAATCCATTTGAAAGCTCAATTTTTTGGTGAGCCTCATTGAATTATGGAGGACACTTTTATATTCTTTTTAGTTTAGTTCATTAGGATGTTGTGGGGGTTTTCCAAACATCCTTCTCCGTTATTTTAGAGGTTTCATTAATAGTCATATGTTAATCCTTCAAGTCTATTCATCATCATTTCTTATTGTTATGACTTGGGTTGGCACTTTTGGCCAAGTTAATTATTTAACCTTTAAGAAGTCTAAGTTATTTTAGTATTCTGTTCAGTTAAGTGCTATTGATCTTTATTAATATGCATATTATCTTCTGTTGATTTAGCAATCCAGACCAAGGGTTCGCTTGTGTCCAGCAATGATCTTCGAGTGTCAGCCACTCCAAGGGTGTAGGCTCGGGGTCTGACACTTTGAGTATCCTTGAGTACTTACTTATTTAGTAATTTGAGTACCCTTGAGTGTTGCTTGAGTTGAGTGAGTTTGAGATAAGTTAAGTATGTTTCCTTCTATTTCAATTCTAGCTTATCTTATGCTTTAGATTTTCCATTACATACTCGTACATTCAATGTTTAACTCCATGTGGACTTTATCTTTCATGATGAAAATAGAGGTAAACAGTGTCATCAACAGGCGATTCGTTGGTACCACTTGCAGTCCGAGTTAGCCTTTGTGATCCTCTTTGCTTTCGAAGGATTTAATTTACTTTTAAGTTTTGTTCGGATGTTGTCAGGACCCAAGCCTACACCTTGGACGTGGATGGAACTTGACAATCACTGTTGTTCTACAAGTGAACCCTTACCCTGACTGACTACATGGGAAGACTAACTCAAGCATCAACTAAAGAATTATTTAAAAACAACTTATTAAATCTTAAAAATTATTCAAAAATATTGAGTATTAAGCATAAAGTTTATATTAAATAACTTAAACTGAATACTGAAAGACTAAAAATATTAGTTATATATGAAGCCTCTAGTATATAAACATAGGTGTGGGAAAAAGACCCACGACACCTAAGAGCATTACGTTAAACAAATCATAAAATAGAGTCCTCTAAAAGCAATGAGGTATTTCCAAAAGCTAATAAGCGGATGATGTTCTCTCAGTGGGTCTTGTTGAAGATCCTAAGTACCTGAAGGTTCACCATAAATTGTTAAAGTTAGATAAAATCAGTCCATTGAATGTACGAGTATGTAATATGGATGAATAACATAAATAAATATACAGATAGGCTTAAAATAACTCAGTTGATTTATAGAATAAATTATGATGAAAATAATTTAAGCTCTTATTGTGGGAATGGAATGACATGTATATATGGAAATATACTTCACTTTACTTTATTAGGGAGTTTCTCTTATCGACAACCATCACTAAATCCTTGTGATGAACAATGTCTTACCCACCTTTCCAGCGCTATCCTATACCTCGTTAGAGTATAGAACACAATTGAAATAACGGATCCACTAAAACGCCATCTTGAGGAGGGTAAGGAGTCCCCTAGCTTGCGGTATGATCCAATGTACGTCGCTGCGTAGTTTATGGTTGTTTTGAGTTGTCTTAACTCTCCCTCATATTAGTGCTCAATACTACTCCCAAACTATCTATATGTAAAATCATGTAAAATACTCACTTTGTTGAGAGAATTACTCTGGAGGGACTGTTAAGAGGTAACTGAACTATACTCAATCTTTTGAAAACTCATTATACATTTATGAAAGTAGTACTCTCTTTTAATATTGAAATATTAATTTCTTCTTTAAGGGTTAACTGAAGTTTTATCTATCTGACTGAAATACTTTCAAAAATTGTTTATTCTCTTATAGAAAATAGAAGTGATGTTCTCAATGTGAAAATAATACTTCTGAAACCAATTGTGTTCCGTTAAACTATTCTCAAAAGATAGCCTAAAAACACTCTTGTACTCACTCTAAACTTTCCAAGACGATAAATCAAAATAAATGCACCAAATGTTGCAATAAAAACCTTATAAACTACGGTTCATCTAAAATATAAGAATGAATGATAACTCAAGGATATCAATGCACATAAGAATTTATATTTTAGTATAATGAGCATAACTCATATCAATAATTTCAAAAAATTGAGGCTAGAACCATAGATTAAACTTGCTACTAACTGAACTGAGATGTTGGGCATAAGGAAGAATTAGTCCAACACTATGAATGACCTTACATACTGATGCTTATCATGACCAACGACACTAATTCTGATTCAAATGTCTACGTTCGTCGATAATATAGCAACCTGACCAAAGGTTGGGGTCGTGTCCCAAGGGAACGGTAGTAAAAATGTGTAGTCATTCTAATTGGTCATACATAAAGAGATTTTCAATTAAAAATATTATAAATTAAGGGGATGACACGAAAATCACAAATATCAAATAGGGGGTTTGTCACATGTTGTAAAAATACAAAAAAACAAAGAAATCTAAATAATGAAAACGTGAATTCTTAGGATGTTACCACAATACGGATTAATCTACATTGTTGGGTTAATGCTTTCGATATAAAATTTGTATAAAAATAGTGACTAGGCTAATATTTATATGGAAATAAGTACTCTTTTGAGAAACTTACCCCGTTTCAAATGGGCTTCTCTCAAACACCAATTTGTTGCATGAAGACCTGTCTATGCCTTACCCCACACACTCTCTCGAGTTGAGTGTTAGGATATGGGACTAGGGCTCACCCTCTCTGGCTGAACGTCATGTGGACCCACCTCTTAGGCCATCAATCTAGCGGTCTTGATTTAACGACCTCTATCTCGAGCAAGAAGAAAACACATGAGTGAATTTGTATTTTCAGCTACAAATCCATTAAATTAAAACACAACTACTAGAGGAAATCACCATTCAACTATGTTTAATCTACCAACAAGTAAAATGCAGCAACAATATTAACCCATATTTGTTAAATCACACCCCAAGAATGGGGTTTTTAGGAACGCATCAAGAAATATAAATTATACATTCAATGATGTTGAAGTCAAATAGATACGAGAAATACATTTTGATTTGAGCAAAAGAATGAAGAATCAAGGACACCCACTTCCAAAATTGAAAGACAATAAATTCTTCTTCAAGTTTTCAAAATCCTTACAAAACATGAGAGTAAAATCTAAAAAAGTACTAATAAAATATGATATCTTTTGTATCGAAGTAGGAATTCCTAGATAATGATCCAACTACCTAAAAATTACAACTCTTCTAGTATTTATAACTATAAGATTGTGCTGCTGCAGATCTTTCATTGACTCTAGTGGGAATCGCTGATTGACTCGGCGATTCGCCAATTGTTATAGTCCATCGCCTTCTGGTATCTCTTTCAGCATCGTTGGGTGATGGGATGCTGCTTCACGGAACAACTCAATGATGCGCTTGCTGATCCTTCTTCTGTCTTTGACCCTTTCCTTTAAGGTTCAGCACACTGGAATAATAAATGGCATCCATGCCTATCGACGATCCGCCAAGTTGACTTGGAAATGCTCTGACATTCATTTCTTCACATTCTTCAGCCTTTTTTCTCCTTTTAGCAACATACTTTCCATGCTTTCCTTAGTTCCTCAAATACCTAAAACTTATGAGTTTTCAGCAAATATTGCATTAAAATAAGAATTTGAAGACACTATTTATATAAAATATACCCCTAAATGAGTCCAATTTGTGAACTCATCTCATACCTTATCTGCTCCAAATTCTTGAGAAGTGTGAGGTCTTTAGATTAAAATATTACAAAAATTTGTTTCTTGAGCCTTAAAGATGAGTTCTTGAGGGAGATTTTTTTAAAAATCTCTGAATTTCATGAGTGGGTGATATTAATTCATGTTAAGATGAAGGAATTATGAAGTTTTATGGCAAATCTTACTTTTGATGATGGATGAACCTTAGAGGAAGTTTTTTTAAAACATCTTTTTCTAGGGTAATTTTGATATAAGGAAGTGAACTACGTATTTGGTTTTTTTTAAAAGACCCATAGAATCGGGCGACCGTGCATAAAATACCTTAGGAACATCGCCAACCACATCGAAAATTCCTTGGCCATGCGGCTGGCTCATGCCAAGATAATGTCTAGTAAAAGCATAACTTCTTACTCCAAACTCAAATTGATGCAAACTTTGTGGCGTGGGAAGGATAAGTCATAGAGCTTTAATTTTATAGGTTATGAGCTACGTAATTGTGTGTATTCTAATATATATTATCATTTGAAGTTAAACCTTGCAAAACTAATGCAAAAAACAAAGTCGGTAAAAAGACTTTGAACTTGACTTAGTGTTAAAGGCCCATTGTGACACCAAATCACTTCCGATACCCTTTATATATTTTGAAAGAACAAAAAAAATACATAATCAAGTAGTACATCACCCGATTACTCATAAATTTAAGAAAAATGATTTGGATTTGAAAGCAAATTTTGGGGGTGTTACAATTTGTTGGAAAGGAAGAGAGCTACTCCTTACCTAATTTTTATCACTCTTAAAACTTGCTTGCACGAACGAACATGAAGAACTAATTCATACTGGGAGTTCCGAACAATCTATGGCACATATATCATAAATAAAATGTGTGTGAACATAGTCACATTAACTAAAACTATATGAAATGAAACATGGGTATATGGGAACTAATTAATAATAGAGTGCGACTACTATTCCTTAAAAGATACGACTTCTAGCTTCCACGTCCTGCAACTCCTCTGATCCACACCCTCATTTATAAATACTATACCTTATTAGCAATAACTCATAGCTACAACAAGGGTATATAAATCCACTTAGAATATCTAAGTCAGTTTGCATGCTCACTCTTACGTGGGTTCAAGCCCGACCATAAATAACAACATGCTACCCATAATATTATCATACTAATCTAATTCACGCACTCATGAACTACACATGTCGAAACTTTCATTGCAATAATCCTATTTCTTCTTACAACCTCATTCAACAAACCTCAATATAAAATCAAGAATTCATAAGTCACATAATGCAATCATCCACTTACTTTGAACACCACATTCAAGCTTATTACTATACACACTTCATGGTATTCTAGGTAACCAACTCCTCTCAAACTTTTCCACCTTCCTATCATCTCTTTCAATTGAAATTCCATGCATTATTACCAATAAACAAACTTATTACTCTCATTTAACTATTACTCAACTTCAAAACCCCATATCTTTTTCCTCCACATTTATCACTTTAGATGGAAAAAAATTACCACCACCACGTCAATAACAAACATAAAACCTTTCCTATCTACAATCAGACATCTACGAACAACAACATCACTCTCAAAACTAAAAAGGATCACTAAAATTACTTAGGGAGAAAGATCATAAGAACGATTAATTTGAGAAATACGATATAAGAATATACATGACATAATATTTTATTTTTATCCATTGACTATAAGTGATGAATTCGCGAGACTAAACATATTATGAGACATGAATGCTTATATCCATTAATTTATGGAGTAAGATTGAGATCAATTAGCTAAAGGAGTTGCACCTTATTTTGGAACTGAGCGTAGATGTGAATCTGTTTGAAGTTTATTCACGTATATCATGGACACAATTCTAGTGTTAGAAACATCAACATGAAATTGTAATTACTAAACTTTTAGGAATATGCTAGATTATTAATGGAATGATATAACACTATAACTCTTTTGAACACATCACTGTCAGATTCTTAACACTTGACTTGGTTTGTCATCTTATGATATCTCCCTCATGTTTCAAAATAATATTTTAAAGCTATTGATCTATTCCACCCTTTTCTAAACTATTTATATTTGATTTACTCTATTACTCAGGAAAATGTCAAACTCATGTCTACAGAACTCTCATGTTCAAGTACTAATCTTCCGTCTAGTACTTCTTTCTAAGTTGCTTCTCGTAACGTTTTTCTGCTCATACACAAGTCTGACTTCTACTTCTTAGCCCACTAATATCGTCCTTCCACTTTCATATTAACCTGATCGGAGGAAACATGAACATCATTAAAGAGTCTTACCGTCGACTATACATAAATAATGCTCACGTCAGCCTACTCCATATTGATAACTCTTATATGCTATCTAGGCGCACATACAACATCATAAATTTAATTAAAAACTCCTTAAACTACATAGGACCTCGTGTATACTTCTTAATGCTCTTGATTATATATTGACTTAGACGCACTTTATTTCTCTCAAATAAATCTCATATTTATTGAAAAGTAACACCTTGATTCCTCACCTAGTTTATGTCAAATCTAAAAGAACAAATCTCAAATCTAATGTCACCTCCCTCGTCTTGCCATCCTGTTCGTATCATGAAAATCGCCTCAAATTTAAGCTTAGTTTCTAGTACTAAACATGTACAACCACCATTTCTCTTATACTATACGAACTAACAGCTAGTAGATAAAATCAATAAAACAATAGACTCTTAAAACATCAAAAGACAAATAGTGGATTCTTGACTTATACTCTATCTAATTACAACCTATCAACATATTCTCTTTCAGAACCTGCATAATATTGACCAAATCATTATTTATCATTTCCTAATTTGTTCTATAACCTTCTCAATATCATGTGCTCTCCCTTAAAAAATCATAGGCCTAACTTGGATCTATAAACTCATGAATTTTGTTCTCTTCTATCCAACACTTATATTTGATCTTCATTAACATAATGAAACATCAATACAAACTCACTTCTTGTTAAATGTATATTCTAATTCATCCTAACCAACAACTACACTTCTAACATCTATCATGAAATCCATAAAAATAAAATACTAATCCTTACCCACACATAGGGGAAAAAATCCTCATTAATATATTACTAGATACATGTGTACAACTTACATACTCTAGTGAATACCGATCCTCATATCTTAAGTTACTACACTTCCAAATGCATAACTTTAACTATGGGCTCTTTTACTATTACGGGTTCATACATTCAAAAATTGCACTATCTATTGGGCAGCAATCCTATTAAAACATACATCCATATTAAAAGGTATAACCTTAAATAAAGTTTGGAGAAGAAAATTTAAGAACACCTCTATTTTTGGCTCAAACGCACGATTCATATGAATAATAAGGCATTCTTTCAAATCAATACACATAATGCACACTGATATGTTTCGCTTAATCCCCTCTAAAATCTGTTGACCTTCTAAGGCCTTATTTGAGAGCAACTCTTTATTAAGTATCTGGACATTCTTATTTCAACCATCTTGAATATGAGGACTAGTGTAATGATTTGAAAAATACACGAGTCTGAATAAAATTTCTAGCAAACAACTTCATCACACAATCTAAAGTATGAAAGAAGGAAAACGTTTTCAATGTTTGTAATCCCTTCTTTATAGAAATATGGCCCTCACAACCATAAAATTATTCTATTGACACTTCATAGACACCCTAAGATACTTTAACTTTGTACACATATACCAATTGGACGTGGCCGACACTTGATACCCTTGTTGGTCCCATAGCGAACACTCATCATTAAAACTAAAGAATCATTTAAAACAACACATCAAATCATAAAATTTATATGAAAATACATGGTATCAAATATAAAGTTTAAATAAAATATCTTAAATTAAATATTGCAACACTGACCAAGACTATCTATCTATGAAGCCTCAAGAATATAAAGATATGTGTGGGTAAAAGACCCCACGACACCTTAAAGCATTAGGTATAACAAATTATAATGTAGAGTCCTTCGAAAGCAAGGAGGCCTCACCAAAAGCTGATAAGCTCATGATGTGATCACAACGAGTCTCTTGTGGATGATCTTAAGTTCCTGAATTTGCACCATTAAATGATGTAAGTCCATTGACAATAGTACATTGAATTTACGATTATGAAATTGGGATGAATAACACAAATAAATGAACTGAAAGGTTGAATAACTCAAGTGATCAATAGTTTAAATCATGATGAAAATCATTTAAGCTCTTATGTTAGGAATGAAATAATAGTAAACTGAACTTAAATGTATATATTTAAATATACTTTACTTTAATTTACTGGGAAGTTTCTCTAACCCACAACCATCTCTATGAGCATTGTGATGAGAAAATGTCTTACCCACATTTCTAGAGATACCTTATACCTTGCCGGAGTATAGGACACACTGAACAAATGGATCCACTAAAAGGCCTACCTAGGGCAGGTGAGGAGTCTCCCATCTAGCGTATGATTCTGTCTACGCTGCTACATAATTTATGAGGGCTGCGAGTAATCTGAACTTTCCCCCAAACCAGTGATCCAAACTACTCCCAATTATATATAATTATGTTCATGTAAAATACTCACTAGGTTGAGATAATTACTTAAAAGAGCCTCTTTAAGAGGTATATGAATTGTACTCAATCTTTAAGAGAAAACTTTGTACTTTTCTTAAAGTAATACTATCTTTTTAATGTGAAAAAATAATATCTTCTTTAAGGTTTAACTGAAATTCTTTTTGTCTGACTAAAAGGTTTTCTATAATTTTTTACTCTCTTCTAAAAAAATAGTAGTTCTTTTCTCAATGTGCTAACAATACTTTTGGAACCATTTGTGTTCCCTTAAAGTTTTCTCAAAATATAGCTTAAAAATACTCAGTAACTCACCCTGAAATTTCAAAACTAATGCATGAAAATAAATGTACGAAAAACATTTCAGTAAAAATCTCATCAATTAGGGTTCATGTGAAATATAAGCAAAAAAAATAAAATAACTTAAAATAATCAATCCCAAATATTGACAATCTCACTCATAATGAAGAATTTAGATATCAGAAAAATACATAATTCATCATCAATATTTTCATAAACTGAGGGTACAAACCCTTGATTCCCCGCTAGCACTAAGGAATTTGTGAATGTAAGGTCGTGAGGACGAACAAGTCCAACACAATGAATGTCCTTACGATTTAAATTATTAAGAGAGGTGAGATCTTTGGATGAAAAGATTACAAGAATTTGTTTCTTGAATGTTTTAAATCTTGTTAATATGAAGGAATTATGAAGTTTGATGGTAATATCTTGTCTTGGATGATGGATGAACCTTGGAGGAAGTTAGTTTCTTTGAAAATTCTCTCTCTTGGGTAAATTTATAGACAAAGGAGGTGAATGGCGTATATTGGGGAAGGGTGGGGGTTAAGAACCAGATGCCGCGCGTCCATGCAAAAATTCGTCTAGCATGCATCCAACTACCCAACAAGGCATTCGATGCTTCCTCATAACTTTTTACTTCAAACTCTAATTGATGCAAATTTGGTGTATTTGGAAAGAAGAATCATAGACCTTTAATTTGATAGTTTGTTAACTGCGTAACTATGGATATTCTAAGAGATATTTTGATTTGAAGTTTAACCATGCATAAATTAATGCTCAAAACAAAGCCTATAGAAAGACTTTGAACTTGACTTAGTGTTAGAGGTCCCTTATATATCCAAATAACTTTCAATACCCTTTATGCACTTAGTACAAAACCTAAAAATACATGATCAAGTAGTACATCACCCGGTTTAAGATCATATACTTAAGAAAAATGATTCAGATTTGAAAAGTAAATTTTTGCGGTGTTACAATATCGCCCCCTCCCATTGAGATTGTTCGTCCTCGACTGATGGTTAAACTGAGTATGGAAAGGAAAATGAGTTACTCATACTATATTTTTCACTTTTGAACTTGCTTACAAACAAAGAAAGAAATGATTCGTACTGAGGTTTTTTGAACCGTCTATGGACCATAAGTCACAAATGATATGCGTGTGAACATGGTCATGCTCTAACTCAAACTCTATGTCATGAAACAAGCTTATCTCGGCACTAAGTAATAATAGAGTGGGACTACTTTTCCATAAGAGATGCAACTTCTAGATTTCACATCTTGCAACAATTCTGAACAACACCCTAATTTATTACAACCATAACTCATTAGCTGCAACTCATAGATCCTACAAGGGTATATAACTACTCCTTCATAATCTAATTTTGTTTTGATTCTCACACTTACTATATTGTGTTCAAGCCTATATCTAAATCACAAGGTGCTACCCATAAGATTATCATGCTAATCTAAATCACACACTTGTGATCTATACATGTCACACTTTAATTACAACAATCCTATTTCTTCATTCTACATCGTTAACAAACCTCAAGTTCAAATCAAGAATTCATTAGTCGCGTAATGCAATCACCCACTTACTTTCAACACCATATTCACGCTTATTGCTATACCCACTTCATGGGATTCTAGGTTTCCAAGTCCTCTCAAACTTTTCAACCTTTATATCTTCTCTATCAACTGAAATTCCCTGCATTACTAAAGGAAATAAGCTAATTACTCTCATCTAACTATTAATCATTATGGAACCTCATTCATTTCTTCCTATACATGCATAACTTTAGTTGTAACAAGATTACCGCCACTACCTTAGTAAGACACTTCAAACCTCTCCTATCTATTATTACACATCTACTAACAACAACATCACTCTCAAAACTAAAAAGGATCACTGAAAGATAATATCGTGAAAGATCATAAGCACGATTCATTTGGGAATTATGATAAAAGAATATGAATGATGTTATATTTTGTTCCTATCCATAAATAGTAAGTCATGAATTTGTGAGGATGAGCATGCATACTATGAGATATAAGTAATTATATTAATCATTTTGTGTCATGAGGCTGATATCCATAAAGTTATGGAATAACATTTCGATAAAGTAGCTAAAAGCTTTGCCCCTTATTTTAGGAACTAATCATAGATATGAATCTATCTGAAGTGTATAGGCATATATGATGCTTCAATATTGTGTATCTTTTATATTTCATGATCATGGACAGTAACCTACAATTTGAGTGTCTACGAATCGAAGCTAGTATAGTAACCAACCAAGGGTTGGGATCGTGTCCCAAGGGAGTGGTAGTGAAAGTAGTAGCTACTTAGGATTTCATTCTAAATTGTGATAGCTCAACACATTTTTGAATATTAAAACAAAAATTAGTGACACCAAAGTGTCAAACATCAAGAACGGTTTTGTCACAAGTAGTAAAATATCAAAAATAAAAGGGAAAAAAGTATGGGAGAGATTTCTGGGGGTGTGTCTGAAATATATGTTGACATAACTAATGGGTACATTGTTTTGATAGTTAAATTTGTCAAGACAATGATGACTAGGCTAAGCTTCAGGTGAAAGTAAGTTCCCTCTCGGGAAACTTACCCCATATCAAATGGGTTTCTCTCGGACACCCACTCGTCTAAACTAACCAGCCTATGCCTTGTCCACACCCTGACCTCTCGATAGAGGGTTCTTGTATATGGGACTAAGTCTCATCCTCTTGAGCTGAACCTCATATCGATCCAGTCCTTAGGACATCAATCTAGTGGTCTTGATTTTGCGACCTCCCTCTTGGGCAAGCTAAAATGACATGGGTGGTTTTGTATTTGCAACTACAAACCCATTTATTTAAACCACAACCACTAGGTGAAATCAACATTAAAATACATCTAATCCTATCAGCAAGCAAGAAACAATAATAATATCAACACATATTTGATAAATCACACCCTACAAATGGGGGATTTCAGCCACACATCAAGCAATAATCAAATATACTTAAAATGGATAAAGAAATCATATGGGTATGAGATTCGCAAAGGAAGGTAATGGAGAATACCTACTTCCAAGATTTGAAGAAGAACTTCTTTCTTCAAGCTTTCCTCAAAACTCTCTCAAAATTTAAGTGAGAAATACCAACTCGAAAAATATCTTAAGGTTTGAGGCAACTAATTTAAAGCTATGGATTTATCCCATTTTTTCTAAACTAGTCTAATTTTATTAATTCTAATACTCGAGAAAATGCTGATCTCATGTCTACAGAACTCTTATGCCCAAGTTCTAAAATTCATTCTACGACTTCTTTCTAAGCTGCTTTTCTTAACGTCTTTCTACTCATATACGAGTCCTTTTTAAAATGTTCCCCACATTGACTTATAAATCCACTTAATCTTATAGTTTGACTTCTCGTTCTTAGAACCCTAATACCAGCATTCCAAGTACATATATAACACTCCAGGTTTGATAAAGGAAAAAAATCAAGATTTAGAACTTGCAGGTGCCACCGATGGTAGCCAACTACGAACCGTCTGTCAGCTACGTCGATGGGCAAGTCAATTTTTTGTCCTCAATTGCGAATGACGGTTGAATAGTATAGACCGTTAGTCAACCCACGACCCGTCAGTCAGGTCCATCGATGGGCCAGTCAACTCTCTGTCCTAAGTCGTTAATAATGGTAGACCAATCCATTAGTTTACTCATGGTTCGTCACTCAGCTCTGTTGATGGGCCAGTCAACTTTACATCTTTAGTCGCAGACGAATTTTGACCAGTACAGATCGTCAGTCGACATGCGGTCCGTTAGTCTGTTAGATGCTCTGGCCACTTTTTAGTCAGGGGTCATTTGTTCTTTTCCTATTTTGTTTAACCCTTAAGCTACGTTGTTTAGACACTAAATTATGAGGTTTTAGTGTGTTTAATCCTAGAAACTTAATTAGGACTTACCTAAGTCAAATATTTAATCAAAATATAGAAAAATTAGAACTTGAGAGGAGAAAGGAGGTCAAGAACCCTAGTTCAACAACACAATAAGATTCCATAAGTTCAAGCCTAAAAGTGGAAAGATTTATTCGTGAAATTTGTCACCGGGTATGTGGGATTTAATAGTGGATTCCTTTCATCCATTAGGTGCCTATTAAGGCTGGCAATTGGACAGCGGATCAATAGGACTGATTTTACCGGAATTGGTCCTCTCGACCAGATTTTCTTACAAGAACCAGTTCTTACCGGAACCGGGCTTACTGGAAAAACCCAAAGGTTCCGCCAGGTTCCTTAGTAATCGGATTAGAACGGTTGGCTGGATCGGACCTGGTCTTACTTTTACCTGTCAATCGGTACCAAAACCGGTCCTTTTTTTTCTTCCCTTTCTTTCTTCTCTCCTCTTCCCCTCTCTTCCTCCTCTTCTCTTCTCCCCCCTTCCCTTTCTCCCTTTCCCCTTTCCAGTCCCCTCTTCCCGTTTCCCGTCTCCCCTTCTCTCTTTCCTTTCCCGTTTGCCCTTGGCCTTTCCCATTCTCTCTTGCCTTTGGCCATTTCTCCTCCCCCCTCCCCCCTTCCCATTCCTTTTTCTCTTCCTGTTTCCCCTTCCCCTCTATTAAAATAAAGTGAAAATTAAATTTATAAAAGGCACTTGAATTAAATAGAAGAAGCCGTATATTTACTCAAATAAAATAATTTTAATCCAACATTAGACAAAAGATAAGAGTACATAATCTAGGTATTGAATATTAATTATTGTATTAACAAATGCCTATTTTTTTAAAGTCTTTTGTAAATTTTTTATCATTCCAAAATAAAGATTTTTTGGAACTTGTATTTGTCGTTCTTCTTCAATTGTTTCCATGCCATCATCACTATTCTCACCAAATATTTAATCTATTTGGTTTTCTATTTGGCTACTTAATTGTGGTTGTTTGGTATTTCTTCTTTGGGCATTGACCCAATCTCGAAACGACACTGATATTTCGAGAATATCCTTTGCTAATGAATATCGATGATGACCAATCATAAATGTTGCCGCGCTAAAGGCTTGCTCCGAAGCGAACATGATTCAATCACTAGCACAACTTGAACAATCCTAGCAAGGGTCGGAAATTGATTTTCACGATTCTTCCACCATAGTAATATTGGAGGTTGAAGTTATCCTTCTTCATGCCTAATATTTTCATGTGCCTGATTGAAATATAAATCAAAATCGTCATTAGTAGAGAATTCAAGCTCAAGATCTTCATCCATCCAATCATCCATATAATCACTTTTAGCAAGGCTTCATAAGAAGGGAGGTTGCAACAAACTATTGGAATATTATTCCCATAACTTTATACTGCATTATATAAATCTCTAACTTTTGTATAAATGCTACTTTGTATATTCTTGAACACAGGAGTTTCAATCATCTTTAATTACTAATATTTGCATAAATATTTTTTAGTCATTCTTCAAACACAATCTTAATTTACATAATATGTGTTGAAAGTAGTAGCAGTAACCTTCATCCTTGCGGATAGTTGCCAACTAATTTTCGATTTTTCAATCATAAAAGCAAGTGAATATTTAAATTGATCTTTTACTTTATGTTTTGCAAATTTAGATGAAATAGCACAAAAATTTACTAACATAGAAGAAATAGTAGGATAATATTGACCAAAGCATGCATTTGTTGCTTTATAAAAAACACATAAAAATTCAGTAAGTTCTTTTGTATTATCCCAATATTCAAAGTCAATTCTTAAATTCGAGTACGCATTTTGAGCATTATAAGCTAATTGAACCGGCTATTGATAAATATAAGCAACTTCAAGCATTTCAAATAAAGAATTTCATCAAGTGCATACGTCTTTTGGAACTTTTCTATATGCAAGTCCACATTCTTTACTACGATTTTTGAATTATGTAATTCTAGCTTTTACTTTAGCTTTAAAAACCCAATTGCAAGCAAGTCTAATTTTTCACAAGAAACTCCAAATTGAGAAATACCATCTTTTACTATTAAATTATACACATGTGCAACACACTTAATATGAAAAAAAAATCATTACCCCAAGTTGGAAAAGTTCTACGTTTCAAATAATCAAATCTCTTTTAAATTATAGAAGCATGTGTCTAAAGTGACACTCATTATTTTACACATATTCCATAATATTGGTAAAATATAACTTACTTTTGTTGCTATATAAGAACCCGGTTTTTACTTTCTTCAACATTGTATATGCTAATGATTTGTTTTGCATGTTTCAATTCATTGTCAATAAATTGAAAATAAGTGTAAATAAACATTACCATTAGAACTACATCATATTCAGAAGTAATAGATAATAAAATCCTACCATATCATAAGCAAATAACACAAACAAAATGACAATATTCGTAGAAGTTTCTTCTTTCATGCTTTCCTCATTTACTCAACTTTTCTTTTTATCGTAATTAATTCCTCAAATTAGTAAAACATCTATTTAAAGTCTCATGATCTACTTCATTTTTGGAATTAAATTCAATAGGTCCTTGACATAAAACAAGTTTCATTAACATGAGTATAATCATGGCAAAAAACACAAGTGCCCCCTCAATCTATGCCTAAATTTTTAGAGACACACTTATACTATAATAAGGTCCTATTACCCCCCAGAACTTATTTTATAAGTAATTTTGTACTCTTTTATGGCCTATGTGGCGCTAGCTTGAAAAAAAAAAGTCAACCAGCATTGGTCCACAAGATAGTGCCACGTAGGTCGAAAAGGGGTACAAAATTATAAGAAAATATGTTTAGGGGGGTAATAGGATCTAAGTATAGTATAAGTGTGTTTCTGAGATTTTTGCCATAGGTTGAGGGGATACTTGTGCATTATTCCTATAATCATTAACATTAACTCTAAATCTAGGTGACAAATTTTTACAACTAGAATAAAATACTCCTCCACTATTATTTTTTCTTTCTGACATTGGTCTTTTGCCAGTATTTCTTTCCGAATTCATGTTCAAGTTTAAAATAATTAAATATTATAAAAACAAGCAAGATAATATAATGAAAATATAAAATCACTTAATTAAGAAAAAAATAAAAAAATTAATTTGAAACGAATGTACTGAACATCTCTGTAAAAGTAGATGTATAACAAAAGCAGGAATTGAGAGAGGCCAATTGCAACTTCCTATTCTCTTCAAATAAATCTCCAGAATCCATACTCCAAGTCAACATCACAAAATAATAATTATGAATCTATGAGAGATTTAAAATTGAGAGATTGTATAAGATGTTAGTGAATAAATGAAATAAAATGATATATTTATAGTGTAAAGGGGTTAGAGAGGGGTGGGGCTTTTTCTTTAGCCGTTTTGGGTCCCATCCTAATGGCTACAAGGGTCTAACGGTTTGATTCAACAGTAACATTAAAAAAACAAAAAAAAACTCATTGACCTGGTTCTTACCTAATAGAACCAGACCGGAACCAATTCTTACCGAACTAGATAAACCGGATTAAAACCCGGGTTCCGATTTGGTACCCTGTCTGGTACCCTACAAGACCAGTTCTGTCACATCCAAGTTTACCCCTAGACGTAACCGGCATCATCGTCCTCTTTGAGGACTAAGACAATCCTCTTAGTCTTACATCATTGCATTCATTGATTAAAAACATGAGAGAATTTAAAACTTTTCATCTACTTCTAATCGGACGTTTACAATCATAATAATATCGAGTATACATAGACTCGTTCAAATAAGAAGATTACATAGTCTTCTACCTTTATTTCACACACTTATATAGTAAGGAAATAGAGTCCTAAATCAGTCTCATCTCATAAACCATATAAACGAGGACAATAACATTGGGTCATAGCCCTACATAAATAAAAGTAATCCGTATATAGGCTTTATACAACTTTGTCTCAAATAGGAAATAGAGTCAATACAAAAATTGTACTACTTAAGTAACTTCACAAAGAGAATATTGGCATCGTCCTCAGGGAAAATGAGGACCTACCACTTGGATGATAGAATATCAAAGTCAACCTTCAAATCACCTCAAATCAACTTCAACGACCGGAACCTAAAATGTTTGGGAGAAGGGAGAAAATGGGGTTAGTACCCCACATGTACAAAGTATGAGATCATATGCACAAATACAAACAGAGTTTGCTAGAAAGGGAAATTTAATGAAATCATGTTATTTAAGACAATCCTTTGAACATACTAAACAAATTAATTATACCATATGTCCGTCATCATGATTAAACCCATAATCTCATGTAACTCTATCATCACGTAATAATATCACAAACATGAATAACAGTAAAACCAAGTAAATATCATGCAAACTAACCAACTATAATCCTTTAGAAGCCACAAGTGCAATGACCAAGCAAAGCCGCATAACCCTACTTATTCACGTAACCCACCAAAGATCAAAATTAGCAATTCGCTTAACATAGCATAGTTTTCCATCTCATATATAATTCTTTCTTTAACAATGATAACCAATTTCATATTCATAAGCATCTTATTCAACATATAAAGTCATTTACATTATATCATCATTTATGAATATAATATTAACTTCTCAAATCTTCTATCAAGGCAAACTAGTGCAAGGCATAGGTAGAGTCTCATACCCCTACCTAAGCTAAAGTCAAACCACTCAAGTCACTTCAATTAGTCTATACTTCATTCATTCATTGTAGTTTAGGGAACTGTTGCCTTATCCTACATAGACCACATGAGATATTGTGGAATCCGGTGTCATGAAACCTATACACCGAAAAAAGGTTGTCTACCGGGTAAAGTAGAACCTAACTCAAATATAGCTATCTAGGTGGATCCAGTAGCTAGTATCCTATGGTGGCAACATAGTTTATGGAGCTTTGGAAATAAATCATGGAAATATAAACTCTATGCACTACCTTGGGTCATGAGGCTATCCACCCCTTGAGGACCGTAGTGAACCCTTCCTTCCTTATATAAGAAGATGTCACACCTAAAACACAAGCTGACTCGGTGCAAAGCTAGGTCCCTTTATTGAAATGCCTTTAGTATTTTTGTAATCATAACTTAGTTTAGGTAATATGGATTAACCCTTGTATATTCATTATAATAGCTCAATAAAAATTGAATGAGAAATAGTCATTTCATTCACAATTCATATATGTGACGTCAACCCTTTGCATATCACCTCTTAATAGGGCACACAATTACACGTTCTCACTCTTATGACATGTACACCCTAAGCAGCCTCACTTCCAAAGCATAAGACATTTCAATTAAATCCTCATACCATCCTATCACTTTAAACAAGGTATACTTCAATACAACATCATAACTTATTGATAATTAAACATTCTTAAAGTGAGAATTAGAATAGTTAAGACTTAGCAACACTCCTCCATAGTTCATGATAAAGAACCTTACCATCAACCGATAGATTAATCCAATTTGGGTCATCACACCAATGAAATTCAACAACCAACATGATAATGAACTTAGAAGAGTCACTATACCATGATTAAATACTAAATCAAAGCTTGAAAACATATTGTCTAAGTCTACCTTCTTAACCTAAATTAATACTCAAGAACTAGCATGAAAGACTTTTATTCATCACTATAGGATCATGATCAATGTAATAACAACCATTAAGGATGATTTAACCAATAATAAAACCAATTGCATAAAACCCAACATAATTCATATCAAGATCATGACCTAGGGTTAAGGGTTAAGGGTCATAATCTACAATCTAGACCAAACCATATCAATTACTCCTAACCAAGTTACAATACATAATAATCTACTCATTATGACCCAAAGAAGACATGAACAACTCAATTCATAACATAAAATTCGTAATTGAATGAAACTCATATGGAAATAAACTTTTTGGAAAACTTTTGAGGTAGCCCTTTGAGGAAAGAAGTATCAAAGGTGAGTTAGATCCCATAACATAAGATTGGATGACCTTTTGATGGTGAATTCGTCCTTTACCAGCCCCCAATTCACCTCCCAAGATAATCTACAATGGTGTCTTCCAATAGACAGAAAAAGTAGAGAGAAGGAAGAGAGTCTATTTTTGAGTGTTGTCCTTAGACTAATGAGGGTGGGAGTATTTATATGAGGGGTTAAATTACTAAATTAGTATTCCTTTAACCCCTAAACCTCTTAATTAATTAAATGATTTTTACTTAAAACGTTTAGGAATTTGCAAGCCCCATCGACAAGACCTCGATCGACGGATCATTGTAACGGTCAGATGCTTCAATCACTAAGGTTCGGTCAGAAGGAAGAAACTGGTGAGGCAACAAGGTTTTCTTATTTTTTTTAGTGTGGGTGACGGTGGCCTCGATTGACCATTACGATCCCAGACAGCCAGGTCAACCCCTTTTCGTCGCGTGTAACAGTAGCTAGGTAAGTAAGAGCCTTCAGAATCTTTCTAACTATGGGATGACGGTTGCCTCGATGCACTGTCGAGACATTAACGCCCCGTCAACCCCTTCGTCATGGCACATTGTCAAGCAGTGTTGCATTCCAAGCTATAAGGGTCCTCCTCAAGGGATCTTGGTTGGTCCTTGGGAGTCGTACACGTACGTTTCAATCATGACATATCCCTCACAAGTGTTACACCTATTTATACTCACTTTCGTTTGATTCTGACTCTTAAAACTAGTCAAACAACTTAAGACACACTAGCCCTCTTATGAACCAATTTTCGAGAGGTCATAGACATTCTTGAAAATTTTGGTTCTTAAGCATCTTAACTATTCTATTTACACTTAATTTGACTTATAATAGTGATTATACCTCATGGATCCTAGTTTATGTTTTACGACATGCCTAGGGATTTTAAAATGTTACATTATCCCCCGCCCCCCTTAGGAACATTCATTCCCGAATGACACCAAACACTCCTTTAAAGGAAGTAATAGACTCAAGACTTGCAGCTTAACCAATTCACAATAAAAAAATAGCATGAATCACATCATTTCAATAAGGAGTAACTTCAAAACTCAATTTATCACATATAGGCTACAAATTTCATCATGAGGTACCTCCTTCTCACAACACACCGGAGCTCATCATTCATTACATAAGTCAATTAGCACCAACTTCATATCATTATTATGCTACACATAAGTTCCACGACGACTCACCAAATCTAAATGCCTAACTTAACTCAAATATGAAAAAAGTAAAAAAAATTACAAGCCTTCAAAGTCAACTTAAAGTGCCTTCACTCTAAAATTTGGATTTTTGCAAACTTCTCCTAAAAAAAATCAAGAAATCACAATTTCTAGCCATAATAATATTATTAGAAATAATGACGAACCTTAATCATCAAAAAGATGAGGATAATGGGTCTTCAAGTAGGCCTCGACCTCCCATGTTGCACCCTCAACTAAGTTGTTCTTCCATAACACTTTTACGGAAACCACCTCTTTTTGTTCCTCAACCCCTTCACTTGCCTATTAAGTATTTGACCAGAACCTCCTCATAAGAGAGGTTATCCTTGATCCCAAGGTATTCAATAGGAAGAATAGACTCGAGATTCATCACACACTTCTTCAACATAGAAACATGGAAAACCGGATGAACCGAAGCTAAATCATTTGGGACTTTCAACTGATAGACAACCTAACCAACCCTTTCCAAAATCTCATAAGGGCCCACATAATGCGGACTCAACTTCCCTTTCTTGCCAAATCTAACCACCCCCTTCATAGTTGAAATTTTCGAATACACATTATCACCCTCTTCAAACTCCAAATCCCTCCTTCTATTGTCGGCATATGATTTTTGCCTACTATAGGCTGTTTGCAACCGATTTCTTATGATATGCACATTCTTCAAAGTCCTATAAATCAAGTCGGAACCAAGAATTGACGGCTCACCAATTTCAAACCACCCTATCGGAGACCTACACCTCCTAGCTTACAAGGCTTCATAGGGAGCCATGGAGATGGATGAATTAAAGTTATTGTTATAGAAAACTCCAGCAACAAGTAACGGCAAGTGCTTATCCCAACTTAATTTAAAATCAATATTCCAAGGTCTAAGCATATCCTCAAGGGTTTGAATAGTGCGTTCCACTTGACCATCCGTTTGAGGATGAAAAGTGTTACTCAATTTCTCCCCAGTTCCCAAACCTTCTTTGAATGACCTCCGGAATCTAGATGTGAATTATGCACCCCAATCAGAAATTATTGATAACGGAATACCATGGCGACACACAATCTCATCTTTGAAGATTTTTGCATACTATTCCACTGAATATGTGGACTTTAAGGGAATAAAATGAGCGGACTTAGTCAATCTATCCACAATCCCACCCATATAGAATATAGATTTTGAGTTCGAAGGGGGGCCACTACACTCCCTATTCCCTAAATAAATTCTACTCATTTTCATGGTGCCTGCAACATCACTCCAAAGTCATGGAATTTTGATCTCTTGTGTGTAAGGGACACCTGGCTTTTGATGTTCCGCCTTCACTTGTTTGCAATTAGGACGCTTATCAACAAATTTTGCTATGTCCTTCTTAAAGCCTTCCCACCAATATACCTCCCGAAGATCATGGTACATCTTAGTCGAACCCGGATGAATGGAGTAGTGGGATCCATGGGCTTCTTCAAGGATCCGATACCTCAACCCATCAACAGCGGGAACACATTATCTCCCTTGATATCTCAACACACCATCCCCACCTAAGGAGAAAGACTCATTCTACTTGCTAAGAATCGATTTCTTCATCTCCATCAATAGTTAATCAAGGTTTTGTTTGGACTTCCCCTCAACCACCAATAATGACTCGGAGCTATGATGAACCGTAGAACCACCATTTGGATAACTCTCCAATCTCACCCCCAATATAGCCAACCTCTGAACATCTCTCACTAGGTCTTTCTAGGCTTCATTTACATGCGACACACTTCCCATAGTCATACGACTTAGAGAATCCGCAACCACATTGGACTTGCCCAAATGATATAAAACACTCATATCATAATCTTTCAACAATTCTAACCACCTTGTTTGTTGGAGATTCAACTCTTTTTGAGTAAACACATACTCGAGACTGTTATAATCAGTGAAGACATCATCATGGACACCATACAAGTAATGCCTCCATATTTTCAAAGCAAACACCATGGCCGCTAACTCAAGGTCATGAGTGGGATAGTTTCTCTCGTGCACCTTAAGTTTCCTTGAAGCATAGGCAATCACATTCCCATTCTGTATAAGAACACATCCCAAACCTATGCGGGATGCATTACAATACACAACGAACCCCTTAAAACCTTCTGGTAAAGTCAATACCATAGCAGAAGTAAGCCTATCTTTCAATACTTGAAAAATCTTCTCACAAGCCTCCGACCACTCAAACATTTTAAACTTTTGAGTCAATCTGGTCAAAAAAGATTCTATGGATGAAAATCCCTCCACAAACCTTAGATAATAGCCCGCTAGACCCAAGAAACTCCTAATGTCTTTCGGAGAAAATGGTCCAGGCTAATTTCTCACCTCAACTGCCTTTCTTGGGTCTACCTGAACTCCCTCTCTATGGATGATGTGCCCAAGAAATGACACCGACCTTAACCAAAACTCTCATTTTGTATATTTGGCGAATAATTTGTGCTCTTTAAGGATTTGCAATACAATCCTAAAATGACCCATGTGATCAACCTCATTCTTCGAATACACCAAGCTCTGCATCAATAAAACCTTATTCATTAGGTCCATAAACGCCCCCGGAGCATTTGTGAGGCCAAATGACATAACAAGAAACTCACAGTTTCCATACCGAGTCCGAAAGGCCGTCTTTGGAATATCTTCATTTCTTACCTTAGCTGGTGATACCCCGACCTCAAATCAATTTTGGAGAAAAAGCTCGCTCCTTGGAGTAGGTCAAATAAATCATCAATCCGCGGAAGAGGATACTTATTCTTAATAATAACTTTGTTAAGTTAGTGGTAATCAATATACATTCTCAAGGTCCCAGCTTTTTTCTTCACGAACAAGACCGGAGCACCCTATGGAAATTGCTAGGACTTATAAAGCCCTGGTCTAGCAAATCTTTAAGTTGTTCCTTCAACTCCTTCATTCAGCTGGTGCCATTCGAGAAGAAGGAATATATATAGGGTTCATTTTCGGTAGCAAATCGATACCAAAATCAATTTCCCATCCGCGAGAAATACCGAGAAGATTATTAGGAAAGAGTTTCGGAAATTCACTCACCATGGGGACCGACTCAATAGAAGGAATTTCTGAATCCAATTCTAAGACTATTACAATGTGATAAAGACATCCCTTTGAGATCATTTTACATGTTTTTAGACAAGATATGAAGTAACCTCTAGGAATATAATTCTCATCCTTCCACTCAATAATAGGTTCATTTGGGAAACTAAACCTCACAATTCAAGTCCTACGACCAAAAGAAGTGAAACTAGCATTCAACCAATCCATACCCAAAATGACATCAAAATCAAGCATATCTAGTTCAACTAGATATACATGAGAAACTCTATTTGGCAAGGTAATAGGACAATTGCGATAGACTCTTTTTGCTACAATTTACTCACACATCGGACTAGATACCACAAAAGGTTCATGCAAAACATTGAGTAAAGTATCAAACTTTTTAGATACTAAGGGAGTAACAAAACACAAAGTAGCACCCGGATCAAGCAAAGCATACACATCAATAACAAAGATTCATAACATACCGGTCACCACATCGGGAGAGGCCTCTTGGTCATCTCTAGTACGAAGAACATAGAAGTGGTTTATTTTTGGGAGCATCATTAGAACCACTTGGTTGTCCACCCTTCTCTTGCCCCTTAGCATTAGGACAATCTCTCACTTTGTGACCAATCTTTCCACAACCAAAGCATATGTCTGACACAAGGAGGCAAGCACCAAAGTGCTTCTTTCCACATTCCTTGCAAGGTGGCTTCTCATTAGACAAATTTCCACTCTTCCCTTTTTCAACTCTCAGCCGAGGGACCTTATCCTCCCTAGCCTTGGGAAATTTGGATGGAAATTGATTTGAGAACCTCTTATTGAATCTAAAAGATTGTCTTGAATCATAAGCCTATCTTTAGTAGCTCCACCCTTAAAAGACCTTTTCCTTTTTTGAATATCTATCCTTCCTTTTTGCTCTAGCCTCCTCAATCCTTTTGGCATGCACCATAAGACCGATATTCATGTTGTCGTGTAACATCACCGAATGACATTCTTCTTGTAAGTCATCTGATACACCTGTCATAAATCGACTGATCTGGTCTCTAGGACTGGAGACCAAGGAAGGAGCATATTTAGCCAATTGAATGAACTTCAAAGAGTAATCATGAACACTTATACCTCCTTGGTGGAGGTTGATGAATTCCACAACCTTAGCTTCTCTCATCTCTCTAGGGAAGAAACGATCAAGGAAAGCCCTCTTGAAGATCTCCCAAGTCACCAACCCACCTTTAAGTGGACTATTATTTCTCCATTGTACATGCCAAGTCTTAGCCACATCCTTGAGTTGGTATGAGGCCAATTTGGCATTCTCATTGAAAGATAACCCAATAGCACATAGTATCTTATAAACCTCATCAATGAACTCTTGACGGTCTTCATAAACCTTATACCCATAGAAGATATGAGGATTCATCTATGTATATCCTTAAGTCGAGAAACCATAGTTCACTCATGAACACTAGGTGCAACATCCCGATCGGCTTAGGTAGTCATAGCTTGAGCTTCAACCATGGAGGCTTGAGATTGAGTAGTCATGGATTGAGCCATTTGAGCAAGGATAGCCCTCATATGATCCTCCGTAATAGGTGGAGGATTTGCCAGAGTTTGATCATCAACAACAACATTTTAAAGAGGAGGAACTGGATCATCACGGGGAGGAATTCCCTTATTTGTAATCTCCTCCTCAAGTCTTCTAGTTGCATTCATTCAAGTATTCATCTCCTATAACCAAAATACAAGGTTTATGTGAAATCATATAAGAAGTACATTCTAGAGGCACAATAATGGATTTCCAAAAATAAGAGTGATTCCTAAGCATCAAATAAGTTCCTATTCATAAGTGTGGGGCGCTTCACAATTATGAATACCAACCTACGTAGACGTGGTTGAGAGAGACATCAATGTAAAGTATATTCAACCTCATGCTCTCATACCATATTTTTCACATCTGTTTACCCTTAGGTGTAAACGGCATCGTCGTCCTCTTTGAGGACTAAGACAATCCTCTTAGTATTACATCATTGCATTCATAAATTAAAAATATGGAAGAATTTAAAACTTTTAAACTACTTCTGATCGGAGATTTCTATAGACCTCTACATACACATAATCATAATAATATTGAGTATAAATAGACTCATTCATATAAGAATATTACATAGTCTTCTACTTTTATTTCACACACTTGATAGGTAAAATGAGATTCAGAATCTGTCTATCTTATAAACCAGATAGAGACGTAGAACAATACCCTTGGGCTGCCCTACTGCAATGGCAAGTAAGCGCATATAGGCTTCATACGCACTTTGTCTCAACTAGGAAATAGAGTCAACACAAAGTTATAGTAACGAAGTAACTACAAAAATAAAAGATTGGCATCGTCCCTCTCGGAAAAAGGAGGTACTAACCCTTGATAATAGAATATCTAGTGCGTATCTTCAAAGCACCAAATATTAACTGTCAAGACCGATCTGGGAAACCTAAAATTTTTGGTAGAAACGGGGAGAAATTCGGGTTAGGAGCAGCCACATGTACTAAGTATAGAGACCATATAGCTGACAAATAATGAACAATGTAAATGCTAGGAACGGGACATTTGATGAAATCCAGTAATTTAAAGCCATCTTTATAAACATATTAAACGATTAGTTATACCATATGCACGTCATCATACTAACCCATAATCCCGTCTGTAACTGCTAGTCATCCCGTAAATAAGTCGACAAACATGAAGCGAGATTAAAACCACTGTGTAATAGCAGCACACAACCAACTATAATCCTAAGAATTCCACAAGTGCAATGACCGAGCAAAGCCGCCATAACCCTACTTAATAAAAACCACCAGAAGATCATAACTAGCAATGGCACTTCGACATATCATAGCCTTCCATCTATATACTATTATGTCTTTAACAATAGAGCCAGTTCATATCAATAAGCATCTTATATTAACAGTATAAAGTCATTTAGATTATATCGTCATTGTCTATAATAATTAACTTTTAAAAGTCTTTATCAGAGCAAACTAGTGGCAAGGCATGTTAGTCCCCAACCCTATGTTTAAGTAAGTCCAAGGGCCACTGCGAAGTCACTTAATTAGTCAGTAGTTCATGTCATGGTATTTTATTTAGGTGGAAATCTTGCGCTTAAACCGGAGAGTAGGGACCAAGAATGACTAATGTGGAATGCAAGCGTGTCCTGGAAACTTTACGAACAACCGATGTAAGAGTGGTCTCGCTGGATACGGTAAACTAACATAAATGTATTGATCAGTAGGTGTGCGTGCCACTAGCTAGTATCCTATGTGGAAACATTGTTGATGGGTTTGTGGAATAAATCCATGGTAACTCTTCAACATGGCGACCCATACCTTGTGTCCCTTAGGCTCCGACCCGCCGGCCCGTAGAGACTGTAGTGAACCCTGACTTTCCTTAAATATGAAGATGTCACCGCCCTCACAGGTAAAGCTCACTCGTGCTAATCTAGGTCCATTTAATTGAAATGCCTTTAGTCCGTGTGTTATCCTAGACTTAGTTGTTAGTTCCTGATTGACAACGCACTTGTAGTATTGCATTATCAGCGATAGGCGGTCATAAGAACTGAAGAGAAATAGTCCTTTCATTCACAATCCATATTAGTGATGTCAAAAACCTTTTGCCTATCACCTCTCAATAGGTCAATGAATGGCCGAGTGTTTTTTTATTCTTGATTGGCATGGGTACAAGGACGCCTCTGCGGCTATACCAAGGCATAAGATGATTTCAATTGCCGATCCTCATACCATCCTAATCGACTTTAAAATAGTTGTAAGCGGGGGGGGGTGTTCAATACAACATCATAACGGAAATTAAAATTAACCTAATTAAAGTGAGAATTAGATAGTCAATGCTTACCAGACACGGTCCTTCCATAGGTTTCAACATAAGGAGAGACTGCATGCAAACTATGATATTAAGATAAACTTTTTGGGTCATCAACAACCATAATTCAAAACAAACACATGATAATGCATAAAGAAAAATCAACGGCGAGTCATTATTAAATCTAAAACCAAAAGGGTCTTGAAAATATATGTAACGTCTGTGATCTTCTTAACTAGATCAATACTCAGGAATAGCATTAAAAGACTTAAATTCATCACTACAATACAGCTCTCATGATTTGTAATAACATCCATTAATGATGATTTAGCCAATAATAAACCAATTGCAGAAAACCCAACTTATTCATATCAGATCATGGCCTGAGGGTTTAAGGGTAAGGTCCATAATCTACACTCGAGGACAACCCAATATCAATTCATTCTAACAAAATTGTGCCACGATAACATTAGGTACGTATACTCATTAGAACCCAAACATACCTTGGAACACTCCTTCATAACATAAATTTGCGTGGTTAATGAAACCCATAGGATATCACTTTTCAAAAAACCTTTGGAAGGATACCTTGTGACTAAAAAGTCTCAAAGTTAATGAGATCCCATAACTGTAATATTGGATGACATTTTTTCTGGGAATTCGCTTACAAGCACCAATTCACTCCAAGCTATCTTAATGGGTTTCTTCTTCCATATGAGAGAAAAGTAGAAGAGAATGGAAAGAGGTTTCTTTTTTAGTTTTCCATAGACGGACTGGGATATTGGGGTTTACGTATATTAGGATTTAAGTTCTTAATTAGTCCTGGCCTTTTATCCCCGATACACCTAAACATCTAATTGAATTAAATGAATTTTAGCTTAAACATATTTAGAAAATTGGTTGCAAACCCATACAGAGCCGTCGATCGAACGTAACATTGGTCGCATCGACAGGTCCAAATGCTGACAATCCTTGGATATTCGGTCATGAAAGCGTTGGTGCCCGGAAGGTTTTTATTCATTTTTCTAGATTGTTGATGACGTGCCTCGACGCCTCTTGAGTCCAGCTGACGAAGCGGCCCCCTTCACACCCTTTTCCATCAGGTAACAAAGTAGCTAGGTAGTAAGGAGGCCTTCACGAATACTGCTATGTGGGATGTGACGGTAGAATCGCACGCGGGCCGTCTAGCCACTTACGCCCCAGTTCAGAAAACCTTCAGTTCTTACAAGGGCACACTTCCAGGCCTGTTACATTCCAAACTAATAAGGGTCCGGGGTCCACTAATGGCTCGTTGGTTGTTCCTGTGGGGGGTCGTTGGCAGGATGATTTCAGTCATGTGAAAGCATCCCTCAGGAGGTGTTAAACCTATTTGTCTCACTTTCGTTTTATCGTGAGCTCTTAAAAAGCTAGTCTAACACCGTTAATACACACTAGGCCTCTTAAGAAAACCAATTTTCCAGGACGTCATGGACTCCCTTGAGTCTTGTTTATTCCTTAAACACCGTGAGACTGTTCTATATTACACTTAATTTGACTTAGAATAGGGTGATTTTACCGTCAATTGATCCTTAGTTGGTAGTTTTACGACATGCCTAGGAATGGATTAAAATGTTGCAGGTTCGTTCCAGTGTCAGTCGTACCGGGGGGCGGGGGGGTAACGAAACCAGTACAAGTACCACGGTGGACCGGTACGAAAAGAACGGGGTCCACTTTACCAGCCTTATACCCATAATCTATCAATTGTTTTTATTCCCTTTAGGTATGACAAAGCTAAGGGATTTCTAAATTTTCAGCACGTGTCGGCATCAATTACTTATGTAGTATATTCCGAATAAGATTATTATTCATACTTAGATGTTACTGGCAGTAAATTCAGGAACCCTAGCTTTGTATTATTATTGTTGAATTAACACAATGCGAAGGTTTAGGTTGTTATTCAGTATTCAGTTAGACGCCTCAATTTTATAATGAATTATGAATCATAATGAGTTTATAGGCATTCTTGGGCAGATGATGTATTTCATTTTGAGCTGGTCCAATAGTAAAGAGGACTTAATCCATAATGTTGTTACGCGAGAAAGCTGGGCACTATGGACACGAAGTATGGATTTCCCAAATGATCTAGGACTGACTGGAGTCGTTGTAGGGGATCACTATAATCACCGATAAGGAAAATAGAGGTCGCCACCGTTCTACAAGTTTAAGACATGCAGTAAACTTGCAATAGGGACTGGGGGGAGATCAGGGGACCGTCTTTGAATTTTTGCGGACCGGATAGTTTTTTGTCTCTAAATTCATTATACGGACCATCTTCTTTTCATAAAAACAGAACAGATAATTTGTTAGTCCTTAAAAGATTATGATGAAGTGATTTTCTAGTCATGATAAAGTTTATCACAACCAAAAAGCTAGTCCTTAAACGGTTCTAAGGACTCACACTTTGTTCGTCCTAAAGCTATATCTAAAATCATTTATTTATTATCTAATGTTAAAAATGACTTATGGCCAAAAATTGTGACACATAATACACGGACGTGGAGTTGTTTTTCTGCCCAATGGCGACTCTTTTGATAAATAGATAAATTAATGCATCAGAGGTAAATTTTAATTTAAGTTAGTGTTATTGAAATCGGGTCGACAATCATATTCTTCAGGATCTCCAGAAATAGTCACAAGACTATTATACGACTCATTCACCATAAAAAAAAAACTAACATTCTAATCATATAAGAAATTGTTTGCAAACAGTTGTTATAAAAAGTATTTAATCGAATTTGTCAAAGATTTTTCAAAGGGTATTTTGACCATGAGCATCTTTGACTTGTAAGAGACAATGTTCTCCAAATCGCTGTAAAAACTTGTAAAATAAATTATTTTTTTGGAAAAAAAATCATTGGCACAGTACAAAATCACAGCGGATATATTTTATTGTTGATGGAAAAATGAGCAATTATGTGCACAACCAAACCCTTAAAAGTATGGGTCAAAGATTGATAGAAGGTTGAGTCTTCTCTTGTTAGAATCCCAATGTGGTATCTCGGCTAAGGAACCTAAAGTATGCTCTCTGAGCATCCTTTTCGTGATCACACCAGCATGCCTCTACACCTTTGGTCGGGTGTAGATCCTCTTCAAGGGGGTAGCTACATCGGAGGTTAAATTAACAATGTCTTGTTGTTTGTTCTGGCGGTTATTAGTAAGCGTCTAAACTAGTTTGGTTCAAACTCTATTTTATTGACCATATTCACTTTTTACTCAGTATTCAGTCAACATGTTAAATGTGGTCCTTGCATCCAATTAGATTAGTATTTAGAGTGGTGCTATCTCATTTTAAGAATATTATCGGGCTTTCTTTTTTTGGGGCTTGTTCATAATGTAAATCACTTATTTTTTTAATCTATCAATTACATGCTTAGTAGCCTTTCAAGTACTGACCATACTATACTCTAGGCATCTTCCCTGATGAGGTCAAGTTCTCACAGTCCAGATCAGCACCTAAATGTCTTGATCATGAAGTACAGAGACTACTAGTGGTGAGTCCTCCATTCTTCTAAGGACTGCCTGACGGAGTTGTTTACTTCAATAGCTTTTTGCGTTATAGGTTTTCAGTTTCTTCTACCTTAGTTAGGTCATTCCATACTTTAGACAGTAGGTGGGGGTGCCAGATTGTTAGAACATAGTTAGTTTAAGCTTCTAGTCTATAGATTTGATTTTTCTTTTTTATTGAAACCCTTTCATATTCAAGAACATTAAGATGGGTATTCACTGCCTGCATTTGTAGTTGTAATCTTACGATTTAGCTCGCATAAATGTTATTGTTTAGTTATCTTTAGTATTGCCTATGAATGCTAGCGGAACGTAACAGCGTGGGGTCACTCGTGATCGGGTAGTCTCAATGTTTCGTACTTTTATGGTGATCAGGTTTTGAACGAACTTGTGAGCGAAAGACAATTTTAAGTGTCCTAGGATGACTGAAAAGCCGATACGGGTGAGGTCATAGTCTTTTATCATGGGTGGCTAGTGTTCACTGACATCCATGAAAGGTGAGTCACAAAGTGTTTTTAGGAAAATCATCATTTCTTATTACTCTTATAGCGCATAAAGTATGATATAATTGCCTTCAAACTCTACGTTCTGCGTTTCAGTGAGTCACACCATCCTCGCTAGATAGGTAACCGGCCTAATGTGGAATGGTCAGCTCATATAAAGAATTCTTTAAATGATTGAATTACAAGATTCCATTAAGATGTTGTCTTTGAGTGTCGCTGACTAGAATAGAGTCACGAGCTTCAGCCCGGTAAAAGGAAAATTGTAGATCAAGAAGCCAATTGGTGTACTTATAGGTGGTTTAGGTTAAGTCTTCCAGAGTTCTTAGGATCACATAGTGGGTGAGGGACAGCACAAAATATTCTTAAATCAGATAATAGGGGATCTTTGGAGGGTTGATGTTTGTCACTGTAATGTATGTAGGGTTATCAGAGGGCATCTTAGTACCGAAACTAAGGATGTGACCTATCTTGATATACTCGACAAATCCACTCTCCTATCATTGGAATTTGCTATAATTCAAAAACCTTTGGGACGGGTTGCTTCACCAGATAATAAGGAGGCCATAATCTCCATGAATTTATACTTGGGAGGCAAAGGTGAACAGAAGGTCCAAGAGTTGGAGCAAGTTTACCGTAACTCTCCAACGGTACTTTATCCTTATAAGATGTTTTTGATGAGGGGGGAGTCACAGAGCTCAAATGAATAGTTTCTGGATGGATTTGGTAAGACTTTAGTGAAGATAGAGCGGGTGATAGCATGTGATGATGGTCTTAACGAAATAAGGATAAGTTGTAGCTTATGACCGGTATGCCCCAGCAGGTTTCACAAGGGTGTATAAGATTAGGAAATAGTGTGAAAGGAGAACAATAATGGAGGTGAGATTGGAACAGTGAATATTCTCAGTAGAAATCAGGTGGTGGAAATCACTTGCAAAATCAGCAGAAGTCTTCATCCCTAGCCCCTTCACTAGCTAGTGTTCCATCCTCTAAGAACTTGTATGATCAGAAAGGTAGGGCATTAGTCTCTTAGTCTGATATAAGTTTTGCAGGGACCAAGACCTATCCAAACTTATCTAAGTGCGGTGATAACTATCCGAGTGAGTGCCTTGAACAAAAGGAAGGATGTTTGGATAGGGTCAGTTTGATCACAAGTTGCAGGATTGTCCTTCTAGACAGGGTCAAAGAGGTAGTAATGGTAGAGCTCAGCCCACAACACCACCAAGTCGGCCTACTCAACAGGTTAACTGATCTAGTACAAGTGGTGGTCATCTCTAAAACAGGTTGTATACTCTTTAGGCTCGTTAGAATCAAGAATGTTATACTGATGTAGTCACTGGTGCATTACGAGTTTTGACCTTGATATTTATGCATTGTTAGATACAGGGGATACTCTCTCCTTTGTATCTCATTTTATGGCAGTCAAGTTTAATATTAGACCAGAAACTCTCTCAAAACCCTTCTCAGTCTCTACTCTAATAGGTGACCCAATTATAGCTAGACAGTATGCCCTGTCACATTCTCTCAGAAAATCACCACAACAAGACTTGTAGAGTTATAACTGGTAGACTTTGATATTGTTATGAGAACGGATTAGTTACATTCCTTTTATTCCTATCGATTTTAGAACTCGGAACCAATCTTAGAATGGAATGGTAGTAGTTTAGCGCTTAAAGGTTGATCCATTTCTTACCTTAAGTCCAAATCGATGATATATAATGTTTATCTCTATCATCTAGTTTAGGTTAAGAATTCTAACTCCGAAACCCCAACTCTTGAGTCAGTTCTGATGGCCATTGAGTTTCCTGAAATGTTTCTAAAAGATCTTCCTGGATTTATTACCAAAAGGGAAATCATCTTTGGAAATGATCTCCTTCCAAATACCCATCTTATATTTATTACTTGTTATAGAATGGCTCTAACTGAGCTTAAGAAATTGAAAGAGTAGTTGAAACACCTTCTAACTATGGGATTTATTAGACCTAGTATTTATCTATGGGGTGGGCCACTATTGCTTATAAAGAAGAAAGATGGTTCACTCAGAATGTGCATTGACTAGAGAATGTTCAACAATGTCACCATTAATAATAAGTACCCTATCCCAAGTATTGATTACTTGTTTGATCGATTTCAGGGTGCTAGTAATTTTTAAAAGATAGACCTCAGATTGGGTCATCATCAACTCAAGCGCAAATTTGATGACATTATAAAAACAACATTCATAACTATGTATGATCGTTATAAATTTGTAGTAATGTCATTTGAACCTCTCTTGCAGCTTTCATGGATCAATGAACAGAAATTTCAAGTAGTATTTTGACTTGTTCATTAATGTCTTTGTTAATGATATCCTCATTTACTCTAGAAATGAGGAATAAAATGCGAGTCATTTGAAAGTTGTTCTGTAGACTCTCAAAGATTGCCAATTATTCGAAAAGTTCAGCAAATGTGAGTTTTGGTTGTAATTGCTTTCTTTGGTTTCGTTGTATCTAGCGAAGGGAATCGAATGGATTCATAGAAGATAAAATAAGTGAAACAATGTCCTAGACCTACCTATCCTATAGATATTAGAAGTTTCTTTGGTCTAGTGGGTTATTACAGACGCTTCGTGGAAGGATTTTCAACTATAGCATCTCCATTGACTAAGTTGACTTATAAATAGGTCATGTTTCACTAGTTAGGTTATTGTGAGAAGAGCTTTACAGAACTTGAAAGTAGGTTTTCTCCAACTCCTGCTTTTTTTCATTTGATGCATCTAGAGTCATCCTAGGTTGGGTGTTTATGTACCAAGGTATGGTTATAGCTTATGCTTCCAGATAAGTTAAGGTGCATGAGAAGAACTATCCAATTCATGACCTCAAGCTTGCAGCAAGGGTGTTTGGACTTAATATTTGGAGGCATTACTTTTATGGCGTTCATGTAGAGATGTTCATAGACCATAAGAGCCTTCAGTATGTATTTACCTAGAAAGAGTTCAATCTTCACCAGAGAAGATAACTCGAGTTCCTCACAGATTAAGGCATGAGTGTGCATTACGATCTTGCTAAGGCAATTGTAGTAGCAGCTACTCTTAGAAGATTATCTATGGGTAGTTAGCACATGTTGAGGAAGAAATAAAAGATTTAGCAAAGGATGTTCATAGGCTTGCTTGATTGGGAGTTTGCCTTATAAGCTTATTAGATACTGGTGTAACAGTTCCAAATGGGGCAAAATATTCATTTGTAGTGGATTTTAAGGAAAAGCAAGACAATGATCAAATATGGATTGAACTTAAGGATGTAGTCCATAATTAGAGAGTAGATGTTTTATCCTAAGGGGGAAATGGTTCACTTCGTTATCAGGGTAGATTGTGTGTTCCTGATGTGGGGAGTTAACACGACACATTCTTCCAGAAGCCCACAACTTCAGATATATTTATCCAGGTGCCACTAATATGTACCGCGATATGTGGGAACTTAACTTGTGGAATGGTATGAAAAGGCATAGAACAGATTTTTTGGTCAAGTGCCTCAATTATCAGTAAGTCGCACCAAAACATTAGAAACGAGGACGTAGACAACTCAAGAGATTTACATTCTTAATTGGAAGTGCGAAGTGATCAACATGGACTTCATCACCGATTGACCTCGTACTCCCAACAGACAGCACGACTCTATTTAGGTGAAAGTTGATAAAGTCACTAAGTCTTCGTGATATTTTGTAGTGAAGACAAAAGAATTCGATAGACGACTACGCCAAGATATACACTAATGACATAGTAACGTTGAATTGGTTTCCTTTGACTATCATATGAAATAGAGCTCTTTTGTTTACCTTTAATTTTTGGAAGTCATTTTAGAAAGGACTTAGCACTCAAGTTAATCTTAGCACAACATTTTGTCCGTAGTTGGATGGACAGGCAGGGCGTACCATTCATACCTTAGACGATATGTCGATAGCTTGTATGATCCATTTAAAATGTATTTGGGATGATCACCTTCCTCTTATTGAGTTCTCCTACAATAATAGCTTCCGTTTCAGCATTTAGATGCACCCTTATGAGGCATTGTATGGGCGTAGATGTAGATCTCTAGTTAGTTGGTCTGAAGTAGGTGAAGAAACTCTTATAGGACCAGATTCAGTCCATTATGCTATAGAGAAAGTGCAACTCATCACAAATAGACTTAAGATAGCCCGGAGGTTCCATAAATCTTATGTAGACTTAAGTAGAAGGGAACTAAAGTTCCAAGTTAATGATTAGGTTTTTTCGAAAGTGTCACCTATGAAAGGGGTGATGAGATTGGGAAATAAAGGGATACTCAATCCCATATATGTAGGACCTTACAAGATCTTGAAAAAGATTGTTAAAGTGTCTTATGATTTATAGTTGTTAGCAAGTTTAGCGGCAGTGCATCCAGTCTTCCACATCTATCTTTTGAAGAAGTGTGTGGGTGATCCAACACCCGTAGTGCCATTAGAGAATGTGGTTGTGAAAGATAGTCATTCTTATAAGGACGTATTATTTGAAATTCTTGATCTTCACGTTAGAAGGTTGAGAAAAAAAGAAGTCCGTAGAGGGAGCTACTTGGGAAACGGAAGTAGTCATGAAGACCAAGCATCCTCACCTCTTTCTTCCGATTCCCCTCTAGCTTGAGGTAATCTCCTTTTTAAGTTTTTCACTCATTAATGAGTAAAATCAGTCTTAACATCATTTTCTTATGGTTTGTAATTGCATTATTAGCGTAATTACATGTTCTTGGAACTTTTAATCACATATTAAGTTTCCGGTGTTTAGCGTAGGGTTTTCATTTCCTTCCCTCCAATTCATCTAGTTTAGTATTCATTTGAGAATTAATGTTCTCAAGGGGGATATAATGTAACACCCCATATTCAAGAAAGGAAAAAAATTCAGGTTTTCAAAAGTTTCAGGTGCCACCAACGGTAGACAACAATAAATCGTCAGTCGACTACGGCCCATCAGCTAGCTCCATCAATAGACCAATTAACTTTGAGTCCTCACTCGTGGATAATGATTGACCATTACAGACCATCATTCATTCATGGCCCATTAATCAACTCATTTATGGTCCAGTCAACTTTCAATCCTGAATCGTTAATGACGGTCGACCAGTATGAAGCGCCATCCGACTCACGGACCATCAATAATCTCAGTCGATGGGCCAGTCAACTTTCAGTCTTTAGTTGCGGACGATTGTCGACCATTATAGACCTTCAGTCGACTCACAGCCCGTCAGTCACCTCCGTTAGTAACTGTAACAGTAATATAGTCAAGGATCTTTTGTTCTTTTCCTATTTTGTTCAACCCTTATGTTACATCACTTAGACCATAGATTATGAGGTTTTAGTAAGTTAAATCCAAGAAACATAATAGAACTTACCTTAAGTCAAATCATTTATCAAAACATAGAAAAATTAGAGCTTCAGAGGAGAAAGGAGGTCAAAAGCCCTTGTTAAAGAACGCAACAAGATTCCATCAGTTCAAACCATGAAATCGAATGATTTCTCAGTGGAATTGGTAACCACCTATATGAATTTCACTAATGGATTCCTTTTGTCCATTAGGTCACTAGAATTCAGTCAGTTCCTTGATTCCCTTATTATTAACAGACCTAGGGTTTCTAGAATTCAGCAAGTTATCATCAATCACTTATGTATATGTTCCAAATTAAGATTATTATGTCATAACTCAGTTTATTGCATAAATTTCAAAACCCTAGCTTTGTATTTCTTTAGTTCTTTAATTACACATGCTAGATCAGGTTTTTGAGTTATTTAGTTATACATGTCTTAGTTATTAATTCATTGTTATTAGATTATTGTTGCATTCTCAGTTTGCATGTTTTTTGAGCTCTACAATATTAGAGAAACTAATTCATAATGTGTTAACCACTTAATCTATTGGGAGTAGAATAATACTGAGTTGGACTAGGGTTCAGCGTACCCGAATAGTATCGGAACTACTAGCCATGTAGGTTGTAAGTCCTCTATGAGAGAAATATTTTAATGATCACGCCAGCATGCCTCTACACCTTTTGCGGAGTGTATTGGGCCCTCTAGATGGGGCATATACATCGGACTCCTTATTTAGATCATGTGGTTTTATAATCATCTATCAGTAGCTCCCACTGTTCATTAAGACTATATTTCATCGACCATATTTGCAATTCACTCAATATTCATTGAGCATGTTATAAATGTGGTCCATACATCCAGTTAGATGACTATTCAGTATCTATATCATGTTCATAATATTATACTTGCTTTTTTTCTTGTTCAGTTATCTATGACTTCAAATTTATTCTATCCTTTATGCTCAGTACCTTTCAAGTATTGACGAATACTATGCGCTACATCTTCTCATAATGTAAGGTGCCAGTTTCTCACAGCCATATCAAACTCATATGTTTTCCAATTTCCAGTCAGTATAACTATTGTGTCTCATTTTCGAGGAATGTGGACTGATATCATTTCTCTTTAAGTTTTAGTTTCAATTTCGCTACACTAAGTTGGGGCATGTACCAACGCTTATAGTCAGTAGAGGCCTATTACTGACATAGTTACTTTCAACTATAGTCTTAGAGTTTGATTTCTCTATTATATTGAAACTCTCAGTTATCATATTCAAACAATATTTTTTGGTATTCCCCATCATTTTAAATATATAATATTATTTAGCTTCCGCGCAGTTTTATTGTTTAGTTTATCTTTAGTATGCTTATGATTATTCTGGCAGGGTTAGCTTGGGGTCACTCATTATCCTAGATCTCGTGTCTGCATCTCGGGGGTAGCACGGACGTGACATCATGTCGACCTTATTGGAGAAACATGAACTGTATTTTAGAATCTCATCATTGAATATATATGACCTCTCCGACATAATATTGACCAACTCGTTATACATCATTACCCAATTTGTTCTATAATCTTCTGAATATTAAGGGTTGTCCCTTCAAAAATCATAAGCCTAAATCTGATATAATACCTCATGAATACTCTATTCTTCTATTTAACTCATATATTTGATTTATACTAACATAATGAAACATCAATATTAACTCAGTTCTTCATAACATATACTCTATTTCATCCTAACAAATAACTACTCCTCTAAATTCTAGCACGAAATCCAAAAATTATTACTACTCCTTAGCCCACACATAAGGGGAAAATCCTCATTAATTACTTACTAGGTACGTGGGTACAACTTACATACTCTACTCAATACCTATCCCTATCTCCTGCACTACCAAGTGCATAAGTTTAACTATGGACACTTTTTCCCTATAAAATATTATATATAATTAATGTTAAATGTAAATTTTATAACATTTTAACTTAGTTAAGGAATAATATGTTAATTAAACTTTGCATTTTGGAGTTTTTCACTTTTTGTATAAAATTATATGATATGTGAATGCTAAAATAATGTATATATGAAACTTTTTTTTATGTGTATTCAGTTCTGTAATTGTATTGAATTATGATAATTGTATTAGATTTATTTTCTCCATGTTAAGTTCGGGCCCACATTAATATTAAAAAATTAATTCATTGTTTTTTTAAAAAGAACTCCATTTTTTTTTCATTTTTTGTTTTAATGATATGAATTTGACATTGTGTAAGGACTTAAATACAGAATGATATCCGAAAGCCGGTAACTAATGTATAAAAATAAATAATTTTGTTTGTAATATTGATTACTTGATTCAAGTTCATGATTAAGTCTCAACTAGGCCACTATAAATTGTTCCTCCTTTCACCCTAATGTGTTCACGAAATTCTCCACATTTTTCCTTTGCTGCTAATTTTGGTAACATAAGGATAGGATAAGGAGGTAGAAATCTATTTTTAACAGAAGTTTCCGCTCTATTCATGATAATTTCTTCAGGTATGTTATGTTTCTATAACATCAATTAGATTTTAAAAATAAGATATTAATATAAAACGAAAAAATATATCTTTCCTTTAATTTATAGTAGTGGTAATAACAAGAAAAACAAATATTGTTTCCAAAAGTTATGATTATGCTAGATCCATCTCAAAACTGATAAGAATTCACGCTTTATAACACCCTAGAATTCGGAAAAAATAAAAAAATATGTTTTGGGGTTGGAGGCTGTGTCTACGGTCCGTACAAGATTTTTTGGGCCATAGATGAAAATCGTAGGAGTAGGAGAAATAAATTTTCAAATAAAGTCCCAATATCCCTTATTATTGTTCACCAGGATGGCATGTCATCGTATGTACGAGCCATAGATAGGTCTCATAAGAAGGTCCCTGGCTTAATGATTTTTCAAGGTGTAAAATTGATTAATACAATTGGTGTCTATGGTCTATAATAGGAAGACCTACGAGCTGTAGACAAGGTCGTCCAAAGTTTATTCAAAATCTAGTTTCCTAACATTTCTATGGTTGACCAGTACGGTAAATAGAAAGTCCTATCATCCGTACATCGAAAATGTAGAAATGGTTCAACATTTTCTTTTCAAAGGCTTTTAGTTCTTTTCCGTAATTGTTTTAAATAGAAACCACGTCTAAGCGATATATTAGGTCTTTAGGACCTAAAACTTCCCATTTGAACCCCATTCTTCTAATTTCCCTAAACCTAGCCAAATTGATTCTCCCAAATTTCCTATACATAAGGAAGAACAAGATGAACTAGGGTTAAATTCAAGTCGCCAATTCACCATCTTTCTTGGGCTTTTGTCTAGAAAGTTATGTGTTGGTATTCAAACATGGAATACATTCTTCCATGGGATGCGCAAAGGTTCTAATTTCTATATCTCAAATTCATTTTCTTAGGTTAGTATTTCAATTCAATATTCATGAGTTTCATCCGATTAAGATTGATTATTATTGATTAATTCTTCCAATGCATAATTTAATTTTAATACATGATATTTTGTTTAAATTACATTAACCCCTGCCTAAATCATGTTTTTCAACCATGAACCTATGATGAACCAGTGAATCTATGAACTATGAATTCTGAATATATGCATAATTTTATGAAATGATTAATAATTATTAAGGGATGTTCTGAAAGGGATGTATCAATATTATTGTGATAGGATTTGTCTCTTACTATGATGTTCATGATAATTAAAGGTATTACTCACATAAGGATTCATATTGTTGAAAGGTTTTCACATCTATGTTGAATTATATTTAAGGAGTTATTCTATGTTTTGATATATAAAATATGTCAACTTGAATTGATCATTCCCTTTGCTATGTTTTATTGATATTTGACCTCTACTGGAATTTAGTTTTATCATGGTGAGGGATTTGAAGTGGAGGCTCAAATAGGGTGGTCTCTAGTATCAACTTCTACTCTCAACTATCTGCTCTCATAGGGTTGTCTTAAGTAACCTAGCTGGTGGATCCACTTTAGCAAATGATGATATGTACGGATTCTACATTGGCAACTAGATTCCCCATCTTTCAATATGAGGTATTTAAAATTTCCATGATATAGTTCTCATGGTCTTATTGTCAGTTAAAGCTAATATCCCTAAAAATTACTATCTTTCTTCAAAGTTTTCTTATGTCCCTTGTGCTGATGTATTTGACTATATTTCATGATTCTCATGCCTTTTCTTCTTTAAGTCTTTAAATGTTAAAAGAAAGTCATGCATGCATTGTTAAATCCATTCATGATATCATGTCTATGCTTGTGAATATTACCCCATACTTACTACATTGTATATACTAATGCATACTTGTGTCTTGGAACATGATAATTTACCAATTTTCGAAATCAATGGAATAGGCTAGCCACGAGAATGGGACGTAAGAGCATCAGACCCTACATTAGTTAAATAAGCTTTAACCATGGAAGACAAGAGTGAAGACCATGTTACACTAATGAGAATGTACTCATAATATTTGCTAGTTGTTCCTCCAGCATGCTTATAGAAGTCTCCTACAATAAAAACAGTTCAACAACAAGAACATAGTATACCTTCCTTCTTAATTTTACCTATTTTCTTTCTCGAATCCTCTTCTATCATACTAAATTCTACAATTTTCGAATTACATCACAATCAGTAAGGCAGTAAAGTATTATTTCTCTACTCTATTTTTGGCCATTTACTTTCCTTTTTTTCTACTTTTTCCTGCTCTTTTCGTCCTACATATATTATTTATCTTCTTACTTGAAATAGAAGAATCTAGATTATCCTCTGATGAAAATGGTTCATCGTTAGCATGCTGCTTTTTCTTCGAATGGAGATTTCATTTCTTGCTTCTCTCCATTGAATAATTATCAAGAGTTGTGTCATATTTATTAAGATAGATATTATGGTGTGAGTCAAAAACTCTTGTTTAGCCTTTTTCTCAGGTAATTTTTCACCATATTGCAAGTCGTAATCTTCATATAACATGAGGGACTTGCAATATGGTGGAAAATTACCTGAAAAAAGGTCAAAGAAGAGTTTTTAGCTTACACCATAAGAGGCTCAGTAAAAGAAGATGACACAACTCTTGATAATTCTTCAAAGGGGAGAAGCAGAAAATGAAATCGCCATTCGAAGAAAGAGAAACATGCTAAAGATGAACCATTTTCATAAGAGAATAATCAAGATTCTTTTGTTTCATGTGAGAAGAGAACTACCTAAGTAAGAGGAAAAGAACAAGAAAAATTAGAAAAAGAAAAGTAAATGGCCAAAAACATAGTAGAGAAACAATAGTTTCATGGCTTATAGATAGTGATGTAATTAAAGAAAATGGAGAAGTTGTTGTCATAGAAGAGGAGACAAGAAATAAAATGGGGAGAATTAAGAAGCAAGGCATACTATTGTCTTGTTGTTGTACTTTTTATTTACAGTATGAGACATCTATATGCATGCTGGAGTAACAACTTGCAAAAATTATGAGTAAATTCTCATGCATGAAACATGTTCTTCCCTCTTGTCTTCCATGGTTAAAGATAATTTAACTAATGTAGGGTTCGATGCTCCTACCTTCCATATTCGTGGCTAGTAAATTCCATTGACTTTGAAGATTGGTGAGTCCGCATTTTCCAACGACTCGAAATATCTTTATTGCTTTATGTAATTTACATTTGTAGAATTTGCATGTGATGTATGAGTTACTTCCCAATTACTATATTTATGATGTATTAGATGACTTATTGATACTTGAGTTAGACTTCCTCTATGTCTAACTCTTTTGATATAGGAAATGCTATTACTTGAAGTCTTTATCTCTATTATTTTGTATGATGTGTGTTAAGTGGCTTGTTTAGGGCCTCTCGAAGTTCTATAAGACATGTTACACCTAGGGTATACTTTAGATCTTACAATATTATCAGATAAATATTGATTTTTCTTATAATTAGTGTCAAATAATGTTATTATGATGGTTGAACATTATCAAATATTTTAATTCATGCTCATGATAAAAACAAAAAAGGTTCAACAACATAGATATAACATTAATTTTTATGTTTTTGAATGCTTTCTAAATTTGTCAAGAATGAAAAAATAGTTGTCTATAGGATTGAGCATTTATAGATCTCGTATCTGAATGTTAAGTGTGAGATGCTTCAGGGATAGATATAGTCTTGACAAATTCTCTACGTACTAATGAAATTAGGAGATTTTCAAGACTGAGAAAAACTGAAACTCGAGAACCATAAACAGTTAAGGGTTAATTGTGTAATTTGTATTGTCTAGGTATACATCCACGTTGGATAGTTAAATCACCCACATCTAAACCAATATCACGTCAATCCGATATAATTCACTATGAAAGTTACGGGAACCTACTTATCAGCATGTAATTAATATTTATTGGTATCACACATTTTTTTAATATTCTTTTTTCTTATAGTCATTCCCCATTCATGTTAGGAATTTCTTAATTTTAAAAAAATGTGAATGCAAAATGAAGTTTATTTTTCAAAGATCGTGATTTTTACGATAAGAGACGATAAACACTTGTTCTTACTATTCTTTTCACTATAACTATGCAATTTACACACGCTTTGAACATGCATAAATATTCTTTCTAATCTTTTAAACAATCTTTCAAATAATCGATTGTCATAAGAAAATCTAAAGTAAATTTTAGTAGGTTTAAGAACATTTCAACAGAAATTACATGATTTAACATTATCACATATCTCAAGAATTTTAAATATATAATAAATGATTAAAAAATATATTGATATCGAATCATTTTTATCATTTACATAATTTATCATAGTATATGCCTTATGATATAATTATCTTGTTAAAACTAAGTGATGTTTTATGTAGCTATTAGACATATTTTTTTCTATATTTTTGTAAATGAAAAATATAGAACTGAAAATTTTGTGGTTAGAATAACTCCTTGTTAAAAACAAATTATATAAAACTTCTTTATAATCAATATTAGTTATAAATAAGCTAAGACCGTTAAAACTGTACACCACAACAACATAAATAAATTTTTTAAGAGAAAATCTCCTTGTCTGAGGTCAAAGGTTCATCACTTTTCGTTATTATTACTTTATTACTCTATCAAAATTTATAGAAGGAGAAAATAATTTTAAACAAGAACAAAATAATATTGTTAACCATTGAGAAATTCATTTTTCACAAATGTTGCTTTGAAGGCCCTTCTAGATGCTTCATCAATGCAACTTTAAGACTTTCTCAAAATGTGTGTATAGTTTGTGTTGAAATTATGAATTACCAATTGATCATATTGAATTCTAAGACCCCCCGTGTATTAAAAAAAAAAAAAAAAAAAAAGAAATCGTTCTCAAAAATTAAAAAATCAATAATGAGTTTAACCTAGATAACTCAAATGCTCAACAATGACTTGAGACATAAAGGACAACAAATCTATGCTAATAGACATATCTTTTGTAGCTTGAAATATTACTTTTATTTAGATCGAGCAGGTTTTGTTTAATATTCTTCAAATTAAGCTTGCTGAAAATAGTCACAACTCACACAAAAAATATTTAGTAGGGCTGGATTAGAAGGAAAAAAACAAAAACATTAAAAGGATGAAAGTTTTGTCTAGGTGAGATCATATTTTAAAGAATGAAAAAAGTTCCACATCAGTGGTTAATGAGATTGGTAGACTCCTTATAAAACTTGAGAAATTCTTCTCCCTTTGAGCTAGCTTATGGGGTCTGACTTAGGCTAAGACTTAATTTTCACATGGTATAAGAGTAGGGTCCGTCTCAACTCCCCTGAGGTTTGGGACCCCAAATCATATTGCCCTCCCCCATCACCAATATACTAAGTAATTATCCTGAGGTGGTGTTATAGAATGATAAATGTTCAACATCGGTGGTCAATGAGATGGGTGGACTGCTTAGAAGGTTTGGGGACTCCTCCTCCCTTTGATCTAGACTTTGGGGGGTGAGTTAGGACTAAGACCTAATTTTCACATCATATATATAAAAAAGAAAAAATAATCAATACAATTTTAATGAGGCAACAAAACAGCAAGAAAAGAAATACATTAAAGGAAGTAAACTTTAAGATATCCAATGATAATAATAAATCATCCTAACCAGAAAAGTTTTCATGTTCTAAAATATCATACCTTAGAAAATTGACTAACACTTTAATCAACCTTTAATCCTTAAAGTACTCATAATATACAGTAATAAAATTTATTAAAATTATATAACAACAGAAAGAAAGCATGGACATACAAAGTTAGTAACTCTCACGGGATTTTCTAAAGAACACAAAATATCATCCTTGTATGTAAGTAAATGGCATTGTTGATAAACAAATTAGGGATTTTTAATGGTTTTTTTTTTTATTTAACCTTCAACAATTTCCATAGAGACACGTTCTTAAGGTATACATTGAACGCTTTGTTATTTGAAAATGGTACAAATATATTTATAATAAACAATAATTGGTAAGAACATAAACAATAACATATAAAGCATGTTATCAAAAATAATAATTAATAATATAAGCATAAATTAATGATTATAAAAATATACCAGGATTTATAACAATAGAATGAAACAGAATGAAAAAACTTGAGCCAACTGAATGCACAGTGTTCCCTTAAGGATATTATTCTCTCTAGTACCTCTGATTTAAAGTAATAAACCCTCTCAGGAACGATTCTATTCTCCATTGTCTTGATAAAGAAAAAGGTGTCAATGTGTCATTTAATAGGAGAAAAGTACATGATGATTTAATTATCCAGAAGAACAAGAAGAAATAAAAAAAAAATTGTTGTATTAAAATGAGAGGAAATTACTCTATTCATAGACAACAAAAGGAAGTATAAACAAATTTCTATTGTGTCTTATTGGAAAGGTCACAACCTTTCATAAAAGTTGCAACTTTTAATAATAGTCACAACTTTTATAAAACTCGCAACTCTGATAAAAGTCGCAACACTTCATAAAAGTCAACACTTTACATATAATTCACACTTTAAGGAAAGCCGGAAGCTACATTTTTGAATAAATAAATTAAAAGGGAATCCTGATTTATTTGTACTCTAGGAGGTAGGCCTACGATTCTTCTTCTATATATATATATATCTATCTCATATTATATATATATAAGATATATTAGAGAGAGAGAGAGAGAGAGGAGAAAGAGAGAGAGATAATTTTTACAATCCCTTAAGTTATCCCTCTACTATTTTAAAATTTTTGCTTGGTAAATGCATCTTTATTATTGCTTTATATTGAACTAAGTTGAACATCCCTAAGTTCGAGTGTCTTTGAGAACTTCCTCATTGAGTAAGTTTGAGTATCTTTTATTATCCTTGAGTATTCCTTGAGTTAAGTGAGTTTGAGACAAGGTAAATTGTTTTTCCTTCATTATTTCATTCAAGACTCATGGTTTTTATGCTTTACACTTGCCTTTGTAAATACTCTCATCATGTACTGACGTCATGTTGCCTTCATCGTCATGTTGCCTTCATCATTCATGATGGAGATACAGATAGACAAGGTAATTAACAGGCACTTCGTTAATACCATTTGTCGTCTTAGTTAGATTTTGTGAGGCTCCTTGTTTTCGAAGGATTCCATTTACTTTTCACTTTTGTTACAACGTTGTCACGATCCAAGCTCACACCCTGTACGTCGCTAACACTTGACAATTGTTACTGGTCTGCAAGTGAACCTTCATCCTAATTGACTACTTTGGAAAGACTAACTCAAACATCAAAACAAAAGAATTATTTAAAAGAAAATTACTAAATGTTAAAATTTCTGTGAAAATACTGAGTATTAAACATAAAATTATGTAAAAGATCTGAAACTGAATACTGCAAGACTGACTAAGATTTTTTTATCTATGAAGCATCTAGTATAAAAATATAGGTGTGATGGAAATACCCACGACACCTCAAAGCATTTTGTCTAACAAATCATAAACTAGAGTCCTCAGTAAGCTAGGAAGCCTCACAAAAATTTGATAAGCGGATGATGTGATGTCAATGTGTCTTTTATTTACGACGTAAGTACCTGAAACTGCACCATAAATGACGAGGTCGAAAGAAATTAGTAGATTGAAAGTACGAGTATGTAATAGGGGTGAATAACACAAATATTTGTACTGAAAGGCTGAAAAATAACTCAATTGATACATAGAATGAATTATGACGAAAATAACTTATGCTCTTTATTGTAGGAATTCAATTATAGTAAACTAACTCCACTTATAGTATATAAATATACTTTATTTAATTTCTTGGGGAATTCCTCTAATCCATAACAATCACTATGATCCTTGTGGTAAACGCCCCTGTTTAGTCGGGGTTTTTGAGCAGCAGATTTTATTTTCTGAAAAAACTGGCTGAGTCCGACTGTCCACTCGGCCCGTCATAAGGCACGACGGACCGTCCGAGGGGGTCTCGTTCCAAAACACTTAGAATCTGAAAATTTGGGTACTGAATCGGACTCTCTGAACGTCACTACGAAATGGCAGACGGACCTTTCGCAGGCTGACTGGGGCCGTCCACAGCCTTTTAGATACTGACAATCAATTCCTCATAGCTTTTGTGACGAACATTCAGACGACCATCACACTTCATGGACGGGCCCCCAATAGGCTGGTACCCTGACTGGGTCTATTTCTGTTAAAATATTTTAAAGGGGCGTTTGGATACCGGCTTATACCCTTATAAAGTTAGTAGTTTTAATGTTAATAAATTTAAAACTTACACTTGGGGGTTAAAGGCGAACCAACCTTGGAAGAATAGTGGGTTTTACTTTTTACACAATCCTTTATTATACTTAATTATATGATTATTATGGTAACAGAAAAAAGGGTTTGGAATAAGAAAAAATAGAAAGAACAGAGAGCGAGAGGGGAGACAACGACCGAGAAAAAGAATAACGCAAAGAAAGCACGGTTTTGGAAGATAGCCTTGTTTTGAATTCCGATTCTTCTGTGGAAGGAGGTTAAGTTTTGTGGCTATTCGTAGTAACTCTTAATAAAGCGAATGATAGATTGGGTAGTTTAAAACCCTTCTATTATGCTTAATTGTATCCTTGTATGAAGGATTACTAATTGTGAATACAATACATGAGAAGCGATTGAAATCCTAATCCTTGAAAAGACCTGAATTGCCTTGTAATGAGATATGATTCTTGGTATAAAAGAAGGCTTGATGACTAAAAGGATGAGAGTATTTGGAACTGTTGTCACGAACCGACACTTAGGAATTAGTGGAACGGGTGTCCCCGAACCGACCCGTAAATTAGGGATCGGTGGGTCCGCCAACCGACACGTAAGAAATTAAGGGGATCGGGTGTCCTGGGCGAACCGACCACTAGAATTAGTGGAACGGGGTCACGAACCGACACGTAGAATTAGGGGATCGGTGTCACTAAACCGACACTAAGAGATTAGGGTATCGGTGATTACCGAAACGTAAAAGTAAGGGAATCGGGTGTCCCCACGAACCGACCGGTAGAATTAGGGGATCGGGTGTCCACGAACCGACACGATAGCATATGGAGCGGAGTGGTCACGTGAACCCGACACGAGAGAAATAAAACATAATAATAATTGAAAATGTTACTATACTCAATCTACTGACCTAATTCCCAAATGGGTAATGGCATTGAGGCTTGAGTCCCTCATGGGTTGAACTGGCGGTGCTTATTAATGATGATAGAACTTGTTGTTGCTACAACATGTTGAGTATTGTAGTGTTTCGATTTATGGATCTTATTGATATATATAGGTTCTATTTGATTGGCCGATGATACCTACTACTCAGTACTTGTGTTTTGTACTGACCCCTACTTTCTGTTTCTCTATTTGTCATTTGTGGATGTGCAGCAAACGTGCCATCGCTTCAACTCATCAACTCAGCCGCAACTCTAGACAGTCTTCATCAAGCCCAGAATTCAGGGTGAGCTCTTGTTCTAGATTGGATGGATCTTCCTCGTCGTCTTGATGCCTTGAGATTCCGGCTGGGAACTAGCTTGTTTACTTATTTAGCTTCTTAGATACTCTTGATTAGTAATTGAGGATAGATGTTTTTTTTGTCTTGTGGGGATGACTATTCAAGTTTTGGGGAATAATAGTATTGTAGTTTTTTATAAGTTATTTGTAACGATTTTCATTAATGAGTTTTAAGTCTTCCGCATTATATTTTGTTTATTGTAATGGTTAAACGTTGGAAATTGGATGGGTTTGTATCGCTCACATCGTAGGATAATGTGGAGTGCCAGTCACGTCAGTGCCGCGTTTGGGGTCGTGTACAACTTGTGATGATACACCATATTACCAACGTTGCAAGAGCTTCCCTATACTTTGCTAGAGTATAGAATGCAACCGAACTGATGGATCAACAAAAACGCCTTCTTCAGGCTGGTGAGGAGTGGTCTTGCGGTATGATCCTATCTACGCTTAGTGCATATTTTATGGGAGTTGTGCGTCGTCAGAACTCTTCCTCAAATAAATTCTCAATAATACTGCCAAAATATGTAAGATCATGTAAAATACTCTTTGGGTTGAGATAATTTCTCAAAAGGTCCTTTTTAAGAGGTAACTGAAATGTACTCAATCTTTTTGAAAACTCTTTGTACTTCTCTAAAAGTAGTACTTCTTTCAATGTGAAAAAAATAATTTCTTTAAGGGTTAACTGAACTTCTCTTTATCTAACAGATATGCTTTCAAAAATTGTTTATTATCTTCCAGAAAATAGTAGTTCTTTTATCAACATGAAAATAATAATTTTGCAACTCACTTTAAAATTTCAAAACCAATGCATGAAAATAAATGCACCAAAATATTGTAATAAAATCTTATCAACTATAGTTCATCTAAAATGTAAGACTGAACAATAACTCGAGGATAGAAATGCACATTATATTGCAATATCATTATAAGAATTTAGTTTTTCGGAAAAGAGCATAAATAATGTCAATAATTTCATAAAGCATAGGGTAGAAACACAGATTCAACTTGAGGACAATTAGTCCAACACTATGACTGGTTATACATACCATATACACTGAAAATTTTTGAGAAAGGTGAGGTATTTAGATGAAAATATTGTAAGAATTTGTTTCTATAACCTTAGGGATGATTTCTTGGAAAAAACTACGAATTTCATGAGTAGGGGATATTAGTTCCGTAAGATAAAGGAATTATGAAGTTATGTGGAAAATTCTTACCTTGGATGATGGATGAACCTTGGAGGAAGTTAGTTTCTCGAAAACTTCTCTTTACAAGGTAAATTTATGATCTAAGGAGGTGAACTACGTATTCGGGGGGTTTTAAAATACCCATACGCAAGGCGACTCATCATAATTGGGGGCCTAAAGTGTAATTTCAATTCGTGGCCTAATATATAAGTACACTTTATATACTTATTTCTTCAAATTTATTTTTTCTTACACTATTTAGATGGAATTTATTAGTACTTTATATATATTTTTTTCAGTTACTAGTTTTAGATAAGATTTTATCACTCATTGGAAAAAGATCCTTTTAAGCCACCAATTAATATTATTATAAGCATAATGGCTATAGAGTATAAGTTGATCTATATGAAATAAGAGTAAGATAAAACCTAATTTGACTCATGAAGTTGATGACTGGATTACCTATTTTAATATGCTTATACTCTACTAATGACTTGCAAAAAAAATCAAAATTTAAAAAGAAATAAAAAGTATAGTGTCCAGTAAAATAGACAAAAATCTAAATCTAGAAGTCTAGAAGGGGTTCAGAAGACAGAAAAAGGGGATGAGATTATTTAGAATTACAAATAACTTCCTTATCCATGTCTACCCATGTTCTCACACTTCTATAATAATTCCATATCTAACTTTTTCCGTACACACGTGACTTACTTCAAGCCTAAAGAAATTATCATCTATCCAAACTTTTGTGAATTCCCTTCTATCACTGGACACGGTTGCTAAATGCGAAATCATCCCTCGTCACTACATAAAAAAAAAGGGCCAAAGAAGACCTAGAAAAGATCTCACGATGTCTTCTTTTCGGGAAAGAGACTGCAACGTTATGTCCGTAAAATGACCGGTCACTTTTTTACAGACAACCCCTCATGAGGTCGCCAAACGGAGACCCACGATGTCACCGACAAATTTATCGCATTTTTTTACAAAAAAAAAAGACCTCATGATGTCCTATGTATTATTTATTTTATTTTATATTTTTTATATAAGAGAACCTCATGAGGTACAATTTTAGTATTTATTTAATTTATATTTTAAATAAGAGACCTCAATTAAGGTGCTCAGATATTATTAATTTAATTTTTTATATTTATTTAAGGGAGACCCTCATACGGTCTCTTTTGCATTTATTTTTAGAGACCCTCGTGATTGTCCTCCATAATGAATTTACGAAAAAATAATGTCAGAAAAGACAACCTCATGACGATCTCTCTTTTCTGAAATATCTGGGATAATTATGCAAAAAGATACCTCAACGGGGTCTCTTTTTCTGGAAAAAAAACTGGCAAGAAAATTATTATTTCTGCGGCTTCTCATCACCTGTTATTTAATTCAGTACCCAAATCAACAAACTCAAAGAGCTTTCACAAACTCAATTGAAGCAATACATTTACTAATTCTCTTTCAACTCAATTGCAACTCCTTCAAATAATTAATGTATTTAAACAAAACATGATATCCATAAGTTACATAATACATTCCCATCAAAAGTTATCATGTATTACAAAACAATAGATTTCCCATCACAAAATTATAAAGTTAAACAAAATTCCAAATTTGAGGTGCAAAACCATTCTCCTGTTCACAAACAAACATCAATATCAACATCTTCATCTTCTCACAACTTTTATAGATTTAGCCTAAAACCTTCATTTCTATTAACTATGCCACCCATTTCAAATGGATTGCAATATCTATCTGGGACTATTGAGCAAACTCAGATAATAGCCTTCTTCATCGGCTGCCACAGTCTGTGGAGCGAACATATTTTGATTGATTGAAGAGCCGGGATGCGTGGGGATGTGATAAAACAACACTCATGGAAAGGGCCACGATGATGGTTGCTCCTTTGACATCACGACGCTGTAAATTCCGCAATCTGCGCTTTGGAGCTCAATTACCTGTTGCCATCAGCTTGTTCTCAATTTTCTCCTCCACAAACGCCTTCTGGAATGTTGTAAAACATTCCTTGCACATAGTAAATCCACAATAAGTAAAAAGTAGAGCATTAAGAAGTGAAAACTTTTGAGGAGCCATCCACATTCCAAAATTGTCACATATATACTTAAACAAAGCTAAGATCATAAGGGATCACTGGAGTCCACAGACCATTAGGACTACCGCTCCGTGAATTCTCCCTCGTCCATCTGCTGTTGGTGTTGCTTTCCGCATTTTCATCCCCAACATAAATTATCAATATAAAGAATAAACTTCACACAAGTAAGTAGTTGTGATAAAAGGAGTATAACCTAACTCTTTCCTCTGGGACTTGCCCTTCTCTTGTAACGGCTTTGACAGCACCACCCTAGCATCGACATACACAATGAGGATTGTCCTTTTGGCAAGAATGGTCCTTTCAGAAGTTCCCGGATAAACAAATTACAAACCAAACTCCTCTTTTCCTCCTCTTTTGCTGATATGGAAAATCCTCCACAGTCTGAACAGAGCCCATAAGTTCTGAAAATCAAGAATAACATTAACCAAGATTAAACTAACCACAACTAACTTCAAATGAGGGGAAACAAACTTAATACATTTTGATTTTCAAACGCATATACCTTACTAATTGGAATCAACATCCTCTTCTTTGAAAGTACTATCAGCTGGAGTAGGAACGCTGCTGCTGAGGGACTGCAAATTTGTAGAGTTGGAGGCGGCGCGACCATCCACTTGCTGAAGCAAGACTGCTTCGGCGGGAGCTGGCATGAGCGATGAGAGAGAGAGGGACGATCAGAGAGAGAGGTCGATACAGAGAGTAGTGGGTCGCGAGAAAGAGAGCGTTCTACGAGGTCAGTGAGAAAGAGAAAGAGGGCGTCGACGAAAAATTAAGAGAGAGGGAATAAAAGAGAGCTATTTAATTTTGGCTAGGTTATTGGTTTTGTTTTAGAACCCTCATGAGGTCTCTAACTTTTTAAATACTATTAAATTAAATTATTATTTTTAATTTAACAAGTAGAGACCTCATGAGTCTCTTACTGTTTAAATTAATTAAAAATATAATTTAATTTAAATTTAAATAGTCCCACCCACCTTCGCGCCCTCATGAGGTCTTCTCCTTTTCTGAGACTTAGCTATCAACCCCGTAACAAATTTCCACTTTTTTTTACAATACGTCCCGTACACCCCCACACACAATCATTCCCCTTGCCCTCACGCGGTCTCCACCTACATTAAAAAAAATTAAAAAATATTAATTTGAAATAGCGACCTCAGAGGTCTCTTATGACTTGACCTATTTTGAGGTCTCATTTCTTAGGTCTCTTTTGGCCTTTTTTTAATAGTGCGTCACATCCTGTTTATTATCTAAATTAACAATTGTATTAACTTATTTCACAACACTATTCCCCTCCGAAAAATCGATCTTGTCCTCAAGGTTGAAGTCATCTATTTCAGTCTGGTAAGGATAATCTCGGAGCGTAAATGTTGTTACTTGTTGGATAGGCTAGCCTAAGCAACACTTAAGAACTTAAACGTGAAATACAAGATCTATATTGGGCTCGACGGACAAATCTAATTTTTATGCCACCTCTCCAATTCGCTTGATGACCTTGAAAGGACCAAAGTATCGTGTTCCAAGCTTGTGACCCTTTTTCAGCCGCACAAAAAGTTGTCGATATGGCTTCAACTACACAAAAACCCAGTCACCTAATGCAAATACTAGCTCACTACGATGTTTATCTGCAAACTTCTTCATCCTTGTTTGTGCTTTGATCAAATTCACTTTCAACAACTTCAGAACAACATCACACTGAATTAAGTAAGACACCAAAAATTCACTAGCGGTGCTCCCCAATATATATTGAGTTACAGTGGTAGGTTCTTGCTCATATAGTGCAAGAAATGGTTTCATTCCAGCAGATGTTTGGTATAAGTATTGTGCCAGAATTCAGCCCACGGTAGCATTATAACCCACTTGCTTAGAGTATAGCGACATAGCAACAGAGATATTGTTCAAGACATTTATTTAAGGCCTCATACTCTCGGACGGTTTGGGGATGATATGCAGTACTCATAGCTAATGTCAAACCCTGCAAACAATTGATTTCCTTCCAAAAAGAATGGAGGAATCGACAATAGTAAAAGGGGGACTGTGAAGAAAAAATTATTCATCACACACACATACCCCTAAATGTTTTTCTTTTCCCGTTGCGTCACGACAGGTGGGTAGCTCCGTGTCTGGGAGACATCCCTAGAAGTTTCACTGGTGGCAAGCACACAGAGCGCTATTCAGCCTCATTACTAGAGCGTTAGAGATTCGTGTCTGCGAGAACACCAAGAAACAAGCGATGAACCTAAGAAGATTTCAAAACCAGCAGTAGACTTCTGATCATCTATACTGCCTCCCCAATCAACATCACAATATCCTTGTACTTGTTGAGAGTTCTGTTTTAAAAAGAGAATACCCTGTGAAGAATTGTCTTTTAGATATCGCAAGATACGCTTGACTGCTGCCCAAAGTTTCTATCGCGCCCAGAGATACTCTCAAGACGTGGACACAGAACCTAGGACCATAAGTAATCCCAAGATAACCCTGCCGGCATGATCATGAACATATTAAAGATGATAAACTGAACGCGGAAGCTAAATTATAATGTAAACTAAAAAGATTGCGAATACCCATATTCTATACTGAGATATTTGAAAATTGATGAGTTTAATACAATGAAAATATTAACTCAATACTAAGCTGAAACTGACTATGTCTAAAATAAGTCTCTAACTGACTAGAAATGCTGGGAAAAACCCTAGCTAAGTCTAGCAAAAACTGAAAATAAATGACTGAAACACTGAAATGAACTCATGAACTATTGTCCACAGAGAATGAGGACTCTCCACTAAATCTGCTGAACAGGATATCAAAAATCGACGTAAGCGCGATCTTGATGCTGAGAACCTAAACCTACATCACGAGAAGATGTAGTGTATGTATGCATAAGTACTTGAAGGTACTGAGCATATAAGATTGAGTAAGATAAAATAAAACATAACGGAACAAGCACAAAAGTAAGTATAATAATCTGAATATGATATACTGAATTTTGAGACAAATAGATACAATGACAAAATATATAACATGCTGAGACTAAATACTAACTAATCTGTAAATATGGTCAGTAAAAGAGAGCCTTACTGAACTGTGGGAGATACTAATAACCGATAATAAAACCACATGAGCTAAATATGGAGTCCCCGATGTAATACTCCCCCCAAGAAGACCCAATTAACCGTGCCAGAGGTATAAAGACAATCTGGTGTGGATCACAAAATGATGCCCACCATAGGGGACTTACAACCTACTTGGGCGATAGTTCTGGGATAATTGGTGACGCTGAAACCCTGTCCAATCTGTATTATGCTACTCCCAATAACTTATGTCGTTAACTGATTATGAATTTTAGTTTCTTCTGTAAGTACGAGATATCTCATAACTGAACATGACAACTGAGAATGCCAAGATTTAATCTATAATGATGCATTAATCCTGAGAGGCCATGGCATAACTGAATAACTGAAAATCTACCTAATGTGTAATTCAAAACTAAGATACATAGCTAGGGTTTCTATATTCACAGCGATAAAACTGATAATACCTGTAAATTTTATTTGGAACATTTTCATGAAGTTCTGTTGAAGTTCTATAAACCCTAGGTCTAATCATGATATGAGAATTAAGAATGTAACTGAAAATTAAGGACCTAATGGGTGAAAAGGACCCACTAGTGAAATCTCATACCTGGTGATAAAATCCACAGAGATTTAGGGGCTAGAACTGAGGGAATCTTGATGCCTTCTTGAACTAGGGTTCATGACCTTTTTCACCTTTATTGCTTCTAATTTTCTAAGTTTTGATTTAATGATTTGACTTAGGTAAGTTTTTGTTATGTTTCACTGACTAAAATATGACAATTTAGGGTCAAAACGATGTATCTTAGGGTTTAAACGAAGTGGAAAAAGACCAAAAGACCCCTGACTTAAAAGCTATCGAAGTCATTGACGACCGTAAGTCGGCTGACGGTCCATACAGGTCGGCCGTTGTTTGCGACTGAGAGTTGAAAGTCAGCTGGAAAATCAACAGAGTTAACTGACGAACCGTAAGTCGACTGACAGACCGTACTGGTCGACCGTCGTTTGTGAGTGAGAGTTGTAAGTTAGCTGGGGAATCGACGGAGTTGACTAACGGACCGTAATTCGACTGACAGTCCATACGATCGACCGCCATTTGCGACTGAGAAATGGAATTAAGCTGATCAATCGACGGAGTCGAATAACGGATCGTAAGTCAAGTGATGGTTCATACTAGTTTACCTACATTTGTGACTTGGAACTGAGAGTCAGCTTGCCCATCGACGGAGTCGACTAACGGGTTGTAAGTCGATTGACGGTCTGTAGTTGGCTCCATCACTGGCACCTAAAACTTTTGAAAATATGCATTTTTTGTACTTTTTTAGGTACGGGGTGTTACATTATCTCCTCCTTGGGACCATGTGTGCTCGAATGATGACTAAAATATCTTATATAATGGGAGAGAGCTGTAATCCCTACTACTAAACACTGAAGACTGAGTTTTTACTAAATTGAGTTCCAAGAACATGAAAATACGCTAAAAATGCAATACACAACTGAAGCCACAATGATTCTAACTAGGTAGTGCCTAAGTCACCATGAATGAAACCGAAAAAAAAAATTAAATAGGAGCTATTACCTCAAGCTGGAGTGGAATCGAAGGAAAGAGATGAGATACGTGCTTTCAGGCTCTTGTGCCTCCTATAACTCTCTCTACGAACGTGACTCCTCATAAAACCTTACTGTAAGCGACTTCTTTAACTTCTCCAAACCTTCTAACCTGAGTCAAGTACAATCCTCATGAAGAAAGATTGCTTTTCATCGCAACATCCTGCTAATGGCACTACAGAGGCTTGATAACCCACACACTTCTTCATAGTGAGATGTGGAAGAGACTGATGCGCCTGCTAGTTCTTCTGCAACTTAACTCCTTAATCCACCCACCTTCCCAACCCTTTTCAAGATCTTGTAAGGTCCCTACATATCTAGGACTGACTCCCCCCTTCATAGTTGACACTTTCAGGACAACCCAATCATCACTTAGAACGCTAGTTCCCCTTCTCCTTAGCATCTTCATAGATTTCATGATGACTTGGGCCTGTCTTAAAATCTTATACGAATTGAGTTACCTTTTGCTCATAGCATAAAGGACTGAATTTGTCTCTATCAAAGCTGCTTCACCTACTTCAAATCAACCAACAGGAGATCTATATCAATGCCCATACAAAAGCCCAATAAGGGGCCATCTGAATGCTGGAATTGTAGCTACTGTTGTAGGCAAACTTAATAAGAGTAATGTGATCATCCCAACTACCCTTGAAATCGATCAAACAAACTCTCAACATATCCTCTAGGGTCTAAATGGTACGATTGCTTGTCCATAGGTCAGCGGATGAAATGTCCTACTAAGGTTAACCTGAGTACCAACCCTTCGAAATGACTATTCCAAAATGCCAGGTAACTGAGGACCTCATATGAGATGATGACAAAGGAAACCCCATTAACCCTCATATTTTTTATGTAAAGCTTTGGTATATTCTCTGGTGATCTGTAGTCTTGAACCGCGAAAAGCGAGAAACTGATCATCCCTATCAATATCACCAATGGAGTCATGCTGTCTGCGAGGACGAGGTAGCCTGTTGATAATTCATTTTAATCCACATCAAAATACCAAGTAGGAATATCGCTTTTCTGGGAGTCGGTACCTCCTGGTTTCTGAAGTTCTACCATGACTGCGGCAGTTGGGAACCTTACTCACAAAGTCTCCTAGACCGCTCTGCATAGCCATTCCCCGAATTGACTCCCGCAATCGCGGTACTCTTAAGTGGCACTGTGATGAATAGAATATCTGATTTATGGGCTTTCTGCCAGAATATGCGGTCTAACTCCCCATAGTAGGAACACACAATCTAGCCTGTAGCGAAGTTACCATCGCTCCCTTGGGATAAACCTCCACTTCTGATTGTGGATGCACCCTTAAGTTCAAGCAAGATTGGACCACTATCTTGCTTTTTCCTTACCTTCATCACGATCAAGAAGATCTACCACCGCCATTCTAAAAGAACTGTTACAAGACCCTCTTATATTCTCATAGGGAACTCTCAAGATCGAAAGCATTGAACATCCGTGCACTAGCTCCTTCCTTTCTTCCCAAACATGGGCTACAACTACCCATTTACATCTGGCTAATAGCATTGCGAACTACATTCACCTGACAGGATGATACGCCCCCCATATCATAATCCTTAAATAACTCAAGCCATCTCCTCTTACGAAGATTCAACTCTTTCTGGGTGAACAGATACCAAAGGCTCTTATGATCCGTGAACACATCTATATGAACACCATAAAAGTAGTGTCTCCATATCTTGAGTGTAAACACCACTAGCATGAGCTCAAAGTTATGGATTGGATATTTCTTTTCATTAACTTTAAGTTGTCTAGAGGCATAAGCTATAACCTTATTTCACAACATCTACACACAACCTAGGCCAACTATGGATGCATCACAATAGATCACATAACCATTTGAACCCTCTGGTAGAGTCAAGACAGGAGCTGTAGTCAATCTAGTTTTCAATTCTGCAAAGCTTTTCTCACAACATCTAACGATGAAACTTGATCTCTCCTTAGTAACTAGTAATGGTGAGGCTATGGAATGAGAATCCTTCCACGAACCTTCTTTAATAACCCGATAGACCTAAGAAACTTCTGATATCTGTAGAATAGGTAGGTTTGGGCCATTGTTTCACTACTTCTATCTTTTGGAATCCACTCGTATCCCTTCTCTAGATACAATGTGACCAAGGAAAGCAACGGATTGCAACCACAACACACTTTTGCTAAACTTAGCGAATAAGTGGCGATCCTTGAGAGTCGCATATTCTTTTTCATTCTTAGAGTAAAGGAGGATATCATAAATAAAGACTGTTAACAATCAATTTTGACCGGCCTTTAACCATTTTTAGGAATATAATCCGATTAAGTGCGTATTTAAAAAATTATTTGAAGTTTCGAATTTTGGTCGATTTTCCTTGAAAATTACATATTTTAGTATGTTTACATTATATTATTGTAAATATTTTGAAATTATTAATGAGTTTTGAATGTTTTAAAATTTAAATGATTTTCAATTATATAAAAAAATTAAATTAAATAGTAATTCCTAAATTTTTCTCAAAATCATTTAAATCTTAACGTATTCTATTCTAATTTCGTTCAATTCTAGCCACTCCAATTCAAATTTTATTTCACTTACAGCCATCCTCTTTCATTCTAATTCTAGCCAATTTATTGCAATTTTGGTCATTCCATATCCAACCAAATATCATTTTAATATATCTCATCTTTTAATCTCATCCATCTATTCAATTAATCGAATCCTATCCCCTCATCTCTTCTAAAACCGATGGTCCTGATTTAATCTACCTATTTTATCCTAAAATAACCTAATCTCTAAAAAAAAATCATTCTTCCTCTCTATCCTTGGTAGCAGTCGCCCCCTCTCCCTCTTCTCACTCTCGTCTTTCTCTCCTCCCCCTTTTTCCTCTCCCCCGCTCTCTCTCTCTCCTCATTTTCCTCTTCTCCTCTCTCCCCCTCATATCTCTTCTCTTGCCCTTCTTCTTCTCTTTTCTCTTTTTCTTTTTGCAGGGAAGCAACAACAACTCCTGGCGAATTCCTCTTCTCACCATCAAAACCAGTAGCTGGACAACACCGATGGAGGATGTTCCGAACGGCTGCTCCCTCTGCCTCGCCGCCCTCTCCTCCTCCATCCTCCCTCCTCTATCGCTTCCTCCTTCTCTTTTCTCCCTCTAGGATCTTCCCTCCCTCCTATTCCTCCTCCTTCTTCTTTTTTTTTTCTTCCTTTGTTCGGTCAGTAGCAGCCACTGCGACATGGCTCCGCCAGGAGACAGCAGACAACCGGCGAAACAAGTGACTCCACCATGTTTAAAAAGTGTCAGGGGGGTTAAGGACGGATCTTTAACAAGATTTGTCCCGTAGCAACTTCTTTCGAATTTTAAAAAAACTTCTCATATTTCTGGCATTGTTTTATTCTTTTTTATTTTTCAGTTGGGCAATTCATATTTCTGTCTCATACTTTAATTATTATCTGGTCGTATGCATACTTTGGAAATTTTCAAATATTTTCTGTTTGAAATTTACTAATTGTTAAGGAATGTCAATACTACTTCTTGTTTACTTGCTTCTCTCTACTCATTATTTAGCGGTCTTTTTGTTATGATATTGATGTAGTTTTGTTCTTGATTTAAAGTTGGTAAGTTTTGGACGATAAATTGTTTTTCAAAATATAAAAAATAGAGCTTTTCAATGATTGTACTTTGTTCTCCCTCAATTTAGTCATTGCTGGTATTTAGGATGTTAATTGTTGTTATTTTTGTTTTGATAACGGTAAAATAAAAATAAAATATAGAAACTGTAGTCGGAAATTGATTCGAGGTTTGTGATATTGTCTTCCTTAAATATGTCTCCTTATTTATGTGTACTGATTGTATTGATCACTTCAAGAAACAATTTGTTTGGGTATGGTAAATCTGATTTGATAGTTGCCTCGTACTTAAAGGAAACAACTATTAATTGATCCTTTTCCTTATTTGATTGCGTTTCTTACTAATTTGTAAAATAATATTTTTTTGGGTCTTCTTTATTTAAGAAAACATTTTACTCTTATTTGTTTATATTGGGTAAAAATAATAATTTTTAAAAAAAAACTGATTTGACTCTTATTTATTGAAGGGAAAATATTATGTTTCTTTCTATTTGTTATGTCTTACATGTTTATATTTGGTAATGGTATATTCTAAATTTTTTCGATTTGGCTCTCCTTTACAATAAGGAAAATAGTATATTAATTGATTCCTTTAAGTATTTCTTTTCCTTATTTGTTCCCCCCTCTTTGCAATATAAAAAGGACCCACTCCTCTCATTCTAAACACTAACTCATTCATTCACATTCGACACAACTTCTACTCATTGATTCACACTCTCACATTTTGAGAAGAACTCACATTCTCTCATTGCTCATATACTCTCATGCTTAGACTCATACTTGAACAATTAAACAATTTGAAAAAGGTTGTCTATTCTTAGAAGAAAGGAAGACTCTCGCATACTTTGAGAATTATTCTTTGCTGTGTTGCAATCGTGAATTGAAAACATTACTAAAATTAATCATTTCCTACAAACTTTTCTGCATAATTGGTTAGCGCTCTTATTAGTTTAAATTTAATTTTTTGCATAATTATAAATACTTGTGTGAAGGAAAATGAAACAACAGGGAAGCATCCAAGTTAGTTTCATTATCCTTTTACGTGTGATAATATAACTATGGTTATTCTTTATCTCTTTTGTGTGTTATTTACATATATAGGAGAGCAATTGGTTATTATGAACATTTGATGTTACGATTATTTTTTTCATCGTATATGTGTTACATCCCTTTTAACAAGTTTGAATTTAGAGTTCAACATGTTGAAGAGTCGTCTAAAAGAAAAATTCGGATGAAGCTATTTATTTTATTTTTGTATATTTGTTTCATTATGTTTTCTTGTATTAATTGTAAAACTCGCTAACTCTATATATATGAAATCAGTTTGGGGGATCCTCTAAAGGGAGGGGTAATTATATATGCTAATTTGTAAACTTATTTGTGTTAGAAAACATGTCTATAGGATTATAATTTGCTTGATTAAACGGCTTAGCCCTAACTAAAAAAGAATTAAATAAATAAAATAAATCATCTTTGTTTAATCACTTGGTTAATCTTATCTAACTAATGGTTTTGAGTTAATTTTATCAGAATTTTGCATTTTAATGATTTGGTTGTGAGTATAGATCACTTCTTAATTTGTTAGAATATTAAATAATTGGTGTGCAGCTTTTTCTACAAAGTTATTCTATTAAATAAATATTTCATGGTGGGGGGTTTTTGTACGTGTCTTGTCCTCCTTCTTGGACCCTATGTTTAGCCTATTTTACTGTAGATAATTTTGCCCCCCTCACCCTCCTGCTCTTCCGTGTTTTTTACAATCCCTTTTGGGCATGATTACACTCTTCGGCTAACATTTCTAACAATGTTTGCTGACATTGTAAATCACCCTCCACTTCCCTATTTATTATTTCTGCCTGTCTTTATCCTCCCCTCTGCACCCTACTTCATCTTTTTGCCTCATAGTGTCCTCCCCTTTCTCGCTCCCCTTTTTCTATTAAGGAAAATCGGGCTACCTCATAAACAAATTTCTGCATTGATACTAAAATCTGCTATTGTTCTAAGAAATATGTTCTGCATCTAATAAAATGACTGTCTAAGAAATATTTCTGCACTAATCAAAATCTCATTTCTAATTGTTGCACTATAATTTTTTTTGTTTAAAAATATATTTTCAGCATCAATAAATAATATATAAATCTTTCACTGTTCTAAAAGAGAATTTTTTGCATTTATAATGAATTTTTCACTTGTCTAAAGCAATTTGTTGCATTAATAATTAATTTATAGTTGTTCATAAAAAAATAATTTCCTACCTTAAATTAATAAAAGTCGTTCTAAATAATATTTTGCATTAATATTAAATTTGCTTGTTTTCACAAAAATATAGGCATGTCTCATCACTTCTTTGCTACTTCGAATCAAAAGATAAAAATCTTTTATTAATTTTTGTCCACTTTGAATCAGTTGAACACTAAAATCTGCATCCATGTCATTATATTTTCCCTCTCGTAATTAATTTTTGTTATTATAACCTTGTATATTTTTATATTCACACACTTAGAATGAAAACTTATCATGATTATGTGTTATTTGCAAGCATGTTCATTAAAATTTAGACGCCAAATTGAAACCTATCGTGCTAAAATGACCGTCTTGTTTGTTTGACTTGGTGTCTAGGAGGGTCTATATTTTGTTTTGTCTAAGCCCACCCTATTAAGAGTCTAATCCTCTTGGACATTAAATTGGGATGATTAGGCACCTTTTATGTACGAAATGCATGCGGTGGTGGGGTAGGGGTAGTTGGCCCTATGGAGATGATGACATCGACTCGGGTTTTTTCTATCCCTACACTGCAGCCTATCAGAAAATAATAAAAAAAGTTGAGTGCTGATCCAAACCTTCGCTTTTATCCATTTATTTGCTTGTTTTAGTTATGTTTATTTGGGGAAGCTTAAAACAAAAAATATAAAAAAATTTGCTTATTCATTTCTCTTCTATATCCTCTTGCTTCTCTCTTTATTAATTGCTTAGTATTATACATATTTTATTTACTTAGACTCGCATGCTTAAATTTAAATTTAAATAATAATATGAGCTAATTACTAGGTAAATTCTTGTCACCTAGATTTCGCATGTTTAATTAATTAATTAATTAAAGGAAAAAGTCCTAAAATACCCTTTAACTATGCGAAATGGTACAAAATTACCCTTCGTCTACCTTTCGGGCCTAAAATGCCCCTGATATCAACCTTTTGACTCTATTTTATCCTTATCTTCAACAGTCAAAATAATAATCTCAATTAGAAAATTTATTTATGATGTGTTGTTGTCCTATTGGCTACTCTAATAATTAATTAAACTAATTAATAAAACGAAATACCCATCCATTACCCATGACAGGTGGTTGAACCAAGCGATCGAGAAATTAAACCAGGAGCCATTAACCACAAAACCATAGTTTTAACTTCATATGAGACAATGTGAAAGACCATGGTTGTTGACACCACTTTAGAGCATGCCATGTCTGAGGACCTGCACTTGTTTTATAGCAACAAACGGAACTTGGCATGCAATGCCCATGGAGAATTGTTGATTATTGGTTTCTGGTTTTATGCTCTAAGGAACTGAAATATTGATATAATTTAAAGCAAAATGTTGACAAACTTGTAATACAACATTTTGAGGCTTAGACAAATTCTGCAAAAAGATTGTTCATTACATGACACCATAACACCCAAATAACACTTGTGCAAAAAGTTTCATTAGCATCAAACTGCAAATTTCAAATATGCAACTCTGAGAATCTCTTTCATTCGGAAAAAAAATAAATCAAGTCACTAAACTATCCTAACCAACTAATATTACTAATGTAACACAAGTCATACTACGTTATATTTGCAGCTACAAACCCAACAATAACAACCCATGAAACTATAAGCAAGCTTATCAAGTGATACTCTCTCAACTCCAACTTTGAAATTTTATCATCCAAGTGGTCCACTTTCTTCAAATTTGTACTTTTATGACCATCCTTCAACTCCAAATCTGAAATTTTATTAGTAGCAACTTCAAATTGTTTGACTCGAAAGTTTGAGTTCTTGTGAGCTTCGTTGAGGATGAAGAGAGGGACTTTTAAGGTTTGGGTAAGTATGAATTCTGATGAGCTAAGTTTTTTCTTGGGTTAAAAAAATTGGTTTAGAATAGTTGTGTTAAAACATTTGGGTTATGGGTCATGGGTGGGGCTTTTGGATAGGTATTTAGTTTTTATTAATTAGTTTAATTAGTCATGAGAGTAGCCAATAGGACACGACGCGTCATAAATGAATTTTCTTATTGAGATTATTATTTTGGCCATTAAAGAAAAGGGTAAAATAGAGCAAAAAGGTTGACGTCAAGGGAATTTTAGGCTAGAAAAATAGATGAAAGGTAATTTTGTACCATTTCACATAGTTCAAGGGTATTTTAGGTCTTTTTGTGATCAATTAAAGTAGCTTTAATTGTTTAATATTTTTATCACCTAGTCTTACATGCTTCATTAATTAATAATAAATTAATCTTTGTTGTTTAATGTTATCACCTAGCTAGCATGTTAAATCTAAATAAAGAATGAAGTGACCTTATTTGTTACTTGTAACCCCCACATAAATTGCATGAGATACGGTCGGGACCCACATTTGTGGACCTCGAGGTATGTCTAAAACCTTTCCCTCGAGGTAATTTTGAACCCTTACCCTAATCTCTGGTTCTTTGACCTTAGCTACACTTAGTTAGGTTAGATAGTTTCCCTAGCGCCCTTAATTTGTTAGGTGGCGACTCTTCGAAACAAAAATCCCAAATAAATTGTTAGGTCACGATAAAACCCATTTTTGATGAAAAATGGGGCGCGACAGAATGTTGACTCTGATGGGGATATTAGGTTCTTACTATTACGTGTTTCATTCTTATTTATGTGGGGTTTACTTTATTTTGGTTATTTCATTATTTGTTAGATGATTACCATGTTTATTTTATTTTATTCCTTAGTTATCGTCTTCTTTCCATGTTCTACCCCTTCCATCTTCCTTATTTATTTATTATAATGTTTCAACTTTTCCCTTTCCCATATTTGTTTACTTACATGTTTAATCTCTCCTCTTTTCTTATTTGCATGATTTTAATATGTCTATATGTTTAATTTTCTTTAATTATTTATGCTTATTTATTTGTTGTTTGATAAACTGCCTATACGTTATCTCTTTCCAACCTAAATGCTAAATGTTACTGCTTTGGTAACTGTCATTCCGTTCATACTTCCCCCAATTGGGACCCTCTTCCTTTTTTTTTATTTCTTTCTCGTGATGTTGTGCCTTTGCACCTCTCACAACTACTCCAATTCTATTTAAACACCCATTATAGAGAGACGGTATATGTCTGGACGTAACGGATAGTTTCACTACCGCGAAACCACGAGACTCTCGCATAGAATCCATTTCAAGTCTGTGTCAAGTCAACTCTTAGAAGTCTTAGTTAGGTTATACATGTTGATAAGCCGTAGGTGTTTTGACCCTTGGTGTCAATCCACATATTTAGTAGCCACCCTACCGTCAAAAGGTCCCCAACACCCTTCAGAAAAATTGCATATTTATGGGTCAACGTGACCATAATAATTGACTGAAGCCAACTTTGCCAAAATGGAGTTTAGAAGTTGTTTAATATTTTATTTGCAGAGTCATGGATGAGTAAGAATTCCCAAATCCTCAAATGTTCACAGAGGTGAATCAGAGACTTAATAGTTGCTGGATGGATATAAAGAGAGATCGGGAAAGGGAGATTCATCAATTGTTGGGTGGCCTTATATTTCTTTGATCGCTATCCCCACCAAAACCCTATTTTCGCATAGGACTGATTACTGAATTCGGACCCCGTGAAGATGGTTTCAAATTTACAGATTGAACTTGACACAAACCAATTGTGAAGAATTAGAAGTTCATCGACTACCATACCATGAGTGTGAACTGATGGTACATTATAAAACATCATCAAGGGGCTTTCTAAAAATATGGGGATGAAGTTTAATCCAATCTGGACCTCTGAAGACTTGGATGACTCATAGAATTTTTTATACTCGTTTTTTCTTCGGGCCGAGACCCGAGATTGATAGTACACACTTTTCCCTATGAATTTGAGTGCTGCCATTGAGGAATGGAAAAAAAAATGTATGGATGCCTTAGTCAATCGCCTTATTAGGATCTTGGATTTTTCTTAAAACAAGAGGAAGAATCGACCACATGTCTAAGGTACCGTGGTCGAGACCTATCCAAAGATGGGGCGAGAGCCTAGGAAAAAATGTGTTAAGATCCTGGCAGAGATTAGGAGGAGTTTGTCAGCCTTGTGTCGAGGTAGATGTCTGCGGGGATGCAACCTTGTACTTCCAACTATGTCTAATCGATCAGGCCACAAGTGCTCGACAGGGTAGACCTTTATTGTTCAAGGATAACAATATTGATAACATCCAAGAAGGGTTGGCACGTTTGTTGCACCTGTAGGATTTGGGACGGCAGCTATTGTTGATTATGGTTGAGAGCTTGCTGATATTTCATGGAATCTCCATTGGTTGTCCACGCCTACTTCCCTAGTAAGAGGGGACGACCGATACTTCATTGAGCCTATTGGCTTAAAAGGTATTCAACCATATGCGCCGCTTCGAGTACTTCACCAATTTGGGCAAACTCAAGTCATACCACTCCGTTCTGACATGGACAAGTTTAAGTATGAGTTTGGACTAAATAAACCACAAGTCCACAACATACTTTGACGATGGGAACATGTGTTGACCATTCCTATGGGTGCACGACAGGCTTTATGCATACATGAATACCACATATGGATCTTGATAGAGTCTAAAGTCCCAACATCATGTGGAGAAGGATACCATGGGCCTGCTGATGAAAGGTAAAACATATGGGCATACAGTATGTTGAACATGAGACAAGAATCTCTCCCTATACAAGAGGTCAATTGGCGCCAAGCTCATGGAATCGATACCTCCAAGATTTCAGAATTTAAGATGATTTCCCCCATGTTATCCCTTTCCCCTTAGTTTATTTAATGTTTTTGATTTTCAATTATGATGTAAGATTCGAATTTTATAATAAATGAAACTTATTTTGTTTCTTCTAATCTAAACTCCAATTGGCAAATAAGGCTCGAAGTATTATTGTGCATCACGTATGTGTCGCTTAGGCCTACCTTTGGCTCAACGAGGCTCCTTTGCATTTAGAGCATTTATCTGAAAATAAATTGCTTGGTATAACAATTTATACATTACTCTAACTTCGGTTTCGGTTTGTTTTTATTTTTGTTTTACCCTTCCCCAATGTTTGATTTGTAGGCCATGATCTACCACACACGATCAAAGGGATTTCTTCCTTCTCTCCCAACTGAATCACAAAGGAAAGAGGAAAATGACTAATGACAAGGTTATATGCAAGACTGTTAAAAAGAAGTGCCTTTCGGACGTGTTGGTATCAAGACTTGAGAGGAAAATAAATAAGTTAGAAGAAGAAGTGTTGGATATGCACGAGTGGGCCAAGTTGTTACTCTCCGCCAATCCTACATTGGAGAAAAACATGGATATGCCACCTTTTTCAAGTCAACCCACTCTCCAAAATAATCCTCCTCCAAGTTACCCCACTCCTAAAAATCAACCAAGCTCCATTCAAATATCTCCAAAAAAACATCTATTTTCCAAATTATCAATATCCTTCTCCATCATAATGCTCCTAGATCTCAATATCTTACTCCACACCCGCATCATCCTACTATGCAAGATCCTCGATACGAAACACCTATGCCCCAAGTTCCTTGGCATCATGCGCCTCTCATACCATTTCCAATTCTTCCATATCAAATGTCTCCGTACCAAAGGCCTCCTCCTCCATATCAACCGCCAACATATCTTGTCCACAATGCCAAAATTGTCACTCAACTGCATATTCACAAAAACCGCTTTAAGGTTGAGGAGAGACTTGGAAAAACTTATACTACTCTGACTGAGCCTATAGGCCAACTTTATGAAAAGTTGAGGATTTCTGGTCACATATATCCTATCAATGATATGAGGAGGAATACGCGTGCATCGTTGATTGAACTCTCTAAAGTTTGCGTTTATCATTCAAGAATGGAGGGACGTACCATAGAACAATGTCGTGATTTGTAAGACAAGATTCAACAACTGATTGATGCTAAAGTCATACACTTGGAGGACTTTGCAATTAAGAAATTCAAATTTGAACGCACAAAAGTTTACTTGAACCAGTCTCCAAATAAGGCTTGCGCCATTTAAGTTCATGTTTTGCAAATTCAGACACCCATGATAACATATGGGCAAATAAAGTTAGTCAAAATCTACCATTCAATTGCTTCTCAAGAATGTTCTCTTAATATCTCGCTTATGCTCTTTGTAATATGGAACTACGTTAGACCTGATTCCTAATTAAAAGGGGATACGTAGGCGCTCCTATGGGGGTTCGGTCTTATCATAATAAAACTTTTCATTTTCCCCTCTATTGTGTAACAGGGGCAGAATTTGAGAGGGTTTCAAAATTTCCATCAAATAGCATTCTTCTTGCAAATCTTGGGGCAGGAACTCAAAAATTCTGTCAAAATCATTTCCTCTCACAAATCAAATAATGGGCAGAATTTTTGAGAAGGGCTCAAAAAATCTTTCAAAAGTGTATTGTCTCGTAAATCAAGACTGGGGTAGAATATTTTAGAGGGTCTCAAAAAATTTACAGTCAAGCTACAATCTACAACATTATAGAATAGTAGAAGTTCTACACTGGGGCAGAAAATTTTGAGAGGACCTTAAATTTTTCGACAACACTTTGAGGGACCTCCTAAAAGACTTCAAAGGAGTATACTGTGTCAAATCATGTATACAAATCAACCTCCCCCTTAAACTAACTATTTTTCTTTGAATTCAGAAAATGCATGTACATATACAAAGGAAACTTTAACATCACGTAAAGGATCAACATACCACTTTTTGATCCCGACAAATGACACTCGACCCTTCCAACAAGGCGAACGTCCAAGATACTTCATGCCCTCAATCAACTATTATTCCCAAGGATTACATCTGCCCAAAGATTGCATATGCCCAAATTGCATAATGCCCTCAATCAACTTATGCCAAAGATTATATCTTCCCAAAAATTGCATTTGCCCGATATTGCTGCATATGTACGAATTGCATTGTGCCTGAGGAATGCCTCGTATCAAAGATTGCATTGTGCCCAAATATTGTATGTGCCCGAAGACTTCATTGTGCCCTAGGATTAAATGTACCCGATATTGTATTGCATATGTCTGAGATGCATTATGCCTGAGGATTGCATCGTATCAAAGATTGCATTGTGCCCGAACTGCATTTACCCTAAAATTACATTGTCCCCGAGGATTGCTGTATCTCAAAGATTGCATGTGCCCGAGAACTGCATTATTGCATCATGCCCGATATTGCATCGTGCCCGAGACTACATCTCGCCCTAAAATAACATCGTGCCCTAAAATTGCATTGTGCCCGAGATTGCATTGTACCTGCAGATTGCATGTGCCCGAAAATGCATCTGCCCGAAGACTTCATTGTGTCGTGAAATTGCATTGTGCCCGAAACTGGAAATGAAATGTGCCCGAAGATTACATGATCGCCTACTCCATAGATTGCATTGTGATCGAGAATTAAATGTGCCCGAATACATATTTACTGAGCTACTACTGATTTAAGTCGCAATATGCTACAATTACATCAAAACAAATACGCTTTCTTTACTCATAACTTATATTCCGAAGGCGCCATCCTCCAAAGGCATCATCTTTCATGTCGTTCGGACTTCATGTCATGGCCTAAGGATTTATATTATGCTTGTCATGTTCCTAAGGCATCACGGTCTAAAGGCATTCTATGGCCTGCAGATATCATATCATGGCCTAAGGATTTATTTTATAGTCTATCATGATTCCAAGTTGTCATAGTCTAAAGGCATGTGTCATAGTCTAAAGGCACCATTTTCATAGCCTGTAGACAACGTTTTCATGACTTGAGGATATATTTTTACATATGATAGCCCTAGACATCATAGACAGACATAATTTCTCATAGTATTATGGCAAACATCATGGTCAATATGGGAAATTGCATCATGTTTACCTTTATTGTTCATTTGATATATATGTCCTAGTTATATTACAAGTTATACATTTGTAGATACTAATATTTCACAGGTGTAACCATCTACCTTTTGGCTATTGTTGTTGGCTTACCTCTATCGCAACGAAGGCCTTATCAATTCTTTGCTACTCATATTGCTCTTTTTCATCCTAACCTTGCTCAATGGTTGAAAACCTCGCTCTACCATGCTATTCTCGCTTCTCTTTCATGCTCTTCTCACTTATCTATCTCTCTCTTCTCTCTACTCTATTCATATCCATTCAAGCCGATCTCATACCCCTTCGAAAATCTTATCACTCTTTTAATTTTTAAGAGTTTCATTTGCTCTTTAATCTAGAACTACACACTCCTGATTCTATTATATCAAGATATGTAAGGGCTGCTTAATAACCAAAGTCTCATCATACACTTTTTCACTCTTAGTTGTCCAATGGTGTGCCACGTCATCTCTCGGCGGTCCGCACAATAATCGTTTACTAACGCACTTGGTTGCCCCGAAATTCCATACTTTCATTCTCAAGCAACCAAGGGCAACTGTTTGACCCCGCAATTTTAACCGACCTTTTAACCATTTTTTAGAATATCTCTGAGTAAATACAGAATTTTTACAATTTATTTAAAGTTTAGCATTTTGGTCGAATTCTTCTTGAATATTACTATATTGATTTATGTTTACTTTATAAAAATTATGTAAATCTTACTAAAATACTTTTCAACTTATTAATGACTTTTGGAAAGTCTTAAAGCAATTGATTTTTTCATGTATATATAAAATATTTTGATTTAAATTAGTAATTTCTAATTTTTCCCTCAAAATCATTTAAATCTTAACCTATTCTATTCTAATTTGTTTAAATTCTAGCCACCCCAATTCAAATTTTATTTCAGTTATAACCATCCTCTTTCTTTCTAATTATAAAAAAAAATCTGATTTCAATATATCTCATCTTTTAATCTCATCCATCTATTTCAATTAATTGAATTCTAGCCCCTCATCTCTTCTAAAGTTGATGGTCCAGATTTAATCTACGTATTCTAGCCTAAAAGAACCTAATCCCTACAAAAAATTTCATTCTTCCTCCCTCTCCTTGCAGGGGGTGCCCCCTGCAGCCACCGCACACCAAGTCTGTTTGAGAAGGTAAACTGAAGGGTCCCACGATACAGTACTGAGGTGAGGAGTGACCAAAGGTTAGTGGAGCGCAGGCTGAGGCTCGGAATACCCTATGGCGCGAGCTATAGACGGCATGTCAGAATTCCAAGCACGAGACATTCGGTCGAATTGCATGTATGGGGCTTGAGGGCGCGCGTGGGGGAAGGTGGCGTATTGTTGCATGTTCGTGATTAGTCTCTTCCAGGGTGCGAGTATATGTCAAGGTGGGGAGTAAGATCAGCCGGCGTGTTCCCCGTCGCGTCAATTGCGGGGGCTGATGGGCGGGAGGGCATAGCGTCATGGGGGTGGAGAAATCGTTTGGTGGATGGGGTGAGAGAGTTTCCTTGAGCTTTAGGACAGTGGGGGAGTAATGGGGTCCTCGGCTTTGAGGTAAGAGGTTTGACGTTAGGGTAGTATGTCGGGGGTTGGTGAAATTATGGGTGAAGGTCCGTATGGGGCCCCTCCACCTCCTTCCTGCACTATCGTCCTTTCTCTCCTCCCCTTTCCCTCACCCCCGCTCTCTCTCTCCTTGTTTTCCTCTTCTACTCTCTCCCCCTCTCGTCTCTTATCTTCCCCTTCTTCTTCTCTTTTCTCTTCTAATTTTTGCAGGGAAGCAACAACAACTCCAGGCGAATTTCCTCTTCTCGCCAGCAACACCAGCAGCTACACAACACCGATGGAGGCTGCTCCGACCGGCAACTCCCTTCGCCTCGTTGCCCTCTCCTCCTCCGTTCCTCCCTCTTCTATCACTTCCTCCTTCTCTTTTCTCCCTCTAAGATATCCCTCCGTCCTCTTCTTCTTTTTTTTCTCTCTTTGCAGATCCAGTAGCATCACACCAAACAGGAGCCACTGGCGACAGCGGCTCCGGAAGAGACGAGCAGGACAACCGACCAGCAAACAAGCGAACTCCAACAATGTTTGTGAACGTTTTTCAGGGGGTTCAGACGGCTCTTTTTTAACATGATCCATCCTTTGTACACTTCTTTTCAATATTCCCTCATTTTTTCTTGGCATTGTTCCTTCTTTTTATTTAGCAATGGGCTATGCATATTCTGTCCAAATGTTATTTTTTATCTGTCATATTCCGTACTCTACAAATTTTCTGATATTATGTGTTGCAAAAATATTACTAATTGTGACATGGAATGTCAATATAAGTCTATGTTACTTGCTTCTCTCTATTCATTACTGTGTTCTTGTTTTTTTTTAATGATATTGATGTAGTTAGTTCTTGATTTAATATTGATAATTTGGACAGATAAATTGTTTTCAAGAATGTCAAAAATAGCATTCAATGACATGTGACTTGCCTCCCCTAAATTTAGTCGTCCCTGTATATAGGATCTAATAATTTGTTATTTTTGTTTGTATACGGTAAAAAAAAAAATAAAATGAGACATTGTATCCGGAAATTGATTTGAGCTGTAATATTGTCTTTCCTTAAATATGTCAAATTATTTATGTGTATTGGTTGTTACTTGACTCATTTTCAGTAAAAAAATTTGTTTGGGTAGGGTACATTCTTGAAAGTTTGCTTTCCTCGAATTTAAGGAAATAATTATTAGATTAATCCCTTTGCCTTATTTGAAAATACTGATTTCTTACTATTTGGTAAAATAAATATTGTTTTGGCTCTTCGTCTTTAATTTAAGGAAAAATATTTTACTCCTTATTTCATTTCCTTGGGGATAAAAAAAAAATATTTCTTTAAAAAATCTTATTTAACTCTTATTATGTAGGAAAAGATTATGTTTTCTTCTATTGGTTATTTCCTTACTTTTATAGTCTAATAATACATTTTAAATTTTTCCAATTTGGCTCTCCTGTAAAATAAGGAAAAAGTAGTAATATTAAGTGTTCTTTTAATATTTTCTTTCCCTTATTTGGTTGTCCCCCTTTCGTGGGCAATATACGAAAGGACCCCGTCCTCTCATCTCAACAAGGCATTCATTTCTACATTCAACACAGTTTCACTCATTCATTCACACCCTCATATTTTGAGAAGAACTAACATTCTCTCATTGCTCATCCACTCTCATGCTTAGACTCATACTTGAACAATTAAACAATTCGAAAAAAGTTTTCTATTCTTAGAAGAAAGGAAGACTCTTGCTTACTTTGAGAATTCTTTTGCTGTGTTGCTGTCGTGGATTGAAAACCTTACTAAAATTCTTCATTGTCGATGAACTTTTCTTCATAATTGGTTATCCCTCTTATTAGTTTAAATTTGATTTTTTGCATAATTATAAACATTTGTGTGTTGGAAAACGAAACTACTAGGGACATCCAAGTTAGTTTCATTATTCTTTTATGTTTGATAGTATAATTATGGTTATTCTTTATCTCTTTTTGTATGTTATTTACATATATATGAGAGTAATTGGTTATTATGAACATTTGATGTTGAGATTAATTTTTTTCATTAAATATGTGTTACATCCCTTCTAACACGTTTTAATTTCGAGTTCAACATGTTGAAGAGTCGTCTAGAAGAAATTTTCGGACGAAGCTATTTATAATATTGTTATATATTTCGTTTATTATGTTTTCTTGTAATATTTGTAAAACTCGCTAACTCTCTATGGGGGATTCTCTAAATGGAGGGGGAATTATATTTGCAAACATATTTGTGTTAAAAAGCATGCCTATAGAACTGTAATTTTCTGTATAAAACGGCTTAGACCTAACCATAAAGAATTAAACAAATAAAATAAATCATCTTTGTTTAATCACTTGGTTAATCTTGTCTAACTAATGCTTTTGAGTAAATTTTATTCTAATTTGCATTTTAATGGTTTGGTTGTGACTATAGATCTCTTCTTAATTTGTTAGAATATTAAATAATTGGTGTGCGGGTTTTTGTACAAAGTTATTCAATTAATTAAATATTATGTCTATAGAATCTATGTCAATAATTTTTGAAGACCTAAAAGTCCTGCTCTTAGGTGTATTTTATAACTTTTGCATGTTTAACAATGAGATAAATTTATAAATATTTCTGCTCACTGTAAATAATAATAAATCTCCGCATTTATTATTTTTGCATGTGTTTATCCTAAAATCTGCAAAATAATTAATATTCTTGCATCATAGTTAACCCCTTTCTCATCTAAAATTTGCTATTAATTAAATTTTTGTATCTAATAAATCGTCTATCTCTTAAAAAAATTTATGCATTAGTAATAAAAAAATTTACTGTTCTAAAAAATATATTCTGCGACTAATAAAATGATTACTAAGAAATATTTCTGCATTAATAAAAATCTGATTTCTAATTGTTGCACTATAATTATTTTTTGCTTAAAAATATGATTTTAACATCATTAATCAATATATAAATTTGTCACTGTTCTAAAAAATAATTTTCTGCATTCATATAGAATTTTTTCACTTGTCCCTACAATAATTGCTGCCAATTAACAAAAAATTGATTGTTTGTTTGTTTATAAAAAGTATTTACTGCTAATTACAAAAAGTCCGTTGTTTCTAAGTAATCTTCTGCGTTAATATTATATTTTCTTGTTTTTTTAAAGCATGTGCGATCACTTGTTTTCTACTTTGAATCAAAAGATAAAAAATCTGTTATTAATTTTCGCCCACATAAAATCATTTGAACACTAAAATCTGCATCCATGTGATTATATTTTCCCTCGCATAATTAATTTTTTTTATTATAACTTTGTATATTTGTATATTCACACACTTAGCATGAAAAATAATCATATTATGTTTTTTTGCACGCATGTTATCAACTTTAGAGGCCAAATTGAAACTATCGCACTAAACACAATGACGCATCTGTTGTTTCCCTTGGTGTCTGGAGGTCGGTATATTTTATTTTGTACACCCCCCTATTAGGTCCCAATGCCGCTTGGACATTAATTGGGACGATTAGGCACCCTTTTAGGTACGAATCATGTTGTGGGAGGTAAGGTAGTTGTCCCTATGGAGTTTGAGACATCGACTCGGCTTTGGAAAAACAAACCCTGATTTCGTATGTCCCTACACGGCAGCCTATAAGAAAATTAAAAAAAAGTCGAGTGCTGATCCAAACCTTCCCTTTTATCCCTATATTTGCTTGTTTTAGTTATGTTTATTTGGAGTAGCCTAAAAATATAAAAGTTTTTGCTTATTCATTTGTCTCTTCTATATCCTCTTGCTTCTCTCTTTATTAATTGTTTAGTGTACATAATTTATTTACTTAGACTCACATGAATTCATATTATTAAATATAATAATTAGTTAATTACTAAAAATTCTTGTTCACCTAGCCTTCACAATAATTACTTAATTAATCACAATTGAAAGGAGCTTTATTGTTGTCCAATATTCTGTACACCTATCTTTACAAGCTTCAAATTAATTAATATAATAATAGTTTATTGGGTTCATGCTATCACCTATTTAGCATTTTAAAATTAAATCAATAATGAATGACCCTTATTTGTTTTACGTGTAATCCCCACATAATTGCATAGATCACCCAGACCCACATTTTTGTTACCTCGAGGTATGCCCTAACACATTCCTCCTCGAGGTAATTTTGAAACCCTTACCCTGAATCTTGGTATTCCGTGACCTTAGTAGACTTAGTTCGGTTTAGATAGTTTGCCTTAACCGCTTATTCTTTGTGTGACTCTTCAAAACCAAATCCCAAAGAGTTGTTTAGAGTCGCGATAAAATCGCATTTGTTGTCTGAAAAATGGGGCGCATAAAGACAACAAACAGTACAAGTAAACTGCTTAACATCTATTCATAAAATCCATGGACAGCTGCAGGAGCCATTTGTAGTCCGAATGACATAACTACAAATTCAATAATGACTATCCAGTTCTGTAGGCTTGCTCGCATGTCAACCGTCTACTCTAAGCTGTATAGCCCCATCTTATGTCTATCCTTGAGAAGTTACTAGAACCCTGAAGTTTGTCAACAATCCATCAATCGTAGCGATGGTATCCTTATTCTTGATTGTGACCTTGTTCAACTGTTTATAGTCAATGCACATTTTGATAGAGCCTATTTTTTTCATTACGAACACATTGTATTCATCCCATGGTGAAATACTATTCGATGAAGCTCCTTGATCTAGAAGGTCTTTTAACTTGCTAGTTTTTCAATTCCTTAAACCTACGAGCCATCGGTAAGACGTTTCATAGGCTAGTACTGGGAAGGAGATCAATCCAAAGTGATTTCCCATTTCCGAGGACTCGAGAAAGATCTTCCCTGAAAATCTTTTTGGAACCTCACAGACTAACTTGAAAACTGACTTAAGAGTGGGTTTTGCCGAGATACTAATCTAACCCGACACTAGATGATAAAGTAAACTTAGAGTATCTTTCTCAGCTTATTAGAATGAATCGACCCATAGGGGCTAAGCTATTACCCTTCAACTATAAGATTGGTTCATTTGGAAACTGAAAACGAACAATCCTAGTTATACAATCGACTGAGTCATAGAATAAATATAGCCAATCCATGCCAAGAATGACATCGAATTTAAGCATTTGTAACTCTACAAGATCTACTGAGGTGACTTTTTGAGAGACTGTGACAGGGCATTTCTATATGCCCATCTAGCTATAACTAGGTCACGGACTGGAGTAGAGACTGAGAAAGGTTTGAGAGAGTTTCTGGAATAACAATGAATTGGATTGCTATGTAAGGAGTTATAAAAGAAAGATTAGCCCGTGGATTAAACAATGCATAAACATCAAGGTCAAAGAATCATAAATTACAAGTGACTACATCAGGAGAACCTTCCTGATTCTGGTGAGCTTGAAGAGCATACAACCTGTTCTGGCGCTGACCACCACCTGTACCAGATGAGTTACCCAGCTGAGTCGGGTGACTTGTTGGTTTTGATGATGTCGTAGACTAAAATCTACCATTACCACCCCTTGACCCTGTCTAGAAGGACAATCCCTTAACCTGTGACCAGACTGACCGCACCCAAAAAATCCTTCTTTTCATGCAAGACACTCGCCCAAATGGTTCTTACCACACTTAGGGCAAGTAGGGTAAGTCTTGGGTCCTGAAACACTTCCTGAGACTTAAATCCTGGTGCTCTAACCTTTTGGTCATACCAGTTCTTGAAGAATGGAACACTAGCTGACGAAGGGGCTGGAGCTGAAAACTTTTATTGGCTCTGGGAGTGATTTCCACCACCCAATTTCATCTAAGAATAGTCATAGTTCCCAATCCTAGCCTTCTTATTCTCCTTAGCCTGTTTCTTAAGCTTATACCCTTCTACCTGTTGAGCATGAGTCATAACCCTAGAGATGTTCATATCTCCAAGTAACATAGCACTTCTGCACTCAGTTTTCACCAAATCCAACACTCCGTACAAGAACCTATTCATCTAAGCCCAGTAGTCAGCAACCATGTGAGGATCATACCTGTAGAGTTTGTTAAACTTGATCCCATAATCTTGGATCGTCATGTTTCCCTGCCTTAAGTTCATGAATTCCCTGAAGCATTTTGATTCTCTCACTCATTCGAGAAAAACCTGACTCCAGCAAAGGTCTCACTACAACATCCCAAGTAATAGGAGTTGCCATCTGATAACCCATATTTTCCTTCCACTGAGCCGTACTAGATATGAGCACATCCTTCAACTGAGTATGATGCCAACTCAACTCCCGCATCCATTCCCAATGACTGTGACATTACCTCAAATATCTTCTTGATCTCATCCAGAAGTTTGGGAGGGGGTCTCATTAGTTTGAATGATTCTAATTAACTAGGCGGATATCCTAAAAAAAGTCACGTGACCACTATGCTGCTTCTAAGATCCACATTGCATTCAACGCGAGCATCAACCTGATTGGTCCTCAGTGGTCATACTTTGAGCCAAACCATTTGTGATGTCATCTGAACTCAGCATTGGAGACTCCTGATATGCGGGAATGGACTGCGGTTGAACGTTTACATTCCTGACATCACATCTTGGTTAGCTTAAACGAGAGGCCGGATATGAACGTGAATGGTACAGTCGAGAAGGCGAAGCTCCCATATTACCATACCTTACACCACTATAGAGTAACAAGAAAGTGCAGTTTCTGAAAACAATTGTAGTCTAACCTATCCATTAGATGTGGGGCACTTAACACACATGAAAAGGACTATATTCACTGCGGCTTCAAGAAAAACTAGGACACATAAACCCTAGTACTCTGTACAAAGTATTTCATCCACCGCAGCCACCCCCGAGACGCCGGACATGAACTAGGATACATAAGTGGATCCCAAGCTAACCCTGCTGGCATGATCATGAGAATTACTAAAGAATAATAAAGGAATGTAGAAGCTAAAAGATAATGCGGAAAACTAAAAAAGACGGGAGGAATTACCCATATATCCATACCTGCGATATTTGAAATTGATGCAGTATTAATACAAAGAAAAAAAATATTAACTCAATTACTCCCCCCCCCCACAACACACCGCCACTCCAACCACCACCCCAACTACCCCCACCACACCCTCATCACCCCCCCCCCCCTCCTCCCCCCCCGCCACCCCCCCCCAAGCGCTGAAACTAATTATGTCTGAAATAAGCCTTAACTGCAATAGGAAAATGCGTGAGAAAGACCCCAACTAAGTCAACAGAAAAAAAAATGAACTAAATAACTTGGCAAAATAACTCAAGCACTATTGTCGCTCGGGAATGAGGATTCACCACTGAATTGCTAGAACTGGAGATCAAAACCGACCTATGCGCGAATCTAGATGCTTGAGACCCTAAACGACTCACGAGAGAGTGTATCACATATATAGCGTCAGACTTGCAGTACTAAGCATGTAAGCTGAATAAACCATAATTGAACAAGCACAAAAGTAGCATAATATCTGACCATGATTACTAAATTATGAGACTAACGAGGATGCCAATGACCCAAATTTATAACATGCTTGAGACTGATATAACAGATCTGGTTAGAATAATATGCCGTCAAGGCAGAGAGTTTGAGCGAACTGTGGAAGCTACTAAGAATGAGATAATAAAACCAAATGAGATTAATGGTGAATCTGAGTATACGCCCATCGAGAGGATCCATTTTATCTCTGCCAGATGTATAAAGGGCATGCTGCGTGTGATCACATAAACTGATCCCGACAGGGGACTTACACCTACTTCGCTAGTAGTTTGGACTAATTGGGTATTTGAACCCTAGTGCAAACCGGTATTTATGATACTCCCAATGACTTATGTAACAATGATATATTATTTTTTGTGAATTACTAGAGATAACTCAAAACTGAACATGCAATGAGAATACAATATTTCATCTGAAGTGATGACAGTATAAGTGAGGCATGTATAACTGAATAACTGAAATATTGCACCTAAGCATGTGTACATTCAAGAATTAAGGAAATACATAGACTAGGGTTCTAAATTAATGCAATAGGCTAGAATAATAACATGGAAATCGATTTGGAAACATACAACTAATTAATTAATGAAGTTAGGTTGATTTCAAGAAACACTAGGTCCTAATAATGATTGGCGCATCAATAATACTGACTGAAACCTAGGGGATGAATAAGTGAAAAAACCAACTAGTGAAAATCCCACATACCTGGTGAGGAAATCCATAGAGAAAATTTAGATTCGGGGTGCCGAACTGATTAAGGGATCATATCATGTTGTGGCTTTAACTAGGATTCTTGACCTTTATTCTCTTCTGCTTCTAATTTTCTAAGTTTTGACTAATTGATTTATTAAGTAGCCTTTAAATTATGTTTCTAGTCTTAAACTGATAAAACTTCGAGATTAATGATTTGACTTAAGTAAGTTTAAATTATGTTTCTAGTCTTAAACTGACTAAAATCTGATGATTTAAACAAAGTGGAAAAAGATTGAAAGACCCCTGACTTAAAAGTTGTCCGAGTAAGTGACGGAGTCGACTGACGGTCCATACTGGTCAATCATCCTTTGTGACTGAGAGTTGAAAGTCAGCTGTCGAATCGACGGAGTCAACTGACGGACCATAAGCCGACTGACGAACCTAACTAGTCGACCGTCATTTGTGACTAGGAGTTGAAATTCAGATGTGGAATCAACGGAGTCGACAGACGAATCGTAAGTTAACTGACGTTCCATACTGGTCGACCGTTATTTGCGACTGAGAACTGGAAGTAAGCTTATCAATACACAAAGTCGACTGACGGTCTGTACTAGTCGACCGTCATTTGTGACTTGGAACTAAGAGTCAGCTGGTCTATCAACGTAGTCGACTGATGGACCGTAAGTCCACTGACGGTTCGTAGTTGGCTCCGTCGCTGGCACCTGCAACTTTTGAATCTTTGCACTTTTTGTACTTTTTTGGATACGGGGTATTACATTTTCTCTGTCAGACTATGCATGAATTGACAAACTTTATTCACCGAGAAGAAAATATCAGGTCTAGTGAAAGTGAGATATTGTTAGCCACCAACATACTTTGATAAAGACTTTCATCAAGAAATCTTGTGATGTCACCATTGTGAAATTTATTGCTCGGGCACATGGGAGTAGAAATATCGCTGAAAGTTAGAATGTTACTACGTTCTAAGAGATCATTTATATATTTAGACTGCTGTAACAACAACCCATCAGATCGCCGTGTAGCTTAAATACCCAAAAAGTAATTAAGCTTGCCCAAGTTCCGCAGGGAAAATAACATTTCTAACTGTTGAAGCAATGAAGAAACAATATGCATAAACGTTTCCAAGACTATAATGTCATCAACATAGATCAAACAGAATAGTTTTTCAGTGCCCATACTTCTAAAAAAGAGTGAAGAATCTGTTTTAGAGCCTTGGAAATCAAGCTCACACAAGGCATCCGTCAAACACTTATTCCATACTCGAGGAGACTGTTTAAGGCCAGAAATAGACTTCTCTAGCTTGTATATGTAATTAGGGTGATTAGGACCAACAAAACCTGGTGGTTGAACCATGTATACATACTCCTCTATCTTACCCTGCAAGAACGCGTTAGAGATATCAAATTAATTAACAATCCATCCCTATGACACGACAATAGAAAGCAATAGTCGAATAGTTGTAGGTTTGACAAAAGGACTGAAGATATCATCAAAGTCAATTCTAGGATGTTGATGGAAACCTTTGGCAACTAATCTGGCTTTATATCGTTCAATGGAGCCATCTGGTAATTTTTTTTCTTGAAACCCCATTTACAACCAATGATATTTGTAACTTCATGAGGTGGAACCAACCTCCAATTACCATTTGCAATGAGCGCATTATATTCCGTACATATAGCAGATCTCCATTCAGGATTTTTAGTATAACATGTGGGATCAAGAGCAAGCTCCAAAGAGGTAGGGAGGAAGGACTGCGATACGTCGGGGCTTAAGATTTGCCTTGTCTCCGTCGTGTAAATATTGGATGATTCGAATAGGTGGACGACATCCAAACGAATGAACCACTAGAATGTTAGAGTCATATGAGAATCAACAACCACCCACCACCCAAATCAAATATCATGCCTGAACTTGGTATTGGTGGACCATTAATGAGTGAAACTATGCGAGGGACCTGTGATGGGAGATTGTGCCGAGAGAGAAAAAGAAAACAATGCACAGAGGATAGTGAATGAGTGAGTGGATCTTGGAGTGGCAGGTGGTTGAGGTTTTGCGATATTGGGATGCAGTTGCACCTGGAACAATATAGGAGTGGGGAATAAGCAAGAGACAGACGGTTCAGACATAGCAGACGCAAGCACCATCACCACCATATATTCTTGAAAAGGGAATCACTGTTCTCAAACAACATGACGTGAGACAAAAAATTGTTGAGAGGACAAAATTATAACACTTGTAGCATGTGGGTGTGATGTACCCAAGGAAGAAGTAGGGGAGGAATGCGGACTTAATTATTTTGCGACAGAAGAGGATGATCCCAAGGGAAACATAAGCAACAAAAAAATGGTCAATGATTGTAATCAGGCTTGTCACTAAACAAAATTTCATAAGGAGTCTGATGATTTAACCGAGGAGTGGGCAGGCGATTGATAATAATGACAGTCGTTTCAAATGTGTTTTTCCAAAATTTAGAAGGGACATGAGAGTGAAAAAGTGACCATATTTTATCAAACAATCTACAACTGTAAGAATGGTAGTCTACCCTTTGGAACTTGGAAGGCATGTGATATTACAATATCTTCATAGACTTGATAAGGTATAGGGAGAGGCTGCAATAACCGGGGGGATTATGCAACGTTACTGTCTTTCATTGTTGAATAATCTTGGGAGTGATAACAAATAATTTTACATCCTTGCGTATTAGACTCCAATAAAAATTTGAGGCTAGTCTATGATATGTCTGTGCTGGACGGACAACCATGTCAAGTCTAAAAAGAAACATTACATTTGAAAGACACATATAGTCTTCAATATTGATTTTTAAAGAAACAATTAAATATGTATAATTAAAAACAATGAGAACACTAGGAAATTTCTCCATTCTTCATTTTTAAAAAAGAAAATTTAAAATTAATTAAGTCATTTTCAATTTAATTTTATATAATATGAAGAAATCTTAATAAATCTTTTAAAAACGTACGGATATGTGAACGAGGAATTATTCAAATATTTTGATTTTTAAAAAGAACTTTGAAAATAATGTAGTCATTTGTGAATTTCATTTTTAACATATAAGAAAATCTAAATATTATTAATACGTATGTTTAAAAAATTAAAATGATGCCACAGTCGATACATTTTTATTCTATTCTTTTTATCCTTTTAGAAGTAAATGATTTACCACTTGGGCGTTACTTTAAAATTATTTCGACTCTCCTTTATCCATATCACAAATTCCATTCATGCATTATTGTTTTATGGAACTAGATAAAACATGGTCCGTGCAAAGCACGGCCCCACATTAAAAGATTATTATTTCAGAAAAATTACTGTATTATATAAAAGATTTGATTTTCACATTCGTGAATTAATAAGTGGTGCAATATCATTGCAATGAAGATGTTGATAATATTTTGTATATACATGAGAAAACAAAAGCATCCGTTTTGTGCATTATACAAATTTCAAGAACTGAAAAATACTATTCCACAGTAATCTGAGGGCGCTCTTTCGTTGCGTGGTAAAACTACCTCTATAAGAACATCTCTGTTTAGTTTCATGAATACATACATGACTATTGAAGAGTCTCAAAAGTCCTTTATAATTGTTATGATTTACTAATTCTGCAATATGAAAAGGGGGACATCTTACTTGTTTTGATATCGACGCATAAGTAGACTTCAAACACAGTAAGCTTTTGCAATTTTTAATCTTATATATAAAACAAACTGTATATTTATGTTACTTCGTACTAATTTTGGTCCATTAAAATATACATTTTTACAGTGATAGAATTTGCATTATGTTTCTGGCCTTTATTTGATAGAACATTATCACACTGCCATCATTATTTTTATGCGGGATAATATGCAGCCATACACTTAAGCTTTACATCAAATGTTAAATTAATAAATATTTTAATTTCGAGTCTCTATATCTAAATGCATTTATTCATCTCCTCCATATTAATTAAATACTTCCACTTGAAGTAGCAAATGAATCTTTGAAAATGTGGTGAGGCACTAGCTATCTTAATTCTTTCCAAATATAATCGAAAATACCATTTGCTAGAAATATTTCAATTAATACTTTGACAATTTATCTATTTTCACTTACACAAATACTTTATTAGCCTAAAAATTTTCCGTTATCTTTTTCTATATTAGATATGAGTTAATTTTGAATTAATGTCGTTAATTTATACACCAAATGCTGTGTTGTTGTGGTGGCATAGTGGAAATATAACGAAAAATCACCGGATGAACATTCTATTTAAAAAAGGGTGCCAATCTGTTACATTCTTTGTCTATTTGGTTTAACTTTTTTGAGAAGACACATTTATTGAATAACTACTACTTTATTTTAACTTGCAATATAAACAGAAAAAAAAACATGGAAACAAAACTAAACAATTATTAATTAGTTTTATTAATAAAACACCTACGACATGTGAGTTCACCTATTACCAGACAATTTTCCCTCACAAATTAATGAGATTTAGACATTGTAACTTTGTTTATAACAAAGACTACAAAAGAGCAAACAAACAGTGAAATTTCAACTACCCTTCATCGTTTCAACATTGGACAAAGAGGAATAACATATGATTTTACCTGTCTTACAATTATAAAAGATAATGCAAATTAAATAGCCAATACTTCACTCGAGGATAGTAAAATTGCCATGCTTCATGCAATGTGGCTATGCCTTCAAATTTTAATGGTTCAAGTGCACTGCTTCAAATTCCTTGCATATGTCAGCATAATTGCCAACCACTATTTACTTGCCCCTTTATTTCTTTTTACTTGTTATATTGCTTGATTATCTCAAATTACAGCTGACCAAAATGATCCCATGCTTTTCCAAGTCCCAGATTACGGCCTGCAAAATAAGTGTCAAACCAAAAACATTTGCATATCAATTCATGGGCTTTCAACTCGTCAAAATTAGACAGAGCAAAACTCTATATAAGAGTAACTCAAAATGAGGGAACTCCAAATATCTTCTTTCACTTACATATGCAGTTATAGAACTTTGTAATAATCCTTGTTAAATATCGGAGGATGTGGTATCTTTTTGACTTATACACCATACCAGTAAATAGTAAAGGATCTTGTTATGGCTGAGGGAATGCAAAATGTATGCGAATACCTCGTCTTCATCTTACAAACATATGGACATTACCTCTCGAATTACTATTCTAAAAGTTGAGGGACTCCTTCCACTGAACATGATTATTATAAACAATTTATATTAGATCCGCAAACAAAATTACAAAAAAAAGAGAAATTGCCAAGGAGGGGAATAAAAAAACAACTTCTCGTCTCCTACACTTACACGTAATGCGCATATCAGAAACACCTAAAAGCAGGATAATTTGTAACAATGCAAAAAAATTGAAAATGAAAATTGCATAAAGTCATCTGAACCTCATAGCGAACGTGTAATGAACTCTAGTTTGCTCTCGATTTAACATATCATTGTAATGTTGTGGAAGAGTGTGAGTCTGCTAGGGTAAATTTTAAATGAAAGAGAGGATAGACAATATAAACATAGCTTGAAGATGAATCATAAATGGAAGTTAAAAAAACCGGCATCGTTTTTCATTGAACAAACATTTATTTCGAGACAGATTCACTCCAACCCAATTCTGCTCACCTCGATAAAAGAGGAATCTACCTACTAAAATAGTAAAAACACTAAATTTAGAAGGTGGAGGCACTGTACAGGAAACCATCTATAAAGAAAAATAATTAGGAAGGGGGGAGTATTGGTTTTTTACTAAGTAAAAAAAATAAAAAACTTAGAATTGGATGTACATAATTTTAATTTTTTAAAAAACATAGCGAGTGGCCTATAAAGTAAAGAAAAAGTTGTGTAAATTTACAAGGGAGAGAAACATGGTGGAAATACTAAAGAAAGATCAGCATATAAATTACCCACGCTTCGCATGTGAATTAAAATACTTAAATCCATCGATCAAATCTTAAACTAAAAAAAACTCTGTATTCTTACACAAAAGATTAATTAATGAAAGAAAAATAAAAATAGTAAATTTATCATAACCTTAATAACATAAGCATAAATTATGAGGTAAAATACGTCCCAAGATTCTGCTAACTAAGCCAATGTGCACGAGCAACTCAAAATGAGAAAGTACACAAAATATAACATGTGAAGATAGAATAAGAATAGAAAAAAGAGAGTGAAAAATTTCGTTGTTTTTAAAGTGAGAGAAACACATGATTTATTGAAAAAATGTTAGCGTGAAACATATTGTACCTTACGGAAAGGTTCGTAGATATAGGAAGGGTCACAACTTTATTAAATGTCACAACCTTTCATTTAAAGTCGCAACTTTAATCTTGAAAACATCTCACTGTTATAAAAGTCGCAACTTTTTCCAATAAAAGTGAACTACTTTTAAGTCCAAAAGGTACAGTTCTCACTAAAGCGCAAATATTCAAAACGTCACATCATTTATGAACAAGGATGACTATTTTAGGGTAAAGTTTCATAAATGGTCGTAAACTCTCAAAAGACACAAACTTTCATTTAAAAGTAGCATCTTTTCACGAAAGGAGGAAGCTATTTTTGGGAATAAATAAATCTTAAAAGTAAATTCTAGCTTATGATGGGCCAGCGTAGGCGCCTAGGGTCTCTTTTATTATTAAAAATATATGGATATCTTTTGTTTCAAGGTTGATCTAGTAAAATTGGGAAGAAAAAATAATGCTGACGTAAAGAGAGAACCATTTGCCTAAAAGCTTACATTACGGGAATCGGAGAATTTGCTACTACTAAATTAACGTTTCTTGCTTTTTTACAGGTCTAAAAATATTCCAAAAGTGATAACTTTTACTTGGTAGGGTCAGATGCAATGTCTCAATGTTCTCTCTTTATCAGGGATCATGAAATATAGATGTCATTCTAAACTCATTAATAGAACATATAAATTACTACGCCGTAGATTATTTTGTTCTTATCGTAACCTTTCTCATCATATGAGCATTCAGACACCTTTCTTGACCGTTTGTTCACCTCAAGTTAACAACTTCAAAGAAATCTTCAATGTTAGTGATATCCTCGGAAACTCCTAAGGCTCCTTCAGTGTACATCTGCAACTTATACTTAAAACGCAAAAAAGAAAAAATTATGGAAATCCAAAGCAATTAAGAAGAAACACCCCTAATAAAATTCATCCAAATACATATAGCTTCATAGATTGTTTTTCTCATCACAGCCATTTGATATTTTAAATATCCAGACTCGATCAAGCTAGATTTTGCTTTGCACCTAGACCATAGAGCACAGTAATGAAACTGCCCACACAACTTGCTCAAAACAAGTCGGGCCACTTCAATGGTAATGTTTTGAGCTCAAGTTAATTTCTCACAAAATATGATAGAAAACTATAAATTAAAGCATTTAAAAGAATCAAGCCACAGTCTCAAAAGGAATTTGAACAAAGAAGAAACCAAGAATTATGTTAAACTTAAGTCGTGATGTATAAGCAAGTCACCCATAAATAAAAAAAAATGATGCGGAACATTAACTACATCAAGTGACTTGACTGTGAGCACTCGAGCCATTGTGAGAATTAGTGGACTTTCATGTCTGCACTACTTTGTTGGCAAAAGCTTCTAAGGAGGAAACTACACCACATGAAAAACCCATCATTTTTTCCTAATACTTTAATGGTTCTCCTATATTTAATTTAATGGAGTCCCTAATGTAATTACAGTGTCATGGATATAAAAAAAATGTTTTACTTGTAAACATATATAATGAGTAAATATTTTGTTTTGATTTGTATGGAATGAATACTCACCAATTAGCCTGCAATGTTTTTATTTGATTTAACTTTCACACATTAATTTTTTATGAACAATTTATCATCAAAACTAAGGTAAATAGAAATAGTTCAACAAACAACATCAATATCTCTGGTAAAAAATAAATTAACTCAGAAACGGGAAAGAGAATTCCCAGAAATTTACGATTGAAATAAAAACTTACCTCCAATGTCAATAGCCAAAAGTAAAATTTCATCACCAAATTACTGCACCAACTCAAAACTTGAATCACTCTTCTCTAATTTCTCTTTAATTTTCCCTCCTCTCATTTCTGATTCTCTTTAAAATTAAATACTCAATAAGTGTAACAAATCAACAAATGTACAGGAACTAACAGAGACCCAGACAGTGACTCTAATAGAGGAAAGAGAATCAATAGAAAATCAGATTAGAACAAAAGAAGGGTAAAGAAACATAGGAGATGTTGGTGAACTTGAAGAGCTATGAAGATGGAATTAATGTAGAGTAGATTTTGAGGAAGTGTATGAAGAATGAAAGTCATTGCACCTATCGTGAATAAAGCAAATTATGATTGCCTGAAAGTGGTAACATTTGATTCTATTGATCTATTCGTAGAGAAACAAATACTATTCAAAAAAATAAAATTGACCTAATTGATGTGAGTTCGAAGAACATCCATCACACGAATAACAAATAATGTTTTGTTGAGGAATTGTGAAAATGTATTAATGTCCCTTAAATCAACTTAGAAAGAGTGCTTAGTTAGATATTAGTTAATTAACTGATGAGCTGTCAGAGTTAGTTGATGAGCTGTCAAAGTTTAGCGTTACCAAAGAGTCGTAAATTACATAGCTAGAATTTTTTTAGTTGTTGTGCATCATTAATTGTTTGCATGAAAACTGCTTCCTGATTAAGCTTCCTTCTACTCTCTCTCAATAAACTTTCTTCTTCAATTTCAATTCTTGTTAATCAATTGGTATTGTTGCAATGGAGATTGAGTAAACTAACAATGTTTAGATAAAATTTTCATGGTATTAGAGCAAGAGGCTTCAGGTAATTGACTGGATTTAGTGATTTTCTCTCATATTGAAGAAGATCAAGAAATTCAGCTTTACGTTTATCAATGGTGAACACAAAAACTAAAGTTGTGATTTCAAATTCATCATTCTCAGGGATGAAGATTACAAATCATAATCATCCACTTCATTTGTCATCTTGATATGTATCAGGAGCAGTACAAATTAGAATTCAATGTAGGCAATAAGGTATTATTCATGTAGAGGCAGAGTAGCTAGTATTCTATAACTCGCAACAGCTCAGATTTATCATGGCAGTTCGTGGAAAGCAGATTTGAATGAAGCAAAATCTGAGACAATGCACTTCAGAGTGCAATGTCTTGTCGTATCATGGATACTTGTAATGTTGGAATCCCTACTGAATGGAATTTTGTTCAAATCTGATGCAGGTTTGATTTGGAAGGATTTGAAAAAGAAAATTCATGTAATTAGCATGTCAAGAGTTTTTCGATTACAAAAGGAGATAATTACTTTGACACAGGGAGTAATGTTTGTTTCTGCCTATTTCTCTAAATTGAAAGATTTGTGGGATGAATACGATTCCATTGTTGGTCCTCCCTTTTGTGAATGTGATAAATGAAAGATCTATGTGATCCAACAGGAGAAACAAAGGTTATTACAATTTCTAATGGGATTAAATGATGGATATAGTCAACCTAGGATTCAGATTGATGATGATTCCCACACCAACATTTAATCAAGTATATTCTATGATCATACAAAATGAAAGTCAAAAACACAGTGCGAGTGGTAGTCATGGTGAAAGTGATGTTCTAGAACACACAACTTTTTTCACTCAGGGAGGAGGTAGAGGTGGACATAGGTCACCTCAAGGATAAGTAAAAGGATACAATTTAGTGTAATGTGATTTTTGAAAACAATGAATGGCCTTCAGCTAAAAATCTTCAAGCTGTGAAATGCTATTACGGTATGTAATTGAAAGGACAAAGCAAGGAGAAATGTTTACAAATGATAGGATACCCTGCAAATTTCAAAGAAGAATAAAGATATGGTTGGACCGCGTGAAAGGATCAACAATTCCAATGCTCCCTCATGGTTAACATTCACACAACATTATCAAGCTTTGTTCGTACATCCGAACAAACAGAATTCAAACCCACACCCGTCATTTTTTACTCCTCAAAAATACAATCTACTCATTGGAATGATTAAAAGACTATAGTAAGTGAATCAAGTGCTAATCTTGCAGGTAATACTCTTGTTTTACATACATCATTAGATAAACCTAAATGGACTGTAGATACAGGGGGACTTTTCATATGATTGGTAATCACAATTTATTGAAACATGGTTTATCAGTAGGATATATTGGGACTGTTCAACTTTCCCATGGGAGCAACGTAGCGTCAAAAGTTAGGGGATATCAGTAACAGGAGGTGCATTTACTTTAATACTAAGATAGAGTTCAAGTTCACATCATTCTCAATTTTCCAAAATGACTAGAGAACTAACTGTTGTGAACTATCTTTTTCTGAATTTTGTTTATTCGCAGTTCACTGGGAAGGGATGTAGGATATAGTAAGAGGAGATGAAGTGTAGTACTGGCATCAATGGAGAGGGAATAGGAGGAGTACACAGTCTATGATAGTGAGGAGAAAAGCCTAATATTGAAAACTTTGGCAATAAAGGATTATAGGGCATGGCCTTTGAAGGTTGAAGAAAAAACTAGTATTAACAGTAGTTGTTCTCAACTCAAGTCAATTGTATATTTCCTATGGCTAGACAAATAAGACTAACATTTCAGTTAGTATAAGTAGAGCATCATGTTTTCGATTGTTACATATGGATGTATCGCGGGGCATTATAAGGTACCACAATGATGAAATGAGATTTTTTCTTACTTTGGTTGATAATCAACAAGGTGGACTGGATTACTTATGGCATTGAGTGAGATCTCAGTCATAACTATATAAAAGATTTATTTTAATGGTACAACTTATTGAAAAGGAAGATTATAAAGTGTAAGATCAGGCCAATGGATAGAGTTTCGTTAATCATATGATTCTAGTTACTGTTTAAGATTTGGGATTGTACGTCAAAGGGTATGTGTCCTTATACACACAACAAAATGGTTTTTGGCGAGGAGACATAGAACATTTAGAGACAGCCAGAGCAATTATATTCAAGTGTCATTACAATTAAGATTTTGAGTACATATCATATAGATGTTCTTGGTATTGTTGTGCTCAATCAGAAATCTCCCTATGAAATGTTTTATGGGAAGAAAAATCTATTGAGTTATTTGAGAGTAATAGAATGCATATGCTAAGCTACAGTGCTGCCTAAAGGATATAAGTTTTCACCTTGAGACTTGAAAACAATATTTGGATATCCAGTAACACAAAAGGATACAAGTTATATGATCTTCAAGAAAGAAGGATCATAGTTAGCAGAGATGTGATATTCCATGAAAGGATTTTTCCCTTTCAGTAACCTATTTCTATCAAGGTTTTTATTCCTCCATCTGTTGACATGTTTTTGTTGCATGAAGAATTAACATCTGATCAAGCAGATAGACCTCAGATTGTTGCAGTAGAATCACCTTTCTCAACTGATGTGATTTTGAGCCATTTGAATGTTCTCACACATCACCATCTAATACTCAAACAAGGTCTGAAGCTGAGGATACTAATTCATCTCTACCATGTCCTACAGAACCATCAAGAAAATCTGGAAGATCAGCAAAACCACCTCTATAGCTCAAAGATTTAATCCAGCCTCTGAATCTAAAAATGTTGATAATCTTGTTTATATCCCCAATCAGATGCATCAGGTATGAAAACAACTTTCTATATCAACGTATCCAAGGTTATTTAGTACTTCTCAGCTGAGATGAGGATAGACCTATCATGAAGTTGCTACAAATCCCAAGTGTGTGTGGAAGCAATGGATCTACAAATTAACGCTTTGGAGGAATATAAGACATGAAACTGTGGTGACTTGCTCTGGAAAAGAGGCTAGAAGTGGTAGGTGAGTCTATACGATCATGTTTTAGAGAATTGGAGAGATTAAGGCTAGGCTTGTGGTTAGCATGAAGACTAAAAAGATTAGGGTTAGCTTACCAAGAACAACAAAAATTTCACCGTGGTGAATGGTTACATGTAAGGTCGTCATAGCATCGCTGCGGGCAAAGCTTGGATAATCCATCAATGGATGTGTACAATTCATTCTTACAAGGTGATATCAAGTAAGAAGTGATTATTACACTTCCACAAGGTTTTTGACAGCATGGATTTTCAACCAAAGGTGTAAGCGGCTTAAGTCACTCTATGACTTAAGTGGGATCTAGGTAATGGAACATTAAGGTCATTGCGCTGTGGATTTTTTGTTGTAATAAGTCACCTAGACTATGCTCTATTACTAAGAGGTTGAGAATAGTGGTGATTGGGTTTGGTCTATGGAGATATTTCTTATTTATGGGGACTTATATTCCTGCTTCCAAGACACAAAGTGATGCTTCATTCAGATTAAAACATAAACGGATTTAGGGAGCTAGATTTTTCTTGGTATTTATTGCACAGGAAACCACGAGGGAGTCGTGACGCATCAGCGTAAGTACTCCCTAGAAATCATTTCAGAACTTGGTTAATCTGTGTTCACAACCTGTGGGTCTCCTATAATTTAGTCACAAGCTTACCTCAGTAGAATTTGATTGAGATGTGGGTCAAATACAATTTGGCCTCTTAATGTTAGGCGTATACCAGAGGTTATTAGAAGAACATTGTATTGCCCAGTCAGACACATATATTTCATTTCAGTGCAAAATTGAAGTCAGTTATGGCATCAACCGAAGCATACCATTGCAAGCAGTATAAGACTGGTCAGTATATAAACAGTCCAATAGTCTTGGGATTTTTCTTCGGTACAACATTTCAAATTTGCAAGCATTTGCGATGTCGAGGGTTGGGCATCATGCCCTACTATAGGAGATCATACTGGTTATTGGTGAGGTTTCAGGGATCTTGATTTCTTGGAAAGCAAAAGAACAACTACATAGCTAGAAGCTCTGCCGAAGCAGAGTAAGAATTATAGCTGCAACAGTGGCTGGCTTATTTTGCGGGTTGTGGTTGTTACAGAACGGGATTACGCAAACACTCCTTTCATGTACACTACATAAGCAAGTCAGCCTACAGATTGCAGCAAACCCTGGTTGTTGATGACGGTACAAATACTAACATTGAAATCCAATTGTCAGGTCATTAGTATGGAGAAAATCCTACAAGAGTGGTCTCATCGAAACTGTTTATTGGGGGACAACTGAGGAAGCAGACAAAAATTTGACTAAAAGGATTACCAATGTTTCAGCACACTCCTACTTTGTTTTCCAGAGCTAGAGATGTTTAACTTGGTGTAGTCCTAGCTTGCGGGGGTTGGGGGGGATGAGGGGTGTTGAGAATTGGTAAAAGGGTATTAATGTCTTCTAATCACTAGAGAAGAGGGGTTAGCTTTAGATATTAGTTAATTAAATGATGAGATGTCAAAGTTATATAGTTAGTTGTTGAGCTGTCAGAGTTAGTTACAGCAGTCAGTATAAATACACATTAGCTAGATTTTTTAGTTTGTTGTTCATTCATTACTTGCTTTGTAGAAACAACTCTCATGATTAAGCTTCTTTCTTCTCAGTCTTAATAAAATCTCTTCTTCAATTTCAATTCCTTTTAATCAATTGGTATTGCTGCAATGGACATTGAGTAAACTAATAGTATTTAAATAAGGTTTTTAGTATTCAAGATAACGACAAGAAAGATCCTAAAAAACTTCAGGTAAAAGGAGTCGTCTTAATCCTTTGGAAAATTACCATCTATTTCCATCTCACTTATTTTAAAAAATACAAATTCAAATTAAGGAAACTCTGTTAATCCATAAAAAATTTTCTGAACAATCTAGTTGTTTAATAATCATTTCTTGCGCATATACCTATGACAAAATGTTAGAGAAAAACTACTTCTTGCAGATCATTACAGCTCTCTAGTAGAGAATAATATAAAGGAATTTATCTTTTGTCCTTTCCATTTCTTTCATACAAATAGCCAAGGTCCTTGTCTGTCCATTTGATTAATAGAAGAGTTTTTTCTATTAACAAAAACTATGTTGCTTATGGGGCCACTCTAGTTTACTCTTAAATATTATTGCCAATCATTTTAAACCTTAAATTGAATTCAACATTGGCCCTTTCCCATAACGCAAATCAAAATATGACCTTTCCCGGAATCTTAAAAGCTCAGTGAAAATATAATGCAAGAAAATAAATGAGACCAAGTTTACTGTAATTCTATAAGAGAGAATCGATAGCCTGCAAATAGGCCCGAACAAAGTTGGAAACTATGACTTAGCAACCAAATGGGAGGAGGTGAAACCTGCTGACGGAGAATTCATGATACTCCACCGGAAATTTAAGCATAACACACTTTTTTTTTAAACCAAAATGATTGAAATTAACCAAAAATGAAAACTGAATGAGGTGAGTATTTGCAGCTTCAAAGGGGGGACTACCAAGAGGTACAAATAAAATGACAATTGCTCCACGATTTTAACCTCAGCACTTAAACACGTTAACACTCAAGAGACATTTCTAAGCCACATGATGAATGCTTGTTCATATAGTACACAGAGTAAACAAATGGCATCAGCCGTTCAATTAATAATGTTATTCTCTTACATCACTCAATAAATTAATATAAAGGACTACCTTAGGAAAAAATTGTTGAAGCTCAAAAGGATGCCCATTATTCTCTTGATAAAAGGATTTAGCAACTTATGAGACGCTTGCCAGTTTTATCTTTTGCCTTGGCCTTTGCAGTACTTGATTCTACGACAGTTTGATCACATTCCTCTGGAGAAGCTTCACTTTTCTTTATGGCAATCAACTCTTTTCATCATCACTTTCCAAATTAAGTTGTTTTGCTGTTGCTTTAGAAGAACAACGTACAGAGTATGGCCACAAACTAATGTCGTCGAAGGAACAACATCAACTCTTCTAATTAGATATCCATATATTGTAGTTCTACAATGTTTTGTCCCGAAGAGTCCTAAACCCAAAATTCCAGAATTTATTGGAGAAAATTCGTCATGATCCTTTATTTTATCCAATCCTTTACATATACAGTTCATAGTTGAGATGAAACGGGGGGAGTCAAAATAATGAGCAGATTGTCCATTAGCAATTTATCATGGTTTTCTAAGCAAAAGTAAAATTGAACAATTACATCTAGAAGAAGGAAAAAACTGCCATCAAAGTTTAGGGGAAAATAAAGATATTATAAGAATTAAACAAACAATTTGATGGAGCCTTACCTGGGATGAATGAGGAAAAACAAAAAAGAGATTTTTCAGCAGCCAAAGTAGATAACAAAAAAGGGAGAAAGTTGAAAGATGAATCTAATGATGTGTCATTGAATATACACACATAATCTATAATGAAGCATTAAAAGAACAAAATACCCTGAAATTTGAATTAAAAGACATGAAGTGCACATGCTGAAGCTAGCCTTTTCTATAATAGGTAGTAAAGGTTCTAGTTCTATTAAGTACAAAAAGTTTCGTACTTTTATCAACAATTTTTACTCTCTTTATTAAAATTTGATTACAACAATTATAAACTCCTAAAAAGAGAAAAGAAGTCCCCAGAAATAATTTGAGAAAAAACGCTTTTTCAAGGAGAATATTTGAGGGAAGAATCAAATAGAGTAGAGACATAGTCGAATCTAGAGGGGGTTTCACGGGTTCAATTGAACCCATTGTCCCCTCTCTAGATTATATATAGTAATGTTACATTTTTAATAAATATTTGAATATAAAGTTTTGAACCCACGTTAAAAGTAAAACATCGTTATTTCATGTACTCAAATCATCAAACCAGAAAAACAATAAAAGCTGAAAGAAAAACACAAAGAACTGTCCGAGTCTACAAAATCCCCTCAAGCACCCGAGGTTGCAGAATAATTCCTCCCAAGATAAAATGGATTAACCATTAATGAAGTAGCGGTCTCAAACTTCAATAATTTCAGCGAACTCAAAATGACAGCAATGAATCACACACACAGACACTATCGATCAATTTCATTTTGTATGAAATGTATGCAAAAGAAGGGAAAGAATTCAATGCTGAAAAATGAGAGACAACATCTCTATTTATAGCCAACAAAGGGTAAAGGTCACAACTCTTAGGATAGAAGACAACCTTCCAGAAATGTCACAACACTTTGTAAAAGGCACAACATTTCAAATGGTCAAAACCCTTTAGGAAGGACACAACCTTTCATGTATGTCACAACCCTCCGAAAAAGTGACAACCCTTCAGGAAGAATCACAAAACCCTTTATTTCCCAGGTCCCACACCTTGTTAAAATCCAACAATTCCTCAACAAGATAGGGACTGACTATTTTAAAAACAATATGCATGGAAAATATTTGTGATCGTTAAGTAAGTAATAGCATCGGATATGTAGTTCCCTTTAAACATTCCGTTGTGAACAATATGGGATATACTCGTCAATCTGTAGATTTGTTTTATATCTTTGAAACCGTCGAGATTTGTTTTATACCTAGACAACAAAGTCACACCAATACATGAAATGTTTTGGGGTTAGTTTTTTGTTTGTTTTAGTCATATAAACACATTTCGGTTATAAGTGCTTAGAGAATGGCTTTACTGGAGGCTCCTGAAGCGCTTACTTTTCACACTTACATAGGTGACTTCTAAACATTTATCTTCTAAAACATTTATACCCTTAACTTCCACTTTAGAACACTCTTCAATTTAATTCTCTCTTTCATTAAACCTTTTATTTCTCTTACTTTCCCATAACTTTTCCATTTTTACCTTATACTACTTTTTTTTTCCTTCTTTTAACTTATATTTTTTTTCTTCTTTCTTTTATCTCTTTCTTCCGCAACTTCTTTTCAATTCATCTCAATTCTTGTTTCCTCTGTATTCCACTCTTTAACTTCTTCTTTATTCCCATCATTCTACTTCTGTCCATAGTGTGCATCTAGTACAGTTTCCGTACCTGTTTGTAAGTAGTCTTTCCTTATGTTTGCGTTACCTATCCCCACTATGTTGATTTCCTGATCGCCGATACATAGGTCCGACTACTACTCTCACTTCTGTCACGTCTATGTCTTCCTTCGATACTCCATTCCTAACTGTCGCAAAGGAGCGATATTTGAAGTTATTATGACGAAGTATAACACTGGCTGTGTCGCGTGGCATGAAGTTTGGGAATAGAGGGGCAGAGAGCCCTCCTTTCTTAAATCTCATCATTTAGAGTAAAGTATCGGCCGCTTGCGAAACATATGGAGATACTGTATCCTTGTTTTGTATTTTGTTTTTATTATTGTATTTCATTGAGTGCGAGCACCCAACACAGAAAGTAAAACCGGACGTGCCGACACGACCAGGGGCGAAGAGAAAGACGAGCTAGAGCGCACGACGTTTACTTTCATTACCTGGGATTCATTTTGTAGAAGCGAGGAGGGTGAAGCAAACTATATTTTAGTTATCATACAAACTAATAGTTCTTAAGTATGGTTAAATATGATAGTGTTCAAACAGATGTCTTTTTAGTTAGAAATTCATATAAAGGAGTGGTAAGATTTACTTGTAATGGAGCATTACTAAGGAACATGCTATATCATGTAACATTCATGATATATATCATGCTTTTGAATTACTCTAGATAATTTATTGCGAGTCACTTTTTTCTTAAGTCTTGTGAGTACAAAACTCACATTTATTGGAGGCTTGGACAACGTAGAATAGAGAGACGAAATACAGAATATTTGAACTATAAAAGTACCTTTCATTCACCTCAGTTAACTAAAATATAACAATGCGAGGGGTACTTTGACTGGTTTGCATATCATAAGTGCTTTCTCGCAATATTGCAGAGGAGTTATGTAAGAAGTGGAGAGATGTATGTACCAAAGAGAAGGGCGTCTATTTGATTATAATGATGTCATCAACTGAAAGCAAAAAGGGTAGTAAACAAGACGTGTGATGTGCTTGTCTTAACGTAAAACATTTATCACATCGTGATTATTGAAAACATAGTTTCGTCCAAACTTCGCATGTCATTATTTGGACGCTTGTATTTAGTCCACAAGGTTACTTAAAAAGTTTATAGACTTTCTTTTCTTTACCAGGAATAAAAAAAACCTCGGGTTTTTCTATGTAAATTTCTTCTTCTAATTTTTCCTTTTTAAGAAAAATAATTTCACATCCATTTTGATGAATTTGAAGGTCATATACCGCAACTAGCACAATCAACATCTGACTTGGTGTATTCTAGTTAGTGGATATTATGTGTCAAAATAGTCAAGGTTTTTTTATTGTCTAAAGCCTATGACAACAAGTCTTGACTTGTATTTGTAAATAGTTCCTTTCAACTTCTTTCTTTATGAATCTACTTTGAACCCAAAAGTTTATTCCTGAGGAAGAAGATAACCAACTATTAAAGTACCAGTCATTTAATATTGAATCAATCGTACTAGTGAGAACCTCTTCCACATGAGTCCACAAACGGAATAACTTCTTAGGAATTTTGAGCCTCATTATCAAAGAAGAAAATTAAAAATCAAATCAAAGGAAGTAATTGTCCATTTACATTACTATCCCTATGATTTTTTGATTAGTATATTCTCCTTAGTTCATCAAGCTCGTTTTTAGACCCTTCACTTAACTATCCGACGGTTCTGAATAAGAGCCGAGGCTTGACATGCTTACTATATATAGCATATCCTAATTGAACATACATATTCCACGGTTTATTAAGTTCTATTTTTTCGTTTTTGAAAATAGGTTATCATTTCCATTCTTCATATGGAAATAAACTATAGGAAAGTGTAGACACAAACATTCAGGATTGATTTAATAATTAAGAGGCGAAAAGCATTCTATATCAGATACAACCAAAGTCTGAAGAAACAAATTTGTGGTGCTCCTTCTTTATGAAAAAAAAGTTGGTTATAATTTATATTATTTCTTAGTCCCTTTACTTACAAACAAAACTTTTTATTTCTCTCTTTCTGAACAAACAAAATGTTGTTGTTCTATTTTGCTATAAGGATAGCACCCCCACATATTTTGTGGTAAACCTGAACTTATAAATATGACATTCAACATTTCCTTCAAAGTTAGATTTTTTTTGTCAACAATTTCATTAGATTGAGGTGAGAATGTGAACTAATTTAATGAATGATTCATTTTTCTGCAAAGAAGATTCATAATCTTCACATCTAACACTTCTAATCATGAAATACTCAACTAACTTTAAACTTCAGTTTTATATTGTCTATATGTTTCTATTGTTTCATCCTAACAATTCAGCAAATAAGCAAAATAATATCTAGTGAAATTTTCAATAAAATTTATGAAATATTTTTCCCACCACGAGATGTTGTTGACTTCATAATATCACAAATGTCTGTGTAAATCAATTTAAAGGTATGCTAATTCATGTCAACAACACATACTTGAGATTGATTTATTGCACTAGAAGTTAGGAAAAACTTCTAAGTTGATCAGGTTTTGCAAGGTTTTTTAATTTAAAAGTCTCCAAGAATTTATGTCAACAAAACATTTGAGTAAGCAAGTAAGAAACAAACAAAAAAACTGAAGGTGAAAAGACCTTTGCGAAGGTAACCTTTGTTCCCACAAATATTGTTATTTACTTTATAAGTTCCTTCTCAAATACATACATTGTTTACCAGTCAACACCCTTTTCAGTTTCCTTTTAAGAAGGATAGTTCCATAACATTCAATTGTTATAGAATTATGCATTTGATCATAGTCTCATTGGTCCAATAAGTAGAAATATGACCCAAAGTTGTTTACAACACAAAACAAAACAGGTCACTTTCACCAATGTTCATGTCAATACAAAAAAAATTAATAGACATACTCTTCATGAAAAAAATCACAATATTTTAATGTGAATGAAAAATTTATTCATCAAACAATGACAACTGATGAACGAGTAATATAATTTTGTGGTGTTTATACTAGTCTCTCATAAACTAGTAAAGAGGACTCAACTATTACCAAATATCAAATTACTCAAGAATAATTTTGTCGGTCTAAAAATGGTTTACAAGAAATTGGTATCAAATTCATGTCTGTTACTTCAAATTTGAAATTAGATTAGTATAAGTCTAATTTTTTCTATCACGAGTAAAGAACCCCTACATTTTAAATATGTTCTAAAAATTATTTTCAAGTATTTTTAATTATTTTTCCACTATATTTTTTCCCATGCTTTTAAATTTATCCATCAAAATACACATTGGTGACACGAAACCTTCTTTTGCATAGTCCACATGAAGAAACACCCATGTGGCACAAAAATCACTAATTTTTTGTTTACTACGTTTTCCACCTTCTGTCAAAAACTAGACAGACCACTTAGTATTTAGAATAACCAACCAGTAAGATCAATTTAAAACGATGGTTCTAGTAACGATGAAGTTTATATTCCTTAATCGTTTAAGACCTATAATGAACCTGAATTCTATGATTTTTTTAGTTATTTGAATAAGTGTCACTTCAAACAGATTACTAAAATCAAAAAGGGTTAATCTCCAGGAAAAACATCCCAATACCACATTGTTTCTAGCTAATGATGCAATTTTATTTTTTTCATATTTAGTAATTTATAACACTTCGAAAATCCAAGACTTGTTCTAGATCCTAACATAAGTTACATAAGGTTTAGACATTGTTTTAATGTGCATTTTGATAATTATCAGTCATTTAGGAAGTCTAGAAACAAAATCGTCCAAAAACATTCATGACGCCCGGAAACTAGTTCAAGGAGGTACTAGCGTGCCTTAGCCTATTTGACTAACTTTTAGGAGTCGAAAATACAAGAAATTTGTGAAAGGGTGTCTAGCATGTGTTTAAATTGATTCATGGTTGAACTGTCTAGGTACGAATCTGTAAGGACCAACCAAGGTACCTTGAGGATGAACCTTGTATTTTGGGATCTAGGACTGCCTGGGAAGTGTGCACCCAAGAGGGGAATCGACGGGGCGAAGGTTCGTAGATGGGGCGTCGATGCCATCCGTCGACCAACACTTAGCCAAATCCTTGAACGTATCCGTCAATCGTGGTGTCGTCTGTGAAGGTCTAATTTTCTGCACGTTTTAATTTAATCCTAATTAATAATTAAGGGCTTAGGTCATTAGTTGGGGGTTAAGGGAAGTCTTATTATGTTAATTAACATTCCATATAAAGACCCCAACCCCATTAAACTAATCTAAATTCTCATAACTCACAAAACTCAAACTCTCTTCCTTCTATCTTCTTTTCTCTATCTAGTGAAGACTCTATTGAAGACCAATCTAGGGGAGGATTTTAGAGCTGAAACGAGTAAAGTTTCACCATCCATATTCATCTATTAACAAGGTATGAGATCTAATTCACCTTTGAGACCTCTTTCCTCAAAGGGTTCTTCAATGATTTTCAAGGGGGTTCATTAATCTCGAAATTGATGTTGTGAATTGATTTGTTAAGTTTCTTTGGAATATTAATATACATGTATACTAACTCAATATGTATTCGTGATAGATTGTTTAGTTTGTAGAAAGAAGTATGACCTATTCCCTTAACCTAGGTGTGATCTGATATGAATGTATTGATAGTTCAATAAATTGTTATGGATGAATTACGTTAGATGATGTTTTGTATCTATTATGGACTAAAATTAGGTGAAATAAGTTTTATAATGCTAGTTTTGAGAAGTGATTCTAGATAGAAATAGGGTTTGTGAATTGCCTAGTATCTTCTAAGTTATCATTTAGTATTAAATTGGGTGTAGTGAGTGTGTTTGCCTTGTTAACAGTTGATAATTGATTATATGACGTTATACCCTAATTGTTTGACATGATGATGAAGTTGAAGGAGGATTGGTAAGTCTTGTGACCCTTTCCTTACTTCAACAATTCATTAATGGTGATTAAGTCATCGTTGTAGGGTAGGCCTTGATACGATTGATAGGATAGGAAGGATGTTGAATGAAATGTCTTGGACTCCCCTACCCCCCTCTAATTCTAACTACTATTCTTACCATATTAGCACATTATTCAGCAGCCGCCTACCCCCACCACAGCCCCCCTTCAACCACAGGCTTAAACACACACGCACCCCCTACCCCCTTCACGGTCTCCACCTTGTTCTTTATTCGCCCCCTTCCCAACCCCTAATGATCCACGAGTGTTCGCCTATATTTGATCCTTGTGTTTGTTGTTTTTTTCGGATTTGTGAGGCGTGACTAAGATGGATATGTTATAAGATGTTGAATGATTTACCAATGTTGCCTTATCATGATATGACAAATTAGAATGTGGTAACCTCACCTATAGAATTGCCAGTGATATGAAAATGGTAAGGTGCTAAACTACTATATGAATTGTAATGTGAAATGACAATACCACTGCAATTGTATGACGCTATGTGATGATGATGATGTTATACAAGGGTTAGACCCTATAACCTACAATAAGTTGTGATGATTAATAAAGAAATTAAAGGCATTTAAAAAAGGGACTCTAGCTTAGATCCGAGTGAACTAGAGTAAGGAGTGCCCTTCCTACATAGGGAAGGTAGGATCACTAATGTACTCTTGAAATTGGAGACTACAATCTCATAAAGTGGGTCTCAACTATATCTACTAGTTGTTGAACAGTGATGCCCCCTTAGGAATATTAGCTAGTGGATCCTCTAGTTGCTATGTTCATGTACAGCCTTGCCAAGTTGTCCTCCTTCATTCAGTGTAGGGTTCCATGTCACCGGGTTCCACATTAGTTCATGTGGTCTATGTCTGTTATAGAAAGATTTTCCCAAAAAGGTAAAATGAACTAAAGGATTGAACTCTAACTAAGATGACCTAAGGGATTTTCTTTGTTCCACGGTTGGGCGGTAAGATCACTCTACATTGCACTAGTTAGCCTTAAGGGAAGTCTTAGGAGGAGTTCGTATGGTATCTAATGTTTATAAATTGTAATGATATGTATAGATGATCTTACCATTATTGATTGACATTATGTGAGGTCTATTACTCCTATGAACATGTATTTGGTCTACATTGTTAAAGTATGATGATATGTACTCTTTAATGCTATATTGTGTGAAGTAGGAGGTTGGTCATGATTCATGTTTGGTTACTTGATTGACCAGGGTTATGGGGCTTTGCTTGGTCATTACACTTGTTGAATTGATACGGGTTGTGGGTAATTGTCTTGTTCAGTTATGTTATCATGAACTCTTATTCATGCTTGTTGAGGTTATGACTTGATGGTAGAGTTTGTTTGAGTATATGTCTAATTATATTATATGAATGTTGACTTGACTAGTTTTTATATTGTTGGTCTTGTAATGTACATGCCTATGACTTAGCTAATATGTCTTATTCATTTGACGTGTTCTTGCTGAATGTGCATATATATTTTTAATGAAAAGTGCATATTTATTTAAATGTCCCTTTCTTAGCATGTTTTTAAAGTATGTGGGCATATGGTCTCATACTTAGGAAAAGTGGTGTAATAACCCCTTTTCTTTCTTCTCCCAAACATTTTAGGTTCCGTTCATTGAAGTGCTTTTGAAGACGACTAGAAGAAGGCCTGGGTCTCTTGATCATCCAAGCACGCTAGGTCCTCACTTTCCAAGGGCGATGCCACTATCTAGCTAATGGAGTTGTTTTGAGTTTAAGACCTATGTTATTTTTTTTCCATTTAGTATGAAACATTATGTAGCTCATGTGAGGCATTATTATTTTGATATATAGGTTATGCCCAAGTTTTTACACACTTATTAGATGGTTATGAGATGAGATGACTATTATGACTAACTTATATTTAATATTCTTATGTGCAATAAAAGTAGATTACTAAGTAATCTTCCTATACAAAGGGTCTATTTATACTTGATTTATATATGGTATGTGTATGTAGAGGTCTATGTAAAACTCCGAGTAGAAGTAATAAAAAAGTTCAAATTTCAATTTGACCTATGAATGTAATGATGTAAGCCAAGAGGCTAGTCTTAGTCCTGAAAGAGGACGCAACGACGGTTACCTTTAGGGGATTTTCTCGATTGTGACAAAATTGGTATCATAGCATGATGTTAAATATCTTTGAGTTGATGTTTATCTTAACCACGTTTATGTAGGTTCATATTCATAATTGTGAAGTGTGCCACTCTTATGAATAGGAATCTATATGATGCCTAGGAAACTCTCATTTTATTGGAAGTCCCATATTGTGCCTTTGGAGTGTTAACTCTATGTGATTTTGCATCTAATCTTTATATTGTGAATATAGGCAATGAATGCTCGAAGGAATGCGGCACGAAGACTTGAATAAGAGATTTCTAATGGTGGAGTTCCTCCCCGTGGTAATAAAGTTCCTCCTCTTGAGAAAGATGTTAATGATGACCAAACCCCAGTCAATCTTCCTCCTTTAACGGATGAGAACATAAGGAAAACTCTCTTGTAAATGTTCCAAGCCATTACTACCCAATCACAAGCTGCCACTACTCAAGCCCAAGCCATGACGACCCAGGATAATCGGGAGGTTGTACCTCGAGCTTACCAACAAGCTGCTATCACGGCCTCCCGTCTAAGGGATTTCACTAGGATGAATCCTCCTACTTTATATGGGTCCAAGGTTGAAGAATACCCTTAAGAATTCAGCGATGAAATCAATAAGATTCTCTATGCTATAGGGTTGTCTACTAATGAGAAGGCCGAGCTATCCACTTACCAACTCAAAGATGTACCCCAAACTTGGTATGTTGAATGGAGGGAAATAGGTCGTTAAGGAGTAGACCAGTGACTTGGGAAGTTTTTAAGAAGGCTTTTATTGATAGATTTTTTGCTACAGAGAAGAGGGAACATAAGGTGGTGGAGTTCATCAACCTTCGTCAAGGTGTGAGTGCTCTTGAATACTCTTTTAAATTCACTCAATTGTCAAAATATTCTCCTTCTTTGGTATCCGACCATAGAGATGAAATGTACTGGTTTGTGACAGGAGTGTCCAATGACTTGCAAGAGGAGTGTCATTCGGCTATGCTACATGACAATATGAACATTTCTCGTATCATGGTTCATGCTCAACAAGTGGAAGATGCAAGGGCTAAGAGGAAGAGTAGAGATTCTAAGAGGGCAGGACCTTTTGTTTGTGGTTCTTCTAAGAGTGGGCTTGAAATTCAAGACAAGTCTATGCTCAAGAAGAGGGGTTAATCAAGTAATTCAAGACAAGCCTATGTTTAAGAAGAGGGTCTAATCAAGTTCCTTCTAACATCCCAACACTATGTATTGGATAACATATCCATTGATGTTATTGTTTCGTTTAGTACTAAACTACACAATTGTTGGTTTGATGTTCTTAAAATGTAATGTATTGTGATGTGTTTGTTAAATTTTTCGGGTTACATGACAATGTGAAACCCCTTTGATGAACAATAAACTGTGGTGTTGGTTCGTTGTTACTTAATGCTTTTTCCATTATATATTTAAATATTTCAAAAATTGTTTTTTTACCCTTGTATCTTACTTATTTAAATATAGTAAAATCGCAACCCTAGAATAATTAAGAATATTTGTTGTAAAGTTATATTATGACAAGGATAAGTACGATAGAGTCAAACCAAACCAATTGTAAGTGCTGATTAAAGCAACAACAAATAATACAGTCTACCAAACATTATTATTGCTACTACAGTAAAGTATAATAGAGTATAATACAATACAATACATTATGAAACAATGGATAACAATGATCCAAACAAACTGTAAGGCTTGTGATGATAGGGTGTATAACCCTAAGCCTAAAAAGGGAAAGGGTAATAGTTCACCAACTGAGAAGCCAACTTATGGGAAGTGTGGCAAGATGCACTATGGTGATTGTCTTAAAGGAATGCATAATTTTTTGGTTGTGGTAAAAGTGGGCACAAGTTTAGGGATTTCCCTAATGTGAGGGGTCAAGAAAAGGGTAGTGTTCAAGCTCAAGAAAGTGGTTCAAATGAGGCTCCGAATAAGAACCACTTTTATGCTCTCCGCTCTACAGGTGAGCAAGAGACTTTTCCCGACGTGGTGACCGGTATGCTGAAAGTCTCCTCTATTTATGTATATGTCTTTCTTGATTTCGGTTCTACTTTATCATTTGTTACCCCTCTAGTATCTATGAATTTTGACATTTTACCTGATATATTGCATGAACCTTTTATAGTGTATACCCCAGTGGGTGAGTCGGTTGTTGCAAAAAGGATGTATAGAAATTGTCCTAAAATGTTTCCCAGTAGAGTTACTTATGTTGAGCTAGTAGAACTTGATATGTTTGAGTTTGATTATTCATAGTGCGTATGGTGGTTTCATGCTGGTTGGGCATGTATAGAATTGTAGAATAAGGGATGGGTTAAGATTTAAACTTTCCAAATAAGCCCTGTTTTAGAATGGAGGGGGGAAGTTCATTCCTAGGAAGGTCGTATCAAATCTGTTGAAAGCTTTGTAAAATGATTCTCTAAAGGGTATTTATACACTACGGTCAGAGTCCAAGATTTAGACTCTGAAATTCTTACCATTAAGTCGGTCCCGTTAGTGAGGGAAGTTCTGGAGGTTTTCCTACTGATCTTTCCCGGTATTCTTCCGAGCGAGAAAATTGCTTTTGATTATCGAATTGTTAATTATACAAACCCATTTAATTCTCCTTATCGGATGGCTTACAGGCCGAATTAAGTAACAGAGTTCAAGGCTCAACTCAAAGATTTTTACTAGACAAGAGCTTAATTTTTTTTAAAGGGGACAAACATAGTATTTCTCGATGGGTGCTCCGGTTTTGTTTGTGAAGGAATAAGGATACGTCCCTTAGGATGTCATTGATTAACGGTAAAGCAATTATATCAAGTATTATTATGAAAAAGTATCCTCTACCTCAGATTGATGACTTATTTGATCAAATCCCAGGGGCATGCTACTTTTCTAATATGACTGAGATTTCAGGGTATCATCAACATAGGGTGAGAGGTGAGTGAGGATATACCAAAGACGGACATTTTGGATTTGGACTAGATTGGTCCACTATTTTTTTTTGGTTTTTCTTTAGAATGTGATTTTTGGACTCACAAATTCCCCAACACGTTTAGGATCTCATGAATAGAGTTTTTCAATGTGCACTGATCATTTGTCATTGTCTTAATTGAGGACCATCTTCGGATATTTGAAAAAGGATGGTGATCACATGAAACATTGAGGTGGTGTTGCACAGTGTTAATGAGAATCAACCAATTATTTGCCAAAGTATCTCAATGTGAGTTTTGGTTTTAAGGTCAGTGGCATTCTGGGTAATATCATCGTCTAGTAAGGGAGTTGAGGTTGATCCAAGGAAAACCGAGGCAGTGAAAATAAATTTAGCCAATAAACTGACTCAAACCGGAAGGACATAGAGTGTTTCTTGGGTCTACTAGGTTATTATCTAGGGTTTGTGGGTGGTTTTGTGTCCATTGCATCTCCCTTGACTACTTTGACCCAAAATAGTAAGAAATTTTGAGTGGTCAGACGCATGTGAGAGAAGCTTCCAAATCTTGAAAGATAGGCTTACTTTTGTTCCCGTGTTGACCTTGTCGGAGGGTACAAAGGGTTTCGTTGTGTATTATGATGCATCCCGAGTTGTTTTAGAATGTATACTTATGCAACGTGGGAAGGTGGTAGCATATGCTTCTAGGAAACTTAAGGTGCATGCGAGAAACTTTCCAACTCATAATCTTGAATTAGAGACTGTGGTATTTGCCCTGAAAATATAGAGGCATTACTTATATGGTGTCCATGTTGATGTGTATACCGACCACAAAATTCTCCAATATGTTTTTACTCAAAAGGAGTTGAATCTCTGACAGAAAAGGTGGTTTGAATTTTTGAAAGATTATGACATGAGTGTCCTCTATCACCTCGGCAAGGCTAATGTGGTTGCGGATTCTCTAAGTCAGTTATCCATGGTTATTCTGTTGCATATAGATAAAGACAAGAAAGACCTCATAAAATATGTTCATAGGTTGTCTAGATTAGGTGTGAGGTTGGAAGATTCTCTGAATGGTGGTTTCATGGTCCATCATCACTCCGAGTTACTTTGGGAGTAGTTGAGGGGTGTGGCAGGTGAATGTCCCCCAAAAAAAAAAACACCTTGATCAATCATTGCTGGGAGTTAGTTGAAGGAATCAATCTTGGTAAGATTAATGATCATTCTCCTAGGGGGGATGTGTTTTTGTCTTGAGGTAATCACGGAAGATTATATGTTCCCATGTAGATGGGTTGAGGAGGAACTGAATCCTGAGAAGCCCATGGGTCTCGTTACGCAATTTCATTCGAAGTTTGACAAAGTGTTTGTACCATGATCGTGGGAAGTATTTGTGGGAAGGTTTGAAAAAGACATGCAGAGTTTGTTGCCTAAGTGTACAATTTCCAAACAAGGAAAGCCTAACATCAAAATTGGGGGTGGTTACACAAGAATCCAAGTTTTTACTTGGAAGTGGTAGGATCTCACTATGATTTTGTGGTAGGTTTTCTCGAAACAAAAAATAATATGGAATCTATATGGGTGATTGTGAATAGATTGACCAGTCGCTTCATTCTTTCCCATCAAGTTACTTATTCAGCTAAAATTTATGAAAGGATATTCATAGATGAGAGGTGTGTCGCATGGTATTCTATCCATTTCATATCGGATCGAGGGCGCACAATTCAATCTAGTTTGGGAAGTCATCCAAAAAAAAAGGGTTGGGAGTACCAAGGTGAAGAGTTGTACCACTGATTTTCATCCCAAAAGAATTGTAAGGCGGAAAGTGGAGCGACTATTCAAACCCTGAAGATATGCTTAGGGATTATATTATTGATTTTCAAGGGTAATTGGATAAGCATTTTACTTTGGTATAGTATGCGAAATAAAAGTTTTCATATCGAGTATCCACGGGACCTTATGCAGCCTTGGGAGGAAGGTTAGGTCTCCTATTGGATGGTTTGAAGTTTGAAAGTGGGTGAACTTGTCTCCTTGAGTCACGATATGATTTAAAGACTTGGGGGAAGGTTCATATATTAAGAACCGTTGCAAAGCACCTATAGTCAGGCAAAAGTGTTTATGTCGATCATATGCAGAAGGGATTTAGAGTTTGAAAGACGTGGACAAAGCGTATTTGAAAATTTCTCCCACGAAAGGGGTGGTTGATTTTTCAAGAAGGACGTTGAGTCCTCGTTAGTGGGTCCCTATGAAATCTTTGCAAAGGGTTGGTAAGTTGGATGAACTTGAAATCCCTAATAAATTGGCTTGATCTCATCCAGTTTCCAGTTGTCTATGCTTAAAGAAGTTGTTGTGATACCGATTCTATTCTTCCTAGTGCGGAGGTATTGGTGTGAAGGATAATATATCTTATAAGGATGTTTCGGTTCAAATCCTTGATAGGCAAGTGAAGCACTTAAGACTAAACAGGTGGCTTCCGTAAAGGTGTTATGGAAGAATGACCTAGTTGAGGGTGCAACATGGGAGGCCGAGACCGAGCCCGAGATGTAGTCTGGTTAGCCTCATCTATTTGATAACTAAGGTTAGTAGTTTTTACTAATAATGAAAATAATGACTAAAATTTGAAAATTCTTGATTTTGGTTGATTGAAGTTTGCAAAATGTGCATTGATATTTTATGTGAAATTACGGTGAAGTGCATTTTGACTTGAAATTTGACAAAAATTCTTCTTGTTTTGATTCATGTTGTGATTTTGATATGGTGAGGTCTTTATGAAGTTATATGATGCTAGCATGTTTGGTAAGTTAACTTGATATAATTGACTCATAAAATACGTACGTGAGTTAGCTTCTTATTATGTGAGAGATATTCCTCATATGTACTGGTTGATATTAAGTACTAATGAAGTTTTGAATTAACCTTGTGTAAAATATGATTGTGTTGCTTAACTCATGTTGTTATCTATTTGTTTTGGTTGGGCTGCTAGTCTTGAGTCTATTCCTTCCTTCAAAAGATTTTAAGGGTCATTCGGGGACGACTTTTCCTAAGGGGGGATAATGTAAAAATTTCAAAAATCCAAGACATGTTCTAAAGACTAAAATAAGTTTCATAAGGTTTAGACATTGTTTTAAGGTCCATTTTGATGATAATAAGTCATTTAGGATGTGTAGAAACCAAAACGTCCATGACGTCCGCAAACTAGTTCAATGAGGTACTAGTGTGCCTTAGCCTATTTGACTAGCTTTTAGGAGTCTGAAATGCATGAAATTTGGTGAAAGGGTGTATAACTTGTCTTTAAATTGGTTCACGCTCGAAACTTTTTGGTACGACTCTCCAAGGACCAACCAAGGTCCCTTAAGGAGGACCATTGCATTTTGGGGTCAAGGACTGCCTAGGCAGTGCGCACCCACGAGAGGAACCGACCGGGCGTAGGTTCATAGATGGGGCGTCGATGACATATGTCGGCCAACACTTAGAAAAATCCTTCAAGGGCCTCTTTTGAATAGTCGGTGACTGACCTAGGATTGTGTAGCAAAGGAAGGGGGGGTTGGTTTGTGTTTTAAATTAACTATGATCCGTCGATAGTAGTTTCGTATGTGAAGGTCTAATTTTCTGCACGTTTTGAATTAGTCCAAATTAATTAATTAAGGGGTTAGGTTATTAGTTAGGGGTTAAAATTTGTCTAATTAAGTTAATTAACACCCCATATAAAGACCCCGACCCTATTAAACTAATCTAAACTTCATAACACACTTCCTTCTCTGTTCTTTCAATCTCTAGTGAAGACTCCATTAAAAACCTTGCTAGGGGAGGGTTTTAGGGATTTAAATATTAATGTTTCACCATCCATCTTCATCTATTAACAAGGTATGGTATCTAATTCACCCTTGAGACCTCTTTTCTCAAAGGGTTCCATCAAATTGATTTACAACATTGAGTTTTCAAGTGGGTTCATCAAATCTAAAAATTGATGTTATGAATGATTTGCATCTGATATTGGGATTATTATAAGATATTTAACATGTTTCTAACTCAATATGTTATTCTTGATGGATGGGTCTAGTTTGTAGAAGATGGCCCTCTATTCTTCTTAACCCCGAGGTTGTGATTTGATAGAAACTTTTTTGATTGTATTGGTGCATTGATTGTATGTGGTTTTTGAATTAATATTAGATGATGTTGTTGTATCAATTATGACTAAATTAGGATGAATTATAGTTCTATAATGCTACTTCTTGAGAAATGATCTAGGTTATGAAGTAGGTTGTGAATTGATCTACGTATATTGTCCTAAGTTATGATCTAGTATTGAATTGATATGTAGTGATTCTTTTAGCCTTGTTATCATGTTAATCTTTGAATTATGATGACATTATACACTAATTGGGTGAACTAAGGGTTGATGGTAAGACCTTGATGATGAATTATGAAGGAGACTTGGTAAGTCTTGTGATCCTATCATTTACTTCAAATTGTGGTTAATTGTCATTAAGTCATGATATTGTAATTGTGTTTGCCTTGTATAGGATTTTTAGGATGGTATGATGTTGAGTTGATATGTTTTCACTATTATCTGTGAGGTGTTGTCTTAAGATGTAAATGTTATAAGGATGGTGAATGATTTACCACTGTCCCTTATCATGATATGAAATGTTAATGTGCTAACTTCACCCATATGAATTGTAATGAAATGACAATACTCATGAAATTCTATTGAGCTATGATTATGATGATGATGTTATACAAGGGTTAGACCCTATGACCTACAATAAGCTATAATGATCAATAATGACATTAACGACATTTCAAAAAGGGACTCTAGCTTAGCACCGAGTGAACTAGAGTGAGAAGTGTCCCTTCCTACATATGGAAGGTAGGATCACTAATGTACTTTTGATATTCGAGATTACAATGCAGGTAGCATAAAAAGGGTTCAAACTATATCTCCTAGTTCTTGAACTATGTTTCCCCCCATAGGATACTACTTAATTGGATCCAGTAAATTGCTATGTTTATTTTTGGTAATACATTGGAAAGTATCACCTCTTCGTGGAGGGTTCCATGACACAGACGATTCCAACATTAAGCGCATGTGGTATAGTCGGTTAACGCAAGATGTGGTTAACAACAGGCAAATAAAATTAAAGGATTGAACTCTAACTAAGATGGACCTAAGGATTTAGCTTAGTCTAGTCAGGGGGATGAGACTCTACCTATACATTGAACTAGTTAGTTTTAAGGGTAGTCTTAGGAGGATGTTCATATGTATATGTTTATAAATATAAGTGATATGTATATGATAATATTACATGTTAATGATAATATGTGAGGTACATTACTTTTATAAACATGTATTTGGTCTATATTGTTAAAGTATGATGATATGTACTCTTAAATTCTATATTAAGTGAAGTAGGAGGCTGGTCATGATTCTTGTTGGGTTACTTGATTGAGCAAGGTTATGGGGCTTTGCTTGGTCATTGCACTTGTTTACTTTATAGGGTTGTAGGTAATTGTCTTGATTTCGTTATTTTATAATCAACTCTTCATCATGCTTGTTGAGGTTATGAGTTGATGGTAAAGTTGCTTTGACTATATGTCAAATTATATGATATGCATGTTGACTTGACTAGTTTTGATATTGGTTGTCTTGTGATGCACATGCCTATGACTTAGGGAATATGTCCTATTTATTTTACATGGTCTTGTTGAATGTGAATAATGGTTTTTAATGAAAAGTGTATACTTATTGAAGCCCTGTTCTTAGCATGTTTTTAAAAGTAGGTGTGAATATGGTCTCAGTATTAGTACAAGTGAAGTTGTTTGTACTAACCATTAAGAGTTGGTCCACCAATATTTTAGGTTACGGTTCGTTGATGAAGTACCTTTTGAAGACGACTTGTAATGAAGGCATGGAATCTTTAATCATCCAAGTAGGGTAGGTCTCACATTCGAGGCGCGATGCCACTATCTAGCTAATGGAGCGTATTTTGAGTTTTTTTACGACTTCTATTTTCTTTATTTTCAATTGTAGTATGAAACATTATAGGCCCCATGTGAGGATTCTTCTTTGTGTATGGGTTATGCCCAAGTTTTTACACTCTTATTGAGCTGATATGATTGATACGGGATATTATGATATCTTACTATTTTTGTACTTATGTGCAATAAAAGTAGACGATTTAAGTAATCTTCATATCCGAAAGGTCTATGTATATTTATAGATATATATATATATATATATATATATATATATATATATATATAATATATATATATATATATATTATGTGTCTGTAGATTTTTTTGGGTGGTGTTGTCTATGTAAACCTCGAGTAGAACTAATGAAAAGATTTTAAATTGTTACGCTAATTTTGATCTATGATAATGTAATGATGTAGCTAAGAGGATAGTCTTCAGTCCCAAAGGGACGGACGAAACCGGTTATGTCTCAGGGGGTTTACCCGGATGGACAATATTCATGCAATTTTTTTTGTATTTTCAAGTCTGTCCCCACTCACTTCTATCTTTCCATACCTCCCCGTACCAACCATCTCCGCTTCAAGCACGCCTCTCCCTCGTTTCTGTTAACCACTGTTTTATCTATAAATATTCATTTGAAACCCAAAGTATCTAACAAATTTGTGAAGTTTCTATTCTTCTCCAAACAAATGATATCTGATATTTATGAAGTTCCATATTTTCAAAATGAAAGTGAAAGATTAAAAAAATAAGAAGATTTAGTCCAAAAGTCAAACACAATCTCAATTTTCAGGGAGTTAAAACCTACAGAGTTTTTTTTTCTAACAGAATACATATTAGTAATAAACCATCACATAATGACCCATCTATTCCTAACATTTATGATATACATATAACTACACTTATAAAGGGATAGTAGGAAAAAAAAATAATCCAAGGGAAAAAAATATAAACTTGATTTTACTCTCACTCAATCAGATTTTAACTGTCAGCACTGCGTTAATGAAAGTAATTACTTGTATTTTTTTTCTTTTCTAAGTTTCATAATATTTCTATTTCCTCAGAGACATTTAATTTCAACAAGGAACTAAACTCAGTTCAATATGTCGAAGCACTTGTTCATTAATCTTCGATAGTTATGTAAAACCAAGAATATAGGGGAAAAAATTTAAAGTGCGTATCTCATCCTTTATGCACAAAATAACTTTTCTTATTGAAAATAAGACTGAAGGGTCGCAGTGCTTCAATGCACTTGGGAATAAACAAAAAATAATCTTACCCGTCCAAGGAAAATTTACTAAAGAAAATATATTCAAACATATAAAGTAGTGCTAATATATCGCAAACTCTTTTATCATATGATAAAATAATTTTCTTTTTCTTTCTAAAAAAAAGAACACAGAAAATAAAAGTAATTTCCTTACATATCAATTAAATTTCTTAAGCTTGTTAATTCCTGCATTCAGATTAGAAAAGCAGAAAAATAATAAAAGATGAAAGAAAAACACAAAGAATTATTCGAGTCCACAGAATCCACTGTGCGTTCATAAGAAATTTAATCCCCTCAAGTAACCGAGGTTGCAGATTAATTCCTCCCAAGATAAAATGGATTAACCATTAATGAAGTAGCGGTACCTCAAACTTCAATAATTTCAGCAAACTCAAAATGACATCTATGAATCACACACAGACACTATCGATCGATTTTGTTTTGTAAGAAATGTATGCAAAAGAAGGGAAGAGTTCAATGCTAAAAAAGGAGAGAAAACATCGCTATTTATAGCCAACAAAGGGTAAATATCACAACTCTTAGGAAAGAAGACAACCTTTCAGAAAGGTCACAACACTTTGGAAAAGACACAACCTTTAACAGTCACAACCCTTTAGAAAGAACACAACCTTTCATAAATGTCACAACCCTTAGGCAAAGTGACAACCCTTCAGGAGAGTCACAACCCTTCATCTCCTTTTAACACCTTTAAAACCCAACACATATAATAATATGATGATCATTGGGTGCACATCTCTACGCAAAGATAGAAATTTAAATCTTATATCTATCTTATTTTTGTTAGTAACATCCCTCCAAGTGATTATTCGTAACATTTTTGGCATTTCAATCACTTTTTGTGTTTTTTCCCTTTAAGCTTTCAAAATTTTCAAGTGTGTAACATTGGAAATTCCTAAAAAAAAAAAAGTTAGCATGGTAAAACATTTTTTGTAACTAAATCAAATTTGTATTTTAAAATTCAAACACTTGTAATATTAAATATGTTGGACCTATAATTTCTTGAACAATTTAATGTTAAGAACGTAAAGGTCAAACCGATCAAATTTACATCTTCGATGCAACTTTTCATAAGAGTACACCCATCATTTCAAAATTCTTGATACGCCTCTGGCTAGAGATGAGAAGAAAGAGACAGTTTTGGGATGTAGATGTTATATATAGTATCACTTACAATATTCCTTCACAATCTTTCCTTCATTTTAAACTGAGATGAATTTAGTGTTGTTAATTATTAAAAACTTGACCAGCAAGAAATGAATTTTCATTTGACTATATTTAATTGTTTGAATTTGATTTGAAAAGAAAATAATATATTTTGATGTAAAATTAAATGTTTCAATCATTAAGTAAAAATAGACGAAAATTTTAATTAGTTTAGAATTTTAATAAGCTATATTATTTATTACTACAAGATAAAATAATGAAACAATCTCCTATTATCTCAATTACTTAATTTTAATAAAAACAAATAAAGTAAAAGACAAATTTAAACAATCGTCGTATATTTAACATAAAGATATAAGGATTTAATATGAAGTGAATGATTTTTTTATGAAAATCATTTCTTAAAATTATTTCGTAGAGGAGACTTTGACATATTTATAAAAAAAATATTAATTGAAATAAAATTATTGAAATATTAAACAAAAAATCTACATTTATCATTAAAATAGTTCATAATATGATTTAATATTTATGACGCGATAAAAATAAACATAAAATCTCTATTATGATGGGATTGATGATGATGATGATGATTGTGATGATGATGATGATGATGATGATGATGCTGATGAATGATGCATGATGTGATGATGATGATGATGATGATGATGATGAAGGTGATGATGATGATGATGATTGATGTGATGATGAGATGATTGATGGGAGATTGATGATGGATGATGATGGATGATGATGGATGATGATGAAGATCGCTGATGATGATGATGATGATGATGATGAGATTGGGGGTGTGTGATGATGATGATGATGATGATGATTGATGATGATATGATGGTGTGCGTGGGTGGTGTCGTGATGGTGATGGTGATGGGATGATGGTGATGTGATGATGATGGTGATGGTGATGGTGAGTGATGTGATGATGATGGTGATGGTGATGTGATGTGATGATGATGAGATGATTGATGATGGTGATGGTGATGGTGATGGTGATTCCGGGACACTTATCCGGGTCGCCGAGGTAGGAGGAGAGGGGGGCGAGGTGCGAGTCAGCGAAGCGGTGCGCGACGGGGGGGAGGGGGCAGGCTCGCCGGAGGGGCAAGAACGGGGGGTCGTCATGGGCCCTGATGGCGGGACGGGCGGATGGTGGAGGGAGATAGGGCTATGAGGGGGGAGGCGCTGTGCAGGGGTGAGGGGGACGGGGTGACGGGGGAGGGGTGGGGAGGGGGGGCGGGATGCGCGTGGGCGGGGGAGTGGGGAGGCAGCTGGAGGGGGAGGTGAGGGGGATGGGCGCCGGGGGAGGAGGGTGAGGGTTCGAGCGGTGGATGGTGAGAGGGGATGGGCGAGGGGGAGGGGGATGGGGTGACAGGAGCGAGGGAGGCTGAGAAGGATGAGTGATCAGTGAGGAGTGATGGGGAGGGCGGATGCCCTGTGGAGCGCGGGACGGGGTGATGGGTTGAGCGGTGCCCGATAGTGAGTGGTCGTTGGTGGTGGTTGGTGCGGCTGGGGGATGGGGACGTGATGGTGAGTAGTGAAGGGTGATGGGGTTGATGGTGATGGTGATGGTGATGATGATGGATGATGGTGGAATGGTGATGGTTGTGATGGTAGTGCATGGTGAGGGTGTGGGTGGTGATGGGAGGTGATGGTGATGGTGATGGTGATGGGAGGGTGATGGTTTTGATGGTGATGGTGCATGGTGATGGTGATGGTGGAGATGGTGATGGTTGATAATACTGATGATGTTGATGGTGATGGTGATGATGATGGTTGTGTGATGTGGTGGATGCGTGATGGTGGTGATGGTTGATGTTGATGGTTGAGGAGTGTGTGGTGATGGTTGGATGGTGATGATGATGATGATGATGATTGATGGTGATGGTGATGGTGATGAGATGATAATTGATGATGATGGTGATGGTGATGGTGGTGTGGTGATGATGATGCTGATGATGATGATGATGTGATGATGATGAGATGATGTGATGATGATGATGATGATTGATGATGAGGTGATGATGATGATAAAGATGGTGGATGATGGTGTGTGGTGGGGTCGGGGTGATGGTGCATGGGGATGTTGATTGTTGATGGGGATGGTGAGGGCGTGGGGACTGCTGGATGGTGATGGTGATGGTGATGATGGTGATGGTTGATGGGTGATGGTGATGATGGTTGAGTGGTGATGGTTGATTGGTTATGGTTGATGGTTTGATGATGATGGTGATGGTGATGATGATGATGGTGAGGTGTTGATGCTGGTTGATGGTTATGGTGATGATGTTGAGATGATGGTGATGGTGATGGTGACTGATGATGGTGATGGTGATGGTGATGGTGATGGTGATGGTGATGGGTGATGTGTTGATGGTGATGGTGATGGTGCATGGTGAGAGTGAGGTGATGATTGCTGATGGATGTGATGATGCTGTTGGGCTTTTTTTTTTTTTGGGGGGGTGGGGGTGGCTTTCTTTTTTTGTTTTTTGTTTCGTCTGGGGTTTTTGGTTTGATGGTGATGGTGATGATGATGATGATTGATTGAGAGATGATGATGATGAGATGATGATGATGATGTGATGATGATGAGATGAGGTGGTGGTGTGATGGTGATGGTGGATGGTGATGGTGATGGTTATTAGGGTGATGGTGGATGGTGATGGTGATGGTCGATGGTATGGTTGATGGTGATTGATGATGGTGGGAGGTGATGATGATGGATGATGATGGTGACGGTGATGATGAGGGTGATGGTGATGATGATGGTGATGATGATGGGTGATGGGATGGTTTGATGGTTGATGGTGATGTGATGTGTGGTTTTGATGGTGATGGTGAGTGGTGATGGTTGGATGATGTGGTGATGGTAGATGATGGTGATGTGATGTGATGGTGATGATGATGATCATGATGAGGATATGATGAGTGGGATGTGATCATGATGATGATCATGATGTGATGATGATGATGTGATGCTGATATGATGATGATGATGATGCTGGGATCATGATGATTGATTGATTATGATCATGATGATGATCATGATGATTGATGATGACATGATGATGATGAGATCTGTTGAGGATGATGGTTGATGATGATGGATGATGATGGTGATGATGGTGATGAGGTGATGATGGTGATGATGATGATGGATGGTGATGATGATGATGGATGGTGATCATGGTTGATGATGGTTGATGTTGATGATGGGATGATATGCTGAGGGTGATGATGGTGATGATGGTGATGATGTGATTGATGGGTGTGATGATGCTGATGGTGATGATGGTGATGATGGTGATGATGGATGATGATGATGGTGATGGGCATGATGGTGATGATGATGGATTCGGTGGTGATGGATGATGGTGGTGATGATGAGCCGAGATGGTGATGATTGATGGTATGATGCGTTCGATGATGGTGATGATGGTTGCATGATGATGATGATGATGGTGATGATGGTGATGTGGTGATGATGATGGGATGGTGATGAGATGATGATGATGATGGTGATGATTGGTTGATGGTGATGATGATGATGATGCTGATGATGATGATGCTGATGATGATGATGATGGTGATGATGGTGATGGGTGATGATGACGATGTTGACGATGACGAGGTGATGATGACGATGATGGTGATGACGATGCTGATGATGATGATGATGGATGGAGACGATGCATGATGATGACGATGGTTGATGATGGACGATGACGATGATGATGGTTTTGGGGAAGATGGGATATTTTCTTTTGCGATGACGACGATGATGATGACGATTGATTGATTGATTGATGATGACACGATGAGATGATGATGATTGATGATATGTGATGACGACGATGATGATGATTGATGACGACGACTATGATGACGACGACGAGATGATGATGACGACGACGGATGATGATGACGATGAACGACGATGATGCGTATGACGATTGATGATGACGATGACATGATGGATGACGATTGATGATGACGACGATTGATGCTGATGAGACGACGATGATGATGACGACGACGACCGATGATGATGACGACGATGATGATGTGATGATGATGATGATGACGATTTGATGAGACGGTGATGATGATTATGATGATGATGCATTGGGGATGATGATGATGATGACGACGATGAAGATGATGATGCCGACGAGATGATGATGATGACGATTATGATGATGATGATATGATGATGATGTGATGACGATGATGATGATTGACGACGATGACGATGATGACGAGAGCATGAAGACTGATGATGATGATGTTGATGATGATATGATGAGATGTGATGACGAGACGACGACGCCGATGATGATGATGATGATGATGATGATGTTGATGATGTGATGAGATGATGATGATGATTGATGATTGATGATCATGATCATGATGATTGATTCATGATGATGATGGATGATGATGATGATGATGATGATGAGATGATGATGCTGTGATCGATCATGATCATGATTGATGATCATATGTGAGTGATGATGATGAAAAAGCTTAAACGTTTGAATCATGAAACTAAATTAAAGATAATGTGAGGGTTTTATGGTTGCTTTTTTTATTTTCTGCAAAATAACAACATCCTTCTATAATATAATAATTAACTTAATTAATTTATATATTTAAACTATCAGTTAACACCCACTACTAAAAAAAGTAATGAATTAATAATCATTTTGAAGTAAAATGATTATTAAAAAGTACAACTTATATATAATAATATAATTCTTTTGGATTTATGCGAGTTTACAATGTGTCTGCATATATATTTACTTGAGTTTATAATTAAAAAAATATAAAAATGATATTTAATGAAAAACGTAAATATAATTGTTACAAAACAGAAAATCAACCTTTTCCTAACATAATGTAATAACAACTATAACCGTTGTGTTTGTCACATATAAAGTCAAATTGTCTTATGATAATTACATTAAGTAATTTGTTATAAGGTGTTCAATCATATCATACGACATATTTGTTAATTGTTATTTGTTATAATCTTACAATTAATGAAATAGATTTAATTACATGAAGACATAATTAAAAGGATATATATATATAGATATGATATATATATATTATATATATATAATATGATATATATATTATCTATATATTATATACTATATATCTTTAGAGGGGATGGCCTGTGCCAGCATTAAAATTTGTTTTGGATAAAGTAATAATAAACTGTCAGTAAAGATTATTCATTCAATTATATATCCCAATTTGAAGGGGAAAAAGAGGACGCTTAAGAAGTTATTAGAAATGTTTTCTGCTTTTGAGATTTATTATATATAAACTTCTGAATATTCAATACGTCAGGGAGTATCAAGTATTAACTCTTCAGATCTTTGTACTTGTAAACCTTTTAGTGCAGACATTACTACTTGTTCCTATAAATGATTGGAAAGTGCACATACCAAAGATTAGAATCAGAATAATATATAATTACACTAAATTTAAGGAATAAGAAAAGGAACCCCACTCCTACTATCTTTACAACTACTCAATACCTTCCCCTTTTACTCTGATTTCTTGCCCCAATCCCTTCACTCCCTTTGCCTACAAAAGCACATAATGCTGAACAGAAAGATTATTAAATAATATACTTGGGAAGATTTGAATAAGCAGTTTCCTTAAATTTTCATTGATATGCTCTCTATTGGGATCAATGTCATCCATCATATACTTGATTTTGAGCTTTTTTAATTATAAGAACTTCAATATCTATTAGTTGTTCTGGTCCATTGGATCTTTGAATAGACGGAAAGAAAGATAGAGTAGGCTATTAAATATCTATACCTTACTAATGAAATTGTTCTAGGCACTTCCACGTGAAAAAAAAAACCTATTATACATGGGACATACTTGAGCAAAGATTTTTTCTGGTCGCACTCTTGACATTAGAAGATTGTTTGATAAATAAAAAGAGGAAAGGAAAAAATGACAAAAAAAAAAAAAACCCCGAACAAAAGAAGAAATTTGTTAGAAAGCAAAATCACTTAACAAACAAATCACTCCTAAGTTAACTTAAAATTTCTTGATGATGCAAAACTAGGTCTAGACTACTTTACAAACGCAACGTAAGCAAACTTATTTAAACCTGTTTTACCATCGAATTAAATCGAAAGCTTGAAGAACTAAGCATTGAAAATAAAATATTGAAGACAAAACTCGTCCTTCTTAAAGTAGGCCTTACTAAACTTCAAATCTAAAGACCACAACCACTCTTCCGAAGGAGGTTAATGTATCTAACATAACAGTCGAGATTATCAAAAAAAACATAGATTGACACATCCAAAAAATTTCTCGATGATATTGATATTCCAATCTTTCTTCCTAGAAATACAGGATCATACACAAAAATTTACTTAGTAATAAAGCATTAGGATATGTCACTCAAGGGCGAAACTACCAAAGGCCGATGTTATTTTTTATGTAATATAGTAGATATAGAACCTCTTAGGCTTCTTTGTGTTTTGGTGCTTTGTATTTCAAATCACCTTAATTAACATTCTTATTTCATAAATAATAACCAATGTCAACTGGAAAAATTTCAGTCCACAAGTCTAGAGATACTATAATATGATCTAGGCACATACACAAACTCATTGACATAAATATTGGAATAAAAGGTCTACTATGCATCTTCATGAAGGAAAGGAATAGAACGATAAGCATGTAATCATAGTATTTTCAATTACTAGTCCTTGTCCTCGCCAAGTCATGTAATCATCTTTCAAGTTTCAAATTTAACAACCGAAAATATTTCTATTCCTTCTCATGACCAACAAAAGGAGAATATGTTACTACCAATAGTATCAACAATAAAGGATCATGGCCTATATTGTGTTCCCTTTTTTGTTTAATAAGAAGCTCTAGTGTTTAGAATTTGTCATTAAAAAATGTGATTATCTTGTCAAATATATACCATTAAGTCTACAGATTTCAAGTTTGATTTTTATATCTATATATGTTGCTGCTTGAAAGTCTTTATGTATTATAAGATATTGAGACAAAATAGTAAAGAGTACGCATATCAAGAAAATGAATTAAAGGAAGAGCGCCAAAATCTCACAAGATTTCTGGTGAGTTTTACGTCATTCTTGTTCTTACATGTTACACCCATTTTGTAGTGATGGGTTCCTATTAATTTTTCCCAATTCCAAACCTAAAACACATAAAAAGTAAAAGACAATTTTGATTTTAATAAATAAGAGAACAATAGCTCAAGAAAAAAAAGAATGAAAATTACCTCAAATTTTGGTAGTCAAATGTGAATTTTCATCATCAAATGATGCCACCAGCTCGGGACTAAATACACCTCTCTCTAATTACCATCAATTTCTAAAAACCTTTTCTTTGACAAAAGGAGTAGAGGAGAATGACAATAGAGAAGAAGAAGATGATGGAAACGATTGAAAAAATGACATAAGGAACAAGTAAAAATAATGAAAAAACTGGAAGAGTTAGTTAAGTGTTTATTTTACCAGTGAAGGGGCTGCAATAGGAGATTAAATTTTCATGCTAATGGTAAAATTTAGGTGCCGTTGTTTTACTTCGATGGAGACCTAGAGTATCTAAAGGCTGCTGATGACTGGTAGAAGGCGCAATACTTCAACGTGGATTACCTGAATATTATTAATATCAGTTAATTACTTTTGGTTTCTTATTCAATTTTAGAAGGAGGAATTGGTCCCAGTTAGCTGGTGTTTTCCAGTCCAGGTATTTTGAAAAATGTGCTGAAGTTCTCCAAAATAAAAAGACACATGGAAAAGGACCTTTATTAAAGCAGTTGTACAAACAAAATGAAAGGAATAAGATGCTTTGGAAATCAACTACCTATCAATCTGTTAAAAGCTTAGTACCCTATCTTTTTGCATAGTTGATTTATTCATAACGTGCATTCCTAATAACATTAAATAATAAACCTCCCCAAAAACAAAAAAAAATATCAAATTCGAGTATGTTATAAATCAGAGAAACATACTTTTATGAAGAAAGTGTATTCCAGCCTAGTCCAAAAGCCATCGTGCAGGCACACCACCTTTCAGGCCGTACATACCATAGCCACCTTTCATTCCTGGTTGTATTTAATCACCTCTACCACGTCCAGCAACAAGGCTACATTGATGGGGGAGGACTTGACAAGTTATTCCTCTGGTACCCAAGGGTGGACTCCGAAATAAGAGTTTCACCAAGCCTCACATACCACACAATACAAGAAAGACAAAGAAGAGATTCATATCAACACTAAAAATAATATAACAAGGACAACTATCAAGACAGAATCGCAAAAAAAAAATCTAGAATAGAAATATACATAAATTCTTTCTTAAAACAATAATAGTGAAAAATATATAGTAAATCTCCCAATCATCTATCAAGAAACATATAATAAAACTGGATATACAAGCTAGCAATGCTGAAGCATTTTCATCAAGCATGCAAGCTAAGAGTAAAAATGTAGCCAAAGAAAATGTAAAGGAGACCTGACCTTTTGATACTAATCTTTTGTAACTGTTATGCATCTACTTGATACCTGCAATAGAACTAATTACTCATAAAAGAGCCTTCACTTAAACAAACTAACCCAACTTCTATAGGTGAGCTAATGGAATGGATTGTAACAAAGCAAGAAAATCATCCAAGTATAAATAAAAGGAGCAACAATTCAGAAGAAACATCATCACTTATTTACAAACAACTATAACCAGTCAACCAAAGACAACATAGGAGAATGAATTTTTCCTCGTAATGTGTTCAACTCTTGAAAAAAAGGCCGATAAATGATAGTTATTCCAATACATTATATATTTCATTAACGGTAAATAATCAAAAGATCAATATGGATTAAGTTTGTAAAGTTGGATTTGCCGTTTACCCTCTCGAGCTCAACCCATGTTGATTCAAAGATTGGTGATTGAGAATCCACACAAAGGTTCTATCAAATTTCTTAAAGATCAAGAAATAGATGATAAAAATCACACCTTAAGTACTCAGTATGTCAACCATCAGCAGTTCCATTGTCCTAATTATTGACAAAATTGTCCTAGTTAAGAGTCAACATTTTACCTTAAGAAGGAAGGCATACTAAGTTCTTGTTGTTGTACTGTTTTTACAGTAGGAAACTTCTATATGCATGCTGGAGGACAAACTTGAAAACATTATGAGCAGATTTTCATGGCTGAAACATGTTCTTCACTCTTGTCTTCCATGGTTAAAGATTATTTCACTAATGTAGGGTCGATGCTCCTACTTTCCATACTTACGTCTAGTCAATTCCATTAACTTTGAAGATTGGTGAGTCCTTATTTTTAAAGGACCAAGATACCTTTATTGCTTTATGTAATTTCCATTTTTAGAATTTGTATGTGATGTATTGGTTACGTCCCAATTACTTTCTTTATGATGTATTAGATGGATTATTGATACTTATGTTAGACTTCCTCTTTTTCAAACTCTTTTGATATAGGAAATTCTATTATTTGAACTCTTTATCTGCATTATTTTTTATAATGTGTGTTAAGTAGCTTGTGTAGGGCCTCTCGAGGAACTATAAGACATGTTATACCTAGGATATACTTTGGATTGTTACGACTTCATTAGATAAATATTGATGTTTTCTTATAATTAGTGTCAAAATAATGTTATTTTGACAGTTCAACATCATCAAACATTTTAATTTATGCTCATGATTAGAAAAACGATCAAGAACATAGAATAACATTAATGTTGATGATTTGAAATGATATCTAAATTTCTCAACTATAAACTAATAGTTTGTCTCTATGATGATTATCGTGACCAACGACATTACTTCTGATTCTTGTGTCTACAATTGTCGATAATATAGTAACCCACCCCACTATTGGAAACTGTCCCAAGGGAGCGGTTGTGAAATTTTTAGCTAATTAGAACTTTTTTCTAATTAGTTGTAGCTAAAAAAATTTGTGATTAAAAACATTAAAACTTAAAAGGGGGTGATATGAAAGTTTACAATATCAAATGAGGGTTTTGTCACAAGTAGTAAAAAATAGTGAAATTAACAAGAAATCTAAACAATGAAAGCGGGACTTCTTGGGATGTGACCGCAATACCAATTAATCTAGATTATTGGGTACATGCTTTCAATAGTAAATTTGAAGAAAAATAGTGACTAGGCTAAGACTTATATGGAAATAAATTTTCTCTCTCGCAACTTACCCCGTTTCAAATGGGTTCCTCTCGGACAACCATTTGCGGCATGAAGACTAACCTACCCCATATCCCACTCACTCTAGCTCTGGAGCTGAGGGTTAGGATATGGGACTAGGGATCATCCTCTCAAATTGAGCAGCATGTCGACCCACTCCTTAGACCATCAATCTAGCAATCTTTGTTCAACAACTTCTCTCTCAAAGAAGCAAAAAACACATGGATGAACTTATAGTTGCATATAAAAATCCATTAGGTTAAACCACAACCACTAGGTGAAATCACCAATAAACAAACTTCATTCTACCAACAAGCAAGACCCAACAACATTAATGACCCATACATCCCAAGAATAGGGGTTCTTAGCCACACATCAAGAAGTAGAAATTATACCCTCAATGATATTGAAATCAGTTGGCTATGAGAAATAAAGTCTTAATTTGAGTAAATAGAGAAGAATTGAGGATATCCACTTCCAAACTAAAGGAGAAGAAGCCCTTTCTTCTTCAAATCTTCAAGACCCTTACAAAACTTGAGAGTAACCTATAAAAAGTACTAAGAAAATATGATATTGTTTATCTCTATGTTGGAATTCTAAGAAAAAGGATCAAACTCCCTAAACACTACAAAAATATTAGTATTTATAGATTTCAGATTTGTACAACAACGGATCATTTGACGACTCTAGTGGGAATCGCCTATAATCGACAATTCTCTCATTGGTGTAGTCCACCACCTTCTGGAACAAACTTCAACATAGTTATTCTTTGGTTCATTGGGTTGATTAAGGATATTGCTAGCGAAACTAGCTCAGCTTTTTTTTTCTTTTGTGATGAATCGACATTTCTCTTTCCACGATTTACCCTTTCCTTCAGGGCTCAACATACTGTAACAGAAGATGAGGTATTCTTCATTGACGATTTGCCAAGTAGACTCGATAATCCTAAGGCTTCCATTTATTCGTTCTTTTAATCCTTTTTTTATCCATTTTAAAACATAGTGTCCATGCATTCCTTAAATCTATAAATATTTAAAACTTAAGAGTTTTCTCAGATGTGTGAGACCCCCACAATAGCATATAGGATCACTATTTCAAATAAAATTAGCCCAAAAAACAAAAAATTGTGTCCCAAGCATTTGGACTCATCATTATAGGATTGAGCGTTTAGAAATCTCCTATGTGAATGTTAAGTGGAAAATGCTTCACGGATAATGATAGTCAAGACCAATTATACGCACTCATGAAATTAGGAGGCTTTCAAGACTGAGACAAACTCAGCCTTGAGAACCATAAACGGTTAAGGGTTAGTTGTGTGATTTGTATTGTCTAGGTATACAAAAGAGTTTGATAGTTCAAGTATACAACATCTACCAAGAGATCAAGTGCATCTGGTATGAGCTCACTACGAAAAGTTAAAATTGGAACCTACTTATCAACATGCAATTAATCTTTACTGGTATCACACAGTTGTCCATGTTCCTTTTTCTTATAGTCATTCCCCATTCATGTTGGGATTTGCTTCGTTTTAGAAAGTGTGATTGGGAATTGAAGTATATTTTTGGAAGATCGTGATTTTTCTAACAAGGTACAATAAACACTTGTCATACTATTCTTTTATTATAACTAGCAAATTTACCCACGCGGGCATAAATAATCTTTCTAAGCTTTTGAACAACCTTTCCAACATTCTAATGTCAAAAGTAAAAAAAGTAAATTTTAGTAGGTTTTTATTCACAAAACCTATTTCAAGTCAAAATTATATGATGGACACACATTACACATATCTAAAGATTTAAATATATAAGAAATTATTATATCTTTATACTAAATCATTTACATTTACATTAATTATCAGAATTCAAGTTAGATGAATAATAATATTGTGAAAACTGAGTGATATTTCTATGATGTACACCACAACAACATAAATAATATTTTAGAGACAATTTGTTTGTCTGAGGTCAAATGTTCACCACTTTTTATTAGTGTTACTTGATTACTCTAAGAAAATTTATGTAAGGAGAAAATAAATTTGAAACAACATCAAAATAATATTATTAACCCTTTTAGAAATTCATTCATCATTAAACTGCTACTCTGAGACTCTTCTAGATACTTTATCAATGCAACTTTATGGCTTCCTCAGAAATATGTATGTATAGTTGTTGCATTATGAAAGTAAAATTAGATCAAAATGTTGGATTCTAGACCCTTGTAAAAGAAATATTCTCAATAATCAATTTTTTTTAATAAATGAGTCGAACCTAGATAACTCAAATGCTCAGCAATGACTTGAGACATAAAGGACAACAAATTTATGTTGATAGACATGTCTTTTGTAGCTTAAGCTATTACTTTTATTTGGAGCAGTTTTTTTTATATTCTTTAAAGTAAGCTTGCTAAAAATGATTAAAACTCATACAAATATATCTAGTAGAGTTGAATGAGAAGGAAAAGAAGAAAAACATTTAATGGATGAAATCTTTGTCGATCATATACATATAAAACAAAAATAATCAATACAAATTTTAAGAAACAACAAAACAAGGAGAAAAAAATACATTAAAGGTTGTAAGATTTTAGATATCCAATGATGATAAAAAATTATTCTAGCAAGAAAAGTTCTCATGTTTTAAAATAACATACCTTAAAAAATTGACTAACACTTCAATATACTTTCAATCCTTAAAAAACTCATAATATCCAGTGATAAAATATAGTAAAAATAGACAACAACTTAAAAAAATATGGGCGTGAAGAGATATTAACTCTCACTGAATTTTCTAAAGAACACAAAATCTCATCCATGTATGTGAAGAAATGACGTTGTTGTTCAACAAACAAGAGATTTGTAAGGTTTTCTTATTGTACCTTCAACAAATCCAGTAGACAAAACTTGCATGAATACTCCATTAACGTTTGTTATTTAATATGGAATAAGAAATACTTATAACAATATTATTGTAGAAACATAAACAACAAAATATTAAGCATGTACTCAAAAAACAATAATTAATAATATGAGCATAAATTAATGATTGTAAAAGTATATCAGGATCGTACTTGTTGTAAATAGAATGCAACGAATGAAAAAAATGAGCTTCACTGAAGGACATTCTATTCACGAGGGACCCGAAACTCCACACCACTTTTGACTCTTTTACCCACTACTCCTCCCACCATTAACTCTTCACTACTTAGTTCTCTCCCCGTTACACTCCCTCTCCTTACCCCTCCCCTCACCTCCACTCCGCCCCTCTATCATACAAAAAAAAAAAATTGACAATGAGTCATTCAATAGGAGCAAAGTACTCAATTATTTAATTCTCCAAAAGAAAAATATGTTCAAATTTTTTATACTTTTAAAATGATAGGAAATTCTTGTATTTATAGAAATCAAATGGAAGTGTAAACAAATACTTATTGTGTCTTACTGGAAAGGATCACAACCTTTCATAAAAGTTGCACCTCTTCATATAAGTCGCAACTCTTCATAAATTCACAACTTTATATAAAAGTCAAAACTTTTTATGAAAGCAGAAGGCTAATTTTTTGAAATAAAATAAATTTTAAATGCATAAAGTTATCATCTAATTTTAAAATGCTTTCTTTACAATGCATCTTTATTATTATTTTATATTGAACTCAGTTTAACATTCCTATGTTTGAGTGTGTTTTGAGTATCCTTGATTACTTCCTCATTATTAAGTTTGACTATCTTTGAGTATCTCTCACCTTGAGTATTCCTTTAGTGAGTTTGAGACAAAGGTAAGTATGTTTCCTTTGATTTCAAATTAAGCTTATGTTATGCTTTAGATTTTGCCTTGCATGCTCTTATATTCAATGTACTGATGTCATGTTACCTCACTTTCATGATGTAGATATAGGTAACTCGGGTCAGCAACAGGCGCTTTGTTGATACCACTTGCAGTTCGAGTGAGATTGTGTGAGTCTCCTTGCTTTCGAAGGATTTTATTTAACTTTACGTTTTGCTAGAACAACCCAAGCCTACACCCTGGACGTAGACGACACTTGAGAACTATTGTTGGTCTGCAAGTTAACCCTAATAAACTTTACTGTTGGAGAGAAATGTTTATTTCATTAATATTCTTGGGTATTTATACAAGAGAGCAAATAACAAATAATGAAAGAATCACTAATAAAGTATTGTGATCGTTTCCTAATCATAAAATAAACTAAATCACTAATGAGATACTAAGATATGAAAGATCAATCAAGATATATCCTAATATCAATCAAGAGATATCACTAATATGCCCCCACAAGATGGTAGATCGGTCGGATATACCGATCTTGGACCTTAGTTCTTCTTCAAATGAGCTCTATGGGAGCGGTCTGGTAAAGAAGTATCACCGGTTTTGTTATAAAATGTGAAACACGCTTGCAATCCTCGTTGCAGAGGATTTGAAACAAATGATGAGTCATTTGGAGTGCTTCATTCTAGAATGAAAAAATGGTTTAGCACACACATAGGTAGCACCAAGATTGTCACAATAGATTACTGGCAGTTCCTTGAGAACAACAAATAACTCCTGAAGCAAATCATGAACCCAATAAATTTCACCTGATGCTAAAGCAATAGCCCATTATTGACCTTCTCTGGACGAGTGAGAAACAACTCTTTGCTTCTTAGAACTCCATGATATTATATTGGATCCTATCAACACAATATATGCTTTAGTAGAGGAGCGATCTTCACGAATTACCTGCCCAGTCTCAATCAGAGAAGGCATGTAGATTTTGTGACTTGCCTTTGCGAAGAAACAGACCATTAGCAGATGTGCCAACAACGTAGCGGAGAACTCGTTTGACCAGAGTCCAATGCATAGTCATTGGAGCACTTGTAAACTGAGCAATTTTCTTGCAACAAAGGCAATATCCGGTCTGCTAAGGTGATGATATTGTAATCTTCAGACTATACTTTGATATTCCTTAGGATCCTCAAGTAAAGAATCATCACTACTAATGGGACAAGATCCGCTCTCCATTGGTGTGCGCATGGGATTATCTTCAACCATGTTTGCTCGATTTAAGATCTCAGAGATATACTTCTGCTGACTTGAAAAAATTCTAGAAGGTGAGCGAATAACTTGAACAACCAAGAAAATATGCAAATCATCAAGGTATTTAATAGAGAAGCAATTAGAAAGACACCCAACAAAATCTTCCACCGAACTTTGATGATTACCCGTGAAAATTAGATCATCAAAATAGTAATTAGAGAGAGAAGAAAAAGAAAGAGTGTGAAAGAAAAAAGGCGCTTCTATTAATAAACAAATCTGACTAAGAGTGTGAAAAAATCCATAGGAAAAGATAGGATTTGGAAGTTGCTCATACCCATGCTTGCGGAGACTGTTTAAGACATAAATTTCTTTGGAAAGTGAACCACATGAGTGGGATAGGTTCATTCACAAACACAGGTGGATTGAAAATATTAAACCTCTTCGTTTAGCAGTCAGCTGTAACGTGCAAGAGGCGGTGGTGCACATCTAATTGACGAGAAGTGGCCAATCAAATAAAGGTTCAGCAATGAGAGAAAACACGCACCATTGCGTATTGCTTTGCACTGGGAGGAATAGGCTTCACCCATAATAAACACCTGGACGCATTGCAACCAACCTTAGCAAACAAAGTGGATCTTGTGTGTCCAAACCTCCAACACACTTCCCTCGCAAAACTCTTTCTAACTCCCTTTCCCTGCACCCCATTTACTCCCACCACCCCCTTCCCATATTCTCGTCCCAGACAGTCCCACTACGCTTTCCACCTATCATCTCGTATACCCCTATTTCCTCATCCCAATAGTTTTGTTTTCTAGGTTTATTCACCCCTCTACATTTCTACCAAACAACGTCCAAAAAAAAAATGAAAGGGAAGTCCACCCTCCCCCTCCACCTTCCACTGAATTATATTTAACATGAAAAAACCCACTTAGACCCGACGGGTTTAGCTTGAGGATTGGCTGGTACAGGAGACCATGTGCCTTGACCCTTAAGAGCTAATGATTCCTCATTCATGGCAGTACGCCATTTAGGATCTTTTAATGCTTAGCTAGTACTCTTAAGCTCAATAGTTTTGGGTATTGAATTGAATGAAGTCAAGGATCTGGGAGGCTTGGGTATTCTACGGGTGTTTAAGGAAGTGGATTAAAATGTAGAATGTTGTGCAGAAGTTTGTGCAACAGGGGATGATTTGCTTGAGGAGATAAAGTAGCACTAAGTCAAAGTCTTTGAGCTGGCTTACTCATACTGTTTTTAGAACATATAACCATGGGGTAATTTGATATAGGGGCAGAAGAAGGAATGGAGGAAGTGGAAAAGGTTGGTATTGAAGATGAGGATGAGGAAGTAGAAGTATTATAACAAGAGGTGGCAGAAGACAAACCTGGGAATGAAGTGATGGAGTTCTCAGGCTTGTCTAATGAAGAGCGATTAGTGGTGATAGCATCACGAGAGGTACTTCCTGAATTTGATGTTGTGGATATAGCATGAAAAGAGTTACCAGATTGGCTTGATGTCAATGGAATAATATGATGAGAGGGAACCCATACATCAACAGTATTAGACTCAAGAAGATTGGCATTAATTTCCATAGATTAGTATGGAAAGTGGTGCTCCACAAAGTCCACGTGTCTAGAGACATATAATCTAGACTTCATAGGATCAAAACAAAGATAAGCACTTTGGTTTTGCGAGTATCCAAGAAAAAAAACATGGGATGGAGCGAGGTTGCAATTGTTTTGGTTATAAGACCTAAACCATGGGTAACACCTAACAACCAAAGACCCGAAGTGTGGCATAGTTTGGTAGTTTTCCATGTAGTCTAAAATAAGGAAATTGGTTCTCTAAAATTTTGGTAGGTAAGCGACTAATCATGTAGGTTGCGGTAGCAAAGGCATAGGACCAAAATTTAAGAGGGAATTTGCATTGTGTAATAGGGTGATACCTTTCTCAACAATATGGCGATGACGACGTTCAGCGGTTGCATTATGTTCAGGATTATGTGGAGGAGTGATGAGGTCAAATATTCCATTGTCTTAAAACAAGGACCTAAAGTGGATGAATTCACCACCATTGTCAGAATTAAAGGAGATTATGTGCTTTTGAAAGAGCTTTTCTACATTAAATTTGGGAAATATAATGGATACATCAGATTTTCGTTTTATGGGAAAGAACCACATGTAATTAATGTAATGATCAACAAATATTAAAATATATTTAAAATCCACTACTGAAATTTCCGATGAAGGACCCCAAACATCCGAATAAATGTATTCCAAAGCAGCATTACTCTTTATTAACGAGTTGTAGAACGAAAACTTATGCATTTTACTGCATTTACAGGAACTACAAAAGAAGGATTTTTCTAAAGAGGATGAAATAGCTAAAAGATAGAAAACTTGACGAAGAGTGGGAGAGGGTGGATGACCGAGACGTCGATGCCAATAGGAAGCACTTGAAGTGGTGGTAGTGGTGAGGCTCGACGATAAGTCATTGATGGAAGAATTGAATGACATGGATAAACACCATATTCTAGTTTCTCTGCTAGTAGAGGAGACCCCGTGCTAAGGTCCTTCACAACAAACTGAATTGTGACAAATTGGGTGAGAATGTCATAGAGACATAATTATCATTACAAAGTTGATAAACAAAACAAGGTTCTTATTCATCTTAGGCACACACAAAACATTGGACAAAGCTAAAGGACGAGAAGATGATTGTAAAGAAGTGGATCCCGTATGGGTGATTTTGTGTTCATTACCATCACCAAGCATTATGTATTCACTGCCATCATAATCAGAGTGAAGAGACAAATTCTGGATATCCTACGTGACGTGATGAGATGCACCAGAAACAACAAGCCAATCTTCATCATTGTTAGTGTTGTGAGTTGCGTAGTTAGCACGTGGCTGTTGTGTTTGAGACTGAGCATTGTTTCTTGTATGCCCATCTGATCCAGTACCATTGATAAGAGAAAGAATTTCCAATAATTTTAAGCACTGCTTCACGTGATGACCATGCTTATCACAAAGCTAACAAGTACACGAGGATGATTCCTGTGGTTGTTTTGACCAGCCATTTGAGCACCAAAATTGTTAGCAGCAGTCTATCCATATGATTCGAGTTATTTTCTGGACACGAAGCATGATTGGGTCGAGACCGGTTATTATGATATGATTGATTGGAAGCAAACTTTGCTATAATTAGTACTGTGGTAGAGGAAGATGAGTGAATGAGATTTTTCTCAAAATCAAGGAACTTCTCATGAAGCTCTTCAGATGCCACTGGAGTATCCCAGGCACATAGAGATGCATTGATAGTGTCATATTCGGCTGGAAGTCCATGAAGAGCTGAAGGAAGAGCTTATCCATTGAGATTTGAACCCCATCATAGGTTAATGTGTTGATTTATATTTTGAAAATATGAAGTAACAGAAAGGTTACCTTTTTTAATGTTGCTTAGAGACTCTCTAAGACTCATTATAGGAGGGTGATGGATTCATATAGGTTGATGACAGATTTTTCCAGAGAGAACATGAAGATTTGGCATCAATGACAAAAGGAACATTATCAGAAGATAGGGAGGCAACGATGATACATTCAATGAGATGGTTTTGTCGTTGATGAAAAAGTGTGGCTATTGAACTTTGTGGTTGTTCAATGAAGTGAAGGAAATCGTATGCAGTGAGGATGGTTTTTCACTGATATTCCCATGACTGATAGTTTGTATTGTTGATGTTTAGAGGTGCCTGAGCGACAAAATTGATATAATTAACTGCTCATTGTTATTCATGGTGAGAATTGTTGGACAATTTTGTACAGATACAGGAAAATTTGTGCTGAGATATTCTCAATGGAGGAATTGGTTGAGACCATTGTTAATGGCAGCAGGAAATCACAAATTTTTAGGGAAAAAAAGCATGCGCTGAGGCTTTTAGGCTCCTGATACCATTTAAACTTTATTGCTGGAGAGACCTATAATATCCTCAAAGTATTGAAAATGGTAGAAAATTATCACTTTATACCACCTATTGGCCTCAAATTACCTTCTCACACCCCACATATTGGCTCCAAAATACCATTGTCATCACATTTTGGTTAAAATTGACCACTTTTTTAATGGTTTTAAATTTAAACTATTTAATATTTTTTAAATACGTGAGCGCTAAACTATGTTATATTTAAACTGTATATTATAATTATAAATCAATTCACTACTCACACACTAATTAAACTCTTCAAAATTAATTAACCCGTCCATTAGAACAAGATGCAACACATAAATGCTATTACAATTGAGTGTTATTTAAAAAGTTTTGGGAGGTTAGAAAATATCGATTAAGAAGTAAAATTATCATACATTCAAGTTTCTAAAAAAAAGTACCGCTAAACTTAAAAGTTCTTACTCTGTTTCTTCTTAACTATCTTTACGTCTCAATTATGTGATGTTACTTCATAGGTGAAAAACTTTCAACATAATATATTAAAAGTTTTAAAACAAATTCATAAATATTTATAAAATTATATGTAAAAAGGTGCATGAATTAATTCGGAATGGTTACATACTTTACTTTTAATCATAAATTCTAATTTCAATCTTGAAAGAGAATTCTATTGAAAATGTCGTCCCTAATAAGCTGCTCAACCTAAATTTACATTGGAGTTCGATTCCGACTCGAATAATTTTGGATGTCATTTCAAGAAATCTATATTTCGTCATGTTTTATAGTGTTTTTTATGGAGATTTGGATATTAGAATTGAATTATTACTTGTGGTTTGTCGTTTATTTAGTACATGATTGGATAGTGGGTTGAATTATAATTATATTAATAAATTACATTTTAACCATAGTTGAACGCAAGTATTTAAAAAAATATTAAAAGAAAAAATTAATAAGTGGTCAATTTTGAACCAAAGGTAGATGACAAGGGTATTTGAAGAGCAAATAGGTAGATGAGAAGGCAATTTTTAATCAATAGTTGAATGGGGGTAAATTTTTGTTACCATTTTCAAATTCAAAGGTTATATTTTAGGTCCCTTTTCCGTATTCATTAATATGTTGAGTATTTGTAGAATAAATAGAGTAAACAACAAATAAAAGGAAAAAATCAACAATCAAAGGTATTGGATACTTCTCCTAATTATAAAGAAAACTAAATCATAATGGGGAGAGCTAAGAAATGAAATATCAATCAAGATATATCCTAATATCAATCAAGATATATCACTAATAACCCTCATCCTGACTTACTACTTGGAGAAGACTAACACAAGAATCAAAACTAAAGAATTACTTAAAATCAACTTATTATATCTTAAAAGTTATCTGAAAATAATGAGTATTAAACTTAAATTTTATATAAAATATCTGAAATTGAATACTCCAAAACTAACCAAGATTGTTTATCTATGTAGCCACTAGCATATAAATATAGAAGTGGGGGAAAAACCCATGTCATATCAAAGGGTTACGTCTAACAAATCGTAAACTAGAATCCTGTGAAAGCAAGGAAGCCTCAGAAAAAGCTGATAAGCGGATGATATGATCTCAATGGGTCACTTGTTGATAATCCTAATTGCCAGAATATGCACCATGAAACTATGAAAGTCGAATGACATAAATACATTGAATGAACGAGTATTTAATAGGACTGAATAAAACAAATAATTGTACTAAAAGGCTGAAAATAACTCAAGTGATCAATAATATAAATCATGATAAAAATCATTTATGCTCTTATTGTAGGAATGCAATAATATTTTACTACACTGAAATTATATATAAAAATACATCATTTTAATTTGTTGGGGCATTTCTCTAATCGACAACAATCACTATGAGCCTTGTGATGAGAGAACGCCTTAACCATGTTTCTAGATCCACCCTATACCTTGACGGAGAATAGAACACAATTGAGTAGATGGATCTACTAAAAAGCCTTCTTGAGACTGGTGAGGAGTCACTCGTCTATCATATGATCCTATCTACGTACGCTAGTTACATAGTTTATGGGGGCTGTGAGTTATTTGAACTCTCCTTATATATATATATATATATACACACATACTTACATACTCATGTAAAAATACTCATTTGAATGAGAAACTTACTTAAACGGGCCTCTTGAAGTGGTATATGAACTGTTTTCCATTATTGTTAGAACTCTTTACTTTTATGAAAATAGTACTCTTTTTTCAATGTGAAAAAAATATCTTCTTTAAGGGCTAAATGAACTTCCCTTTATCTGTATGAAATGTTTTAGAAAATTGTTTAATTTCTTCTAAAAGAGTAGTAGTCCTTCTCCTCAATGTGAAAATAGTACTTTTTGAACCATTTATGTTCCCTTAAACTCTTCTCAAAACATAGCTTAAAAAATCTGAGGGACTCACTTTAAAATTTCAAACCAATGCATGAAATAAATGCATAAAAAAAAATTCAGTACAAATCTCATTAATTGGGGTTCATGTTGAATATAAGCATGAAAAATAACTTAAGGATACGCATAATATTGCAATTTAATAATATAAGAAATTAGAATTTAGAAAAAAGAACATAACTCATATAAAAAATTTCATAAAACTGAGGGTTGAATCCAGATTCAACGTGCCACGAACTACATTAAGATGTAGGGCGTGAGGATGAACTAGTCCAACACTATGAATGACCTAACATTCCAAATTGTTGAGAGAGGTGAGGTATTTGTATGAAAAGATTACAAGAATATGTTTCTTGAAGCATGAGACAGCTCTGAAGAAGCTTCTGAAAAAATCTCATGAAACCATTCTCAAGTAGGATACTATAATTAAGTTAAGATGAAGGTATTATGAAGTTCGATGGCAAAATCATCCCTTGGATGATGGATGAACCTCGGAGGAAGTTAGTCTCTTGAAAGAAAATCTTTCTAGGGTAAATTTATAAACTAAGGAGGTGAACTACGTATTTGGGGGAGGATTAAAAGCCCAGACGCCCGCGCGCCCACTCAAAAATGCCTCAACCACGTATCCAACTGCGAGAAAGGAAGTAGCTACTGCCTCGCCAAGTGCAGGTGCGTGACAAGATACTGTCCAGTAAAATAGGCATAACTTTTTACTCCAAACACCAGTTGATGCAAACTTGATGGATTCGAAAAAATACTCGTATACCTTTAATTTTATAGGTTATTAGCTGCATAACTATGGATATACCTAAAGAAAATATGATTTGAAGTTGAAACTTGCATAAACTAATACGAAAAACAAAGACGATAGAAAGAATTTGAACTTGACTTAGTGTTATAGATCCCTTATAAATCCAAATCACTTCCAATACCCTTTATACACTTAGTAAAGAACCTAAAAATACATTATCAAGTGTTACATCACCCAGTTCAAGCTCATATACTTAAGATAAATGATTCGGATTCTAAAATTAAAATTTTCAGGTGTTAGAGTATCTCTCCCTTGGGATTGTTCATCCTTGAATGACGGTTAAACTTAGTATCGAAAGGAAAAATAGTTACTCCTACTTTATTTTTCACTTTTGAACTTGCATATTCACATAGAAATAATTGATTTATACTGAGATATTTTAAGAGTCTATCGCACATAAGTCACGAATGATCTAACTGAAACTATATGACATGAAACAAGGGTATCTCGACAATAAGTAATAACAGAGTAGGACTACTATGTCATTAGACATACAACTTCTAGCTTCACGTTTTACAAAACCTTTGAACCACACTCTAAGTTATGATTAGTATAACTCTTTAGCTATACTTCATAGCTTCTACAAGGGTATATACCTATTCTAGCAAGATCTAAATCTAATTGCATGAACACTCTTAACATATTGTGTTCAAGATTAACTCAAAATTACAAGGTACTAACCATAAGATGATCATACTTATCTAAATAACATACGAACGATCTATATTTCTGCATACTACCTCATTACCAAACCTCAAGTTCAAATAAAGAATTCATTAGTCACATAATGAAATCACCCACTTACTTTCAACACCAAATCTTATTACAATACCCATGATACACTCAAATTACACCTCCTTAAAGAATTTTAAGTGGTCGTATCAAGTAAAGAATCAAACTATTAGGTTGGGGTCGATCTCACGAGGAAAATGATTTAGACTTAACTTTAATAGACGATTATTGCTAATTAGTCAAATTCTTTCCAACAACTAGTAATTAAAGGGGGAGGGGTGTAAATGTTCCCCATGGGATCATAACACCGTATTCCTAGATATAACAATTCTTCCATAGTGATTTGCATTAAAATTGATAATTTAGGTATCTCTAAATCCTTGGTCCGGAATTAGAAAATTTCACGTCGCATCTTGGTCCGACTACGTGTGTATACACTACTAACACTTATTTTTACCTCATATTAAGCATCATAATTGATGTATGGCTTAGTTGTTACTTTGCACGAATCGACACTAGCCTATTAGATAGTATCCCACTATATCTATATTGATAATTCTTTTCTTATTAACTACCTCCTTGGTCCGGCAAGTAGAAAAAAAGAAGAGTTCTAACGTTGGTCACCATTAAAAAGACTTCTAAACGAAAAGAATTATCAATACATGCAAGATCCTATTTGAAAATTGTTATTTGGCTAGGTTTACCTTGTTACACCTCCCTAAAGAAGTATAAGCGGTCGTATCAAGTAAAGAACCAAACTATTAGGTTGGGGTCGATCCCACGAGGAAAATAGTATAGACTTAAATTTAATGGACGATTATAGGTATTTCGTCAAGTTCTTTCTAAAAGAAAGTAATTAAATATGGGGGGTTTGTAACACAAATCTTCGTTAAAAATTCTAAGCAAAACAAGTAAATAAAAGCAAAGACTGATGAGAGAAACTAGGATGTAAGTATCCCCATTGGATCATAACGCTATATTCCTAGCTATAACAATTCTTCCATAGTGATTTGCGTGCAAAGTGATAAGTTAGGTATCTCTAAATCCTTGGTTAGAGAATATTCACCCCGCACCTTGGTCTAGCTACATGTGTGTACACTACTAACCCTTACTTTTACCTCATATTAAGCATCATAATCAATGTTTGACTTAGTTGTTACTTCGCACCAATCGACACTAGCATATTTGATAGTATCCTACTAAATCTATATTGATAATTCTTTTCTTAGTAACTATTCCTTGGTCCAAAAAGTAGCAACAAGTCAAGTTCTAACACTAACCACCGTTAAAAAGACTTCTAAACAAAAGAATTATCAATACATGTAAGATCCTATTTGAGAATTTTTATTTAGCTAGATTTACCTTGTTAATCACCCATGGTTTCCACAACCCTAGTTGTTGATTTAGTTATCCATGCTAATAAGAACACAATTCATAGTTGTTAAGAATGAAATCACGAACTTACTTTGACAATTAGAAAAAATCCACCAAATCAACTTGAATTAGCAAGAAAACCTTGAAAAACAAATTCTGAAATTGAATTTATGCTCAAGTTTGCAAGCCCAATGTCAAAACACAAACTAGATCAAAAGTAACAATGTCTAACCCTAAAAACGAAGTTTTAAACCCTATTTATAGAAAGCATTGTCCTAAATTAAAAGGAATTAAAATAAGAAAAGTTGTCCAAAATTGTGGCTTTAATCGACGACCCTCACAGACAAACCGTTGATGAAAGGAGGGACTATCGACTGCCTTCGTCAATCCAGACTTCAAATTATTTTTCATCCTTTATATGACATCCTTTTTCAATCAATCGACGAACCAACAGCACGGTCAGTCGATGACTTTACGGTTTGTTGATGCCTTCTGTTTCTCCATCCTTATAATTTTTCCAACTTCGGGTACTGGGACTATCTTTGATCTCGTCGATGGTTGAACATGATGGTCCGTCGATCAATTGATGGACCATCGATCCTCTCTATATCCCCACACTTGGTTAGATTTCCTCGAGTTTTCTTCAATTTCCTGAACTTCAATCGGCAACCACCATCTACGGACCGTCGATGGCCTTCGTGGGTCACTTCTTCACTTTATTTCAGTTGACTTCTGCATTTTATTCCTGGAAAACTTTCCTGCAAAACAAACATAAATACATGTTAAAAAATACCACAAAAAGTTTCTAGACACATACAACTCTCAAGGAAAAATCATTGAAAACATCGTGAAACCACGATACATCAACTCACTTAATGGGATTGTAGGTAACCAACTCCTGTCAAACTTTCCCACCTTTCTATTGTCTCCATCAACTGAAAATTCATGCATTACTATAGGAAACCATCTAATTACTCTCATCTAACTATTAATCATTATAAAACCTCATCTCTTTCTTTCTCTATATGTATAACTTTAGATGTTATAAGATTTCCCCAACTACCTTAATAAGAAATATCAAACCTCTCCTATCTATCATCACATATATACTAACAACAACATCTCTCTCAAAACTAAAAAGAATCACTGAAAAATGTTATGGTAAAAGATCATAAGCACGATTCATTGGAGAAATATTTTAAATGAATATGCATGACATAATATTTTGTTGTTATCCATAATATCATGAAATAAGATTCAGATCAATGAGCTAAAAGCCTTGATCCTTATTCTAGGAACTTTGCATAGATGTGAATATGCTTGAAGTGTATGGGCATATATTGTGGATAGAATTCTAGAGTTAGAAACATCAACAAGATGTAGTAATTACTTAACTTTGACAAATACGCTAGAGTATGAATTGAATGATATAACATTACAACTCTTATGAACTCACCACTATCAGACTATTAATACTTGACTTAGTTTCTCATCCTATGTTATCTCCCTTAGGTCTAAAGCTGCTACTTTGAAGCTATGCATCTATTACATTTTTTCTAAACTAGTCTATATTTGATTATTCTAATGCTCTAGAAAATGCTAATCTCATGTCTACTAAACTCTCATGCGCAAGTTCTTAAATTCCTTGTAAGACTTCTTTCTAAGCTGCTTCTCTTAACCTATTTCTATTGATATACAAGTCTTTCCATAATTGTTACCCATATTAACTTATAAATCCTCTAAATCTAATAGTTTGACGTCACCTTCTTGTCACACTAATACCATCCTTCCAAGTTCATATATACCTAATTGGATGAAACTTGAACTTTTTTTAAGAGGCTCATCTTTGACTATATATGATCTCTCCGACCAAACTCTTATGAGTAATAAATAATTCTTACATCAGCCTATTGCATATTGATAACTCTTATATACTATAAAGGCGCACACAGAACATCAAAAATTGAATTAAAACCTAGTCTGTCTATGTACGGGTACACTTCTTAATGCTCTTTATAATATAATGACGAAACCATTGTTTATTTCTCTTGAATAAGGGTAATAATACCACACTTGTAAAATTCACATTTATCGAAAAGTAACACCTTGATTCCTCACCTGCTCTAAGTGAAATCTACGAGTTCAAATCTCAAAACTAACATCATTGCCCTCGTGTTGCCATCATTTTTTGTATCATGACAGTCGCCTCATATTCAAGCTTTGTCTCTAGTACTAAACATCAAAAGAGACCATATCTCATATATTACACTTACTCAAAACTAGTAGATAAAGTTAATCAAAAGAACACTACACTCCTAAAACCTTATGAGTGGATTCTTTTTCACAACCTATCCAATTACAACCTATCAACATATTCTCCTTCACAACCTAAATAATATTGACCTACTCGTTATACATCATTTCCTGATTGGTTTAATAACCATCTGAATATCAAGGGAACTCCTTTAAAAAATCATAAGCATAACTTTGATATATTACCTCATGAATACTCCGGTCAGCTATTCAACACTTATATTTGATCTTCAGTAACATAATGAAACATCAATATAACCTCTGTTATTTTTAACGTATACTCTAATTCATCCTAACCAACAACAACTCCTCTAACTTCTATCATGAAATCCACAAAATATTACTAGTGCTTAGACAACACATAAGGGGAAAACTTGTCATTAATGATTTACTATGTACATGGTCACAATTAACATACTCTACTCAATACCTATCCCTATCTCTTCAGTTACTACACTTCCAAATGCATAGTTTTACGAATGGGCACTTCTACAATAACCGTCTAATAATGTAAATCACACTATCTATCATGCAACATTACTATTCAAGTTCTTTAAATAATTACTTTTTTTCTTAAAGTGTATTATCAAAAACAAGTTTTGGGGAAGAGAATCCAAGAGCACATCTATTTTGGCTCGAACTCATGATTCATAAGAATAACAGTGCATTCTTTCAAAACAATACACTTAATGAACAATAATAGGCTTCTCTCAAGCCCCTCTACAATATCTTAACCTTTAGAAGAGTTTATTTGAGAGTAACTATTCAATATATTTATAGTAAATAGCCACGAGTATGGGATTTGCTAGCCACGAGTATGGGAGGTAGGAGCATATGATCCTATATTAGTGAAATAAGCATTAACCATGTAAGTCAATAGTGATGAACATGTTTCAGCAATGAGAATGTACTCATAATATTTTGTAGTTGTTCCTCTAGCATGCTTATAGAAGTCTCCTACTTAAACAACAGTACAACAACAAGAACGTAGTATGCCTTCCTTCTTAATTTTCCCCATTTTCTTTCTTGTCACCTCTTCTATGACAATATCTACTTCATTTTCTTGAATTAAATCACAATTTATAAGCCATGAAAGTATTGTTGCTCTACTATTTATTGGCTATTTACTTTCCTTTTTCTACTTTCTCCTACTTCTTTAATCCAACCCCACATATTTATCTTCTTACTTGAAACAAATGCATCTTTATTATCCTCTGATGAAAATGGTTCATCTTTAGAATGTTGATCTTTTTTCGAATGTCCATATCGTTTCTTGTTTCTTGCCATTGAAGAATTATCAAGAGTTGTGTCATCTTCAGCGAGATAGCCTCTTATGGTGTTAGTCTAAGACTCTTCTTTAGTCTTTTTTCAGGTAATTTTGCACTATATTGGAAGTCGGAATCTTCATATAACACGAGTGACTTGCAATCTGGTGGAAATTTACCTTTGAAAAAGGTTAAAAGAAGAGTTTTTGGGTAACACCATTAGAGGCTATCTCATAGAAGATGGCACAACTCTTGATAATTCTTCAGTAGGGAGAAGTAGAAATGAAATCTCTATTCGAAGAAAGAGCAACATGCTAAAGATGAACCATTTTCATCATAAAATAATTAAGATTCTTCTATTTCACGTAAAAAGAAAAATATTGTAGCGGAAGGAAAACAACAGGAAAAAGTTGAAAAAGAAAAGTAAATGGCCAAAAACTAAGTAGAGGATCAATACATTCATGGCTTAAAGATTGTTATGTAATTCCGGAAAATGCAGAAGTTTTTGTCATAGAAGAGGAGATAAGAAATAAAATAGGAAAAATTAAGAAGTAAGGCATACTATGTTATTATAGTTGTGCAATTTTTACAGTTTGAGACTTCTATAAGCATGCTGAAGCAAAAACTTGAAAATATTATGAGTACATTCTCATGGCTGAAACATGTTCATCACTCTTGTCTTCCATGGTTAAAGATTATTTCACTAATGTCGGGTCGGATGCTTCTATCCATACTCGTGGCTAGTAAATTCCATTGACTTCTAAGATTGGTGAGTCCTCATTTTCCATGGACCGAGATACCTTTATTTCTTTATGTAATTTCCATTTTTAGAATATGTATGTGATATATGGGTTACGTCCCAATAACTTTCTCTATGATTTATTAGATGTCTTATTGATACTTGTGTTAGACTTCCTCTTTGTAAAACACTTTTGATATAGGAAATATTATTATTTTAACTATGTATCTCTATTATTTCTTATGATTTATGTTAAGTGGATTGTGTAGGGTATCTCGAGGATTTATTAGACATGTTACACCTAGGTTATAATTTGCATCATTAATACGCTATAAGATATTTTCATATAGTGATAGGTTTAAATCTATACCTTGTGAAATCTCTCTTGTGAAAGAATTTGAAAATGTTGTAGTGGTCAAAATATACCCCTCTGAAACTAATGAGTTAGAAAGTAGAAACTATTTAGTGAAGTAAGTTTTGAATAACATCTCTAACTAGTCAAATAATGATCTAACTTATTAAGGTACGCTGCTTCTTAATTAGTACTATGTATGAGTAAGATGATTCAAATACTGAAAAAGATATTAATGTCGATTTTGATCAAATCGTCATTGTTATTCATTAATCAATATGTGATAAACATCCATGTTTAAATTTATTAGTTTTAAGGAAATGGTGGTTTGTACACATCTCTTTTTATGGTACTGTGGTTTTGTTTATGTTACACACTTGGAGGTCGTTCTTTGAGACAAATGATTTGCTCTTGTTACTTATTTTATTTAGAAAATATTTAAGGTCGTAAAATGAATTTATAGTGAGCTCTTGAGCTTTACAATCTTAATGTTATAGCCCCAAGAATCAATGATTTTAAATGAACTTCATCATTTATTAAATATGAAACTATTCATGCTTGAGTTCAATAAATCTGTGTGTTGAGACTGTTCATGTTTGAGTTCTCTAGTATTTGAAGATATATATCTTGGCAAGTTTATTTGTGTTTCCTACTCAATCTAAATGAAATAATGAATTTAATGTCTCGGTTAAGTCTTAAAAAAACTTAAAACATGAATTTGTCCTTTAATTTATATTAGGAGATAGCAAGAGCCTTGATAAATCTTAACACCGACTTGCATATTGTATAATTGTTTTACAACTGTTTTAACTCCCTTATTGTGCATATCACTGGTTGTTATAAATGCCTTAAAGGTTATTAGTTAAAGTTTAACTATAAAGAATTTAGTTGGGAAAATTACTTCTTAGAGTTGATTAATCTGCCACCTATGTGAAGTCCATGTACAACCTTATACAAAAGCCTTCAGATATTTGGCATCTCATTTAAAGAGGGTCAAATGAGTATCAAAACTTATTACATTAAAGTATTTCTTTATAATTAAACACGGATTTTGCACTTTTCTGGCAAAGGTCACCTTAGACTTTGTGTATCTGTTTGCGGATTACCTAACTCGTGTGCGGGGTGAATCAATTTTACCCTCCTCTGTCGCTGAAGTGTTGTTCACTAAACCTGAATTATAATTTAATACATACCTTCTATATTTCATCCTCATTATTTTAGTTTAGAAATAAAGATATATAAGGCCATTAATTAAAGTAGTACAAATTTATAATCTATTTGAAGTTGCATAACTTGTAATTTTTTCTGCACCAAAATAGTGTGTATTAATGCAGTATAACTTCACATGATATTTTAGAGTATAAAATACACCTACAAGAATGGTACACCTGGCGGTCTTGAACTATCTGGAATAATTCTTCTTTGACTGTATGGATCAACAGAGAGAGTGTCAGTTTATTTATACCCCTGTTAAAAATTTTGAGTTGAGTATTCAACATTTACTTCAGGTTAGAAATTTTAATATTTAAAATATCAAGTGTTGAATACATGTTTTATTACATAAACTAATTGTTTGTGCAGATTCTTATATGGATGGCCACAAATTATGTGTTGTGGAATAAGAAAAAGCCTCGGCGACAGGTGATCAACGAAGAGAAGCTATATAGAGAGGATTTAATAGTCTTGTTGGAAGAGCTAATTCTTTTTGTTGCTTTAAGCGTAACTTTTTTGATTGTTGTTTTAAATATTGTGTTTGTTGGACCAAAAATTTATTGCTTTAGGAGGTTTATAAATTTTGATTTGTTGTATCTTTATTTTGTTGACAAATAATTAGTACAATCAAATTAATATAATTTGCTATATTGAACCATTTTAATATGCCATTTGACTGTTGCAATAGTCTACCAAACTGTTGTAAATGGTTCAAATAACCATTGCAATATGAAAGTTGAACCGTTGCTATAGCTTCAAAAAAAATTCCATAAATTGTTATTACAACACATTAGAAACCGTTACATTTGGCAAAAAATTTGTTTCTATAGATAGTCCTATGGCATCGAGTTCATATTTGTTGCAATAGATACATCTATGGCAACAGTTTACCAATCATTGCACAAAATCGTTGCAATAAACCTATCGTAACCAGATCAGATGGAACGGTTCCTAAACCACTGCCATAGGTCTATTGCAACAGTTATCTTATTATTACAACAGTTTTAGAATTGTTGCCATAAGCCTTTTTTCTAGTAGTGTAAATAACACAAATTTTAATCTGTGTATGTGAAGAAATGATGTTGTTGATGAACAAATTAGAGATTTGTAAGGGTTATTTTTACTGTACCTTCCATAAATCCAGTAGAGAAAACTTGCTTGAATACTCCATAGAAGTTTGTTATTTAATATGTACTAGAAATACTTAGAACAATAATATTGTAGAAACATAAACAACAAAAGTTAAACATGTACTGAAGAAAAAACAATTAATAACATAAACATAAATTAATGACTATAAAAATATAGCAGGATTTGTAATAATAGAATGAAAAACAATGTAAAAAATTGAGCCCTGTGAATGCTCAATGTCCCCTTAAGGAAATTATTCCCCTTAGTACCCAAGATTTAAAGGAATAGATCTTCTCAGTAACGATTCTACACACTGGTGTATTGATACAAAAAAATTGTGTCGGTGAGTCATTCAATAGGAGCAAAGTATATAATTATTTAATTATCTTGAAGAAGAAGAAGTTCAAAATTTTTGTTCTTTTAAAATGAGAGAAAATTCCTCTATTTATAGACAAAAAAGAATGTGTAAGCAAATGCTTATTGTGTCTTATCGTAAAGATCACAACCTTTCATAAAAGTTACAACTTTTATAAAAGTCACAACTCTTCATAAAAGTGGAAACTCTTCATAAAAGTCACAACTTTACATAAAAGTCACAACTTTTTATGAAAGAAGAAGGCTAATTTTAAAAATAAAATAAATTAAAAGGGAATCCTGGTTTGTGGTGGTGTCACATAGGGGAGTCTAGAATTCACTAGTATATATGAAATATATATCATTTCTAAATAATTTAAATTATCATCCACTCTTTTAAAACCTTCGTTATAATGCATCTTTATTGAACTGAGTTGAACATCCCTAACTTTGAGTGTCATTGAGTATCCTTGTAAGACCCCCAAAATATTTTAGGGTGTATAGAGACACACATGTGTATATAAGCTTGGTAATATTTTAAATAAGTGTTTTAAAATATTTATGATTGATTTGATGTCATTTGGACGTCTAAAGTCCAAGACGTTCGAAAGTTAGCCCTTGAGGCATATATGTGTCTTGGTGTGTCTTAACATTTTTTACGTGTTCGTTTTGGTTGAAAATGATACGGAAGTTCTTTAACATGTTAATTAGTATATTTAAGTTGGAAACGCTTGGGAAAGACTCCCCATGGGCCCCACAAAAGGCCCTCAAGGAGAACCCAAAGACTATCTTGGCAGTGTTTATCTATGACCCTCAATCGATGGCAAAAAGGTGTGGTGACGCCCCATCGATGGATGGGCATCGTTCCACACTTATCCTAGAGGAGGCTCAGTCCAAATACAGCCCTCAGACCCAAATGACGGTGGCCACCTACGGACCGTCGTGGGACTAAGGGGCATCGATGGTTCTCCATCGATGCAACCTGCAACAAGCTGCCAGGCGATCTGTCTCATTAAGGGGTGAATGGGAAATTCACCCCACTTCCTAACCTGACCCTAGTAAATTTATTTAGGTATTTTAGGGTATATTTATTTGTTTATGAAGATCAAATACCCATTCTCAAATTCATTCTTCAAATTATACTTTTCCCTCTCAAAAAGAAACTTCTCTAGAAACCTCCATTGGAGATGAAGCTCAAGAACAACTTGGAGCTTGGATTCCCATGGATTCTTAATGAATATTCCGTGTTTATCTCCTACAATAAGTTATGGTGTTCCTTCATCTCTGAATATCTATTCATCTAAAGAGCTCCTTCAAAGCTTTTCAAAGAGAATTTCTGATCAAATTGTCTATCTTCAAATCTAGCCATGGATTCCTTATCAAAACGATTTCAAAAGCATAAAGTTAATAAATTGATGAATAGTTACTGTTTTGAATGTTATTTTCAATCCAATTTAATGATGAACCATGATCCCTTCCAATCTCGATTTAGCCTACAATGTAGTATCTTGTGATCTTGATGCTAGAATGATTGTTATGACATTCAATTGTGATAAATTGACTCAGATACTGCCTATAATGCAATGTTATGATTAATTAGGTTTAATTTATCCAATTTGAATAGATGATTGATCAATTAGTAAGGATTGCTCTAGATTATTCTAGCCTCTATAGATGTATAATGTAAGATACATGACGTGATTTCAATTCTAGGGTAGATAAAGCATGCTTTTGTTTAGGTTATGATATCTTTGGCTAGTGCCCTAGATTTGAATTGTTGATAAAATTGTTAGTATTGATCATTTATGATCAAATTAAGGGAAATTGGTGAGTGATCTATGTCTCTCTACATTCGATTAGTTTCGTGATGTAATGTACATGTTAGTATCATGATCTTGTTGTGGTTTATGCATGATTTTGTCCATGTTAATGTACATTTATCTATTGCCATATACCTGAATTGGTGATGAAAGATAAATATTGGTCAATGATGATCAGAGGTTAATGGATTGGTAAGAATTGTTCTATTCCTCTACTTCTCTATAGAATTGTTAGTTGAATTGGCCTTGTGTGGTATGATTCGCTTATGGTGGAGGTGTTTAATTTTTTCAATCTATATATGTGTTGATTATCTCCTTGAAGGAAAATTGATGATTTATGAATGGATGGTTATGATGATCACACTATGTGAAGCTTATTCTTAGTTTTTATTCTAATCTATGATCTAAGTTGTGTGTGTATATGTTATAAGAATGTGAATGACTATGTTAGGAATAGTTTAGGTGATTCCATTAATAATTTATAATGTTTATGACCCCCTTACCCATGAACCCCACATAAAGGTGTGATTAGCTAATGTTAAGAGTACACTTCAAGTTAGCTTGTCTCCTATGCTAAATTATGATGTGTGGTCTATGCTTGAATATGCATTGTGGTCCTAAGAGGGTGGCTGCCTCAATGTGTTGTTGATAGTCATTAGGTGATCATGTTGACCAATGTGAATACACTCACACTTCATGTATGCTTACAAGTAGTATAGGTTCATGGTGTCTAATAAAAGGGCATTCTCATATGCACTTGTGCCTACTACTATGCATGTAATGTATATGTCTATGGAACATGTTATTTATTTCCTAACTAGGATGACTTTATAGGTGTACTAGTATAGATAAGGGTATGATACCTTGTCTATGCATTGCACATGTGTGCCTTGATAGGATAGTTCCTAGGATAGTTACTTATGTACATGATTCTGAAAGCATGATAAAGCTATGAATATGTCTTATATGATATGATGAAGTATGAATGTTCATAATGTATAAATGTGTTTCTATGAAAGGTTTTCTCATATTGTTATGCCTACACTCTTATACATTAAAAAATACAAGTATGAACATGTGTGGTCTAAGGGTGTTTATGTGAAAGGCTTGCTCACACACACACACACATATATATATACACACCCACATTAAACTATGTCCATGATTCTTGTATAATGATATAGTCAATAGAGGGTGTATTGAAAGGTGTTCTCATGGGTACCCTAAAGTAGATGATGTTTTACATATGGTATGTCCATGTGAAAGAACTTCTCACATGATTTAGGTGGATGAACTCTCATCTATAACCTATGAGCTAAGCATATGGGGAGTGAATCTCCTAAAACCTATATTTATAAAGAAATGTAATAAAGGCTTTTAATAAAGGGAACTTAGCTTAGCATCGAGTGAACTTAGATAAGGGGTGCCCATTCCCAATGTGGGCAGGCTTTTTTACCATAGTCCTCACGAGGTGGATAACTACAATGCCTCAATAGGGGGGTTTCCTTAAGTGGATAACCAAAATTCCTCAATAGGCATAAAGAGGGTTTCCATGTATACCTCCAAGTTCTATAAACTATGCTTCTCACATAGGATCTAGCAAGTGATATAACCTAATATGCTAGCATGATGTTAATGTTCTACCTTGGCAGGGTAGAGCACCTTCCCTTGGTGTAAGGCTCTACCACACCAAATTCCATGTTTACCCACCCATGGTCTTAGTTTTCGGGAAGTTATATTTCCTTAAAGTAAAATGGACAATGTAGTAAGCTAGGAACCCCTAACAGGATAAACCTAAGTGAAGTTACTTCATGTAGGTGATGGTAAGGGAACATTACTATGGCATTGAACACGGTACCGGGCCGACGTCTTGAGGGAGTTTCTAAAGGTGCTCTAATGTATATGATTATGTTTATGTCCTTATGCATGACATTGTACTGTTAGCTACTTGTTGTGATGAAATGCATGGTATGAGTCTATATGATGTGGTCTTATCTTATATTCATAATGTTGGTCTTAGTGACTATATGATCAAGGTCTTGCTTGGGATGAATGAAGAGTCTATACTTGCCATGTTGATGTATGAAGTGGATAATATGCTTGTGGTCTCTTGATAGGTTTACTTAGTATTTGTGAGGTTATGGGGCTTCACATGTACATTGCACTAGTAGACTTAGATTGGGGTTGTGAGTAAGGTCTTATAATGGTCTTTGTGAAGTGAAGTTAACACATGTGCGAATTGACTATGGTTCACTGTAATGGTATTTGGAGTCTTGAATAGATGTGGCTTATGGTGTGTTATTCTCCAATGAGTGTATGTGTTTAGTTAGGAAGGTTAATGTATGAGTACCTTGTGGACTTGAGGTGATGCATTGCACCAAGTATCAGTTGAGGGTTACTTGGAAAGTTAAGAAGTTAAGGAATTAAGAATAAAAAGGTTCACTGTAAACTAGAATAAAGCTTTTTGTGAAGGAGAAGGTAGTTACTGTAAAATTATGCCTTAAATGCAATGTATAACATTATATGATGTATGACCATTGAATATGCCTATGAAGTATGTGAATTGTATAATGCTTATTATATAAAAGTTTTATGAAGCTTTTAATAAAAAAGGCATGATTCATGGTTTCAAGTAAAATGTCCCTTTTAAATGCATGTTTTTGCATGGTTGTCATACTTAGTGCATTCTTGTACTAACATCATTCTTCTTTACTTTTTACATAAAGTGTAGGTTATGGAGGCTTACAGGATGTATCTACGGTGAAGATCTTGTTATATGTTTCCCAAGATCAAGGAAAAGGGATCCTTAAGTTCAAGGATTTCCTATGTCATTGTTTTAAGTAAAGTTTGTAATAGCTTAGTTAATGAAATATGTTACAAGGGTCGTGTACCTAATGTACTCTAATGATGTTGAGTCTAAGATGGCAAAGAGACTTAGAGTCAAACTATGTAAATATGATATTTTATCTTTATACTAGAAGTAATGTTTTAGGTTATGATGTTCTATAAAAGTTTTAAATTTTCCGCTAAATTTACCTATGAAAATGTGATTAATGATAACTGTGGGCTTGTATAGGACTTCCAATAGGTCAAGTACGACATGTTACTTCTAGGGGGTGCTCCCCGGTCGTCACAATCCTTGAATACTTCCTCATTAAGTAAGTTAGAATATATTTAAGTATCCTTGAGTTGAGTAAGTTTTAGACAATGTAAATATATTTCCTTCGATTTCAATTTAATCTTATATTATTCTTTAGATTTCCCCTTGTATGGTCGTACATTCAATGTACTGATGCCATGTTGTCTTTAGCTTTCATGATGCAGATACAAGTAATCAGGGTCATCAACAAGCACTTTGTTGATACCACTTGCATTCCGAGTTAGCTTTTTTGAGCCTCCTTTCTTCCAGACGATTCCATTTAATTTAAGTTTTGTTTGAATGTTGTCACGACCCAAGCCTACACCTAGACGTGGACGACACTAGAGAACCATTGTTGGTCTGCAAGTGAACCCTATTCTTGGCTGACTACATGGTGAAGACTAACTCAAGTATCAAACTAATGAATTCTTTAAAATCAATTTATCAACTCTTCAATTTTATCTGAAAATATTGGGTATTAAACAAAAAGTCTATATTAGCTATCTGATATTGAATACTGCAAGACTGACCAAGATTTTTTGTCTTTGAAGCCTCTAGTATATAAAGATAGGTGTGTGGAAAATACCCACAACACCTCAAAGCATTACGTCTAATAAATTACAAACTAGAGTCCTCTGAAATCAAGGAGGCCTCACAAAAAGCTTATAAGTGGATTATGTTATCTTAATGGCTCTGTTATTAATTATCCTAAGTACTTGAATCTCCACCATACATAAAATGATGAAGGTCGAATTAGATCAGTACATTGAATGTACGAGTATGTAGTAGGGTTTAATAACACAAATAACTATATTGAAAGGCTCAAAATAACTCAATTGTTATATAGAATAAATCATGATAAAAAAAAATCAAGTTATTATTGTAGGAATGCAACTCCCACAATATATGTGTGAATGATCATGTAAAATACTCAATTTTTAAGATAATTACTCAAAAAAGCTTGTTTAAGAGGTAAGTGAATTGTAGTCAACCTTTCTGAAAACTCTTTATGCTTTTCTCAGAGTAGTACTCTCTGTTCAATGTGAAAAAAATAATATCTTCTTTAAGGGTTAACTGAACTTTTCTTTATCTGACTGAAATGCTTTCGAAAATTGTTTATTCTCTTCTAGAAAATAGTAGTAATTTTCTCAATGTGAAAATAATACTTTTGGAACCATTTGTGTTCCCTTAATCTCCTCTCGAAAGATAGCTCAAAGATACTTTTGAACAAACTTTAAAATTTCAAAACCAATGCATGAAAATAAATACATCAAAATATTGCAATAAATCTCATCAACGAGGGTTACTCTACAATATAATCATGAAAAAATTCTCAAGGATATAAATGCACATGATATTGCAATGTCATAATACATGAATTTAGATTTCAGAATAAGTGTATATCTCATATCAACACTTACTTAAAATCGGCATTAGAACCACAAATTCAACTTGCAACTAACTGAATTGAGATGTCGGGCGTGAGGACGAATTAGTACACACTATGAATGGCCTTATATACCTTATAAGCTCTAAATTCTTTATAAAGGTGAGGTCTTTAGATAAAAAATTTACAAGAAATTGTTTCTTGAACCATAGAGATGAGTTCTTGACGAGATTTCATTAAAAACTATGATTTCATGAGTAGAAGATATTAATTCATGTTAAGATGAAGGAATTATGAAGTTCTATGACAAAATCGTACCAAAAAAACTTCTCTTTGTAGGGTAAACTTATGATATAAGTAGGTGAACTACGTATTTGGGGGAGTTTTGAAAGACCTATACACCTGCGCAACCATGCACAAAATGGCTCAGGCACGCAACCAACTGCACAGGAAAGCAGTAGCTGCTTCCTAAACGTGCACCCGTGCAGAAAATGCCTTGCCGCGCGGCCGGCACGTTGAAAGATAGTGTCTAGCAAAATAGGCATAAATTCCTATTCCAAACTTCAATTGATAGAAATTTGGTGGTGTTGGAATGATAACTAATAGACCTTTAATTTTAGGTTATGAGATGTGTAACTATATGTTTCTAAATGATATTATTGTTTGATGTTGAACCTTGCAAAACTAATGTGAAAAACAAAGTCGGGAGAAAGACTTGGAACTTGACTTACTGTTAAAGGTACCTTGTGACTCCAAATCACTTCCAATACCCATTTGATAACACTGTGGTAGACCTTAGAAGTTACATGATAAGTGTCAGTCACACCAGTTCAATCTCATATACTAAAAATAATAATTTAGATTTGAAAAGTAAAATTTTGGGGTATTACAATATCTCCCCCTTGGCATCATTCGTCCTTAAATTACTGCTAAACTGAGTATGAAAAATGAAAAAAGTTACTCTTACTATATTTTTGACTTTTGAACTTGCTTATTAACATAGGAAGAAGTGATTCAAAATGAGAGTTTTGAACAGTCTATGGCACATAAGTCTCGAATAAAATCTGTATGAACCTAGTCATTCTCAAACTGCAACTATATGACATGAAACAAAGTTATATGGGCACTAAGTAACTATAGAGTAAGACTACTATGCCTTAAGAGGTATGCTTCTAGCTTCCACGTCTTGCGACACCTCTAAACCACACCCTCATTTTTGAATACTATACCTCATTAGCAGCAACTTATATGTAACATCTCGCAACTTGAAATAGCTAAGAATAAGATAAGAAACTTTAAGTAATCATTTCTTGAAAGAAAAGGGAAAATCTATGAAAAAAATTCTAAGTTAAGAAAGTGAATTTTGGTCATTTTCAAACGGCCATAACTTCTAGCTCAGGAGATCTAGAGGTTCCTCTTGATATAGGTGGAAAGATCTTGGAATAATATTTCTAATGTCTCCCTGTTGTGTAATTTCTATATCGTATGAGTGAATTATGACTTCTGAAAGTTGGGTTGTTGGATTGAGGAAAATCAAAATCCGGACTTAGGAAAGGGCAAACTAGTCTTTTTACCAATTATTTTCTTATTTCTTTTAGGGGTTTAATGGGGTAATGATAAGTACTAATTCAGTTTGGAAAAGTTAGAATTACACTTAGGGCTTGAAGAAGAGAGAAGAGACGAAATAAAGGGAGAGAAGACAAGAATTCGCCAAAAACATCAAGCTTTGCGAGTGGAATTCGTCGGGGGTGATCCCTATCAAGGTATGTGATATCATTTAGTGTTGGTATAGTTTACCCATACACCAAACTTGTTTCAATATATTTATTTTTGAGTTGTTTGAATGATAAAAAGTGAAGGTCTTGAAGAACATTATTGAATTCTTGATGGTTGAGTTGTTAAAAGCCTATTGTTTATTTGATTCATTTTGACGAGTTATTTTTCGAGTTTAATCTATTGATCATTGAGGGTACTAATGATCCTAAGTGTTTGGGTAAGTAACCATGGAAGTTTAGAGGCTTTAGAGATGAAAACAGAGGAGAAAAGTCAAGAACGTCTATCCGTAAGGCCTTAGGGTGTCGCGGCTCCCATAACCCCATAGGACAATCTTTGAGCGTAGGACCTTGGAGCACCACGCCAGCCAGAGTGCCCCAAACTGGCCTCTGAAGTATTGGGGATGGCGCCCCATGCCTCTAAGAGATCCAAGGACGCCAATTCACCCTTTTCTTCCCCCATCTTTTAGAAATAGTTCCTAAGTGATGTACCTACGTTTCCAAGTTGATTCTAACACTCTAAGGTACATATAAACATCATCAAATCATCCATAAACATGAGATAATAAATGTTGAATTCATAATACAATTTAAGTGAAGTTAATATCAAAGTCAAAGATATTGAGAGTCAAGTCTAGAAGTTAAGAAGAAAGTCAAAGCAATGTTCTTCAAAGTTCTCAAGGTTCTTTATCAACATTTTAACTTTGTTTTAAGACTCAAGCTTCAAGACAAGTAAAGAGTGAATATTAAAGTTGAAGCCAATTCCTTCAAACGTATATGGGGACTAAGTATTCACTAAGAAATTTAAAATGTTCTCACATTTAAATAAGAAGGGAAACTGAGAATTCCAATGCGCCTTCGGGCTAGTTTTCAGAAAAGAGTAATAGCTTTATGAAATGAAGCATGTAACACTCCGTATCCAAAACAGACCAAAACTCAGCTTTTCAGAAATCTGCAGGTGCAATGTTGGTTACCATCGATGGACCGTAGCCTGACCCACAGTCTGTTCTGCACATACATCATTTGTGACTGAAACTCTCCCATGACGCAGCCTAGAAAAATTTACCACGTTCAATCTCAGGTACAACTTAGTTGTTTAATCAGACTACAATGTAATTTGTACGCGATCAACACCCCCATTTATTCCAGCCCTTCATGAACCATGATTGACAAGTATGGTCTGTAGATGGACATACGGACCGTAGGTATGACCGTAGGTTAGAATTAGTAGACAATTAGGGGGGAAATGTTGTTGGGTAAACTTCAACTGATCATAAATCCTATCACAAAATTAATTAGGTTTCCTATAACCTATGGAATTATATATAATTGAATTATCTTTCCATAGCCATCGAGTTTGATAAAATCAGACCTTCGAGTAAAAAGTTATGTCTGCTTTAGTAAAGTCCTCTCAGACAGACCCAAACAACGGACCGTCAATTGAATGACTGCCCATCAGTCTAGGTCGTTGTTTGGTCCGACAGCACTAAAGTCAGGGGTATTTTGGTCTTTTTTTCTTCCTTTTAAACCCTAAGATAGGTTGTTTTAACCCTTAATCATCAGATTATAGTCAATTAATGTCTAGAAACATAACAAAGACTTACCTAAGTCAAAATCATAAATCAAACTTAGAAAATTAGAAGCAAGAAAGGAGAAAAAGGTCGAGTGTAACATTTCAAAAATTCAAGACGAGTCTTAAGTTCTAACATAGGTTCCATGGGGTCTAAGCACTCTTTTAAGACATACTTTAAGGAATATAGGTCATTTAGGAAGTTTAGGAACCAAAACGTCCATGACGTTCGGAAATTAGTTTTAGGAGGTACTAGTGTGCCTAAGCCTTATTTTACTAGTTTTCACAAGTCGAAAATCCTATGAAAATAAGTGGAAGGGTAGTTAATAGGCGTTTTAAGAGTTTCATGTTCAAAACTTACTGGAACGATTCCCAAGGACCCACAAAGGGCCCTTGAAGAGGACCCTAGCCCGTAGGAGGCAACACTGCCTGGGCAGTGTGCACCAACAAAACACAAATGATGGTCGTGTGTTGATCGATGGGCCGTCGATGCCAACCATCAAAAAACACTTAGCCATTTTTTGGAGCCATCGCCTGCACCACTCTCTTACCAGAACGACGTTTGTGCAGCACGGAAGGCACAGTGCCCGTCGACTCACAGACGGACATTCGATCGAGGTTCCGTCAGGTGAGGGTCAAATTCCTTGCACATTTTAACTTCATTTTATTCAATTAGTTAGGAGTTTAGGTTATTAATTAGGGGTTTAAGGGAGTCTAATTAAGTTAATTATTCCCCAATATAAAGGCCCTAACTCTCATTAGATTAAACACAATTCACAAAACAAATCATCTTCCTTCTCTCTTTTCACTCTCTCTATTTGGAAGACACCATTCGAGAGTATATAGGCGAGGTATTTTGGGGCTTAAAAGGGACGATTTAACCATCAAATCTTCATCAAACGTTGAGGTAGGGCATCTAATTCACCTTTGAGACCTCTTTCCTCAAAGGGTTCCTTCATAATATTTCAAAAGTTGGGTTTTCATGTGGGTTCTTCTCAATCTAGAAAATAGGGTTATGAATTGATTTGTTTATGTTTTATATTGGATAATACGAATAGATTATCATGTATTCCATATTAATTATGGTGTATCTTGATGATTTGGTATAGTTTGTAGATGATGATCTTTAACCCTTAACCCTAGGTTGGATATTGACATGTATTAAGTTGAGATTGGTTCAATTGACTTGGTTATTGGTTGAATTCGTTATAAATTGATGTTTTTACATTAATCATGAACAAATTAAAGTGAATTACAGTTGTTGATGCTAGTTCTTGAGATGATGATCTAGGTTAGAGAGTGAATTAACCTAAGTATTTTGTCTTAAGCTATGATCTAGTATTGAATTGTAATATAGTAGTTCTTATAGCCTTGTCATCATGTTGATTATTTAATTATTATGTTGTACATATAAATGGGATTGAATTGACGGTTTATGGTAATATATTGATGACGAACTATGAAGGAGACTTGGTAACTCTTATGATCTCTATCCTTTACTTCCAACTATGGTTACTTATGATTAAGCAATGATGTTATATTGGAGAAAGACTTGTATTAGGATTTATAGGGTGGTATTATGTTGAATTGAAATTTCTTGATTATGTTGTGAGGTTGATTAAGGTGTATATGTTATAAGGATAGTGATGATCACCAATGCGCCTTAATATGATATGAAATGCTAATGTGCTAACCTTAATTATATGAATTATAATGAAAGGACTTATACTCATGCAATTCTTATTTAGCTATTGATGATGATGATTATACAAGGGTTAGACCTTATGACCTTAACTAAGCTATGATTGATAATTAAAGGCTTAAAGACATTTTAAAGGACTCTATTTTAGCATCGAGTGAACTAGAGTGAGAAGTGTCCCTTTCCACATAGGGAAGGTAGGAGAACTAAAATACTCTTGAGACTGTCGACTACAATGCATGTATCACAAAGAGGGTCCCAACTATACCTCCTAATTCTTGAACTATTTTTGTCCCATAGGAAACTAGCTAGTGGATCCCGTAGTGCTATATTTATGGCTTGGTACTACCTTTACCCCTGGGCAAGTAGTCCACCTTCCTTCGGTGTAGGGTTTTATGACAACCAATTGAAAATTAGCTCATGTGGTCTATGTTGGTTAAGGCAATATGTTCCCAAAAGATAAAATGGATTAAAGGATTTAACTCTAACTAGGATAACCTAAGGGGTCTATCTTAGTCTAGGTAGGGGTATGTGACTCTACCTAAGCATTGCACTAGTTAGACTTAAGGGGAGTCTTAGGAGGATATTCTTATGTATGTTTATACCATCATTGGTAGTTGAGGTTAAGTCCAAACAACACCTTGATAAATCATTGATAGAGTTTAAGGAATCGGTCCTCGACAAGCTTAATGAGTCATTTTCCCTAGGGGAATGGTATTTTAAGGTGCCAAGATTGTGTGTTCCCAAGGTAGATGTGTTGAGGGAACAGATCCTTGAGAAAGCCCATGGGTCCCGCTACTCCATTCATCCGGGTTCAAAGAAAATGTACCATGACCTTAGGGAAGTATAGTAGTGAGAAAGTATCAAGAAGGAATACAGAGTTTTTGCAAGTTTTCAATGGCAACATGTAAAAGTCCAACATCAAAAGTCGGGTGGCTTACTACAAGATATCCAAGTTTTCACTTGGAAGGTGACACATCATATGGATTTTTTAGTGGTTTACCTCGGACGGTGCAAAAGCAATGATGACTCGACTCTATATGGGTGGTTGTGCATAGGATTGACCTTGTCCCTCACTTTATATATTCCCGTCAGTCATTATCGGCGAAGATTATGCTCGGATATTTATAGATGATATTTGTGTGTCGCCATGGTCAATTCTTGTAATCCATCATATCATATCGTGGTGGCCAGTCCTATACATTTTGGAGGTCATTTCAATAAGGGTTCGGGTACCTAAGGTGAGTTTAGTACCTGGCTTTTCATCCCCAAAAACGGATAGTCAAGCAGATGGTACTATTCAAACCTTGAGTATATGCTTAGGACTTGTCATCTTGCTTTCACTGGGAAATTGGATCAGCATTTGTCTTTGGTTGGTTTGTCTTACATATAGTTTCACTCATCCATTCCATGCTCCTATGAAGCATTTGTATGGTAGTAGATGTAGGTCTCCTATTGGATGGTTTGAAGTGGGAGAACCTTCAGTTCTTGGTCCCGATTTGGTTTATAAGACTTTGTAGAAAATCCATATTATAAGGAACCGGATGCAAACGGCCTATAGTTGGAAAAATTCCTATGCCTATCATAGGAAAAGGGATTTGGAGTTTGAAGAAGGTAATAAGGTTTATTTGAAAATTTCACCCATGAAAGGGGTGGTTAGATTTGACAAAAGAGGAAAGTTGATTCCTCGTTATGTGGGTCTTGCAAAGAGTTGGTAAAGTTGCCTATGAATTGAAACTTCCTAGTGAATTGACTTCGGTTCATACGGTTTTTGATGTTTCCATGCTTAAAACGTGTTTGTTTGATCCCCGAGTCCATTCTTCCTATTGAGGGTCTTGGTGTCAAGGAACCTCTCTATGAGGAGTTCCCTGTTCCAATTCTTGATAGGCGAAGTCAAGAGTTAAAAGGAATTAGAGGTGTTTTTCATAAAAGGTGTTATGGGAAGAATCACCTAGTTGAGGGTGAAACATGGGAGGCCGAGGCCGACATGAAGTCCCTTTATCCTCATCTATTTGATAACTAAGGTTAGTAATTCTTACTTATATTGAAAATAATGACTAAAATTGAAGTTGTGTTGATTTTTAGTGAAGTATTGCAAAATGTGCATTTTTTATTTTTGTTTTACTGTGATTATAGTGAAGTGAGCATGTGAACTTGAAATTTTTTTCTTTGGCTTTTTTTGAGTTATGTCATTCACTTTGATATGGTGAGTCTTTATGAAAACATATATAGCATGTTGTTGGACTGAAATTTGACTTAATTGGTTCATTTAAAGTATGTTGAGGCCATGTTGTTGTTGTGAGGAGGATATTCTTCATAATGAAATGTTGAGCCTTATGTGAGGTAATTGAAGATTTTCATTGCCTTGGTGAAGTTATATGATTGATGTTATTATGTGTCATTGTTGGTTGGGCTGCTAGTCTTAAGTCTATTCCTTCCAAAAGAATTTTTGTGTCATTCAGGGACAAATGTTCGTAAAGGGGGAATAATGTAGCATTTAGAAAATTAAGACGAGTCTTAAGGCCTAACATAGGTGCCATGGGGTCTAAACACTGTTTTAAGACCTATTTTAAGGAATATAGGTCATTTAGGAAGTATTTAAACCAAAATGTCCAAGAACAACCATGACATTCGGAAACTAGTTCTAGGAGGTACTAGCGTGCCTCAGCCTATTTGACGAGCTTTTAAAAGTTGAAAACCCATGAAAATTTGTAGAAGGTTATTTAATAGGTGTTTAATAGTATTCGAGGTCGAAAAGTCCGGGTAATACTCCCCAAGGACAACAAAGGGCCCTTGAGGAGGACCCTAGCACGTAGGAGACAATAGTGTCTGGGCAGTGTGCACCAACGAAACACAAACAACGGGGCTTGCGTTGATTGACGGGGTGTCGATGACAACCGTCAACCAATAATTAATCATTTCTTTGGATCTCTTGCATGCACCAGTCTCTAACCAGAACGACGGTTGTGCAGCAAAGAAGGCACAGTGCCCGTCGACACACAGACGGACCGTCGATCGGGGTTTCGTCTATGAGGGTCAAATTCCCTGCACATTTTAACTTCATTTCATTTAATTAGTTAGGAGGTTAGTTGATTAATTAGGGGTTTAAGGGGTATAATTAAGTTAATTAAGACCCAACATAAAGGTCCCAACTCTCATTAGATTAAACACAACTCACAAAACAAATCCTCTTCCTTCTCTCTTCTTTCTCTTTATATTTGGAGGACACCATTGAAGAGTAGATAGGGGAGGTATTTGGGGGCTGAAAATGGACTATTTCACCATCAAATCTTCATAAAATGTTGAGGTATGGGATCTAATTCACCTTTGAGACCTCTTTTCCTCAAAAGGTTCCTTTTTTTTAAAATTTAAATATTCAAAGTTGGGTTTTTCATGTGGTTCTCTCATCTAATAAAATAGGGTTATGAATTGATTTTGTTTAGTTTTATATTCGATAATATAATATATATAACTCCTATTTGATCTTAATTATGGTGTATCTTGATGATTGTGTATAGTTTGTAGATGATGATCCTTAACCCTTAACCCTAGGTTTGATATTGACATGGATTAAGTTGAGATTGGTTCAATTGACTTGGTTATTGGTTGAATTGCTATAAATTGATGTTGTTACATTAATCATTAAAAAATTAGAGTGAATTTTAGTCTATTTTTCTAGTTCTTGAGATAATGAACTAGGTTAGAAAGTGAATTAACCTAAGTGTTTTGTCTTAAGCTATGATCTAGTATTGAATTGTGATATAGTAGTTCTTATAGCCTTTTTATCATTTTAATTATTGAATTATGATGTAGTACATCTAAATGGGATTGAATTGACGGTTTATGGTAAGATATTGATGATGAACTATGAAGCAGACTTGGTAAGTCTTACGATCTCTATCCTTTACTTCCAATTTTGGCGTTATGATTAAGCAACATGTTATATTGGAGAACGACTTGTATTAGGATTTATAGGGTGTATTATGTTGAATTGAAATTTCTTGGATTATGTTGTGAGGTTGATTAAGGGTATGATTATAAGGAAGTGATTATCCCCATGTGGCCTTAACAGATATGAATGCAAGGTGCTAACCTCACATATATGAATTGTAATGAAAGGACTTAATTCTCATATTCAAATTCTTATTGATCTATTGATGATGATGATGATTATCAAGGGTAGACTCTATGACCTAAACTAAGCTATGATTGATATTAAAGGCTTACAGACATTTCACAGGATGCTATTTTCGCATCAAGTGGAACTAAGTGAGGAGTGCTCCCTTCCACATAGGGAGGTAAGGAGCACAAAATCTCTTGAGAATGTAGACTCAATGCCTGTAGTATAAAGAGGGTCCCAACTATATCTCCCTAGTTCTTTACTAGTTGCCCCCATAGGAATCTAGCTAGTGTATTTCGTGTTTGCTAATTTTTATATCTTCTTCACTACCTTGGCAATAGTCCACCTCCTCTTCCTTGGGGTGTAGGGTTTTAGGACAACGATTCCAAATTATCTCATCATGGTCATTTGGTTAAGGCAAGATGTTCCCAAAAGATAAAATGAATTAAGGGATGAACTCAACAAGGATAACCTAAGGGGTCTATATAGTCTGGTAGGGGTATGGGACTCTACTACGCCGGGTGCCTAGTTAGCCTATGGGAGTCTAGATGGATTTCTTATGTAGGTTTTAGGTTTATGTTGGTTACTCTACCATTGTTTGGTTATGTACTTATGGATAGGTATTGGTCTATATTGTTAAAGTAAGATGAAATGTATATTTAAATGTCATGTTATGTTAAGTAGGGTGTTAGTCATGATTCTTGTTGTGTTACTTTATTGAGTAAGGTTATGGGGCTTTGTAGCGGTGGGCATTCAATAATTCAGTTTGGTGTCATTTTTTTTGTTTTTTTCAGTTTACATTTTTGTCACAACGTGTACAAAACACCGAACCGAAATAATTAGGTTCGGTTCGGGTTTTGTTATTTCGGTTTGGTTTTTATTAGTATGGTTCGGTTTTGTTATTTCAATTTTTTCAATGGGCCTGCTTAGTGGGATTTTTAAATTTAAAAGTTTACAAATTCTTTTGTTTGATTTTTCAACTTAATGGGCTAAAAATAGTTACATCAAAGAAGTGTCTTTTACTTTTTAATTTTTTATTTTAACTTATAATATTTATTATCTAACATTAATAATTAATACAATATAAATATATATTATAATATAATATATTTTGGTAAATCGAAATATCAAATAACACAAAATTACATATCAAAAACCAAACCAAAAAATACAAAAATGTATACCGAATATCGAACCGAAAACCAAAATACAGAAACCAAAATAACAAAAAAAATTGGTTTGGTTCGGTGTTTCGTATTTTCGATGTTTATGCCCAACCATAGGGCTTTGCTTGGTCATTGCACTTGTTGAATTGATAGGGGTTCATGGGTAATTGTCTTGCTTTGTTACAATAAAATGTACTCTTATTCATGCTTATTGGTAATATAACTTGGCTATAGAGTTACTTGAATATGTATCTACTTGTATAGTAGGAATGTTTGATTGGACTTGATGGGATGTTGTGGTATTATGATGAGCATGCCTATGACTTAATAAATGTGAAATACTGATGGGTATGGTATTGTTGAATATGCATGCAGGTTTTAAAAAGAAAAATGCACAATTAAGGAAATGTCCTTTTCTTAGCATGTTTTATAAATATATGTGCATATGGACTCATACTTGGTACATGTGGCGTACTAACCCCATTCTTCCTTTTTCTCCAACATTTTAGGTTCTGGTCGTAGAAGCCTCATTTGAGACAACTTGAAGAAGACTTGGATATTCTCTACCATCCAAGTGGGTAGGTCCTCACTTTCGAGGGAGATGATAATATCTCGCTTATGGAGTTTCATTATTTTTCTAATACTCTAATGTTCATTCTATTTTCATTTGAGTACGATTTGTATAAGCCTATATGTCGCTTCTTTACATTGATATATGACTATACCCAAATTTCTATGACTTTTAGATGGTAAGAGCTGACACAATCCTTAAGACTATGTTATATCTTATATATGTATGTGCAATAAAAGTAGAAGACTATGTAACCTCCTATATTAAGGGTCAATCTATACTCTAGATAATAATATATATATATATATCATATAAATATATATATCCTCTATTATATATATTATAGTTATATATATATCGTCGGTTATGTAAGGTCCAGTTTAAAAATCCATTAGACAGTAATAATATTTTAAAAATTTCCTCTAAATTGACTTATGAATGTGATGATGTAAGCTAAGAGTTAGTCTTTATCCTCAAAGAGGACTATGACTCCGGTTACATCTAGAGGGTAAACCCGAATGTGACATAAAAAACCCTAGTTCAAGAACGCAGCAAGGTTCCCTCAGTTCTAGCCCCGAAATCTATATTTTTCATAACCAAGTACGTGGGATTTCACAAGTGGGTTCCTTTCACCAATTAGATCCCTAGTTTTAAATAAGTTCTTGATTTTCTTATCATGATTAAATCTAGCATTTCTAGAATTACATCAGTTCATCATAAATTAGTTAAATATATGTTCCAAAGCAGATTGTAAAGTTATTATTTAGTTTATCACATAAATTTCAGAACCCTAGCTATGTCTTTCTTTAGTTATTGAATTACACATGCTACGTCGGATATTTCAGTTACTTCATATATAAATGTCTCAGTTATTAATGCATCATTATTAGATTAATGTTTGGATTTTCAATTTACATGTTCATAATGTCTTAATCACTTTATTTTTTGGGAGTAGCATAATACCGAGTTTGTCTATGGTTCAGCATACCCAATTAGCCCCAAAACTACTAGCCAAGTAGGTTGTAAGCCCCTCTATGGGCATCAGTTCAGTGATCATGCTACCATGCCTTTATACCTCTGGCAAACTATATTGGGTTCTCTCGATGGGGCGTATACATAAGACTCCACATTTAGCTCATGTGATTTTATTATCGGTTATTAGTAGCTCCCACATATCAGTCAGACTCTCTTGTATTGACCATATTTACAGATCAGTTAGTATTTAGTCCAAGTATGTTATAGATTTAATCAGTGCATACAGTTAGCTCATAATTTGATATATATATCATGTTTCTATTATTATACTTTCTTTTGTGCTTGTTCATTTATGTTTTATTTTTGGTTTACTCTATCCTACATGCTTAGTACCTTCAATTACTACGCATACGTGCGCTACATCTTCTCATGATGTAGATTCAGGTTCTCAGCATCCAGATCACACTTAGATCGATTGTCCATCTGTAGTTCAGAAGATTCAGTGGTGTGTCCTCTTTCTCTGAGGACAATAGTCATGATTTTCTTTCCATATTTAGTCCTTTAGGGTCAGTTTTTGCTAGACTTAGCTGGGGTCTGTCCCACACTACAAAAAAACCTTAAATAGCGGGAGTTTCAAAACGAACGTCAATTCCAACCCCCGTAAATAATATTAAATAATGGGGGTTTTCTAAATTGACGTAAATATAAATATTTAGCAGCGGTTCAAAACCTTCACAAATCCCAAAAAAATAGCCCAACAACATTCCCGCCTTTGTTTTGGTTTCCCTCAATTTTTCTTAGTAAATATATTTCACATCTCAAAAGCTTATCTCACTTTGTAGTTCACAAGTTTAGACGCTTTCTGTTATTATTTCTCCTTTGCCTTTCACAATCAAAGAGTTCTTGTTTGCAGCTTCTCCACACAATCTGGTACACAATTTTATTTTTATCTTTCAACAAAATAATTGTTATTTTTTGAGTTTGATCCTATTTTGATTTTGATATGGGAATCTCAAACTTTCATATGGTTATCTCGAATTTTCATATGGGTGTCTCAAAATTTGATATAGGTATCTCATATTTTAGTATGGGTATCTCAAATTTTGATATTGGTATCTCAAATTTGATAGATTTATATTTAGTGCTTGTTTGAATTTGTAGATTTCTGTAGTTGGATTTAAAATAGTTGAAGGAGACAGCAGAGAAGGGTTCTCACTGTGGAAGATGTTTGTTTCCCTTACTTTCACAAATTCATTTCCCATCTACTTATTAGATTTTCATTTGTATTTTTTCATGTGATTTTTGCAGTACATTAATATGTTGATTGTTTTAGAACTTAAGTTGTTTTGACATATGCTAACTTAGATATTTTATGATTTGTAACTTTTATCTTATTTTCTTAGGTTTTGATTATGGTTGATTGAAATTATAAATTTTTAGATAGTCAATCAATTGAGCTAATAAGATTTATCTAGATGAAAGTGATAAGTTTTGTCTCACTTATTTTGTATGGTTTGATTTCATATGGAATGATAACATTGTGGAATTGAATGTAAATTATATATAGTCATTTGGTGTTGTTTTGTTTGTAGAGGTACTATATCCTAGCAGACTTTTGTTTCAAAATCTTTTTGAAGGCTCTATATATGAGTATGTGTTGATAATTTATAAAGGAAAACCTTTTTGTGTTGATTTACTTTTGATGTTTGAACCAACTCGAGTGGTTTGTTGTATGTTGTTGCTGTAAAAAAGGATACAATAAATTTTCGTACAAATGCCACCGCACAATGGATTTGGATGTGTTTTTGTTTCCAATTAGGTTAGTTAAAAGTTATAAGATTCATCTTTATTGTATTGCAACTAATTGCATCACTATAAGTTCCCCTCATATCTGTTGTTTATTGTCGATGATTTTTTAGAATGAAACTTTTATCGTATTATGTTTTTATTTTGAATATGATTTATAAATTTTGGTAGTACATTTATAGACATGTCTCATCATTAAAAGGATAATTTGGCATCAAGTGTGACTTTGTTTTATGAATTCCTTGATTGTTTGTTCCTGTTAAGTTTCCCATCAAGTGATGCTAATAGACACTCATTTTCCTACACATGAATTTCATAGGTTATATTATGCACTTAATCTATTTTTTAATGGATTAGAGTCTTGGAGTCTAATCCGAAACACAATCGAGTATTTGCTTGCCTGACCAGTTTCGATTTGCATTAAACACAATGGAGCTATTGTCGATAAATGTAAATGTCTATGTCCTAAATGTGGTTTTGGAAAGTGCAAAACTAGACATATAGTGTTTGACCATTTGATCAACAAGTCGTTACCATAGAATTATGTCACTTGGGTTATGCATGGAGAAATGAATGTGTTTCCTAATTCGAGAAACATAGATACCACTCAGGCTATACCACCCATTGAAAATCCAATAGAATTATTGGTTAATGAAGCATTTGGGGGCTTAAGGCATGAGGGTGTTGATTTAGGTCCATCACCGGTCGTGGAAGAAGAAACAACTTCACATGATACACCTGCTTTAAATAAGAAAAAAATATTTGAGTTGCTTAAAGATGGAAGTCAAAAATTGTATGAAGGCTTCAAGTACTCAAAGTTGGAATTTTCGTTAAAGATTTATCACATTAAGTGTTTGTCTTGATTAAGTGATAAGGGAATGAATATGATCCTAGTTCTACTTAGGGATGCATTTAATTTTGCAAAGATCCCTGATTCTTTTTATGACGCAAACAAAACGATAAATAAGTTGAGTCTTGATTATATCAAAATAGATGCTTGTCCAAATGAGTGCATGTTATATTGGGAAGATGATGTTAACGCTGAGACATGTAAGTATTGTCACACTTTTATATGGAAGCCAGAGAAGAAGATCAATGGATATCATAGACCGATCAAAAGTAAGAAGAAAAAGAAGAAGCAAAAGAAGAAGCCTGCAAAAATTTTGTGATACTTTCCCTTAAAACAAAGATTGCAAAAATTGTTCACGTGTTCTCAAATTGCATAGCGTATGAGATGGAATGCAGAGGATGATAACTAAGATGGAACCCTATGACATCCTAGAGAGGGTGAGGCGTGGAAGAAGTTTGATACACTGTTCCCGATTTTTTCTGAACCCGAAATGTCCAAGGAGGCCTCGCGAGTGATTGGTTTTAATCCTTTTGGGACAATGAGTACTAGTCATAGCATCTGGCCTATTATTTAGTCTCCCCATAACAACTTTCCTCCATGATCGTGTTGATTAACAAACAAATTCCATCATCTCAATGATTATTTCCAAGTCCATTGGCACCAGGAAAACTTAGATGTATACCTCAAACACCCTTATTAAGGAATGAAAAGAGTGTGGAGTGATGGTCTTGATTACTTTGACTCATCAAAAGAAGAAATTAAGATTGCGAGCGGCTCTCTTATGTACACAATTAGCGACTTTCCTGGACTTGATAACTTATCTGATTGGAATACACATACTGGTCTTGCATGTCCCTCTTGTAATTTTGACGCAAAACCTTGTTCACTTACTCATAGTGGAAAGTGGTGTTTTATTGGCCATCGCCAATTATTATGAAGAAATCACAAATTTAGAATGATGAGGCATCATTTTGATGGAACTGTGGAAGAAAGGACCCCTCCGAAGAAGTTATCAAGATCAAATACTTTTCAACAGGTGAAAGATATCAATGTCACATCTGGAAGACCGACAGAGTTAAATCGTAAAAGAAAATGAAACAAGAAAAGAAATGATGATGAAGGTGGAACTCAACAATGGAGAAGAAAAAGTATCTTCTTTGATCTTCCATATTGGGACTATAATTTGTTGCACCACAATTTAGATGTTATGCATATTAAAAAGAATGTGTTTGACAACATCATATATACCTTGCTAAATGAAAAAGAAAAATCGAAGGATCGTATTAGGGCTCAAAAAGATCTACAAGACATGGCTAAATTTGTTGCACTTGACAATTTTTTTTTCTGGGCTGAGATTTTTGGGAGTTACTATTCCATCGACGGTTGTGTAGGATGGATCGTGGGTCAGGCTACAATCCATCGATGGTCACGTCGGTTGCACCTGCAGATTTTTCTGAAAAACTGATTTTTTGTCTGTTTTTTCTATAAGGTGTTACATTATCTCCCCCTTGGGAACATTAGTCCTCGAATGAAGACTAAACTAGCTGAAAAAGAGGGAGAGAGGTGCAAACCCTACTACAAAACACTGAGAACCGAGTTTCTGACTTAATTGAGTTTCGATAACATGCAAATATGCTAAAAATGCAAGTACAGATTGAGGGAACATGATTCTAAGACTGAATTCATGCAAGATGACTGGAAAACTGAAGAGGAACTATTACCTCAAGCTGGAGTGGAATCGAAAGGAAAGAGGTGAGGATAGTTGGCTTTCACAACTGCTTCTGCTTCCCAAGTAGCACTGCCTCTACGGACTGACTCCACAAAACCTTGACTGAGAGACTTCTTTTGTTCCCCTCAAACCTTCAACACTGCCGGTCAAGAATCTCAACTGGTACCATCCTCATAATAAAGGTTATCTTTCACCGCCACACCTCAATGGGACTATAGAGACTGAGTCAACCCCACACATTCTTTAAGAGTGAGATGTGGACGGACCGGGCGCTGTGCTAATTCTGCTGGGCCAACTATAAATTCATATGCCACCTTGCCAAACCCTTTTCAAGGATATTGTAAGGGCCTACATATCTAGGACGTAGTTCCCCTTTTCTTTCAAATTCTCATCCCCAAAAGAGTCATGCTATCTACGAGTACGTTGTGAATCTTGTGATGAAGTCCATATTGATTCAAATTCCACTTCCAGTAGGAATATCGACTCTTGAGTCATACCCTGGTTTCTAATGTTCTACCTTGACTTTCTGGCAATTGGGGCACTTACTCATAAGTCTGCTATATTTTATCTCGCATTCAGGCACCATAGACTTCCTGCAGATAGCGAACATCTTAGTGGCAACAGGATGAATTAGAAATACCTAGGTTCTGGGCTTATGCAAGAATATGTTGTCTCAACTCTCCCATATAAGGAACACACAATCTACCCTGGTAGCGAAGTAAAACATCTCCATCTTTGGAGGAAACCTCCACCCTCTGATTGTGGACTGTACCCTTGAGTTCAAGAAAAATTGGATCACTGTCTTGCTTCTCTTTAACCTCCACCACCAAAGAAGATTCTGCCCTATTCTGAACTATTACACCACTGTCTGATATGCTCATAAGGGAAACTCCCAAGCGAGAAAGCCTGTGAACATCCTTCACTAACTCCTTCCTTTCTTCCTCAACATGGGCTACACTACCCATGGATAATCTACTTAGAGCATCGACTACTACATTTACCTTACCAGGATTATAATGCACACTCGTATCATAACCATTAAGGAACTCAAGCCATCTCCTCTGGCAAAGATTCAACTATTTCTGAGTGAACACAAACTGTAGGCTCTTATGGTCAGTGAACACCATACAAGTAGTGTCTCCAGATCTTGAGTGATAACACAACTGCAGCAAGCTCGAGGTCATGATTGTGAGAGTTATTCTCATGAACCTTAAGTGTTAGAAGGCCATAAGATATCATCTTCCTCGCATGGCTCAATACAAACCTAGGGCCAACCTCTGGAGGCATCAAAATAGATCACTAACCATCTGGACCTTCTCGTAGAGTCAAGACCGGAGTTGTAGTCAATCTTGTTTTAAAATCTGCAAAACTTTTTTCACAATCATCTGACCATTGAAACTTGAATATCATCTGAGTTAACCTAGTCAATGGTGAGTCTATCGAGGAGAATCCTTCCACGAACCCTATGTAATAACCTGCTAGACCTAATAAACTTCTGATATCTGCAGCAGAGGTAGGTCTCGGCCATTCTTTCACTGCTTCTATATTTTGTGAATCCACTCGGATCCATTCACTAGATACAATGTGACACAGGAAAGCAACGGATTGCAACCAGAATTGACACTTGCTGAACATAGCAAATAACTGGCGATTCTTAAGAGTCTTAAAACAATTCTCAAATGACTCATATGTTCTTCCTCATTCCTACAGTAAATGAGGATATCATCAATGAAGACGATAACAAAAAAGTTCAAGTACTTATTTTGAACCACTCTGTCATCAAATCCATGATGAAAGTTGCAGGAGCTTAGTTAGTAACAAACTAAGTAACTACAAAATTCATAATGACCATAACGAGTAAGTTCTGAAGGCTATTTAAGAATGACACTATTTCTGACCTGAGCTGGTGATAACGTGATCTGAGGTCTATCTTTGAAGAAATGGAGCACTCCGAAGTTGGTCAAACAAGTCATTATCCTGGGATGGGAGACTTAGTATTTATTATGACCTTGTTCAAAATGGTATATAGTCAATGCATATTTTGAGAGTTGAGAGAACCATATTTCTTCCCTTACAAAAACACTGTTTGCACCCCATGGTGATGAAATACTAGGTCTGATGAAACCCTTAATCTAGAGGTCTTTCAAACGCCTTTTAAATTCATTAATCTCTGCAGATAATTCTGTAAGGAGGGAATAAAAAATAGGTTTAGCATAGTTAAGGAGCAATTCCAAAGTCAATTTCCCGTCGGGAGGGACTCCAGAAGCTCTTTGGAAATACTTCTGGAAATCACAGGACTTACGGAGCATGACTCAAGGTTGGGGTTTCAAGTATAGAATCCTTAACCCGAACTAGATGATAGATATAACCCTTCGATATCTGACTTAAGGTAAGAAATAAATCCCCCCTTTTTTTTTGTTTTTTTTTTTTAACCATATGTACTAAGCTAAGCTAATACCTTTCGTCTATAATGGTTCGTCTGGAAATAAAAACGAACATCTAGTTGTCTACCAATCGACTGAGGCAAACATGAGGTAACCAAATCCATGCATATTAATGACATCCAAGTCTACCATTCCAACTCTACTTAGATTGCTGAGGTGACTTCTGAGAGACAGTGATAGGGAAATTTTTGTATATACGTCTAGCTATAACTGGGTCACCAACTGGAAGTAGAGACTGAAGAAAGGTTCTGAGAGAGTTTTTTGGACTAATCTAAAGTTTAGTTCTATACTGAGTTGCCAAAATAAAAAAATAGTCTCTGTGTCTGTACAATGACGTGTGAAACATAGGTGGAGTCAATTTCCTTAAGCTGTGGATGCCAATGTTACCCTATCACTACCACTTACTTGCATAACTCCAAATATTTTATTTACCTCATCAATGAACTTTTGTGGACCCTCACACAACATGGGACCCTGAAACTTAGGTGAATCTTTCTAAACAAATGTCGAATACTAGCTTCCACTGATCCACCATTTTTATTAGTTGGAACTCGAACCTTTTGATTGTTATGCTTTGTCATACTCTGATATTAAAGTTGAATTGGCGTTATGAAACTCAACTTTAGAACTTCCTTATCTCGTACTAGAGGAACTGCATTAGCATTCCATGGTTAAGATCTAAGATAAAGCATGATCTTGAGCGTAGAATGTCAAGATAGAGTGGAATAAGATCATACCTTACGCACCATGTGGTGTACTTCACATCCATGAAAAGGAATATACTTAGTGTGGCTTTTCAGACATCCTAAGACTCTTGAACCTAATGCTCTGATACCAAGTTTTATCACGCCCTGAGCTATCCCCGAGATGCGGACACGAAGCCTAGGACCACTAGTGATCCCAAGCTAACCATGTTGGCATGATCATGAGCATACTAAAGATAATAAACTATTGCGGAAGCTAAATCATAATTTTAAATTCAAAAAAATGGGAGGAATACCATCTTCTATAACTGAGATCTTTGAAACAAGAGTTTTTAATACAGAGGAAATATACTCAATACTAAGCTATTCAACTATTTTGTATAAGCCTCTAAACTGAACTAGAAATACTGGACAAGCCCCCAGCTAAAATCTAGGCAAAAACTGAAAACTAAATGACCTAAAAGATGAAATGAATTCTGAACTGTTTTCCTCGGATGAATGAGGACTCACCACTGAATCTTGCTAAAACTGGAAATGGGAAATCGATCTATGCGTGTCTACATGCCTGAGAACCTAAACCTACGTCACGGAAGATGTAGCGAACGTATGAGTCAGTACTTAAAGGTATTGAAGCATGTAGGATAGATTAAAGTTGAAATAGAAGAATTAACTTAAACAAGCACAAAAAGCAAGTTTTTCTGAGCTAACTGAATACAAGGACAATTGATAACATGTTGAAACTTATATTGGATTATATGATAATAGTCAATGCAGAGAGTATCTGACTGACTGTGAAAGGTTACTAATAACCTATATTAAACAACATGAGCTAAATGTGGGTCCGACCCATCGACGAGGACCAATATAACATGCTAGAGGTATAAAGGAATGATGACGTGATCATAAAACTGAACCCACAGAAGGGGACTCACAACCTACTTGGCTCGTAGTTTGGGACTTTATTGGGTACGACTAAACTTGTCCAAACTATTTATTATGCTCGCCCAATAAATTCTGTAAATTTCATAATGACGTCTGAGAGTTTCTGTAATATTAGATAGCTCAAAACAGAAAACATGCAAATGGAAAATACAACCATTAATCTAGTAATTATGCATTTATAAACTAAGGCCTATATATTTGAGTGTCTAAAAATCTGAACTAGCATGTGTATTCTAAGAACTAGAGAAATGACAAAGATAGGGTTCGTAAAATTATGCGATAATCTGATAATAGCATGCATTAATCTGATATGGAACATATATTAAATAAATCATGAAGTTTATATTAGTTTAGAAACCCTAGGTTAAGCCATGATATGGGAATCCAGGAATCTGACTAAAAACTAGGGACCCATTGGTGAAAGGAACCCATACTAGTGAAATCAAATATATCTGTTGATGAAATTACGAAAAAATCTTAGGTTTTGGTGGTATTGGAACTGCTTGAAAATTGTTATGTGTTCTTGAATAAGGTTCTTGAGTTTTTCTACTTTCTTGGCTTCTAATGTCTAAGTTGTGATTTTAATGATTTGACTTTGATATGTTTAAATTTGTTGCTAGGATGAAACTTACTAAAATATGATGCTTTAGGGGCAAAAATATGTAAAGGGTTAGTTTTACAAAAGTGGAAAAGGTCAAAAGACACTGGGAAAGTGCTGTCGGGGCAACAATCGACGACCAGGACACTGAGGTCCGTGTTGACGACGCCCAGTCGTTCGGTCCGTCGACTGTGCCGGTCGACATGGCTTTACTAAAATGGGCCATAAATGTTGGTACTCGGAGGTCTAGTTTAAGCAAGGCCGGGTTGGAATATGGAAAGATAATTCAATTATCATACTTGGGATATTAAGGGACACCTAATTCATTTTGTGCTAATAGTTATGAAATTTTAAAGTTGACCCAACTGAAATTTTCTCTTCAACTGCCTTGCTCAGTTCTCACCTACGGTCGAACTACGGACCCGTGGTCCACCAACGGACGTGCTGGCATTCCGTAGCTCTTGTCAGAGAGTGGGTGAAGGGAGTCTTGATCGAAGTCAGGACTACGGACCTTAGTCTTCCATGCGCAACGTTAGGTTCATCCGTCGATAAACCACTTAACAAAATTTTTTCTAGGGGGTGGAGATTTTAGGAGTTTTTGATCCCATCGGCGGTTGTGTAGGACAGACCTTGGGTCAGGCTACGGTCCGTCGATGGTCACGTCGGTTGCACCTGCAAATTTTTCTGAAAAACTAATTTTTGGTCTGTTTTGGCTACGGGGTGTTACAATCACATATACATATTGACAATGGTAGTAATTTACCCATTACCAAGTTTTGGGATATTAACAATTGGAACATAAAAATTGTGATGTGAATTTTCTTGTAATGATTGTCTTGTGTAGGTCACGGGGTCGGGGACGGTGTTGCGAGGGTCCTAAGTTGGCGCAATGGTTCCATACACTTTCCATTGTCATGTTCCTACTTTGCTTGGACCTTTATTATAGTAAGACTGGGGTTGGCAGAACGCGCTTAGCACACCAAATTCGTTGTGTGTTTCATTTATCAAATTCTTGGTTTATTGAGAAATTAAAAATCAATTTTCGGTTTCTTACATTGACTTTTTCTACTTGTGAAATTCGGCAAAAGTAACGCTCTTCCTTTATCAATTTTGGTAGCCGTGCTTAGCTACCCTTTTATGTTGTTTTGATGTCAATCATATTGATGTTGGGGCAGTGGACACTAATGATTTCCCATGCTCATTTCATATTGTCCTTTATGACATTTATTAGCTGATTATGTCTATTTCCGTGGGGGTGGCTATTTTCTTCGATATCATTTGAGTGTTGGCGCCCCAGCTTCACTGTTTTGACGACCATCTCGCCAGCCCACAGTACGTCTTTCGAGCCGTGTAATGAGTTTACTGCTGCCATCACAATCGTCTTGATAAGATCTAGCATTTGCTGTGGTCCTCCGGACGCTCTATCCTGTACAGCTGGACTTTTCCCCACACCACATCATTCTTCCTCTGCCTCAACACATCCCCCAGGTACCACTTGTCGTGTACCCGAACAAAACAACGCTCACTTTGCCCACGACTAAAGTAAACAAGAACGACACCACAGCCCCTGAAAGGGCAGAGTTGCACCTGAGATGTAATGTTCGACAAATTAGTTTTCGAGTGTTCAATACGACCTGTGTCACAGAGAGATTGATTGTCAGTACTAATTTCCTTGTGTACCCAATCGTTAAATGTATTGTTTAGTGTGGAAGCTTGTATGCCATACATACGCGTGACTATTAACTTGTAAGTAGTGCGATACACATAGTTAAAAGATAGTAGTGTAAAGTGATCCGATCATTCTGTCCCATAGGGTGTTCTTGTCCGATGTTACGCAACCCCAGCACACCCCCACTTTATGAGTTGATAGTCAGTGTGTGCAGGTTGAGCTGCACACTGGTTGCTGTCCAGGTCACTTCGCCTAACAGTCTACTATGTAACACCCACCTTGATGGCCTGTGGGGCCAACTCTCACACTAAATTTGTGATTTTATGGACTGTCATTGTAGTACGAGACATATTAACAGGCATTCCTTACTTCTGGAACTGTTGTGTGCCATGTCACCATCGTCCCATTTCGTCCACACAAATTTTCGTAATCGTTTTTACACCGAAATTGTAGTTTTACTGTCTGCCACCGTAAACCTATGTTTATTTCTCCCTCGCCCCCCCTATTTGCATTTTAGTTCATTTGCTCCCTCCGATGCCTTTTTCCGCCATTCTTTCATACTCATTTCTTGTAGGTCAGTTATTCCATCTTATTTCTAAGAGGTGTGCAAAAACTTTCCCCTTATGGATGATGAACTGATAGTTCCGGCCATACTCTTTTACCTTTTTACCTATACTCCCGCGACACTAATACGTTTCCGTTTTTCTTACCCTACCACAACGCGTACACACAACTAAATAGAGAATTCTTCAAAGATTTGTTCCATGATCTCCTACTCAGGGACGCTCTACAAGTAGTATCAGGTACTCCTAATTGGTATGAATTTTATTAATTATCTAAACATTTATGTTCGAACTTGTTGGCTCCAAGCTGCACAAGTGATTGTGCGTAGAAAACAATAGACGGGAAGAATTTTTGTTCTTAAAGAAAATGGCACATCTTGGACATTGTTCATGTCCTTTAAAATGTCCGCCTATAAACATGTAACTGGGTTGTCAATCAAAGGTCCATTTGATGGAACTCTTGATCGATACAAAGCCTTGATCAGTTGTCTTGGTAAATCACACGACGTATGGGGTGTGACTAATGAGGAGACTTTTACCACAGTTGAAAAAAATGACTACGGTTCTGCGAACTATTATTGCAGTGCTGCCTCACAAAAACGATCTCTTTATCAAATGATTTGTACAAAAATGCTTTCTCCATGTTACTCAAAGAAGATATTTATATGAAACAATACATTTGGTTTGTTCTATCGCCTACATAGATGTATGCAAGTTGAAGCGATCTTTGTATGATTAAAAAACTCTCCAAGCAGCTGGTTTTGATAAGTTTTGATCACTTTGCTACCAATTTTCTTGGAGCCTAACAAATATGACTCATCTTGTTTATTCGGGGAAAAACATCTACAGTTTGTGTTCTTCTTTTGGTGTGCGTAGATGACATTATCACAGGAGGAACCAATTCTTCACAAATCCTAGCCTCCAACAAACATCTTAGTAGTCTTTCATATGAAAGATGTTGTAAGCTTACATATTTTTTGGGTTTGGAAGTTCTAATGTTGGCTTCTAGGTGTGTTTCTTAAGCCAACAAAATATGGCTCAGGAATCTAATTCCTTTGGATGATCTTCAAGGTACTCCTCCGAAATTACACGGAATGATGGAAGTACGTCGTGAGGAAGGTGATATTCTTCTTGATCCAACTATGTTTCGACAATTAGTTGGGAGTATAAATTACCTTACTATTACTCTTATCTCTTTTGTAGTTCGACAAGATATTCAGTTTATGCAAGCTCCCCGTCATATCCGCTTGGTGGTTGTTCGTCACAACATTCGCTATCTTCTACGAACATCTACTTGTGGATTGTTCTTTCCAAGTGATTCTATTATTTTTCTTAATGTTTTTAGTGATTCTGACTTGGCAAGATGTCCTGATACTCGTCATTCAGTCACTTGTTGGTGTATATTTCTTGCAGGGTCATTGATATCTTTGAAGAGTAAAAAGCAAGATCGTGTGTCAAATTCTTCAACAGAGACTGAATATTGATCCATGTCTACTGCTTGCTCTGAGGTTGTATGGATTTGAGAATTACTTGATGAGATTGGATTTCCACAATCTCATCCTACTCGTCTCCATGCTGATAATACAAGTGCTATTCAGATTGCTACTAATCCAGTTTTCATGAGAGGACCAAACATAGCGAAGTAGATTGTCAGTATATATGAGAAGCTCTAGACAAAGGAGTCATTACCGTTCTACATGTGTTGAGTGATTTTCAAATAACTGATGTGTTTACCAAAACTATGGCACGACAATGCCATCAGTTTCTAGTAGCCAAATTGAGGCTTCTTGATCCACCGTCATCAATTTGAGGGGGGATGTAAGCATGATGAAAACCTAAATAATGGAATACATTAATGTAATTAGATAGTTATATAAATTAACATGATCATATAAATTTGTGAAAGAATCAAAGGAATAAATATTGTGATAGAATAGCGGATTTTGAGGGATTGAATAGCAGATTTGTAGAGATAGAATAGTTGATCTTTTGAGATAGGAATGACGAATTTTTGGGTATGTATAATCTTTTTATATCTATAATGGAAATACTCTCACTTTTAGATACAAATTGACACTAACGACACAGGTGGAAACTTAGGAAGGAGAAAACAGAATTAAAAGTTATCATAAAAGCAACTCACAAAACAATGCCCAAAACATGGAATATTTGGTTAAGATTATTTTAAAATTAGTAACATTTATTGTGTGAAAGTGAAATTCAGCCAATATATAATAACAACAGTCGCCAAAGAAACAATTGAAGTAGTACGAAAACGGAAATTGCAAAAGCATAATCACCAAATACAGCAAGAAACATACAAAAAAATAATAGTTCGAAATTAAAAAAATGAAACATTTTGTGATATAGTTGAAACAATTTTCATCTAAAAGCATCACCAAATTATTTTTCTTGGATCTGATTACCTCTGCATAATAATGGTTTACATTTTCTTCTTCTATTAGTAGCTAGCTAGTAATTTGGTCTAAGAATTATCGTCTCTTCATTCAACATCATCGGGAAGACCAATTGCCCCATCTCGTTCTCAACCATTAGTACGAAGTGCCTAAAAGCCGGTGAACACTCCTTCACCTATACCACCAATAATTCCTCCAATCCACAACCTGAGAGAGAAGGTCCTAATAGTAAAAGAAAAATTGATTAGAGTCGGTGAACATAGCTATGATTATCTCAAGTAACGTTATTCATTTTTGAATAATTAATGAAGTCTAGTTTGATAAAATATTAAGGTGATAGTTTTTAGTAACTAACCCTCAGTTTCTAGATGAAAGCTTACTCTAAAATGTCTGAACAAATATAGACTGAATTTATTATCCCATTTAGTTATGCATTGGGATGACTAATTTGAAGTACACCGACATGACATAGTTGAGAAAAAAAATATTCTTATATCAAAAAATAGATGTTTTATTATACCTGTCTATTCTAAGTAAAGCGAGAAGATTAATCTATGGTAAGAGCGCCCTTTAACTTAAACCTAAACCTCGAGAACAGATGCTTGCCAACCCAGCTCTCACTCAAATGATAGTGAATTAATAAACTATTAAGTATGTTAATTCGTTCCTATTTGCTTTCAAGCTCATCCTTCTTATTGACTCATAATCTTATGTAGCTTAACTCATATCTATGTAGCTAAGTTATATGTATTATGCTTGTCTATGTTAGTGTGCATCCAACTTCATTAACCCATAAACTAAACTTACAATCAAAGATTATCTATCATAAATCTATTTAACCAGAATTTACATCCAAATCTAACATCAAGAGAAATATGAGCAAAATTGACAGCCAAAACAAAATTGAGGGAAAACAGATATCTAAGAAATCAAATCAAAATTGAACATCAAAAGAAAATAGAGAGGAAAAAGAAAATCTAAGAAATCAAATAATTGAAGAATAAAACAGAGAATGACGAAAAATAACCTTGAGATTTCCTTCACGATTGGAGTAAGATCGAGAATGAATGTTGTGAAAGAAAAATAGCTCTTCTCCTGCTTCAAAGGTGGATACATGGATGGGTGCCATACACAGTAAATCAGCTGCTATGTGAAAGATGATAAGCTAAGGCAGCAAGAAATGACAAAAATATCCTTAATGAATAAAAAAAAATACTTCTAGCAGACATGTCGATATCAAAAAATACTTCTAGCAGACATGTCGATATCCTAACTTTTGCACTCTCTTCTACTATGGTAGAAAAAGATAAACAAACAATTTTAACTTGTCTTGTATAATAATAACTTTTTTCTTTAATTAAAAAATTAAACTAATTATATATAATTGATAATTTAAAAGTTAAAAATTAGAAACTAATTGTGGCACTGAAGTGTAGTCTCTATTAAAACATATGAAAAACAATGACAAGATATTTTAAATAGTTCTTTTTTAAAATGAAAGATACAGATGTGAGATATAGAGAGGATATATATATATAGAGATATGATAATACCTATATATATATATACTAAGATATTATATATATATATATATATATATATTCTTAATATTTAAAAAATATATTGAACATGACAAAATAAATACAAATTTTGTCTATTTTTTAAAAATGAAAAATTGAGAAATTTCAGAATGCTTTCTTTATGTTTTTTATTATAAATATTTAATTGTTCCTTTAACACTCAAAATTTAATACTAAACGTGTCTTCAAAAATGTAATGTTTCTTTTTAGAAAAGATAAACAAACAATTTCAACTTTGTCATGTAAAACAATAACTTTTTCCTTTAACTAAAAAATTAAATTAATTCGATTTAATTGATTGTTAATTATACTTTTAAAATTATAAATTAAGAACACTATCCACCTCTCCTATATTTATTATTACATATATATATATTATACATATATATATATGTATATATATAGATAATATATATATATATATATATTGCATATATTAAACTTGAAATAATTTCTTTTACTTATATCCATACATAAAAAATAATCGAGAAATGGTTTCGTAAAAAATATTAAGCCAATATTCTAACATAATTTGATACTGTCAATATACATAACTCAAGAACCCTAATGAATAAATGATTCACAATTATGATAAATCATGGTTCTTTAATCAACATTGAAAGGAAAATAAAAAATAAAATAAGAATATATATACAAAGGTCTTTCATAATTAAAAAAACATAAGTCTCATAGATTATACAATTGTGATATATGGCTAAGAAGAAAATTCAAAAATTTGTTAACATATTCAAAAAGAAAATTATGCTTGCACATGAAATTAATTATAACTTTTTAACTTACATAATGAATTTCTTCAATAGATAAGTATGAAATTTCATATCTATGTAAAAAAACGATAACATGTAAGCTTATACTTAGTACTTTTAAGTTATAGAATTTAATATAGAATAACAAAACATAAATTTTTGAAATTGAGTAGAATAATTATTTTCTGCATAATAATACATACTATATGTGTATATGTTCAATATAACAGGAGAAAATATCTTTGCAGAATATAAAAATAAAGTTTAAAACGTGTACTCAAAAATAAAATTAATATCATAAGATTAAATCAATGAGTGTAAAAAACATGCCAGGATATGTATAAGTAGAACGAAATATAAAGGAAAAAATCGAGTTCACTAAATACACAATGTCCCCTTAAGAAAACTATTCCTCCAATACAAGAAGTTTAAAAAATTACATCCTCTTAGGATGGAACAATTTTATTCACCATCTTATTGATAAAGTGTTAGTAAGTCACTCAAAAAGAGCAAAGTAAAAAATAATTAATTTTGCGGAAGTAGATGAAGAAGATCAGAATTTTTGTTGTTTTAAAATTAGAGAAAATTCTTCTATTTATAGACAACAAAGGATAGTGTCGGTAAATTTTTATTGTGCATTATGAGAACGGTTGTTATAACTAATTGGAAAAGTTGCAATCCTTCGAAAAGTTCACAATTTTTCATAAAAGTCGCAAACTTTTCATAAATTCGTAACTTTTCATTAAAGTTGCAACTTTTTATAAAAGTCACAACTTTAATAGAAGTATCAAGTCTTCATTAAAGCACAACTTTTGTTAAAATTTGCGACTCTTCATTAAAGTTACAACTTTTCATAAAAGTCACAACTTTTGATATATGTCACAACTCTTCATTAAAATCGTAACTTTTCATAAAAGTAATATCTTTTCATGAAAGATGAAAGCTTGTTTTGAAAATAAATAAATTTGAAAGGAAATTCTTCCTTGTGGTGGCACGACGTAAACGACACTAGATTTCTATATCTATATCTATATCTATCTATAGAGAGAGAGTTATACAGCTCATAAACTATCAAATTAAAGGTCTATAATTTGTCATTCCAACGCCACGAAATTTGTATCAGTTGGAGTTTGGAGTAAAAACTTATGCCTATTTTATCTCGACTCATGTGAGTTGAGAAATAGTTTCGTGATCGTCGTGAGACTATATGCCATTTAGAGACTTTCAGGTACAATTTTCTTGTTTACTGTTTGTTTATTTCCAAACTTTAGTAAGAATAATAAGTTTAAAGTGTTCAGCTAATTGTTTTTCTTGTTTAATCTTGGCAGATACTCATAAGAGGAAAAAGGATACAAATAGAAGAAGAGCAGCTTTGAGAACAGTATCGCAGGGTATTTTTTGTTTGACTTCTAATGGTTCTCAAAATATTCATACTGCCATTTTGACCCTAGTTACAGTTCTGCCAAAATCGAACTTGATCAATTCATATTATAAAACTAAATCTAATAAAAGCAAATGAAAATTAAAATAATAAGATAATCGAGGAGAACACATATGAAGATGAAGAATTAAGAAATCGAATCTAATAATTGAAGAGAGAGATGACAAATTGTGGAGGCCAAAAGCTTCAGCTTCCTTTTCTTCAATGGAGAGAGATGTGCTGAACTTGCCTGGAAGCACATCTGAATTCCACGTGCAGTAAAAGAACGGCTACATAACCACGTGGAGTAAGATAAAGGTAGGGTTACAAACTGAAATTACCACAATGCCCAAACCACCAATATTTGAATTAGAAACAATAAACACAAAACTAAGCAACACCTTGTAAAAAAATTGCACATTAGATGACACTCAATGGTATTGAAATTTCTAAAACAATGATCAAGTTAAGGAAGATTTTAGAGGTAGAAAAGATGGAAAACTGATATGAGGTACCTTACGTGGCTTTTAAAGTAATAACGACAAAGGTGGAAACCTAGGAAGAAAAAAAAAAGAACTAACAATTTGATTAACAGTTATCATGAAACCAACTCACAAAACAATGCCAAAAACATGGAATATTTGGTTTATATTATTTTACAGTTAATAACATTTATTGTTAGAAGTGAAATCAACCAATACATAATAGTAATAGTTGCCAAAGAAACAAAGAGGGTAGAGCTTAAATTGCAGCAAATTTGCATTCCATATGCAACAACTAGTTAAGAGTTGTGTTGCTCTTCTCAACTTAGACATAAAGCAATTGATGTAGTACAAATATGGAAATTGCAAAAGTATAATTATCACAAATAACATGAAACATATAAAAATATAATGGTTTGAAATGAAAAAAAGGAAACACGCTACAATAAAGTGAAAACAGTTTTTATTTAAAAGAAGCACCATATTATTTTTCTTGCATCTGATTACCTCATGGATAAAGTAGTCTCTGTTGTCTTTTACATGAGGAACTATCATGTGAGTCATCCGTAGATTGTTGGATGCCAATGTTACACTATCACTACACTTACTTGCATAACTCCAATATTTATTTTACTCATCAATGAACTTTTGTGGCCCTCACACAACATGGGGACCCTGAAACTTAGGTGCTCTTTTCTAACAAATGTCGATACAGCTTCCACTAATCCAGCATTTTTATAGTTGGAACTCGAACTTTTGATTGTTATGCTTTGTCATACTCTGAGAGTAACAGGTTGAATTGGCGTTATGAAACCAACTTTAGAACTTCCTTATCTCGTACTAGAGGAACTGCATTAGGCCAATTCACTGGTTAAGATCAAGGAGAAGCATGATCTTGAGCGTCGAACGTCAAGATCGGTGGCATAAATTCCTACCGCGCCAAAATGCTGGTGTACTTAACATCCATGAAAAGGAATATACTAGTGTGGATTTTTAGACATCCTAAGAATCTTGACCTAATGCTCTGATACCAAGTTTTATACGCCCTGAGCTATCCCGGATGCGGAAACGAAGGCACTAGGCCCTAGTGATCCCAGCTACCCTGTTGGCAGTGATCATTGGAGCATACTAAAGATAATAAATATTCGGAGCTAAATCATAATTAAATAACAAAAAAATGGGGAATACCCATATTCTATAACTGAGATATTTGAAAACAATGAGTTTAATACAAAGGAAATATTAACTCAATACTAAGCTGAATCTAACTATTTTGCAATAAGCCTCTAAACTGAACTAGAAATACTAGGACAAGCCCCCAGCTAAATCTAGCAAAAACTGAAACTAAATGACTAAAGACTGAAATGACACTTATGACTGTTTTCCTCGGAGAATGAGGACTCACCACTGAATCTGCTAAACTGGACATGGGGAAATCGATCTATGCGTGATCTACATCCTGAGAACCTAAACCTACTTCACGAGAAGATGTAGCGCACGTATGCGTCAGCACTTTAAAGGTATTGAGCATGTAGGATAGATTAAAGTTGAAATAGAACATAACTTAACAAGCACAAAAGCAAGTTTTCTGAGCTAACTGAATACAATGGAAAATTTATAACATGCTGAAACTAATATTGGATATACTGATAAATAGTCAATGCAGAGAGTCTGACTGAACTGTGGAAGGTACTAATAACCGATATTAAAACAACATGAGCTAAATGTGGAGTCCGACCCATCGAGAGGACCCAATATACCATGCTAGAGGTATAAAGGAATGCTGGCGTGATCATAAACTGATTACCCACAGAGGGGACTCACAACCTACTTGGCTAGTAGTTCTGGGACTATTGGGTACGCTAAACCCTTGTCCAACTCTTTATTATGCCTCGCCCAATAAATTCTGTAAATTTACTAATTACGTCTGAGTTTCTGTAAATACTAGATAGCTCAAAACAGAACATGCAAACTGAAAATACAACAATTAATCTAGTAATTATGCATTTATAACTAAGGCATATATATTTGAAGTGTCTAAAATATCTGAACTAGCATGTGTAATTCAAGAACTAGAGAAATACAAAGATAGGGTTCTAAAATTTATGCGATAATCTGATTAATAGCATGATAATCTGATTTGGAACATATATTAAATAAATTCATGAAGTTCTATCTTAGTTCTAGAAACCCTAGGTCTAAGCATGATATGGGAATCCAGAATCTGACTAAAAACTAGGGACCCATTGGGTGCAAGGAACCCACTAGTGAAATCAAATATATCTGTTGATGAAATTTACGAAAAAATACTTAGGTTTTGGGGTTGGAACTGCTTGAACTTGTTGTGTTCTTGAATAAGAGTTCTTGAGCTTTTTCTCCTTTTTTGCTTCTAATTTTCTAAGTTTTGATTTAATGATTTGACTTTGATATGTTTAAATTATGTTGCTAGGATGAAACTTACTAAAATATGATGATTTAGGGTCAAAAAATATGTAAGTTAGGTTTTAAACAAAGTGGAAAAGGTCCAAAAGACCCTTGGGAAAGTTGTTGTCGGACCAATCGACGACCAGGACTGATGGTCCGTCGTCTGACCGACGCCCCGTCGTTGGGTCCGTCGATTGTGCCTGTTCGACATGGCTTTACTAAAATGGGCATAAATTTTTTACTCGGAGGTCTAATTTTAGCAAGGCCGGTGGATATGGAAAGATAATTCAATTATCTATCCGTGGATAGGTAATGGGACACCTAATTCATTTTGTGCTAATAGTTATGAACATTTAAAGTTGACTCAACTGCATTTTCTCTTAACTGCCTGCTAATTTCTCACCTACGGTCAGACCTACGGACCGTAGGTCCACCAACGGACCGTGCTGGTCATCCGTATTCTCAGAGAGGGGGTGAAGGGAGTCTTGATCGAAGGTCATGGACTACGGACCGTAGTCTTACCTACGCACCGTTAGTTCATCCGTCGATAAACACTTAACAAATTTTTTTCTAGGCTGAGATTTTTAGGAGTTTTTGATCCCATCGACGGTTGTGTAGGACGGACCTTGAGTCAGGCTACGGTCCGTCGATGGTCACGTCGGTTGCACCTACAAATTTTTCTGAAAAACTAATTTTTGGTCTGTTTTGACTACGGGGTGTTACAATCACTTATACATATTGACAATGGTAGTAATTTACCCATTACCAAGTTTTGGGATATTAACAATTGGAACATAAAAATTGTGATGTGAATTTTCTTGTAATGATTGTCTTGTGTAGGATCAGGTGTCGGGGACGATAGTTGCGAAGGGTCCTAAAGTTGGACAATTGTTTCCTATACACTTTTCCATTGCTCATGTTCTATCTTTTGCTTGTACCTTTACTTCTAGTAAGACTGGGGTTTGGCATAAGCGCTTAGAACATCCAAATTCTGTTGTGTTGTTTCATTTATCAAATTCTGGTTTATTTGAGAAATAAAAATCAATTTTCAGTTTCTTCCATTGATTTTTCTACTTGTAAATTAGGCAAAAGTAAAGCTCTTCCTTTTTCTAATTTTGGTAGCCGTGCTACCAAGTGTTTTGATGTCAATCATATTGATGTTTGGGGCATTTCACTAATTATTTCACATGCTCATTTCAAGTACTTTATGACATTTATAGATGATTATAGTCGATTTACGTGGGTGTATTTTCTTCGATATAATTTGAGGTATTTTCCATGTTGAAGACATTTTGGCTTACATTGAGACTCAATTTTCTACGTGCATCAAATTATTAAGATATGATTTTGGTGGAGAATATATGTCTTATGAATTCAAAAAATTCTTACTTGACAAAGGAATTATCTAACAACGCTATTTCCCATATACAACACAACAAAATGGAGTTGCTGAACGTAAAATCGCCATCTTTTCGATGTCACTTGTACTTTGTTGATTGAGTCTTTTGTACCATCTAAATATTGGGTGGAAGCTTTATCTACTACTGTCTACTTAATTAATAGATTACCATATAAAGTGCTAAATCTCGAGTCTCCATATTTTCGTCATTATCACCAAAATCCTAACTATAGTGTTTGTTTGGTGCATTTTCTTCCTTCACAACACAATAAACTTTCTTTACAATCTACTAAATGTGATTTTATGGCTCATAGTACTTCATAAAAAGATTTTATTTGCTATGATCCATGTTATAAAAAATTTCGTATTTCCAGAAATGTAGTTTTCTTTGAGAAATAGTATTTCTTTCCTATGATTTTAGATTCATCTTCTGCTTTTCCTATTCTTCCTACTTTTGAGTATTTATCATCTTATTTTAAGAGGTTCAAACCTGTAATTGTCTATGAATGAAGTCGGCCAACTTTATCCTATCCCGACACTAATCCGCCGCCTCAAACTGTACCACAACTAGAATATGAGAATTCTTCAAGATTTGTTCCACTTGATCCTACTCGACGCTCTACAAGAGTATCATGTACTCCTAATTGGTATGAATTTTTATATACATTATCTAACATTTATGTTCGAACTTGTTACTCCCAAGCTGCCAAGCATGATTGTTGGTAGAAAACAATAGAGGAAGAATTTTTGTCTCTTAAAGAAAATGACACATGGGACATTGTTTCATGTCCTTAAAATGTCCGCCCTATAAAAATGTAACTGGGTTTGTTCAATCAAAGTCCATTCTGATGGAACTCTTGATCGATACAAATCTTGATCAGTTGTTCTTGGTAACTTACACGAGTATGGGGTGGACTATGAGGAGACTTTTACACCAGTTGCAAAAATGACTACGGTGCGAACTATTATTGCCATTGCTGCCTCACAAAACTGATCTCTTTATCAAATGGATGTAAAAATGCTTTTCTCCATGGTGATCTCAAAGAAGATATTTATATGAAACCATCATTTGGTTTGTTCTCATCGCCTACATCAGATGTATGCAAGTTGAAGCGATCTTTGTATGAATTAAAACAATCTCCAAGAGCTTGGTTTGATAAGTTTTGATCTACTTTGCTACAATTTTCTTTTGAGCATAACAAATATGACTCATCTTTGTTTATTCGGAAAACATCTACAGGTTGTGTTCTTCTTTTGGTGTGCGTAGATGAAATTATTATCACAGGAACCAATTCTTCACAAATCACTAGCCTCCAACAACATCTTAAATATTCTTTTCATATGAAAGATGTTGGTAAGCTTACATATTTTTTGGGTTTGGAAGTTCATAATGTTGCTCTAGGTGTGTTTCTAAGCCAACACAAATATGCTCAGGATCTAATTTCTTTAAATGATCTTCAAGATTACTCCTCCGTAGAATTCCACTGGAATTGAATGTGAAAGAAGATCGTCGTGAGATAAGGCGATAGTCTTCTTCGATCCAACGATAGTTTCGACAAGTTAGTTGGAGCTATACATTCCCTTACTATTACTCTTATCCCTTTGTGTAGGTCACCCAGATATTCATTTATGCAAAGCTCCCCGCTATATCGCTTGGAGGGCAATGGATTGTTCGTCACAACATTACGCGTATCTTCTACGAAACATCTACTTCGACTGGATGCTTCTTTCCAAGTGATTCTCATTTTTATTCTTAATAGTTTTTATGTGATATGACTTAGGCAGATCGTCCTGATACTCGTCATTCAGTCACGTGGTGTGTATATTCTTGCAGGATCATTGATTCGTTGACGAGTAAAAAATGCATAGATAGTGTGTCAAATTCCTATCAAAGAGCCGGAATCATTGATCCATGTCTACTGCTTGCCTCCTGAGGTTGCTAGGATATTGCGAATTTACTGATGAATTGAATTTACCACCAATCGCATACCTTACTCGTGATCTCCAGATAGATAATACAAGTGCTTTCAGCATTCGCTACTATCAAGTATTCAATTGGAGGACCAAGACATAGCGAATGTAGATTGTCAGTATAATGAGAAGTACTAGACAAAAGGAGTCATACCGACTAATGTAGTCGAGTGATTTTCAAAAATAATGATGCGTTTACCAAAACTATGGCGACGACAATGCCATCAGTTTCTAGAGCCAAATTAGCATCTTATCCACCGGTAATCAAATTTAGAGGGGCGGATTAGGTAAGCATGATGCAAAACCTAAAATAATGACATACATTAAGAATTAGATAGTTGATATAAATCTAACATGATCATATAGATTGTGATAGAATCAAAGGATAAATATTGGATATATAGCGGATTTTGAGGGATTGAATTAGCCAGATTTGTAGAGATAGAATAGTTGATCTTTTGAGATAGGAATGACGTAATTTTTGCCGGTATGTATAATCTTTTTATTCTACAATGAAATACTATCAATTTTAGCATACAAATTGACACTAAAACACTAGGTGGAAACTCTAGGAAGGAAAGGAAAACAGAATTAAAATTATCCATAAAAGCCAAAACTCACCAAAACAATGCCAAAAAACAGGCGCACTCTTTGGTTATAGATATTTTAAAATAGCATAACATTTATTGTGTGAAAGTGAAATTCAACCAATATATAATAACAACAGTCGCCAAAGAAACAATTGAAGTAGTACGAAAACGGAAATTGCAAAAGTATAATCACCAAATACAGCAAGGAACATACAAAAAAATAATGGTTCGAAATTAAAAAAATGAAACATTTTGGGATATAGTTGAAAACAAATTTTCATCTAAAAGCATCACCAAATTATTTTTCTTGGATCTGATTACCTCTGCATAATAATGGTTTACATTTTCTTCTTCTATAGTAGACATAGCTCAGTAATGTCTAAGCAATTATCTCGTCTTTTCATTCAACATCATCGCGGAAGCCCAACTGCCCCATCTCGTTACTCAACATTAGTACGAAGTCCTAAAAGCGCCGTGCAACACTAACCTTCCACCTCATACCACCAAATCATCTCCAATCCACAACTGAGAGAGAAGGATCTAAATAGTAAAAGAAAAAATTGCATTCGAGTCAGGTGACATAGCTATGATTATGCTCCAAGAATGTTATCCATTTTGACATAATTAATGAAGTCTAGTTGATAAAATCTTAAGGTGATAGTTGTAGTAACAACCCTCAGTTTCTAATGAAAGCTTACTCTACAATGTCTGAACAAATATAGACTGCTATTTATATCCAGTTAGTAGGCATTGCCGGATGACTAATTTGAAGTACACCGACATGACATAGTTGAGAAGAAAAATACTTCTATACCAACAAATAGATGTTTATTAGACTGTCAATTACTAATGTAAAGCGAGAAAATAATCTATGCGGTAAGAGCGACCTTTTAACTTAAACCTAAACTCGAGAAAGAGGGCTTGCCAACCAAGCCTCACTCAAAGCATAGTGAATTAATAAACTATTAAGTCAGGCTTAATCGTTCCTATTTGCTTTCAAGCTCATGCCTTCTTATTGACTCATAATCTTAGTAGATTAAATCATATCTAGGTAGCCTAGGTGATATGTATTATGCTTGTACTATGTTAGTGTGCCATCAACTTCATTCAACCATAAATAAACTTACAATCAAAGATTATACTATAATGTAAATCTATTTAACGATTTACATCCACATCCTTTTTAACATCAAGAGAAATATGAGCAAAATTGACAGCCAAAACCAAATGAGGGAAAACAGATATCTAAGGAAAATCATCAAAATGGACACAAAAGAAATAGAGAGCGAAAAGAAAACTAAGAATCAAATAATATGAGAATAAAACAGAGAATCCCACGAAAAATACCTTGGAGATTCCTCACGATTGCGAGGTAGATCGGAGACAAAGGAACTGTGATGAAAAGAAAAATAGCTATCTCCTGACTTCAAAGGTGGATACATGGATGGGCCGCCATACACAGTAATCAGCATGCATATGTGAAAAGATGCATAAGCTAAGGCAGCAAGGAAATGACAAAATATCATTAATAATAAAAAAAATACTTCTAGCAGACCAGTCGATATCAAAAATACTTCTAAGCCAGACATGTCGAATATAATAACTTTTGCACTCCTTTCTACTATGGTAGAAAAGATAAAACAAACAATTTTAACTTGTCCTTAGTATAAAACAACTTATGTTCTTAATAAAAATTAAACTAATTTTATATAATTGATATTTAAAAGATTCAAAAATTAGAAAACTAATTGTGGGCACATGACCTGTCAGTCTGCTATAAAACATATTGAAAATGACAATATTATTTTAAATATTCTGTTTAAAAATGGAATATAACATATATATATATATATATATATTATATATATAAAAATTTTGTTTTTTAAATTAAATAATTTTAAAAATTCATATGCAAAAATGACAAAATCAATTACAAATATTCTTTTTTAAAAAGGAGACAAATTGATACATTTCAGAATGCTTCTTTATGGTTGAGAACACTCCCAAACCACACGCCGGAACTAAACTCTTACACCACGACACATAACCCCAATCCCCCCCCCAACCGAAAACAACAGCGATAAAAAACACTCCACCCGGCCCATTTCTTAACACAATATAAATCTTACCTCTTATAACAAACCCCCCCCGCCACGGCAATCCCCCCCACACCACCCACACAAAACATTTCCAACCCAGCCCAAGACAAGCGTCTCCAAGCCCCCCACACCTATACCCATCACCTCCTCCCACCTCCAACTGTCACAAAATGTTCCCCATCCAAATACATCATTCCCCCACCAACCTTTAATATGCATACACTCACCTACCCTCCCCTACCTCACACACACCACACACTAAAAATAGCCATCTCCCCCCCAACAGCTCACTGCCTACTGTCTCAAACGCCCATCACCTCAACCACACTAACATTACAAAACTCAACCCCCAGATAAACCACACCAACCCCCACACAACACACAAAACCCAATACTCACCGCATCCACACACACCACATCCAAAACTGGCCCAAAACCCCCAACATCTCCACTAACCACAAACGGACACACAACCAGCTACGCACATATCCCCACATCCCACAACGCACAAAGGAAAACCCACCACACCAACACCAAAGTTAAAAAGAGGCCAACACACAAGTAGCGGCCGACTCACCACCGGCACAACCCGCCACCCCCCGTGCAAACCCCATCTAACACTCAACCCTATCACCACTAGACCACCCAATTCACCTCAAAACGAAAAACCCCCCCACAAACAACCCCCCACGCACCCAAAGGAACCCCATCGACGCCCACAACGACCTAGGACCAAATACTAAAACAACGGTCCCAAAAACCCCACTGACCCCCCCTTCTCTACAAAACGAACAACACACACCACACAACCCCCCCGACCCGCAAACTAACTCACCCTACAAAGAACGACCGACAGAAGAACAATCAAACTTCCCCACTTCCCCGCCGGCGCGCGGCCACCCAGATCACCAAAAAAACCCAAACCAGTAACACACGTTAGGACACGAACACCACGAGTATGACAAACCTCCTTAACCATCACAATAGACAACCTACTAGGCCGCACCAAACGACAGAATCCAATCAATCAACACACTCATCCACCAAACAAACTCGCAAAACCTAAAAACCACCGACTACACATCAACCACATCCCGCAGCTAAACAACTAATGCCCCCCCCCCGGCAGGCATCGCAAAAACCGACACCACAAACGCGAAACCACATGACCTTCTACCCAAAAAACAGGAGCTAACAAAACAGAAGCCCCGACCACAACAACGAGCAATCCACAACTAGTCAAAACTCCCCTTCCTCTCCCTACAACTCACCCAAGTTCCCGCATAAGATCTCTACAGATCCAACGAGAATACTCGCCCATCTAGTAGCGGTACCTATCCCCGTTAAGTGCCCCGCTTCACTTTGACTTTGGCTGTTATTATTAAATATGAATGGTTCCTTTAACACTCAAAATTTAATACTAAAACGGCGGGTCTTAAAATCGTTAATGTTTCTTTTAGAAAAGATAAACAAACAATATTCAAACTCTTAGTCATGTAGTAAAACAATACTTTTTTCTTTAACTAAAAAAATTAAATTAATTCGATTTAATTGAATGTGCTTAATTGATAACTTAAATACAAATTAAGAACACTATACACCGCTCGGAAAGTATGATATACTATATATAAATATATAGATGAGGATAGATAATATGCAGATAGATATATACATATAAATATATATATATATACATATAGTGTATACTATATATATATATATATATGATGATATATATGCCCATTAAACTTGACAAATAATCGTATTAACTTATATCAATACATAAAAAGATAGAGAAATCAGTGTATCTTTAAAAATAATATTGTAGCCAATATGTCTAACTTAAATTTGATTACTTGTCAATATCACACTAACTCAGAACCTCATGAATAAATTATTCACAATATGCCATAAAGCATTGGTCTTTAAAATCAACATGAAAGGAAAATAAAAAAAGAAAAATAAGAATAATATACAAAGCAGTCTTTCTAATGTAAAAAAACAAAGCATCATAGATTATAACAATTGTGATATAGGCTAAGAGAAAATCAAAATTTGCATTAACATATTCAAAAGAAAATTATGCTGACACATGAAATTAATTCATACTTCTTGAACTTAATAATGAATTCTTCAATAGCATAAGTAGAAATTTCTATACTATGTAAAAAAACGATAACATGTAAGCCTTATACTTAAGTACTTTAAGTTATAGAATTTATATAGACTCACAAAACAAAATTTGAAATTGGCTAGAATACATTATTTTTCTGCATAATAATACATACTAGATGGTATAACGCTTCAATATATACAGAGAAAAATATCTTCTTGCAGAACTATAAAAATAAAATTTCAAACGTGACTCAAAAATAAATTAATATCATAAAGATTAAATCAATGAGTTAAAAAACATGCCAGGCTATGTATAAGTAGAAACGAAATATAAAGAAAAATCGAGATTCACTAAATACACAATGTTCCCTTAAGAAAACTATTCTCCTCCAATACAAGAAGTTTAAAAAATTACATCCTCTTAGGATGGAACAATTTTATTCACCATCTTAATTTTTTTTTTTTTTTTTTTTTTTGTTTTTTTTTTTTTTGTTTTGATAAAGTGTTAGCAAGTCACTCAAAAGAGCCCAAAGGTAAAAAATAATTAATTTTGCGGAAGTAGATGAAGAAGATCAGAATTTTTGTTGTTTTAAAATTAGAGAAAATTCTTCTATTTATAGACAACAAAGGATAGTATCGGTAAATTTTTATTGTGCTATGAGAACGGTTGTTATAAATAATTGGCAAAAGTTGCCAATCACCTTCGAAAAGTTCACAATTTTTCATAAAACAGTCGCAAACTTTTCATAATTCGCTAACTTTTCTAAAGTTGCAACTTTTTATAAAAGTCAAACTTAATAGAAGATATCAAGTCCTTCATTAAAGCACAATTTCGTTAAAATTTGCAGAACTACTTCATTACAAGTTACAACTTTTATAAAAGTCACAACTTTCGATGGTATATGTCACAACTCTTCATCTAAATCGTTAATTTTCATAAGTACATGATCTTTTATATGAAGATGAAAGCTTGTTTGAAAAATAAATAAATTTGAAAGGAAATTCTTGCTTGTGGTGGCACGACGTAAACGACACTAGATTTCTATATCTATATCTATCTATAGAGAGAGAGTTATACAGCTCATAAACTATCAAATTAAGGTTCTATAATTTGTCATTCCAACGCCACGAAATTTGTATCAGTTGGAGTTTGGAGTAAAAACTTATGCCTATTTATCTCGGAATTCATGTGGTTGAGAAAAGTTTGTGACGTCCGTCGAGACCTATATAGCCATTTAGACGACTTATCAGGCTAAATTTCTTGTTTACTAGCTTTGTTTATTCCAAACTTTAGGTAAGAATAATAAGTTTAAAGGTTCAGCTAATTGTTTTTCTTTGGTTATCTCTGGCAGCATACTCATAAGATGCGAAAAAGCCGGATAAAAATAGAAGAAGAGCAGCTTTGAGAACAGTATCGCCAGCGGTATTTTCTTGTTTGACTCTAAGGTTCTCAAAATAGTCATACTGCCATTTTGACATAGTTAAGTTCTGCCAAAATCGCAACATTGATACATTCATCTTATAAAACTTAAATCAGAATAACAAGCAATGAAAATTAAAAATAAAGGAAATCGAGGAGAACACATATGAAGATGAAGAATTAAGAAATCGAATCTAATAATTGAAGAGAGAGATGACAAATTGTGGAGGCCAAAAGCTTCAGCTTCCTTTCTTCAATGGAGAGAGATGTGCTGAACTTGCCTGGAAGCACACCTGAATTCCACGTGCAGTAAAAGAACGGCTACATAACCACGTGGAGTAGATAAAGATAGCGAGTTACAAAATGAAAATTAACCCAATGCCAACCACATATTGGGAATTAGATAACAATAAAACACAAAACTAAGGCACACCCTGCTAAAAAAAATTTGCACATTAGATGGACATCAAGGTATTGAACTTTCTAAACAATACCAAGATTAAGCGAAGATTGTAAGAGGTAGAATGAGGAAAACTGATATGAAGGTACCCTTACGTGGCTTTTAAGTAATAACGACAACGGTGAACCCTAGGAAGCGAAAAAAAAGAACTAACAATTGGATTAACAGTTATCATGAAACCCAACTCACAAACAATGCCAAAAAACATACGGAATATTGGTCTTATATTATTTTACATTAATAAATTTATTGTTAGAAGATGAAAATCAACAATACATAATTAGTTAAATTTTAGGTTATTGGGAAAAAAAGAAACAAAGAGGGTAGCGCTTAAATTGCCAGCAAAATTTGCATTCCATAATGGGCAACAACTCAAGTTAAGAGTTTGGTTGCCTATTCTCCAACTTCAGGCAATAAAGCTATTGAATGTAGTACAAATATGGAAATATAGCAAAAGTATAAATGTATCACAAAAACATGAAACATATAAAATGAGTAATAGGTTTGAAATGAAAAAAGGAACAAGACACTACATAAGTCGAAAACAGTTTTTATTTAAAAGAATCACCATATTATTTTTCTTGCATCTGATTACCTTTGGATAGTATTTGTTTCCATTTCCTACTTCTATGAGTAGCTACCTAAGAATTTGGTCTAAAAAATCATCGATGACGAAGACCAATATTAACCTCAATATCCTTCGCACCACCAGTACCAAGTACCCGACAGCCTGTGAAGACTCCTTCCTTCAGCTATACCACCAATTGATCCGTACATCTCACCATGAGAGAGAAGTCACTAATATGTAAAAACTTTTTTTTTTTATAGCAGCCCTGTGAATGCTAGTGCTATAATTATCTCAAGTAATGAACAAATCATCTATTTTTGATATAATTAATGAATTGTGAGTGTGCATAAAATTTTAAAGAGTATAGTAGTTTTGATAACACTAACACATTAATGTTCTAGCTGAAGCCTTACTCTAAATTCCTGAACAATATGGACTAGCATTTATGATACCATTGTTTGCTCATTATTTGATTATGAACTGAAATTTATTATGTTCACTTATTCATGCACATGGGCTGCTGACTAATTGCAAGAAAGTTTAAGGGAACAGAAAAGTTCCGAAGTAGTCATTTTATAGAATGCTGAGGAAGGAACTAACTAGTATACCAAAGACAATGAACAAATTTTTCATGCATGAGTCAGATGAAGAGAAGTTTAGTTAACCTTTCAAAGAAGATCATTTTTTTGTCACATATGTAAACAGAGTATACTTTCAGAACAGTTTTCAGAAATATTGCAGTACATTTCAGTTATCTCTCTTATCAGATTCCTTTTGCGAGTAATTATCGCAATCTAGTGAGATTTTAAGATGATCCTACGTAATATATATTTAGAATAGTATTTAACATTATATGAGGAGTGTCCCCTCCCCCGCCCCCCAACTCCCATAAACTACGACACTTAGCATTAGAATATGAGATCATACTGCAAGCCGAACGGGACTCCTCACTGCTCAGAAGGCGTTTTAGTGACCCATCAGTTAAGTGATGAGTTCCTATGCCTCGACAAAGTATAGGGGGGCTCTGGCCAATATGCGGTAATACGGTGTATCATCACAGACTCATAGCGATAGTCTTTCACGATTAGAGGAAACTCCAATAAATAAGTATAGTATATTCTATAGTATAATGTGAGTCAGTATTTACTATCTATTGACATTCCTACAATACACTACAACAAATATGATAATATAGTTACAAATTATTAAGACTATAGACATCACTAATTGCTTTGCCTTCTTAGTTATAAATTTACTTTTAGTGACTTAAATATATGAGACACATACTTTAAGTGACGAAATGCTTAAAAGTCATAGATAGTTTGTCCATAATGTTCTCCACCAAACAAATTAATTGCGCGCCATTGCTTATCGTAGTGTAGTCATGAATTTAAAAGTATCAGTGACAGATTATATTAGTCACAAATGAATGTGCGATAATTCATGACAAATATTTTATTGTCTTTAAGAATATTAATATTTGGACACAAAAAATTCATCACTAAAAAAGTTGTTCTTAGCCAATATCGAATAAATTAGGTTTCGTAGTTAATATTTTAAGTTTTAGCTATAAAATTTAGATTGGAATTATGGAACACTTAGTTTTTTTCGTTCCCACACTAATCCTATAAATAAGTGGCCTGCACAATTTTTTATCATCGGTGCGATTTAAGTGATGACAAAGATTGTACCAAAATATGTAGGTGAGCTCACATGCGAGCGCCGCCTTTAAATTTCTAGTGAATAATTCAACTCATTGCCCTAGGAAAAATTATAAGTTGAAGGCAATTTTTTTTGCGGACTACAATTAGTTTATAATGACAAATGACAACTTACAAAGGAATAATACAAGTGATTGACATAAGAAAATAGATAGAATTGTTAATTGTCGGAACGAAAAATACTAAAACCAGATTCAGAGCATTTTGTAAAAAATAGAAAAGATTCAACACATCACTTTTCTTAATACTTACGCAATTATAAATTTATCATTTGAAAGAAAAAAAAAAAATATAATCTCTAGGTTTTAGGTACGCTATGAGTATATACCACTAGATCAACTTAATATTTGTGCCGTTTCACACTTTGGTTTTTATTTGAATACACTTTCATTGATAGAGACGATAAAATTAATTCTAAGTCTTAGTGCTTGGGCGTTGCTAGGTCTATTGATGTGTTTGATAGACATACATAGACTAAGTCAGTCTATTTGGCTTTGTCTATAAAGATGTACATATAAATAGTAATTCACATACGCTACGCATAGATCAACTATACAAAGATAACATCAACCCTACAAATTTATCATTCTAAAAGTGTGAAATATTTCATGAATTTCTTTAACTTTTGTCATCAGTAGTCAAGATTGAAGTAACAAAATAAAAGAAATGAACCAACTAGCGATGTTTCAAAATTTATTATGATGAAGTGTCATAGTTATGCGGTATCAGTGTTTTCAAAATAATTGAATTGCGATTTTTTTTCTTACAGGGCGACGGATGATCAAATTGAACGACTATTAAGTTTTTTAATAACATCAAAATTGAATTTGATATTAAATCGATAATTGTACTGAATCAATTTTTAAATATATGAAAATAAGTAAAAATATGGCAGAATCGTACGCAGTGTTAAAGATATGATTTTTAAAGAAATACATAGGTTCCTTTCAAAATATTAATCTACAAAGAATCTATGGCGTAAGTAAATTTCATGCCATTTCGATATGAGATATAAATAACCCATATTATAACATATTATTTATAAAAATTAAAGTGTAAAGCAAGTGAATGAAGGATGAAAAATAAAATAAAAATGAGAAACAAGAGGAGCAGTTGGTCAGAACCGCGTAAGCACTTCTTTACTATCCTTAACTCTAAGGTGTGAGTTTGATACCCAAAGAAGCATAATGGGCCACGATACAAGAGAATACATGTCTATCATAGAAGTTAATCATTTTTATAATGCATAAATTATGTCTTAGTTAGAAAAAATACTTTTTTGTGTGTTAAAATATAGTCATTAATTTTTTTTTTTTTATCCCATTTTAACGAATTCAGATTTTATTTAAAATACGAAAAAACATGGTATTTTTAGAGCACAATTGATTCATCTCTATGAACTAAACTAATAAGCAATGATATCATTTGTCGACCTGTATAATAATTTTAAGTAGACAAAAGACATACTATCTAACTTCCAGAAAAAAATACTTTTTATGAAAAATAATTTGTCACAAGAGTTTACGAATTAAGGACGCATATTTATTTTCTTGATCACTGCAGTATAAATTATTTTTTGATCTCACAAGCATTTTAGTGAAATATATGATTTATTAATGACAAAATAAATTTGTTGTTAACCCGTGACGTAGATCAAAATTTATGTAGTGTATACAGAGCTTAAATAATCTTCAGTGTAATGAATTTAATTCTATATATTAATTCGCAGTTATTTTAGCCTTTCAATACAATTATTTGTGTTATTCAGCCCTATTACATACTAGTACATTCAATATACTAGAAGTCATTCGACCTTCATCAGTTTATCGGTGGAATTTCGACGTATTTAGGATCATAAACAAGAGGACCCATGCCAGATAAACACATCCGCTATATCAAGTTTTGCTGAAGTACCTCCCTTGCTTTTAGAGGAATCTAGTTTATATTCGTTAGGCATAAGCTTTGAAGGTGGCGTGAAAAACTTTTCCCCATTTCTAATATTTATATAGTAGAGGTTTCCAAGATAAATGAATCTATGAGTCAGTCTTAGTCACAGTATTCAGTTTAAGATATTTAATATAACTGCGTTTAATAAATGGTTTTAGATTTTAGATAAATCAGATTTAGTAAGATGCCTTTTAAAATAATACTTAGTTGTAAGGCTTAATGAAGACTTCCCCAAGTAGTCACCTAGGATAAAGGTTCACTTATAAACCAACAACGGTTCTCAAGTGCCGTCCACGTGCAGGGTCTAGGCTTGGGTCGTGACAACATTCTAACAAAACTTAAAAGTAAATGGAATCCTCCGGAATGAAGGAGGCTCACAAAAGCTAATTTGGATAGAAAGTGGTATCAACGAAGTGCTTGTTGATGACCCTGGCTACCTGTATTTGCATCATGGAAAATGAAAGCCACATGGCGTCTATACATTGAATGTACGAGTATGCAAGGGGAGATCTAAAGCATAACATAAGATTGAATTTAAATAGAAGGAAACATACTTACCTCGTCTCAGACTCACTAAATTCAAGTAATACTCAAGGATACTCAAAATATACTCAAATATACTCAATGAGGATGTTTTCAAGGATACTTGAAGATACCCAACTTAGGGATGTTCAAATCAATTCAATATAAGCACAATAATAAAGGATTGCCCATATACAAGCCTATCGAGCTTACTAACGTGAGCCAACGACGCGGCAGTAGAGCTCAATTGGAGAACCATATAGACGACTCGAGCGTCGTCCAGCGATGGAGGGTCAAAGGTGACTAGCGACATCTGATGAAGTATGATGATGGGTCCGTGAGCGCCTGCATGCTTTGTACTGGTTAATTGTCATGGCGATGGAGGTACTATAAGTTTAGTGGCCATCAACGCGAGCTCACTAAACAGGGCCATGAAGGTCGGGGTCGCTCAAGTGCTTTTTTGTTTTTTTTTTTTTTTTTTTTTTTTTTTTTTTTTTTTTTTTTTTTTTTTTTTGGGGTCTGTTCGGTTGATAGGCTCTTACTTGTCAACATCGTTCGCGATTGAGAGACTTAGTAATGTTACAGATCCAAAGCATACCCTAGCGGAGCGTACCCAAGTCGTCTTACCTCCTAATATGGACTAACACAATCTCCTAGCACATACATCATAGCGCATTATATTGGTAAAATAGCCAGAAAAATCTAACAACTTTTTCTTTATATCTACTTCATGACGCGTTTGTACATAGACCATCACATATGAAGTACTTAATGCTCTCGCTAAATACTAACTAACATATAGAATTTACGTATATACTTTGTAGTGTCACATTAATACCATCTACGAGGTGAAGCCTATGAATCGACAATAGTTTGCATCATAACCCTTAGTCTATTATAATATGCCATATAGGCTACAATGTAGTCCTCACCATGAACAATGGAATAATTCGTCTGAAAAACATAGAATAATTAATAGGCCTGATGAGATGTCTCTATCTGGAAACTCATGAGCGACTCACCGATTATAGACTAGGGAAGATCCCAGTCTTCTTCAACAACTAGACAAATCCTCAATGCCCAGACCAAACCTAAAATGTTGGAAAAGCGATGAAGAAAAATATGGGTTTAGTACACCACGATGACTGAGTAGAGCTCTATTCACAAAATCATCCATGCATGAGAAAGGACAATTTAGTCAAAATATGCTTGTCTGATCCATTACTCAACACTGCCAGATATAAGAAGAGCATAATAAGCTCAATTCAAACATAATAGCAACCCAACATGTAGCATCAACTAAGAAATACTTGTGCAATGACAAAGAATAAAACCTTATTAATAACCATCCAAGGCTAAGTATCACATTAAGCAACCAACTTCATACTTATAGCATATTATCATAAATTCATCGTAACATGATTAATGCATGAATCGTACTGATAACTTATCAACATAATCATAATCATAGTCATAATCATAAAAGAACGCTAATAGAAGCATCCCTTCGGATCCGACATGTGCAATGAGTAAGAGAAGTCCCATACCCTCCCTTACCTATGTAGTAGACTTCAAGAAAACTCTACTAAGTGTTCACTTATTTAACTTTCTCATTTACTTTTACATTAGGGAAAGAAGTTCAATAACCTACATGAGACCTTGTGAGCTACATGGAATCCGGTGTTCTACTCCCACATAGAAACCTTGACTTAATAACATGGAAGTTTCCATATCATGAGACAACACATTATTAGGGAATCCGTACTTACTAACGTGACGAAACCCATGTTAGAGGTCGGACTTACTAACACGAGACCTCCATCTCATTTACATGCCCTTTTGGTGCTAAGCAATTTTCCCTTTAGTAATCATATTCTTTCATCATAAAAGTTCAAATTAGTCTCTTCTAGACCCCTATGTAAACATCTTATCATATCTGTTCATAGGTCATAACAAGTGAGAACAATCCTTTCACTTTAGACACCACCTCCTATATGAGTAAACCTTTCACTTAACACTTTATTATAATAATGATAAACTACTTTCAATCATATAATAATCATAAAATAATATACTTTCATAATTCATAACCAATTCAATAGTCTAGGGTTAAGGATGAGGAATACTTATAATCAACATCACAACCACACATTAGACCTAGAAACATTACTATCTAAGTAACTCATAATTCATAATTGAATCAAAGAAGAACCAATCCAAACATAATATTGCCTTCCAAGAACCTTCATTAATTCCATTCAAAGAATACATAACCAATTACCTAAACAGGAAATCAAGAAGCAACTACAAATTAAACATCAAGGTAGTACATCTACAGTTCATAATCTTCACAATTCACCATCTCAATTCATGGTTTTTATGAAAGTGGGAAAACGGCATGGGTCTGGAGAAAATCTCATCGGAAAAATCATCAATTAACCAACAAATATTTAACTTCAAAAAACATAATTCATCCTAAATTATCAGAAATTGATTCATAATTTCATTTTCAAAGAGAACCCATGTTTTTGTAGAAAGAACAAAACCGTCGATTTGGGGGATCTTAGAAATAATCTTTTGAGGGACCTCTTGGGGAAATGAATCCCAAGAGTAAAATATAATAAACCCATAGCTTAAGGATGATTAAAGCCAACCAAATGAGTTGGAAAGAAAGGCGGATCTTCTTCTTGGGAGCTTAATGGGTTTCAATGGAGGTTTGGAGGAAGGGAGAATTTGAGAGAGATGTGGGTGATTTTTGATTTCAACTTTTGAGACTTTAAGTGGGTGTTAAAATTTACCTTAAACCGACCCTAATACATTATATAGTTACAAATTAAATTACCCAAAATACCCCTCACTTAAATGGGTCTTTTTGTGAAGTCAAAATATTCAAAATACGACTTGTAGGAATCTGGGACTTTAGTTCGCGTCGCTGGGTTAATTCCAGATTTATTTTTGAAAATACAAGTCTAGGAAATGGACCTCGTGTATGATAACATTCACGAAAGGTCCGTTTTGATCAATGCGTGATCGGTTGTGATCGCGCGCGCCAAATAATCCTGGCTCTGCACACAGCTGGCTTTGCACCTTGCTCGCCCATGTTCGGGTCCTCCCCAAGGACCCTTTCAGTGATACTCCGGTGTCGTGACTGTACTTTTTACCCTCTATACAATATTTTACCTATTTAAAGTCTTTTTACAAGTTTTGGATTTCATATGACCCTCCCAAACCTTCACCAAACATAGAGACGTTAACTAGTACAATTTCGCTAGTTTTCAGATGTTAAGGCCTTTGTTTAATGCTATGGCCCCAATACTTCTCAAACAAGTTATTTACACTTATTTTGGTATAAAATCATCATTACTCAACATATAAGTCTCTGGTATAAGTCATGGATTTTCCGGGGTGTGTCAATACTCTGCCATTAAGAACATTCGTCACCGAGTGACACTCTAGACCTTTATAAGAGAAGAAAAAGAGACTCAAGACTAGCATCCCAACCAACAACAATATATATATACAAATTGAGTCACAACTCATTGGAGGAATCATTCACGCCTTTCAACATATAATAATAGAAATAACACATTGGAACTTAATCCACAACATACCATATACATAAACTTAACTTCTTTTCATATCATATAAGGAGGAACTACCTTTTCCATTTCACAATATGAAAACCAAAGTTGTCATGCTGATTTCTTATCAAGACAATATCAATTATTCTCAATATAACTTCCATGAATACTGATATCACACCACACATATCAAGTGAAATCCAACCATAACAAACATATTTCATGGAAAGAAAAGAACTCAACTTAGGCATGAGTTTCTACTATAATATGCACATATTCAGAAAAAAACATGATAGTTCTACTTTATTTGTAATAGTCATATAAAGAATTACTAACCTCAATCTTGATTACGAGTATGGGGGAAAATATGAGGATAGCAGGACTTCATGTCGGCCCCGGCCTCCCATGTTGCTCCCTCAACAAGGTGGTTCCTCCATAGAACTTTTATGGAGACAACCTCCTTATTCCTCAATTTCTTAACATGGCGATCCAACTCAACCGGGAGTCCTCCTTTATCCTAAATCTTCTAGGGGGAGAATGGAAACCGGATCACCTATATACTTCTTAAGCATAGAAACATGAAATACCGGATGAATCATGGACAACTCATTTGGAAATTTCAACTCATACGCAACACTCCCAATTGGCCTAAAATTTCACACGACCCAACATAATGAGTACTAAGATTCCCCTTCTTTCCAAACCTCATCACCCCTTTCATGGGTGAAATTTTCAAATAGACCTAGTCTTCTACTTCAAATTCAAGGTCCCTCTTTCTATTGTCGGCATAAGATTTTTGCCGACTTTAAACCGTTTTAATCTGTTCCTTTATAACCTGAATGTTCTCGAGGGATTCATACACCAAACAGGGACCAAGTAGAGTAAACTCACCTACCTCATACCACCTAATTGGGGATCTACACCTTCTCCCATAAATTGACTCGAATGGTGCCATAGAGATAGTTTAATGGTAGCTAGTGTTGTAGGAGAACTCTATCATGGATAAGTTGTCATCCCAATTACCTTCTATGTCAATGACACATGCCCTCAACATATATTTAAGAGTTTGAATAGTGCGTTCAATTTGACCATGTCTTGGGATGAAAAGCTGTACAACACTTCACATTCGTACCAATCCCACTTTGGAAGGCTTTCCAAAAATGGGAGGTAAATTGAGTACCTCTATCTGAAATGATGGACAAAGGGGCCCCATGTAACACTATCTCTTTGATGTACAATTTGGCATAGTGTTCCGACGAATATGTGACTTTGATGGAAAGAAAATGTTTAGACTTTTTTAGCCTATGCACAATGACCCTTATCGAGTCATGTTGTCTTCTAGTACGAGGTAAACCTACTAAGAAGTCCATGTTAGTATCCACCTATTTTGAGTCAAGCCACCTGGCATTTGATGCTCTGACTTGTTTTCAGTTTGGACATTTAGCTACAAAATCCGCTATGTCCCTTTTCATGCCATTCCACCAATAAATTTCTCGTAACTCGCGGTAAATCTTCGTGGCACTCGAATTGATGGAATACCAGGATCCATGAGCCTGTTCCATGATCAATTCACTTAAGCAATCCACATACGGTATACAAAACCTTCCTTAGTGCCTAAGCACCCCATATTCTCCTTGAGAGAAAGATTCATTAGACCTAGTAAAGATCGTTTCCTTCAACTCCATTAACAGAGGATCAAGGTGTTGCTTGGATTTCACCCCAAACACTAAAGATGACTCGGAGTTTTGGCAAACCACGAAACCACTCTTTGGAGAGTCTTCTAGTCGAACCCCTAATCGAGCAAACCTACGTACCTCTTTCACTGACTCCTTCTTATCATAAACCATGTGAGCCACACTATCCATGGACACTCAGATTAGTTCATCCGCAACCATATTAGCTTTTTTGGGATGGTAAAAAGGATGCTAATATCATAATTCTTTAAAAGTTGTAACCATCTTCTTTGGCACAGATTCAAGTCTTTTTGAGTGAATAGATATTTTAGACACTTATGATTGGTGAACACATTAACATGTACCCCATAGAGATAGCGTCTCCAAATTTTCAAAACAAATACCACAGACGCAAGCTCAAGGTCATGAGAAGGGTAATTCTTCTCATGTGGCTCTAGTAGCCTAGAGGTATACTCTATGAATTTAGTATGTTGAATGAGAACACATCCTAGACCTACTCGGGAGGCATCAGAATAAACCGCATACCCTTCGGTACCCTCCCATTAGGTTAACACCGGAGCTGATGTGAGTCTATCTTTTAATAATTGGAAACTTTTTTCACATGATTATGACCATCTGAATTTGGACTTCTTTTGGGTTAAGGCCGTTAATGAAGATGTGATAGACGAAAATCCCTCAATAAACCTACTATGGTAACCAGCCAAACCCTAGAAAACATCGGATGTCGGTAGGTCTCAAAGGTCTAGGCCAACTTTTGACCACTTCCGTCTTTCTCAGATCAACCTCTAATCCTTCACTAGAGACAATGTGATTAGGAAAGGCAACCGATCTCTGTCACATCTGGGGAGCACCCCTACACATAACTGGCGTCGTCGTCTTCATCGAGGACTATGACTAGCCTCTTAGCTTACATCATTACATTTCATAGGTTAAATTACCAGAAAATTTAAGACATTCCGTTACCTTTAAATTGAGGGGTAATAGACCTATGCCTACATATAATATCATATTGAGTACACATAGACCTTTCGTAAGTTGAATTACAAGTCTTATATATACAATATATATATATATATGTATATATATATTAAGATATATATATATATATATATAGGTCTTTAAAGCGGATGTATATATCTAACCACCTAAAAAAGAGTATAACAATTGAGCATATCCCATACATCAATGATAGAAGCCACATATATGCTATAACAACAAAGGTCTTCTACGAAAAGGAAAGAACATAGATGACATAAAATTAAAACAACATTAGTGGCTTGATAATGGAATTGTCCTTGGAAAGTGAGGACTTACCGAAACACTTGGGAAATTTTTAAGTAGTCTTCAATGGCTTTCAACTAAGCTCAACGGCCGAATCCTACAATTTGTAGCAAACATAAACATGGGGTTAGTACACACTTGTACTAAGTATGAGTCTATGTACATAAACAAGTAAAATCATACTAAAGAGGACATTGTTGAAAAACATGCTAAATTTAACATTCAAAAGCTTATGCACATTACAGAACCCTATAAATCAATGAACACATAAATCTTACGCAAGACAATATACATGATAACGCTCAATACTTACTTCTCAAATAAGAAGTAAAGCGGTCGTGTCAAGTAAATTTAACCCCAACTAATGAGGTTTTGAGATCGTTCCAACGAGGAAAAAGAGTTTAGGACTGAACTTTTAATCTATTATTTACTTGTCAATCAATTATTCCTTGGAAAGCAATAAAAAATGAGAAAGGGGGGGTTTTCTATTCTAAATAAAATGGGATTATAACTAGCGAAATTAGTAAAGGAGACAACTAACAGCTTCGAATTTTGGAGAATTAATCGATTCTATCAAAAGTAACTAGGGTTACAGGTTCCAGACCACAGGTTCATAACCTGATTAATTCTAACGATAACAATTCCTTTCCTAGTATCTTGCATGCAAAGTGAATAAGTTATGTATTCTAAATCCTTGGTCCGGCATCTAGAAAATTTCACCCACATTGTGCGGCTCCGGGTGGTTGCTATACAACCCTGATCTTTACCCAAATAGCATCCTATCGATATTTGACTAAGTTATAATTATTACATCGTACCAATCAATGTTTGCCTGATTACGATAGTATTACTAATCTTGTTGATAATCATTCCTATATCTACCTCCTTGGTCGGGCAATTAAGCATAAGATGAGTTCGAAGTTTGGCCATCCGTTTTTAAAAGACTTCTACGTGAAAGAAATTATCAAATACAGCAAGACACAATTCTAGAATTGTTATTTTAGTTAGGTTTACCCATTATTGCCTAGGTTCCCAACAACCCGAGTTATGGATTTAGTTACCATGCCATAATAAACAATATTCAAATATATGGTATAAGCATTCAGTTATTACTTCAAGGAGAAGAGAAAATCCGAAAGTTTGCCTTGATTAATTCAAACAAAACACACAACAACAATTACAAGCATTCCATAATAATCAAGAATCTCACAAAAGGTCTTAAAAAATAATCAAGAGTCTAACCTACAAAACGATGGTTTTTTGACTATTTATGAAAAAATAAAAACCTAATTACAAAAGACTCTATTTGCTGGAAATGTTTCAAACACGTGGGATGGGTCGACGGACCTCGCGGGATCATCGTGGTAATCGACGCACACCTTCATGGGACTAATCGTCCTACTTGTTCAAATTTCTTATGCTGCTCTCTTCATTATGCCTCGACGGCAGATATGACTGGAATTCATAGGCACAAGGTCCATCGAGGTCTCCGCTCCAAAACACTTAAACTCTTGGATTAGGGTAACTGGGATACTTCTCTGAAACTTCATGACGAACCAGCATGACGGACAGTTAGGATACGACAGTCTGTCACGCACTCCATGAACCCCACACTTGGGATAGATTTCCACGTCTTCCTTCAGCTTCTGCACTACGATGCCACCTACGGACGTCAGGGGCATGAACGAACAGTTCACAGCTCCGTAGGTGGTTACTTTTCTGTATTTCTCACTTCTTAAAAAACCTCCGCATTCCTCTTTTTAGACAGATTTCCTCTAAATAAAGAGAAATTACTTAAAATGCACAAAAAGTCTTGGAAACACTAAAATTAAGGAAAGGATTAATAATACCGTTGAACCACGTATATCAACACCTTCAACTTGAATTCTGGGTTGTCCTCAAGTGACGCACTATGACTCATATACAATCTTTGTGGCAATTGTATCTGTTTTATCTTTCTCAATCATTTGGATATCGATCCCGATTCAATATCATAATATTTATGCATGCTATCACTATTAGGCTTGATATTTGTAATCAGAAACGACACGACTCACCATGCACTAACACCTATCCTGATCAATTTCTCACCGAGGTGCTAATATGTTCGGTACAACAACTAGTGTACTCATTCAAAAAAAAAATCCTATTTTTCCCATAATGATTTCAGTTTTTTGAGTATAAGGATTACTTTTTCAACACTCACGCTCAAACAAATTCACAATCATTCATACAAGTGCCATAAGTTGCCCCTATCTTCATGCTTTAAGTTGTCAACACTCTTAGGATTCCGGATAGGACTTTCTTAGCTTGTAAACATTAGTCTCAGGGTCAGGAGGGTTATATTAGGTAACTTTAGTGACTTGTGCCCTCCTTGACCAAAAACAGGCGGCTCTAAATATACCATTTCTATCATTTTTTTGCCATTTCTCTTATTGTTTCACTTGCTTTTTTCCCTTTTTTTTTCATTTGTATAAGTGACTTCTTCTTTTCTTGATTGGATTCTTGTATATTTTTTCTTTACTGTTCTTTAAACTAATTCTTAGAGTCACTTTAATTTGTTCTTTCTCTCTCCATTTTCTTTCAACCCACTTTACAGAAGCCATTACTAATAATAGCCACCCTCAACTCATGCTTTGCATGAGTAATGAACACAATACCCCAAGTTGGGTCAGAGCCATAAAAGGGTGTTACTGAATTAGACACCCTCAACTTATGCTTTTGGCAGTAAGCTGAGGTTGCACATGCCAAGGATTGGACCGGGCCAACTCATTATTCTCAGAAAAGAACCCCCCAAATGATCAGTTAGGGTGAAAAAAAATAGGTTAGTTTAAGCTCAAATCATTGATCAAAGAAGGAGAAAATTCATTTGGTTTTCTTTTATATAGGCTAAACAATGGGCTATATAATAATGGCCTCTGAATCCTTTTCCTAATTGTCTATTTACAACTACTTTTTAAACAGTTTCTAACAAGCAAGTGTTATAGCTTAGTACAAATAGGGGACTAGCCAAAATCTTCCTTCCACACTACTGACATCTCTACTCTACCAGATTATCACGAACTAAGTTCGACTGTAGACATAAAGTCATTGCGTGGTCTGGTACCTATGTCATGATATAGAGCCACACATTTATCAATGACTATGCGTAGTTGCATGCAATCATTTTCTATTTTATCAGGATATTATTTTAGCCATCATGCTTCAGAATTAAACTATGTACCACAAGATATAGAATGCCGGTTCAACAGAAAAAGTCAGTTAGTTCTTGGGAAAAAAGAACACATGCAAGAAAAACCCCAAAAGAAGGATAGTGAATTGGGTTACCAGACTACCCTAGCACTCACTTTCCATTTACCCCACCCCCAACAAAAAAGACATGCAATGGTACCATGACATAAAAAAAATAGAAAGAAATACTAGAGTGGTAGGTGAAGCAAACCTGGGGCGCAACAAAAGCCGACGAGATAGCAAGTTAGGTGGGTCGTTACCCGAAAACCACCTTTGCCTCTGTAATTTAGACACCTTAGTGTGGTCCTCAGGCATCAACAACACTATCAGCAGTCCTATCGCTATCTCCACAGTTTTGGAGTAGACGGACCCCCCAGCAGCTAACTCTCCTGACGGATCATCTGACTGCTCCTCCTCAGCAAGCGAGGTTTCCTCGAGCATCCTCTCACGGCGCTCCGTCTTCCGTGCAGAGCTTTATCGTCCTCTCGACCCTTAGCCTCTTAGCATGCTCTCGAGGGGGAGGGTGGTGGGTATCTCTTGAAGTGAGTGAATAGGGTCGTGTCACTGTTCTTCAGCAGGCTCTGCAGAAAGAAGGGGCCTCAAAATCATGCACCCAGCCTCTAAGATCATATAAATATCTACGCGGAAGACGTCGAACGCAGCCTGGAAGGGTCGACACATCTACCGGAGGGGCTGGACGGTAGCACCCGCAACTCAAAATGTCCAGTGCTGATGAACTCAGCAATCTTTCTGCTCTGTGTCCTGGACTATCTCAGCTCCAAAGCGCTCTTAATGCCCTCGGGCCAATACTAAAACCTCTGAATCCAAGGGATTGAATGATGCAGAATTGTGCATTTGCGCCTCTAATTCTAGACCCTAGAAAGAAGAGAAGGACCAGAGCGGGTAAAGGGCTGCAGCGACGAGGAGCTCGGGTGGCCGAGTGCTACTACCCGGGGATTAGAATCGACCGGGGGGGGAAAGGTGTTAATGGAGGATTTTTGCATAGCCGTGCCGGGCATATGCTCCGTATAAGCCAGATGTGGTGTGTCAGAAAGTGGAGGCAACTCTAGACGGGGCCCTCTGGGGGAGCCAAACTCATGGGCATCATCCCTGACAAGCCGATATTCAACAGTGCCGAGGGGTATTGAGCTGATCAACGTTGGCCCTATAGGCCACACCTGCGGGCCCGCATAGAGAAATATAATGCATGGAAAGGGTAAGTAGTTGTGACCTAAAACCCTATCGATAATGACCGCATGTAGAAGCCAAAAAAATCCCCCTCAAACCCGTTTCTCTTATCACTGCCATCGAGTATGCTCGCTCCCATGTGACGATTATTATCGTGGCTTGCGGCTGATGGGGGGAAGAAAGCAGAGTGAAGTTAGTGGCGGACAATCAACCACAAAAACTTTGCCGTGAAAGTCTGGTTGGCCTTCTTGATGGCTCTCTTAAGTCTCGGTTACCCAGTCGGCACCCTCTCCATCAATGGACAAGTGCAGGGCCATCCACCTCTTGGTGGTCTCTCTCAGCGATGGCTCATGCAGGAATTGGCCATCTTTAACAATTTGCCATCGGTAGTCAAACTCGGTTGTGAGAGGGGTCCGATTAGCATCAAAATTCTCACCATATATAAATCGGCGGATGACAGGAAAAAAGATATCAACCTCAACGCCACGTACTCGGACTTGCTCCAGTGGGGGCCTGTTCAGGCGGGTGGGCAGCCCGCATCAATCGTGATCGGAGAGTCGCTACGTAGGATGCGTAGAACTATCGGACCAGATCGTCCACTATAAGTCCAAACGGACAGCCGACTTGTCCAACTCAGTCGATGCTGGTGAAGAGATTGTTGATCTCTGGCATCGTAGGGAGACTTCCCGTAAGAGGACCGCCGCTCAAATGTAACGTTCTGAGTACATGACTCCTTGTCATTCAAGAACTTTGCTTCGAGAAAGACTTGATATGCCCGTCGCACACCACATGTGGGACTGGTCGGTCACAGGGGTGAGAGCAACGATTTGGTGAAACCGGGCTATGGATTCCAAACTGTCAGACAATCAGAGGAGGCACAGACTCTGAAGCGGGGGGTTAGGCGGGATGGGCGGTTTTGCATTTTTTTTTTTCTGCGGGGGCGGGTGTGGGAACCTCAACAGTTGGGAGTTTCCTCAGACCACGGAAACTCTAAGGGACGGACGCTCCTTCGTCATTAGTAGCTGACCCAGACGGGGTGTGAGTCAGTGTCGTTTCCTCATTCATATTGGAGGTAGTGACTACGCGGACCCAACCTTTTTGGGTTGTGGCTATGGACAGCCCGTGTGGAAAAAACGGGAGGATGGGGTGGAGGGCTGGGGGCCACGTACTCGGGGTCACGCATTCAGCAAAGCCAATGTAGGCGGGCAGACGAGGACGGAACACACTTTGATAGCCGCTGCGGAAGACTCGATCTAGTTTTGGTACCATAATAGTAGTACTGTAAGAAAATCAATATTAGTCTAGAAGGAGGAAACACGACAAAAAAATACACACAAAATAAAAAAAGAGCTTAAGACGTAATGACATGTCTATATTAAACAGTGATGAAACACGGACGGGCAGGTGACGCTAGTCGGAGTATGATGGACCGGGCCAGGTGACGACTCGTCGTGAGTATGATGGACCGTCATGGGGTCCGTCGTGTATTACTTAGACTTTGTTTATATAGAGAACCCTGAAGGAGAGCCTCTAACAAGTATGACGGTATGTGCAGGACGGACCGTAACAGGTACGATGGTCTGTCGTAGGTGTCCGTTAGAGGAAACTTGAAAAAAATATGAAGACCCTTAGGAGAGGGGTCTCTGACCATCATAACAGTCATGCAGGACGGACCGTCATGGGTATGACGGTCCGTCGTAGTTTTCCGTTTGAGGAGGCACTTAGAAAAAAAGAGAGAGACCCTTAGGAACAGGGCCTCTGACAACCATAACGGTTGTGCAGGAAAAAACAGTCGTAGGGATGACGGTCCGTCGCATGTGTCCGTTGGAAAACACTTAGAAAAAGTGAGATACCCTTAGGAATAAGGTCTCTAACAACCAGAACTGTTGTGCAGGACGAACCATCGTAGGGATGACGGTCCGTCACATGTGTCCGTTGGAGGACACTTAGAAAAAGTGAGAGACCCTTAGGAATAGGGTCTGTGACAACCAGAACGGTTGTACAGGACGGACCGTCGTGGGAATGACGGTCCGTCGTATGTGGTTGTTGGTGGACTCTAGGAAAAATTTGATAGTGGGGTGTCAGGGCTGTTGGAACGGACCCAATGACAGTCCGTCATGGGTAGGACGGTCCATCATGCGGGTCTCGTTCTGTAACTCACTGACATAATTGGGGATACCCCATTCATCCCCTATGACCCAAATCGAATTGGTAGTGTTTTAAACTACATTTTTATAACCCAAATACCTAGTAATATAGCAATGCTAAAGCATCCTTTTCTAGGGTTTTAACACGACAATTTCGAGGATTTTTAACCTAGGTCAGACAGAATTTTATTAATGAATGAACATATCAAGAAGAACTAGGCTAATACTAATTGATAAATAAAAATGCAATATAAATTAGAGAAACATACTTGAGAATTTGAGAAAAACAAGAGGGAAAGGTACTTGGTGATCAAGAAGACACCCACAACAGCAGCTCCGACTAGTAGATGATGAATTTTAGGATTTTGGAGAATATCGGGAAAATGATCGGTTGTAAGAGAGAGGGGTATGATCTTTGAAAGTTGAAAAGGGAGGGAAATGGGAGAAAGAGTGAAAGAATGGGCTGAAATTAAGGGGTGGGTTTTTTAAATGTTGAATTTTTTAAACCCCCCCAGCCGGGTCAGGTCGGGTACGCTTCATTAATGACGCGATGGTTCCCCAACGACGGGCCGTCTATGTTGTGACGGTACGTCGTTGGTTCTGTCGCGTGTTCCCTAGTTGGAAAATAAAAGAAAGACATACCTGACACGACATATTCATGTGATGGTCTATCGCAGGAGCAACGGTCCATCGCTGTATCCGTCAGTGACTGCTGCAGAGTAATTTTATGCAGAATTTCCTTGTGATGTGGCGCCAATTTAAACCCTTAATTATAAAAAGGCCGGCCATTACTAAAAGAAAAACTATAAGTGAGTGGGATTTGCCTCCAAAAAGTGCCTGATTTAATGTATAGGCACGACTGAGGACCACTTGATTACTCAGACTTCATCAAGAGTGTATGCCTTGATCCACTTTTATTTCCGCCCGATTCCAGCAGGCCCGACATAGATTTTTATGCGTTGTCCATTCACCATGAAACCGCACACCCCTCCTTAGTTTTCCAACTGTACTTCTCCATGAGGGAATAGTTGGGTAACCAGTAAGGCCAGTCAATTTGACTTGAGCTTGCCTGGAAACAAGCACAACCTAGAATTGAATAAAGCAACCAAAATCCCCGACCGAAAACTCTCGTTTTTTTCAATTTTTTGGTCATGGTACTTCTTCATCTTTTCTTTGTATATGGCTGCGCTTTCATAGCTTTCCAGGCAAATTCATCGAGTTAATTCAACCCATTTACCGTGTTCTGCCGCTTTGCTCCAATCCATTTGTAAACTTCTTCATATCCCCCACAGGCGTTTGCTCTAACCTCATCAACCAAAGATGACAAGCTTTCCAATATCAAAGTTGGGTATGAGACATACCTATGGGAGTCTATCTACGCTGTCCTGTAGGCCCCAAATAGCATCATTAAGCCTGCTTGACCAATCCGTTCTTACTAGCGTTCACTATTTTTTGACAATATCTGTTTGATCTCTCGATTCGACACTTCAACTTGCCCCATGTTTTTGAGGGTGGTAAGGAGTGAACCTCATTGCGAACCCATATTTCTCCATAACCCTTGAAAAATCTGTTGCACGAATGGGAGCCACCCATCACTAAATTGCCCTTGGGGTTCCTAAAAATGATAGAATATATTCATTTTTAAGGAATGTAGGAACTTCCCTTCATTGTATTGCGAGGCGATGGTTTATAACCATTAGATTACATAATTCAACCTCACTAGAATGTACTTCATTCCTTGATAACTCACAAAAAAACCAAAAAAACCCTAAAGTCACTACCCCAAACATCAATAACTAACTCGGTCACTGCTTTAGCCAACTGATGAAAACATCTTGATGAAGAGTTTGTCCAATTAGTACCACATGTAATATCTTCAAAGTGTGGATAGGGTATTCTCTTTTCATCTACCGCGTGAAGGTCCACCAACGTGTGTGAGGAAATTGCATGCTATCCACCACTCAACTCATCTCACATTCTGGCACACAACGCGAATAGCCCGTCAGCACAACTCGTATTAAGTATTGTTCATCCAAAATAACTTCTTCCCATCATACATGAAACTTTTTTCCTTTGATGAAAGGACCCAGTCCGATGGAACATATCACTAGTCAGATAGTTCACAAATCTGCGAACCATAGAATCAAGTCTTGTGAAGCAGCCAATACATTCTCATCGGGGAACATACATCAATTTCAGTCTTATAAATACCCTAACTCTCTCAGAGCTTCTCTCTAAAGGACAAATGATCACACTGATTAATTCATCTTTTCTATCCATCACTTCAAAGTCAAATTCTGTAGAAGTAATACCACGAATCAACCTATGTTTCATTCACATCCTTCTTTTGCCATCAATATCTCAATGCTGAGTGGTCAGTATGCACTATAACTCTAGTACCTAGCAATAGGAGCAAAATTTTTCAAAAGTAAGCTACTATAGTTCTTGCTCAGTTAGTGTGAGTTCCTTTTGAGCTTCATAGGCTTTACTAGCATAGTAAATGGGTGAAGGATTTTTTTTTCTTCTTTGTCACACTACTAACACCAATAGCAACCCCACTAGCACCGCCACATCACAGCAAATGGACCTAGTCCACTCTGGAGAAAATAACGATAGGCGCAGACACGAATTTTTCTTTAGCTCGCCGAATGCTTTAAGACATGATTCATCAAAAACAAAATTTACCAATCTTGCTCCAGCAGTTTGCAGCAATGGATGTGCATCTTTGAAGAGTCCTTTGATGAATCTCCGGTAAAAACCGCATTGCCCAGAAAGCTTCCTCACAGCCTTTCATAAGATCGTTGGGGTAAGTTCTCTCTATACCTCGACTTAGCTCGATCAACCTCTAATCCCCTTTTTCTGAAATGCGATGACCAAAACAATACTTCTTTTACCCATGAAATGACATTTTCCCCCAATTTTAGACTAAATTGGCAGTCTTTCTCCTTCACACATCTCTAATATCCTCAGATAAATTGTTCCACAAACCGCTCCTAATAGAAAATCACCAACCACAGAAAAATCATCCCATAAAAACTTCTAATATATCTTCCACCACCTGTCGAAAAATATCGACATCAAACATCTTCTGAAATGTGGCGGTTGCAATTGCACAACCCAAACGACCTTCTTTTGAACCCAGACCCAAAGTTCCTATATGTACAAGTAAAAGTGGTTTTCCATTGATCTTCTGGGGCAATAAGAAATCTGATTATACCTACCCCGAATATCCATCAAGAAACAGTACCTAACACCACCCTTTTCTGATCTAATCCACATCTTATCCATGAAGGCATAGGAAGTGGTCTTTTTCATGTCCATGCATTTAATTGGCGGTAATCCATCACACCCCTATCCAGTAACCGTCTCATGGACAAGTTCATTTTTTTCGTTGGGGACCACAGTCATTCCCCCTTTCTTTAGGTAACACAATGAACAGGGCCCTAACTACTTCAGGCGATTCGGATAGATTTACTCCGGCAATCCAACCACTTAATGATTTCCTTCTTCATGACCTCTTGCATTGGAGGATTTAAGCGTCTCTAGTGCGCAATACTTGATGATTATCAGGCATGAGTTGGATTTTTATGAGAGGACATACCCGAGGGATCCACTTAATGTCCCGATAGTCCCACCCAAAAGCTCTTTTAATTTAACCTTTTTTGTCAACTTTACAAAACTCTCAACTTGCTTTCTCTCAGGTCTGATGCATTATTACCGGCAAAGTGTCACCATTTCCAGAAATTTCATAATTGAGATGAGGTGGGAAGTGGGAGAGCTTTTAGTTCTAGTTGGAGCCTCCTCTATAGATCCGTTTCCGGGGGGGGGCGGTTTTGGACTCCGCGATTCTTCATATCTAGCTCATATTTCTTCGGTTTAACCAAACATCACCTCGATCAAGAGCTTTGACTAATGATCATACTCTCAATGGCAATTCATCAAATTCTTAATCACTACCGCTATGCTTCGAACACCTAGACGTTCTTCTATTTGTGTCTCAGATGTCCTCACCAATTTTTTATGTTTATATCACATACCGATCGAAGCTCACCACTCTGTCCCTCATGGCCCTACAATGTAAAGGTCACTGTCCCTCGTTGTTCCCCTGAAAATTTCATCTGCCCCTTTTTCCATATCTACTAAGACTAAGGCTCTTCCCGTAGCAGGATGGCCTCTCCCAAGAATAATGGGAACTTCGAAATCGACTTCCACATCAAGAATCAAACAAAATCTACCAACAATTTAACGACTCCATTTTACTAGCACACTCGTGAGTATCCTAAAGGCCTTTTCACTATTCCAATTAGGCCATCATTAAGCCGCATCGCAGTGTGCTTTGCTCACCCAAACCCAATTTTTGTAAATTGAGAGGAGCATGTGATTTTATGCTTTCCCCGATCACATAATGCTTTCGGAAAATGTAATAGCCCGATTGTACCAAAGGAATAGTGAACACCCTATATCTTGTTTCCTTTGTACCAGAGATCTTGTATCATAGCACTACATGATGCTTCTATCATCCTCCGCAAAGTGACCGATCTTTTCTTTGTAACCCAATCTTTTTTATATAAAACTTGGGCATAACCGGTATTTTTGTTCTTTAAAGTCTTTCAACCAAGGGACATGGTAACCTTGCTTCGAACTTGTTTAGAAAATATCACATATTTTACCATCCCTCGTTCTTTTTCACTAATTTTGAGGAAATGCGGTGTGCTAGGCATGGGAGTTACCTTTTTAGGCACTTCAAACATCTTTTACAGTGTTATCTTCTACTCATTCACCATTAATATATACCAAATTATCAGTATCTTTTGTCAAACCTTTTTTCTCATTAAGTGTCGGCATAGGTGTGTCAATGGTTCTCCTTGCCACCGCGAGTAGTGATTGCCATACATGTCCATCATTTTCTTATTTTGGACACTGGTGCAAGGAGAGTGCTCTGTTGCTGTTGTTCACAGTCGGGATATTTTGGGCCGATTTGTAACTCCAAGTTGCTTAAGCTATAACTGCATGTGTATCGACTTTTTTCCCAATCCGCCGCTAAATCATTTCCTAAACTCTTTATTGTGCTCATCACTAGCATCGACCTCCCTCATAATTTTAATGCAAATATTATCAACTCGCCAACTAACCCTCCACCATCCCTAGGAGTAAACTTCACGTATTTTGAGAGGAACATAGGGCCCATTCCTGTCATTTCATACCATGTTACCACTGTGTTGAGTTTGTTGTCGCAAGTTGTTAGTTTCCTCTCGGACATAATGACCCTCATGGGTGTATTTACCATAGTTCCGACCTGGGTTCCCCTTGACCTTGGCGCAATTCCTCTTGATTAGAGCCTGGGGAAACTTGTGGAGGGGCTTTCGAAAGTAGTTGACCTGCATTTTTCTTTTCTATACCCTATTTGACATGTTTTTAAATTACCAACCTAAGCTCAGTTCTCATTTGAGCCATTTCTTCAATGAATCTCATCTGTGTCTTGGTTCTGAGTGGACTGCACGCAAGTATTTCTCCTTTCTCTTCTCCCGGTATCTGACTTCCCTATACTACGCCAAGCTTTTTTATATTCCGGGAGTATCTCTCTATTTTTTCACAATCTCAGCATAAGGACACTCCCCATAGATCCACCCGCTATAGGGGGTCCAACACCGCTTTATTATTATTAGCATCCTGTCCCCGACTATAAGTATTCCTTCAGTGACTCATCTCTATATACGGTGATTTGGGACACTTCTTAAGAAACGAGGTGAATCTATCCAACGAACTCTAACTGACTCTCCTGGTAGTGCACACAGTTTTTCCCATCTGTCTTTGTGGTTAGTTTCTTGGAGAACCGGATAGAGCGTGCTATGAAAACATCCTTGAGTGGTTCCAATTGAAAATTGAGTTGTACAGGAGCTCAGTGAACCATTCTCAGCCTCTCCCGTCAGTGCGCGCGGAAACACTAACTCTGAGCCCTATTACCATCCAAGGTCCAAGTCAGGCCTCCCTACCAACTTTTAACACACTCACCCTTACCTTAGCTTTTTAAAAATAGAGGCATGTGGATCCTCAGAAGTATGAACCTGAAACACAACCTTCTGCACTGAGCATTTGCTCAGGCCACTAGTTACCACATAGGTGGTGGCCTTGTGGTAGAGGGGGGCAAGACAAGTGGCCTCGGAGGTCCGCTATAATTTTTCATAAGCCTCCTGTAGTATCTTTGGGCCGTGGAGCGGGATTTTGTCCCCTCGTTGGTGTTCAACCCAGAACATGGGTAACACTGACCGGCATGAACATCAACCATAGCTGGAATGTTTTGGTTTGGTCATCATCATTCATTCCCAAGTTTTGATTCATGTTGCTATTGTAACGCTCTATTCGTGATCGTAAGGGAAACAAGGGTTCTCTTCCTTTCCATATTTTTGGCATACAAGGAAGATGGTTTTTGCAAGAATAAAAAACAATAAAACAAAGTTTAATAAGAACATATCCCACTAAACTATAGTAATAGTTTAAATTACTCAACATTACTTTCCCTGGACAGCGGCGCCCAAAATTTGATACGCTTAAAACTTACTTCTTAAATAAAAGTAAAGCGGTCGTGTCAAGTAAATAACCAACCTAAATACGGTTGAGATCGTCCCCACGAGAAAATAGTTTTAGACTTAACTTCATCTATTATTACTATTGTTTAGGGCAATTACTCCTTGGAAAGCAAAAATGATAAAAGTGGGGGGGTTTTCTATTACCTAAATAAATGAAATGAACTAACAAAATTAAAGGGAACATATAATAACAGCTTCGAATGTTGGAGTTATCAATTAATCAAAGTAACTCGGGTTTTACCTGTTCCCCACAGGTTCATTAACTTGATAATTCTAACATAAACAATTCTTTTCCATTATCGTGCATGCAAAGTGATACGTTATTTATTTCTAAATCCTTGGTCCCGGCATCTAGAAAATTTAACTTCGCACCTTTGTCGGCTATACCTTCGTGTTGCTATACTAACCCTTATCTTTAACCTCATATTAAAAGGCATGCGTATTCTAATATTGACTAATTTAATTACCTAGTTCCAATCAAGACTATCCCTTTAGATAGTATACACTAAATCTATGTTTTGATAATTCTTTTCCATTATCGACTTCTTGGTCCGGCAAGTAGCATTAATGCGAGTTCAAACGTTGGCCATCCGTTAAAAACTACTTCTAAGCTCACAAGAATTACTTAATGCATGCAAGACCTATTCTAAAATTGTTATTTTTAGTTAGTTTTACCTACCTTTACCTCATTATTGCCTAGGTTTCCTACAACCAACCCTAGTTTTGAGTTTAGTTACCAAATAATCATAATCAAAATACTCAAAATTATGGTATAAGAATTCATGTACTTATTTCGAGAAAGAGTAAAATCTACGAAAGTCGCTTGATTAATCACAAAATCACCAACAATCAATACAAGAATCTAAAATAATCAGATCACAAAAGGGTCTAAAAAATAATCAAAGTCTAACCTCCAAAATGAGTTTTTGATTATTTATAAAAAAATAAAACCTATTTACAAACGACTCTCTTTGCTGGAAATTTTTAAAACGTGTCGGTCTACGGACCTCGGACGGATCATCGTGTCACGAGGACCTTCCTGGACTACGTCGTCCCATACTTGTTTTCAATTTCTTTTGCTGCTCTCTTCATTTCCCTCGACGGCAGATAGACGGAATGTCACAGGCCCAACGTTCCGTCGAGGGTCTCCCGTTCCAAAACACTAACTCTTGGATTGGGTACTCAGGTACTACTTCCTTGAACTTCATGACTGAACCAGCAGGACGGACCGTTATGGATACACGGTCCCGTCACGCACTTCGTAAACCCCAAACTTGGTCGAATTTCCCAATCTTTTCTTTCAGCAGCTGCACTCTATGCCCACTTTGGGACCATCAAATCACGGGCACGCGACGAAACCGTCACAAGCTATGTAGTGGTACTTTTTCTGGTATTTCTCTCTCCAAAAACTTCTGGCATTCCTTCCTCGTTAAAGACAGATTTCCTACAAATAAGAGACACTTCATAAAAATTATGCACAAAATGCTTTGGACACACTAAACTTAGGAACAGTATTAATAATACCGTGAAACCACGGTATATTAATACAACACAAGACCAACTTCATAATATATAGTCAAGTAAACATATATATCCACATAATTGAGAACATAATCAATATAACTTCGACATCAAATCATAACATCAAGAAGCATGTATAAATGTTCATATCATCATAGCTTAAGCAAGACCCTAACTAATAAACCATCATCAATTCTACAAGTGCAATGAACATTTAAATACCTATAACATTACTCAATTAAGTAAAACAAACAAATGATCATAAGTAACGTCCAACTCGATATAATATAGCATCAATAATATTCATCATCATATTTAGCAATATAGACCAATAGCATGTTCATAAATGAAACTAACAACATATAAGATAATCAACATGTAAAGTCATCATATTCATAACATATCCATTATAAGAACACAAAAAAACCTCCTGAATATCCCCTCATGGAAAACTATTGCAAGGCATAGGTAGAGTCCCACACCCCTACCTTGGCTAATTCAAACCTCTCAAGCCACCCTAGTTAGTTTATAGTCCATTACTTCATTTTACTTTTGGGAACACTTGCCTTAACCGACGTAGACCACAAGATCTAAGTGTGGAATCTGATGTTGTAAAACCTTACACCGATATAAGGTGGTCTACTAACCAAAGTAAAACCAAACATTAACATAGTATCAAGGTGGATCCACTAGCTAGTATTCCTATGGTGGAAACATGGTTTATGGATTTTGAGGGCTATCATTGAAACATCACTCTATGACCTTTTTGGAATATGAGACTATCCACCTCATTAGAACCATGGTGAAACCTTCCTTCCCTCCTTGGGAAGGCGTTACCCCTCATCTACAAGTTCTCTCGGTGCTAAGCTATAGTCGCTTTTGAAATGTCTTTAATTCCTTTATTAATGATCATAGGCTAGCTTAGGTCAGAGGGTGTATCCCTTATATAGTCATCATTATCATATCTCAATAATAATTGCATGAGTATTTTCCTTTAATTACAATTCATGCATGTAAGGTTAGCACATTTACATAGTAACATCAATAAAGTTACATTGGTAAGTTATCACCATCCTTCTAACATTTACATCTTATCCAACAACTCACAAACCATAGTCAAGACATTTAAATTCAACATCATACCAACCCTATCAATCTCATCATAAGGTATACTTCAATGTAACTTCATCACTAAACACAAGTAATCATAATTGAAGCAAAGGTTAGGATCATAAAGACTTACCCAATCACCTTCATAAGCCATCATCAATTGTTTTACCATAAACCGTCCAATTCAACCCAATAATGGGTGTAATACCATCACACAATAACTTGGTCAATTGCATCATCACTATCCATATTAACTTCAATTCATAACCTATGGTTAGGGGAATAGGATTCATCATGAATTCTTGAACAAATATATTCAATTATCAACAAAACATTACCCTAGGCAGTACATTAATGAATTAGACTATATAAAACAAGTCTAACAACCAATACAGTTTTTAATTCTCATCAATATATAAGCAAGATCCAAGATTTAGAGAAACTGGGGAAAGAGACATTATTTATATAGAATTGCATCAATTAGCATCAATTAACCAACAATATACACTTAATTAATCATTTGAAATCATAATTAATTATAATCAACTATCAATTTGAAGTTTAGAAGAAAGCCCATTAGAATTGGAAAACCATTGGAATTGGGTGTTTTAGAAATGAACTTTTAGATGACCTCTTGTGGAAAGGAATCCCAAGAGTGAATAACCATAATATAATGAAGATTAATCTAGGAAAATCAAGTGAAATACTAGAGAAATTGGTCTTCTTCTTTGAATGGAGGTTGAATAGAGAGAGAAAGTAGAGAGAGGTGAGAGCTTTTGGGTTTTTAAATTGGATATTTGATTTAAAAGAATAAAATGTGAGGAAAAATTGATTTATAATCAATATATAGAACTCCCATGAAATACCCAAAAGATCCCTCACATAAGTTGACCCTTTAATGACATCATACTTGAATTCCAAATTTCAGATTTTCATCGGGGAACAAGTGGACGACGTGGAGTTTTTCCAGCATGGTTTTTTTAATTAATTTTCGAGACAGAGGAATCTGCTACATGACCGCGATGCAGTCTTGAGATTTTCCCAAAATCCTCCCAAGATCGCGACGCGGGCTCACTCTCCCTATGTGTAATTTCTTGTTGCTTTAAGCAGCTTACTTGGCCAAATTTGAGGGTTCCTTCATGGACCCCTAGGGAGACACTTAGGGGGCTCAAACCTGGGAATTTTTACTCTATATACATGGTTTTACCTATATAGAGTAATTTTACAAGTTTTTGAACTCATACACCTCTCCTAAACCTTTTTGAAACCTAAGGGCCTTTCACTAGTTCAATTAGACTAATTTCCGAACATCTGTTGTCATTTTGATTCTTAAACTTCCTAAGTGATACATTATATATGATATTAAAATAGTTTCCTAACCTTTATATACTCATATTAGGATCTGTATAAGGTCTTGGACTTTCGGAGTGTTACATTATCCCCCCCTTAGGAACATTCGTCCCTGAATGACACTAAAATCTTTGGGAGGAAGAGATTGACTCAAGACTAGCATCCCAGCCAACAACATACAACATTAGCATGACATCAAGCTCAAGGAGTGTCACTCAACTCCATTAAACACATAATCATGGAATTTACACAAATGACTCAAAGCATCAATTTTCACACAAAAGGCTTTAAGTCACAACAGAGGAATTTACTTCTCACCACAACAACATGAGCTCAACATATCTTTAAAGTGTCAATTATGCCAAAGTTCCTTTCTCAACACATCAACATACTCAATATCCATTCATGAAAGTAAAAATATACCAAATATAGAAAATAGTGCAATTCAAGCAAAAGAACATTTTCCCATGATAGTTCAAATTAGTATAAACCTTTATGATAAACATGCATAATTTTACAAAATAAGTAAAATTTAAATCAACTAATAATTTTAATTATTAATCGACAACTAACCTTAGCTAGCAAATAGATGAGGATAAGGGGACTTCATGTCAGCCTCAACCTCCCATGTTGCTCTCTCAACTAGGTGGTTTCCCCTTAACACTTTTATGGAGTCCACCTCCTTGTTCCTTAACCTCTTCACTTGACGATCAAGAATTTCCACAGGAGCCTCCTCATAGGAGAGGTTCTCTTTCACACCGAGACATTCGATAGGAAGAATGGACTTAGGGTTGCCAATGTAATTTTTCAAGCATGGATAAATGGAAAACCGGATGAACCAAAGATAGTTCAATAGGTAATCTCAACTCCTATGAAACCTTGCCAAACCTTTGTAAAATTTCATAAAGGACCACATAACAAGGACTTAACTTCCCCTTCTTTCCAAATCTAACCACTCCTTTCATGGGCAACATTTTGAAATACACCTTATGACCTTCTTTGAATTCTAATTCCCTTCTCCTATGATCGGTATAAGACTATTGCCGACTATAGGCTGTTTGCAAACGGTTCCTTATGATATGAACTTTCTCTAAGGTCTTATAGATAAAGTAGGGACCAAGAAGTAATGCTCGCCAAACTCAAACCATCCAATAGGATACCTACACCTCCTACCATACAAAGCTTCAAAAGGAACCATGGATATTGAGAAATAATAACTATTGTTATAAGAGAACTAAACCAAAGGCAAGTGCTCATACCAAATACCCTTGAAGTCAATGATAAAATCTCTAAGCATATTCTCAAGAGTTTGGATAGTAATCTATGCTTTACCATCCGTTAGAAGATGAAAAGTAGTGCTCAACTTCACTCGACTACCCAACTCTTTTTGAAACGATCTCAAAAACCTAGATGTGAATTGTGTGCCCCTATCCGATATGATGGATAACAGAATACCATGAAGACTCACAATCACATCTATATAGGTCTTTGAATAGTGTTCCACCGAGTAAGTAAACTTAACGGGAATAAAATGGGCAGACATGGTCAATCTATCCACCACCAACCATATAGAGTCATTTGCCTTCTAGTCCAAGGCAAACCCACTATAAAGTCCATATTGACGTCTTCCCACTTCCAAGCAGGAAGTTGGATTTCTTGAAGTAAACCACCTGGGTTTTTGTTCTCGTCTTTCAGTTGTTTTAAATTCGGACACTTTGCAACAAATTGTGCTATGTAAGTTTTCAAGCCATCCCACCAAAAAACTTCCCTAAGATCATTGTACATCATAGTAGAACCCATATGAATAGAGTAAAGGGCTCCATGAGCTTCCTCAAAGATCTGATTTCTCAAATACTCGATGTTGGGTAACAAAACCTTCCTTGGTAACTCAAAACACCATCCCCCAGGAGAATGACTCATTAAGCTTACCAAGGACCGATTCCTTTAACTCTATGAATAATTGTTCAAGGTATTGCTTCGACTTCACCTCAACCACCAAAGATGATTCAGAGTTGTGATGAACCACAATACCACCATTTAGAGAATATTTAAACATAACACCCAAATGAGCCAACCTATGACCATCTTTTACCAGGTTTCTCTTGGCTTCTTCCACATGGTTCACACTTCCCATGGACAAACAAATTAGAGAATCCACTACCACATTAACTTTATCAGGGTGATAGATCACACTCATGTCATAATATTTCAATCAACAACTCTAACTACCTTCATTGTCAGAGATTAAATTCCTTTTGGGTAAACATTTATCAAAGACTCTTATGGTTTGTATACACATCAACATAAAAACCATACAAGTAATGCCTCCATATTATCAAATAAAAAACAATTGCCGCTAACTGACTCTTAAATTATCTAGAGGCATAGGCTATGAATTTACCATGTTGCATAAGAGCACACCCCAAACCCAGTCGGGGTGTATTACAATATACCACAAAGCCCTTAGTACCCTCAGGTAAGGTCAACACCGTAGCAGAGGTTGATGTACAATCGTTTCACGATGTTTTCAATGTGTGTGTGTCTACAACTATTTTGTATTAGATATAATATGTATTTATGTTTGTTTTGCAGGAAAGATGTCCTGAAATAAAATGCAGAAGATCGCTAAAATAAAGTGCAGAGGGGACCCACGAAGGCTATCGATGGTCCTTCATTCCATTGATGGTCCGTATGGTGACCATCGATTGAAGTTTAGGAAATTGAAAAAACTCCAGGAATTATGACCAAGTATGGGACTATGAAAAGGATCGACAGTCCGTCCATTGATTGACGATCCGTTCTTTTGAATCGTCGATGAGATCAGAGATAATACTAGTACCTAAAGTTTGAGACCTTTTAAGTATGGAGAAAAGGAAGGCATCGACAGACCGTAGATGCATCGAAATAACGTTTTGTTGGTCCGTCAGTTGATTCAGAGATCATACCATCAAAAGGACAAAAAACGATTCTAAGTACGGACTGACGAAGACAGTTGACAGTCCATCCTTTCATCGACGGTCCATCTGTGGGGGTCATTGATTACAGTCGCGTTTTTTGGACAAATATTTCTTATTTTAAATCCTTTTAATTTAGGATAATGATTTCTATAAATAGGTTTTAAAACCTTATTTTTGGGGTTAGACATTATTGTTATTGTTCTTAGTTTGTGTTTGGAGATTGCGTTTGCAACTTAAGTAATAATTCAATTTATGGATTTTGTTTTCATGTGTTATCTTGTTATTTCATGTGGGTTTATTGGATTTTCTTTGAATTGTCAAAATAAGTTCATGTTTTATTGTTTAAAAACTATGAATTGTGTTCTTATATACATGGGTAACTAAATCTACAACTAGGGTTGTGGGAACCATGAATGATTAACAAAGTAAACCTAGGTTAATTACAATTCCCAAATAGGTTATTGCATGTATAAATAATTCTTTCATTTAGAAGTCTTATTAACGAGTGCACGTGTTAGAACTAGCCTTGTTTCTACTTACCGGACCAAGGAGGTAGTAATAAGAAAAGAATTATCAACATAGATTTAGTGGGATACTTTCTAATAGGATAGTCTCGATTGGTAGAAAGTAATAACTAAACCATACATAGAAATGATGCTTAATATGAAGTAAATGTAAGGGCTTTTAGCTTATACTCATGTAGCCGAACCAAGGTATGGGGTGAAATTCTCTAAATGTCGGACCAAAGATTTGTAGATACTTAATTTTTTACCTTGCATGAAAAACAACCGAGAAGAATTGTTATAGCTAGAAATACAACGTTATGTACCTATGGGAAACACATACACCCTAGTTTCTCTCACAACTTGATAAAAACTAAATCTTTACTCCTGTTACTTGTTTTACTTAGCAATAATTAAAGAATGTTTTTTCACAAACCCCCCTCTACTTAACTATTATTAGAAAGAACTTGACTTAATAGAAGTTATTGTATATTAGAGTGAAGTCTAAACCATATTTCCTTGTGGGATCAAACCCAACTTACTAGTTGGGGTTATTTACTTGATACGAGCTTTTATAATTATTTAGGGAGGTGTATTTGAGAGTATCAAATTTGGCGCCGCTGTCGAGAAAAATAGCGTTTAGATTAACCTTAATAATATTACTGAAAATTACTCAACAATTTCCTGATTTTACTTTTCTTTTGATTTTTTTCCAGGTCTAGCTCTAGTGTAGGCCAAGTACATAGTGCCGAAAGAACCGCTCATTCCATTCGATCCTGAACTTAACCGTACACTTCAATGCAAAATCAGCATAACCAAGTCAATCTACGCGATGTGATATTTCGGCAGCCTCCACCACCTACTGAGGCTCACAATCAAGTAGTTGCGGAAAATTAAAATGATGACTCTTCGAGGATGCAGCCTCCCATTCCATTCCCTCAAGAGTTCTATAGGGGAAATGGCAACATTACTGATTCTGATGGGCCTGTAGTCCTACCTCATCTAGCCCATGGGCATATGTTCGTGGTAACTAGTAGTTTGATATAGATGTTCACCGCGAGGGGTTTGTTTGAAGGTCTACCATTAGAGGATCCACATGCTCATATACCGAAACTGAGGTCTGTGTTCAAGAGTTGTGTGGGGAGGGCTGAATCATATATGAACGTCATCGGGCTGAGAGTATTTACTCTCCTGGATAGGGAGATTGCCACGATATGGTACAGAGTACCGTACAATTTCCATTTCTACTTTGGATCCTTGAACAGGGGGGACTGTGTTAGCCGAGATATAACCTTGTGTCCAAGAAGATCATACCACAAAGGATTAGAGTGAACATTTGGTGGCTTAAATGAGGAGTCAGTAAGTAGTCTTACGATAGATTTATGCGTATGTGAGGAGGCGTCTGAACCACCTGCATTGATGATGAGTCATTGAAAGCGTTCTTCTATGGTCAAGATGTAACAATCAAGCATTACTCGAACTCTGCGGAGAAGGTTTGTCTGGTGAGTGTACATTATGTTGAGATAGCGAGGAAAATTGGAGAAAATCTTTCACAAAATAAGGATTGGAGTGACTAGAAAGCTACACTGGGAGAAAGAAACACTGTGCATGAAAGCTTTACCATAATGGCCTGCCAGATGAGATCGTTGAGGAGAGGGGAGGAGATGGATCCAAATGAGACTTAAGCTTGGGTTGGTATTGAATCATGTCACTGGAGGTGCATAGAAGGTAAATGCGGTGAATCAGTTGACTAAACCACCACCGCCAATGGATGATTACTATTATGAAGAGGATACATATGCAGTGAATGATCAGATAGGGGGTTTCCAACCAAATACCCAAGGCTCCAATCAGGATAATTGGTGTCAAGGAAACCAAGGTCGGAACTATGATAAATATAGTTGATAGGTTCAATATATTCGAGATGGAAACTACAATTGTGACAACAACTTCAATCAAAATAACTATAGTAAAAGAAATGATCGGAGTGGGCTAATATTCCACCTCAAATGGGAAGGTGATCAGGGTGATGGTGAGGTAGCATGGACGAGTTGATTGATTTTTTACAAAAGAGATGAAATGAAAGGTTCGAGCTAGTTGATTGAGAAAGTTTAGAGGTGATTAGCTAATCATGGGCAAAAGGGTTTAGATGCACATGCAGTATCGATTAAGATCTTGGAGGACTAATGGTCAATTGTTCTTACTACTGTGAAGCCACCCAACGGGCACTCTTCCTAGCAATACCCCAATCCAAAATCCAAAAAATGAGGACATGCATGGAAGTAACTATTCGAGGAGTAAGAAAATGTTAAATCAACTTCTATTCCATCTGTAGTAGAGATTGAGATGAGAAAGACAAAGAGGAGGTGGAAACGAGTGTGAATTGGTGAAAAATGTGAGGAAAGAGAAAAAGGTTACCTCAGGGAAGGGTCCCCTTTCCTAGACCTCCACCACCATTTCCTCATAGATTAATGAAGGATGGTAAATACCAGCGTTTTATCATTATGATGAAATAGGTTTTAATCAATGTCCCTTTGATACCGTCTTTGGAAGAAATGTCCGTTATGATAAATTTATGAAGGATATGGTTACAAAGAAGAGATCGGTAAGTTTTGACGATGATGACCGAATGCAACATTGTAGTGCTATTGCTACAAGGTCTCTTATGTAAGAAAATGTTAGATCTGGGCGCTTTCACTTTTCTATGTACCATCAGATTATTACACTTTGCTAAAGAACTTTTTGATCTAGGTTCAAGCATAAAATTCATGACTCTTTCCATTAATAAGAAGTTACGTTTGGGTGACCCAGAGCCTACTGCAATGCGGATACTGATGGAAGATCGAAAAGTGAAGAATCCTATCAGGATACTCCATGATATGCTCGTGAAGTAGAGTCATTTATATTTCTGGGCGATTTTGTGATTCTTGATTGTGAGCTAAACTTTGAAGTTCTTATTATTCTTGGGAGGCCGTTCCCAGCACTGGTCGTGCCTTGGTTGACATGGAGAAAGGGCATATGAAGTTTATGTTGAACAATGTAGAAGCAACATTCAACATTTACAGGTCTATGAAGGAGAGTGGTGAGCTCCAAACATATGCTATATCTTATCGGGTTGAGAGTATGTTTGAGGTGAAAATCGAAGAACGCCTAGGTTTCGAGGCATTAGCGGCAATGACCATGAATTTTGAAAGTGATGGTATTGAAGTGTATGGGTCTTTGGTTGCTGAACTTGAACAAAATGAATATCGGTCCACAACAAAGAAGTTAGATTTAGATATGAAGCATCGCAAGTCTTCACCCGCGAGACCATCTATTGAGGAGGCTCCAAAAGGCTCTATCACCTAATGTGAGGTATGTATTTGGGTAGAGTTGACACTTTGGTTGTAAGCATCGCAGCGGATTTGAATGTGCAACAAGTAGAGTGTTTGGTGGAAGTTTTGAAAAGGTTCAAACGAGCCATTGGTTGGACTATTGCGGACATTATTGGGATCCCTCCCAGTATTTATTCACACAAAATCCAACTTATGCCCAATCACAAGCCAAGTATTGAGCATCAGAGACGGTTGAATCCACCTATGCAAGAAGTAGTGAAGAAGGAGATCATTGAGTGGTTGGATGCCAGATTCATATATCCTATTGCAGATAGTAATTGGGTATGCCATGTTTAATATTTTCCCAATAAGGGGGGAATGACAGTAGTTGCTAATGAGAGGAACGAGCTTATTCCAATGAGGCCGGTAGATATATGAAGACTTTGCATGGATTACCAGAAGTTGCATGCATAGACTGAAAAGAACCGTTTTTCTATGCCCTTTATGGGTTAGATGTTGGATAGACTTGCAGGAAAAGGATAGTACTATTTCTTGATGGGTACTTGGGTTACAATAAAATCTCTATTTGCCTGGTGGATCAAGAGAATACCACTTTTCCTTTACCTTATGGGACGTTTCACCTCAAGATGATGTCTTTTGGGTTGTGAAATGCACCGGCCACCTTCTAGCGATGTATGATGTCGATATTCTCTAATATAGTAGGGGATATTATTGAGGTGTTCATGGATGACTTTTAGGTTGTGGGAGACTGCTTTGATAGGTGTTTGAGTCACTTGGACGAGGTTCTCAAAAGGTGTGAAGATGGCAATCTTGTGCTTAATTGGGAAAACGGTCATTTATTGTGAAAGAAGGTAAAGTATTGGGCCATGGTATCTCCGAAAAGGGGATAAAGGTTAATAGAACGAAAGTTTAAGTTATAGATAGACTTTCCCCATCTATCTCTATAAAAGGCGTGAGAAGTTTTGTGGACATTCTAGATTCTACCATAGGTTTATTAAGAATTTGTCAAAAATTGCACATCCTTTATGAAAATTAGTAAAGAAGGAATGGAAGTTTTATTTTGATGAAGCCTGTCTGAAAGCATTTGGAGAGTTGAAGTAGAAGTTTGTGGCCACGTCCATTATTATTTCCCCACATGAGAGTGAGCCATTTGAAGTTATGTGTGATGCTAGAGGGGTTGCTCTTGGTGTGGTATTGGGATAGAGAAGGGATAAAATCTTTCACCCCATTTACTATGCAAGTAAGTCCCTCAATGGAGCCCAAAAGAACTACACTGTGACTGACCAAGATATTGTTGCATTGGTATTTGCATTTGAAAAACATTTCTTCTATTTGCTTGGCACGAGGTTCATAGTGCAACCGACCACTACGCTTTGAGGTACTTGATGGCAAAGAAGGATGCAAAGCCCCAATTGATTAGATGGGTGCTATTATTGCAATAATTCGACTTTGAGGTAAAAGATAAAAAAGGGACTAAAAATCAAGTTCGCAATCACTTGTCTAGATTGGTGGAGAAAGCTATGCGAGAATGGGGTGACTGAAATTGATAATACCTTCCCTGATGAGTATATATTAGCTGCTTTTCATGATTTGATTCCATGGTTCACCGATTTAGCGAATGATCTGGATAGTGATATAGTCCCATCACACTTTTCTTTCCATCAGATGAAGAAGTTCATGTATGACGTAAAAACATTTTTTGGGATGAGCCTTACTCATAACGAAGTTGTGCGGATGGAATAATCGTCGTTTTGGTCCGGGAGTTGAGATATTAATTTTTTTGGAGGCATGTCACTCCTCACCTATGGTTGGGTACCGTAGTGGTATTCGAGAGTGCACACAAGATTTTACAGCCCGGGTACTACTGGACAACCATTCACCAAGATGATTACGAGTCCACCAAGTCATGTTATAGTGCCAAAGGTAATAAGGAATTTCAAAGAGGTAAGAGCTCCTTTTATATCCTATTTTGGTGATTGAGTTATTTGATGTTTGGGACATTGACTTTACGGGACCTTTTGTTAGTTCTCATGGAATGAAATATATACTTTTGACGGTTTACTATGTGTCAAAATGGGTGGAAGCTCTAGCCCTTTCTGACAATGAAAGGAAGAGTGTTACCCCATTCTTGAAAAAGAACATCTTCTCAAGATTTGGCACACCAAGGGCCATTATTAGTGATGGTGAATTCTCACTTTTGCAATAAGTTTTTCAAAGGGATATTGGAGAAATATGGGGTTCAGCAAAATGTAGCCACACCTTATCATCCACAGACTAACGGGTAAGTTGAAGTTTCAAATTGAGAGATCAAACAAATTTTGTCCAAAAAGGTAAGTGCTAATAGAACAGATTGGTCAAGTAGGATTGATAATGCTCTTTGGACCTACCGGACAACATTAAAGACTTCCATTGGTATGTCTTCATACCAACATGTATATGGGAAGGATTGTCACTTGCCGGTCGAGTTACAGCACAAAGCAATGTGGGAAACGTAGGAATTGAAGATGGATTGGAACGAAGCGGTGGAAAAGAGACTTAAATCGTTAAATGAGGCTTGTTATAGTTTCGCATAACAGCTGTGATGAAGTTATAACCATATACAAGAGAGATGAGAAGTACCATCATAAAAATATGAAAGATGAGATTTGCAGTTTGGACTTTGGCTTCTATTCAAATATAAGGCTATGAGTGTTTCTGGGCAAAGTCAGTCACGTGACGGAGGTCCATTCTTATAAAAAGTGTTTCCCACATGGGAGCGGTTGAGTTTGAGAAATAAAGATTAGGGTGAAAAGTTCACTATCAATCGTTGAAAAAAGAATAAGTCAACTAGAGCACGCGGAGAGTGTCCATGAAGTTGTTTTAGGCATGAGTACATAGAGAAGTCTGGTAATCAAAGGCATCTTCGATCGTGCGGATGCCGACCGTTTAAATCAAGCCCGCCTTCAAAGAGGCAACCAATGGTGTATCCTCTAGCCAACAATTTTTTTTTTTGTAGGAAGTGTCACATTTTCTTGTTTCATTTTGTTATGCTCATCCTCATGATTTATTTTTTTATTAGTTTTGGCTAGAGATTATATTAGGGTCTGTGTCTCAAAAGTGTTAAGAAAAATAAAAAAAAAATCTTAATGGGTGTTCCATGTGCAGGGACCAAAAATAAAGTTCTATAGAAAATGGTCTGCTGCACAGATCTATGGACCACATCGATCGGCTGTCGTTCCATTAGCTATTGTCGATGGTGTCCGTAGATCCAAGGTATTTATTGAAAATTTTCAAAGTCTTGTGGCCATCGACGGTCCCAGTCGACGGTCCGTCGACTAAGTTTCGTCGGTCCAAAGAACTAGTGAGCCGACCCAACCCGATAGGTAATATTAAAAGCTTAAACCGTTCATTAACCTCCTAAATCTTTTCAAATTCTTTCCCCAACCATTTCTTTTTCCCTTATTTCCTTTCTTTCTAATAAAATAAATCATCTTCCCCTTCCATTCAGATTCTTTCCAAACTCCTAAATTCCCCAAACCCTCATTTTCCCAAAAATTATCCTTTGTTCCCATTGCTTTTTCGATTGGTGTTCAAGTAGGGAACGCAGGATGTTGCAAGGATCACTCTCTCATTAACTCCAGTAGGATCATAAGGTATTTTGACTCCATTTGTTTTTATGAATTCTTGTTCATACACTGTTGGAATAAAAAATTCTAAAGTGGGTCTTGACTGAGGGACACTATTGTTTGATTTTGCTTGTTTAAAATTTTGTAAAATGTCCCTTGGAATGATAGAAAGTGATTGGGTTGTTAGGAGATATTTTTAAAATGTGTTTGTCATACTATAATGACTTTCTGACTTAGGGTTTTGCAACATGAATGAATAAGAGCATGAATCTTATGAAATCGAAACTCTAGGAATGAAGAAATCGTCTTTTGCTTCTTGTTATGTGTTGTGTAAACTTGTGTGGGTCTAAAAGTTTCCAAATATAGAATTCGAAAGATGACCTTAAATTTATCTCAGGCCACCAGCACGGGACCTCGTAGATGGACCGTCGATTGGACCACCCCAAATATGTCTAAGTCTGAGACGACGGAAGTGGACTACGATCCATCGATTTATCGACAGGACGTTCTGCAGGTCCGTTGTTTCATTAGGACAAGTTGTTTTGTGATTTCAAAATTATGCTAAATGTTAGATGACGAAAGTGCCAATTGACAAAACTTCTGCACGTCTTTCATTTCGAATTGAAAGTTCTCAAGATTTGAGTAACTTGAATAAATTCTAAGTGTCAATTCACGAACCCTAACGACGATTCATTGATTCATCGACTGCCCGTTGATAGAGCCCATCAACCAGTTGTGCAGGTCTGAACAAGAATGAGTTTTTTCGTTCCCTTTCTTCATTTTTTTTGTTTCGAGTGCGTAGTATGAGTGATATGATACTAAGAACTTCTTTACAGGTACATATGTCTCCTGAACTGGACATGTTTATTCCAGGGGTAGGTCCAAGTCCGTGGCAGCAACTCGTCGGATGATTGCCACTTCTGTCAACGAGAGGCATCTTGAGTATGTCCCCAGGAACCAGAAACCCTACACCAGCTGCACGAGCAACCCGGGATACCCCCCCATAAGGTTGTTTCAAACGAAGTCACTGCCTCCCAGTATGATGAGGAGCGCACAATGACCGACACAATGTTTTGGTCTTCTTCAGGTTCTGAAGGAGCATCTGGCTTCGACGCTGCATCTGGATCAAAGTCTGCCCACTCTTCGGGGTCGAATGAGGACACTACCTCCGATTCTGCATTAGATAGAGCCACTTAATAAGAGGAACCTGCCCTCCAAGTCTCATTTGATGAGGCTGCTAGCTCAGAGTCTGTCCCGGCACCTAGGTAGATGTCGCTGCACCGATTGCTGAGGAGCCAAAATGGTGGGTGTGAGAGGGTCAGTATTCAGGAGTATATAGGACGCAAGTTCTAAAATAACAAGGGGGGATTGAGCGACTTGGTAACGGTCGAGATAAAGAGCATAAGGTTCTTACAGGGAGTCTTCACACAGTCAGTCATATGCACATACTATTCACCTGCCATATGATCTATTGGATGGCTAGGATTCTAGGGTTGTATAACAAGGAGATTGTTTGAGAGTTCTATGACTCATATGTGGAGACTCTCATAGGTTCTTTGGATAAGCGGACGAGACATGACAAGAATTACCCGCTCACGACGATGTTAGTGTAGGGCTCCCAGGTGGATATTTCTCTGGTCACCATCATTCGTTTCATGTATGGTACTTCAACCAATATTAATAGGTCCCCGTTGACTCCAGTGTTTGATTACAGGTGGGATATGGTAAAAGGTGGCCAGTTTTAGAGGACCTTAAAGTAGAGAGAGGAATGTAAGAGGTGGCTTGCTCAACACCTATCCATCGACGGTGAGGGGGAAGATTGGGTGTTAGACTCACTTTCACATCCAAGTTCTTCTCGCTATTAGCCCGCCACCGCCTATCTTGATAGAAACAGGTAATATTTTTAGTTGTGATAGATCGGTACAGATAGCACCCTTGGTTGAAGGTTTGGAGATCGACTTCGCGAAGCTGTTGATCACGGTGATACATGAGAGGGCTTTCAAGTCCTACATTATATACCCATTTGTGTTTCTGATCTTTCATCTATGCAGGGATGTTATAGTGTCCGTTTTGCACTGATATACACTCCGCACTACGGGTGGGGCAATTGATATAGGTCTCATCAAGGATGAGGCAAATAAAACAGCACCACAAAGAGTGCCAAGAGTTGAGTTGCAGCCGCTGAGTGAGAACTTGGTGGACACGGTAGAGTTAGAGCAATGGGCTGACCCTGCCATTTTAGAGCCCAGTGATTCCACCCCGGCAGAGTCCGCCCATGCTGCTAGTAGACCACCTAGTCCCTTCTGGTAGACTCTAGCATTTGCAACACTTGTCCCTTTGGCGAGGGTCTAGAAGTTAGATGCCTAGATGGAGACCCTGCTGCATCACATAAAACCTTGGATGCAAAAGTCCATGGCTGAGGCTGAGGACCATATTGAGAAGACGGTGTCCAGCAAATGGAGAAGAAGATTCAGGCGGTGCACCAGCGCCTCGATGTATTTGAGTTGCAGGTTCTTGCATGCCAGCCCCCACTATTAATGGACTACAATTAAGGAGGTTGTGGGCAGTTTACGGGTAGATGTAAACAACATTCTGGAGATGAGGGGGACTGAGCCTAAGACTGCACCCTTTGAGCTAGCGGAGGACGATGTGCTTGCTGCATTATTCATAACCCCTACTAAGACACCGCCTGAGCCACATGTTCGTTCCAAGAGGAACCTTGAGGCTGTGAGGAGAGCCTATTTGATTGATGAAGAGACTTGTTAGATGAGGGATTCAGAGGTTGTGACTAGGGAGTCTAGTTCTAGAATGGAGACAAGTGAGAGGAGCACCATTAATGGTGCATAGATTGCTATGGGAACCACTGAGAGTGGCCCTCTTAGTGATGTTTCGGGTTCCGAGAAACTGGACCCGTCTACTTGTTGATTGTCAGCGTTATGCAACTTAGTTTTGCATGGTATTTTGTTGGGGGTGGGGTAAATTTAAAGTGAATGTTAGGGTGAAGTCTGAGTAGCACTATTCAGAATCCTCTCTTTGGGTTTTCTTGCCTAGGTTCTTTTCCCTCAAGAGAATATTTACTTTACTGTTGAACCGACATGTCGTGACTTGTACAAAGTATAAAAACATGAAAAAAATGAAGCATGATGGCTAAGTATGAATGATATCCCGTTCTAAGAAAATGCTTGCATGAATAAGTGAAAATAAGTTGAATGTGTTGGCTCTGATCATGACATAGACTGGAACCAATGCATTGACCTCAAATACAGGCCTTACTAAAATGGAAATCTGTGATCTGAGAGGGGCAATGCGTGTCAATAGTTTGTGAGTATTATAAATGTTCAAAGGTGGACGAAGCTAGAAAAAAATCCGATTGTTTTTTCTTCTCTGAATAAGGGATCAATGTTAGACGACTAGAAAGGATCGTAGGCCCTTGTTCGAATTAGCAAACATCTATCCTAAAATAAAGTGAACCAAATGAAAGTTTTATCCCTTTTTGATCCAAATCTATTGAGCCTATAATAGATCATTATTTTCTTCACCAACTCACTTTCCATGGATTTAATGTGTTGGACCTAGTCCCTCCTTGGACATATGCACCTCGACCTAGGTAAAAAGCCTAAGTTGAGGGTGGATAATACAAAAACTGAGATCGTCTTGGCCCTGATCCAACATTGGGTAATGTGTATCTCGACTCATTGCAAAACCATAAGTTGAGGGTAACTTTTATGAGTAATGACCCAAAATTTGGTATGTTAAGAGTTAGAATGGAAAAGATAATGGAAAATGAGCAAAAGATGTGACCCAGTAAAAGTATCAATTAAAAAAAAGAATGGAACAAAAAATGATTTGAAATGAAAAAAAATAAAAGAAAAAAAATAAGAAAATAAGTTAACCAATGACGGTAAGAGGTCACACCACAAGAAGGGGCAAGGAAAAGCAGGACAAAGATGAAAAGAGGAGAAAAGTAGGGAATTAAAGACAAGTGAAAGAGCTAAGAAACTGGCGAATGTCAAGGAGGACAAAAGTCATTAAAATTGACCATATGTAACCATACCTGACCCCTAGTCTAACATCACAAGCCAAAAAGGTCCTATCGTTTGATCCGAGAAGTATAGTGTTGGTTTGAATGGTTGAAATTAAGTAGTTGAAATTGAAAATGAAAATAAGGGAAGAAAACTATAGAGATAATACTGGCCTATATATGAATTGTTTTTGGAGTATGAGTGAAAAACATATCCCAATCTACCCAATGTTTAATAACCTCACTTGTGAAAAATTGAGTATTTCTTTTTGAAGTGAGGTACTAGTTGCCAATGTCAGAAAGGTGGTTAAACATGGTAGAGAGGGAAAAATAGTAGAGGTTATCGGTACCATGGTGAAATAGTGACATTTGTCTGCTCCACATGAGTGATTTTTTTTTTTCTTTTTTGGGGGGGGTTCGAAAACCTAAGAGGCATAAGCATGCAATAAATGAAAGAAAAAGTTGGGATGGAAAGCATTTGTGATTGTAAAAGCTTGAATGAAAGAGTATGATTTGTACGAAGTGATGTTTTGAGTCATTATGGCGCTTGAGGACAAACAACGACTATTAAGTTGGTTGTGGAGTACCCGTTGGTTTCACGTGTTTCAATTCCTTTTTCCTTACGAATTGTGTGGTCTAGGCCTTTTTGTAGTAGTTTTAACATGTGGGTGGCATTTATGTTTGTTTATACAAGACTGATGTCAGAAATCAAATGAGGAAGGAAGTTGAATAAAGTGCAAAAGGGACCCACGAAGGCCATCGAAGATCCGTAGATGGTGACCGTCAATTAAAGTTCAGTCAATCGGAGAAAAATCAAATTCAGACCAAGTGTGGGACTACGGAAAGGATTTGAATCGTCGATGAGATTAGAGATAGTGTTAGTACCTAAAGTTGAAGACATTCTAAGTATGGAGCGACGGAAGGCATCGTTTGACCGTAGATGCATCAAAGGCCCATCATGTTGGTCCGTCAATTGATTTAGAGATCATGCCGTCCAAAGGATGAATAATGAATCTAAATCTGGAATGACAGAGATAGTTAATGGTCCGTCTCTGGGGGTCATCGATTAAAGCCGCGTTTTCTGGACAAATTTTCCTTATTTTAATTTCTTTTAATTTAGGAAAATGTTTTCTATAATTAGGATTAAGTTTCCAAATTTGGTTTTCAAGTATTATGTTGTTATTTCAAGTGGGTTTTCTGGATTTTCATTGAACTGTCAATGTAAGTTCATGTTTTATGTTTAACAACTGTGAATTATGTTCTTAGATGCATGAGTAACTAAATCCTCAACTAGGATTGTGGGAACCATGAGTGATTAACAAAGTAAACCTAGCTTAATAACAATTCTCAAAGAGGTTATTGCATGTATTGATAATTCTTTCATTTATAAGTCTTTTTAACGAGTGCATGCGTTAGAACTAGCCTTGTTGATACTGACCAGACAAAGTAGGTAGTATTAAGAAAAGAACTATCAACAAAGATTTAGTGGGATACTATTTAATAGGCTAGTTTCTATTGGTGCAAAGTAATAAACTATGACGGATACATGAGAATATGAGTTACATGATGAAGTAAAGGTAAGGGTTAGTAGCTTATACAGACGTAGCCAGACCAAGGTACAGGGTGAAATTCTCTAAATGCAGGATCAAGGATTCAGACATACCTAACTTATAAGTTTGCATTCAAAACACTAGGGAAGAATTTTTATAGCTAGGATTATGATGTTATGAACCGATGGGGAACACATACACCCTAGTTTCTCTCATAACTTGATAAAAACTAAATATTTACTCCTGTTACTTGTTTTACTTAGTGATATTAAAGAATTTTGTTTCAAAAAATACCCCCTTTAATTACCTACTTTCAGAAATAACTTGACTAAATAGAAGTAAATGTACATTAGAGTTAAGTCTAAACCATTTTCCTCGTGGGACCGACTCCGACTTACTATTTGGGTTCTTTACTTGATGCGGCAGCTTATACTTCTTTGGGGAGGTTTAATTTTAGCATATCATAGGTAAGCCTATCTTTAAACAATTGGAAGCTTCTTTCACATGCCTTCGACCACTCAAATTTCACAATCTTTTGAGTCAAGGTCGTCAACGGAGAAGCAATGGACGCAAACCCATCAACAAACTTTCTATAATAACCCGCAAGACCTAAGAAGATCCTAATGCCGGGTGGAGTCAAAGGTGTAGTCTTATTCTTATTCACTTTGGTATTTCTCAGATCCACCTCTACCCCTTCACTAGAGATGATATGACCAAGAAACACTAATGACCTCAACCGAAACTCACAATTTCGATGGAAATACTTGATGCTCCTTAATTACTTATGAAACAACTCTCAAATGCACCATATGATCACCCTCGCTCTTTGAATACACTAATATATCATAAATAAAGACAATCACAAATGCATCAAGATATTTTTGAAACACCCTATTCATGAAATCCATAAACTCCGGCGGGACATTAGTCAATCCAAACAACAAAATAGGAACTTATAAGGATCATATATAGTTTGAAACGCCGTTTTGGAAATATCTTCACCTCTCACCCTATGTTGGTGATATACCAATCTGAAGTCGATCTTTGAAAAGTATTTCTCACCTTGGAGTTGATCAAATAAATTATCGATTTGAGAAAGAGGATACTTATCTTAATTGTGACTTTGTTGAGTTGACGGTATCGATACACATCCTAAGGGACCCATCCTTCTTCTTCACAAACAATATCGGAGCACCCCATGGAGAAATACTAGGAGGAATGAAACCATTGTATAGTAAATCTTTGAGTTGAGCCTTACACTCTTTCAATATATCCGGAGCCATCCGATAAGGAGGAATTGAAATGGGATTTGTATCCGATAACAAGTCGATACCAAAATCAATTACCCATTAGGGAGGAATACTGGGAAGATAATTAGGGAAGACTTCCGGAAATTCCCTTACTACGGGGACCGACCAATGGGAGAAATTTTGGCGTCTAAATCTTTGGACTTTATTAGATGGTTATAAACACTATTTAGAGATCATCTTACAAGCCTTTAAATAAGAAATGATACGACCTCTACGGATAGAATTTCCCCCTTCTCTTAAGACGTGGTTCATATGAAAGTTAAACTTCACCACTCATTTTTACAATCTATAGTAGCAAAGCAAGGCATGCAACCCATCCAGTACCCCATATAACCTCGAAATCGGACCCATATCAAGTGTACTAGTCAAATAAAATTATTCTATTGGGGAAACATTAACGAAATTTCTATATACCTTTTACCAAACAACCGACTAAAACCCCATGAGGTTAGACACCCTAAATTGGGTCATAAAGATTCGGTCAAAAATTTCAAACTTTTTTGCTACGAAAGAAAGTAAAGTAATGAATGGACAGGTAGAAAACCAGGGACTAGGAGTAAAGCAAAATACATTCAATAAAAAAAGACTTTCAACATACCGGTAACCATATCGGGCGAAGTCTCTTGCTCACCCGTAGAGCGGAGAGCATAAATTTGATTCTTCTTTGGAAGATACCAATTCGAACCACTTTCTTGAGGTTGCCCACTACCTTGGTTTTGACCCTTCATATTTGGGCAATCCTTCACCTTTTGGCCAATATTACCACAACTAAAGAAATCTTCCATCACAATGAGACAATCACCATAATGCTTATTGCCACACCATCCACAAGTTTGCTTCTTTTTTGGTAAACTAGTACACTTCTCTTTTTACGCTTAGGGTTAGACACCCTATCATCACGAGACTTAGGAAACTTGTTAGGAACTTTATTAGAAAACCGCTTTTTGAACCTAGGCTTGTCTTGTATATCAAGCCTATACTTTAAAGAACCACCATCAAATGACTTTGCCCTATTGAAATCTCTACTCTTCCTCTTAATTCTTGTCTCCTCCACATGTTGACCATGAACCACGAGATGATAAATGTTTATATTATGATGTAGCATAACCTAATGACATTCTTCTTTCAAGTCATCGAACATTCCTATCACTAAGAGGCTAATCTAATCTCTTGTGTTTGAAACCAATGAAGGCGCATACTTTTACAACGTAGTAAGTTTTAAAGAGTAGTCAAGCACACTCATACCTCCTTGGCAAAGGTTGATGAATTCTTCAACCTTATATTCCCTCTTTTACCTTGGTAAGAACCTATCAAGAAAAGCCTTCTTGAACATGTCCCATGTAAATAAAACACCCCTCATATTCTATTGTTTCTCCATTGGACGTACCAAGTTTGAGCCATGTCCTTCAGTTGGTAGGATTCTAACTCGGCCTCCTAAATAGTTGTAAATCCCAGAGCATAGAGAATTTTGTAGACTTCATCAATGAAGTGTTGGGGGTTTTCCACCACTTTGGACCCATAGAAATTAGGGGGATTCATTCTTGTGAAATCCCTCAAGAGGGAGGGCATGGTGCTAACATGTTGGTTTCCTTAGGGTACCGCCTCCCGGTTAGCTTGAGGCGTCTAGTTTGAGATTGAGTTATGATGGATTGTGATTGAGTAGTAATGGATTGAGACATTTTCAGCAACAAAGACATTATATCACCATTTTTCATGGCCGAACGATTGGCTAGAGCTTGATCATCATTAGAAACTTCTTCATGAGGAGGAACTTGAGTGCCACAGGGAGAAACTCCCGCATTAGAAGTCTCTGCATCAAGTATTCGTGCGGCATTTGTTCGAGTATTCACACCTATAACCATAATACAAGGTTTAGGTGAAAGAACACATAAAGTAGACTCTAGAGGCACAACTCTGGATATCCAAGAAAAGGAGGATTTTCTAGGCACCATATAGCTTCTTACTCATAAGTGTGGCGCGCTTCACAAATATAAATTATAAAACCTACGTAGACATGGTTTAAAGAGACATTAATCCTAAAGATATCCAACCTCATGCTCTGTATGAAGTTTGTCACATCCGAGGAGCACCCCCTAGACATAACCGGCATCGTCATCCTCATGGAGGACTAAGACTAGTCTCTTAGATTACATAATTAAATTTTATAGGTTAAATTAAAGGAAAATTTAAAACTTTTTGTTAACTTCTACATTGAGGTTTACATGACCTCTAGATACACATAATATTCATATCAAGTATACTATAGACGCTTCGTTCCAGGAAAGATTACTATGTCTTCTCCTATTGATAGCCACACACATCCTACGATTACCTATATTTAAAAACGGATGTTCATTCATAACCCTTTCTACCCCGAGTCCCCCAATTGCCCCATAGACCAGTACATCAATGAATCGCCGCCAATATCGGGTCTAACAAAAAATTCTCCAATGCCACGGAAACCAACATAGAAGTCTTACAACTCAAACAACAAGTGGATTGATAATGGAATTGTCTTATTCACAGTGCGGAACCTTACCGAAAACACTTCGGCATTGTCCAGTCGTCTTCAATGGCTTTCAACTAGCTCAGGGGATGGATCTTACGTCTCCTCCACTACCTTGGGGGTACTGACACTTTTACTAAGTATGTGTATATGCACATAAACATGGGGTTAATGCACACTTGTACTAAGTATGCGTATATGCACATAAACAAGTAAATCATTCTAAAGAGGACATTTGTTCAAAACATGCGAATTTACTTTGAAAAGCCTTATGCACATACAAGAACCCATATAAATCATTGAACACATAACTCTTAAGTAAAGACCATGTACAACACAAGACAAACATCATCAAGCATAGTAAGTCAGCATATATATCCACATAATTGGGTACGTAATCAAGTCAACTACTACATCAAGTAATAACATCAACAAGCATTTATAAAAGTTTAAAAAATCATAGCATAAGAAAGACCCATACCCATAACTCATGATTAAGTCTACAAGTGCAATGAACAAGTAAAGCCCTATAACCTTACTCAATCAAGTAAACCAAAGAAAGGATCATAGGAAACATCCAACTCGATATTACATAGCATCAATAGTAGTCATCATCACATTTAGCAATACAGACCAATAACATGTTCAATAATGAAACTAACAACATATAGATCATAAACATGTAAACTCATCATATTCATAGCCAATACATTATAAGAACACATGCACAACCTCCTAATGATTCCCTCCTCAACCCAAAACTTAGTGCAAGGCATGGTAGAGTCCTATAACCCATACCTAGGCTAAGTAAACCTCTCACGTCACTAGTTTAGTTATGTTACATTACTTCATTTATTTGGAAACCACTTCATAACACGACGTTGACCCCAAGAGCGAAGTATGGAATCAGGTGTTGTAAACATTACAACGAGGGAAGGTGGTCTACCAGGCCAACGTCGAACCAAAATGAATATAACATCTAGGTGGCTGCATTGTAGTATTCCTGAGGGTGGAACATAGTTTATGAGATTAGGGGATTTCATGGAAACATCACTCTATGCCTTTTTTGGATTATGAGACTATATACCCCATTAGAACCATGGTGAAACCTTCCTTCCCTCCTTGGGAAGTTGGTAACCCTCATCTACAAGTTCACTCGGTGTTAAGCTATAGTCCCTTTTGAAATGTCTTTAATTCTTTTATTAATGATCATAGCTTAGCTTAGGTCATGGGGTGTATCCCTTATATAATCATCAGTATCATAGTTCAATAATAATTGCATGAGTATTTTCCTTTAATTACAATCATACATGTGAGGTTCGCACATTTACATAGTCACATTATATAAGTTACATTAGTAAGTTATCACCATACTTCTAACATTCACATCTTAGACAAAAACTCACAAACCATAGTTAAGACATTTAAATTCAACATCATACCAACCCTATAAATCTCATCATAAGGTATACTTCAATGTAACTTCATAACTAAACACAAGTAATCATAATTGGAGCAAAGGTTAGGATTAACCCAATCACCTTCATAAGCCATCATCCATGATTTTACAGTAAACCATCCAATTCAACCCAATAATGGGTGCAATACCATTACACAATAGTAATTAACACAATAGCTTGGTCAGTTGCATCATCACTATCCATATTAACTTCACTTCATAGCCTAGGGTTAGGGGAATAGGATTCATCATGAATTCTTCAAGAAATATATTCAATCATCAACAACAAATTACCCTAGGCAGTACATTAATGAATTAGACTATATAAAACAAGTCTAACAACCAAAACAATTTTCAATTCTCATCAATATATAAGCAAGATCCAAGATTTAGAGAAACTAGGGAAAGAGACATTAGCTATATAAAATTGCATCAATTAGAATCAATTAACCAACAATATACACTTAATTAGTCATTCCAAGTCATAATTAATAATAATCAACCATCAATTTGAATGGAAGTTAGAGAATGAAAACTCAGTAGAATTAGACAACATTGAATTGGGGTTTAGAAATGAACGTGAAGGACCTCTGTGGAAAGAAATAACCATGAGTGATAAACCTAAATTTAATTAATATTAATCATGATATTCAAGTGAAAACACTAGAGAACATTGGTCTTCTTTTCCAGCTTTCTTATTCTTCCAGGGAGGGTGATTGAATAGAAGAGGAATGTAGAGAGAGGTGAGAGCTTTTGGGTTTTGATTTTTGAAATTTTATTTTAGTGAGTAAAATGTTAGTTAAACTGATTTAAAATCAATATATATACCTTCCATGGAATACCAAAAAGACCCCTCACTTAAGTTGACCCTTTAATAAAGTCAGACTTGAATTCCAAATTTCAGGTTTTCATCATGGAACAAGTACGCGACGCTGAGCTGTTCCCGCATGGTTTTTTAAATTAATTTTCGATATAATGGAGTTCTCTACCTTCCCGCGATGCAGAGTTGTGTTTTTACCAAATTCCTCCCAAGTCCGCAACGCGAACTCACTCTTCCTATGTGTATATTCTTGCTCCCTTAGGGCGACCCCTGGGGGGGGGTTGTACCTAGATGTTTTTACTCTATAGTTATGGTTTTACCTATTTGAAGTAATTTTACAAGTTTTTGACCTCATACAACATTCCTAAACGTTTCCGAAACCTAAGGGCGTTTCACTAGTTCAATTAGACTAACTTACGAACGTCTTGGACGTCTCTTGTCATTTTGATTCTTAAATTTCCTAAATTTACTATATACATTATATATGATCTTAAAATATTTTCCTAAACATTGGACACTCATAGTAGTCTCTAGATAAGGTCTTGGACTTTTGGAGGGTTACATTCTCAACCAAAACTCACACTTGCTACACTTAGCAAAAAGTAGGTTATCCTTTAGAACTTGTAAAACTAGTCTCAAGTGTCTCATATGAACATTATCACTCCTATAGTATATCAAAATGTCATCAATGAAGACAATCACCAACATTTAAAGATACATTCTAAAAACTCGATTTAGCAGGTCCATGAAGGCCGCCGGAGCATTTGTTAGACCAAATGACATCACTACAAATTCAAATAACCCTACCTCCAGTAAATCTTTTAAAAGTAACTCGCTCCTTGGAGTTGATCAAATAAGTAATCAATCGTAGGGAATGAATACTTGTTCTTTATGGTGACTTTTGTTTAATTGACAATAGTCGATGCACATTCTAAAAGACCCATTCTTCTTCTTTACAAAAAAACCAAAGCAGCCCATGGCGATATGCTCGGTTTAATAAAACCCTTATCAAACAAATCTTTCAGTTGAAACCTTAGCACCTTCAACTCTGCTGGGTCCATAAGGATCGATTGAAATAGGTTGTCTTTCTGGCAATAAGATTATGATGAGGTTAATCTCTTCGTTCGAGAGGAATTCAAGGAAGGTCATCGGGAAAGACTTCCAGAAATTTCCTCACTACGGGTACCGACTCTATGGAATTGAAGATCCGTAACTCTTACTATGTGGTATATGAAACCCTTTGCAATCAATTTACAAGGTTTTAGACATGTGATGATTACCCCTAGGATTTGAGTTTCCTCCCTTCAACTCCAAAACGGGTTCATTTGGGAATTGAAATTTTACTACCCTTGTCCTACAATCAATAGAGTCAAAGCATGCGTTGCAACAATGCCATTACCATATAACATTCAAAATGTTAGCAAATCAAGTTTATATGCAAGGTCAACTATGTAACTCTATTGGTCAAGGGTATAGGGGAGAAAACCTTATAGACTCTTTACCACCGAGGATCACCCACCGGGGTTGGGTAGAGGTTTAGAGGTAGAAAGCAAAAAAGGTTCGCTATATGTCCGGTGTATGTCAAATTTCATGGATTACAAGACGGGTCACAAATGACAATGTAGCTACCGGGGAATCGACATATGATATCATCCAAGGAAAATAATTTTAACAAACGGAGAGGTAAACGTCCGGTGGAAGCTCTCTTGAGTACTCTAGATTAAAAGAGAATAAAAGTTATTCTGTTAGGATTAATCAAATTCGGGGGGGCATTTCTGAGCTGAGAAACTTCCCTTCCTTGAGTTTTTCATCATCGGGAAATGACTCTCTTCATGTGAACACTATTGCCACAACCATAGCCAATTACTCATGCAACTTAGCACTTACATCATGTTCTCTATATATTTTGAACAAGGAGGCTCTCACCATTAGAACCACCCCCTTCCCCTTTGGGGTTTTGGAGTTGATACCTTACTCTTGTTGACCCTTGGAGCATTAGGAGGACCTTGGTTGGAAAACCTCCTTTTGAACCTTGATTTGTTTTGAACCTCAAATTTAGTTTTGGAAGTTCCCATCTTCGGTTCTTACCTTCATCAAATCCTTACAAAGTTGCTTAAGTTTTTGTTCCTCAATTTGTTCAGCATGAGCAATGAGACGAGAGATGTCCATGTTTGGAATCAACATAGACGACCTACATTCATTTACCACAAGGTCAGATATCCCCATAACCATGAGATGAGAGATACTCATGCTAGCAATAAACATAGCCAACTTACATTCATTAACCTTAAATGAATTCTTTCATTTTCCTCTCCCTTAATTCCAAGGGAAAGAACCTACAAAGGAAAACCGTCTTGAAATCTCCCCAAGTAATCCGCACTTCCCTAACTGGTCTCTCATCCTTCCATTGCTCATACCAAACTTGAGCCATATCTATGAGTTGGTAGGCTGCTAGTTCCGCCTTATTTTGAGAAGACACACCCATAACATCAAGAACCTTGAACACTTCATCAATGATCCCTTGTGGGTTCTCCTACACCTTATAACCATAGAAAGTAGGGGGATTCATTGTTGCTGTCAGCATTTGGGCTCACTTGCACCCTTGCATCCTTAGAAACTTGGGTAGCCAACACTTGAGTCAAACTATAAATAGTCGACCTTATCTCAACATTATACATTGCCCCTTCTTCAATAGGACCTTGAGCGTTTTGAGGACCTTGAGGGGGAACCTCCTTATTCAATTTCTCCTCTCCGGAGCTTCGATCATTGTTCCTCTTTGTATTCATTTCCTATAATCACAATAAAAAGATTAGAAGAAACAACTATATAGAGTTAAGACTCTTAGGTACGACTAAGGAATAACAAGAGAGTGAAAGTTCCTAAACATCACATCATCTCTGATTCATTAGTGTGGCGCTCTTCACAATTATGATAAGAATGTTCATATACATGGTTTAGTGAGACATCAATCCTAAGGTTTACTTTAACGTAATACTCTAATACAAAGCTTGTTACGACCCTAAGTACCCACTAGGCATAACCGGCGTCTTCGTCCTCTAAGAGGACTAAGACAAACCCTTAACATACATCATAGCACATCATAGGTCAAAAATGCGGAAAAAACTTTTCGTTTATATCTACTTCACTAGGTTTACATAGACCTCTCGCATATGAAATTTACTTAGGGTTCTCGCATAGAAAACATAACAAACATATAAGAATTTAGTCTAATACTTTCTCTCATATTAAACCATCTACCAGAATATGAATCACAATAGTTTGGTCATAACCCTTAGTCTATTACAATATGCCATATAGGAAACAATTAAGTCTCAACATGAGAATGGAATAATTGTATCTAAACATAGAAAAAACTAATAAGGCTTATGAGTGGCTCTATCCTCGGAACTCATGGGGACTCATCAATTAACTAGAGAAATATCCAAGTCTTCTTCTCCAATAGCAACAAATCTCTTCAATGGCCCAAACATTAAATGTTTGGGGAAAAGGGAGAAAATATGGCTTAGTACAAACCACATATACTAAGTATGACTCCTATGCACAAAATTATCGACGCAATAGAAAAGGACAATTTAGTCAAATTCATGGTTTTTATCAATTTTAATTAACATGCATATATAAGAAGCATAATAAGTCAATTGAACATAATAGCAACCCAACATCTATATCACCCAAGCAATACTTTTGTAATGCCAAAGATAAAACCCCATAATCATATCCAAGGCTTAGTATCACATTAAGCAACCCACTTCATACTTATAACATATTCTCATAAATTCCTAATAACATTGGATTAATAAATGAATTTATTTTTTTATGAAAATTGAAAGGAAGTTGGAAGGCAAAAAAAAAGGAATCGCTGTTCGGTTGTTGCGGTGTCGGTCTTGGCGTGGAACGTGGTAGGTGGCTGCGCGGCTGGGTTTTGGTTAGTCGGTGTGTTGTTGTGCGTGGGTTTGGTTCTGTTTGGTTTGGAGTTTGTTTTGTGTTTTTTTTTGTTATGTTTTTTTTTTTTTTTTTTTTTTTTTTTTCTTTGTTTTTTTATTCATAGCTTATCAACATAATCATAAGAAATAGTATAATCATTTAAAAGGAAGCTAATAGAAGCATTCAATATAGGATCCACATGTGCAATGAGTAAGAGCAGTCCATACCATCTTCCCCTAGAGTAGACTTAAAGACACACTATAAGAGTTCAAATACTTAACTTGTTCATTTACTTTTACATTAGGGAACGAAGTGCAATAAACAACATGATACCATTTGAGCTACATGGAATCTGGTGTTCTACTCCCACACCGAAAAGAGAGGGTGAACACTTGCCTAGGGTGTAGGAATTCTTACGTAGCTATATAGGTGGATCAACAAATCTAGAGTCCAATGTGGGAACATAGTTAATGGTCAAGGAGATTGTTGCTAGAAACCTTGACTTAGTAATGTGGAGGATTCAATCTCATGAGACAACACATAATTAGACAATCCGGACTTACTAATGTGATTAAACACATATGGGAGATTGGACTAACTAACGTGAGGCCTCCATCTTATTTATATGCCCTTTCGGTGATAAGAAAATTTTCCCTTTATTAATCATATTATTTCACCATACAAGTTCACATTATTCTCTTCTATAAAACTATTTAAACATCTTAGCATGTCGAGCTCACACGCCATCAGAAGTGAGAACAATCCTTTCACTTTAGGCACCACCATCTAAGTAAGCTAAACTTTCACTTAACACTATACTATAATCATGAGAAACTACATTCAATCATATAATAATCATACCATAACATACTTGCATAATTCATAACCAATTCAATAGTCTAGGGTTAAGGATGAGGAATACTTAGAATCAACATCATAACCACAGATTAGACCCCTCAGTTAAATGGGTCTTTTTTTTATGTCAAAATTTTCAAAATACGACTTTTACGAATCTGGAACTTTGTTGCGTGTCGCGGGGTTAATTCAAAATTTATTTTTGAAAACAAAGTATAGGAAGTGTACCCAGTGAGGACCCGCGTCGCGAGGCGATTTTTGAATCCCTCATTAATGGTTGTGCGTCGCACAACAACCATCAAATTCAAGATGCACATAGGCTGCTTTGGCAGCCTGCTTGCCCATGTTGAAGTCCTCCCCAATGACTCTTCCGGTGGTACTTGGGGTGTCGGAACTGTATGTTTTTACCCTCTATACGAAATTTACCTATTTAAAAGTATTTTTCCAAGTTTTAGACTTCATATGAATCTCCTAAATCTTTACCAAACTAAGAGACATTAACTAGTTTAATTTCGCTAGTTTTCGGACGTTATGACCTTTCTTTAATGTTATGGTCCCAATACTTCTCAAACGAGTTATTTCCACTTATTTAGGTCTAAAATAATCATTACACAAAACATATAGGGATTCTGTGATGAAGTCATGGGAAATTCCAGGGTTGTGTCAGTTGTTAAGTTAGCCTATGACAGAGCTAACTAACAGGAGTCGGTCGATTGAATGCAATAGCGATCTCGCACCAGGGTTGTCACCTTTAACTGCTTGCAAACCCTGGGGGACTTCCTCGCGGCCAAATAGTGAAATTGAAATGTGGGTAAATCCCATGCACCTACTATGACTAAGTCAAAAACACCTTAAGCCTCCTAGTTAGATTCACTTATTGTTATTGTCCTGTGGGAACACTTGACTTAACCATTATAGACACTGAGCTACATGTGGAATCGGTGTCATGGAAAACCCTACACCGAATATGGAAGGTGGCCTTTTGCAGTTAGTACCAAAAAATGCTACATAGCATCTGATGGATCCACAGAATAAAGTTTTTTTTTTTATTTCCAATGGGGGGCAAACATAGTTAAAAAACTAGAAGAAATTTTTGATACTCTCTTTATGCCTTTGGCATTGTAAATCTCTATATCCAGAGTACAATAGTGAACCTATCTTCCCTACATGGGAAGGAACACTCCTTACTATTAGTTCACTCGGTGCTCAGCTAGAGTCCTTTTTAAAATGTCTTTATTTAACAATCATAAATTAGTTTAGGCTATAGGAGACGAACTCCTTGTATAGTCATAGTTATTAGATTAATAGGAATTATCATGAGAACATCCTTTCATACAACCCTCATATGTGAGATTTGCACATTGTCATCATTATGTAGTAATAAGCCACATAGCAAATTCATGACAAACCTTATATCTTTACATCTTAAGAATAATCTCAAAATCACATAATCAATAAATTAAAATGGCATCATTATACTACACCTAGTTAATCTAATCACTAGATATACTTCAATTAAACTTCATCACAAAGTACAAGCCATCATAATTGAAGTAAAGGTTTGAGATCACAAAGACTTACAAAGTCTATCAAAAGACCTCATCCATGGTTTTACCATCAACCAACCAATTTCAACCAATAATAGGTCTAATAACATCACTCAACATTAATAAACACAACAACTAAGTCAATTACATAACTACAATTCAATTCAACACTAGTTCATACCTAGGATTAGTGAATTGGGGTCAATTCATGATCTATTCCTCATACTAGGTTAAACCATAAAGAGTTAGAATAATTCCACAATAATACATCACAATCCAATCATAATAACAAAATGAATTTATAGACAATATAATTTATAAAATCAAATTCGTATTAGGAAGAACACCCCATATGGAAAATTACCTTGTGACAAACCAAATTTTAGAAGAACCTTTTGGGGACAGGAAAATACAAAGGTGAAGAGTCTATACTTGATAATTTTGAATATTATGGAAAAAGTGATCTTCTGAATCCTATAAACCCTTAGACCCCTTGGTGGTCCTTCTATGGATTCTTTCGTGGAGAGATGAGAGAGAAGTAAGAGAAGGAAGGAAAAAAGAAACTATTTTTAATTGGGAAACTGGGAGGTGTTAAGTTGTGTTTAGGCTTAGGGTAGTTTATATAGTGACTGAAATAACTTAATTAAACACCCCCTAATCCCTAATTAAACTCCTAATTAAACTATCTAATTAAATGAACCATTTAAACCTTCACAGGAAAGTGTAGGCCTGACCTACGAGACCCCGAACTATGGGCCGTAGGTCAGTCAACGCCTCTACTGCCAACCGTCATGCACATCTGTATTCATGGTCACAAACTTGTCATTTGGTCCACTTCCCAAAAGCAGATAAGTGTTCAACGACGGAGGCATCGACGCCTTGTCGTTCCACCTACATTTCGTCGCCTGCAACTGTAGGTAGCCACTACCTACTTTTGCAGATTTGGGTCAAATGCAAGGTGGTATTTGGGGATCCGTGCCTGGAAGTTTTTACCCTTAACTTACATAATGCATGTTTAACACTATTCCACCAAATTTCATCAATTTTTGACTCCTAAAACCCTGTAAAATAGGCTAAAGCACACTAGCACCTATTTCACTAGTCTCTAGACGTCATGGACATTTCTTCACGTTTTTAATCTAAAACTTCCTAAATGACTTATATACATTATTGTTGACCTTAAAACAGTGTTAAAAATCTTAGAAAATCATGTGAAGCTCTACATTAGGCTTTGGACTTTTGTGGTGTTACATTATCCCCGAATGACACTAAAAACTTTTGAAGTGAAAGGATCTAATCAATACTAGAAGCCCAACAACAACAATACATCAAAACATGAGTTTAAACTCAAATCAACATAAAAACATGGAATTTACAAAAAATAACCCAAAGCATCAATTACTTCATATAATATCTCAACACTTTTACATGAGGAATTTCCTTCTCAACAATAAAGTGAATTCAACACAACATATACAGTCACTTGTGCCAAAATTCCTTTCAAAACACTTCAATATGCTCAATATCATTTCACACAGGAAACACTATACCAAAATACACCAAATGAGTATAAATCAAGTAAAATAACATTTTTCCATGAAACTTCATTTTAGCAAAAAAATCTTTATCATGAATATGCATATTTTTGCAAAAACAAGCCATATTAACTTTATTCACTATTTTAATTATTAATAGGAACACATAACCCTAATTAACAAAGAGATGAGGGTAACAGGACTTCACATAAGACTCGGCCTCCCGTGTTGCTCCGTCAACTAGGTGGTTTCTCCACAGAACTTTCACAAAGGCTACCTTTGTTCCTCATATTTTTCATTTGACGATTAAAAATTTCAACCAGAACCTTTTCATCGGAGAGGTTCTCATCCACACCTAGACCCTCAATAGGAAGAATGTACTGGGAACATCGATACAATTATTAAGCATTGAGACATGAAATTCTAGATGAACCAAAGCTAGCTCACTAGGTAATCTCAACTCGTATGCAACCTTGATCACCTTGAAAAATTTTCATAGGGACCCACATAGAGGAACCATCTTCCATTTCTTTCCAAATCTTATCACCCCTTTCATGGGTGAAATTTTTAGACACACTTTATCACCTTCTTCAAATTCAAGTTCTCTTTTCCCATTGTCGGCATAAAACTTTTGCCGGCTATAGCATGCCATCAACCTATCCCTTATGACACAAACTTTATCAAAAGTTTCCTATACCAAAATCGGGACCAAGGATTGAAACCTCACAAAATTCAAGCCGCCCAACTGGAGATCTACATCTCCTACCATATAAATCCTCAAAAGGAGCCATGGATATAGTTGAATGGTAACTATTATAATGAGAGAACTTAGCGCAAAGTCAAATATTCATCCAAACTTCCCTTTTTTGCACCTATCCGATATGATGGATAACAGAATACCATAAAGATACACAGTATCATCTATGAAGATCCTTGCATAAGTCTCTGCCGGGTAAGTGGACTTGAAGGGAATAAAATGAGCTGACATTATAAAACTATCAACCACCACCCATATATAGTTATTTTGCCTTCTAGTCAAGGGCAAACCCACTACGAAGTCCATATTAATGTCTTCCCCTTCAAATTTGGAACTTGCATTTCTTGGAGTAAGCCACCCAACTTTTGGTGCTCGGCTTCTACTTGTTGGCAATCTTGACACCTTGCTACAAATTCTGCTCTGTCCCCTTAAGCCATTCCGTGAAAACACTTAACTAAGGTCATGATACATCTTAATAGAGCACGGATGAATAGAATAACGGGAACCATGAGCTTCCTCAAGAATCTGGTTTCTCAAGTCATATAATTTAGGAACACACAACCTCTCTTGATACTTCAAAACACCATCCCCCCAAGGAGAATGATTCATTACGTTTACCAAGAACTGATTCCTTCAACTCTATCAAGGATGGATCAATGTGTTGTTTTGACTTCACGTGAACCACTGAGGACGATTCAAATTTATGATGGACCATAAAACCACCATTTGGAGAATCTTCTATTTTAGCACCCAAACGAGCCAACCTATGAACATCTTTCACTAGGTCTTTCTTAGCGTCTTCCACATCAGACACACTACCTTAACTCGTACAAATTAGAGCATCCGCAACCTCATTAGCCTTGTCGAGGTGGTAGAACACTCATGTTGTAGTCTTTCAACAATTCCAACCAAATTCTTTGTGAGAGATTAGACTTCTTTTTTCAGTAAACACATATTAAAGACTCTTATAGTCGGTATACACATCAACATGGACACCATACAAGTAATGCCTCCATATTTTCGAGGAAAACAACAGGGTTTCTAACTCAAGATAATGATTTAGATAATTATCTTCATGCACCTTAAGTTGTATAGAGGCTTAGGATTACTTCTTTCCATTTACATAAAAAACACACCAAGCTCCACCGGGAAAACATCACAGCAGGATACAACAAGCCCTGGTACCCTCGGATAAAGTAATACGGAGCGAGAGGTTAAGCCTAGCTTTTAAAATTTGAAGCTTTTTTCATATGCTCAACCACTAATCACACTCTTTTGGTAAAGGTCGGTCAAGGGAGTTAATGGGACGCAAAACCCATAAACCAAACTCCTATAATATCCACTTAACCAGAGAAAATACTTAATTCAATTAGGAGTTCAATGGTCTCTAAGCCAATTTTTACAACCTCGGTTTGCCTGGGATCAACATTTTCAAATCCCTCTCACTAGAGATGGTTATGGACAAAGAAACACCACTGACCTCGACAAAAAACTCACAATTTCTATACTGGTAAATAGTTGGTTCCTTAAAGACTTGTAATACCACCCTCAAATGGTCCGTATGTTCACCTCATTTTCGAAATTATACCAACTTGTCCTCTATGAAGTACAAATGACAATGGATCTAGCGTGGGGAACTTCAAAACACCATATTCATTAGGTCAATTAAAAATTACGGTTCGGTGCATTTAGGAGACCAAGGACCCAGAGAGTACTAGAAAATCATAGTGACCATATTAGTTCAAAAACCCCCTCCTTCAAAATGTCGTTTTTGGTATATCCTTACCTCTCATCAAAAGTTTGTGCTACACCTACCTCAAGTCAATCTTAGAAAAGTAGCTTGCCCTTAAAGTTGATCAAACAAGTCGTCAATCCGAGGGAGAGGATACTTGTCCTTAATGGTGACTATTGAGTTGGCGATAATCAATGTACATTCTAAGGGACCCATCCTTCTTCTTCACAAATAGAACCGGAGCACCCTATTGAGAAATATTATGTCTAATGAAGCCTTTTTCTAGTAAGTACTTGAGTTGAGACTTCACTCTTTTATTTCATCCAGAGCCATCCCATAAGAAGAAATCGAAATGGGGTTTCTATCCGGTGGCAAGCTAATACAAAAAATGAATCTCCTATGGAAGACCTATGGAAATTCCCTCACTATGGGGACCAAATAAATGGGAGGATTTTCGGAGCCTAAATCTTTGACTCTTACAGTATGGTATAAACACCTTTTAGATATCATATTACAAACCTTTAAACAAGAAATGATACGACCTCTAGGAAAAAATGTTTTCCCCCTTCCTGTAGCGCCCTTTTCCAAGAGATACTACAATTTGACAAGAAACCCAATTTAATACTTGCGACATTTAAAAGAGATAAGTGAAGGTTAAATGATTTTCTTATCTACCTGAGTGATTAGGTTAATAACGAATAATTTAGTTAAGGATGTGAATCTTACCCACTTTGTATAAGACTTAATCGCAGGTTCAAATATTATGGCACAACATTGTAATTAACGACGAAAATTCCTCCCAAAATGTTCAAAGCCCCCAAATAATCGACAGATTTCATGCACATCTATATCCTACAATTGAGGACGAAAAATAACAAATAATATTACCAACTTCCATGTAGCAAAACAAATCGCCATGTTCATGCCGCACACAATTACAAAAAGATAATAATTTAATATATTACAAGCCATGGGTTTACACACCCTCTAAAAAAATAAAAACAATTATAGTCGTACTTATATTACAACTCATAGTGACATGACCAAATCAACCCTTAAAATATCATGAAATTATGCAACACATAGATTGTGCACAAGTCCTAACGTTTATACAAAAAATATATATGACTATATGAAAGTGTGATCTTCCTTCAAGGATTTTGAAATCTCCATCTTCAATGACCACCCTAAGCGTCTTATCGAACATTCCCTACGATAGAAACAACTATCGCCTAAGAATAGAGTTTAGTGGCATAAAATCTATAGATCCAACACCCTTAGATTAACCAAGTCATCATTTTCAAGTCAAGGGCAACATAATTGAAATATAATCAGTAAATCAAGTAAAGAATATACAAAGAGTATCAAGTTAGATAATTAAAGCTCCAAATGTCAATAACGTTTATAGAACAATTTCCCAAGATGTTCAATAACAAGAATCGCCCAATATATAATGTCTTTACGCAAAGCATGAATAGAAACAAGAAGGTTCAATGCCCTGTATCAAGAAAGGTTAATGCCTAATAATCGAGAGAACCAGGAACCATATTAAAAATGGCTTTCTAGTTTTTACTTAAAATGGACAACTCCCATATTTAAGACAATATAAAAATCCAGAGTCAATATGACCAATGGTTTGAATAAAGAGGCATGCCAATAGTGAAAAAGTCACAGCAACAAGAAGGACAAAGTCCCAACAAGAATGCCAAATGATCAAACAATCCATAAAAGTGGGCGAGTTACACAAGAGTCTTTAACATCACAAATGACCACAACACGACAATGCTAAGTTACAAGAGGTAACAAGGTACCAAGATAATATTTCAGATATATAAACAGGTAAAACTAGAACATGTACAAGTTTATAAACAAACCTCAACTTTAGCAAAGAAACAGCCCAACACGACTTCAAGAGTTCAAACCGTAGACCAACCAACGTATGAAGGTCCTCAACTTGTTCACATGTATATACAACCTTAAAAATACAATAAACAACTTATTTTAGTCCTAGTATGTCAATAATGTAGATGTTAAAAAGGATAATCATCACAATTACTCCTAGCCTGTACAATAACGACCCTAAGCCTCCAAAAAAATAATGATTTGTCCTACAAAAGGACTTATGTCGCCAAATTAGTTTTGAAATAGGAAAAACAACGAATTGGGCTTTATCTTCTTCACTAAAGATGTAGGACAATATCTAATAATATTTTAAAGAATAAGGAATCACCTCCAAATGTGTTTTTACACAAAGTATTAATCAAATACTCAAGAGTGAACACAACAAGGATTTATATTCTAGAAGGTGGACCAGGCACTTGTCCTATTGTGCGTCCCATATTTTGAGTCCCTTATCAGAAAAAAATAGATTTTTTAGTAAAAATAAGAGTTGTATAAATTAAAATGATATTTCTAAATCATTATTTTATTTCATTGTGATAACAAAAGTTATTGACCGATATAGATTTAAAACTACCAAACACTACCCATTATTAAAATAAATTCTTTATCTATTACCAAGATAAAGTATGTGTGTTTGTTGGATTCAAGACAAAAGGACCTAGTTTTTCTTTTTATGTCTAAGAACAACTGTTTTAATAATGTATAATGTTCTTCGACTTGGGGGAAAACTAATTCATTCAAAAGGGAGTATATAAATATATAACTAGAAATGTGATCCTTATCACATGTATACATGTCTTTCATAGGTGCTGTCCAAATAAAAGTAGACTGCCCAAAAAGCATACATATATAACTATTTGTATATACCTGATTGCACAACTTCAAATTCATATGTATTTCTAATTAGTCGATTTACAACCTACTCCATAGAATACCTAAATGACATACCATTTATGTTAAGGACATTTTCAATTATCACAAAAAAATTCAAAGTTCCCAAAAGGAGAATAACACACCTATATTATTAGCAAATGTTATTGGACATGTGTAAATCATTGGTGTAGTTTTTTGTGTTGTAGTAGCTTAGGGGTGTTACACTTCACTCTAAGACGGGTTCATTTGGAAAATTGAACTTGACAATTCTTGTTTTACAATTAATGGAATAAAAACAATCATGCAACCAATCAATCCCCAAACTGATATCAAAATCGACAATATCAAGTTCTACTAACTCAACATGAGTAACTCTATTGGGAAACATTATAGGACAATTTCTATGTACCCTCTTTGCAACCACCGACTCACCTACCTTGGTAGTTACCTTAAAAGGTTTATTTACGACATCGGGAAAAATATGAAACTTCTATGTATCAAAGGAGTAGCAAAAGATAACATAGCATTCGGATCAACTAAAGCATAAACATTAATAGATAAGACTTGTAGCATACCAGTCACCACATCAGGAGAAATCTCTTGTTCACCTCTGAGTGAAGAGAATAAAAACGATTATTTCTAGGAGCATCAACATTAGAACCTCTTACTTTGTCTTTCCCCTCAAAATTAGAGCAATCTCTAACGTTGTGTCAGCTTTTGCCACATCCAAAGAAATTGTGCATCCCAACAAGGCACTCACCATAATGCTTCTTACAACACTTTCCACAAGTTTGCCTCTTATTAGTTGGTTAACTAGTACCTTTTTTCTTTTCATACTTAAGGTTAGGAACCCTATCATCACGAGCCTTGGAAAATTTTGAAGGAACTTGATTGAAAAACCACTTCTTGAATCTAGTCTTGTCTTGAATTTCAAACATCCCCTTTGAAGAACCACCTTCATAAGCCTTAACTATCTTGGCCTCCTTACTCTTCATGCTAAGTCTAATTTCTTCCACTTGTTGAGAATGAACAATAAGACGAGATATATTCATGTTATTATTAAGCATAGCCAAACAAACAACATTCGTCTACCACGTTATTAGGGAATAGTAAGGAATAAAGGACTCATCTTATCCTTGGATTGACACCAAGGATGGAGCATTCATTGGACAATGTTGGACCAATTAGTAAAACTTCAAGGGGAAGTTAAGTTTAACACTCATACATCCATTGACGAAGGTTGATGTGAATTCTTCAACCTTAGCTTCCTCAAAATCTCTAGGATAAGAAAAACCTATCAAGAAGACATTCTTGAAGATACTTACAGTCACCAGATGATAAGCTCAAAAATTTACATCTCGAAAAAGAGACGATAAGCGGTTTCGCATTAAGTAAAGAACCTAATTATGAGGTAGGGATCGATCCCACGACGGAAAATATTTAGACTTCCTTTAACCACAAGTTTACTTCTATTTAATCAAGTTGTTTTCGAAAAACAGGTAGAACAGGGGGATTTGGATTTTTGTAAATAACAACAGTCATTAAAATATTCTTAAAGTCCACAAGTAGTAATCAAGTCTGCATATTTGATATTTTCTCAAATGATGAGAGTAGTAAGTAACAAGGGCATAAGCGGTACCCACAGGCATAAACAAGATATTCTAGCTATAACAATCCTTCGTATTATCTTGTGCAAGGTGGTTAAAATTATGTTATTCCCTAATTCCTTGGTTCATGCAACTAGGGATTTCTCCGTGCTGCTGGATACGGTCTATGCTTTTACAAACCTTACCTTTACCTCATATTAAGAATCATAATCGATGTATGCGCACTTCTTACTTTTCACCAAAATGACACTAGCCTCCAGTAGGAGAGTGTTATACTAAATCTACGTTTGAGAATCTTTTCTTATCTATCTACCTCCTTGCCCGGAAGTAAAGTAGTAGTGAAACAAGGACGAGTTCTAACACATGCAATCATCAAAAAGACTTCTCAGTGAAAGAATTTATCACTAAAATGAAAGACTCTATTCTCGACATTGTATTTTAGCTTAGTTTTTACTTGTTATTTTACCATGGTTTTCCACAACCGTAGATGGATTTAGTATCTATGTTCATAATTACACCCAATTCATATTGATGAGACAAGAATCTTGTACTTATTTGATGAGATTTTGAAGAAAAGAAGAAAATTCAGAAAATCACTTGAATTCGAGAAAGAGAAGCAAATAACGCTTCCCAAAAAAAGGAGGTATTTCCAAAACCCCAGATATTCAACAAACAATTTACAAATAAGAAAAATAACCAAAGAGTCTTAAGCCCAAAAACAAGGTTGTGGTTTACAAGTTTTATATAAAAATCATTAACATCCAAAAGGAAATCTATTTAAGGAAAATTTGCCTAAAAAAGTGTCTCAGTTGACGACCAGACCGTCGAGGCGTCCCATGGTTCCACACTTAGAATCTTTTTTAGCTGCTTTCTTTTCAAACTCACTGTTACCATCGATGGACCAGGATGACGGTTCATTGAGTGTACGACAGTCCATCGATGACTTCCATTTATCCAAACTTAGAATCTATTCAAGACGGGTATTGGGGCTACTTTCTATTAGCAATGACGGATGTGCAGGAGGGTCCCTCGTGTAGATGACGGTCCATTGATATCTTCTGTAGCCCTATACTCGGTCAGAATTATTGGATCTTCCTTCAGCATCATTTTTCTTTAGACGACGGTAGCCAGTTACGGACCGTTGAGGGGTCGACGGACCGTCGATGACTCCGTAGGTCATCACTTCTGCAATTTCACAAGTTCTTCACATTTCATTCTCGGCACAAGTTTTCTTTAAACAAAAAAGAGAAAGAAAATAATTAACACTTCACAAATAGGCTACACACACACCAAAACTTAAGGGAAAAAAGCATGAAGGTACTGTTGCAAAACAAACGGTACATCAACAACCTCAACTTAAAATTTGTTGTTTGTCTCAAGAGACGCACTATGACTCACTAAAAATCGTTGTGCAAATAGTATCCTTGTTTTAGCTTCACAACTTATCGATCTAGTCAATTTGATTAGGTTTCATTATGTTAGCATGCTATTGCCTATTAGGCTCGCTCATGTGGATCCCCCCCAAACGCATGAAAGACCCTCACGCATAGGACACCTATTATCTTGATCGTTCCCACGTTGGTACCAATTTTTTCCGGTAGTGCAACTAGATCCTCTCTTCAGAACAACATCATTATGTTCCACAATGATTTAGTTGAGTATAGTATAGGGATTATTTTTTCAACATCGCTGTAAGAACAATAACACTATTATAAAATGTTGCCTAGTCTTGCACTATTTTCACTAATTTAAAGTTAATATTAATAGATCTTAGGATCACGATAAAAAATAAGAATCTTTCTTGTAGCTTGTAAACTTAGGATTCAAGGTGAGGTAGGGTAGATTTCGATGTATTCTTAGTGAATGTAGTTCCATCTTGAATAACGGGCTAAGCTTCCTACCTTTTAATAATTTTATTCCGGCCCTATCTATTTCTTAATTTTTAATATTTTTCTCCTTTATTTTTTCTACTTATTTCTCCTTTTATTTGTAAGTGGATTTGTTTTAAATTTTTACTTGCTTTAAACTTTCTTGAGTCACTTTTCTTTTGTTTTCCTTATTATTATTTAACCCAATTTCCGGAGCATGCCTTCAAATAGCCAACCCTCTACTCAGGGTTTTTCCATGAGGAAAGGAACACAATACAAAGTCGGTCAGGGCAACAAACAAGTTTTTGTTTATGCATTAGACACCCTCAACTTATGCTTTTGGCTTAAGCTGAGGTGCACATGTCCAAGAAGGAACCAAGGCCAACACATTGTTCCCACAAAAGATTAGTTGGGTGAAAAAGAAAATTCTATTTTACTTCAAATCATTTGGATCAAGAAGGGATTAATTTTATTCTGTTTTTTTATCTAGGCTAGGGATTGGATATCGTGAACAAGGATCTATGATCATTTCCTAATTGTCTATCACAACTTGCTTTTACCAGGACTAACCTAACAAGTTCTAGCTCAGCACCAATGGTGGACTATTCAAATTTTCCTCACAATCACTAGAAATCTCATTACTCTACGATATTATCAGTCACCAAGTTTGGGTTTTAGATTTAGGTTCATGCCGTTGTGTATCTCTATGCCATGCTTAGAGCCACAAATTCATCAGTTACTATGCCAAATCATGCATCAAATCATTAAATTAGGATATCATTTTTTTAGCCATCATGCTTCAGATTCCATTTCTATACTATTGACAAAAGATACCAACATGCCGGTTAACAATAAAATAACCAGTCTTTTGAAAAAAAACACATGCAAGGAAACCCCAAGAGAGGATCGTGAGTTCGGATACTCAGACTTCACCCTAGCATTCACTTTCGATTTACCCCACTCCCAACAAAAAGATATGAAATTGTCCCCAATGCATAAAAATATATAAAATGGGGTGATAGGTGAAGCAAACTTGAGGCACAAAGCGCCGACGATCAACATCCCGCTCCCTCTGTAATAGGAACACCATCAGTGGTGTCCTCAGAAATAACAACACCATTAGTAATTCTCCTCTAAGCCTCGACAATTTTTGAGCTAGATGCCTCAGAACTAGCCTCAATTAGCGGGCCTTCTACTAAATCAGTGAGGCTCTCCTCATGGCCTCCAACTCATTGCGCTTTTTCTTTCGTGCCCGAGACTCCTCCCTATTTCTAACTCGGTGCCTCTTAACACAATCTCGTGGTGGAGGTGGTGCACAACAAGGCTTTGTCCAAGGGACCTCAGACTCAGGCACCCGAGCCTCCAGTATTGTATCTAGACTGGCCCCTTTGTTGGGAGAGAACTCATTGTCCTCATCCTGATGAGGTCAATATCCACTCGTGAAATGAAAGGCGCGGGTCTTGTAACATTCCAATGTACACACAGTTACTCCTGCAGGGACCTGCACACTCAAAGACCATGGTCCGGGACGGGGTTATTAGTACGGGCGTGAAGATACTCTCATGATTCACCGCATTGCAAAGCCACACCAAGTCCACCTGAACCTGGCCAACATGGAAGCCAGCAAACATGCACGATATTTAAAGTGACAAGGTATCAAGGGCAGGTTTTTAGAGTAGTGGGGGAAGGAAGGAAGTGTCGTTCCCAGTTAGCAATAAGAATTTTGCTGTGAAGGTGAGTTTGGCCTTCTTTATGCTCCCCTTGGGCTCCAACACCTAATCAGCAACCTCACCATCCACGGAGAGGTTATGTGCTATCCACCGCTTTGTGGTCTCTCTCACTTCCGGCTCACTCTTGAATTGGCTATCCTTGATCAACTTACACCAATAGTCAAACTCGGTAGCGAGGCGAGTCCTGGTGGAATCAACGTCCGCACCATAGAGAAACCTTTGAATGGTCAGCAAAGACATATAAACCCGCTTTCCACAAACTCAGACGTACTCCAGAGGAGCATGTTTGGCTGGGGTGTCCACTCGTCCAACTGAGATTAGAGAGTCGCCACAAAGGAGGTGTACAAATATCGCACCATTTCTTCTCTATAGCAGCCCACATTCCAAGCCGTCCACTCCAGCCGAATGTCTGGTGAATATAGTATGGATGGCCAACATAGTGGGAACACTTCCAAGGAGAACCCGTTGCTCCACTGTCATGGTCAAGGTCATGACCCCCTTGTCGTTGGGAACCTTGGCATTAGCATATATTTGATGTTGACCCTCGACACAACACCAATAAGGCTGATCAGAAACCGAAGCGGGGATGTCAGTTTGCAGTGTTGGAGTAGAATCAGCACTATCTGTCTCATCAAATGAGGAAGACTGGACCAAAGTAGTTGTAGCATTGGCATTAGGAGAAGCAGAAGCCTCCTCAGACCCAAAAGTCTCCACAGAGCCGGATGCTTCCTCTGAACTATAAGCCTCCTCGGAGCCAGACGCTCCGTCATAATGTGCAGCCGACCCATAAGGTGTGTCGGTCAGTATGCGCTCCACTTCAGTCTGGGAGGAATTGAATCCGGTGGGCGCCACCTTTGTGGTCGTGGCTTTGGTGGGGCGGCAAGCACGGGTAGAGAGAGGGGGCCTGGTGGCACGTACTCCGAGTCCTGCTTATCTCACCTATGACCATTCGGTTTGATAGGAAGTTTGACTTAGAACACCTTATAGAGTAGACACGCTCTTGCTTGGGTGCCATATGTACATGCAAAGAGAAGTTATTAGTACCACTAGAAGACTATAACACATTCAAAAGCATCAAACACAACAGTAAAACACATAATGGAATGGTAGTGCAAAAGTTCAGCACCGCATGATGGACCCATTGACGGTCCGTCGAAGTGAAGAAGCAACGTCAAGGGGGTCAGTCGAGGGACACTTAGAAGAACTATTGTAGAAAATTAGAAACAAAGGTTCTGACAGCGTCAACGGTTGTGCAGGACAAACCGTCGAAGGAACGACGGTCTGTTAGTAGGGTCCGTTGACGGACTTTTAGAATTTTTTTTTTAGAAAATTAGGAGAAAATTGTCGGACCGCACTGATTCTTGTGTAGGATGGACCACCGAAGGGATGAAGGTTCGTTAGTAGGGTCTGCTGACAGACACTTAGAATAGTTTTTTAGAAAATCAGAAACAAAGGTTCTGACAGCGTCATAAGACGGTCAGTCGGTTGCGTCCATTAATAGACACTTACACTAAGCAAGGGATGTTGGGGTTGATGGACCCCAACAACGGTCCATCGAGGGATCGATGGTCCTTCGACATGGTCTTTTTCAGTCCTTCAAGGACCGAATAAGTTTCCCTAACATTTCATCATTCATAGGGCACGAATTATCATAGTTTTAACATTCGATTCTATAGCCAATCAAAACCATACGTTAGAAACAAAACATGAAAACACAACATATTTTTAACAAGACACCCCCATCCCTTTCAATTTCAGTGTTCTAAGGGACTTAGAACTTCAGGAATGTTTTTAGCATGTAAAGGGGTCCCAAATTCAAGACCCGCAATTTAAGATATCATATTAACATGAAAATTAATGATAGTTTATCTAGATGATCAGAAGAACATACCTATAAACAATATTGGAGGAAAAAAGGAGTATGCAAACTTGTAGTTGAACAACACCAACCGGCAAGGATACTGAAGAAGATGGAAGATTCTGGGAGAGAATAGAGTTTGTTGAACTATGGGAATCTGTTGATGGTCCATCGATGTGTCCGTCGATGGGTGCACAAGACCAATTTTCTGCAAATTTATGCTAATTTGGTCCCTGCACATTTAACACCCATTAAGCTAATCTTTTTGTGTTTTATAAATACTTTTTTTACACGGACCCTACTCTATGCTCTAGCCAACACTTCTAAAGAAAAATAAAGGAACATTCAGACGTGACCATAAGTAATAAAAGCAAAAATAATGCAACTATGCCTAGAAAATCATGAAAAACCTATAGTTGGCTAGAGGATACATATTGGGTTTCCTCCTAATCATCCCTTGATTTAACGTCACGGAACGATGGAGGTCTCTTGATTACTCAAACGTCATCAAGATGTTATGCCTCGACACTTCATTCGCCGTTTTAGCATACCCTAGATAGATTTTGATTCGCTGCCCGTTAACATTGAACCTTACACCTTCCTTGTTCTCAAACTCAACCGCACCATGAGGGAATAGTTGGGTGATCAAATAGGGACCAGTCCATTTGAACTTGAGTTTGCGTGGAAACAAACACAACCTAGAATTGAACAAAAGCACTAAATCCCCAACAAAAAAATCGTGCTTCTCAATCTTATGGTCATAATACTTCTTCATGTTTTCTCTGTAGAGGGCGGAACTTTCATATGCCTTCAAGTGAAATTCATCAATCTCATTCAAAACGTTTAACCTCTGTTCCCTAGACACATTCCAACCCATTTTAAACTTTTTATGTGGCCCCAAGGGCTTAATGTGTAATTCAGACCAGTACGTGAAATCCTTCCACATAGACATTTTCTGTTTTGAGGACCACCTCTGAGGAGTCTTATATGCTGTTCGGTATTCCCAAAGTGCATCATCAAGCCTCCTTTACCAATCCGTTCTACTAGCATTCACCATTTTTGGCAAAATCTGCTTAATCTCCCTATTTGACACCTCAACTTGCCCACTAGTTTGAGGATTGTAAGAAATGGCCACATTATGGAGAACCCATATTTTTTCAATAATCCCTTAAACAACTTGTTGCTAAAGTGGGATCCCCCATCACTGATAATATCTCTTGGGGTGCCAAATCTAGAAAATATGTTCTTTTTTCAATAACGGGGTGACACTCTTCCCTTCATTATTCGCAAGTGCAATAGCTTCTATCCATTTTGACACATAATCTACTGCCATAAGAATGTACTTCATCCCATGAAAACTAACAAAAGGGCCCATAAAGTCAATTCCCCACACATCAAACAATTCAATTACAAGACTGGGATTTAAAGGGAGCTCTTGATTTCTAAAATGTCGCCATCTATTTGGCATCTATCACATGCCTTGGCTAACTCATGAGCATTTTGGTGGATGGTTGGCCAATATTAGCCACATCCAGCAAATATGTGTGAGACCAAGCGTCCGGTAACCACTATGATGCCCACCTACCTGTCAGACTAAGGGCATGCCTTTAAAACCCTCACAGTCTCAACTTCAGGAACACAAACACTAAATACCCACCGGCACAACTCCTATATGTAAAGGACTCATCCCAAAGAACTTTTTTCACATCATGATGACTTTTTCCTTTGATGAAAGGACAATTCCGGGGACACGATATCACTGCAAGCAAGAATTCATAAATTTTTGCGAACCATGAATGAAGTCTTTGGAAGGAAACCAATACATTGCTCATCAGGGAAACTATCAGCAACTTAAAATCCTTTTCACCTTACTCCATCATTGCTTCATTTTCTAATCGGGACAATGATCAGCCCCTTGATTTTTTGTCCCTTTTTCTATCTTTCGCCTCAGTCAACTTCTTGCATAGTAATACCACCGAATCAACTTTGGGTCACATCCTTAATTTGCCATCAAATACTCAAAGAAGATGATCATATGGTCCCTATAAACCTTGTTCCAAGCAAATAAGAAGCTCAAAATTTTCGAAACCAACGACTACTGTCAAGGGCCTTGTTCAGGTCACAATGTTAGTTCTTTTGGACTTCTTAAGGCTTTTCTACTATCATAGTAAAAATGAGATTAAGGATTTAGTCCCTTATTTGTAACCAATACCCACACCAAGAGCAACCCCACTCATATCTACATCATTTCAATGGCTTGCTCTACTCCTGAAAGAATAATGATAGGTGCGACACCAACTTTTCCTTCACTCCCACCAATGCCTTAACAGGATTTATCAAATTAAAATTATACTCTTTCTCAAGAAACTTTCACAAAGGGATGTTCATTCTTTGAAAAATCTTTTGATTACCCTCAAGTACATAGCCTGGTCATGCCCAAGAAAACTTCTCCCACCTTTTAGAGAGATGGGTAAGGAAGTTTCTCTATCATCACCTTAACTTTGCTCGATCAACCTCTATTCCTTCTCTAAATGAGATGACCTATAAAATGCCTTTTTCACCATGAGTGAACTTTTTAATTTACACAAGGGTTGAAATCATCCCTCTTAAGAGAACCATCGGCAAAATGGCACAAAGACCACTCAAATAAGTCACCAACCACTAAAACATCATCCATACACAGCTTAATAGTGTTCTCCACCATGTTGGATGATATCGACATCATACATCTATGAAACGTGACTGGTTCATTACATAACCCAAATAACATTCTCTTGAATGCAAAGGTCCCATAAGGAGAAGTAAAAGTGGTTTTATCTTGATCTTCCGGTGCAATAGAAAATTGATTATAACCTGAATAACCATCAAGAAAATAGTACCACACCTTTCCTGAAAGTCTATCCAATATCTTATCAATAAAAGGCATAGGAAAATGTCCCTCCTCTCGCCAATGCATTTATTTATCGTAAGCCATGACAACCCTCCCTACCCGCCTCCATCAACACCATTCTCATCGGGACAAGCTCATTTTTTTCATTGAGGACTACAATTATTCCCCCTTTCTTAGGTACACACTAAACAGGGCATACCCAACTACTATCGGAGAATGGATATAATACTACAGCATCCAACCACTTAATAATTTCCTTCTTCACCACCTCTTGCATATGTCAATTTAAACTTCTCTGGTGCTGAATACTTAACTTATGATCGGGCATGAGATGGATTTTTTGTGAACAAATCCCGGGAGGGATTCCAATAATATCTTCAATTGTACACCCAATAGATCTTTTGAAACTTTTTAACACCTCCACCAAAATCTCAACTTGATGCGCATTCAAATCTGATGCAATAATTACCACTAAAGTGTAACATTTTCCCAAGAATACATACCTTAGATGAGCTGGTAGATCCTTAAGTTCTACTTTTGGAGCCTCCTCTATAGATGGTTTCGCGGGTGAAAACTCGCGATGCTTCGTGTCTAACTCAAACGTCTTTTGTTCAAATCGAACATCACCTCGATCAAGTGCCGCGACCAATGAATTGTACTCTTCAATTCAATCAGTATCGAAATTCTTGAATCACTCTGCCTTACTATGCTTCACACCAGACCTCTCTTCTATTTGTACCTCTGAGGACTTTTCAAAACCCTGTAAATTACAGTATTGATTGGATCCTCACCAAGCTGCCCTCATGGACCTGAGAAATGTTGAAAGGCACTTCTTCATTGGTTCAACCTAATTTCGTTTTCCTTTCTCATATCAACAAGGCTCTACCCGTAGTAAAGGAATGGCCTCCCAAGAATAGCAACCTCAAATTCACCTCACAATCCAAATCATAAAATCAACCTGAAATATTAATGACCCACCTTTACTAACATATCGTGGAGTATTACCATAGGCCTCTTCCTCTTCACCGTCTAACTCGGCCATCAATAGCCGCATCGTATGGATTTCGGTCACCCAACCCCAACTTTTATAAATAAAGAGAGGCAGGAATTTATGCTCTGACCCAATGATCACTTAATGCTTTCTTTTCGCAAAGTGGTAAATAAACCCGATTGTAGATGAAATAGTGAGGCACATGGATCTTCTTTCCTTTGGCACTGTCAGACCTTGTATGAAATAGCACTATCATTTTCATTCTCTATCATCATCCTCCAAACTATCGATATTTTCTAGTGACCATATCTTTCATGATCTTGCATACCCGCGTTTATTGTTCAAAAGCTCTAATCAATGGTCGACATTGATGAAAGAGTTTTGAGTATTGTGATAAAATGTCGGTATTTAATCAATCCTCGGTTCTTTTCACACTAACCTCTATTTGAATAGAGGTGGGTGGCATGATGGTCACCTTTTGGGGTACCTCAACGTTCTTTCAACCGTTTTGGTCCTCCTAAATCAACACTATACCTCCACTACCATCTCATCATCACGCACTACATATTTTCTCCAACAGACGACATCGGTGGCTCAATGGTTTGCTTACTACCTTGATATGGTGACTACAATGTTCATTTTTTTTTTTCGGATTGTGTACAATTATAGGAATACTGCCCTGTTGGCATGGGTTAAAGTCGACGACAATTGGGCCATATGGCAACTCAAGATGCTTGATCGATATTCCCCATTTGCATCAACTTTTTGGCCACTCTTGCTACTCCTCCTCACTGTTAGGGTGCTCATCACTAACTCAAACCTCTCCTCATTTTTGCAATATATCCTTAACTCGCGCCACACACCACACCTTGTCTCCACCATCTCTAGAGACCTCCCAAGTTTGAGGTCGAATACATAGGTCCCACTCTATAAATTTTCTGTACAAAGTTACCTACCCCCCTAGTTGAAGTTGTTGTCGCGGTTTTGATTCCTATCTCGCACATAATGACCCTCTTTTTTCTAATTACCATAGTTTTGACCTTGATTTCCTTGACCTTGGCGCCAATTCTCCTGATTAGAGCCTTGGGCGTTTGGTCGGGAACACCCCGTCTACTCATTTACTACATAAGAGTCCTGCTCATACTGATAATAATCAGTCGGTGGTGGTGGTTTAGACAATTAGTTCACCACATCTACCTTTTGTTCACCCTAGTGACGTGTTTCAACACCAACCCAAGCTTAGTTTTCATTTGAGCCATTTTTTCATAAATCTCATCTGTGGCTGGGTTGTGTGCGGATTGTACTGCAGAAGTGTTTCTTTCTAGTATCTGACTTCTTAGTGCTCCAAGCTTTATTATTTAAGGAGATTTTCTCTAACTTCTTAACGATCTCAGCATAAGGACAATCCCCATAAGAACCACCCACTATAGTATCCAGTACTGCTTTATTATTATCATATTATACCCGATAGAAGTACTATTTCAGTGACTCATCATCGATGCGGTTATTGGGGACACTTCTCAAGAACGAGGTTAATCTATCCCAAGAACTACTGACTGATTCTCACGGTAGTGCCACAAAGTTTTTCACCCTATCTTTGTGGTTTAGCTTCTTAGACATTGGGTAATAACGTGCTCAGAACACATCCCTCAGTTGGATTCCAATCTATATTGGTTATAGGGTGCTATTTAACCATATAGCACCTTTCCCATCATGTGAAAGAGTGACCCTCTTAACCCAAACACGTCCCATGTTTCAATCACCACACACCTCCCCCACAAATCTACTCCTCACGCTCTCTTTGGGCGAGTGAGCATGCGGTATCCCGCAGAAGATAGTCCCACCAAACAAACCTCTAAACTGTGAGCATTTGCATCAGACTACTAGTTACCACAAAATATTACCCTGGGTAGAGAGTAGGAAAGTGTGCCCATCAATTCTTGTGTTAAAATTTCCCCTAAGTACTCTGAGAGCATGGGCGGGAGGTTTCCTTACGTGAATTATATTCACTAGGGTTTATAACAAACCCACTCGATTATGATCTCAACTAGCGGGGAAATGAGGTTTTATCTCATCTTCCATATAATAGTATTGTTTTGAATCATTCATTCTTCAAAGTGCGGTTTAGTCTTGATCAAGTGGAAGTATTGGTTCCTCTCTCCCTCGATCTCCGTGTACTTGGCATATACTCAAGCTTACCTGCGAAGACAAAAATCAATAGAAAAATTCAAATTATTAATTGTTGACTAAACTTTTTGTAATTAGCTTAAAGTTAAGTGTAAAAGCAATTTCCTCCCTACACATCGGTGCAAATATTTGATACATCAAATTTACTTTCTCGAAACAGAATTATCAGTTTGTCGTATCCAATGAGGAAAAATGATTTAGAATTTAACTTTAAGCTACAATTCTTCTATTTAATCAAGTCCTTGTGACGAAATAGGTACTAAACATGGGTGGTTTTAAAAATAACAAAAGGAAATTAAATATTCCTATGTAAATAAGTAATAATTACAAAAATTTGATATTTATCAAGTGATGAGAGTAACTAAGGCATAAGTGTTTCACAAGGTTCATAACACGGTACTTCTTCTGCGATAAAATCCTTTCCTAGTACCTTGCATGCAAAGTGGTAAGTTATGTATCCCTAATTCCTTGGTCCGGCAACTAGGGAATTTCAATCTTCCCCCTCATCCGGCTACATGTGTATGATTTAGTAAACCTAATCTTTACCTCATATTAAGCATCATAATCGATGTATCGCTTAATTGTTACTTCGCACCAATCAACACTAGCATATTAGATAGTGTATACTAAATCTACGATGATGATTCTTTTCTTAATATCTACCTTCTTTCTCTGGCAAGTAGCAACAAGGTGAGTTCTAATGCGTGCACTCGCTAAAAAGACTTCCAAATGAAAGAATTATCAATACATTCAAGACACTATTCTAGAATTGTAATTTTACTCATAACTCTTGTTATGGATTTAGTTACCCATGTTAATAATTACACAATTCATATTGCTTAGAAAAGAATTCATGTAGATACATTGATGATATTGATGAAAATCCAGAAAATCACTTAAATTCAAGAAAAAATGCACTAAATTATTCTGGGAAAATGAAGTATTTTCCAAAACCCAACACTCAACAACCAATTTTACAAATCAGAAAAATAACCAAGAGTCTAACCCCAATAACAAGTTTTTTTCAAGTATTTATAATTAAAAAGTTCTAACATAAAATGGAATTCTATTAAAGGAAATTTTGCCGAAAAACGCGTTTGAGTCGACGAATAGACCGACGGACCATCGAGGCCTTCCATCATTCAATACTTAGAATCTTTTTCAGCTTCATTCTTCTCCAACTCACTGTTACCATCGATGGACCATGATGAAGGCCTGTTGAGTGCACGACAGTCCGTCGATGGCTTCCGCTTCTCCATACGTAGAATCTTTTAAAGACGGGTACTAGGGCAACTTTTTAATAGCAATGACGGATGTGCAGGACTGTCTATCGTGGATATGACGGTCCGTCAATAGCTTTTATAGAACCATAATTGGTCAAAATTTCCCAATCTTCCTTCAGTAACATTTTTCTTAAGACGACGGTTGCCACCTACGGACCATCGAGGGGTAAACAGACTGTCGATGACTCCATAGGTCATCACTTCTGCATTTTCAGCATAGTTCTTCCGCATTTTTATTCTGGATAGTTTTCCTCCAAAAAAAGAGAAAAATACATTAGAATTACGAAAAAAGGGCCTTAGACACACACTAAACTTAAGGAAAAAGCATTGAAATTACAATGAAACTAGGATACATCACCGGACAACCTCTTAATGCCCTATTATCTCTCCATTGTGTGTATGGGTCACATTTTGGTGTTGATAGGCCACCAACTCAGCCTTCTCAATTGAAGTTACACCCATAACATAGAGAATATTGTATACATCATCAAGGAAATAATAAGGGTCTTCATCCACTCTTGAATCGAAGAACATAGGTGGGTTCATATTAGTAAAGTCTGTCAAACGAGAAGCCATAATGCTAACATCATGAGGCACTCAGGGTCCAACCTTCCTATTCACTTGGGCAATGATTGCTTGGACGTGAGAAGTGATGGAATTAGCTTGACAAGTCATAACTTGAGCCGAATTGGAAAAATCTTCACATATCTCTCCATCCCTCATAAGTGGAGGAACAACTACAATTTGACCGTCTATAGGAACTTGCTCAAGTGGAGGAACTTGGTCATCTTGTTGAGGAGCTTGGTTGTCATGTGCTCCTGCATTAGCATTCTTTTCCTCGGACCTTCTTGTGGCTGACCTTCTAGTAGTCATACCTCTAACCATGATGAATGGTTTAAAGTGAAAGCACATAAAGTAAGACTCTAGGGGCATGGCATATGAATGTAAGAAGATGAGAGTTTCCTAAGCATCAAATAGTTTCTCATTCATAAGTGTGGCGTGCTTCACAATTATGAATAAGAAAATACATAGATGTGGTTTAACGAGACATTGATACTAAAGATATTCAACCTCATGCTCTGGTACCTACCATGTTTGCACATCTAATATCCATCCCCAATCATATGATACCTCATCCCAATCCATATCATCTCCATCCAATCACATCATCCCATTCCAGCGATCCTCCACAATCCCAATCCCAATCCCAATCCGCATCCCTCTCCAACTACTCCTTATCCGATCACGTCCTTCTCTCTCTCCTCGTTCCCTTCCCCTCGATCCTCGGTGCCCATATAATCGCCCATGCATCGGGGCGCCTCGCACACTTCTCCGCTCATGATCATCCAATACACTCGTGGCCCGTCGATCCTGTCAAGCCAAAGGCGCTCATGCGTGCATCCTTCTCTCTGACTGCCCCCGATGCCTTTAATCCACCATCCCCCATCCATCGCGGCACCCTATACTAAACCGGCGCGTTCATCCTTGGAGAGGACTAAGACTAACCTCTTAGCAATTGTCATTACATATCATAGGTTTTAAAATTTTTCATCTACATCTACTTCAGAAGGTCTACATAGACCTCTCACTTAGACAATATATATACATAGGTAGTTTACTTAGAATCCTCGCATGGGAAGCTTAACATAGGGTTTTACTTTTAAATCACATATAACATATGCAAAATATAGAGTCTAATAGAAATATATCATATAAACTATCTATGTCAGAATAGAACAATTTGGGCATAGACCCTACACAAATGTATAAATGCACTTAGGTCTTACAACAATGTATTGAATAATAAGAGTGAAACGAAAGTCACTAGACTATAGCAAGTCACATAGGTAGAATGAGAAAAGGCATCATCCTCGAATCTTGAGGACATACACACACTTGGAGGAATAATCTAAGCCTCCTTGCAAATTGGCCACAAACCGTTCAATGACCGGAACCTAAAATTATGGGGAAAAAGGAATAAATGGGGGTTATCATATCGCTTATACTAAATATGGAAACATATGAACACACAACATAAAAATCATGCCAAAAGGGCCATTTGTTCAATATCATGCAAGTTACTTTTATAAAGCCTTATGCACATCCAAGAACACAGATAAGATAATAACCATTTATTCCTTAAGACAATAACATATTCAACACAAGACAACATCGTCAAGTTAAGTGAAGTCAACATGTTTATAGCATATTAGAACCATAGCCCAAAGAAAATCTAACATCATGTATAACAACAAATCATGTTGAAGAGTTCACAAAATTATAATACAAGCAAAAATCTCACTCACAACCCCTTACCAAGCTTACAAGTGCTATGACCAAGTGAATTCCCATGACCCCACTCAATCAAGTAAACCTAACAATTGATCACAATTAATATCTAACTCCACATAACATAGCATCATGAGTATTCATCATTATTTTGAGCAATATAGACCATTAACATGTAAAATCATTAAAAGCATGTTATTCATTTCATCAGAGCATAAGTGTATAAGAACATACTCCAAGGACTTCCCTCAAGGCCAACTAGTGAAATGTATAGGTAGAGTACCATACCATACATAGACTAAGTCAAACCCCTTAAGACCTCCTAGTTTGATTTAACTTTATTACTTGATTATACTTTCGGGATCATCTTGCCTTAACCGACATAGAATGTGGATCCGGTGTCATGGAAGACTATATCAAAGGAAGTTGATTAACTTGGCCAAGTAGTACTAAAACTAACAAGCATCTAGGTGTCAGTCAACGACCCATAACTCTAGACCTACAGATGAGACTAGGCGTCGTTACCTCTCAGAGGTCATAGACAAGCCTCATACACATTCTTTCTTCATCTAGGTTAATGTTACCGAAATTTGAACTTTTTGTCCTTCTTACTTCATGATAAACATTTTTAAACTTAACATCATAGGCGTTCACAAATCACCACTAATATAGTGATAATCAAATGAAGAAACAGTTCATTATTTACTTACATATTTTTTGCCAAAACGGAACCACTACAAAGTAAATGAAATGAAAGTAAAGAAACACTATTGTACATTCTCGACTAGAATAAGCCCCTACATCTAAGATAATAATAACAGTAACATCCATCGAAGCATGAGTCCTCCAAGTTTGGATGAAATCTCACTTCCCGATAGATGAACCCGTCAACGTTTAAGCTCTAGCTTCCACCTGTGCATGCACCATAAAAGTAGATTTTGTATGGAATATACAATCACTTGTAATAAGTTGGTATATGCAAGCGCACAACCAAAGAATGCATGTATAAAACTATTTTCCTACAACATGATTTTAGAAGTTCAAGTCAGTGGACTTGACAAATAGGGATTAGGAAAGTGAGTGAGCTTTTAAAAATTTGATTAGGAAAGTCAGTGAGCTTTCAAAATTTGGTTTAAGAAAGTAATGCCATGATAATAACATGCATCATCATACTTATCATATTGCACATAGAAAATAACATCTTACACTTAGGACATATCATATTACGTGTAGAACATAACATCTTTCATATCATTCATTCATATGCCATGAGACCTTGGAATCATGGACTTAACATGAACACTTCCCATAAATAAGGGCTCAACATATGGGACCTCAACTAGGGAGTCTTCTTTAGAAAACATAGTCTAATTCGTTCAATCATACGTACCCCTTTTCATTTCATTCACAGGCCAGTGTAAAAATAAGCTATACCTAGGATGTAGTTTAAGACTATCAGCGGGTTCATTGTGTAATGACCAAGAATGACCTAATGTCATTACTTAAGTCTAACTAACCTTTTGATTATCCTATCCTAACACCTTTGTATCATTGATTTGACTATGTGCATCATTTGAGGCTGGCCTCATTCATTCATTGGGAACATTAACTTTAACCAACATAGATTATGTGAGCATTATGAAATCCAGTGTCATGATACCCCACAATGAAAAGAGGTTGAATCACTGGACAAAGTGACCAAATATGGGAGCGTCATGGGAGTGAAACCCCTCGCGATCCCTATTTGTAGTCTGATATACGTTGGTTTCACGAGATAATTAATACTTTTTTCTTTAGTTTAGTGTGTTTTCGAAATCTTTTTTGTGCTTATTTATAGAAGTTTCTCTTATTTTGCATGACATCTGTCCAAGCTGAAATGCCGAGATTTTGATCGAAATGAAATGCAAAGAGACCACCTACGGGAGCTTAGGACGGTCCGGCGTGCTTTTTGACGGTCTGTAGGTGGTCATGCATAATGAACTGCTGGAAGGAAATTAGGAAGTCTGGGGTTACGACGCGTGTTACGGTCCGTCGTGTATATGACGTACGTCCTGCCAGTTCGTCATGAGTTTTTAGAGAATGATAGTAATTACCCATATTCCAAGAGTTGAAGTGTTTTGAACGAGGCCCGCGATCCGTCGTGCCTATGACGGCCTTCATACTTGCCGTCGAGGGTATTAAGAAGAGCATCAGAAGAATTGCATAGTATGGGACGACGGAGTCCATGCGGTCGTCGTGCCACGATGATCAGTCGCGTGGTCGTCGCCCTGCAGCCTTTGGGAAGATTTCCAGCAAATATAGTCCTTTTATTAGGTTTTTTAAGTTTTGATAAATAGTCGAAAAACGTTGATTAGTAACGAGGTTAAGAACTCTAGATTGTTAAACCCATTTTGGTAAACTTGTATTGTGAGATCTTGATAATCATTAGACTTTTTGTGAGATTATTGATTACTTTGAAAATTCTTGCACGTGATTTTTGGTGATTAATAAATAAACTTTTGGATTTACTCTTTCCATGAGAGTAAGTAACAGGAACTCTTCTTTTAATATATTGATATTGTGTTTATGGCCATTAGTAACTAAACTCCATGACCAGGTTGTGGGAACCATAGGAAATAATGAGATAAACCCTAACTAAAATAACAATTCTAGAATAGCTCTTCTGATTAATATTCGTATTCCGCTTATAAGTCTTTTTAACGGATGCACTTTAGAACCACTCGCCTTAATGGGCTACTTGCCTGTCAACCGTAGGTAGATAATAGGAAAAGAATTATATAACATAAATTTTTAGTGTTACTTCTAATAGGCTAGTATTAATTGGTACAAGGTAATAACTTAGTCAAATCTCGAATACGATGCTTAAATATGATGTTAAGGATAAGGGAGGAATACAGCACACGTAACCGTACCAGGTGCGAGTACGATTTTCTAAATGCCGGATCAAGTCTTTAGAAATCCATAACTTAATCAATTTGCATGCAAGATACTAGGAATAATTTGTTATAGTTAGAATTATCAATTTAGAACCGGTGGGGAACACGTAAAACCCTAGTTACTCACTTTGATTACTTGATTACAATCCCAACGTCAAAGCTGTTAAGTGTCTCTCCTCTTTCAAGTTCGTTATTTATATTCACTTCCTTTAAATAGAAACCCCCCTTTTTTTATGTTTTTACTTTCCAATAAGTTTATTGACCAAACATATTAATACAGGTTGAAATTAGGCGAGACTATTTCCTCGTGGAAACGATCTCAACCTTACTAGTTGGTTATTTAACTTGGCACGCCATCTTTACTTCTTATTGAGAAGTCATTTGAGCATTCAACATTTTGGCAGGCATTGTGCCTTGGGAAAGTTCTTTTAGATTAACTTGAACTTATACTATAGTTTAGTTGATATTTTTCTCTATTTTAACTTTGTTTTATTGTTTTTTTTTGATTTTTTTTAGACTATCCTCCTTGTTTCCAAATACACGAGAGGAAGAGAAACCATATTTCTACGATCACGAGTTAGACACGTACACCTGTGCAATATGAATCGAAACTTGAGATACAGAGATGATCAGAACCAGAACATCCCAGCTGCGTTGAGTTCATTGGTCAGATTTTATCCCCGATGCACCGTGTGAACACAACAGAGGAGATAAAATCCCGTTCCACTCCACCACGACCCCAACATACTCAGAGGCTATGATAACTAGCTATATTTGTCGGATGGCCACTGGTTTTGCCTCCTCTAACCACATGCCACACTTTTTGTGGTAACTAGTAGCTCTATGCAAAGGTTCCACTGCCAAGTTTGTTTTCATTCAGGGCTAAACGCTTTTTGAGGATCCCATGCCCATATAGCTAAGGTAAGGGGCAGTGTGTACAAGTTGTGTATGGATCCTGATTTGGATTTTAGATGGTAATCGGTAGTCATAGAGTGTCCTCTCTCACGTGACGGGATAGGCTGCTATGTGGTTCACTGATCCTCCCTACAAACTCAATCTTCACTTGGAACCACTAAGGGATTTTTTTTCTTAGCGACGCTACTATCCTATCTCCCAAGAAACTAAATAAACCACAAGTAGAGGGGAATACTTTTTGGCCTACCAGGAGAGTCGTTGTAGTTCCTGGGATAGATTCACACTCATTTTTGAGAAGTTTTCCAAATCAACCGCATAGATGATGAGTCACTGAAGGAATAATTTATCATTCAATCGGGGACAGGATGATAACAATATGAGGTGTTGGACACTATAGGAAGTGGATATTATGGGGGAGTGTCCTTATGTAATTTGCTTGAAAATTAGAAAAATCCCCAGAATCACAAAGCTTGGAGTACTAGGAAAGCTGATACGGGAGAAACACCCTTCGCGGTGAAGTCCACTCACAACCCAGCCAAAGATGAGATTCGTGAAGAAATGGCTCAGATGAGAACTGAGCTTGGGTTGCTACTAAAACACGTCACTGGTGTGCATAAAGGATAAATCAATCAACTACTTGTCGAAACCACCGCCACAAAACGATGAGGTTATTCTGAGGAAGATTCATCCCTAGGCGTAAATTAACAATGCGGGTGTCCGACCAAGCGCCCAAGGCTCAAATCAGAATACTTGGCACCGAAGGTCAGGAACCAAGGTCTGAACTATGGGTAATTAGAATCGTGAGGGTCATTATGTTCGAGATAGAAAACTACAATCGCGACACACACAACTTCACAAGGGTAACCGGTAACAGAAATGAATAGGAATGGGTCCATGTCCTCCTCAAAATTCGTGAGTTACTCCTAGGTATAGTGGAGATAGTATGGCGGCGAGTTGAGATATGTGCACAAATGATTAGGAAGTTCGATGCTAGTGATGACCATTAAAAGTTAAGGGTTGATCTTAGCTAGTATTGGGCAAAAAGTTTGATACACATGCAATTTTCGATTAAACAGATCGAATTGCAAGTGGCCCAATATCTGCGACAGTGAACACAACGGCAACTTTGGCACTCTTCCTAGCACACTGTACAAATCCAAAGAATGATGCCGCACTGTCACGCAATCACTACGGCGGGGTGGCGGCAAATTATTGGACCCACCTATGGCCATCTCCCTGATTAAAATTTGAGAAAGGATAATGATATCGTGGGTAAAAAGGTTAGTGGTGAAGCAGAGGAACGTAATGGAAAAGATGCAGAATACCTATCAAGGTAATTCCTATGCCTAGGCCACCAACCACTCTTTCCCTCATATATTAGTGAAACGAGACCCGAGGATGGTTAATAAAGGTGTTTCATAACACTGTTGAAGCATCTTATACAATATTCTTTGGTAGAAGCTCTAGAATAACAAATGCCCTGTTCTGCGCAAATTTATGAAAGATCGGTCAACCAATAAACGATCAGTCAGTTTCGAAAGAAAAAATGATGATAGACTGTAGCATTGTAGTGCTATTGCTACAATATCCCTCATACAACAGAAAGAAGATCCTGGTGGTGTCCCTGTTCCTTTACAGTTGGGTCATTTACATTTTGCGAAGCATTATGTGTTCTGGGGCAGGCATAAACTCATTCCCTATCGATTTAACAGAAATTAGGTTTGGGAGATTCCAAACCGACTGCGATGCGGCTACTGATGCCTGATCGGACAATGAAATGGCCTATAGGGATAACTCCATGATGGTGCTAGTACAGTGGAGTTCTTCATCTTTCGGCTGATTTTGTTATTCTTTGATTGTGAGTTCAATTTTGAAGTGCTTATAGCACTTGGGAGGCCATTCCTTGCTAAAGGTTAGAGCCTTAGTTTGATTATTGCGAAGGGAACAGCTGACATTTCGGTTGAATATGAAGAAGCGAACTTCACACATTTTTTTAGGAACCATGAGGCAGAGTGGTGACTCCCCAGTCGGTATCTGCCATAATCCCACAAAGCAGAGATGAAGAAGGGACTGAACAAAAAGATGCAAACAGAATTAGTGTTGGAGATTTTGGTGCTTGTAGAGACAGTTCTGGGGTTGCTTGTCTCCGTGCAGCTCAAGTCCCAAATGGACTGGCCTTACTTGATTACCCAAGTATTTCCCTCATGGAGCAATTGAGTTAAATCCAAGGGCGGGAGTGGCGATTTAAGCATGAATAGACGAATAAAACTCTATTTGGGCATAAAGCATCGGGGAATAAATAATGAGGCAACCCATCTTTATGAAGGTTGAGTAATCACGTGTCCCACTCCCGTGCCGCGATCTAAATCATGCTCTTGTTGGGAGGCACCCAATACTTTAGTCTTTTTTAGTAATGGTAGCATTATTCTACTAATGGGTTTTAAATTTTCAGCACATCACCAGGAAAGTCGCCGAAAACTACTCTGCAGCAGTCACTGACGGATATATCGACGGACCGTTGCGCCTGCTACGGACCGTCATATCCTCCGTCATAACCAGTACGTCCTTTCTGTTATTTTTCAAACTAGTGCACACATACGGAAAGCCACGGACGGTCCGTCATACTACGACGGACCGTGTCGGGGAACGTCGCGTGATTAATGAGTTCGTAACCCGACCCACTGGAGTCCTTTTTTTAAAAATTAGAAACCGTTTAAACCCCCCAACCCTTCTTTTCATCACCCATTCATTCATTATTCCTCCCACTTTCCCGCTTCTTTTCAACTTCCATGTCTCCCCCTCGATCATTGTCCAAAAATTCTCCAAAGCCAAAAGTGTTAATTACAGCGGCTTGCTTGGTGTGGGTTTCTGCCTGACCACCGAGTACTTGGGGACGTTGTTTTTCTTCCCATGCTAAGATATGTGTCTCTAATTTCTACTCATTATCTTGCATTTTTGTTTATTGTTGTAGTATTAGCTTTATTTTCTCGTCATCTGTTGTTTGCTTTTCATACGATTAATCTCGAACCTAGGTTAAAAATGTTTCGAAAATGCCATGTTTTAACAACCGTAGACATAGGTGCTTTGGCATTGGTAGTTTCCTAGGTAGTTGGGTTAGACAAATGAGGTCAAATTACTATGAGTTTGATGTTGGGTTCATCGGATGCAATAGGGTACCCTAGTTTTGTCACTGTTATTCAAACGGACCCCGATGACGTACCGATCGTAGGGTCCGTTGCAAAAGCCCTAGAACCCTCTCCCAACAGACACATGTGACGGACCGTCGTACTCACGCTGGTCCGTCCTGCACAAACCGTTCTGGTTGTTAGAGACCCTGTTTCTAGGGTCTCTCATTTTTTCAAGTGTCTTCAATGACACATGTGACGGACCGTCATACCCACGACGATGCCCGTCCTGCATTACCACCGTCATGACTGTTCAGAGACGCTCCTTCCTAAGGGTCTCCATATATTTTTCAAGTTTATATGACGGCACCTACGACAGACCGTCGTACCTGTGATGTCTGTTCGGCACAGACGTCATGCTAGTCAGAGCCTCTCCTCAGTGTTCTCTATAATATACTACAGTCCGAGTAATACGTCGACGGACTTCATGAAGGTCCTCTATTCCGACGGGCCGTCACAATACCCGTCTTGTGTCACTTTTCTAATATCAATTACCTCTATTTTTGATGTTTTGTTAATAAGGATTTTTCTTGTCTTGTTTGCCACTACTCGTACTCTATTTGATCCTTTACAGTAACTATCTACTATGGCACCCCATAAAGACCCCGCATCTCTCGCACGCGGCGATCGAAGTCTGTCGCCCGTTTGCCCCGCATGTCATCGCTCTGATGATGACGTGACCCTGAGAGGTGCCCCTGAACTTCCCACCCCTTCCCATGTTGCGCTGCTCCTATAGCCCACCCAAAAGGGTGGCGTCCGGCGTATGTCACTGCCTCCCAGTATGATAAGGAGCGCGACTGACCTGCACATCCCCCCCCCTCTGGGTAAGCACAATGATGAATGATCTCTGGATTCCTTAGGAGTATCAGGTTCCGATGGAAGACTCCGGTTCTTCTGAGGTTCCCGCACCCCGCCACAACTGTAGCCGTCGGCCTCGTCTGTGATGCTGACAACATTTCAGACTCACATCAGGCTCCCAAGTTCAGTTCCCCAGCCCATTCACTGACCAGCCCAACGGTGGTGTGTCGATGGGCGATTCCAAGTCTATAACTCCGACGCTAATTTCCTGCTGATAAAGGAGTGATGACTCCAAACACTGCAACTTGAGTGGCAGGTTCTTACAAGGATCTCGCGATGATGCCTGAGATCTACAATCTCTTCATTAAGTGTTGCTTAGAGTTGACAACCCTGTCCGTTGGTGGTCGATACTGTGAAGAATGGTCTAGGGTTCTACACATCTTACGTAGCCTACTCTCCATCACAGATAGATAGACGGGGCTGCACCCCCCAACAACTGGAACCCAAATGTGAGCAGTCCGAGTATGGGGCGTACAGGGTGACATTTCCTCCCTGCTAGCCCATCCGCCGGTGTTTTTATGACGGGCAGAGTGTTGAGCTACTCGTTCCCTCCCCCCGCACTACGAGTTTGACTAACCGCCTGGCAGATAGTTAGAGCAGCCAGTTTCTTGCGCGCGCCATCACTGAAGAGACCACCAGAGGTGGATGACCTGACACCTGTCCAGTGATGGAGAGTGATGCCGATTGGGTGACCGAGCCCAATGGGGCCATCAAGAAGGCCAACCTCCGTTCACACAAAGTCTTGTGGCTGGGTGCTTTTCAGTCACGAGGCTGGGTTGGGTGGAGAGGGGGGGCGTCTTTCCCCCAACTGCTGATATGGGAGTTTATTCTTTCACCTGGTGGTGTGGAGTGGAGGGGTTGGGGCGGTGATCAGTGTTGAGGCCGGCGATCATAAGCCGATTCGAGTAGACTTCGCATGGCTCCTCCAGGCATTCATGCACGAGAGGCATTCAGGTCCAACTACTACCTACCGTTTCCCGTGCATGATCTTTGCCCTCGGCAGGTCCTGCAAGGTGTGCCCATATGGCCGTGATTGCCTTAAGACCCCAATGGAACTGTTGACGTCGGCCTCATCATATCCGAGGCCATGAGTTGGCTCCATGCAGAGGGCCCCGTCCGGAGCTCCTCCACTTGCTGATGATCTTGCTGATAACGGATTCTAGGGCCGTATAGCTACACCGGCGGCTCCACTGACACTACCACCACCCCGGGTACTAAGCACCAGCCACCGAGATCCTTTCGCACAAACCCCTCCTACCGGCAGTGAGTGCCCGCCTGCTAGGTTTCCAAAAACTAGAGGAAACAATGGCCATCTTCTGCATCATATCCAGCAGTGGGATGCAAAAGTCGATTACTGAGTCCGAAGAGCTCCTAGAGAGGAAAAATGTTGCAGTTTACAGAGCGGAATATCGCTGAGGTTAACTCGCGCTGGAACACCTTTGAGTTTGAGGGTCTAGCCCGACCATCCCCTCCGGTGGATTGGCGACTCTTCAGATTTAATTCGACATCTTCGGCAGACATCAACATCGATCATAGAGGCTAGAGTGCCCCGGCTCTGATGCCCTTTCTCTGTCGAGCCTGCGAGGAAACAGTGTTGCCGGCCGTTTTTGCTAACTTAAGAAATTCCAACCACCTTCTCCCGCAGAGAGTGCCAATAGGCGTAGGGTCGAGCGAGGACGAGGAGCTTCACGACAGAAATGAGCATCGAGATATAGAGGCTGGCGAGGAGAGTCCTCACTTGCGAGGAGGAGGCCACCAAATGGAGAGCATCATATTAGCGGCTGGGGCATCTAGCTCCCGCACTGTGGAGAACAGGAGCACTACTGATGGTTCGGTTTGTTGCTAAGGACAACCACGAGGGTGTCCAAATTGCAGAGGACGTGGGTTTCCGGGAACCGGACCCACCTCTTTGTGCTGATCGACGGCGTTTGCGCCATAGTTGCTTCACCTACCACTCTTAGTATGTAGATTTTTATGCATTGGGACATTTCATGCTTTTTTTTGTTTGGGGTTGGGGTAAATGGAATAGTGAGTGTTATGGTGAGCGTCTTAGTAGCCCAATTTCACTATCCTGTTTTGGGTTTTCTGTTCCTGTTTTCTTTTCCCCACAAAGAACTAATTTTTTTTTGTTTTAACCGCATGTTATATATCTGTTTCTACATCGTTTAATTCTGGAGCATGATGGCTAAATTATAATCTTATAAACTGGAAAATGATTGGAATGACTAAGGCCATAGTAACGGATAATTATGTGGCTCTAAGCATGAAATAGAGTTACACCATTGCATTACCCTAGTCTTAAATTCGAACTAGTTGTCTGATAATCTTGTATAGTGATAGAGATTAAGTGTAGTGTGAGGAAAATTTTGAATAGTCCACTATTGGTACTGAGGCTAGACTTGCCAGTTAGTCCCTGCTAAAAGTATTTGTAATAGACAATTAGGAAAGGTATCATAGGCCCTTATTTCATATAGCCCATTTCTAGCCTAAATAAAGAACCAAAATGAATTATCCTTCTTTGATCCAAATATCTGAGCTTTAAATGAGACCTTTCTTTCTTTTTCCACGCCCAATTGAATCTTTTCTGGAACATGTTTGGCCCCTGGTCCCCATTGAATGTGCACTCAGCTTATGCCTAAAAAAGCTAGTTGAGGGTGCTAATGCAATAAAACCTTCGTTATGCCGGACCCAGACTTTGGGTATTGTGTACCTTGACTCATTTGGCAAAGCCTGAGTTGAGGTTGATATTAGGAGTAATCTCTTGAAGTGGGGTTTGAAAGAACAAAGGGGGAGAAAGAAAAAGCACAAAAGTAAATGAATCAAAATTCGTTGTAAAAGAAAAGTGACATAAAAGAAAAATATACAAGAAATTACAAACAGAAAAGAGAGAGTCCACTTGCAAAATAAAGACAAGAAGAGAAAATAGCAAGGTTAAGAATATGAGAAAATGGCGAGATAAAATGATAGAAAGTGGAAGGTTCAGTTAGCCGTATTCAATATGGCACAAACTTCACTAAGTACCTAAATACACCCTACCTGACCGAACCTTGTTACTACTATCTAGAAAGTCCTAAATTCGTTGATCCTAGGTAGTATAGCTTAACTTGAGGCAGTGAAAATAATGCAAGCTTATGGAAATAGGGTATGTAAATGAGTGTGACTTTGCTCTGAGCGACTGTGAAACTATCCTTAGAACTCGAACTAAAATCATTGTGTGAAACATGAGGATTTTTTTTTAAAGTGAGGACACTAGTTGCAATACTAAAATTGTTAGGCACCTCGATGAGAAATCGAAGAGTATAGGTGTTAATGCATGGTGAGTCTGCGTCATGTTCTGATCCCCCACATATCAAGCTAAAAGGGGTTGAGTGATAGCATGCATAGATTTGATAATATTAATCGGGATTGATGCAATGATTGCAAAGGATAAACATGGATATTATTGTACAAAGATTGTGTAGTGAGTCATAGTGCGTGCGTGTGGACAAACAACGAATTTAATTTGAGGTGTTGAGATAACCGTGGTTTTCACGGTATAATTAATACTTTTTCCTTAAGTTTAGTGTGTCCGAAAGCTTTGTGCTGTTTTATATGTTCTCTTTTGTTTTGCAGGAAATCTGAGCAATTTGAATGCAGAGATTTTGAGCGAAAGAAATGCAAAGAGACCACTACGGAGCTTATGACGATCTCAGTGCTTGTGAAGGTCCGTAGGTGGCAGCGAGTAAGCTGCTGAAGGAAAAGGGGAAGTGTGACCAAGTGTGGTGTTACAAGCTTGTGACGGTCCGCGTGCCCGTCCTTCAGGCTCGTCATGAAATTCAGAGAATTATCCCTGTACCCATATTCAAGAGTTTAGTGTTTGAAACGTAGGCCCCTCGACGACCGTTGTGCCTAGACGGTCCGACATACTTTCCGTCGGGGTAAATGAAGAACAAGCTATCATAAAAAACTTGCATAAGTATGAGACGACGAGTCCTGACGGTCCGTCGTGCCACGCTATCCTCGCGTGTTTCGTCGCCCCCGCCGCGTTTGGCAGAGTTCCATCAAACAGAGTCTTGTTTAATTAGTTTCTTTTAATTTTTTATAATGTTTGAAACCTCTTTTTGAGGTGACTCTTAGGGATTGTATACTCCTATTGGTAAAATAATTGTATTGTTAAAACCATAGGCAATAATGAGATAAACCCTAACTAAAATACAAAATAAATAAGTGTCTTGGCAATGTATTAATAATTCTTTAGCTTAGAAAGTCTTTTAAATGATGGGCCAACGTTAAACTCGCCTTAATGCTCCTTTGCCCGGACCAGGAGGTATATAATGTAAAGATTATAACATAGATTTAGGTGTATACTATCTAACTAGGCTAGTATTCATTGGTACGAGGTAATACTTAGTCAAAATATCGAATACGATGCTTAAATATGAGGTAAGGATAGCTGTGTTAGGATAGCACACACGTAGCCGGACAAAGGTGCGGAGTGAATATTTTCTAGATGCCGCGACAAAGGATTTACAAATACCTAACTTATCAACTTATCCTTTTGCATGCTAGATATTAAAAATTAATTAATTATAGTTAGAATTTCTCAAGTTATGAACCTGTGGGGACACGTAAACCCTAGTTACTTTTGATTATGCTTAAATCCAACTGTCAAAGCTGTTTAAGTGGCGCTTTCATTCAAGTTCTTATTTATTTTCACTCATTTAGAAATAGAACCCCCCTTTTTATGTTTTACTTCCAAGAGTCATTTGACCAAAACAATTGTAATAATCAGGTGTGAAGTATAAGTCTAGACTATTTTCCTCGTGCGAACGATCTCAACCCTCACGATTGGGTTATTTACTTCACGACCGCTTTACTTCTTATTTGAGAAGTAATTTGAGTGTAATCAGCAGTATAATTTCGATAGTAGGAGAATATATGGAGATCCATACCTGGGCAATGCCCGGATAGTCCTCATCTCATGATAGTTAACGTGAACCTCGGCCCTTCGCGAAAGAAGCATCACCGGCTCACCGCTCATACTGTCTATCAATGCCAGTAAGTCATATGACATTCTCTCAGACGTCCAGGGAATTGATGCTAGTATGAGGACATCATAGATCAATAGATGATTTCTCATCTCATCATTAGTATTAAGTGTGTAAAATTCAATACTTTAATTAGAGTTCATAGAGACTTGTCTCTTCATTTACTTTACATTTTCATAGGTGAGTACGTTTTGGTAACATTGACTTAGGCTCACTTAAGATTGCTCTAGTCTTATACATTAACCTCATATCATGTTTTCACCACATTCATAAAAATTAACACATTTACTCTTCATAATTAATCACCCCTTTTTAGATGAATGTTCATTTAATCGTATGTCAATGCACATAGCAATTTAGTGTTTTTCACACTCTTACTTAACCCTTCTAGGGTTTCATCATTTCGTTGTTTATTTCATCATTTCATTTTTCTTTTCATTTTTCATTTCATCAAATGCCAATGCAATGCACATTGGCCCTTTAGTATTTTCACACCTCTAACTTAATCTTCAGGGTTTTTATCATTTCATTAGTTCATCATAATTGTATTGTGTCTTTCATTCTTTTATTTTGTTCATCTTAATATTTCATTGTTCATTTCATAATTTCGTTGTTCATTTCATAATTTCATTGCCTACATCTTAGGTTCACTTACTTTTAATGTATGCTAGACTTGTTGGTCTATATCTACAAGCCATGGGCTTCATCGTAGTTTGTTAAGTGGACTCAATATCTTCCTAAGATTATGTAGTACCTAGGCTATTTTGTAATCTTGTAATTAGGCCAAGATCTCTATTTCAATCTAAGTAGGAGGAATTATTCTTGAACATTTAATTCACGTATGACTTATGTATCTATACGAATATTTGGGCAAGGGAACCCAAGTTCGAATCCCTTGGACAACTCTTCCATTTTTTATTGATTTTAATTTTAGTCCTTATGACATTGGGACCCTAGATCGAGCCCAATCACCTTCATTTTATTTTTCCCTTAGTTTTTCTCTTCATTTTCCGCTCAATGGGATTGAAAGGTTGTTGGATCGAACCCCAACACCTCTTTTTCTTTAAATTTTTTTTCTTTAAACTATCTTCTTTTGGCAAAGGGGTTGTGGGTTCGAACCCCCACACCCTCTTTTATTTGTTTATTTATTTCTCCTTGACTATCTCGCATTGACCAAGAGGTTTTGGGATCAAACCCCTACAGCCTCACTTTATTTTTCTTGTAATTCTTTTTTACTGGGTAGATGTTGTGGGTTCAATTTCCACGCCTCACATTTGTTTTATTTGCATTTTTAATTATCCTAAAATCTGCCTAAGAGGTTGTGGGTTCGAATCCCATTCTTCACATTCCTTTTCTTTTTGTTTTTTTTCCTTTCTCATTTACTGCCTGAGAGGTTGTGGGTTCGAATCCCACTCCTCTCATTTCTTTTCTTTTGATTTTTTTCATTTTCCACCCAAGGTCATAGGTTCGAGTCCCACATGCCACATTCCCTTTTTCTCACCTTATTTTATTTATTTTAAATATTGTGAGGTCACAGGTTCAATCCCTAGTGATCTCACCTATTTTAATTCATTTTTCAGATCATGAAATTCTCCTTAGCTTGGGTCAACTCATTACCAGCTGCTGGAAATTTTTACAGGCAATTTTTCTTTCCTCACTTCTTGGTTCCCATTTAAATGTTTAGATAACGTTTTTATTAGTTTTTGTTTAGCGGTTCTTTAGGTAGATTTTAAAGATGTCTTCGATAAATAATCACACTCAACTCAGAATTTTTACAATCACTTATGAACATCACCCACATTAATAAAGTTTATGTACGTAAGAACACAACCATAACATGATATTTTTGAACATCCACACCGAAGCGTCATGGCTCCATTGTACACACATACACATTTTAAAAAAACTAGTTGGCCATTCATATATATTCAAAACACAAATTCATGAAGCATATTCAACACCGAAACACTTAAAATGCATATATCAACAAGCCAAACATGCCCAACTATAAATCAACGGGAGCGAATGACCGGGACATGCAACGGGAACAATACTAGTTTTTCGATCATAATTGAACAGAATCTTAAGGGTCTCTTGGGAATGGACCACTAGAGAGAGAACCCTACATTTTGACGTTCATACCTTGAATGTTTCTGCCCAACACCTTCTCCAACACACCCCCGTCCGAACAAAAGTTCAACATCAAACTCGCGCTCATTGTGGAAACCCTCCTTTTGGATACGTTGATTGATTAACGTCTGTTTTTTTCTTATCTTTTCGTGTGAGTTTTTAAAGTGTAAGAATTTTTGGTTACCTCCTACGTTTTTTTGCAGTGTTTTTGGCAAAAAAAATGTTTACTTAGACCGCTAAGACTTGAGAGAGACACATGAAGCGTGGGAGAGAAGATTTTCCTAGTATTAGGAGTCTAGTTTATGATTTATCAAATAGTTTTTATTATAATAAAATTCTGATTTCCTTTTCCCTTTTAATCATATAAGAAATACTACATATAAATTAATTCATAAATTTACCAACTTAAATTAAATACAATTTAATTTCATTGCTTCCTCCACCTAGGTTTGAAACCCGAGTGGACCAAGACTTCACTTCAATAGCCGTCATGTCAGGCCTCTCTCCACAAAATTCCCCTAAAAACTTATTAATTAATAAATCATTATATAACTAGGTATTATGATACAACCTTAGCCTGCGCCAAAAGACCATTTACCCCTAACCCTCTCCAAACCTAAGATTTCCTCTTTTTAAGTCCGTTAAAGACTCCTTCAAGTTAGTCTTCGTATTCGAGAGCCCTACATGGTTGGACCCAACCTTTCCTACATCAATTGATTCCCCAAGTTAGTTGTCTTGGTTGTATCAAGGGTTCCAAGCTGTGGTTCTACGGGCATAAATTCGTGTGAACCCGGTCTAATCGTAGGCAATCTAGACATATGAAGTATCACTTGAAATATCCATTTTTAGGGTTGTTACACTAGGTGGATCCACTAGGTTGTATTCCTATGGGGTAAACATCATTCAAGAACTATGAGAAATGTTTGAAACACTCTTTATGCCTTTGGTATTGTAATCTCTATCTCATGAGTACAATAGTGAACCTACGTTCCCTACTTTGGAAGGGACACTCCTTACTACTAGTTCACTCGGTGCTAAGATAGAGTCCATTTTGAAATGTCTTAATTTAACAATAATAACTTAGTTTAGGTCATATGAGACTAACTCCTTGTATATTCGTAGTCAGTACCTCAATAGGAATTTGTACGAGAACATCCTTTGATACAATCACCATATGTGAAATTTGCACATTAGCATAATTATGTGATAATAAGACACATAGGCTATTAATAACCAACCTTATATCTTTAAATCTTAATTATAATCTCAAAATCACATAATCAAGACATTTACATTGCATCATCATACCACACCAACTTAATCTAATAACAAGATATACTTCAATTGAACTTTCATCACCAAGTACAAGCAATGATAATTGAAGTAAAGGTTTGAGATCACAAAGATTTTCCAAGTCTCCTTCAAAAGCCGTCATTCATGGTTTTACCATCAACAAACAAATTTAATCAAATAATACATTTACTAACATCACTCAATAGTAATAAACACAACAACTAAGTCAATTGCATCACTACAATTCAATTCAACACTAGTTTAAACCTAGGTTAGGTATATTGAGTCATTCATATCTATCCTCCTACAGGTTACCATCCAAGATTGTAAGCACTAAATTTTCCAAAATATACATAAATCAATAATAATATCCAAATAAAATCATATACAACACAATTTATAAAATCAAATTCGCATTAGGAAGAAACTCATATGAAATCATTTTTTCGAAAACCAATTTTGGAAGAACCCTATGGGGAAAGGAATCCCAAAGGTGAAGAGTTCCCATACCTTGAAATTTGTTGAATTTTTATGGAGAAAATTGGTATTATTGAAGCCCTAGAACCCTTACACCTTGGTCTTCTATGGAGTATTCTTTGGGAGAAAGAAAGTAGAGAGAAGGAAGAGCAATTTGAGTTTGGGAATTTAGAGGTGTTAAGTTGGATTTAGTCTTAAAGGTAGTTTATATAGTGACTTAACTAACTTAATTAAAAAAACCTAATATATAATTAAACCCCTTACTAAACTAACTAATTAAATGAACAATTTAAAACTTCACATGAAAGTGCAGGCCTGACCAACAAGATCCCAAACTACGATCAGTCGATGCCCCTCCCCCAAACCGTCCTGCACATCTGTACTCTTGGTCAGACACTTTACATTTTTGAAACTTAGAAAAGTGTCTAAGTTTAAAATGACGAAGGCATTGACACCTCGTCATTCTACCTACGCCTCATCACCTGCAATCGTAGGTAGACACTTCTTACTTTTGCATATTTGATCAAACACAAGGGTCCTCTCCAAGGACCCTAAGGGTTTTCCATGGGAGTCGTTACCGAAAGTTTCGAACCTTAACGTACTATAATACATGTTTAATACCATTCCATAAAATTTCATCAATTTTTGACTCCTAAAACCTCGTAAAATAGGGTAAGGCACACTAGCACTTGTTGGACTAGTCTCCGAACATCATTGTTGTTCCTTGATGTTTTGACTCTAAAACTTCCTAAATGACATAAATACATTATTTTTGACCTTAAAATAGTTTTACAAACCTTAGACACCCATGTGAATCTCTAAATTAGTTTTAGACTTTTCGAATGTTATATCTTTAGTCTTCACTACCAAAAAGCGCGAAGACTTAGTGACTTTATAAACCATCACCTCAATGGAGTCTTGTTTTCTATGAATACGAGGTAAACCTGTGATGAATTACATGTTGATCACTTTTCACTTCCAAGTAGGAATGTCAATCTCTTGAGTCATACATCTTAATTTTTAATGCTCTACCTTGACTCCTTACAATAGGATAACATAGCCACAATATTTGTTGTATCCCTTTTCATACCATTCAATAATTAGACTTCAGGCATATCGTGGTACATCTTATTGGTGCCTTGATGATTAGAATATATGGATTTATGGGCTTATGAACTGACGTCGTCTAAACTCACCCATACAAGAACAAACAATCTACCATGATAGCTTAGTAAACCATCTCCCCCTTGGGAGAAAAAATCTACTCTCTAATTATGCTTGCATCCTTAAGATCAAGCAAGATTTGATCAATGTATTGCTTTTCCTTAACCTCCACTACCCATGAAGATTTGGCCTCATTCTGAACTGTTACACTAATGTCTGATATGCTCATAAGGCAAACTCCCAAGCGAGAAAGCCTATGAACATCCTTCGCTAAAACTTTTCTTTATTCCTAAACATGTGATACACTACCCATAGATAATATTCTAACGGATTTTGCTACTATAAATTGCCTTAACATGATGTTAATGCAAACTCATGACATAATCCCTGAGGAACTGAAGCCATCCTCTCTAGTGGAGATTCAACTCTTTCAACGTCAATACATACTAAAGGCTCGTATGGTCTGTAAACACGTCTACATTGAAAACTATACAAGTAATGCCTCTAAATAATAAGTGCAAACACCACCGGTGCAAGCTCGAGGTCATGAATCAGATAGTTCTTATCATGAACCTTAACCTGTCTGGTAGCATAAGCTTTAACCTTACTTCGCTACATTAATAAAAAAAACCTTTGCTGAATTTTTATGCATCTGAATAAATCATGTAACCTTCTGAACCGTTTGGTAGAGTCAAAATATTAGTCGGGGTAAACCTAGTTTTAGTTGTATAAAGATGTTCTCACAATCATCTAACTAGTGAAACTTGATCTCGTTCTGAATCAACTTTGTTAATGGATAAGCTATACATGAAAATCCTTCAATGAACCATCTCTAATAACATGCTAGACCCAAGAAATATCTAATATCTCTAGGAGAGGTATGTCTAGGCCATTGTTTTATTGCTTCTATCTTCTGTGAATCTGGTCAATTCACCTCACTAGATACAATTTAACAAAGGAAAGCAACAAATTACAATAAGAAAAAATATTTGCTAAGCCTATCGGATAATTGGTGATATTTTTGAGTCTATCGAACAACTCTCAAATGACTCACATATAGTCCTCATTTCTAGAGAAAATGAGGATATAATCAATAAAGACGATAATGAACAAGTCAAAATACTTCTTGAACTCTATGTTCCGTTAGATTGATGAAAGGTGCAAGAGCATTGGTTAGTCCAGATGACATAACTACAAAATGATTGTGGTTATACTGATTTCTGTATATTTTTGTTACGAAGAATGACTAGAACCCAGATGTTGGTCGAACAAGTCATCAATCATTGGGGTAGGGTACTTATTCTAGATGGTGACCTTGTTTAACTATCGATAGTGAATGCACACCGTTAGTAAACCATCTTTTTTCTATAAAAATAATATTGGCGCACCCCATGGCGAAATATTAGGTCTGATAAAAAAGGTCTTTCAACTTCTCTTTAAAATCCATAAGCTCAGTTGGAGCCATTCTATAAGGACGAATAAATACCGAATGGGTACCTGGAAGGATATCAATTCAAAAGTTGATTTCCCTTTTGGGAGGAACTCCGGGAAGATCTTCTAGAAACACTTTAAGAAACTCACTTACCACCGGAACTAATTAAAGAGTTGGGATTACAGAGCAAGAATCCTTAGCTAAACTAGATGATAGAGATAAACCTTGGAGATTATTGTTCTGGACTTAAGGTAAGAAATGAATCGACCCTTAGGCGCTAAGCTACTACCATTCCATTCTAAAATAGGTTTGTCTGAACACTAAAAATAAACAACCCTGGTTCTAAAATTTACTGAGGCATAAGAATAATGTAACAAATCTATTCCCATAATAGTATCAAAGTCTACCTTTTCTAACTCTACGAGGCCTGCTGAGGTGACTTTTTGAGAGAATGTGGCAAGACAATTTTTGTATACCTTTTTGACGATAAATGGGTCACCGACTGGAGTAGATACTAAGAAGGGTTTTCAGAGAGTTTTTGGAATAACATCAAACTTTACTATCATAAAAGAGTTAAGGAGAGAGTAGAACTTGGATTCGACACTGAATAAACATGAAGTCCAAAGACTCGTAATGTACCAGTGACTACATCAGGAGAACCTTCCTTATTTTGCGAGCGTGAAAAGTATAAAACCTATTCTTGCGCTGACCACCACCTCTACCAGATGAGTTACCCTTATTAGTATGCCAACCCGCTAGTGTTGTGGTCTAAGCTCTACCATTACAACCTCGTTCACCCTATCTAGAAGGACAATCGTGTAACCTTTGACAAGAGTGACTACATCCAAAATGTCCTTCCCTTCTTGAAAGGTACTCACTTGGATGGCTCTTACCGTACTTAGAGTAGTTTTTTAGATCTTTGTACCTGCAACACTTCCATGGGACTTAAATATTGATAACCTACATTTTTTATCATACATATTATTCGAGGATGGAACATTAGTTGGTGAATGGGCTGAGGCTGAAAACTTTTCCTCATTCTATGAGCGATTTCCACCACCTAGTTTTTGCTAAGAATATTCAAAATTCCCAGTCTTAGCCATCTTTTCTCCTTAGCATATTCCCCAATCTTATCACCCTAAACCTACTAAGCATGAGTCATAAACCTAGAGTTGCTCATATTTTCAAGCAATATAGAATTTCTACAATCTATCTTCACCAAGCCTGACACTCCACATATAAACTTATTCATATGAGCTCTGGAATCAAAAATTGTATGAGGAGAATACATGAAGAGTTGGTTAAACTTGAGCCCATACTCTTTTCCCATCATGTTAGCTTGCCTCATGTTCATAAATGCTTGAGCTTTTGCCTTCCTTATTTCCCTTGCAAGGAACCTATAAAGAAGGTTTTGCTGAAGCAATCCCATGTGATAGGAGTGGCATTTGTACCTCTGTTTTCTTTCAGCCGAGCATACCATATATGAGCCACATCCTTATATTGGTAAGATTGTAGCTCAATCTAATCATTCCCAGTGGTCTGCATCACCTTAATGGTCTTTTTTCATATAATTTATGAAATTTTAGGGGTCCTCATAAGTATGCAATCCTATGAACTTAGGTATATTCATACTGTAAAAGTCACATACCCATGCTACTGCGAATCCACCATTTTCATTTATAGGAGATTGAACCCGCATATTGTTATGTTTGGCGGCACTTTGAGCCATTCTTTGGATGATATTCCTAAATTCAGTATTATAGACTTCCTGATTCGGGACCATGGGAACTTTGTTTGCGTGTCTAGTATATACATTCCTGGTGTTAGCTTTACAAGGAGGCATGATCACAGAAATTTAAAACATTGAGATAGAACGCAATTAAATCATAACTTATGTGCGATATGAGTAGAATGAAAAAGAGTATTTTCCTAAAACACTTTGTATCCTCCCTCTCATTAGATCTGGCGTGCAGTACACACCCATGAAAAAACTCTATCTAGTGTGGGTTTTAGTACATCCTAGGACAATTAAACCTACACCTATAATACCATGTTTATCATGCCTCGATTTACCACCAAAACGCGGACATGAGTCTTTAGATCACAAGTGACCCCAACCTAATCCTACTTGAATAATATAAGCATACTAAAGATAAACTAAATCAATAAATTTTTGTGGAAGCTTATAAGATATACCGAAAATGACGAGGAATACCCATATATTAACAGAATATGAAGAATTTGAATACAAAAGAGAAATCAAACTCTAAGACTGAAGATGAAACTAACTATGTTTAAAAAAAGGCCTCTATTGACTATAAGTTCTTGGACATGCCTCAACTAAGTTTAGAAAAACTAAAACTAATGCTTAAAGAGATAAACATAAACATGTACTAGTTCTCAAAGAATATGGACTCACCACATGTGCTGCTCAACTTAAGATTGGGAACCGATCTAAGTGTAATGTGGATTTTTAGAACCTGGACCTACATCATGGGAAGACGTAGTGCATAGTATGCATCAGTACTTGAAAGGTACTAAACATGAATGATAGAATAAATCTAAGGTAATACATAACTGAACAAGCACAAAAACAAGTATAATGTTTTAAACCTAATATAGATATTGAATATTTATATAATTGGATGCAAGGACCACATTTATAACATGTTTACTGAATACGAACTAAGCTATAAATATTGTCAATGCAATAGAGTATGACTGAACTGTGGATACTGAACTGCGGATACTAATAATAACTGACAACAAAACCACATGGGCTAAATGTTTAGTCCGATGTAGACGACCCATCGAGATAACCCAATATAGCCGTCGAAAGTTGTAGAGTCATGCTTGCATGATCAATACAAGGATTCTAACAGAGGAGGCTTAAAACTACGTGGCTAGTAGTTTTAAGACTATTCGGGTACGCTAAACTGTGGTCTAACTCGGTATTATGCTACTGATAATAGATTGAGTGGTTAACAAATTATTATTGAGTTTCTTAAATACTTGATAACTCAAAATGAACATGCAGACTGCAAATGCAATAGTAAATCTAGTAATGATGCTTTAATAATTGAGGCATGCATAACTGAATCACTGAAAAAACCTCACTTAGCATGTTTAATTCAAGAATTATAGAAACACAAAGAAAGGGTTCATATATTTATGCAATAAACTGAGTAATGAAATATTAATCTTATTGAAACATATACATAAGTAATTGATAATAACTTGCTAAAACTTCTAGAAAACCCATGTTTGTTCTTAAAAAGGGAATCAAGAAACTGACTAAAATCTAGGGACATAATCTATGAAAGTAATGAACTAGTTAAATACCATATACCGGGTGACAAATTCCACAGAGAAATATTTCAATTTTTAGGTTGAAACTGATGGAATCTTTTTTTTTGCGTTCTTGAACTAGGGTTGACATCCTTTGTCATCTCAAGTTCTAATTTTGCTAAGTTTTGATTAATGATATAACTTAGGTAAATTATAATTATGTTCCTATTACTAAATGGACTAAAACCTCATAATTTATTGTCTAAAAAACGTAGCTGAAGGGTAAACAAAATAGCAATAGACCAAAAGACCCCTGCCTAAAAAGCTATCAAAGCCACTGATAGAGTTGACTGATGAGCCGCATGTTTACAAACAGGTTGTACTGGTCAAACGTCGCACACGACTACATATTTAAAGTTGACTTGCCCATCACCAGAGCTTACTGACAAGCCATGATTCAACTGGCATACTGGTCGACCATCATTCACGATTCAAGACTGAAAGTTGATTGGCCCATTGACATACCTGAGTGATGGGTTGTTAGTCAACTGAAGGTCCATACTAGTCTACCATCATTCACGACTTAGGATTGAAAATTGGCTGTCCCATCAACAGAGTTTAATGAAAGGACATCAGCCAATTGACAATCTGTAGTTGCCTATCGTTAGGGGCACTTGCAACTAAAAATCTTAATTTTTATCCTTTCTCAAATCTGGGGTGTCATATATAAAATTTGAAGAATGGCATTAGTGTGCTAAGAAGGAGCAGTCAAACTATAAGTCAATATCTTTAACAACTATATAAAAACTTGTATATGAGCAGAAAGACGTTACGAAAAGCAACTTAGAAAGAAGTCTTAGAAGGAATTTGTGATCTTGGGCATAAGATTTCTGTAAACATGAGATTACAATTTTCTCAAGTATTAGAATAAATAAAATTCAGACTAGTTTAGAAAAAATGGGATAAATCCATAGCTTCAAAGTGGTAGCTTCAGACCTAACAGAGACATCATAATATGAGAAACCAAGTGAAGTATTAAGAATTAGATAGTGATGTGTTCAGAAGAATTATAGTGTTATATAATTCAATTGACACTCCAGTGTATTCCTCAATTTTCAACCATTACAACATCTTATCGATGTTTCTAACAATAGAATAGTATCCACAATATATGCCTTTACACTTCACACAAATTCACATCTATGCCTCGTTTCTAGAATAAAGGGAAATGTTTTAGCTCATTTATCAAAATCTTACTCCATAAAGTTATGGACATCATCCTCATGATGCAATCTTATACATATAAGCACTCGTATCTCATAGTATGCTCAGACTCACAAATTCATGAGTTACTCTAAATGGATAGCAACAAAATACTACGTCACTCATATTTTGTTATCATTTTTATCAAATAAATTGTTCTTATGTTATTTGGTCATAATCTCTTGCTGTGATCATTTTTAGTTTTGAAAATGATGTTGTTGTTAGTAGATGTGTAATGATAAATAGGAAAGGATTGCTTTTTCTTATTAAGATAGTGGTGGTAATCTTATTCCATATAGAGTTATACATTTAGGTGAAGAAAGAGATGAGGTTCCATAATGATTAAAAGTTAAATGAGATTTATTAGTCGGTTTCCTTTAATAATGCATTGAATTTAAGTTTATATAGATGATAGAAAGGTGTAAAACTTTGAGACGAGTTGGTTACCTCGAATCCCGTGAAGTGGGTATAATAATAAGCTTTAATGTGATGGTTAAAGTAAGTGGGTGATTGCATTATGCGACTAATGAATTCATTATTCGAACTTGAGTCTTGTTAATTATGTAGAATGAATAAATAGGGTTATTGCAATGAATGTATTGACATGTATAGATCATAAGTGCGTGATTTAGATTAGTATGACCATATTATAGGTTGCACCTTGTGATTTAGAATTAGGATTGAAAATAATATGGTAAGTGTGAGCATCCAAATAGATTTCAATCTTGCAAGTGTAGTTATATACTGTTGTAGGAGCTATGAGTTACAGCTAACAAGGAATTATTTTTTTAAATTAGGGTGTTGTTCAGAGGTGTTGAAAGACGTTGAAGCTAGAAGTTGAATCTTTAATGTCATAGTATCCCTACTATATTATTACTTATTTTTTAGATAACCTTGTTTCTTTTTATAGAATTTGAAATAGATCATGACCATGTTCAAACACATATAATTTGTGACATGTGGTACATAGACGATTCAAAAGTCTAACTATGCATCAGTTCTTCCTACGTTTGTCAGAAAGTGAACAAGTAAAAATATAGTGAGAGTAAATCTTTTTATTTTCCATACTCGTTTAAACCGTTATTCGAGGAGGAATAATCCCTGAGGGGGAAGATATTGTAACACCTCAAAAAATTACTTGTCGAATCTGAATCATTTTCTAAAGTGTATTAGCTTGAAACGGGTGATGTACTACATTATCATGTATTTTTAGGTTTTATACTAAGTGTATAAAGTCTATCAAAATTTATTTGGATATATAAGTGACCTCTAACACTAAGTCAAGTTCAAGGTCATTCTATCGCCTTTGTTTTGCACATTAGTTCATGCATGGTTCAACATTAATTAAAATGTCTCTTAGAATATCCATAGTTACACAACTAATAACCTATTAAATTAAGGTCTATGAGTCTTCTTTCTAAACCCACAAATTTTTCATCAATTGAAGTTCGAAGTAAAAAGTTATGCCTATTTTACTGGACACTATCTAGCCAATGCTGGATGCGCCGCCGCGTGGGTAGGAAACTTCTTCTCCCTTTCTGCGAAGTTGGCTGCATTCTAGGGGCATTTTTGTATAGGCGTGTGCGAGCGTCGTGTTTTTATAGCCCTCCTCCCAAATACATAGTTCACCTCCTTTGTTCATAACTTTACCATATAAAGAGAAGTTTTCAAGAAACTAACTTCCTCCAAGATTCATCCATCATCCAAGGTATGACTTTTTCCTTCGAACATCATAATTTCTTCATCTTAAAATGAATCAATATCTCCTACTCATCAATTTCATATATATTTCAAGAAAGCTCCTCAAGAAGTCTTCTTTAAGGTTCAAGAAACAAATTCTTGTAATATTTTCATCCAAAGACCTCACACAACTTAATAATTTGATCCGTAAGGCCATTCATAGTGTTTGACTTGTTCATCACGCCTTACATCTCAATTTAATTCGTACAAGTTGAATCTAGGGTTCTACCGTCACTTTTATGAAATTAGTAATATGAATTATGTTCTTTTTATGATATCTAAATTTGTGTATTATGAGATTCTAATATTATGTTCATTGATATCTTTAAGTTATTTTTCATGCTTATGTTTAACACTGAACTCTCATTGATGAGATTTTTACTTAAATTATTTCGTGTATTTATATTCATGCTTTGGGATTGAAATTTAAAAGAGAGTTCTAGAGTATTCTTAAGCTATCTTTTGATAAGAGTTTACGGGAATAGAAATGGCTTCAAAATTATTATTATCACATTGAGAAAAGAACTACATTTTAAGAAGAGAATAAACAATTTTTGGAAAGATTTCATTGTGATAAAGAGAAGTTCGAAACCCTTAAAAATATATTATTTTTTTCACATTGAAAAGATAGTACTAATTTCAGAAAATTATAAAGACTTTTCAGAAAGTAGGAATACAGTTCACATACCTTTGAAAGAGGCCCTTTTATGTAATTATCTCAACTCAGTCAGTATTTTACATGAAAATACATATATATAATTTGAAGTAGTTTGGAGGATTGATAAAAGGGAGAGTTCTGATTACTCACAGCCCCCATAAACTATGTACCAACGTAGATAGGATCATACGCAAGATGGGCGACTCCTCACCTTCCCCAAGAAGGTTTCTTAGCGTATCCATTTGTTCAGTTGTATTTTATCATCAAGAAAGGTATAATGTGGCTCTGGCTAATGGGTAAGACGTTGTCTCATGACAAGGATAATAATGATGGTTGTCCGTTAGAGAAATCCACAATAAATTAAAGTAAAGTATATATTAATATATGCATTTGTTTCAGTTTACAATTATTGGATACCTAAAATAGGAGTGTAAATGATTCTTATCAAGATTTATACTATTGATCAGTTGAGATATTTAGCCCCCGGTTAAGTTATTTGTTTTATTCAACCCTATTACATAATCGCAAGTTAAATGTACTATTGTCGATTTACTTGCATCATTTCATGATGCAGATTCAGGAACTTAGAATCATCAGCACGAGACTCATTGCGCTCACATCATCCACTTATCATCTTTTGGTGAGGCCTCCTCTCTTTTGAAGGGCTCTAGTTTAAAATTTGTTAGACCTAATGTTTTAAGGTGTTGTGGGTGTTGTCCCCACACCTATCTTTATATACTGAAGGGTTCGTAGATGTACAGTCTTGGTCGATCTTGCAATATTCATTTTAAGAAATTTTACTTTATCTTTATGTTTAATACATGATATTTTCATATAAATTTGATGATTTGATAAGTTAATTTAAATAATTCTTTAGTTTTGATGATGCATGTTCGCTAGGGGACCAACAATGGTTCTCAAGTGCCGGTCACGTTTAGGGTGTAGGCTCAAGTTGTAATGAACTTTGTATCTGTGTACAAAGTTCAAATGCCATAAGGTGTCTATGAAGTCGTGTTAGTAAAATCTTTTTATGGTTTGTGGGGTCCCCACTTCTATAAATAATGGACTACAGATATTTATGAAAAATTTTACCTTCTTTCATTCTTTAGATTGTGCGATAGGGTTGTTTTCTAGAAATTTTGTTCAGACTTGTGCGTTTTTCAAATCCATTCGACTAGCATTACTCAAGGTGGTTGAAATAAAAATGTCCAGATACTTAACAGAGACTTACTCTAAAGTAGGGACTTCAAAAGGTCGAGATATTTTAGAGGGGATCAAGAGAAGCCTATTAGTATGCATTATGTATATTGATTTAAAAGAATATGTCGTTATTCATATGAATTGTTCATTTGAGCCAAAAAGAGATGTGATTTTAGATTCTCTTCTGCAAACCTTATTTAAGGTTATATCCTTTAAAAAGGAAAGTATGTTTTAAAGTAGTTGATAGTATTGTTTCCTGATAGATAGTGCACTTTGTGATTGTATGAGCCACTAATAGTAAAGTGCCCAGATTTAAAATTATGCATTTGGAAGTGTAGTAAATTAAGATATGAGTAAAGTATGTAAGTTGCATACATGTATGACATAATTCATTAGTGAGGAGTTTTTCCTATATGTGTGGGCTATGGAGTAGTAATTTTGTAAAGGATTTCATGGTAGAAGTTAGAAGAGTAGTTGTTGGTTAGGATGAGTCAGAGTATATGTTTACAAGAAGTGAGTTTATATTGATGTGACATTATGTTAGTTAAGATAAAATATAAGTGTTGAATAGAAGAGCAGAGCTTCATGAGGTGAAAGATCCAAGTAAGGCCTATGATTTTTGAAAGGAGAGCCCATGTAGATTGAACGTTATAGAACCAATTAGGAAATGATTTTTGAAAGGAGAGACCATGTAAATATAAGTGACTATTTGCATTTTGAGGTTTTAAGAGTCTAGTGTTTTATTGATTTTTTCGACTAGTTGTGAGTTAGTATAATATATGAGAAATGGTGGATTTTCATGTTTAGTACTAGACAGTAATCTTGAATTTGAGGCAAGTGTTATGATAAAAAAATGATGGCAACACCAGAGAGATGGCACTACTTTTTGATTTGATCTGGTAGATTTTACATAGACTAGGTCATGAATCAAGTTATTAGTTTTGGATAAATATGAATGGTAAAAGTGTGTTATTATGACCCTTATTTGAGAGAAATAAAGTGTGGCTAAGTCATTATAAAATCAAGAGAATTAAGAAGTATATACGAGGTCTTATGTAGTTGAACGAGTTTTTAATTAAATTTGTGATGATCTATGTGGGCCTAGATAACATATAAAAGTTATCAAAACGGAGTAGGCTATTAACTCTTATATTCTATCTAGGCGCACATAGAATATTATTTATATATAGTCGACGACGAGCCTCTTAAATAATGTACATGTTCTCTAATTAGGTAGTTTTGAACTTGGAAGGACGATATTAGTGGGCTAAGAAGGATAAGTCAGACTATTATATTAAGTGGATTTATAAGTCAATATGTGTAACAATTATAGAAAAAGACTTGTATAAAGAGCAGAAATACATTAAGAGAAACAACTTTGAAAGAAGTCCTATAAGGAATTTTATTAATTGAACATGAGAGTTCAGTAGACATGAGACTAGCATTTTCCCAAGTAATAAAGTAAATTAAATTTAAACTAATTAATACAAAAATGGAATAGATCCATCGCTTTAAAGTATTATGTTTAGACCTAAGGGAGAGCTCATAAGATGACAAACCAAGTAAAGTGTTAAGAATCAGACAATTATGTGTTCAAAAGAGTTATAGTATTATATCATTTCATTAATACTCTAGCATATTCCTAAAAGTTCTATAAGAATGCTGGAAGAACAACTAGCAAATATTGTGAGTACATTTTCATTACTGAAACATGTTCTTCAATATTGTCTTCCATGGTTAAATCTTATTTCACTAATGTAGGGTCGGATGATCCTACTTCCCATACTCGTGGCTAGTCAATTTCATTCTGTCCAAAAATTGGTAAGTTATCATGTTCTAACGGACTAGTATGTATTAATACATGGAATTTACTAGGTATTAGGAAATATACACAAACATAGACATGATATCATTAATGGCTTTAAACATATAGTTATGATCGTTCTTTTAAGATTTAATGAATAAAAGAAGAAAAGACATCAGAATTAAGAAATATGGTCAAACACATTAGCACTAAGGGGAATAAGTAAATTTTTAAGAACCATGGTCATTTTTTGGGATATTAGCTTTAACTGATAATAAGAACATGAGAGTTTTATCATGAAATCTGGTATATACCTCATAGTGAAAGAAAATGAAACTAATTTCCAAGGTAGAATTCGTACATATCATGATTTGCTGAAGTGAATCCACTAGGTAGGTCATTTAACACAATACTATGAGGGAACATAGTTTGCGACGAGAGGTTAGTACTAGGGACTATCCTATTTGAGTCTCCACATAAAATCCCTCATGATGTGAAGTGTAAATTCCAACAGAGGTTAAATATCAACATAACATAGCGAAGGCAATATAAATACCAATCGACACACTTTTAATATAAAAACGTATTATAGCTACTTAAACATAACTCCACATGGATGAGAAAAGCTTTCACCAATGTGAATCCATATGTGAGTAGTACTTTAAACATAATGGTCATCATAGTAAGAGAGAATTCCTTTCACTATTGCGTTGACACTTTCTTTTCAGAACATCCCTTAATTATTTATAATTATTTCATAAAAGTATGCATATATTCATAATTCATAGTTCATATAACATAAGTTCACCATGTTTTTGTAGTTGAAAAACATGATATAAACACAAGTCAATGTAATTTCAACAAAATATAATTTATTGAAATTAAATAATGCATTGGAAGAATTAATCAACAATAACAATCATAATCGAATGAAACTCACCAAGATTGTATTGAAATCCTAACTCAAGCAATTGAATTTTAGATTTAAAATTGGAACCTTTGGGGACCCCATGCAAAAATGGATTCCATATCTTAACACCCACATAACTTTCTAGACAAAAGTACGAGAAAGATAGTGAAACGGAAAAGGGCCTAAAATACCCTCAAAGTATTGAAAATGGTACAAAATTACCCTTCATCCACCTATTGGTTGCAAAATGCCCTTCCCACCCATCTATTGGGTCCAAAATACCCTTGTCATCCACCTTTTGGTTCAAAAATGGACACTTATTAACAATTTTATATTTAAAACTATTTTAATATTTTTGTTTAAATACGTGGCGTTTCACTATTGTTATAATTTAACTTATTAGTGTAATTTATAAATCAATCTTACTACCCACCCTTAATAATAAATTCTCTAAATCATGAACCCGTCACATTATTAAGCAAGCTACTGCCAATTGAGTGTTTTTAAAAAATATAGAAGAAATATCATACATTCAGTGGTTACATAAAAATCACCAAAAACTTAAAGTCTGGACTATATTCATCTTGCTTGTATCTATTCTCAAGTCGGTGATGTTATCATAGGTAGTTTTTTCAAATAAAAAAAATATAAAGGTTTTAAATAAACCATAAAAATGTTATAAAATGATATTTAAAGAAAAGTGAATGAAATTAATTTGGGGATGATTATTTCTTTACCTTTAATCATAAATTTCTAATTCAATTGTGAAATGAAAGGTCCTCCTTAAAATAAGAGTTCAACCTAAATTTAATTAGGGTTTCGATTCAGACTCGAATAATTTGAATTGTCATTTTCAGTAATCGATTAATTTATGCTGGTTTAGTAGTGTTATGACGATTTGAATGTAATTGAATTATTAAGTGAGTGAGGTTTAGTTTGTAATGAGTGGATAGTGGATTGATGATAAATTTATATTAAGAAATTAATTATAATAATAGTTGACAACGCCCATATTTTAAAAAATAGATTAAAGAGGTTAATTTTATAAAACAATAAAAATGTCAATTTTGAACCCAAAGGTAGATGAAAATGTATTTGGAGCCCATAGGTGATATGAAAAGCATTTGGAGCCAATAGGTGGATGAAGGGTAATTTTGTACCATTTTCAATACATTAAGGGTATTTTATGCCCTTGTCCGATAGTGAAATATAGACTTGAATGTAACCCTAGGTCTTCTTCTTCTTCCTTAGGTACAAGAATTTTAGAGAGGATGAATTTTTCTAGTTTTAGGCAAATTAGAAAAATGAGGTTAAAATATGTAGTTTTAGGTCCTGAAAACCTTATATATGGCTTCGAGTAGAAAGCAATACGCACGGTTTTGATTTAAACAATTATGGGAAAGAATAAAAGCCCTTGAAAAATAAATGTTGAACAATCTATATAGCTTTGACATACGGTCGATAGGACATTCTATGTACCGTACTGGTCAATCATAGAAAAATTCAGAAATGTTATTTTGAACAAACTTTTGATGGGCCTTGTCTACAGCTCGTAGGTCTTCCTAAAGACCATAGACACAAATTTTATTTACCAATTTTAAACCTTGAAATATAACTAAGCCAGGGACATTACTATGATACCTATCTATGGCCTATATAGATAATGGCATGCAATCCTAGTGACTAATAAAATGGTATGCTGGGAATTTTTTTGATAATTTAATCCTCCTATTCCTACGATTTCCCTCTATGGCCCATAGAAGCTTGTATTATCCGTAGATGGGAACTGTAGACACATCCACCAATCCAAAAACTTATTCTTTATCTTTTTGAATTCTAGGGTACTATAAGCGTGATTTATTTTAAGTTTTCTCAGAACTTTTTGAAATAATATTTGTTTTCTTATGATTACTACAATTATATTTTACAGAAAGGTTATACATTTTTTGTTGTTTTTACATGAATTCTCTTATTGTTTTTAGTCTAATTGAAGTTATTGAAACATGAAATATCCAAAGACATTATCATGAAGATAGAGGAAGCTTTATTTAAAAATATATTTCTACCTCCTTAAATTATCTTATGTTACCATAATTGGTGGCATAGCAGAATGTGGAGAATTTTGTAAAAATTGTAGGGTTAAAGGAGGACAAATTTATAGAGGACCGATTGGGGCATAATATTGAACTGCATGATGTGTCCTCAAATGATTTTTAAATCTCAATATCAATTGAAAACTCTTAAGTTTCATGTATTTGAGGATTAAGGAAAAACATGGACATTATGTCGCAACAAACAATATGAAGGCTGATAAAAGTGAAGAAAAGATTGCGCATCACCAAATCCACTTAGAGAATCGCCGATAGACATGGATGCCGCCTTTTGTTCTAGTGTGCTATCCTATGAAGAAAGGTTCAAATCGGCAGAAGAGAGGAGAAGTCGCCGCATCGATGAGTAGTTCTGCAAAGTAGTATCTCATACTCAAATGAAGGAAAGAATGACTATGTTGAAGGTTGTACCAGAAGGCGGGTAACTACACACATGGGTTAATCACCGAGTCAATAAGCGATTCCCACTAATATCTTCGAATTATCCACTATAACAAAAATCTCAATGCTATAAATACTGGTAGAATTTTAGTTTTAAAAAGAGTTCGATCATTCTCATAGGATTCTGACCTAGCTCAAAATATAGCATATTCTCTTAGTACTTATATTTTATTCTCATATTTTAAGAGGGTTCTTAGAATACTTGAACAACAAAGAATTTCAGCTTCCCCAAATCAGACGTGAGCCTTCTTGATTCTAATTCTTTTGCTTAAATCAAGACTTATTTCCATATACCGATTTATTCTACATCATTAAAGGTATAATTTCTTATTTCTTGATGTGTAGCTAAAAAACCCCTTTTTTGGGGTTTAATTTAGTAAACATAAGTTAATTAATTGGGACTTTCTTGGAGATTGATTAGATGTAGCTTAATGGTGATTTGATCTAGTGATTGTGATTTAATCTAATGGATTTGTAGTGTAACTCCATGAGCCTATACCCTTGGCATGGATGGAACTCTAAGATCATTGGTGGCCTGGAGAGAACCGTTGGCTTGTCTTACTTACTAAACAAAAGACTTAAACACAAGATATAACTCAAGAAATAACTTAAAATTTATATTTTGCCAAAATTTCAACTCAAGTCTTAATCGTTCTGAAGTGAAATAAAAAGAGTAAAGAAACTAATACTGCTTGTTTATGAAGCCTATAAAATTAAGAGGGATGTTGGGACAGTATTTCAATGACTATGCACCATTTTCAACCTCTGTTAAATCACCTTCACCTTCTCCATAGCTTGACGAACTAAATTTGGTACTATTAGCCTGCTTCACCAACCTCAAACCGTCCATAAGTGTGCATCTTCTCTCATAAAGAGTTTCATATGAAGCCATTTGAATTCTATAGTTTTAACTGTTGTTCTAAGAAACTCAATAAGAGGTAGGTTGTTGATATACCGTGGTTTCACGGTATAATAAATACTTTTTCCTTAAGTTTAGTGCGTCCAAAAGCCTTTTTGTGCTAATTTTTATACAAGTTTCGCTTTGTTTTGCAGGAAATCTATTCAAGCAAATGCGGAGGATTTTTTGAGAGAAGAAATGCAGAAAAAAGAAGACAGAAAAGACCACATACGGACGTGATGAGGTCTGCGTGCTTGTGGACGGTCGTAGGTGCGTATCGGTGGCAAGGTAGAGAAGTCTCTTAGGTAGATGGGAAATTGGCAAGTCTGACCAAGTGTGGGATTATGGAGAGCTTGCGACGGTCCTTATGTATATGACGGTCGTCTGCAGGTCGTCGGGTTTGTTAGTTCAGAGAATAGTATCCCAGTAAGTCCCAGATTCATAGAGTTAAAGTATGTTGAAACGAAGACCCTCGACGGACGTTGTATGTGCCTATGACGGTCGTCATACTTGTCGTCGAGGGGGGAACGAGAAAGAAGTAGAAGAAAAGTGTAGCAAGTATGGGACGACGGAAAAGTCCATGACGGTCCGTCATGGCCACGACGGTCCGGTCGCATGGTCCGTCGGCCCAGCCGCGGTTTTGGCAGATTTCCAGCAAATTAGAATTCTTGTGTAATTAAGTTTTATTTTATATAAATAGTTTGAAAAAAAAACCTCATTTTTGAGGGTTATAAGACACCAGATTAGTTAGACATCATATTATTGACTCTTGGTATTAGTGTGAGGATTTTCGGATATCATTGATTGAGGTGATTTGGTGCATGAATCAAGCAACCTTTGGATTGTATTCTTCTCGTTGAAGTAAGTACATTAAATTCTATTTGATATATATGAATATGGTGTTTATGGCTATGAAGGCAAACTAAAAACTCCATCATAACTAGGTTAGGGAAAACCATAGGCAAATAATGATATACAAACCTAGCTAAAATAACAATCTAGAATAGTGTTCTTGCAGTTGTATTAATAATCTTTCGCTTAGAAGTTTTTTTAACGGATGATCAGCGTTTAGACCTTCCTTAAGCTACTTGCCGGACCAAGGAGGGTAGATAATAGGAAAAGAATTATTACCTAGATTTTAGTGTATATATTCTAATAGGTAGTATGAGTGGTACGAGGTAAGAAGAACTAGTCAATATCGAATACGATGTGCTTAATATGAAGGCAAGATCAGGGTAGGAAAGCAACACACGTAGCCGGACCACAGGTGCGGATGGTAGATTTTTCTAGATGCCGGACCAAGGATTTAGAAATAAATAACTATCACTTTGCCATGCAAGATACTAGGAAAAGATATGTTATGTTTAGAATTATCAAGATGACTGGTGGGGAACACGGAACCTAGTTACTTTGATAATGATAAAACCCAAACTTTCAAACTGTTAAAGTGTCCTTTCAATTTCATAGTTTTTTTACCATTAGGAATACAAACCCCCCCATGTTTATGTTTTTAATGATAGGAAGTCAATCAAAACAGAACAATAGTAATAACAAGTGAAGTTTAAGTCAGACTATTTTTCCTCGTTTGGGAACGATCCCACCTCACTAGTTGAGGTTATTTACTTGACGCGACCACTGTACTCTTATTGAGAAGTAAGTTTGAGGTATCAATTTGGCGGCCGTGCCGGGGACACCCTTTGGGTTGGGCCACAAATGAGGAAGAGGTCTGGCTCTTAGGAGTATCAAGGTTCGAGGATGCTTCTGGCTCGCGAGGTTCCCGCACCCGCCACTGTTTCAGCGTCGGCCTCGTCTATGAGGCTTGACAGTTTAGACTCTACCTCTGGGACGCACAGCGCAGTGTCCCCACCCCAGATGCGTGACCAGCCAAAAACGGTGGGGTGTGTCGACGGCCAGTTTCAAGTTTACTCGACGCGAAGTTCCGGACCGATTAAAGGCGTAAAGTAATGACTCGAACATCACCCTGGAGCTGCAGGTACTTACAGGGAGCCTTCTCCAATTTCCCTTATAAAATTAATGTCGCCCTAAAGATTAAACTAGTGATCCCAAGGCTAACCCTGCTGGCATGATCAGAGCATACTAAGAAAAAGTAAATGATTGCGGAAGAATAAATCATGTTAAAATGAAAAAAATGGGAAACCCATATTTCTATAAACTTGAGATATTTGAAAACAATGAGTTTAATACAAAAGAATAGCAACTCATTTTACTAAGCTTGAATCTCATATTTCTGAAAATAGCTCTAAACTAGAGTAAAAATATTGGGGACAAGCCCCAGCTAAATCTAGCAAAACTAAAACTAAGATTGAGTAAAGATGAAATGAAACTCATGAATCGTTGTCCCGGAGGAATTGTAGGACTCACCACTGAAGCTTGACAGAACTCGAGATTAGGGGAAGGAAATCGATCTATGTGTGATCTGGATGCTGAGGAACCTGACCCTACATCACGAGAAGATGAAGGAGCACATATGCGTCAGTAGTGAAAGGTACTAGCCATGTAGGAGAGTAAAGCCTGAAAGAAGTAAGTAAAAACTGAAACATGTGATGTGCTTGATTTTGAGCTAACTGGAGCCCAATGACAATTTAAACATGCTGAAAAGGAATACTAATTATAATGATAAATTGTTCCAAATTGTAGGGAGTTCTGACTCGACATATGGGAGTACTAATAACGATAATAAAACCAAATGAGTTAGTAAATGTGGAGTCCGGAGATATTACGCAACCCATTGAGAGGACCCAAATATACTTTCCAAAGGTATACAGTCATGCTGGCGTGATCACTAAACTGAATTGGCCCACAGGGGGGACTTACAACCTACTTGGCTAGTAGTTCTGGGACTATGGGTAGTTAAACCCTAGTCCAAAACTCGGTAGTATGTATATCCCCTTGAATCTGTAAAAGTAACTGATTATATCTGAATTTCCGTAAATACATGATAGCTCAAAACTGGAAAATGCAAACTGAGATGGAAAACAATTAATCTGGGTATTATACATTTTATAACTGGGTCAGTATATTGAGTGTCTGAAATATATGACCTAGCATGTGTAATAAAGTAACTAAGAAATCAAAAGCTAGGGGTCTGAAATTCATTGATAAGATGATAATTAAACATGGATAAATCTGATTGGGATATCATTAATAATTCATGAAGTTATATTCAAATTTCTAGAAGAAACCCTAGGTTTAATCGTGATAAGAGAATAAGGAATCACGAACTGACTGAAACTAAGGGGACCCATTATGGGTGAAAGGACCCACTAGTGAAATTCCCCACATACATGGTGATGAAATACATAGAAAAAAACTTAAATTTAGGGCTGGAACTGATGAAGCTTGTGGCGTTCTTGAACTAGGGTTCTTGAGCTTTTTTCTCCTCTTTTGCTTTTCAGTTTTTATTTAATGATTTGACTTGAATATGTTTAAATATGTTTCTAGGCTTAAACTGACTAAAATCTGACAATTTAGGGTGAAAATGACGTAACTTAGGGTTTAAATAGAGTGAGAAAGGTCAAAAAGACCCCTGGGAAGGTTGCTGTCAGGCCTCACGACGGCCAGGACAGACGGTCTGTCATGCGCCCGACCCCCGTCGTTGGGTCCATCGTGAGGGCCTGTTCAATAATCCTTTACTAAAATGGGCATAACATTTTACTCAGAGGTCTTATTTTAGTAAGGTCGGTGGCTATGGAAAGATAATTCCATTATCTATCTACGAAAAGATCATGGGAGACCTAATTCCTTTTTTGATAAGAGTTATGATCATTTTAAGTTGACCCAACTGCATTTCCCTTTAACTGGCTGCAAATTTTCCCCATACGGTCAAACCTGCCGACCGTAGGTCAACCTACAAACCATTATGGTCATCCGTAGATCTTGTCAGATAGTGGTTGAAGGGAGTCTTGATCGAGGTCATGGACTACGGAACGTCGTTGATGTTCCTGTTGTACAACAGTTAGTACGTCGTCAGTCCAAGACTTAACTAATTTTTTTAGGCTGAATGTTTTGGGAGTTTCTGATCCCATCGACGGTTGTGAAGGACGGACCGTTGTTTAGGCTATGGTCCGTCGATTCTACTGTTGGTAGCACCTGCTGATTTTTCTGAAAAACTAATTTTTTGGTTTGTTTTGGATAGGGGGTGTTACAATTAATACACACGCCCTCAAAATATCTTCTAACGTTTAGATCGTACTCTCTGCTTGCCCATTTGTCTGAGGATGAAAGGCGGTACTCAACTTTACCTTTGAACCCAAACCTTTTTGAAAAAAATCTGTATCATTGTTTCATAAATTGTGCAACTCAATATAAATAATGGAAACCAAAACTCCATGAATCCTAACCACTTTCTTAATGTACAACTAAGCATAATCCTCTATCAAATTGGTAGTCTTTATAGGCAAAAAGTGAGTTGATTTTGTCGTTGTACCGACAATCACCCAAATAGAATCATGTTTCATGTGAGACCTTCTTAATCCTATCATGAAGGCCATATTAATCATCTCCCACTTCGATTCTGGAAGTTCTATATTCTGGGCTAAACCTCTAGGCCTTTGATTCTCTACCTTAACTTGTTGACAATTCGGACACTTTGCAACAAACTCACCAATGCCCCTTTTTCATATCTTCCCACCAATATACTTCTCTCAAATTGTGGTACATATTTGTGGAAGCCCAATGAATTGAATATCTGGAGATATGAGCTTTCTACATGATTCTCTCTTGGAGTCCATCCAACATTGGTACACATAATTTGGGCTATCTTGGGCATCCTTAGGCACCAATTTGGGTCCTTCCTCAAGGACCCTAAGATGGTACTTGGGGATGTTTGACAAGAAATTTATAGTTAAAACCTGATTTTATATTAATTTATCACCTATCACATGAATTTCACCAAAAACGAACAAGTAAAACTCGACGAAACATGCCTACACAAACAAGGTCATTTCAAGGCAATACTTTTGAACGTCGTGGACGTTTGACCTCCAAACTTCACAAAACTTGATACAATGACTATATATGCTATAATAACTCATTTAATTGCCTTATAACCTTATTAATAAGACATCAACATATAGAACCATGTATGAGGCACATAGGTGACTTAATCGTCGAACGACTTGGTCATCCCTTCACATTTGACTTCCAATGCACATAAACTCTTTGACACTTCCTCAATACCATATAATATACCAATTTAGGACCTTAAAACATTATTTCAACAATGTTAGAATCTATTTCACCTAAGTCAATTTTGAGGTCTCACACTTGAAACATATCGTTCACCACATCTGGATAACTCTCTTGTTCACCCCTAGAGTAGAGAGAATAAAAGCAATTTTTCCTTAGAACATCCGAATTAGAACACGTTATTGGAGCTGACCACTCCATCTCGTGAAACCCCTACATTCGGGGAACATCTTCACCGTATGGACACTTATGAAACACACCCAAAGCAATTAATCTTCCTAACTAGACATTCACCCATATGCTTCTTACACACTTTCCACAAGTAGGCTTCTTGATTGGTGAATTAGTACTTTTTCCCTTTTGGGACTTGGGTTTAGACACCCTATCATCACAAGCCTTGGGAAATTTTCTAGGAACTTGGTTTGAAGACCTCTTTTGAACGTAGGCTTGTCTTAAATTTCTAACCTTCCTAAGAAGAACCACCCTTGTATGACTTTGCTCTTCTAGAATATATATTCTTCCTCCTTAGTCTACTTTCTTCCACTTGTTTAGCATGACACATTAAGCGTGGAATATTCAAGTATTCATGAAGCATAGCCGCACGACATTCCTCTACCAAGTCTTTGGATACTCCCATCACTAAACGACTCATCACATCACTTGGGTAAGACACCAAGAAGGGGCATACATAGACAATTTAGTGAATTCCAAGGAATAGCCTAGCACACTAATACCTCCTTGACGAAGGTTGATAAACTCTTCCACTTTAGCTTCGCTCTTCTATCTAGGAAAGAACCTATAAAGGAAATCCCTCTTGAAGATCTCCTAAGTCACGGGACCACCTTTTATCACCCTATTATCCCTCCATAGAGTATACCATGTTTGAGACAGATCTTTGAGTATATAGGAGGCCAACTCATCCTTTTCACACGAAGTCACTACCATAGCAAACAAGATCATGTAGACCTTATCAAAAAAATATTCGGGTTTATTCACCAACCTTTTACCCAAAGAACATAGGAGAGTTCATCCTAGTAAAGTCTTTCAAATGAGAAACATAGTTCTAGCATGTTGGTGCGCACACGAGGTCCAACTTCCCCATTCACTTGAGCCGTCATACCTTGGACATCATTAGTTACATCATTATCTTGGGAAGTCATAGCTTGGGACAATTGAGAAAAGACAACCTTTTCTCTCCATCCCTCATAGATTGAGGATTGATCGAAACTTGATTACCCATATGAACTTGCTTCAGTGGAGGAGCTTGATTGCCGCCTTGCGGAGGATCTTGGTTGTCATGAGGAGGAGGTACCGCATTAGCAATTTCTTCGTCAACTCTTTTTGTCGCTGACCATCTAGTAATCATACCTATAAACACAATAAGAGGTTTAGGTGAAAATAACACATAGAGTTAAAACTCCAGAGGCACGACATAGGAATACCAAGAAGTTGAGAGTTTCATAAGCATCACACAGTCTCTCATTCATAAGTGTGCCACTCCACAATTATGAATAAGAATCAATATAGATGTTGTTAAGTGAGACATCAATCCCAGGGTTACATAACTTCATACTCTGATATCAAGTTTGTCACATTCGGTGAGCACACCCGAGATGTAGCCAGCATCGTCATCCACGAAGATGACTTAGAAAATCCATTAGCATTAACCATTACATGTTATAGTCCAAAAACACGAAAAATTTAAAACTTTAAAATATACATTGTGAGGTTTACATTGACCTGTCATATACTACATAGAGGGAGTTACATAGAATCCTCGCATAGGAAGCTTACTTGTGCTTCTCTTTTATACAACATAATCAATACATAAAAAAAGATATTCTAATAACATTGTCTCACATTAAACCATCTAAACAAGTAAAACTTTGGACATAGACATTACAAATTCAATATGCCATATAGGCTTACATCAATGTCTCAAATGATAAAGGAATGAAATAGTGTCTTAGATATAACCACAGCATAGCTAGAATAGTAAAATGGTAACATTCCCGAACATGAGGACCTACCACCAACTTGGAGGAAAGTGTCCAAATCTTCTTCAATCGGCCTCCTACAAGCTCAATGGCTGGAACCTACATATTTGTAGAAAACGTAATAAATATAGGTTAGTACACCACTTATACTAGATATGGAAGGAATTCACAAAAAACATTTGAAAACATGCATGAAAGGGAGAATTTCTTTAGAAAACATATTGTCTCATTTAAAAAGTCTTTAATGCACATACAAGAGAGAATAACTATTTAAGGATTACAATAACAGAATACATGTTCATAACCGTATACAACATCAACATAAATACATATTAACATTTCATATTCAATAACTCATAATTAACATGGCATAAAAACCCTTACAGACAATCTCATCGCAAGCCTATAATTGAAATGCTCTCATGTGAAGCCCCATAACCCAAAAAAAAAAAGTAAACAAGATAAGAGATCATAGGTAATGCTTTGATATATAAAACATATCATCATAGGTAGTCATCACCACATATATATAAATTTAGACCAATATCATGTTCATAAATTATAACAAATGTCATATAAGAGTATTATCATATAAAGTCAACATTACACATTTCATGATATCATAACATATAAGACCATATCCTAGGGCTTCTTTTGGATTTAACTTGTATAATGTCTAGGTGTAGTCTCATACCCCTACTATCCTAAGTATACCCCTCAAGTCATCCTAATCAATGTCCCTTTATTAAACATAGTCATTCATTTTTCTTTCAAAAACAATTTCCTTAACCGACATAGACCACATGAGTTAAATGTGGAAAATGGTTTCATGAAACCTTACAATGAAAGAAGGTGGTCTACTTCCCAAGGTAGAACCAAATACATACATACCACTCTAGGTGGATCCACTAGCTAAAAATATCCATGGGGGAAACATAGTTCAAGATCAAGGAAACATAGTAGAGACCCTCTTTATACTATTAGCATTATAATCTCTATCTCTTGAGAACAAAGTGAACCTACCTTCCCACTTGGGAAGGGAGACACCTTACTACTAGTTCACTCAGTGCCAAGCTAGAGTCCCTTTTTGATACGTCTTTAAGTCAATCATAGTATAGGTCATAGGAACTAACCCATTGCATATTTATGTCATTATATAATCATTAGGTATAGAATGAGAACTACCTTTCATCTACACCGTCAATACTGAGGTCATCATAATCAATTCATAATAAGGCACACAAGTAGTTTACACTCAATCTTGCATGATCATATCCCTATCAGGACCTCACAACCTTCCTACTCATGTAAAGGCTTCATAATAATCATATCATCGTAGTCTCAATATAATCACAAATATAATACTTTAATTGCACACGATCATCAAGTATAATCCATCATCATTGAAGTGAATAATTAAGATCATAAGGTCTTATCACATAGCCTTCATAAGACCTCTTCACGATCTTAACACCAATCCATCACAATTACCCAACAATCAACATTACCATCATCATAATATAATGAATTAAACAATAAAATAATCAATTCCATCAACCCTAATCATCTTCAAGTGTATTCATAACTAGGGTTAGGGAAAAGGGTTCAATTTAAGAACTGTCATAGAAACTCGGTCAAGGACTAAAAACTACAACAAATAGCCATTAATAAACCATAATCTATCAATAATAATCAATATAACATCATAATAAATCAACCTGAAGGACAAATCACGAAATAGGAATGAAACCCATCTTTGAAGACTATATAAAATCATGTTTTGAAAGAGCCTCTTATGGAAAGGATTCCCGAGAGTGAATAGATTCCATACCTTATTAATTTTTAGATAATTGTAAAATAAATCTTGAACATTTATGCCCTATTTAATCTTGACCTTTGTCTTCAATTGCGTTTTTGGGAAAGAGAGAGAAAGTAGAGATAAGGTGGAGGAATTGAGTTTGGTGATTGTGGAGTGTTAGGTTAGTTTAATGAGGGTTAGGTGTAATATAGTCCCTCAAATAACTTAATTAACCACCCCTTAATACTTATTTAACCAATTAACCAACTAACTAATTAAGTCATTTGAAAATTAGGCAACAAAATAGATCCCAACCTACAATTCCTAGAGCTACGCCCCGTATGTCAAACGACGGCCCGTACTGGCAAGGCATTGCTTCAATTAGAGAGTGGTTTTTGGACCACTTTTTGAACATGGATAAGGATGGATCAATGACCACCATCGATGGGCAGTAGACCCATCAACGGCTCGTCGTTTGGTCCATCGTTTGGCCATTGTCAAATTGACAACTGTTGGTCAAATTCAACGGTCCTTGTTGTACTTGGGATGTCGTACCCCGTCATTTCGATCCTAAACACTCTCTAATACTTTTTAACACCTTTCTACAAATTTTCATTAAATCCTGACTCTTAAAACCCCATGAAACATACCAATTCACACTAACATCTATTTCACTAGTCTTCAGACATCATGGAACTTTCTTGACGTTTTGACTTTAAGACTTCCTAATTTTTTTAAACCCATTAATTCAAACGTAGAAACAGTGTTTCAAGTCTTAGTTCAACATGTGAGTTTGTAGACTAAATCATGGACTTTCATAGTGTTATACATGTGTTGTGTTCCATTTTTTTAGTGAACATTGAATTTGATTCCTATACATTAAATTGATTACAGTTATGTGTGAAACATGAATCAATTTTTTTTTGAGAGCATTTGAGTGCTTATGTTTTATCTTGAACTTGTATTTGAAGCAAGTAATGGGATCTCGAAAATCTTTGAGTATAAAATTGATCTTTGTATAAGTAGTTCGAGTCTTGTTGGGTTCATTCATGATTGCGTCTTGTATAGCACTATTTGATACATTCTTTTTGAAATACTGAACTTGAGCTTTACTTGAGGACAATTAAAAGTTTAAGTTGGGGTGTTGATGAGTCCATCTATTTGATTTATTTAGAGTTATATTATAATGGAAATAGTGTCCTCTATTGCGAATTTTATCCCAATATCTAATAAAAACTCTTTAGTTTCAGGTATTTTAAGATTTAAGAAATGCATGGAAACTATGTCGCAAAAAGGGATAAAAGGTTGAAAAGAACAAAGAAACTGAGGCATAAGCATAGCCAACTAGATTGGCGAATCACTGGAGGGAAGTACTTCACCTTTTGTTCCAATGTGCTGAACCTTGAATTAAGAGGATCAAATCAGTGGTAAAAAGAGCAGTTGGCGCATCACCGAACAATTAATCGGTACAGTAATATACCGCCCAATGATCCAGGACACACATATGTTATGAAAAATAACAAAAAGTCAATGTTAACATGGGAGAATAGCCGTGTCCATGGACGATTACTACTAACCTCGCCGAATGATCCACCACAACTTAAAATCCGAAGACTATAAATACTAGTTTAAGTTGTTATTATCTGGAGAAAGTGGAACACTATCGTAAGACATACTCTAAAATATTAGTTTTCATATTTTCTTTTAAGTTTGGAGAGGGTTTTTTGAAGACATTTAGAAGGAAGGATTTCATCTTCCCCATATCGAGAGTAGGTCTTCTTGATTCTTCTCTGTTTTCTTTAATCAAGACTTATTTCCCTATACTTGTCTGATTTCTACATTATTGAAGGTATAATTTCTTATATATTGATGCGTGTCAAAAAAACCCAATTCTTTAGGTGTGATTTAGCAAATATGAGTTAATATTATTGTTCGATCTTGCTGGTTGATATCTCAATTGTAGTTTGATGGTGATTTCATCTAGTGGTTCTGGTTTAATCTAATGGATTTGAAGCTGCAAATACAAGTCCACCCATGTCTTTTCGGCTAGGTGGAGAGAGAAGTTGTGAAACTAAGATCGCTAGATTGATAGCCTAAAGAGTGAGTCGACATGACGATTCGGCACGAGAGGGTGATCCCTAGTTACATATCCTAATACTCATCTTGAGAGAGTGAGTGGGGTAAGGCATAAATTGTACTGCATGCATCAAATAGGTGTCCGAGAGAAACCTATTTGAAACGGGGTAAGTTGCTTGAGAGAATTTATTTCCAATTAAAGCTTAGTCTAGTCACTATTTTTCAATAAATTTTCTATCAAAAACATGTACCTAATAATCTATATTAACTTGTATTGCCATCACATCCCAAGAATTCCTTCTCATACTTGATTTTCCTTTATTTTTACTGTTTTTACAATACTTCTGACAAATCCTTAATTATAGTTGACACTTTTGTCTCACCCGCTTTAGTTTATAATGTTTTTAATCAAAAATTTCTTTACATGCGACTAATTTATAATGAAATTCTAATTAGATAAAACTTCTCACTACCACTCCTCTGTAACACCACCCCAAGCCTTGGTTGGGTTACTGTATTATCGAGTATCCTAGACACTCGAACAAGAAGTATTTTCATTGGTCACGATTAGCGTCAATGCATCAAGTAATCATTCTTACAAACAAAAATGATTGATTTTTATATATTAATTACCAACTTTTAGATATGATTTTGTATTAAAGTTCATATAAATTGTCAAATTCATATTACAAAAACAAAAACAAAAATGAAAACAAAAAACACTGAGTTTTTTTAAGGAATAACTATAAATTTATTTTTTATTATTAATTTGGACCCGAACATAACATGGACAAAATAAAATTAATTCAATTAAGATGATTCCGTTCAATTACAGAACTAACACACAAAAAAAGAAGTTTCACATATACATTATTTCAACATTCACATATCATATCAATTAAAATAAATAGAGAAAAGCTACAAATACAAATTTTAATTACAATTTTAATCGTTAACTAAATTAAAATGTTATTGAATTTCCAATACTTTTAATATTAACTAACTATACTATTTTACAGGAGAAATGTTGGAGTAAATTATATGATTTAGTTTTAATAATATTGTATAGAAACAAGCTATAAGAAGCGTTAACTTTTCACTAAAAAAAGGCTTATTTAATTATCATCGATAAACAATTAAGTACATTAATTTGATATTATTATATTTCAATATATATTATCACAGTACTCAATTTTTCCTATTTTCATCTCTTCCATATACTACAATATTGTTATATGATAGTTGGCTTATTATAGATATTGGGTCTTGTGTCTGTATATATAATGAAGGTTACTCTCCAATAAATTCTTCAGAAGGTTAAGAGATTGCAGAGGGGCTTCAGAAGCCTGTTATTGTGCATTAAGTATATTGATTTGAAAAATGCACCATTATTCATATGAATCATGTATTTGATCCAAAAAAAGATGTTCTCCTAAATTCTCTTCTCCAAACCTTGTTATAGGTTATACCCTTTAAGAGGAAAGTATGTTTCAAAGATCTTGAATATTCATGTTGCCCATTAGATAGTGCAATTTGCATTAGTATATGTCAATTATTGTAGAAGTGCCCATACTTAAAATTATGCATCGGAAATGTAGTAACATAAGAGATAGGGATAGGTATCGAGTAGATTATGTAAGTTGTACCCGTGTATCTAGTAATTCATTAATGAGATGTTTTCCCCTAATGTGTAGGCTAAGAAGAAGTCCATGATTTTGTTGGATTTCAATTATATAAATTAGTAGGATTTAGTAAGTTGGTTAAGATGAACGATAGTTATATGTTACAAGAAGTATTTAGATTGGATTTTAATGATTTTTTGAAGGAAGTGCCCCTGATATTCCAAAGGTTTTAGAACCAATTAGGAAATGTTGTATAACGAGTTGGTAAATAATATGTAGCTTCTGGAAGATAATATGCTAATAGTGTTGGGTTTTATTTTCCCTACATTTCTTACCATAAATAGGGTTTCTTTTTAGGAAAAGGGTTTTGGATTGACTATCCTTTCTGGTAGTGAAAATGTTAGGCTCTATAAATAGAGGCAGTTTCCTTCTAACTAAACCTTAATCAGCATTCATTTCAACAATTAGTTTAAGGGCTTTGAAATTTTGGTTAGAGGGAGAATTTGTAGGGTCACAAGCTTGATACATTATCACTTGTTGAACCTCCCATGTATTTTGAAGTGATTTTGGTTGAGGTTTTGTTTCCTCTATGTTTTGTACTCTCATATGTATAGTGGATTGCTCATCTCCTTTGTGGACTAGGTCTATCGACTGAACACGTTAAATCTTTGGTCTTTTGGTAGTATTTCTCGTTGTCTTCTTACTCGTGGTCTTTCGAGGTTTACTTGCTAGCTTCCGCTTTTACAACCTGCTTATTTTCGGTCCTACCAGTTGTATAAGACCGATTCAATGACGGAGTAAAGGATTTAGTGGTTCGATAATCGATGATTGAACCAGTTAGAAGAGGTGTTCATCTTGGAGGTTTGTTGTAGCTGTTAACTTTTTGACAGTTAATGACGATTTTGGTTGGAGAAATTGGTTTTCAGAGAGTTTCTTGTGTATTGATACATAAATTTGCAATGGCGCTTTTGGAAGGAGAAGCAAGTTTGTTGAAAATTAAAGTAAAGAAGGGTCGACAAATTTATTTTGTAAGGAAATTCAGGCCAAGGGGGAGATTTGTTGGGTTTTATTTGCCCTAAATTTCTTACCATAAATAGGTTTTTTCCTTTTATGAAAGGTTTTGGATTACGTAATCCGTTTTTTGGTAGGAAAAGGTTTAGGACTACTATAAATAGATCGGCTTGTTCCTTCTAACTTAATCACCATTCACCTGTAAGTCCTTGAAGGGCTTTGAGAGTTTTGGTTTAGAAGGAGAATTGTGGGTAACATCTTGCTACGTTAATCACTTGTGTGAACCTTCCATGTATTTCTTAGTGAATTTTGTGAGGTGTGTTTCCTCTGTATTTTGTAAAGTCCTCATATATATAGTGGATTGCTCAGCTTCTTTGTGGACGTAGGTCTATCGACTGAACCACATTAAATCTTTGTGTTTTTTTGTATATTTCTCGTTGTCTTCTTAATCGTGGTCTTTTGAGGTTTACATTGCTAGATTCCGCGTTTACACCTGCTTATTTTCGGTTCAAACACATAGGTTTTAACTAGATAGACTATAAGGCAAGAATCCCAAGATTTTTTCATAGTGTTTTAGGATACTGGTGTTTTGTTGATTGACTTGATCTACTAGGTGTGAGTTAGTGTAATATATGAGAAATGGTTTTTTTCCATGTTTAGTACTAGACAGTAATCTTTATGAGGCAAGTGTCATGATATAGAAAATGATGGCAACACGAGGCAAATGATGTTAGTTTTGAGATTTGATCTCGTAGATTTGACATAGAGTGGGTGAGGAATCAAGGTGTTACTTTTCAATAAATGTGAATTTTACAAGTGTGGTATATGTCCATTATTTGAGAGAAATAATGTGTGGTAAGTTATTATATTATCAAAAACATTAAGAAGTGGACCCGATATCATTTGTAGTCAGACTAGGTTTGTTTTAATAAAATTTATGGTGTTCTATGTGCGCCTAGGTAGTATATAAGATTTATCAATATGGAGTAAGTTGACGTTAGCATGATTTATTACTCTGAAGATTTTGGTCGGAGAGATCATATATACTCAATGATGATCCTCTTAAATAAAGTTCATGTTTTCTCCATTTAGGTATATTTGATCTTGGAAGGACAGTATTAGTGTTCTAATAAGGAGAAGTCGAACTATCAGATTAACTTGATTAATAAGTCAATATGGGTAAAAATTATAGAATGACTTGTATATGAGGAAAAAGATGTTAAGAGAAGCAACTTAGAAAGAAGTGCTATAAAGAATTTAGAACTTGCGCATGAGTTCTGTAGACATGAGGTTACCATATTCTCGAGTACTAGAATAAATAAAATAAAGACTAAATAATAAAAAATAGAATAGATCCATAGCTTTAGAGTAGTAGATTCAAACTTAAGCGAGAGATCATAAGATTAGAAATCAATTCAAGTGATAAGAATTAGATAGTGATGTGTTCAAAAGAGTTATAGTGGTATATCATTCAATTCATACTCTTGTGTATTCGTCAAAGTTCAATCATTACAAATCTTGTTGATATTGCTAACACTAGTATTGTGTCCACAATGTATGCCCATATACTTCAATCAGATTCATATCTATGCTCAATTCCTAGAACAAAGGGCAAGCATTTAGCTCATTTATATTAATCTTTCTCCATAAAGTTATGGACATCATCCTCATAATACGAACCTATTCATATATGCACTCATGTGTCATAGTATGCTCAGCCTCACATATACATGACTTACTTTTAATGAATAACAACAAAATATTAGGTCATGCAAATTCTTTTATCATATTTCTCAAATGAATCGTTCATATGATGTTTCGCCATTAGCTATTTAAGTAATCCTTTTTAGTTTTGAGAGTGATGTTGCAGTTACTAGATGTATAGGATAGGTATGATGTTTCTTATTAAGATATAGGTTAAAGATAAAGTTCCCCATGAATGAATGAGGCCAGCCTCAAATAATGTACCCAAAAAAATGAATGATACCAAATGTGTTAGGATAGTATAGTCAAGATGCGAGCTAGACCTATGTAATGACACTAGGTCATTCTTGATCATTGCACAGCGAACCCGATGAAATTCTTAAACTACATCCTAGGTATAGATGGTGTTCACACTAGCCTATGAACAAAATGAAGTGAAGTATGTATGAATGAATGAAGCAGACTCGGTGTTTTCTAAAAAGGGATCCCTAGTTGAGGTCCCATATGTTGAGCCCTCATTTTGGGAAGTTTTAATGTCAAGTCCATGATTCCAAGGTCCCATGGCATATGAATTAATGATATGAAAGATGTTATGTGCTATATACAAAATGATATGTGCTATGTGTAAGAGGTTATGTGTTGTGTACAATATGATGCGTATGATGATGCATGTTACTCTCATGGCATGACTTCACTAATTATATTCGGCAAGTCCATAGAGTTTTCTAATCCAAATTTGGCAGGTCCACAAACTTTCCTAATCAAAATTTGTAAAGTCTAGTGATTTGACATTCCATAAATCATGTTGTTAGGAAAGAGTTGTTCTTACTCATGCATGTCGTTGGTGTGTGCTTTCATATAACCATACTTAATACAAGTGTATACTAATCCCATACAATTCTACAATTTTAGGTGCAGTCACAGGTGGACGCTAGAGCTTACTAGTTGACGTTGCAGCTATCCAGACATGGAGCTTTCATACGGACTTGGTAGGCCCTTATGCTTCCGAGGATGTCTACTGTTATTATATATCTTAGATGTAGGCTTAGTGTTTCTTTCAACTTTCATTTCAGACTTTGTATTGGTGCCTTTTTGGCAAGAATACGTTTAATGCAATTATGAACTGTTTCTTTCATTTGATTATCTCTAAATTAGATGGTTGATTTGTGAACTCCTATGATGTTAAGTTTAAAAGTTTTAGCATGATATAAGAAAATAAAAAGTTCAAATTTTCTGGTAAATTTAACCTAGATGAGGGAAGAATGACATATGTATGCTTTTCTGCAACCTTAGAGAGGTCAACGACGCTGGTCTCTTCTAGGGTGTCGATTCAGGTCGTGACAACCCTAGTTGTGGATTTATTTAGCATTTCATATAAAAACATAATTCATATTTGTTAAAAAGAAAAACATGAACTTACATTGATAATTCAAAGAAAAACAAGAAATTCAACTTGAAATCACATGAAAACCAAATCTGGAAATTGAATTAATACTAAAGTTGCAACTAAGATCAATAGTAATAGAATCCAACCCTAAATACGAGGTTTTACACCTTATTTATAGAAAACATAGTCCTCAATTCAAATGAATTAAAATAAGAAATGTTGTCCAAAAATGTGGTTGTAGTCGGCGACCCCCATAAACGATCCTTAGATGAAACGACAGACCGTCGACTGCATCTGTCAGTCTATACTATGCATATTTTTCATCCTTTACCTGGCTTGTCTTCTGAATCAATCGACGAACAAACAGCAAGGTCGTCAATGCGTCTATTGTTCGTCGATTCCTACTGTCGTTCCATACTTAGACTTTCTTCATCTTTGGGTACTGGACTATCTCTGAACTTATCAACGATTCAACAGGACGGTCCTTCATTCAATTGATGGACCTTCAATCCTTCCATAGCCCCACACTTGGTCAGATTTTTCTAAGTTTACCGAGATAACTGAACTATCAGTCGCCGGTCACCATCAACGATCCATCGATGGAACAACGGACCGTTGATGGCCTTCGTGGGTCACCTCTATACTAAATCTCAGTAGCCTTTTGTGTTTGGACATTTTTCATGCAAAATAAAGAATAAAAAATGTTAAAACTACTACAAAAAAGGCTCTAGACACACACAAATCTTAAGGAAAAAGCATTGAAAGTACCACGAAACCGCGGTACATCAAGGCTCTAGTTCTTCCTATTTCGTTTTAGGGTCATTACATTAAATAAATAAGGAAATTTTCAAGTATACTTTGTGCTAGGAGTTTTTAGTTACCTTATTTGATATCCAAAATCTTTTCCACACTTAAGAATTTAGTTTTACATATGTGCGAAATTTATTATTCACCCGATATGACCCTTCAAGTAAATGAAAATTATTTTGGATCTTAACTAAGAAGTTTTTAGGGTGTTACAATGTAACACCTTGAAAAGTCATGACGTGTCGTAAAGTTTAACATAGGTTCCATGGGGTCTAAGTACTGTTTTAAGTCCATTTTTGTTTAATATACGTCATTTATGAAGTTTAAGAATTAAAACGTCCAAGAACATCCATGACTTCCGGGAAGTTGGTTCAAAGGTGTGTTTGTTTGCCTTAGCCTATTTGACTGACTTTTAGGAGTTGGAAATGTACGAAAATTATTGGAAGGGTATCTAATAGGTGTTTGAGTTGTTTCATGGTTGAAATATCCCAGTAAGATTCCCCAAGGACCAACCAAGGGCCATTTATGTGGACTCTTGTGTTTGAAGAAACAGGGCCAAGATAGTGGGCATCGATCGGACACCTACAGTCCGTCTGTGCACTGACGGGGAATCGATGCCACCGTCTTCCCACACTTAGGCTTGATGAGAAGTTCCCCTCACCCACACATCCTCTGAACTCATTGACGGAGTGCAGAGGTGAAGGCTACCGTCTGTGTGTGGATTGACTGGGCGTCGATTCCACCATCATCCCACACATTGACGATGCATGCAATACCCTCACCTGCACAGTCTCCGAACTCATCGACAGAGTGCGGGATGAGAGGGGAAGGGTCCGTCGACTCACTGACGTCCTGTCGGTGAGGGTATCGTATGTGATGGCCGAATTTTTTGTCTAATTTAACTTTGTCTCATTTAAATTAGTTAGGGGGTTAGGTGGTTTAATTAGGGGTCAACGGAGTCTAATTATGTTGATTTCAGAACCAATATAAATACTCGCAACCCTCATTAATCTAATACAATTCTCAAATACAAACTCTCTTCCTTCTCTCTTCTTTTCCTCTCTACTTTAACTCACATTGAAGACTAGCAAGGATAAGGGTTTGGGGGAGATAAAATGGGAGAATTCACCATTAAATTTGTTTTCAAGCGGTTAAGGTATGGGATCTATTCACCTTTCCGACTCTTCCTCAAAGGTTTTATTTTCCTCAAATGGATTTCAAATTGAGTTTTCTTACGGTGTTTCATTCATTACGATTATACGAAATTATCCGTTATGAATTGGAGTTGTTTGATAATTTATTTAGGTTTATATTGAATAGATTAACATGAATTTGACTTACTTATGGTAATTTTAGTCGTTTGGTATAATTGAAGAATATATCCTTTCATCCCTAACCCTAGTTTGTGATATTGCTCTATATTGTATTGTGATCATTCCATTTATTTTGGTTGTTGATTAGATAACTATCCTATGACGTTATTATGATTAAATTAAGAGATTAATAGCCCTATCATACCAGTTCTTGAGGTTGTGATTTAGGTTATGAATTTACGGTTAAAGTAGGCCTATATATCTTTTCTTAAGTTAGTATTATATGTTGAATTGTGTTATACGATGCACTTGTCCTTGTTATCTATTGCGTTATCATTCTTTAATGAATGTTTAACGTTAAATTGGGTTGAGTTAAGGGTTTTAATGTTAAAACATTGAGAATGAACTAACTATAAGGAAAAACTTGATAAGTCTAAGAATCTCCATCTCTACTTCCAATTGTGTTTAAGTCATGATATTATTTGAAATGCTCGTATAGGACATTTGGTAGGATGGGTTGATGTTTGAATTGAATGTCTTGGCTTATTGGTGTGATGTTGTTAAGGTTTATTGATATAGGATGGTGAAAACTATCAATGTACCTTGAAATGCTATGAAATGCTAATGTGTTAATTTCACTTATATGAATTGTGATGAAAGAACTAATACGAATCTTATTGAGCTATTGATGATGATAATTATACAAGGGGTAGACCCTATGACCTAAACTAAGTTATGAATGCTAATTAAAGGCTTAAAGACATTTCCATAAAGAGACTTAGATTATCACTGAGTGAACTTGATAATGGGAGGTGATGACTTCCCAAAGAGAAAGATTTGCCCTATAGTTCTATATGTGATTTTGACGTGGGTAATTGGTTATATGAGGGAAGGGGGGCCAGAGAGTGGAGTGGGTGTTTGGGGTTAAAATGGTTGAAGAAATGGAAGATTGTGGGGTTGGGAGGAGGGAGGAGACGGGGAGAGATGGTGGGGGGGGAGTGGAGGAAGAATTGTGGAAGATGAGGTGAGTTTCTCAAAGAGGAAATACTCTACTCATCCGATGGATTCCCATGAGAGGAGGACCAAAACTCAAATTGGGATCAAAGGGAATATATTATCGTATCCCTTAGTTCTTCACTATTTACCCGGGCCCATATAAATGATCTAGGGATCCACCTAGAAAGCTACGTTTGGTTTTGGTTCGTACTTGGGCTAGTAGGACTCCTTCCATCGGTGTAGGTTTTTACAAAACAGTTTTCCACACTTAGATAATGTGTCCTATGTCGTTTCGCAATTTTTTTCTCTGAAGGAAATACTAATGGATTTAAATACTAGTGAGTTGAGAGGTTTTACTTAGCCTAGGTTAGGATTATGACTCTCGATCTTACCTAGTTGACTGATGGAAGCTGTAGGAATTTGATATTATGATGTCATTACATGATAATTGCTATGCTATATGTAAATGTCTATATTGATGATGATTATCTCTGATATGTGTATTTTGGACGATCTGTTAAAAAGTTGGACATTGGTTATTTTTCTTGTTAAGTTTACTTGGTTGAGCAAGGTTATGGGGATTTTCTTGGTTGTTGAACTTGTAGACTTGATATGAATTCGTGAGTAGTTGTCATACTTATTATGATTTGGTTGACTCTTATTTATTCTTGTGATATTATTCCTTGGTGATAGGGTTGTAGTAAATCATGGTTTCTAGTACGTTGGAATAGGTATTAGTTGTTGAGATAGTAAACAAGTTTGGTTGGTTGATATGATTTGTTTGGCTTTGCACTAGGTTCTTAACTTTGTATAATGGCATGTTTTGACTAAAACACCCTTTTTTAGCATGTTTTGCTTGTATATGTGCATAAGGTCTCATACTTAGTACATGTGGAGTACTAACCCCATTTTTTTCCCCTTTTCCTAGAGATGTTTTAGGTTCCGGTCGTTGAAGAGTTCTGAAGGAGACATTGTTGAAGGATTGGGTTCTTCCTTTCATCCATGTGGGGTAGGTTCTCAACTTCTGAGAGTAATGCCATCATCTAGATTATGGACTTGTTATGAGCTTAATTACTCTTTCATTTCTTTCCTTTTCAATTTAGTACTATACCTTTGTATGACCTATATATGGTCTTTTTGATTTGTGTAATGGTTATAACCATATTGTGATAATAGTTTAGATGGTATGAGATAAGGCAATCATTGAGACTATCTTTATATTTTATATATATGTATGTGCAATACAAGTAGAAGGCTATGTAACCTTCTTATATGAAGGGTATATGTATACTCGATACGACAATATATTATGTGTATGTAGAGGTCTATGTAAACCTCCAAGTAGTTATAATGAAAGTTTTAATTTTTTCTGCATTTTTCAACCTATGAATATAATGACGTTAGACTAAGAGGCTAGTCTTAGTCATTGTAAAGGACGACGATGTAGGTAACGTCTAGGGTGTAAACTCGGATGTGACAAATTTTTTATCAAAGCATGAGGTTGAATATCGTTGAATTATGTCTCTCTCTACCTACAACATCTGTGTAGGTTTGTATTAATAATTGTGAAGCCGTCACACTTATGAGTAGGAACCTATATGATGCGTAGGAATCACTCTGTTTCTTGGAAATCATGTATCGTTCCAATAGTTTTTACTTATGGTGTGATTTTTACATCTATTCCTAATGTTGTGCTTATAGGAACCATGAACACTCGAAGGAATGCGACTTGAAGACTTGAAGAAGAAATTGCCAATGAGGGAGCTGCTCCCCGTGGTGAGAAAGTTCCTCCACTAGAAGAAGATGTTAATGTAGAGCAAGCACCGGCCAATCCTCCTCCTTTGACGAATGAGAATATAAGGGCCACTATTCTTCAAATGTTCCCAAGCTATCACCACTCAAGCACAAGAGGCCATGACTCAAACTCAAGATATGATGGCTCAAGCAAACAGGGAGGTTGTGCCCCATCCTTATTTACAAGTCACTACTATGGCCTCCCGCCTAAAAGACTTCACTCAAACTAACCCTCCTACTTTCTAGTGGTCTAAGGTAGATAAAGACCCCTAAGAATTAATTGATAAAGTCTCTAAAATATTTTTGGCTATGGGATTTTCCAAAAGTGAGAAGGTCGAGTTGGCCACTTATGAACTCAAGGACGTGGCACAAGCATTGTATGTGCAATGGAGGGATAATAGGCCATTGAGGGGTGGTCCGGTTACTTGGGAGATATTTAAGGCGACTTTTATAAATCAATTCTTTCCTAGGGATATGAGAGATGAAAAAGTGGTGGAGTTCATTAACCTTCGCCAAGGAAGAAGGAGTGTTCATAAAGACGCTTTGGAATTCATCAATTTGTCCAAATATGCTCCTTCTTTGGTTTCCAATACTAGAGACCAAATGAGTCATTTTGTGACGAGGGTGTCGGAGGACTTACAAGAGGAGTTCCTTCGGTCAATGCTACTGACACCATGAACATTTCATTTCCCCTTCCCCTGTTGGTTCATGCAAGGAGGTTGAAGAGGCCTGCTAAGCAAAAGAGTAGAGATCTAATAGATGCAAAGGTCATTGATGGAGGTCTTTCAAAGAATAGAACTTGATATCAAGACAAGCGTAATTAAGAAGAAATTTTCAAATCCAATTCTCCTTCAAAGTTCCAAATCTAGGTGATAGTGTGTCTAAACCTTTAATTTAAGAAGGAAAATACTAATTCATCCTCATTGAGAAGCCTACTTGTTTTCCACGTGTAGTGGTCGAAAGGTTTCATTTTGGTGGGTGCTTGGTAGGAACAGGAATTTCTTTGTTGGGAAATAGTTGTCACACATGAATATTGTCCGAAACTGAGATTAAGACAAGTGGTATGTTCAATCTAAGCCTTTGTTCCTAGTATTCTCCAAAGAAGACCATCTCTATGCTCTCCTCCTCCCGCTCTAGGGGTGAGAAAGAGACTTCTTCCCAACATGTGACCTTGTATGTTGAAGTTTTCCTTCTATTGATGTATATAATGCCTACTTATCCAGTGCTAGTTTAGCAGTTGTTACAAGTTCTAGTATCTAAAATTTTGACATTTTACCCAATATTTTGCATGAACTTTTTGTAGTGTCTACTTCGGTGGCAGAGACGGTTGTTGGAAAAAGGTGCATAGAAACTGTCTAATAATGTTATCCAATAGAGTTTCGTGTGTTGATATAGTAGAACTCGATATGTGTGACTTCTATGTTATATTGGGTATGGATTGGTTGCATGCATATTTTGCCTCCATTGATTGTAGGACAAGACTAGTGATGTTTAACTTTTCAAATGAACCTGTTGTTGAGTGGAGGGGGGGGGAAATTCTATTCCTAGAGGTAGTATTATTTCTTGTCTAAAAGCACGCAAAATTATCTCAAAAGATTGTCTATATCATATAGTAAAAGTCCAAGATCTAGACTCCAAAGTTTCTCCCATTGAGTCGGTACCCGTAGTGAGTGAGTTTCCGAAGGTCTTTCCTAATGACTTTCCCGGTATTCCTCCTGAATGGGAAATTGAATTTGGCATTGATTTTCTACTGTATACAAAATCCATATCAATTTCTCCTTATCGGATGGCTCCGTCCAAGTTGAAGTCTCAACTCAAGGTCACTATTAAGAATAAGTACCCTCTCCCTCGGATTAATGACTTGTTTGAACAACTCCAAAGGGCGAGCTACTTTTCAAAGATAGACTTGATGTCGGGGTATCACAAACTTAGGATGAGAGGTGAGGATATGTCAAAGACAACCTTTCAGACTACGTATGGGCACTATGAGTTCTTGGTAATGTCTTTCGGTCTCATTAATATTGCGGAGGCTTTTATGGACCTAATGAATAGAGTGTGTCGAAACTACCTAGATTCATTTTTCATTGTCTTTATTGATGATATCTTGGTATATTTGAAGAATGAAGTTGATCATATGGGTCATTTGAGGGTGGTATTTCAAACCCTTCAAGAACATCAATTGTACACAAAATATATTAAGTGTGAGTTTTGGTTGAGGTCAGTAACATTTCTTGGGAACATCGTCTCTAGTGAGGGAGTTGAGGTAGACCCAAGGAAAATAGTAGCGTTGAAGAATTAGCCTAGACCTTTGACTCCAACTGACATTAGGAGTTTCTTGGGTCTAGCGGGTTATTATAGGAGGTTCGTGGATGATTTTGAATCTATTGTGTCTCCCTTGACTACTTTGACCCAAAAATTAAGAAGTTTGGGTTGTCGAAGACATGTGAGAGATGTTTCCAATTATTGAAGGATAGGCTCACTTTCGCTCCGGTGTACTTTAGGCGAGAGTCAAAGGGTTTGTAGTGGCCTTTGATTCCATCCCGAGTGGGTTGGTGTGTGCTTATGCAACATGGGCAGTGAAGTGTATGCCTCTAGGGCAAACTTAAGCTACATACGAGAAATTATTCAACTCATACTTGATTTCGTTGTCCGTTTGGTGTTTGCCTTGAAAATTTAGAGGCATTACTTGTATGGGATCTGGGCGCGTGTTTAATTCTTTCCCGCCAAATAATTATCCAATCGTGTTTACAACAAACGAGTTGACTATCTCCAAAGCAAGTGGTCTAGATTTTTGAGAGACTATGATATGAGTGCCCTTTATCACCCCGGCAAGTCTAATGTAGTTGCGGATGCCCTAAGTCGTATGACCATGGCGATTGTATCCCATCTTGATGAATCCAAGAAGGAACTATCAAGGGAACTACATAGGTTGGTTAGGTTGGGGGTGAGGTTTGAAAGTTCTCCGAATTGGGGTGTTATAGTTCACTGTAACTCCGAGTACTCTCTAACCAACCTATGTAGACTTAATGGAGTTTAAAAAATTGGTTCTCGTCAAGTTGAACGAATCATTCTCCTTAGGGGGGGGATAGTGTGCTAAGGTTCCAAGAGAGATTGTGTTTTCCCGATGTAGATAGGTTGAGGGATCGGATCCTAGAAGAAGCACATGGGTCCCGCTACTAAATTCTACAAGGTTCAACAAGAATGTACCATGACCTAAGCTATATATATTGATGGGAAGGTCTAAAAAGTGACAGCAGAGTTTTTTGCTAAGTGTATGAATTGCCAACAAGTAAAAGCCAAAAACCAAAAGCCGGGTGGTTTACTACAAAAGATCATATGATTCCATATGGGTTGTTGTGGATCGATTGACAAAGTCCGCTCACTTCATTCCCATCAAGTCTTCATTTTTAGCAGAGGATTATGCAATAATTTTCCTAGATGAGATTGTGTGCCTTCATGGAATTCTGTTATCCATCACATCAGATCAAGGCACAAAATTAACATTTAGATTTTGGAGGTTGTTCCAAAAATGGTTGGGTACTACGGTAAAGTTGACCACCGTTTTTCATTCCCAAATGGATGGTCAAGCGGAGCATACGATACAAACCCTTGAAGATATTCTTAGGGCGTGAATTATTGATTTTAAAGGGATTTGGGATAAACATTTACCTTTGGTGGAGTTTGCCTATAATAATAGTTCCTATTCATCCATTTCCATGGATCCCTGTGATGCCTTGTATGGTAGGAGGTGTAGGTCTCGAAGGGAGCAAGGGGATATGGTGGTTTGAATGGATTTGGAGACAATCGCTTCTTGGTCGCCGAGTTGATTATAACTTGGAAAATGTTCAGATCATAAGGAATCGGTTGCAAATGGCTATAGTCAGAAAATTCTTATGGATAATAGGGAAAGTGATTCGGATTTTAAAAAAAAGGTATAATGGGTATTGAAATTTAACCATGAAAGGGGTGGTTAGATTTGTCAAGAAAGGGAAATTGAGTCCTCGTTATGTGGGTCCCTATGAAATCTTACAAAGGGTTGGTAAGGTTGCCTTTGAATTGAAACTTCCTAGTGAATTGTCTTCGCTTCATCCCGTTTTCTATGTTTCTATGTTGAAGAAATGTATCGGTGATCCCAAGAACATTCTTCCTATTGAGGGTGTTGGTGTCAAGGGTAACCTCTCTTATGAGTAATTTCAAGTTCAAATTCTTGATAGGCAATTCAATAAGTTAAGGAATAAAGAAGTTGTTTCCGTAAAGGTTTTATTTAAGAATCATCTAGTTGAGGTTGCAATATGGGAGGCCGAGGTCGACATTAAGTCCTGTTACCCTTATCTTCTTCAGAATTAAGGTTAGTCATTCTTTTTAATAATATAAATACGACTAGAATTTAGGGTTTCTTTATTTTTTTTGGTGAAGTTTTGCAAAATGTGCATTTTGGGTATTTCATAATGAAGTTACAATGAAATTGATGCTTTAGACTTGAAATTTTGTTTTTTTTTGCTTATTTTTTATTATGTTGTGCATTTTGATATGGTGAATGTTTATGAAATGATATGTAGTATGTTGTTAACTTGAGGATTGTGCAAATTGACTCATATGATGTAAGTAATTTGAGCCATATGTGTAGTAATATGAGTTTTGAAATTGCCTTGTTAAAATGACATGATTTATGTTTTTTTGATATTGTTGATTGGTTGGGCTGTTACTCTTGAGTCTAGTCCTTCCTTCAAAAGAGTTTTGGTAGGTCCTAAGTGGGGGGATAATGTAACACCTTGAAAATTCATGACGTATCGTAAATCCTAACATAGGTGCCATGGGGTCTAAGTACTATTTTTAAGTACCATTTTATTAAATATAGGTCATTAAGGAAGTTTAAGAACCCAAACGTCCAAGAACGTCCAAGACGTCCGGGAAGTTGGTTCAAAGGGGTGTTAGTATGCCTTAGCCTATTTGACTAACTTTTAGGAGTCCGAAATGCACGAAAATATGTGGGAGGGTATATAATAGGTGTTTGAGTTGTTTGATGGTTGAAACGTCCGGACACAACCCCCCCAAGGACCGATCAAGGGCCCTTGCGAAGGACCCTTGTGTTTGAATAAACAGGGCCTTGACAGTGGGCATCGACAGGACCACCTAGGGTCCATGTGTGGATTCATGGGGCGTCGATGCCACCGTCGTCCCACGCTTTGGATGGATGAGAAGTTCCACTCACCCGTACAACCTCTGAACTCATTGACGGAGTGCAGAGGTGCAGGCTACCTTCTGTGTGTGGATCGACGGGGCGTCAATGTCACCGTCGTCCCACACTTTGTCAATTCATGGAAGACCCTCACCTTCACTGTCTCTTAACTCATAACCAGAGTGAGGGATGAGAGGGGAAGGGTTCTTCGACTAACAGACGGCCCGTCGTTCGGGGTCTGATCTGTGAGGGTTGAGTTTTCTTTCTAATTTAAGTTTGTCTCATTTAAATTAGTTAGGGGGATATGTGATTTAATTAGGGGTTAAGGGAGTCTAATTAAATTTATTTAATACCCAATATAAATACTCCCAACCCTCATTAATCGAAGACAATCCTCAAATACAAACTCTATTCCTTCTCTCTTCCTTCTCTCTCTCTCTCTCTGCTTGAACTCACCATTGAAACATAGCAAGGATAAGGGTTTGGGGGCTGAAAAGGGACGAATTTACCATGAAATTTTTGTCAAACGTTAAGGTATGGGATCTAATTCACCTTTGACAATCTTTCCTCACAGGGTACCTTCAAATGGATTCAAATTTTTGAGTTTTCTTTTTTCTATACTGTTTCTTCAATTACGAAATTGAAGTTATTGATTGAGTGTTTTGATGATTTCTTCTTTAGGTTTAGTGAATATATTAACATAAATATAACTTGATTATGGTATTGTTAGTGTTTGTTCTAAATTGGAAGATATGATCCTTTGTCCCTAACCCTAGCTTGTAATATTGATCTATATTGTATTGTGATCATTCAATTGATTTTGTTGTTGATTAGATTACTATCCTATGGTTTTATTATGATTAAATTAAGATGAATTATAGGACTATCATTCTAGTTCTTGAGATGTGATATATATTATGAATTGTATTGTTAAACTAGCTTATGTATCTTGTCTTAAGTTATTATAGAGATGCAATTCACCTTGTTAACTTACTAGTTACCATTGTGTGATAATGTTACTCCCAAAATTGGGTTGACTTACAGGTTGATGGTAAGACCTTGATGATGAACTATAAGGAAGACTTGTTAAGTCTTAGAATCTCCATTTCTACTTCCAATTGTGATTAATTGTGATTAAGTCATGATGTTATATTACAGTATGCCTCATATTAGGATTTGTAGGATGGTATGATGTTGAATTTAAATTTCTTGGATAAGTTGTGAGGTTGATTAAGGTGTATGTGATATAAGGATGGTGAAAATTAATAATGTGCGTTGATATGTTATGAAATGCTAATGTGTTAATCTCACTTGTATAAATTGTGATGAAGGGACTTATAGTCATACAAATCTTATTGAGATATAAATGATGTTGATTATACAAGGGGTAGACCATTATGACCTAAACTAAGATATGGTTGAGAATTAAAGGTTTAAAGACATTTCAATAAAGGGACTTAGCTTAGCACCGAGTGAACTTGATAATGGGAGGTGATGATTTCCCAAAGAAGAAGATTCTCCATATAGAAATATATGCGATATTGACTTCCCTAAGAGGACTACTCATCCTATGATTCCCCTTAAGAGTCCCCCAACACCAAGTTGTATCAAATGGAATATACTGCATCTTCTATTCTGATCTTGTTGTCTCCCTAGGAAAGACTAGGCGAGTGGATCCCCCTAGAAGTATGTTGTGTGTTTTGTTCGACTTTAGGCGGTAGCCAACTTCCATCGTGTAAGGTTTTACAATACCTAATGCCACACTTTAGGCATCATGTGGTCTATGTCGTTTAAGTAAAGTGTTCCCTAAAGTAAAATAAAGTAACGGATTATAAACTAACTAAGGTTAGTTGAGAAGTTTAACTTAGACTAGGTAGGGGTATGGGACTCTACCTATGCCTTGCACTAGTTGACTTTGATGGAATCTTTAGGAAGTTGATATTATGTATGTATATGATAACGAAGTGTATGATGATAATATGTTGATATTATAATGTAAATGTTTATATATGATGATGATTATCCTCTTGATATATGTGGTTGGAGTATATTGTTGTAGTTGAACATTGGTTATGTTTATTGATAAGTGTACTTGGTTGAGCAAGGTTATGGGGCATTGCATGGTCATTGCACTTGTTGACTTTATAAGGATTCATGAGTAGTTGTCTTGCTTATTATGATATGATTGACTTTTATTCATTCTTGTGATATTATTCCTTATTGATAAGGTTGTAGTAAATCATGGATTCAAGTATGTTGAAATAAGTATTACTTGTTGAGATAGTAAGCATGTTTGGTTGATTGATATGATTTGTTTGGCTTTGCACTAGGTTCTTAAAGGGGTAAAATGGCATGTTTTCACTAAACGTCCCTTTTTAGCATGTTTTGCTTGTATATGTTCATAAATTCTCATACTTAGTACATGTGGAGTACTAACCCCATTTTCTTCCCCTTTTCCCAAACATTTTATGTTCATCTTGTTGAAAAGTTTGGAAAGCAACAATGTTGAAGGCTTGAATTCTTCCTTTCATCCAAGTTGGGTAGGTCCTCAAGTTCCGAGGGCAATGCCATCATCTAGCTTACGGATAATGACTCTTACATTTGTTTCCATTTCATTTAAGTACTATACTTCTGTATAACCTATATGTGGTCTTGTTGGATGGATGTAAGGGCTATTCCCATATTGTGATAATTGTTTAGAATGTATGAGATGAGATAATCGTTGAGACTATCTTTATATTTTGTCTATATGTATGTGCAATAAAAGTAGAAGTATATGTAACTTTTCGATACAAAGGGTAAATTTATACTAGATACGACTATATATTAATTGTATGTAGAGGTCTATGTAAACCTCGAAGTATTTATACTGAAAGTTTTAAATTTTTTTCACATTTTTCAACCTATGAATGTAATGACATGAGACTAAGAGGCTTGTCTTAGTCCTTGTAAAGGACGACAACACTGGAAACGTCTAGGGGGTAAACCCGGATGTGACATACAATATCTCCCACTTGAGATCATTCGTCCTCGAATAATGGTTAAAGTGAGGATTTAAGGGGTTACTCTTACTATGCTCAAGCCTAAATCAAAACCACAAAGTACTTAGCTTAGGGTGATTATTCAAATAAAAATCACAAGATATAGGTTTTATACCTCTATAGAGAATCTCATCCCACAAACACTACTCCTTGTCATTACATTCAGTTAACCATGAACTCATATCACGAAACACCTAATGTATCACACATTGGTCATACGTTACCAGCACCACATTCAAGCCTAGTACTATAACCACTCCACGGATTCCTACTAACTATTCCTTATAAGAATTCCTCATTCTCTTACCCCTTCTACCAACAAAAACATTCATGCATTGTTAGGAGGACCTGCCTTATGACTCATACATGATCTCCTTTTACCTATACCTTTGAAACCTTAAATTGAATAAGCACACTACTGGTACAAACATAACAAACATCAACCTTGTCCTTCTACCATCACTTAACTACTATCATCCCAATCCTTCTATAACTAAAAGTATCACTGAAAGGGAATCAAGGCAAAACAGTATAAGCATGAGTGGCTCGATATTTGTGATAAAAGAAAACCTATGGCATAACATATAACATTATGTTTCTAGCCATTGAAGATAAATAATGAATGTTTGACACTTAACATACTGTGAGAAATGAATGCTTATATCAATAGCTTCATATTATAAGGTTGATATCCATTACTTTATAGGTTAAGCTTGAGATTAAAAGGCTAAAGTATTTTCCCCTCATTTTGGAAATGGAGCATCGATGTGAATCTCCTTAAAGTATATGAGCATAGGTCATGAACACAATTTTGATATAAGATAAGTATCATGATGTTGTAGTGACTAAACTTTTAGGAATACACAACATTATGAATGGATTGATATATCTCTATAACTATTTCTTAAGACAATACTTTCTCATCCTCAACATTTGACTTGATTTCTCATCTTATCATCTCCCCCTTAGTTCTAAAACTGACACTTAGAAGTTATAGTTCTATTTCGTCGTCTCTAAAAGAATACTATATTTGCTTTTATCTAATACTCAAAAAAAACATATCTCATGGCTATTGAACTCTCCATAAGTAGGTACTATGATTCCTTCTAAGACCTTTTTCTAAGATGTTTCTCTGAACCTCTTCCTGGTAGATTTTAAGGTCGCTTCATCTAATTTTTAAATAAAATAATGATTATATAATCCTATTTCATATTATTATCTCAAATACACTATCTATGTACACATGAAAACTCATAAAATTATGTAGAATCTCATTTGACTTTATACGATCTTGGATACACCAAATCTTCTTAATATAGTGACTTAGGATTACTTCATTCGTCTCATCTAAAATTAAAATCTCATACTACAACTCATATACTGCAGATAACACCTAAATTCCTCACATACTGTATGTCAAATCCACCAGATCATATCTCAAAACTAACATCCTAACCCTCATGCTTCCATTCATTTTATCACGACACTTATGTCAATTCAAATTTAATGCTTATTAATAAACACATGTATCAACAAACTTACTCACGGACTACACTAACTTACAACTACTAGATAAGGTTAAGAAATACTTGTCCACTAAGACGTTGTGACAGGTAGTCAACCGTTATCTCTCAGTCTGCAGACTTATATGTTGCTATCATATTCAATTTCAAAACTTAAGTACTATTTACCCATTCGTTACACATCAACGCCTAATTTAGTTTTATAACCCCCTGAATATCATGGGTTGTCCCTAAAAAATCATAAAGTCATATTAGATATATCACCTCATGAATAATCCTACTCCTCTATTAAACACCTACACTTGTTAATTACTAACACAATGACACATCATCGAAAACATCTTTCTGGTTAAAGTGTACTCTAACTCATCCTAACCAGCAATGATTTATCTATTATCTGTAACACCCCGTAAATTCTATTACCTAGATTAGAGCATGATATGGTGAATAATAAATTGTTATACCTAAAAAAAAGGTAATAAACTTATTTTGGAAGTTTTATATTCATAACATCAAGGGATGACAACAACATCCTGATAGTAGTGAAATTGACCTAATGTGCATTAGTATATTTCATGGGGTTCAAAGAGTCTGATTGAAGTTAAACATGGTGAAAAGGTTAAGAACAAATTTTGGAGTTTGTTTAGAGTCAAAACGTCCAGGTACGACTCCCTAAGGACAACTCTAGGGGTCCTTGAGGAGGACCCATCCATTGACCGTCAACTTGCCATTTGGCAAAATGCAACCACGAGACAAAACAACAAGTCACCATTTAATCGATGCTCCAACGGTGGGGTATCGTTGGTTGACACTTATAATAATCACCAAAAGACCTCAGAAAATAATCTCTGACCAAAACCACGATAACCAGCATGGTCCGTGGATTGGTTTACGTGCCATAGACGAGTTTGTATCGTTTGGAACCCCACTTCACCATCCCAAATTGGTTAAGTTAGGGGTTATTAGGTAATTGATTAATTAATTCATTAGGGGTTAAGGGTTTGTTAAATTAGTTTAGTTAGGGACTATGAAATGGTTCCAACTCTTTAGTCTAACCTAACTCCTCTAATTTCCCAAAAGCCACTTAGCTTCAACTTCTCTTTAATTTCTCTTTCTCTAAAATACTGACCTCCATTGAAGGAACACTATATTTATAAGAGAAGGACCAATTGCCCAAGGAATTCATTTTAAATTCGGTTAAAATCATCTATAAGGTATGGTTTCTTTCACTCTTGGGATTTCTTTCCCAAGAGGTCCTTCAAAAAGATAATCTCTAAGTTCCCCAACACTAGGGTTTCAATCTATACATTGGTCCTCTTTTCAAAACACAATTATTGTTAAATTATGATGAATTGTGATATTTTATTGCTTATTAACTGTGGAATTATGTCTAATTGTTGGTAATCAATTGATATCCCCCCTGGGACCCTTTTTCTTTCCTAAACACTCTAAACCTTGAAGTCAATAGTAATTGTGAAAGGTGATGAGTATGTGGATCATATACATTAATATTAGCTATGTATTCCTTATTAAATTTACCATGAATTATGTATTGGATATGTTTTCTTGAGTAATATAGGTATAAATATTCATGAAAGGTCAAGAAGGTATGAAGTTTGTTACTTTCTTGAATTCATTTATGTATGAAAAGTTACTTAGATAGTAATAATCTTATGTATGATGTGTTGTGGTGATGTTGGTAACAAGTATTACTCATTCTTAACCCTTGACACCTAAAATATACATAAAGTATGTATGCATGTTATTATGTGTTTATTATATGATTGAAAGTGGTTCATTATTACAATAAAGTGCTAAGTGGAAGGTGTACTAACTTGTTTGTTGGTTTCTATAGTGAAAGGGATGTTCTCACTTATGATTACCCATGATCTATTATGTTGAAATGTTTACATAAGGTCCTAGTAAAGTCTAGTGTGAACATACGAATAACAAAAGATTGTTATAAGAAACAAATAGATGCTTAGCACTGAAAGGGCATGTAAATGAGATGGAGGTCTCATGTTTAGTATGTTCGGCCTCCCACATGGGTTTCCTCATTGTTAGTAAGTTCGGATTTCCAGGTTATTTATTTTCTCATGAGATGGGAATCCCCACGTTAGTAAGTTAGGGTTCTTAGAAATGATTTCTTTGACCCTTTACTATGTGCCACATAGGACCATAACTTAGTGGATCAACCTAGATAGTTATGTACGAAAGGTTAAACATTAGGCAAGTGTTAACCCTCTCTTTTCGGTGTAAGAATAGAATATTGGATTCCATGTAGCTCACATGGTCTAATGTCGACTATTGAACTTCTTTCCTAATGTAAAATTAAATGGACAAGTTGAGTGTATGAACTCTTATTAGCGCTTTCTTTAAGGTTACTACATAGTGTCCGGGATGGTATGGGACTTCTCTTACACATTGCACTTATGGGATTTAAGGGTTGGTTGTAGTGGTTTATTTTATGATTATGTTGGTTATGACTATGTTGATATGTTACGAGTAATATTTTATGAATTGAGCATATCAATATGTAATACGAGAATATTTTATATGTATGAACTAGGTTGCTTAGTGTGATACTTAGCTTTGAGTAGAGTTATGAGATTCTATTATTGGCATTGCACAAGTGTTGTTTGAGTTGCTTACATATTGGGTTGATATTATGATTGACTTTGGCATATGATGTTTCTATATGTTCATGTTAGGTTATTTGATAGTAAGCATGATTTTGACTAAGATGTACCTATTCTCATGCATTGATGATTTTTGTGCATAGAAGTCATACTTAGTATGTGTGATGTACTAACCCATATTTCTTCCTCTTTCCCAAATAATATAGTTTCGGGTCGTTAAGGAGTCTGTCGCCATTTGCAAGGAAGACTTGGATTTTTTCCCAAGTTTTTGGTGAGTCCTCAAAGTTTCAAGGATGGTGCCACATATCTAGCTTTAGTAGTGTTGTCTATGACTAAAGACACTAACTCATTCCTTATGTTGAGACCTTGATGTAAGACTATATGTGGTATATTGTACTTGTAAGGCTATGCCCAAACTTTGTAATTCACTTTTAGATGGTTACATGTGAGACAAAGTATTAGACTATTTAAATGAAGTGAAAATGTTAAATGAGAAGTCTATGTAAAATTCTTAAGAGAGGAGTCTATGTAAACTCCTTTTATGATATGCGAGAAGTCTAAGTATACTTCACTATGATAAAGTTTTAAATTATCTGCATTTTTCAATACCTATGATATGACATGATGTATGCTAAGGGATTGTATAAGACGTCTTCGAAGTCAAGTATGCCGGTAATTGATGTACAGTGGTTTCACGGTACTTTCAATACATTTTCCTTAAGTTTAGTGTGTATCTAAGGACTTTTGTATTGTTTTCAATGTAGTTTTCTCTTTGTTTGCACAAAATCTATCCAGAAAGAGAACGTGGGAGAATTGTCATGAAAATTGCAAAAGTGATGACCTACGGAGCAATCGATCGTTCGTTGTGACCTCGGCGATCCGTAGGTGGCAACCGTCGTGCGAAGAAAAAGGATGCCAAAGGAAGTTAAAGAATTCTAACTAAGTGTGGGGATACAGAGTCTCTCTTTGGAAAATCATATCCATGACAGACCGTCCTACACATCCGTCAATGTTAACAGAGAGTAGCCCAGTACCCATCTTCAAAAGATTCTGAGTATGGAGGAACGGAAGCAATCAATGCACCATTTTGCACGCAATGGACTGTCATCCATGTCCGTCAATGGTAATAGAAAGTTGGTGAAGAAAGCAGGAGAAAAGGAAGTTAACTATGGAACGACGGAGGGCCTCGATGGTCCGCTGTGACCTCGATGGTCCATCGCTCTAGTCGTTGACTCAGATGCGTTTTTGTGCAGATTTTCCTTAAATAGATTTACCTTTTATGTTAGACTATCTTTATACATACTTGTAAACACTCTCGTTTGGGGTTAGACTCGTGTGGGTATTTTCATATATTATGTTCTAGTTGTGACTTGTATTTTGAGAAGTTTTTCTATTTTCAAAATCATTTATTGCAAACTTATTGATTAATTCAAGAATTTCTAATTTACTGGATTTTCTTCAACCTCTCAAAGTAAGCACATGAATTTTTATCAACTTAAGATAATTGTGTGATTATTAACTGGTACTAAATCCATAGCTAGGGTTGGAAACCATGGGTAATTAAAAATGTAAAAACTAGCTAAAATAATAATTCTAGAACATGTCTTGCATGTATGATAATTCTTTTGTTTAGAAGTCTTTTAAATGAGTGCCAACGCATTGAACTCTCTAAGCTCGCGTTGTTTCCTACTTGCGTACAAAGGAGTATATAAAAGAAAAGATTTATCAATGTACATTAGTATACCTATCTAAAGAGGCGAATGTCGATTGGTTAATGTAATAACTAAGCTATACTTCGATTATGATGCTTAATATGAGGTAAATTTAAGTTTTAGTAAATCAGACACACATAGTCGGACCAAGGTGCGGAGTGAAATTTCGTAGGTTGCCGGACCAAGGAATTAGGGATACATACTTACCACTTGCGATCCAAGATACTATAAAGGCTTGTTTAAGCTCTATACCGCATATGAACCGTGGGGAACCTTGTTGTATTTACTCTCTACTGATAAGAATCAATCTTTAAATCTATCTGTCCTTGTTTATTTATAATATCAATTCGTTTATTGCTAAGAACCCCTGTTGGTTATTGATTGGGGGAAATGACTTTACTAAATAGAAATAATAATAGGTTAGTGAGTCTAAATAAACATTTTCCTCTGGATCGACGCCAACCTCATCGTTGGGTTCTTTCTTTATACGCAACTTATACTTCTTTCAGAAGTCGATTGAGCATATCAAATTTTTGGCGCAATTTATTGTACCGCGGGGGAAAGTCGGTGTAGATTACTTTAATCTATCCAAACTTTAGTCATTATTTCCTAATTTACTTTTTTCTCTTTGTTTTTGTCTCTTGAAGGTCTAACTTCCGTGTATGCCAAGTACGCGGAGTAGAGGAGAACTCATACTCTCACCCTACCTCGAACTAGAGCGTACACTACAAAAAATGAACCAAAATTTGGGTATTCTCGATGATGATCACAACCCAGAACTTCCACCACCGATTGATCTCCTGATAAATTATTACCTGAAAATTTGTAGGGAAGGTGAAATATGGAGGCAACCTCCCGCTTAACGCCCTCAAGAGTATTATACGGGATATGATAATATTATTGACTCTGATGGGCCACTTATCTTGCCTCCCGTACCACATTGTCATACTTTCATTGTAACTAGTAGTCTGATGCAAATGCTCACTACTAGAGGTTTGTTTTCGGGGCTAACATCTGAAAATCCACATGCTCACATCGCCAAGGTGAGGTTGGTGTGTAAGATTTGTGTTGGGAGTCCTGATTTGAATATGGACGTAATAGGGTAGAGAGTGTTTCCTCTCTCACTGACTGGAGAGGCCAGTATATGCTTTACCAAGATCCCCTATAACTCAATCTACACTTGGAATCAATTGAGGGATGTGTTCTTAGCACGTTACTACCCGATGTCTAAGAAGCTAAACCACAAAGATAGGGTGACCAAATTTGTGGCACTACCGAGATAATCAGTCAGCAGTTCTTAGGAAGGTTTACTTCGTTCTGTAAGTGGTCCCCCACTCACCCACCCGAATCGAGCTGAGGTTATAATGGAATATTCTTCTCTCCCGCTTCTTTCAGTGGTACAAGACTATCATAAAAGCGTCTGATATGATAGCGGGTGGTTTCTTATGGGAGTGTCCCTATGTTGAGATTGCTGAGAAGTTGGAGACAATCTCCCGAAATGATAAAGCTTGTAGGCACTACAAAGTCAGATTTGGTAGAACCCTTTTGTAGTGCAATCCCACACAAACCCATCCACAGATGAGATTTATGAAGAAAGGCTCAAATAAGAATGAGCTTGGGGTTGGTGTTGAAACACTTCACTTGGGGTGTAAAAAGGTACATGTGGTGACCTACCTGTCTAAACCACATTGAGTAATAACTAAGATGAGAATCCTTATGCGGTAAATGAACAGTCCGAGGGTTTCCTAACACACTCTCAGCTCCAATCAGGAGAATTGGCGTCTGCAAGGTCAACAAATTAGGTCAAACTATTGTAATTACAATCGAGGGTCATACTTCCTACGATGGGAATTACACAACCGTGATAATAACTTCAACTTGTGTGGTTAACTATGGTACAGAAATGATAGGAGTGGTCCCTATATTCCACCTCAAAAAAATTGTTGGAAATGTTGCTCCTAGGTATGTGAGGTAGTATGGTACTAGTTGATGAGATGTTGCAGAAAATGCGGTAGAGGTTTGGATTCCAGTATTGCACACTAAAGATTTTGAGGAGTGACTTAGTGGATATTGCGGCAAAATTTGATGCACATGCATCTCGATCAAGCATCGTGAGTTTGTTTGATGGCTCATTGTCTTTGACTGTGAACCCCACGCCAATCAAGCACTCTCCTGGCAATACGTCCAAAATCTGAAAAATGATTGATATTGTATGGTGTACAACTCAGGTGGTAGCAAGGCAAAGGCTATTTACCCAGCCGATGGTCGTCTGGGTAGAAAATGTGATAAAGGTATGAGAGGTATTGACGAGTTGTGGTATTTAAAGACAAAATGTGGAAAGAAGCTGAGGTACCCAAAAGGTGACCCCTGATGATGCCTAGACCACCACCTCCATTTCCCACGATGTTAGGTGAAAAAGACCAGGATGGGTAAATATCTACATTTTATCACTATGGTCAACCAGTTTTCCATGAATTTCCTATGATAGAAGCTTCTTGAACAATGTCCGATTATGCCAAGTTATGAAAGATAATCGTCAAGTAAGAAAGATTGCTCATCTTTGAGGATTATGATGAATGCAAGCATTGATTGCTATTGCTACAAGGTCTTTAGTGCAAAGAGTGAAGAATCCAGGTGCCTTCACTATTCCTGTACATCGGGTTATTACCTTTGCGTAAGATTATGGGATCTTGGGGGAAATCATAAATCTCATGTCGTTCTCTATTTACAAGAAGTTTGGGTTTTGGGTGACCAAAGCCATGCGATGTGCGGCTACTTGGAAAATGGCCTATCGAACTGTTAAAGAGTCCTATTGGGATCTCCATGAGGTCTAGTAAAAGAGACATTCATATTTCCGAGCAATTTTTGTGATTCTTGATTTAAATTGATGTTGATGTCCCTATTATTCTTGGGAGGTCATTCCTTGCTACAGGTAAGGGCCCTTGGTTCATATGGATTAGGGCAAATAAAATGTTTTTTAGTTGAACAATAAGAAGTACTTTCAACATTTGTTCGGCATGAGGCAGAGTGTTAGCTCCAATCGTATCTGCTCTATCTTACCAGGTTTAAAGTATATGAGGTACAAATAAAGATCATGTTGGTTGAAGCACTAGCGGCGGTGATCATGAATTTTGATATTGATTGTATTGAATAGTATGGGTCATTGGTCGCGACACTTGATCGAGGTGATGTCAAATTTAACCAAAGAAGTTGGAGTAGATATAAAGCTGTCGAGTCTTCGCCCGCGAAACATCTATAATGAGGCTCTGAAAACGTAGAACTTAAGGCTCTACCACCTATCTAAGGTATTTTCGTATAACGGTGACCCTTGACGGTAAATATTCATCGATTTGAAGTGCTCAATTAAGAGTTTGGTCGGAGGTGTTAAAAGGTTCAAAAGATCTTTGCGTAGACTGTTGCGGACATTATGGATGCCTCCTGGTATTTGGTTCAAATAAAATCCACCATGCCGATCATAAGCCAAGTATGAGCAAAAGAGTGTTTAAATCCACCCTCACAGAGGTGGTGAAGAACGAATCTTAAGTGTTGGACATTAAAGTGGTTGGACGCTGAAGTGATATATCCAATCGCCGTAGTCCTGGGGTACCCTGTTCAATGTGTGTACCTAATAAGGGGAATGAGATTGTGGTCCCCCATGAGAAAAATTAGCTTGTTTTCCGATGTGGCCGATCATGGATTTGAAGTTATGTTGGATTACAGAAATTAATCATATGGACGCGAGAAGACCATTTTCCTAAGCCCTTCATGGATCAGAGGTTGGATAGACTTGAAGGAAAGGGGTGATAATATTTTCTTGATGGCTATTCGGGTTATAATCAGATTTCAATTGCACCGAAAGATCAAGAGAAACCAATTCTACTTGTCCTTATGGGACTTTTGCGTTCAAGAGAATGTTGTTTGGGTTATGTATTGCACCAGCCATATTTCAGAGATTTATGATGTCAATGTTATCCGATATGGTGAAGGACACTATGGAGGTGTTTACAGATAATTTTTCAGTCGTTGGTGACTTCTTTGAGCGGTGTTTGAGTCATTTGTTTGAGGTTCTTAAGAGGTGTGAATATTGCAACCTTGTGCAAATTTGTGGGGGAATTTCCTTCATTTTGAAAGAAGGTAGTGGTATGGGTCATCGCATTTCAATAGAAGGGTACCTCAGATGTGATCGCTGAAAGTTTTGAGGTGATAGGCGACTTCCTCCCCTATCTCTGTAAAAGGTATGAAAGTTTTCTGGGGTCTGCAGGCTTTTACAAGGTTCATCAAGGATTTTTAAAAGATTGTCACATCCTTTGTGGCACTTTCTTGAGAAGGAGTGTAAGCGGCATTTTGGATAACATCTTGTCTTATGGCATTTGGTGAGTTGAGGAAAAGTTGGTTCTGCACCATTATCATTTCTTGAGATTGGAGAAACCTTTTTTGAGATGATGGGTGATGGCGAGTGGGGTTGCTCTTGGTGTGTTATTGGGACAAAGAAGTGGTACAAAATCCTCATCCTATTTACTAGATAGTAAATCCTTAAGGACGGCCTCAAAAACTACACGATGACTGAATAAGAGATCCCTTGCAATAGTCTTTGCTTTCGAGATATTTTGCTCCTATTTGCTTGGTCACCCGAGGGTTACACAGTGCATACTGATCAAATGTCTCTTGAGATATTTTTATATGGAAAAGAAAAGATAAAAACCGAGGTTGTTTATCCTGGATATTAATATTGTAGAATTTGACCTTTTAGGTAAACTAGAAAAGGGACCGAAATCAAGTTGTGTTTGATCAATTGTACAATTAAATATGAAGGCAATAGATGTTGGGTGAAAAGTGAGTATATGATACCTTCCCTGGATGACCATGAACGGCTGCCATCCCAAGACTTGATTCATGGTTCGCAATCGCAATTTCTGACAGTATATTGTCCCACGCAGACTTTCGCTTTTATCAGAAAAAAGTTCAAGCATGATGTGAAAAAACTCTTTTGGGGTGAGCCATACTCATATAGGAGTTGTGTTGATGGGCTTATTCAGCGTTGTGTGCCGGAAGTTAAGATGTTGAGTGTTTTGGAGGCATGCCATTATTCGCTAGTAGGTCGGCATCATAGTGGTATTCGGACTGCTCACAAGATCATGCAATGTGGCTACTATTCACCAATCATCCACCAAGAAGCTCATGAGTTTGGCAAGACATGTGATAGATGCAAAACAGATGGTTGCATTTCACAAAAGCAAGAGCTCCTACTAAATACCATTCTTGTAATTGAGTTGTTTGATGTGTGGGCATTGAATTTATGGTCCCTTTTGTGAATTCTCATGGGATGAAGTACATTCTTGTGGCAGTCGATTAAGTGTCTAAATGGGTGGAATCTATTGCACTCGCAAATCATGAAATGAAGAGTGTCACCGTGTTCTTTAAAAAAACATATTTTCCATATTTGTCACCGAAGGGCTATAATTTGTGATGGGGTTCTCACTTTTGAAACAATCTGTTTAACAAATTATTAGAAAAATATGGGGTTTTCCATATGTGGCCACTCCAGACCATCCTCAAACTAGTGAGAAAGTGGAGGTGTCAAACACGGAGATTAAGCAGATATTGGCAAAAATGGTAAATGCTAGTAAAACGGATTGGTAAAGGAGGCTTTATGATGCTCTTTGGGCCTACTGGAAAGCATACAAGACTCCAATATTTAGTCCCCCATACCACTGTTGTATGGGAAGGCTTGTCACTTACAGTTGAATTAGAGCATAAGCCATGTGGGCAATGAAGAATTTGAAATGGATTGGAATGAGGCTTGCGAATACGGTTAAATGGGTTGAATAGTTTATTGAATTTTCGCTTGAAGGCAATGAAAGTTCAACCCTCTACAAAGAAAGATGAAGAAGTACCAACACCAAAAGATTGAGAAGCGCAATTTTTGGTTGGGGATTTAGTGCTTTTGTTCCATTCTAGGTGCATTTGTTTCCGGGCAAGACTCAAGTCCAAATGGACTTTTTGTCCTATTTTGATCACCCACCTATCCCTCTGGTGTGGGTTGAGGTTTGAGAAAAAGATGGTTCTGCGGTTTAAGGTGCAACGGAAGCGAATTAAAATCTATATAGGGCATGTTGAAACGGCGAAGGAAGTGATCGGGGCATACCATCTTGATGAAGTCTAAGTAATCAAGAGTCCTCTGTCGTGCCGCAAAGTTAAATGAAGAGCTGATTGGGAGGCAACCCAATATGTATCCTCTAGCAAACTATAGGTTTTTCATGATTTTCTAGGTATAGTTGGATTATTTTTAATTTTATTTATTTAATGTTCTGTCTGACTGCTCTTTTCTTTTGCATTATATTGTTGGCTAGATCATAGATTAATGTCCGTGTGCAAAAATTTTCAAGAAAATACAAAAAGATTAGCTTAATAGGTGTTAAATGTGTAGGCATCAAATCACCAGAATTCTCAAAAAAAATTGGTCTGTTGCACCAATCGATGGACCGTTGTGTCATCGACGGACCGTCCGTTGGATTGGTTATGCCCAGGTATGTCTTTCAAATTTTCCAAGTTGGGTCACCCTCAATAGACCCCTATGACGGACAATCGACTCTGTTACTGTCCGGCGATGGGGATTCATCGTGTCTTTACCCACTGACCCGTCTGGCAGAATATTAAAAGTTTTACACCTTTAAAGTTCCCACCTCTTCACATAACCCCTCATAACCATTTATCTCCTCATTTCCTACCATTTATCCTCACTTCATCACCATTAACTCACATTCCCTCTCCATCTTTTGATTTCCCACATTTTCCCCAAATTCCCACAGTCCCTTTCTTTTCTAATTCTCCTAGTTTCTTTAGTACATTGCCGGTCGATGTTCGTGGTGTTTGTGATGTTGTTGAACTACCAGTGTCTTACTTCTTCTTCCTCTAATGCAATTATCAGGTATGTTCTTCTGATCCGTGAATTAACTATCATTATTTTTTTGTTTTCTGATTAAACTTGTTAACTTACTATGTTGGTCTCAAATTTTGGACCCTTATTGCATGCTAGAACTCAACCCCGTAGTCCTAAGTTCCTATAGAAAACTGATATTGAAAAGGAATTGGGGTGTTTTGTTAAAAAATGGTGTGTGTTTCTTGATTCTGTTTCTGACCTAGGGTTGACAGGCTATTGAAAATTGAATGTTAAAACTCAAAAAATTCTTGCCCTAGGAATGACGGGATGTTGGATAGTTGCTTTGGAATCTTGGGTTGTTAAGGATAATCCTCATTAGTAAGTTAGGGGAACTTAATTAAGCAAAAAAAAAGAAAAAAAGAAATCAAAAGTTAAAAGTAATATGTCAATAAAGGACAGTATCAGACCCCGTCGACAAACCGTCATGCCCCTGACGGACCGTCGTGGGTTCCTTCACTCCCCACTTCTCATTCTTAGTCCAAGTGTCCCTCGACGTACCCATATTACAGACCTCCGTGCTTTTGACCGTCCGTCTTTCACAACAGTTCACACTATCAGAACCTTTATTTATGATGTTTACAAATTTTAGTCTAAGTGTCTCTCGACGGACACCTATGATAGACCGTTGTGCCTTCGATGGTACGTCCTGCACAATCTTTTCCACTATCAGAACCTTTTCTTCTGATGATATACAAAAAATTTCACTAAATGTTCCTCGACAGACCCCATGACGGACCGTTGTGCCTCCAACGGACTGTCTAGTGGTCTGTCATGCAGCGCTGCAACTATTGCACTGCCATTCCATTTCTAATTCTAACTTGTTTTTTATTCTATTGCATGTACTGGTGCTAATTGCTTTTCTTTGCAGGTACTTATGGAACCAAAAGAATATCGTGTCTACTCACGAGGGTGTTTCAAGTCTTGCTCCCCGTCCGTTCAGATAGTCATAGGCTCGGACAATGAGTGTGAGCCGTAGTACGTGACACCACACACTCTAATCCCCAACCATGATGCACTCACCACAAATTCCATGCCCAGAAAGATGGCACCCGGCAGAGTCATTGCCTCTAGTATGAAGACGAGCGCATACTGATAGGCACACCTTTTGGGTCTGATGCACAGTCTTAGGGAGCATCTGCCTCCGAGGAAGCTTCCAGTTCTGAGGAAATGTCTATTTTTGAGGAGGTCTCCGAGTCTGAGGAGGCCTCTACTCCCGCCACCTCCCGCATCCCGAATCCACCCTGCGTCGTCTGTTATGTTGATGTGTTGACTCTCTCCAGCACCCAGACTAACTTCACGCCCCTTAAATTTTTATTAATTTTTTTTAACATTAAATTTTAATTTTTTTGAATTTTTCATATTTATTTTTTTTTAAACAATAATTTTATTATGTTAAGGAATTATCTTTCTCCTTCTTCTCCTTGCTCCCTCCCCTTTTTTTCTTTTTTTTCCTTCTTTTCTTCTTTCCTTTCAATTTCCCTTTTCTTTCCATTCGTCCCCCCCGTCCTTTGTTTTCCCTTTCCCATCTTCCCCCCGCCTTCCCCCTTTTCTTTCCCTTGCTCTCCCCTTCATCCTTTTTATATTTCCTTCCTTCCCCTCCACTCTGCCTTGCTCCCTCCTTGCCTTCTCCATTTTTTCTTTCGTTCCTCTTCCACCATTGCTGCTCGCGCACCCGGTGGTTGTGTTGCGCGGCCATATCCACGTCCAAACCGAGCTCAAGATGCCGAATGAGAAGGGGGTCATGACCCGGACTCTGACACTAAAGCGGCGGGTTCTTACAGGGAGTCTCCCAACCATGTTGGCTATTCATGAATTATTCACCAAGCATCGATTGGAGTGTGAAGCTCGGGATGTAGGTCGCTACAGTGAGTATATGGTCTGAGAGTTCTACGCCTCCTATGTGGTGACTCTCCGATCTCAGTTAGATAGGCGGTCAGCCCCCGCCAAACATGCTTCTGTGGATTATGTCCGAGTCCGCAGCAAGCGGGTTGACATTTCCTTGCTGGCCATCCGCAGCTTTCTCTGTGGTGTGAGATGCTGTGTCCCACCGCCACGTAACCGGACACCTCTCACCGCTGAGTTCGATTCGTGGAATTTGATTAAAGATTATGGTTTAGGCATGAGCGAGAGGTGAGACTTACCACCACGCAGTGGATTCAGTACCACCTTTCATCGACTGGAGAGGATGTCGATTTGGTGTTGGATGCCGCAATGGGATATCACAAGAAGGATAAACCTCACCTTCACAATCACACAAGTTTTCTCTTGTTTATCCGACATTTACCTTTTCCCCCCACTTCAGCTGACAACATTGTTACTTGGGATTGTGCGGTACTGATGGTGGTAATAATTGTTGGTTTCGAGGTGGACTTCACATGGCTACTTCAGGCGGTGAAATATGAGAGGTCATTCAAGGACACTACTACTTACCCCTTCCCATGTATGATTTTTTCTTTGTGAAAGTTGAAGGAGTGCCCATGTCGCACATTGATGTGCTCAAGACCCCGCCTAGTACATTAGATATTGGCCTCATTCGTGATGAGGCCAATGAGTTGGCTCCTCATAGAGGGCCCCGTTCATAGGTGCAGCCTCTTGGTGAGAACCTAGCAGAAACGGTACACCAAGACCAAGCGGCTAACCCAGCTAAATCTAAACCTACAGACACCACTCTAGTCGAGTCTATCTGGGTGGTAATACCCCTCCGAGATCCTCCTGCTCGACTCCATCTGCTACTCTTGTCTTTCATTCTACGGACCAGAAACTTGAGGCCCAAATCTCTACACTTCTTCAACTCATCTATCCTTGGATGCAGAGGTCTATTGCTGAGGCAGAGGAGCGCTTAGAGAGGAAGATAGCCCAACATACTGAGTGGAAAGTCATGGAGGTCCACTAGCACTTGGACGGTTTTGAGCTGCGGGTTCTTGCCCAACCATACCCTACAGTTTATGTGACGGCTCTCTAGGATGTTATGGAGAGTCTTAGAGCAAACATAGATACTATACTAGAGGCTCGGGTGCCGGAGTCTGAGGCCCTTTTTTAGAGCCCCTGAGGACAAAGTGTTGGCGGTCTTGTTCTCCACTGCCACAGTGCTCCCCCACAAGATCGTGCCAAGAGGCACAGAGTTAGAGATAAGGAGGAGTCTAGGGCGCGGATGAAGGAATGTCATGAGTTGGAGGGTGCGAAGAGAGACTCGGTTATTGATGAGGAGACCCGCCAATTGAGGGCTATAAAATTGGATGCTGGGGAATCTAACTCTATAATATTTGAGGCTGAGAGAAACACTACTGATGGTGTTGTTGTTGCTGAGGACACTATTGAGGTTGTCCCGACTAAAAAGGGAGCCGGTTCTGGGCTACCATACCTGTAAGCTTGTTGGTCGCCGGCGCTTTGTGCCTCAGGTTTACTTCACCGACCACCCTATTTTATATACTTTTATACATTTGGGACAATTGCATGTCTTTTTGTTGGGGGTGGGGTAAATGGAAAGTGAGTGCTAGGGTGAAGTCTGAGTAGCCCAACTCACGATCCTATCTTGTGGTTTTCTTGCCTGTTTTTTTTTCCCCATGATACTTGTTATTTTTATTGTTGAAACCGGCATATTGGGAGCTTTGTATTAGTATAAGATTAAATCTGAAGCATATGCTAAACAAAATGATATACTGATTTAGAAAATGCTGAATGTGTAGGCATATAACTATAGATTGGTGGCCCTCTAAGTCATGACATATAGAAGATACACCCCTGCACACTAATCTAAATATCAAACCTCGAACTAGGTTTTCTGATATTTTGTAGAGTGATGAGATTTTCAAGTGAGTGTGAGGAAATTTTAAATATTCCACCATTGGTATTGAGGTAGAACTGGCCTGGTTGTCCTACTAAAGTAAGCTGTAATCGACATTAGGAAATGATCCAGGCCTAGGCCTTGTTAATATAGCAAATCTTTAGCCTTGATACACATAAGACCGAATCAAAATTAATCCATTCTTGGAGCCAAATGATTTTAGCTTAAATAGAACCTTTTTGTTTTCACCCCAACTACCTTTTTGTGACAATCTGTTGGCCCTGGTCCCTCCTGGCAAGTTGCACCTAAGCTTAGCGCATCATAAGTTGAGGTGCATAAATAGAAACCACCTTGTTGTGCCTGACCTCTATTTTTGGGTATTGTGTAACTTTTTACTCATGGGTTAGGTGTCTATTTTTATGATGTGCTCCGAAAGTGGGGTTAAAAGAACAAAGAGAGAGAAAGAACAAATGAAAAGTGACACAAGAAAATTTTAAATAAAAGTAAAAATAATTTTAAAATGTGAAAAGACAAGCAAGAAAAGGAAAGTTTCACGTACACAAAGAAAGAAGGGAGAATAGCAAGGTGAAAGAATTAAAAAAACTAACAAAAAGGACGGAATAAAATGATGAAAAGGTAGGATGCTTAGTCATTATGTCAAGGAGGGGCAATAAGCTCCACTAAAATTATATCCAACTGTCCCTACTGACCCTGAGCCACGTTTACAAGCTAATAAAGTCCTATCGTGGGTCACGACGGTACCGGTCAAAATGGAAAAATTTTCGTCAATCCATACTTGTGCATTTCTTATGCTTCTCTCTTCATTACCCCACGAGGCAGTTATGACGGATCTTACAACAGGAACCACGGTCTGTCCAGGTCTCCGTTTCAAAACCCTTGAACTCTTGGAATTTGGCTAACTGGGACTACTTCTCTGATCTCAATGAATGACGGACCGTCATGGCTATGAACGGTCCGCTCGCACTCCGTAACCCCACAACTTGGTGCCAAAATTTCGCCATCTTCCTTCAGCAAAGCTGTCACTACGAATGCACCTAATACGACTGTCACACGCATAACACACCATCACAAGCTGCGTAGGGTACTTTTCCTGTATTCTTGCTCAAAAACCACCTCCGCGTTTCATCCTTTAGAAAGATTTCCTTGCAATAGAGAGAAACTTTACATAAAAAATTATAAAAAAAAGGGCTTTTGGACACACTAAACTTAAGCTGGAAAAGATTAAAAACCGTAAACCACGGTATATCACTACCCTCAACTTAAATTCGTTTTTGTTCTCAAGGCCACAGTATTACTCAATACAAAACTTTGTAAATAGTATCCGGTTTTATCTTTCGCATTCATTTGCTGGATAACGATCCGCGATCAGTCTCATCAGTTTATGCATGCTATCTCTATTCGTTTGATTATTTGGAATCATACATGACACAGACTCACCACATGGCACGAATCACCTATCTCCCTTCAATTTCTGCACCGAGGTCTAATATGTCCGTTATTGTCACCTAGTGTCCTCTCACTCAAACAAAATCCTCATTTTTCACACATGATTTCATTTTGCGTGATAAGATTAAACTTTTCAACACTCCTGTCAGAACAAAATTCATTCACATTCATCCATCTCTCATATTATCATAAGCTTTCCTTATTTTCACATTTCAGTCACTGCTTTAAGTTCTTTATTCAACTCATAGGAATCACGATATGACTTTCTTAGCTCGTTACAACAACATAGGCTCAGGGTCGGTAGGGGTATATTTAGGTATACTTTAGAGCCTTTTTTGCCCTCCTGCATACGGCTAAATACTCTTTTTTATCATTTTATTGCACCCTTTCTCATATTCTTTCACTTGCTATTTTCCCTTTCTTTCTTATTTGGTTTAAGTGACTCTCCTTATTTTCTTGCTTTATTTCTTGTATTTTTTTTACTTTTCCTTTTCAACTGATGCTTGAGTAACTCACTTATGTCTCTTTGTCTCCTCTTTGTTCTTTCACCACTTTCCTAGCATTCCCCCTCATAGCCACCCTAACTCATGCTTTTGCCCATAGTTCAAATTACACAATAACCCCAAGTTGGGTTCAAAGGGCATAAAAGGTTGTTTACTACTTTATCCATCCGCAACTTATGCTTTTTGGCATAAGAAGCTGAGGTTGCACGTGTCCAAGGAGGCCCAGGACAACACATTATGCTTTGAAAAAGATCATTGTGTGAACAAAGAAAGTCTAGTTTAAAGCTCAAAAATCATTTGGATCAAGAAGGATACTTTTCATGTGGTGTTCTTTATTTAGAGCTGAAAATGGGCTATTTTGAACAAGGGCCTATGAATCCTTTCCTAATTCCTCTGTACAACTCACTTTTTTTTTTAGTCAGGACGAACCATAACCAGGCAATTTCTAGCTCAGTACAAATAGTGACTTTCAAATCTTCTCACACTCACTTGGACATCTCATTCATCTACAAGAAATTCATCAGAGACCTAGTTAAATTTTAGACTTGGGTCCATAAAATGTTCGTATCTCATGTCTTACTTAGAGCACCACATTGATCAATTACTAGGCCTAGTCATGCATCATTTTCAATTTTATTAGGATATCATTTTTAGCCATCATGCTCAGAATTAAACTTGTACACAAGGATATAGACATGCCGGTTCACCAGAAAACAATAAATCAGTCTCTTGAAGAAAAGAACACATGCAAGAAAACCCCCAAAAGAAGATAGTGATTTGGCAACTCAGACTTCACCCTAGCACTCATTTTCCATTTAACCACACCCCAAACGAAAAGACCTGCAATTTGTACCCATGCATTAAAAATGAAATACGAGTGGTAGTTTAAGCAAACCTGGGGGGGCGCCAAGCGCCGGACTATCAGCAAGTTGGTGGGGGTCCCGATTCCCCGGAACCCCCACTATCTAAGTAATCTAATCTGGAAACCCTCATTAGTGTACCACACTCATCGAAACACTATCCGTAGTGCCTCCCACCGATCTCCAGCAGTTCTGGACCTAGAGCCCCCACATCAACTCTAATACCGCTCATCTCCTCATCAGCAAGCTAGGCTCTCCTCACAGCCTCTCATCTCACGGCGCTCCTTCTTCCGTGTGCTCGAGCCTCATCCTCCTCTCGACCCCTACGCCTCTTGGCATGCTCTCGAGGGGAGGTGGTGGAATCTCAAAAGTGGCGAATAAGGTCACCATCATTATGTCTTCGGCAGGCTTTGCAGAAGGGTCCTCAGACTCAGGCGCCCTAGCCTCTAAGATCATATCGATGTCTGCACGAATATTGTCGACCGCAGTCTGAAGGGTCGACACATCCACCTAAGGGGTTGGTCGAGCAAACAATCGCAACTCAAAAGCGTCTGAGCGCTGATGAACCTTAACAATCTTCCGCTCTGTGTTCTGGACCATTCTCCGCTCTAAGCACTCTTCTGCCTCTTCAATAGACCTCTGCATCAAATGATGGATGTGATCCAGAATTGTAGCCATCTGTGCTTCTAATTTCTGGACCCTAGCAAGCGGGACAAGAGCGGGGAAAGGAGCTGAGTGGGAGAGCTTGGGGAAATGCTACTACCCGGGATACACTCGACCGGGGTAGTGTCAGTGGAAGCCTCCTGCGTAGCCGTGCATGACTGCGCTACCGTATCAGCCAGATTGTCACCAAGTGGAGGAAACTCTGGACGAGCCCTCTGCGTGGAGCCAACTAATTGGCCTCATCCCTAATGAGGCCGATATCAACAATGCCCAGCGGGGTCTTGAGCTGATCAACGGTCCATAAAAGAACACCTGCGGACCTGCATAGAGAAAATATCATGCACGGAAAAAGGGTATGTAGTGTTGACCCTTAAAAGTCTCCTCCGTGGCAATGACCGCCTGTAAGATCCGCCACGAAAATCCACCTCAAAACCCGGGCTATCATCGCCACCATTAGTACTCTCTACTGCTCGATCCCATGTTACTAATGAATCAGCGGCTGTGGGGGAAAAGGGCAGTCCGAAGCACCATATAAATTCGTCCGGAAGGTCAGTTCATTTTTTATGGCTCCCTTCGGCTTGGTCCACCCAGTCAGCAACCCTTCCATCAATTGACAAGTGCAGCGATCCACCTCTTGACTACATGGTCTCTCTCAGCGCATGGCTCACGCAATCATTGTCCATCTGTTGATAATTTGATCACTGGTGTAACTCCGCGGTGAGAGGGGTATGGTTGGCATAAACAGTCTCGCCAAATAAGTACAACCGGCTGATGCAAGGCAGGAGATAGCACGATTGGTGATCGGTGTGGACCCCGAAACTGTCATCCTCATCACACGATGAAAGACTGTGCAGCGGTGGCGGGTGGTAGGTACCTTAGAGATCCGGAGGCTTCCTCCAACTCACAATACTCCTAGGATTCTCGACGCTCCTTCGTCATTATAGATGACCCAGAGTGTGCCGTGTTAGTGTGTCGCGTCTTCATCAGACTGGAAGGCATGACTACGCCAGACGTTACTTTTTTGGGGTGTGGCTCTGGCACAACGTCCGCTGGGATGGGGTGGAAGATCTTGGGGCACGTACTCGGTTCACGTTTATCTAGATCCAATGACCAGGCGGCAAACGGGCGACAGACTTCGATCACGCCTGGGCGGCTAGACTGATCTTGTTTTGGTGACTAATAGATATACCTGTAAGAATCAGTCATTATTACTAGAAGGTCAAACCCGACAGCACACACCAAAATATAAAAGAGTTCGATGTAATACATTTCTTAGTACAGGGAAATACGGCGGACCAGTGACGGCGTCGTCGTGAGTACGAAAGATTATCATGGGGTCCCGTCATGTATTACTTTAAACTATGTTTATGTGGAGAACTCTTCAGTACAGTCTCTAACAAGTTGATGTATCTTCAGGAACGGACCGTTGTGATTATGGACAGGTTTCTCCCTTCCTTATCGTCCTGTCCGTCGTGGGAACTTAGAAAAAAGTATGGAGCACCCTTAGAGAGGGGTCTCTGACCCGACAGAAGGTTCTACACAGGCAGGCCACAACCATAGCGGGTATGACAGTCGTTGGTAGATGTCCGTTTGAGTACCTTGGAAAAGTGAGAGACCCTTAGGAACAAGGTCCTCGACAACCAGAACGGTTGTGAAGGATGGACCATCGTTAGATGAAGGTCCATCGCATGTGTTTTGTTGGAGGACAACTTTGAAAAAGTGAGAGAACCTTAGGAACAGGGTCTTCTGACAAGCAGAAACGGTGTGTGCAGATGGACGTCGTGGAAAAGTCGGTCCGTGTATGGTGGTCGCGTTAGAGGACACTTAAAAAAGTGAGAGATCCTTAGGAACAGGGTCCTATAAAAGCGAACGGTTGTTGCAGGATGGACCATTTGTGGAACAAAGGTCGTCGCCTGTGTCATAACGGTGGACACTTGAAAATAATTGGACAGTGGGGTTGTATGGATTTTCAAACAATCCAATGACGGTCCGTCGTGGGTACGACAGTCCATTATTGTGGTCTCGTTCTGTCATTCTGTGACGAACGGGGGATGCCGGCCCATATCATCAGCCGTGCCCCAATGGAAATTGGGTCAGTGTTTTTCACACCTACATTTTTACTCCACATACCTATCTAACTCGCAATGCTTTGAAAGCACCTTAGCTCGTATTACACGGCAAGTTTGAGTATTCTAAACCTAGGCCGGACAGAATTTGTATAAAGATGAACCCATCAAGAAGAATTAGCTAATACTAATTGATAAAAATAATGGCAATGTAAATGGTAGAAATCAAGACACATACCGAGAACTGAGAAAACAAGCAAAGAAAGGTACTTGTGATCAGTAAGAACCACAAACAAAAAGCAACAGATCTCCGACTAGTAGATCGTGAATTTTAGGAATTTAAGGAAATGGATCGTTATAAGAGAGGCGGATTATGAACTTGGAAGTTGAAAAGGGAGGAAAATGGGAGGAAGAGGGAAGGAAATGGGTTAAATGAAGGGGGTAGGGGTTTTAAGTGTTAAGAAATTTTGAAAACCCCAGACGGATCGGGTCGGGTATGATTCATTAATGACGCGACGAGTACCCAATGATGGTCCGTCGCTGTTGTGACAGTCTGTCATTGGTTTCTTCGCATGTGCCCTAGATTTGAAAATAACATATAGATTTACCTGGCACGACGGATTCATGTGACGGTTTCTCGCGGTCGTGAGGGGCCGTCGATGTATCCGTCAGTGACTGTTTGCAGAAGTGTTTTCTGCCTAAAATCATTTCCTTTCCTGTGATGTGCCCTTTTTGCAAATTTTAACTCATTAGTAGAAAATGCTACCATTACGAAAGAAAAAACTTAAGCATTGTTGCCTCCCAACAAGCGCCTGATTTTAACTTCGCGACACACGATTGAGGACACTTGATTACTCCATTTCATCAAGATGGTATGCCTCTATTCGACTTTATTCACTCAATGCGTATGCCCAAAATAGAGTTTGTATTGGTTCTCCATTCACCTTAACCGCACTCCCTCCTTGGTTTTTTTAACTTAACTGCTCCATGTGGGAATACTGGGAATCAATTAGTGCCAGTCCATTTGGACCTTGGCTTTCCCGAAGCCAACGCAACCTTGAACTATCTCAAAGCACCAAATCCCCAACCATAAAACTCGCTCGTTTTTTTTCATTTTTTAGGTCAATTATCCTTCTTCATGTTTTCCTTTGTAGGATAATGCAATGCTTATTTGAGCTCACCACTCTGGCGTCATGGACCACAATGTTGAAGTCGCTTCTTCATTGTTCAACTGAAATGTCTCTGCCCCCCTTTTCCATAACAACTAAGGCTCTAAACCCTTAGCAAGCTGACCTCCATAATAATAGGCACTTCAAATCGACTCACATTCAGCAATCAAAAATAACAAAATCTTCCAAATATGATGACTCATCCTCTTTTACAAGCACATCGTGGAGTATCCCTCTAGGCCTTTCACTGTTCGATCAGCCATCATAGTCCTCCATCGCAGTGGGCTTTGGGTCACCCAAACACCACTTCTTGTCAATCCGAAAAGGGGCATGAGATTATGTTTGGCCCCAGATAACATACTGCTTTTCGCAAAATGTAATGACCCGCCTCTGTACCAGGAAAAGTGAACTCCCCCGGAATCTTCTTTTATTTTGGGTAACGAGAGATATTAGATCAATATCACTACATGCTGTTCTATTCATGCAATCACTCAAAGTGACCGATCTTTTCTTTGTACGCAGATCTTTCATAAAATTGGCATAATCGGGCATTTGGGTTCTACAACTTACCAAAGGGAACATTGGTACAAGTTTGCTTCGTCAGCATTGTTATAAAAACCGCTGATCTTTACGCATCCTCGTCTTTTCACAATATCGTGTACGAAAGGGGGGGCTCTAGGCTTGGGAATTATCTTTAGAGGAACTTGTGCATATTTTCCAGTGCGTTATCTTGAGTTTCACCACTAACCCTCTACCAAACCTTAATCATTTCCTTTCTCACCTTTCCACATTATACTTGCATAGGGGGGGTCAATGGTTTTGCTGTACCACCCCAAGTATGATTGTTTATACAGTGTGCTCATTTTCAGATTTTGGGACAGTGTTGCTAGAAGAATGCCTGATGCCGTGTGTTACAGTCGCAGATACTTGGCCTTTACAACTCGATCTGCTTAATCGATATTGCATGTGTATTGACTTTTTCCCATACCACCCGCTAAAAAATCACTCCTTAACTCCTTTAATTTAATTTGTCATACTAAATCAAAACCTTCTCATCATTTGTGCACATATCCTGAACTCGTTCCTACTATCTCCACCATCCCTATGAGTAACTTCACACGATTTTGAGGAGGAAGAGGGCCATTACTAATCATGTTCTGTTACAATAGTTACTACCCCTGTTGAAGTTTTTTGTCGCGGTTGTAGTTTCCATCTCGTATATAATCACCCTCACGGATTTTTTTTTTAAGTTCCAATAGATCCGACCTTGGTTCCCTTGACCTTCGTGCCAATATCATGATTTTATCCTTGTGCACTGTCGAAAACCCCCGTCTGCTCATTTCTGCACAGGAACCTCCCGTCATAATAGCATTCAATCTTAAGGTGGTGGTGGTTTTAGACAAGTAGTTAACTGTATTTATCTGTTCTTTCACCTTCACCCCTTGATACGTTTTAAATACCAACCCAAGGCGCAGTTCCTCATCTGTGCAATCTCTTCAACGGCTCTCATCTGTTGTTTGGGTGTTGAGTGAATTGCATGCGAGGTGTTTCTCCCAGTATCTAACTTCCTAGTACTCCAAGTTTTATTATTCCGAGAGATTTTCTCTAATTTTTCAGCAATCTCAACATAAGGACACTCCCCATAAGAACCACCCGCTATAGTATCCCACACTACTTTATTATTATCATCATGTCCCCAATAGAAGTATTCCATTAGTGACTCATTATCTATGCGGTGATTGTGTACGCTTCTGAAAAACGAGTTGAATCTATCCCAAGAACTACTAACTGACTCTCCTGGTAGTGCCACAAAGTTGTTCACTCTTTCTTTGTGGTTTAGTTTCTTCGAGACCGGGTAGTAGCGTGCTAAGAAAATGTCCCTTAGTTGGTTCCAAGTGAAAATTGAGTTGTAAGGGTGCTTAGTGCACCATAGCAAGCAAGCAATAGCAGCCTCTCCCTGTGATGAGATAGTAAACACCTTAGACCTATTAATCCCTAGGCCCAGTCAGGCTCCTACACAACCTTTACCCACTGCCCTACCTTAGCTATATGGTCATGGATCCTCAGAAGGTACCACCCTGAAAACAAACCTCTGAATGAGCATTGCATCAATCTACGAGTTACCACAAGTGTGCATGGGTGGTAAGGGGGAAACATAAGTGGCACCATCGGAGTCTGCTATATTGTCATAGCCTCTGTAGTATTCTTGGGGCCGGATACGGGATTTGTCCCCTGTTGGATTTTCACCCGGACATCGGGAACCACTGAACATTGAACATAACCGAGCTTGGATGTTCTGGTTTTGATCAACCTCATTAATTCCAAGTTTCGATTCATATTGGCGTATGTACGCTCTAATTCGTGATCGTATGAAACATGGTCCTCTTATCTCCGTGTAGTTTGGCATACCAGAAAATGGTTCTGCAGGAGATCAAAAAACAATAAAACAAAGTAGAATCAAGAAAATATCAACTAAACTTAGTAATAGTTTTAAGTTAATCTAAAAGTTATTTCCCCTCCCGTCCCCTCCCCCCGGCATGGCGCGCCAAATTGATACAGCTCAAACTTACTTCTCAAATAGAATTAAAGTGTAAATTATCGAGTAAAGACCCAACTAATAGGTTGGGGGATCGTTTCCCCCGAACGAGTAACATCATTCAGCTTACTTCAATCTATTTTTACTAACTCCTATTAGTTACTTATTTCCTTTGAAAACAAAGCCAATGGGAAGGGGGTTTTTTTACTTCTAAATGAAGTGAAAATAACATCAATAACGAGACACTAACAATCTTCAAATGATGGTAGTTTAATTCACTATAAGTGTAACTAGGATTTACGTGTTCCCGCACAGTTCACTAACTTGATAATTCTACTATAAACAATCTATTCTATCCTAGTAATCTTGCACGCCAAGTGATAAGTTAAGTATTCCTCAATCCTTGGTCCGACCTCTAGAAATTTAACTTCGCACCATGGTCCACGGCACGTTTGTTGCTATACTAAAACCCTTTACCTTTACCCCTCATATTCATCATCGGATTCGATATTTGACTAAGTAATTACCTCGTACCAATTCAATACTATCCTATTAGATAGTAATACACTAAATGTCTATGTTGATAATTCTTTTCCTATCTATCTACCTCCTTGGTCAGCAGTAGCATTAAGGTGATTTCTAATGTTGGCCATCCGTTAAAAAGACTTCTAAGTTAAAGAATTATCAATACATGCAAGATAATATTTTAGAATTGTTATTTAAGTTAGGTTTTACCTCTTTATTCACCTATGGTCCCACAACCCTAGTTATGGAGTTTAGTTACCCATAGTCATAATCACAATATTCATATATGTAATATAAAAATTCATGCACTTACTTCAATGAGAAAGAATAAAATCCAAAAGTTCACTTGATTAATCAAAAAAAGTCACCAACAATCAATTACTAAAATTAATTGAACACTAAAGATTCTCCAAAAGTGTAACAATAATCACCAAATCAAGAGTCTAAAAATAATGAAGAGTCTAACCCCAAAAACAAGGTTTTTCAATCTATTTATAAAAAATAAAAACCTAATTAAATAAGGACTCTATTTTCTAGAAATCGGTCAAAACGCGGCTGGGTCGACGGACCTCGCGACAAATCATCGTGGTCACGACGGACCGTCATGGATTCCGTCATCCCATACTTGTGCAATTTCTTCTGTTGCTCTCTTCATTACCCTAGACGACAGTTATGACGTATCTTCAAAGGAACAATGGTCTGTCGAGGGTCTCCGTTCCAAAACACTTGAACTCTTGGAATTTGGGTACTCAGACTACTTCTCTGATCTTCATGACGAACCAGCAGGATGGACCATCATGGCTATGACGGTCCATCACGCACTCCATAACCCCACACTTGGTCAGGATTCCCCATCTTCCTTCAGCAGCTGCACTACGATGCCACCTACGGACTGTCACGAGCACGACGAACCATCACAAGCTCCGCAGGTGATACTTTTCTGTATTTCTTGCTCAAAAACCTCCGCATTCATCTTTTAGACAGATTTCCTGCAAATAAAGAGAAACTTACATAAAAAATAGTACAAAAAGTCTTTTGGACTCATTAAACTTAAGGAAAAAGTATTTAAAATACCGTGAAACCACGGTATATAAGTCATAGTGCGTCAGTTGAGGACAAACAATGAATTTATGTTAAGGGTGTTGATATACCATGGTTTCACGGTACTTTCAATGTTTTTCCTTAAGTTTAGTGTGTGTCTAAGGCCTTTTTGTATTGGTTTTAATGAAATTTTCTCTTTGTTTGCAAGAAATATGTCCGTAAGGAGAACATGAGAGAATTTAGCAGAAAATTACAAAAGTGACGATCTACGGAGCCTTCGACGGTCCATCATGACCTCGACTGTCCGTAGGTGGCCACCGTCATACAAAGAAAAAGGCTGCTAAAGGAAGTTGGGGAATTCTTACTAAGTGTGGTTCTACGGAAGCTCTCGACGAACCATCATAGCCACGACGGATGGTCCTGCACATCCGTTAATGTTAACATAAAGTAGTCGAGTACCCATCTTCAAATGATTCTATGTATGGAGGAACGAAAGCCATCGACGGATCGTTGTGCAAGCAATGGACTATCATCCATCTCTGTCGATGGTAACAGAAAGTTGGTGATGAAAGCAGCAAAAAAAGAAGTTAAGTATGGAATGACTGAGGGCCTCGACGGTCCGTCACTCCAGTCGTCGACTCAGACGCGTTTTTGGGCAGATTTTCCTTAAATAGGTTTCCTTTTTATGTTAGGACTTTTCTATTATAAATACTTTTAAAAACCTCATTTTGGGGGTTAGACTATTGGGTATTTTTTAAATTTTATTGTTCTAAGTGTGAAATTGTGGTTTTGGGAGTTATCTATTTTTGGAAAATCGTTTATGCAAGCTATTGATTACTTCAAGTAATTTTAGATTTCTTCAACCTCATCAAGTAAGCAATGAATTTCTTATCAAACGAAATTATGAATTGGGTGAGTATTAATAGGGGTAACTAAATCCATAGTAGGATTGTGGGAACCATGGTATTTAACAAGTAAAAAAACTAGCTAAAATAATAATTATAGAACAATGTCTTGATGTATTCATTAAGTCTTTCGTTTAGAAGTCTTTTTAATGAGTGCACGCGTTAGAAATTCGTCTGTTGCTAATTGTTGGATAGGAGTAGATAAAAAGAAAAGATATCAATGTAGATTTAGGAACGCTCTTAATAGGCTCTAGGTCCGGATGGGGCACAAGTAATATCTAAGCCATCATCTATTATGATGCTTCTATGGAGGTAAGTAAGGTTTAGGAAATAATACACACATTAGCCGGACAAAAGGGCAGAGTGAAAGTTTCTAGTTGTCAAAAAAAGGAATTAGGATACATAACTTACCACTCTCATGCAAGAGATACTAGAAAGGATTGTTATATCAGAATTCCGCGTTATGACACCTGTGGGAACCTTTAGCCTAGTTACTCACATTACTTGATTAAAAAATCAAATATGTAAATTTGACATTGATTAGTTAGAAAAGTCGTACATTTTTGGCTTTAAAAGTCCATTTTTATTACTGTTTGCGGAAGAGGATTGCCAAATAGAAGTAATAATAGGTTTAAAGGTAAGTCTAAATCATTTTCCCTAATGGGATCGACCCACCCTTTAGTTGGGTTCTTGACTTTAAACCAGAACCGCTTATAATTATTTCGCAGAAGCAAATTTGAGCGTATCAATAATGCCTAGGGGTTACTTTGGGACGTTACATCCTCTATCATGATCTCAAAACAATATTATTTATTCCTTATTCTACTAAAATTGAAAACTCATCATTAAAAACATAATGGGTGAATGACTACAAAAGCATAATTTTCCTCATCACTATCTCCCTTTCTTAGATTACACAACCTCTTTATGTCATTTTCTAACTTTGGGCACTCTTACTACTACTCCTTATAATATCATAACTCATTCTATATTTTTGGGTGCAAATACTACCGATGCTCTAAAACACACTTCCTCATATGGGCCTCAACTGAAACAATTTTAAAGAGTCAAGGAATAAATCTCGCTTTTAGCTAGAATGCACGAATCATATGCATAAAAGTGTTTTATATAAAAACTCAACATTTAAATTAATCAAGGGATTCTCTCAATCCCCTGTGTATTTTCATTACTTGCTCAAGACTTTTGTTATAAGTAACTCATCGATATGGAACTGACTTTGCTTTTCAACTACCCTGAATATGAGGGTAGTCGAATAGATATGAGAAACACATGAGTTAGAATAAATTTCTTATGAAAAAGTTCTATTACACAATTTATAGTATGAAAGAAGGATAAGTTTTCCAAAATATTTTGTATTCCTTCGTTTGTAGGAGTGGGCCCCCCACAATTATACACAAGATCCTACAAAAACGGCTTCATACACATCCTAAGATACTTGAACTCTGTGCTCTGATACAAAGTTTTTCATGACCTAAGCCTACAAGCTTGACAAGGCCAACTCTTAAGAAGCATTGTTGGTTTCAAGTAAACTCTCATCTTCGCTGACTACCAGCGGAAGACTAACTCAATCTTACATAAACTTAAAACTGAATTAAATTCATGCAACTCAAATACTCAACATTTTAAAAGAAGTATGTACAATACTCAAGAGAAAGTAATTAAAAAAAACTCCTCAACTCTATCAATCTACAAAACCTCTATTACTCAAGATGGATGTAGGAACAGGTCCCACGACATCTTAAGACAACTAAGTAGAAATTTAATTTGGAGACCTCTAGAACACTAAGAGGTTCAGCTAAGACAACTTAAGAATAGAGTGATCTCAACAAATCGCCTGTTAATAATCCCTAATACATGTATCTGTGTCATAAAAGGATGCAGGTTAATGAAATAAGTACATGGAATGTATGAGTATATAATATGGTTGGGTACACAAATAGCTGAACTGAATGACTGAAAGCAACTAACCTAAACAAATACATGAACATCAAGTGAAAACCATTTAAGCTTTACAATAAAATATACAAAAAAAATCAATATGAAAATAATATACTTTACCTGTAGGATGTTTCTCTAACAATCAACCATTACAATGAGCCTAGAAATAATACAACATTTTCCCCTCACGTTATCAGGTTCATCCTATACTTTGTCGGGGTATATGATTATATTGTGGCTATAGATCGATCTAATTAGCATTCTCAGAGACAGTGAGGAGTCACATGAAGAATAATACAATTTTATCCTATGTTTGATACATAATTCTATGGGATTTACGAATCATATGTCTCTAACAAAAAACTCAGTGTTTGATACTACTGAAAAAATAATTGATATAAATTTTTGCTCAATTCTTCCAATACAAACAATGGACTTCTTACGTTACTTCAAATATATTTCAAAACATGAGACATTTTAACCTCTTTAATACATGCACTTATGAACTGATCTTTCAAGTTTAATAATTAACATAGGTACTATACAAATATATGTATGAATAAAGTAACATTAAAAACTCTCAAGTCTTTATCAAAATACTGAGTTTGAAATCAAACCACTCTCCATACTTATAACTCAATTCATAGGATTCGTGCCAAATTATTGGCATAAATGACTCAACTTAAGGACCATAATAACCACATATAAACTCATTAAAACAACTTTTTCTCAAAATTCATCTTTACTTCCTCAAAAAGGTCAATTTAAAACTGAAGTGTTGGCTTTAAAAAGAACCTCGTTAATCCAACTCTTTCTCAAAACTCATCTTTCCTTCCTCAAGAAACGCAGTTTCAAACTTTAGAGTTGTCCTAAAAAGCATCCCAAAATTTATAACTTAATTCATACGGTTCGCGCTGAATATATATAGACATGAAAAAATCAACTCAAGGATATCAGTGCATAACATATAGTAATTCAATAATTAAAAATATAATTTCATAAAAAGATCGAGAACTTAAAATCAACTCATCTCAAGAATACTCAAATCTAGGGGTGGAATTCAACATTTTTCTTGTACTACTGATTGGAAAGTAGATATAGGGCGTGAGGAAAACTAGTCAAATAGTATCATAGACTTACATACCTGAAAGGAAAAGAATCTTGAACAATTTTCAAGAATATTGAAGAATAATCTTATTCAGAAGTCTTGAAATCCTAGATTGAAGGTAAACAATCAAGAAAACCTTTCTTGAGATTCTTTAATTAGTTTCTTGAAATCTCTATAATCAAGAATTACGATTTTCAATTGTATGGATAAATTGAAGTTGAAAATGATGAAATTCATGGAGAAAGACTTATCCTTGAAAAATATCGAAAGAATATTGAATGGAGTGTTCTACTTTGACTTTCCTTAGGATTTTGTCTTCGGGGTTTGAGCGATATAATAATGATGTATTAAGAGATGAAAATCTGATTTTTTTTTCCTTACATTAGTCAAAAATATTTGTATAGGGTTTTTCTTGGAGGTAAAAGATATAAGGACCCTTTTATTATATTTTCACATTGGCCAATTCATCACTCCACTATAGACTAAAATGGTCATAACTTTTTACTCAAAAGTTGGATTGATGCGAAATTGATGGCGTTGAAAGGTAAATTCAAATACTTTTAATTTGATAGGTTATGAGCCACGTAAAATATTGACATTCTAATAGATTTGTTATTTTGAAGTTCATACAATTAGAATCCTACATCTAAACTTAATCGAAAAGGAAACTTTTAAGTCTACTTTGTGCTAGGAGTTTCTAGTGATCTTAATTGATATCCAGAACCACCCCAAACTAAGTAATATAATTTTATACATACAGGAAATTTAAGACTCACTCCTTATAGTTTTAAAAGTATATGTAGAATAGTTTGGATCTTAACTTAGAAAATTTTTGGGGTGTTACACTTCCATCACTGCACTACATCAAAAATATTGTGCAGTATCGAGTAACTATCGATGTGTTAGTTGTAAGATCTCTTGTAAGCTCGATGAAATCATCCTTCAACAGAACTCCAATTTTCAGTGTCTTCCCATTTTTTGGTATTACCCAACCTTTAGGAACACAGGTAGTGTCACCAGGCCATAAAATGGATTTGAAATTCTCCTTAAAAATAGAATATCTCCATCTCAATGCCATATTCTCTTTTCAAAAAAATAATTTATGCAGAACCGTTACCAATAGAATTGATAATCTGATAAGGTGGATATTGCAATTGTCCACCCACAATTTAAAAGTCTCCGCTGAGGCCATTGACAGTAGTGTCTAGTATTGTTACGACCCGCAAGTACAACCTAGAAGTTAGGGAAACCCTTAGGTCGAAACAAGGCATACTCAACCTTTCGAACGTCTTGTACCAACCTCTTAGATATCATTTTATTACATTAGACATGAAAAATAGTGCGGAATTTAAAACACTAAGGATAGTCTCATCGTCACAAGCCAACTTAAAGACACAACATAAATATATTAGCGACACGGCTCTTTACATTAGAAGAAAATACATTTTATGTCTTCTAGAAGTCATAATGAAGAACATAAAGAAGCATAGACTGTGGCCTCAAATATATAAGACATACTTAGTATTGAGAGAGTCGATTCCCAAGCTTGCCTTCTACCCTTTAACTTGCCTCAAACCTATACTTATAGTTATAGAAAATTATGGGGTTAGTACAAACATGTACAAAGTATGGCATATGCGAAATCATGCAAAAAGGAACAATTTAGAAGAAACATACAAGTCATGCTATTTTGGTATAAACCTTCATGAATTAAGTTACAAAACATCATATAGTACCATCATTTAACACATAAGGTGAAACTTTAATTTTTCTTAGTATAAGAGCATGCTTACAGTAAACCCAACATTACACATAGACTACTCATATCCTAAGTTATCCTAAGGCTCCCCTAAGTAAGACATAATAAAATTGTCCATACAATATTCCTCCAATACCTATGAGCGATCCTACAGATACATGGTATAAGCGTACTTCTTTTCATTACACAAGCACCACTCCCTATTCAAGAAATATAAAACCATCACATTACTTAGGAACTGCCCATAAGAACCATCCTTCCAAGATCATTTCCAAGTCAACCGATATGCAGTGAAAGTAAGCATCCCATACTACTATTTAAACCTTAAGTGCTCCTGAGAATTCCTAAGACTAGGCATATCACATTTATTCAATACATGCTTTATCATGCACGACATGTTTCAAACATGCTTCATTAAACATTAGAAATATAAATTCAAATTACTTGCATTACATAAATTAATGATCCTTTTAATTTCTATAGGACAAACCCCAAGACTCCGTCAAAATGGTTAATGTGCAATCGATATGTAGTTCCCCATGCCACACATTACCTTAGTAGTACCCCCTTAAGAACATTAGTTTTTACATTCTTTTCTGGGGGATAGCTTTAAACCGACATCAGTCATGATATCTTGACATACCAATTTCCGGTACTACCCGACCGGTGAGGATCCCTGCTTGCTAGGTAGGTCATATTATTTAGATTACATGGGTTCTCCAATAGATACACCACGCGGGCTCATAGTTAAGAGATAAGCAGAATTCACTTAATAAGTTAAAATCACTCATCCTACTAACGAGGAGCACCTCATCCCTCAAGAGGTACTTTGGATAAAACTATATACTCACGAAGTGTAACCACCCCTTCTTCAAATCCTCTAGGTGTAAGCATAAATCCCCACAGAGTATTAAACCATTTCATTGACTAAGGGTTAAGAGGAGAACTATTGAACACCCCATCTCAAACTCACGAAGGGTAGCCAACTCAAACATACTTGGAAAGCTCATTAGGAATAGGGGAAAAACTTCTATCTACTCAAGGAACGAGGTTCACCCAAAAACAATCCCTTTTTTATAACTAGAAGAAAACATATAGGGATGCGTCAGACATTTCATCTCCACTCACTGAAGAGGTTATACCCTAAAATATCACCCCACCGTTTGAGGTCAGTTTGTTCATTCATGCATTCAAGTGTGTGTGTGTATGTGTGTGAGTAGATGTGATTACATCTTTCACATAATGATCATTATTCACAACATTGACTTATAGATATACTCAAACTCACATTTATCAAAATTCACATATTATCATACTTCACGTATCAAATACATACTTCATTCAAAAATAAACCCTTCAAGATACTTAACCTTTTAATGCATAACATACATATACATATCAAAATTGACACTACAGTTCTCAAATTGTGTCTTCAAGGACATTCTTTCAATACACATACAACTCGTATATTTCAAGCCACCAAAGGTGGACCCTACCACGCAAGCATTCCTGCAACATAACGAGCCAAGATAGAACACTACCCTTCTCCAAGCCTACCACCTATCAAATCTATACAATACATACATAAATAAATTAGCCCTTATGGAGTTAGCTAAAGACTCAACAAAACCACCAAGAAAAAACTAACTTTTACATTTATCTAGTCATCGCTAATAAAAAACCTTTCATAAGCCAACAAGTGATAAAAAGAATAGACATGATTCAATTGGGGTTTTGACATTAAAATCATCATATAAAGCTAATAACAACTCATTTTAATCAATAAAACATTTTCATGCAATGCCTATACTTATAGTCAAGGAATAAAGAAGTTTGAAGTTTGAAATCCTTTTTGAAATTTCATTGAAAGGGATCCTTGAATGAAAGAGGTTCAACGATTACTACCCTACCTTAATATAAAAAAACGCACGAAATATTGGTGAAGGAAACGTGAAAAACTTTGTCCTCTTCCTTGGAGCTTGAAGCTTCTTCATGGAGGTTCTTAGAGAGAAGGTTTTTGGAAAATTTTGATTTGATATTTAGGGTTGGAAATTATGGGTGAAATGAAGTTAAAATGACCTAAATCAGTCCACAAATGATCCCCAAAGTTCCCAAAAAACCCCTACACCATTTGGACACTTTTCCAATCTGAGGCAGTGTACCTCGTGTCCCTGGCGCTTCACGAGGTGGACTTCATATTTTGCCCCTGCACGTTGCCTTTGGCAGCTTCTTGTCTAATTTTTGGGTCCTCCTCCGGGACCCTTAAAGATGGTCCCCGAGGCGTCGTTCTTGGGTGTTTTTAACCTTCACATGTAAATCTACGCATAGGAACCATTGACAATCAGTTTCACTATCAAACCATCCCCCAAAATTTCACTACAAATCACCACGACACACTAGTTCAATTTCGACTAGTTTTTGGACATCTTGGGTGTTTGACTTCCAAACGCTCCCAAACTTTACGAACTGACTTCTAATGCTAAAATATACTATTTTAATACATTATTAACTTACGAAACACATACAAATAACTATTTTGACCTATTCCATTTTTTAAGGCGTAACAAGTATAGCTTGATGAAGCTTTGGACCATCCCCAGAAACTCCAAAAGCTTCTAGATCTGTTGTATTTCCAAAAAAATATTAAAGGTTTCAAAAACAAACTTATTTCAATACTTAGTTTCTACGAGTATTCAAAACTATGATCGTACTCATGTTGGATCTTTCTATATTTTTGTAGGAGCTAACACATATTTTGTGAAATTTTTGAAGAGTCCGAGCAACAAAGCCAACCAACTGAATTTATCCAAGTTTAAAGCGGTTGCATTACAACCTATTTGTTGACTTGATCAATTTTATCAAACTATTTGATCAAAACAGGTCAAACAGTGCAACTAAATGAGTAAAATACAAAAAAAATTAAATATAAATAATCAATATTGAAGATTTAGATATTAAAGTGAAATACACTTCTATTATAATTCCTAAAGCAAAAAAAAAAAAAAATAGAAAAAGGAGGTGATGTAGATAGTTTGTTTACCCAAACTTTTAAATTCAACTAATGTTGTACTAAACTAGTTTGTGTTTTGACAACTACTTTAAAAAGCACAATAATTTGTTTTTGGTCAAGTCTTTTTCATGAACATGGTGTCCGGATCAAATTTAGTTGAGTAATGTATATCCTACTCAATATAAGTGTACATTATAAATATGCAATACCCTATAGTTAAATAAGGACATACTTTATCCTTAGTTTTTTTTTTATTTAAGAAAAAAAAGGATAAATAAGTAATTTGCCTAAAAAAAGGATCAAAAACAATCATAGGCTTAGCCAAGTAGTTACGTGAAAAGAAAAATAGGAATTTGGGGTTGTGAGTTCTGCTTTTCTACAAGCAGCAATCAATTTTAAAAAAAGTGAATGCATAGAGATAGAGTAAAAAGGAGGAAGAGCGACGAAGGAAGGATATACGAGAAGATAAAGGGATCTCATTGGAGAAATTATCGAGTTCAAGATAAATCTTCTTCTTCCACGGTTGTTTTTCCATGATGTTATTTAGAATAGATAATCTACTTTGAAGGTGCTAAAATCTTTCGACCATGGACCATGGTTTAGACATAAACATTTAATTTCGAGACAGAAATAGATGAATAGTTTTTGGAAGTTGGTCAAAGTTAGGATATATTGCATCAATAAAATCACTTATGACTTCGATAATTGTAATTTATAAATTTGATGGACAATGTAGTCCAAACGGGTTGGAAATATGTATATTAGTTTATGAATTAGCCTTAACAAGAAATTAACTCAAGATTACTGTGATATAATTATTGATTAATTGAAGGAAGCTTTATAGATGGTTCGAATGACGAGTTTGGTACTTGAACACGATTATTGTGATTAGTAATCTTACCACAACTTATATTTCAAAATTTTCATTTTTATTCATGGTCTATAGAGTAATTGTGTTACCGAATGTTTTGAACTTGTTTATGGACAAATATTTTACTTGGTATGATACTAAAATCATTATATGAGATGATCTCATATGTATAAGATATGATTATTGTAATTGAAATAGTTTTACATTTATTTGAGAAATATGTGATTGTTAAACTTTTAAATAATGTGATTTGATAAGTTTTAAAAGTTCTTTTTGACTTTCGAATGCTTCTACTAATTACAAGAAAAGTATATATGGGAGTATATAATGCTTCTTTTATAATCGTGATCAACGACACTAGCCTAAAGTCTAAGTGTCGGTGAATAGAAGCGAGTATAGTATTCCAACCAAGGTTGGGGTCATCCCCAAGGGAGTGGTAGTGAAAATACTAGCTAAACTAGAATTTCTGTTCAAGTTACTGATAGTTTGAGAAATTATTTAATAAAGAAAAATAAATTCAATTTGTGACACCGAAGTATCAAATATCGAAAAGGTGGTTTTATCGCAAGTAGTAAAAAAATTAAAATAAAGAGAATCAAGTTTGGGGGAATGTGCTTGGGGTGTGACCGCAATATATGTTGACCTTAATCAATGGGTACATGATTTTGATAGGAAAAGTTTCAAAATAACTTAACTAGGCTACGCTTTAGGTAAAAGTAAATTCCCTCTCAAGCAACCTACCCCATGTCAAATAGATACTCTCGGACACCCACTATTATAATGAAGAACATCCTACTCCTTATCCATGCTCTCTCTTTCAATGAAGAGTGCTTTGATATGGGACTAGGTCTCACCCTCTCGGGCTGAGCCTCATGTCGCCCCAATCCTTAAGACATCAATGAAGCGGTCTTGGTTTCGCGACCTCGCTCTCGAGCAAGCCAAAAACACATGGGTGGTTTTGTATTTGCAAAAACAACACATTAAATTAAACCACAACCACTAGGTTATATCACCATTAAAAACGCATCTAATCCTATCAGCAAGCAATATCCAACAATAATATCAACATATACTTGCTAAATCACACCCCTATAATGGGGGGGGGGGGGGGTTAGACACATATAAAGGAATAATCAAACACACCTAAAATTATAAAGAAATCAAATGGTTATAAGAAATTCAACCCTAATATGAGAAAAGGAAGAAGAATGGAAAGAACCACTTCACGATTTGAGGAAGAAGAACTAGTTTTGCAAGTCGCTCACCAAAAACATTCTTAAAACTTGAGAGGAAAATACAAAACTAAAGTTCTAAACAATGAAAATTGAAGATATGTTGGACTCCCTAAAAAATAATTAACTAGGATATATTATAGTTTTCTGATTTAGTACTGGTAAATTCATGCAATGAAATTAATCATGAATCGACGAGTGATTCGTCAATGCGCCCTTCAGCTAATTCATCACCTCTTATGCTTTGCCTTTATCATGTATGTGTACTCTGACATAGGGCGGGATACTTATGTTTTGCAAATCTAATCGGTGAATCTCGACTCCTTTTGTATCGCCTTTTTAATCCACATCATTCAGGATTTATCTTGTTGGAACAAAGGGCAAAGTTTTTATTCGGCGGATCATCAAGTGTGCTTGGTGATGCTCAGGCTTCAAATTCATCTCTTTTTCATCCTTTTTGTTCCCGTTTTTTGCCTAATTGTCCATGCTTACACTTAAACTCCAAATACCTGAAACTTATGAGTTTTCATTAGATATTGAAATAAAATGAGCAACCGAAGACACTATTTACAGTAAAATAAAGCCCTAAATAAGTCCAATTTGAGGACTCGTCAACAACCCAACTTCAACTTTTGCTTGTCCTTAAGTAAAAATCAAGATCAACAGTTAGAATAGGATATCTCAAATAGTGGTACACAGGACTCTATCATAAAAATACACAACAATACTCAAACTAATCAGGCAAAGATCAACTTTGTACTCAAAGATTCAAGTTGTGGCACACCATCACTAAAGATTGTCATGTTCAAAATACTTTCTGCTAATGCCAGTTCAAGCTCAACAAAAGTATCTAAATTTCCTCACTCAAAGAATGATTCAATATTCACACACAAAGACTAATCACTTAAAGATCCGCAATCAGATGCAAAACTAATCCGCATATTTTCACCCATAGGTTTGCCCTTATTTTTCAATAGATCTTCAGTTCGACTCATTCAAGATAACAAAGGTCTTTCTCAGGCTTTTAATGGGGTTGAGGGTAAAGGTATAGACATTTAGGCTCAGTCACTTTTTCCTCATGAGATGTGGTATTCTACAGATATCCCCTTCTTGAACTTTACCAATTCTTTTTCATGTTTTTCTAAGTCATCTTTTATTCCTCTCCATGGATTACGTTAAAATCCAATTTTTTTCATGCTTTTACTCTACAACTTCTTCTTTTTCATTCTTTTCTATTCTTTTTCTTTTCTTTCTCTTTCCTTTCTTATTTTTTTATATGGAGGGAGGGTTTCCATTTATCCACACCACCACGAGTTAATAAAAGACTTTTCTTGCACTTATTGACTTCTGCTTCTGCTTTTCACTGCACCCCCAACTTAGGATTTTGGAATAAGTTGATTATTCACATTAAACCACAAATCAAGAGGATTATAGGTGGTGGATAACATAAGGTTTTGGGTTCATCAAGGTTCTTCCAAAGACATTTAAGGATCAAAGGGTGTTAAAAAAAGTTTCACACACTCATGGATAGACCAGAAAAGGGGTATATGTCAAAGTTGGCTCACACTGTTAAAATTTACCTAAGATCATATCAATAGGAAAGCTTTCTAAATCAATCAACCTGGAAAATTCTAGGTTTATTCATACAAGGTTCAAGGTAATCTCATCACACAAGACATTGATGCTTAAGTCAAACAAGACTACTACTTTCACCAGTTTGCAATGGTCATTACAAAAGAATCAATTTGATAAATGGCTAATCACAGCTAGATGCAAAGAGTTCACATATTGTCTACACAATTTCATATGTTCTCCTCATAGCCGCACATTCATGTTTGTTCAATTTGAGAGCACTATTCAAGTCGTTAGTATTGATCGAAACCAAGACTCGAATTTTGTAGAAGAACAACCACTTTCAACACAAGAGATGGCGCAATATTCAAAAACGAAATTTTTTTGGAAGGTCAAAATTATTTTGGAATTAGGACCCAAAAGAGAGCCATAACTCAAACAATTACGAAAGCAGTTTCAAAATGTAATTTTAAACAGACGACCCAAACAGAAACACAAAACACAATTCGCAAATAGTTTGGTTCTCACCCTACCAAAATCATAAAGTATTTGTCCTCAAATATATAACAATAATCTAGAGGTCAAATTAAATAAAAACAGTAATGGGGATGGAGAGTAATCTTGATTATGTAGCTGCTTTGAGTTGCAGTCCTTAAATAGTTGTAGCAATTAAATAGAAGGTATGGTGGGGATGTTGGGTGCACTACCAAGTGATTAATCAATCTTTTGTAATACTTTTATTGGTGAGCATAACTTAAACCCATGTTCTCGAATAATTAATCAACCACCTTTTTGGGTGTTGGTTTGTAGCTTATCCAGTTCATTCCCATTTGGTAACAGTATTTTGACTTTTGTAATTTGGTGCATCTCCAAACAAATTTTTATAGAACTTCCCAATGAATTTAGATTGTTCAAACGGTAGTGAAAATCAGGGTGGTCAATTTGGTAGGAGAGTCGCCGAAACATTCTTGAGCTTCGCTGAGTTTTAAAGACTCCGATTTTGAAGATACCTTGATCCAAATAGCGGAACAAAATTCATCGTCAACGTTTTTGGCGAGTTTCCAACAAGGTATGTTTGCTCGCCATTTTGCACCTTTTTAGCACCTAACCACTTCAATATATAAAACCAATCACACTATTAGTTTACCAAACTGCAATTTAAGATGATTCCAGGTTTTGGGGTGCCTCCCAAAAAAGTTTTGAATTAACTTCGCGGCACAACGCAAATGAAAAACTATTATTCATCCTCGGGTTCTCCTATGGTGTAATTAGGCAAGCCAATGGAAAATGGTGGATGACGACCTGGTATCAAATAACTGATTTAGTTATCTTTGTGTTGAATGTCTATAGCGTTTGAAGTCGATGTTTCATATGACATCTTTACGTTTTCTTTCATCTCATTCAGAATTTTATCTTGTGCCTCAACTCCTTTCCAAATGAATGATAGAGATTCATCGTTCTGCTCCCACTCATGCTTCTTCTCTTTTCTACATTTTTGCAGACTAAAATGGTTGCCCTTTTACTTTTCTTGTGCTTCCAACTCCTTGAATTTCTTGGATAGAGCATTAACTTTACGAGTGAGTCCCACTAGTGTTTTTATTTATTTTCTTTATCGGTTCTAGCGATGCCATCCAGGGTTCGGGGGTTTTGTCACAAGTAGTAAAAACAATTCAAATAATGGGGAAATAAAGTATGGGGGAATGTTCTTAGGTTGTGACCACAATATATGTTGATGTAAATCAATGGGTACATGCTTTCAATAGGAAAATTTTCAAAATAACGGTAACTAGGCTAGCTTTAGGTGAAAGTAAATTCCCCCTAGGGAAACTTACCCTATATCAAATGGGTTCCTCTCGGACATCCACTCGTCAAATGAAGATGCCTACACCTTATCCACACCCACTCTTTCAATGAAGAGTTCTTGGATATGGGACTAGGGCTCATCCTCTCGACCAAAGTCTTATGTTGCCCCACTCTTTAGGACTTCAATATAGTGGTCTTAGTTTCGTGAACTCTATTTAGAGCAAGATGAATACACATGGATGGTTTTTTATTTGCAGCTACAAACCCATTAATTAAACCACAGCCAGTAGGTGAAATCACCATTAAAATTCATCTAATCCAATCAGCAAACAAGATCCAAAAATAATATAAACACATAATTGCTAAATCACACCCCCAAGAATAGGGTTTTAGCAACAGATCAAGAAATAATCAAATACACCTAAGATGATAAATGAAATCAAATAGTTATAATAAATTAAAACTTAATATGAAAAACTGAAGAAGAATAGAGAAGACCCACTTCCAATTTGAGGAAGAACTTCTTTCTTCTAGTCTCCCACAAAATCCTCTCTAAACATGGGAGAAAAACAAAGACTAAAGTTCTATAGTGAAAATTAATAATAATTTTTGGACTCCTTAAACCTAATAACTAAGACTAGTATTTATAGTTTTCCGATTTAGTGATGGCGGATCCGTTTGGTGACTTTAGTCGTGAACCACCGAGGGATTCGGTGATTCACCCTTCTGCTAAATCATCGCCAGTTTTGCTTTTGCCTTCGTTGTCTATGTATACTGTGACATTGGGTGAAATACTTCTACTTCGCGGAACGATTCGATGAAGCGTCGATTGCTCCTTTTCATCATCTTTTGAATCCACTTCCTTCATGGATTTGCTTGCTTGAATAAAGGGTGAAATATATTTATTCGGCAAATCACTAAGCATGCTTGGCGATTCTCAAGCTTCAACTTCATCTCTTTTTCATCCTTTTCGTTCCTGTTTTGCGCCTAAGTGTCCATGCTATGACTAAAACTCCAAATACATGAAACTTAAGAGTTTTCATCAAACATTAAAATAAAAACAACAATTGTGGACACTGTTTACATTAAAATAAAGCCTAAAATAATTTCAATTTGAGGACTCATCAGTAGACCTTGATGAATCCCATAGCTAACGACGGGTTTGTTTGACCTGGTGCACCTTTTAGTTACAGATTATTGAAAATTCCCTTGCTATTGGAAAGGAAGAACCAGCACACCTTTATCGATATCAATCGAGTAGGGATTTAATGATATGAATATTTAACTCCTTTATGAGGAGTTCAATGTTATTGGTTACTTCTTGAAGAGAAGGGTACACTGATTTTATGATTCATCCTTGGAAACCTCTCATCAATAACATTTTGTATGAAAATGTTTTTCTGAGTTTATTTCTAGAATTTTACATTGATTTTTCTTACTTCAGACAAATAAGATTGAATATTGTTACCATTTTTGAAAGGGCACTGATTTCATCATTTGATTATTATAATAGCATGTGTTCAAAATTTTCCATTATTAAAATTGTTTTGGTTAAGTATTGCTACTCAATGATCTAGCGTCTCACTCCTCGTCAAACGTTTTTATAGAGAAGCCAGGTGACATTGGAGAAAATTTCATTAGAATGTGGATGGATAGTATTTGGTGAACCTCACATTGCTTTGTGTGGACAGATACTACTAAATTACAATGGTTTATTTAATTCTTTAAAAACTCTTAAAGTCACTTTTGTCGGTCCATATTTACGATCATGTTAATTTTTTCATATGGTAGTCTAAGTGGCTCAGTTAACCCTTTTTTTTGTAATTTTAGAAGAATTGGTATAAATGTGTTGCGATTGAATTATTTATGGATTTTGGGACATTATATATAGGTGTTATTAGTTTAATTTCTAATTTATAGGACAAGGAAAATATGATAGGCCCAAAAACAAATGAAACTCTACTCGATTTTATGTAGATTTATATTTAGTCTTGCTTTAGGATTCATTTACCTCAGTTATGGTCAGGGATCTAATTTGAGTTGTGACAACATTCTACTTAATGTATTATTTATATATATATCATGTTCTATAATGTATGTTTAATCTTATTCAAATTTTAGAGGTTGTAGAGAGAATATCATATAAGTTATGTGTTATGTATCTACGATCTTTAATGTTTGTTCTGTGTTATACAACGTAGCAAGGATATGTATATGTATATATTAGCCAAAAACAATCTTGGTACATTAGTCATATTCTTCTACAATTAGAGCAGTATATATCAGTTCCAATAATAAGTATATGATACATAACAGTGACAATGTTGACTACTTTATTATGTATCAAATTATGGTAATTATGTAACAATAAGATAACACATCGAGACAATTTTGTAACCATCTTATATATGTGCTTACAATAACCAATGATAAAACTATTCTCAGAAAAAATGACTACACAACATATATCAAGATCGCAAATAAAAAAATTGACTACACAATATCTCTCCAGCCTTTTTGTGTGTTGTATCAATGTATACTAAATATATTGTAAATTCTTGCTCATATTTGTTCACACCCAAGTAAACACTAACGAAGATATTCATGATGAATCTTCTCAAAACTTTTGACAATTTGAATCAAAATTGAAAGGATCTTCTATAATATGGGAGAAGAATATTCATGATGTATCAACTCAACTTTTCAATGATTTTGAATTGAAATCGAATATATTTTTGAAAATTTTTTAAAAAAAATTGAATTTGAAGTTTTTATGCTTTGGGAGAGATTGATTAGTCATGAAACGACGTAATAGCATGATTTGTTGTTTTGATATTGAACTTTACGTTTCTTTTCCTTTTTAAGTGAAACAAAAAAAATGTTCCCTTTGTTAGAGTGACATAAGGATTCTTTTGGTTTCAAATTAATGTATCTTTATTGTGACTTAAGTGTCACTTCGCTAGGCTACCCCTTGACATAACACGAGAACTAGGATCACGAGTGTCACCAAGCTAACACTAAGTCTGACATATCATAAGCATACCTTAAAAGTTATTGAGTAAAACATGTACTATGTGGGAGCTAAACTAGTGTATATATGAAAATGGGGAAAGCCTAACTAGCTTTAATATATATATAAAATATACTAAGAGTTTAGTAGTAACTGAAAAAAACCACTTTACGACTCAAGCTGAATCTACGACTATGTCAGAAAAACCTCTAACTGAGCTGAGTTGCTGGAAGATGCCCCAACTGTCTCTAACAAAACTAAAACTAAAAATAATGACTAAAATAAAATCATGTCTATTGTCCCTAGAATATAAGGATTCACCACTGAAGTTGTTGAATGCGTACTGCGAATTGATCTAGGTGTGACCTGGATGATGAGCACATAAACCTGCATCATGAAAGGATGTAGCACTAAATATTTGTCGGTACTTGAAATGTACCAAGCATGCATGATATAGATATTAAGATAAAGAAACATATATGAGATAGACAAACCATTACGAAGCAATGAAATAATCTAGCAAAAAAATAAATAGTGAAACATAATTGAAAAGTTAAGCTAAATGCAATGACCAAATATAATCATGAAGATAACATGTTAAACGGTATACTAATATATCTACGGAAAAACTTGTCAAATTCACTAAGTTTCTGACTATGGGATCTACTATTAACCGACAAAAACCACGTGACCTAAACGCAAAATCCGATGTATATCAAGATGACGCAATATACCTTCACAGGGTATAAAGTCATGACTGGCATGATCACTTGATGCCCAACAGAGGGGACTTATAATCCTAGGTGGGCACGTAGTTCTAGAACTATGAGCATATGTTGCACCCTAGTCTAACTTAGTGTTAAGTCTACTACAAACTGAATGTGTATTTTATTAAAATGTAACTGAAATAGTGGTCGATAAAAATTATGACCTACAATCTGAGAATACAACATTTATATACTGATAACTGACATTCAAAATTTGAAGCATGATTATCTATGTAAGTGACCTAGCAATTATATTTCATGAACTAAGAGAACTTATAAGAACTACGGTTTTGAATTTTAACAAGGAATTATGAAAACTTTCTAAGAAACATGTTATTCCGGTTAAGGATACTATAGTATCTAAATCGCAACAAATCTCCAAGTATTTAGAAACCTTAGGTCTATCAAGAGTAGCTACCCAGTGGTACCCCCAACATATGAAAAATCATATAGGATCCCGAGAGTCCTCATACAAGCCAACTTAGTCTATCATAACATAAGATAATAAAAATGAACAAAAATTTAAAATATTTTTCATGCAATCAAATTCTTTTATAAAACAAAGAGGAAGTGTAAAACACTTGACTCAACCCATCTAAAACATTATCTTTGGGACACAACTCATACAATAGTTCTAGATATAAAATAAAACACATAAGAAAATAGTAGTCAAATCCTCGAATTTTGTGAGGACTCACCAAATCTTCACTCCTTGCTCTACTATGAACCTAGACAGGATGATGGAAGTCGATAAGGTCAGACCCTACATTTAATAATAATGTAGGCAAGAGTATGTGTTAGTAAAAACGTGTGTTAAATATGATGGGTAACATAAATCATCAACTTAGGCATAACATAAAGACTAGTCAAGATAAGACATATAAAATAATCATAAGAGATAACAATATAAGCCATAAGCATATTCAATGCACATAAATCTTTATCATACTATAAGAGGACCATTTGTCAATTAACCTCAACTTGTCTTATTCAATACATTAGTCATCGTTTGTAGTCAAACATATCAATAAAGGAAACTTAAGCGACAATCCAAGCTAATCTAAGCCTCATAACAAGCATATTAAAAGATACTTAAGATAATTTTGTGAAGTAATCTGCTTCATCATAAATAGGCTACTTTGGTTAGGGATTTTTCCCTCTTTAGTCATTCTGTCACGACCGGAGTCTAGACCCCAGACGACACCGGCGTCGTTGACCTCTCAGAGATCGCAAACAAACCTACATACGTCATTTTTACTTCATATAGATTAATTTTAGCGAAAAATTTGAAAATTTTGTTGGTGACATGTTTACTAAACATTCTACTACATACATAATTGTTTACCATCAACCATCTAACATTAAGATCATCAAATGAAAGAAACAGTTTATTATAACGATAAAGATGTACTTGCCAAATGGCACTAATTACCAATGTCTGACAAAAACAGGAAAGAAAATGCTCGTGAAAACATACTCCACTAGGCTCCAATCCTCCACTAAAATAGGAAACGTAAACTGGGAAAGCTGCTAGAAAGAAAATAGATGAGAAGCATACATGTTGGATGATATGCTCAACGTTTCGGATAACTGACAGCGTTGTCCTGTAGCTATAGCGTGCCTGGCCTGCAACCTTAAAAATTAGAGTTGTATAGGGTTAGTACACAATTGTTGAATAAGCTTATGGTTTATATTCAAGAACACCACAAAAGTCATGCATGCGTAAGAATATCTCTTCTAACAACCCATTGATTTATGGAAAGGTCACGTTAGTGACATGCAAATTGGCGATAAGAAAAGTTAGTGTAGTGAAGGCTTTCAAATTTTGGATTAGGAAAGTGAGTGAACTTTCAAAATTTTGATAGGAAATTCATGCCATGAGGGTAGTAACATGTCCATAATCATACTTATCATATTACACACAACACATAACATCTTGCACATAGCACATAACATATTGCATATAGCACATAGCATTTTGCATATTATTCGTTCATATTCCGTGAGACCTTGGAAATCATGGACTTGACATCAATAATTCCCAAAAATAAGGGCTCAACATATGGTACCTCAACTAGGGAGCGTTTTTTAGCAAACATAGTGTCTGATTCATTCATTCATATGTACTTCATTTCATTTCATTCATAGGATAGTGTAAACACTAGTTATACCTAGCATGTAGTTTAAGACTTTCATCGGGTTCACTGTGCCCTAGAGTCATTACTTAAGTCTAGCTCACCTCTTCATCATCCTATCATAACACCATTGGCATAATTCATTTTTTTATGTTCATCATTTGAGGTTGGCATCATTCAATCATTTGGGAACTTTAACTTTAACCGACATAGATCATGTGACCATCATGAAATCCAATTTCATAAAACCCCACATCGAAAAGAGGTGGAATCACTGTCCAAAGTGACCAAAAACATGCTAGTATACATGGGAATTGAACCCCGCCAGACTTATGGGTCTATAGTACCAAGCCATGAGGCTTCATTCATAGTTCGTTTAAGGAGTGATTCAATCTCCTAAGTTATTGTAGTAAGTAACGAAATATGCATCTTGTATGGATTGCAAGATCTCGATTTCGGATCTAAGTAGGCAGCATTATTCTTGAAGAGGTAATTCACGTATGACTATGCATCATACGGAATTGGGCAAGGAAAACCTATTTCGAATCCTTTAAACAACACTTACATTTTTTTCGTTTATTCTTATTTGGTCCACATTATATTGGGACCCTAGATCGAGCCCCCAACATCAAATTTTCCTCTTTATTTTAACTTCTGTTGAATACCCTTAAACTGGGCCGGAGGGGTGGTGGGATTACCCCCACAGCCTTTTTTTTTTTTATCTAATTTCCCTGTCTTATTTCGAGTGACTATTAGGTTGTGGGATAAACCCCACAACCTCCTTTTGTTTTCCTTTATTCCCTCTAAATCTGCCTAAGAGGTCATGGGATCGATTTCAACACGCACCTCCCCTTTATTTTCTTTATTTTCCTCCTTTAAATATGCCTAAGAGGTCGTGGGTTCGATTCCCACACGCATCCTCCCCTTTATTTTTCTTTTATTCTCCTCCTGAAATCTGATTGGAGAGGTGGTGGTTTTCAAATCTCACTCCATATCATTTCTTATTTTTTTTTGTCTTTAAGTTACATGTTCCAGGCCTAACCATTGATTAGTATCACCTTCACCACCATCTTTTTTACTTCTTTATTTCATGTCTTTAACATAGTGAGGGTCACGGGTTTTCAATCTCCATGTCCCTCACTGTTTTAATTCATTTTTATTAAACATTTTCAACCCTCTTTGCGACAGAAAATTCATCACTAACGACCCCCCCCAAAACAAAAAAAAAAAAACAAAAAGAGATTAAAAAAATAGAAATCAAAAAAAAAAAAAAAAAAAGATAAAAAAAAAAATAAAAAGTAGAAAAATTAAAATAAAAAAAAACCAAAAAAAAAAAAAAGAAAGAAAAAAAAAGAACAAAGAGAAGAAACCACCCAAAAAAAAAACAAAAACAATGAGAAAAATAAAAACAAACCTCTAAAAAACCCCTCTCCCCAACCCCCCCCCCCCCAAAAAAAAAAAAAAAAAAAAAAAAAAAAAAAAAAAAAAAATACCCCCCCCCAAAAAAAAAAAAACCCCCCCCCCAAAAAACCCTAAAAAAACAACAACCAAAAAAAAAAAGAAAAAAAAAAAAAAGTGAAAAATTTTATTTAATTTTCTCCAGCACCGTTCATAATAGTACACATTAGTTCTTAGGGGATTTTGTAGTGAATTTAGACCGTTTTTTAGGTGTGTTTTAACGGATTTGTTTAAAAAGAGTTATCCCTCAAATATCCACATTTCAACATGAGGAACATTCTCATTCATATCAACATGTGACATGAAATATAAAAGAACTATCAGGCATGTCAAATCTAAAGGTCATTGAATAATCACCACGGCATCACACACAGACACACGGAGGTGACAGGGCGATAACGGAAAACAGAGAGAACAGGAGGTCCAAAAAGTGAAGGTGGGAATAGAGGGAAACACATATCATCATGAATGAAAACACGTTCCATCCCTCGTTTTCTATAGCAAACATAACCAACCTATGATTCAATGGGAGCTAATGACAAGGACATGCAACGGGGAACAATCTAGTTTTTGGAATGAATATTCTGAACCTTAAGGGTCTCTTGGGAAACGGACCAAAAGAGAAAAGAACTCGTACCTTTTTGATGTTAAACTTTTGACTTGATTCCCAAAACTTCACCCAAGAACACATCTAAACCTCATCAATATCAACTCCACTCGAATGATAACCTCCCTTAGACGTTAGTTGTGCAATATTGTTTCTTCTGAATATTCGTGGCTTAATGTGGGAGTTCTTCAAGTGTGAAGAACTTGGTTATTGTTATGGATTTTTGGTATATTTTTTCATAAAAATACTTAACAATAATAAGAGAGGAGTGAGCGCGAGCGCATGGAGAGGGAGAGAGGATAAAATGAGAGGAGGGAGGAGTTGTAGGAGGCTTAGGGGTCTAGTTTTATGACTTAGTCAGTAAGGGTGTTTATTTAATCAAAATATGATTTATTCTATTTATAATCAGATAATGAGTAATAATTATTATAAATTACAGTTAATTCAATAGTTAAATTTAAAATTCACCTTAATTCATCTTTTCCACCTAGGTTCGAACATGGGTGGAATCATGGTGGAGCAAGACTCAACTTCATGAGCCTATTTTCGGACACCTCTCCCAAAATTGACCTTCAACTTTATTAATTAGATAATTATTTACATATTTAGGGTAATTATGGTACTACCCTTATCTAGGAAAAATACCATTTTACCCCTAGACCCTTGAAACCTTAAGGTTTTCCCTTTTTAAGTCCGGTAAAGACTCCTTCAAGTAAATCATCATATTTGAGAGCCCTACATGGTTGGACCCAACCTTTACAATATCAAGTAAATCCCCAAGTTAGTTGGCTTGGATGTATCAAGGGTTTTGAGGTCTGGTTCTACGCGCATCAATCCATGTGAACCCAGGTCTAGTCATAGGCATTCTTGAGAAATTAAGCATTTCTTATCTTATCCATTTTTAGGGTTGTTACACATTCTTAATATTCATGTAAGAGTATTTAGTTACTAATCCAAGACAATTCATTACACAAGAATGATTACGATTTAAAAATTCAAGGCAACCAAGCAAAAACACCTTATTGTGCTAGACCAAGTTATCGTGGAAAGAACCTCACTATGCAAGTGCAAGATACACAAGAAAGGGTGAAAATTCTCAATCGAAGTTATCATGATATGGTGAGGCTTCACCCAATCAAGCTACCCTACAAAGCACTCTATTGCTCTTAAATAAGCTAGCCATTGGAAGGATATAATTACTCAATCCAAGGATACCCATAAGATCTACTAACTCAAGCTACCATTCACGTTCTTTTCTTACAACATCAAGCTATTCATGAGGGGATCTCCTATTACTACTTCAATCTATCATAATTCAAATATAATTTTCTTCATTTATTCTTCAAGTATTAGAAAGAAAAATATTTGAGAGGATGAATTCTGGAATTCTTTTGGGGTTCTGGAATAAATTATTAAATGGTGAGTTTAAAGGGTTATTATCACTTATATAGGTGTACTAGGCTTAGGTAAAATGATGACACTTAAATCTAACTTATAAAGAAAGACCAAAATAACCCCACTTGGCAGCCCACTGTCAAGGCCTCACAATAGGCACCACGGACCGTGGTCCTCCCCACTAGTCGTGGTCATGGAACAGTGGCTAGGCAATTTTGCCTTGACCTCTATGAGTTTAAGGCATCACCACGATCCTTCCCACGAGTCGTGATCTTCACCACTGATCGTGAAGTGGATTTTGAAGGTGAGACAACTTTGGGAATCCCTTGGGGAGCTATTGCCTAACTACCACGGGCCTGGTCCTCACCACTGGCTGCGGTGGTGGTCGTGAAGGTGGGGGTAGTGCTTGGGTAAGCGTGGGCAGCCTTGTTCCCATGCCCTTTTTCCTTGTCTCCTTCCCCTTGTCTTTTGCTTGTTTCCCTAATACTTAGCCCTAGTTGGCCTATTAGACTACGGGGTGTTGCAAAAACGTGTGGAGAATCAAGAAATTGACTTAATTCTAGCGACCTAGTAGATGAAAGGAACCCACTAGAGATATCCAACATACCGGTGACAAAATTTATGGAGAAATCCTTTAGAATTCAGGGATAGACTTCAAAGAACGCATCTGCTTGTTCTTGGAATAGTTGCTCGCATCTTTTTCTTCTCTTTTATCTAAGTTAGGTGATTTTAGGAGAATGAGGGTTTTAGGTAGTTTATGACTTGTTGACTAAATTTAAACTGAGTGAAACGACGTGGTTTAAGCATTAAACTATGTTCTAGGAGATTATTGCAACCTTAACATATCTCCAAATTTATTCACACCCTAAAGTTTTATCTTAACAACTAATCACAATTTAAGACTTACTTGAATATCCGTAAATGAAAATGGTTTGTATCTTAAATTAAATATTTTTTGGGCTGTTATATAGATATAATAATATACTAAAAATAACAAACTAAAAAATTCAAGACAGGGGCACTGAACTTCTCCTGAATCTAAGCATACCAAAAAATAATGAAACAATAACCCAGTCGAGCCTCATCAGCCCGAAAAGTACAAATAACAAATAAGACCATCTATTCGAGCCCCCATAAACCCAAAAGACGTCAATTCAGTCTATATACCCCTAGCAATTTTTTTCATAATCCTAGTCTATACCCCAGTTGATGCACATTACTCACGACCATGAGTGGTCTCAAGCTCATCCTTGGCATAACATATCAAATCATAATGCAAATAAACTAAGCAAAAGGTAAAATAAATAACTAAATAGTAGAGTTTACAAATCCATGAATATACATATTTATTGTAAAAAATACACCTCTACGAGTTTAAATGAAAAAATAGACTTGTCAAGACATGGTCCTCAGCTACCTCAAAACCAAAAACATTAAGAAGGAAAATCTAGTGACCTAAACGTACACATTTCCTAAATGAGGTGGGTTCATCAAGTGCTAACAGGAAATTATGAAACCTTACTAGCAATGAGTCTTAAGTATGCAAGTCAGAATTTACATCATAAAAGGATGCAACAAGATAATAATACTATTACAACCTGATCGCATACCCTACGCATGGCTGGCACTCGAGAACCATTGTTAGACCTTAAGTGAACCCTCATCCTGACTGACTACAAGTGGAAGACTAACTCAAGCATACATAAGCATCAAATTGAAAGAAACATTTAAAAATAGGTTATTGAGTATGAAACATTAGTTTTTAATAAAATATATGAAATTGAAAGACTCTGCAAAACTGAGGCTACTAAGAACATGTATCTGCATCATTAAAAAATGCAGGTCGAGTGACATCGATATATTGAATGTACGAGTATGTAATATAGCTTAATAACAGATAACTTAATGAAAGGATTTTCAATAAATATAGACATATACTCAACTAGATGTAAAGAAATAGATAAGTGAAATCATTTAAAATTTACAAAATACTTACTCATCTTTCTACTTAACATATTTAGTGATGTAATGAAAATACACTTTTAACTCTATTTCGGAGATTCTCTAATCTACAACCATCACTATGAGCTACGTGATGATCCATCGTGTCACCCACACTTCCAGAACTGTATTATGCCTTGCTGGAGTATAGAAAACCTCAAAAAATGAATCCACTAAGCCTTGCCCGAAGGCACTTAGAATTCATCTAAAAAGTATAATTTTGTACTCATGTTAACATACATGATTTATGAAAAAATGTGAGTTGTCTAAACACTTCCCTATATCTATGCTCAATACTACTCCCAATAATTTATACTCATGCTCAATGTTTCAAAATATACTCTTCCTCTGGTTTGAGATAATTGCTCAAACTATCCTCTCAAAATAGGTAATTCTCTTGAAATATCTTTGAACTCATAACTCATTTAGAAATCAAACTTTTATAAATGTAAAAGTTGATACCTTAGGAAATACTTAGTTCTATTATACTTTTACTCATTTCATACATGTAACTCTTTGAAATATCAATATCGTATTTAAGTATGATTCGTTTAATGACTAGTTGAAGTTATGTGGCATACTATTGATGCAGATTCGAGGCCATACGTCATAAAACAGGATTGCACATTACTCGATGTCATACTAATCATGTTTTAGAGAACTCTATAAACTTATATTTACTTCCTCAAAACTCACGTTAAAACTCAAATGGATTTAAAAAGCTTCTCAAGATATATAACTCAACTCATAAGGTTCATGTGAAATTATGGACATGAACGACACAAATCAAGGATCTTAATAGAAATATGAAAACCATAACTCAATAATACTACTCATCTCAAGAATACTCAATTTACAGGGTTCATGCTGAATTATAGACATCAACGCATCAGCTTAAGAATCTTATATGAATAAGGTATAGAAACTCAATAATAAGGAAAAGAATTTCAAAAATAATATGGAACTCAAAACTCAAAATCAAATTATCTCGTGAATACTCAATTCTAGGAAAAGTAGATGTAAGGCGTGAGGACGAACTAGTCCAACACTATAAGATCATTACATATTTGGAAGAACAAGGTTCTGGAATAATCTTGAAGAAGAATGGATTAGAAGCCTTTAAAATAGGGGTTCATGAGGATTCATCTTAAAATCATGATATTATATCGATTCATGCATAAAAGTTCATAAATCAATCAAATAAATCTACATCTAAAATAACCCATGACATTGAGAAAAATCCTAGCTCAATTGGGGATTTCTTACTTTATAAATTGGAGAATTTAGGAAATCCATGGAGGAAAGGGATCCATGGATGAAAACTATCATACTTTGATGCAAAAATCTTGCAATCAATAGAATGAAACAAATCATTTATTTATAAATAAGTTTTACAATAAGAGGTGAAAGTAACCAACGTAAATTTAGGGTTTATAGGATCCAAGAAAGTCATACTAATAAAGATGGAGAGGATGTCTTGGTTCCATGTTCATAGATATCGGTTTTTCTGGGTGTGTAGTCAATCCATAAATATCTTTCATGCATATTTCATCGGTATTTATGTCACCTGTTAATCTCCAACTGAATCCACGCAACAAGTTATTCAACGTTGTCCCCACAAGTCTGATCTCGAGCTATACCCAGGGCACCTCCTTATTCCGGAACCAAATGGTAATATTATGAACGTTTTTTTCCTTTATGTTAATTTCATTTTATAATAATCTTACGGGAATAAACTCTTCTGGTCTATCCCAATAATTAGGATTTCTTCCTAAAGACCATATGTTTACATATACAATTATCCCTTTTGGTATGTCATAACCAACAGCGTTGCATTCTTATATGGAGTAATGTGGAGGGATTTATGGAGTTAACGGATGTAGTCTAAATGTCTCTTTAATTATAGCTTCTAGTTAAGGTAGCTGGGATAAGTCATCTTCTTCAACCCATCTTCTTTTACCTATTGTTCTATCAAGTTCTTCATTTGCCTTCTCTATCATATTCGGGTTCCTCATAAGTTTTCTATCATGTTCGGATTCTTCATAAGTTCTTGAAATGCCCATTCAACTATTGTTGCTGATGTATCCGTTCCACCTGCAAACAAATCCTGCACAATTTTAACAACAAATTGCATCTACTAGTTCATATGCTTTAATTGACAAAATAAAACTCGATCCACCAATAAATATGCAATTTTACCTTCTTTTAAAATGGAAATTACTAAATAATGGGTACAATACAACTACTAAAAATTTGTCAACCCCTGTATTGAATAATACCGAAGTCCAGTGGCAAAGACCATCCTAGTTCTCTTTTGAAGCTAAACACAGATGGGAGTGCACTTCACAATGCAGGGAAAATTGAAGGAGGAGGTATTCTGAGAGACTTCAATTGAGACATGATCTATGCATTAGCATTTTCTCTTGATAGTGGGACCAATAACCAAGCTGAAACACTAGCAGCAACCCGTGGTTTGCAGTGGTGTGTCCAATTTGGATACAAGAAGATTATTTTTGAAGTTGAATCTAAATTACTCACTAAATAGTTGAATCAAAATGCTAAACTACCATGGAATTTGCAAAAGTACATCATACAATTACTGGAGTTCTTTCAATGCCAGCATATTTACAAAGAATCCAATACCACTACAGATATATTATCAAAGGAAAGCCATAAATCTGACATCACTTAACACTTCTATACTCATAGTCAATTGCCTCCAGAAGCTAAAAGAAGTTACCTCTTGGAAAGGATGGGCATGATCAATTTAGGAGGAAAAATTGAAGATAATTAAAAGACCACCTTGAAGTATTTCTCTTCCCTTTCTCTTTAGACTATGTCTAGTTTTGTATAGGTATAGGCCCTACTGTAAAGGGAGAGTCTCCCTTATTTATATGTTCCTAGTTTCTTAGTATTGAGAGGAGTCCTCTCATAGGTTCTTAGATGTTAGGATCGCTAGTAGTATAGGGAAGAGTTGGAGAACCTACTAGGGATACATAGTTGGCTACCCAACTCTTGAGCCACCTTAAGTTGGAGGTAAAGTTTATGTCCCCCTCCTTGTACTTTTGTTTTTATCTATGATAAGGTCTGGGGGTGTTGCTTAGCCCCTACCCGTACAAGGGTACCAAAAAAATAAAAATTAATTAATTAATTTTTGCAGCATAAAGACTATTATTTATAGAAAAAGTATTCAAAATATCCCTCAATTTTGTGAAACTGACAAAAAATGTCTTTAGTTAATAGTTTGATCTAAAAGTCCTAATGATATCAGATGTTGCGTTTGGTTGGAAATGCTCCTTTATTATTGAATGTGGTCACCAACAAACATCCAGTGTTCCGAAGAAAGAGAGGAGAAGGGGGGGGGCGGAAACAATAGGGGAGGCGAGAAGGACAATTAGACGTTAAATGAGCATATCGGGTTTGTTTGTTTGTTGTCTGGTCGAAATTAGGATGAAAGTAGTAGGTAAGAAATCGTTTTGCTGTTCTTAATCTATATTTGTCAATAAAGAAACACAAGGAAAAAAGAGGAGAGAGAGAGAGGAAACAGAGGGAGGGGGAGGGGAAATGGGGAGATGGAGAGTGAGAGGACAGGAGAGAGAGATAGAGGAGAGCGACGAGAGAGGAGAGAGGAGAGAGAGAGAGAGGAGAGAAAGAGAGTAGAGAGAGAGAGAAGAGAGAGAGAGTAGGAGAGAGAGGAAGCAACAAACGACAATCTTTAGCATACACAACTTTTCATTGAATAAAAAATAATATTTCCAAAATAGGTTGTTGAAAATTAAAAATGATAATTTTGGGACATAGGACAAAACCCAATGACGACCTAGTGATACAGTGATAAGTGAAAATTGTAAAAGTTCGCTACATATTTTAAAGAGAAATGTTACGTAATATATAATTACCTTCATAGTGTTACCAAATTAATAAATATGTGATGCAACATTTGTTGTTTGAGTTACTCTTAATCTTCTTATCTTTATATATTAAAAAGTTATGTATCATTCATTTGTTCAAAAATTATGAGGGTCAACAATGTTAATTAAAAAGTTTAACATGTAATTGTGTAAGATCTGTTAGATGAGTTCCGACCGTTGAAAGTTGGGCGGGCTTAGTGTCACGACCCAATTAAGGATCATTACCGGAACTAAGGGGAAGACTCCAAAAGAAAGCCTTTTCGAAATTCTACATAAAATCGGGCAGACTTTCCTTTGTTTTTATGCCTATAGTGAAGTTTATATGTCTCAGAAATCCATAACACAATTAATAACAACTATAACCACAAAATAATATTCATCAATGATCTAATTATCACGCAATAAAATCAATTCATCTCCAAATATGAAAAAGAGGTTCAAACTAGTCACTTGACTACAATTCGAAAGAATATCGTGACTCTAGATAAGAACTGATAAATGGAGCGACTCTAATAGTTAAAAGGAATTAAATAAACATAGCAAATCAAATGTTATCTTGCCACGTGAAACAATGTAGGGCTCACCAGATGCAACCAAATCTCTTTGTCTAGTTACTGAAATCCTCATCGATACTACCTGAATTCTCTATAAAAACAATTAGCGAGCAGTGATACGCTAGCTCAGTGAGTAATAACCACAATCATTTTAATGAGGGATAAATCAGAAAACATGTCAGTGTAATAGTAATTATGATGAAATAATTCTCTTTCGAAAACAATAACAATATTCAATCTTATATTCCTCATATAAGCATATTCAGTGTAAATATATAATAGCAAACTAAGTAAATTCCATTTTCATATCCAATCTTATAGTTGTAAAATTAGAAAAATACATTCATATCAAATCTTATATCTGGGAGGTTTCCAAGGATGAATAATATAATCATAATGGTCTTCTCATTAAAAAGTAACCAATAACACTGAACTCCTCATAAAAGGAGTTAATATTCATGTCAGTAGATCCCTACTCGAAGGATATCACAAACAGTATACTAGTTCCACATCCCACTAGCAAGGGCTTTATCAAAATTCAATAACTACAAGGTGCGCCAGGTCTAATGATCCCGCCGTCAGCTACAGGATTCTTCAAGGTCTACTCCCATTTATATTTTCCTTGTAATTAGTAGAAGCATTTCAAAATTGAACATAAATTTAAATATTATCAAGTCATATCATTTCATAGTTAACAATCACTTGTCAAAATACTATTTCTCAAATAAGCGTAAAACCTTTTCAATAACATTAACCATATCTTGTAAAAAAATGAGATCATCTCAAATAATATTTGTAGTATCATATCTAGTAAAAGACTTGCCCCACATGCAAGTTCAAAATATTAAGTAACACGTTTACTTTATAAACCATGTGAAAATCATGCAAATTATAAAACATCAATTGTAGTAAAAAAAAACTACTCCTAATACTTGTGTTGAAACACCAAGCTCTTCACTTGAATGGTCCATATGAATTCTTTTGGTCAAACTATAAACACATTGATAAAGATTTCGTGTTAAATCCTTCGTTTAGGTAATTCATGCAATATAAACAAAAACCCATCCCTAGAGGTTTCGTGATTGATTCTAAATCTTCCCAAATCACTTAATTAGTGCTTTAATAACATAAAATAGTCTGTCTCTTCTTGGTTAATTCTCACTACAAAAAATCAACCTAACCTTACTGCACGATTACTTTTATTTCATATAAGAACAATACCAAATTTTACCGTTCAAATCATTGACTATGTTCACTTGGTTCAAAAGGATGAAATAAATTTCCTCTATTTCTCCTCAACCCATGTTTCTCAACTTCCCAATTCTCTATCTTATAGTCATGGAAGATACAAATTCAACCTTTAAACTTAGTTAGAAACTTACCTTCGTCTCCTTCTTCTTCCACCTCTCTTTTTAGTGTGAGAAATAAGGCTTTCAATTTATTTTTTTTACTTCGTTTGTTTGTTGTAGAACAAGAGCTCTTTATTTTTTTTAATCATTGTTGTTCCAGCGTTTGTGCTGCTCTGTTAAGGTTTTCCAACCTTTTTTAAAATTTTCTGATCATTTTTTAATGAGAGCTAAAAGACATATGTGCCCTTATTTTAAATTCAGGTATTACATTCTTCCCACCTAAGAAGTTTGGTCCTCGAATTTAAAGTAAAGGTATATAAGAGAGGATACTTGTCTCGTATCTTCTTTCCAAACTCCCAAGTAACTTCTTCAGTGGTATGGTTCCTCCATAAGACCTTCACGGACACAATTTCCTTTAACATTAACCTTCTTACTTGTTCGTCCATAATAGCCACATGTTCCTCTTCATATGATGATTTCTCATCAATTGGTATAGTCGTTTCCTCAAGTCATGAGAGGAGTCTGATATATACTTTCTCAACATAGAAACATGGAACACTGGATGGATGAAACACATATCAGGAGGAAGTGCCAAAACATATGTCACACCTCCTACGCAGTCCACTATCTCATACAGTCCTATATATTGCGGACTCAATTTACCTCTTTTGTTGAGCCACATCACACCTTTCATAAGAGAAACTCGTAAAAAGACTTTGTCTCCAATTGTGAACACTAGATCTCTTCTTCTCGTATCCGCATAAGACTTATGCTTTCTTTGAGCCATGAGAAATCTCTGCCTAATCAACCGGACCTTATCCATGGCTTCTTGTAGTAAGTCTGGTCCCAATACATTAGCCTCTCTAACTTCAAACCACCCTATAGGAAAGCGAAATTGCTTTCCATACTAAGCTTCATATGGAGCCATTTGAATTATGGATTGAAAGCTATTGTTGTAAGCAAATTTAGCTAAAGGAAAGTAAGCATACCAACTACCTTTAAAATGAAGAATGCAAGTTCTCAAAATATCCAATAAGATTTGTACAGAACGCTCAATCTGTCTATCTGTCTATGGATGGAATTTAGTACTAAGGTCTACTCGAGTACCCAAAGCTTCTTGAAAGGATCTCCAAAAGCATGATGTGAATTATGACCCTCTATCAGATATGATGGATATAGGCCCTCCATGAAGTCTAACAATTTCATTCATAAGTATATGGGCATATCTCACTCCATCATATGTTGTCTTTATCGATAAGAAGTGTTCTAGTTTTGTTAGTCGGTCTACAATTACCTATACAAAGTCATAACTTCTAATAGTTAGGGGTAGACCAATAACAAAATCCATACTGACTCTCTCCCATTTCTACTCTAGGATTTGTGTCTCTTGTGGTAAACCTTCAAGTCGTTGATGCTCTACTTTAACCTGTTGACAAGTCAAATAAATGGAAACAAAATTAGCTATATCTTTCTTCATACCTTCCTACCAATGAAATTGTTTCTGGTCATGATGCATCTTAGTGGAACCAGTGTGCATAGTATATATAGAGTTGTGATCTTCTTCAAGAATAACTCGTCTTAATCCACCTATGTCTGGTACACATAACCGATTACCTAGTCGAAGCATACCTACACATTCAACTACCATCTACTTACATTTACAAGTTGTCACCTCATCTCGATATCTACAAAGTTGTTCATCGTCATATTGACCATTCTTAATGCGCTCCACTAATAAAGATTTGGCTTGCACACAAGCTAGCATATCTCTGAACTTCCCACACTAAATTTGACACCTATGCCTTCAAGTTTCTGCACGTCTTTTGTCAGCTTTGTCTTTGAGGAAACTAATAGTTGCTAACGGCCCATAGATTTTTCTACTCAACCACCTCCAACAACATTACTTTCAGGGATGATACAAAATAACACAATCATAATCCTTGAGCAGCTCCATCCATCGCCATTGTCAAAGATTCAAATCTCTCTGTTGAAAAATATACTTTAATCTATTATGATCAGTATATACCTCACAAGTTTCACCATGTAGATAATGCGTCCCAATTTTAAGAGAAAATATCACTTCAGTCATCTCCAAATCACGTGTAGGATAATTTTGCTCGTGGATCTTCAGCTGCCTTGAAGTATAGGCAATACTGTCTGTTTTGGATAAAAAAACATCCTAAACCAACTCTCTAATCATCACAAAATACTGTTAAACCCCCAAAACCTGATGGTAATGACAATGTAGGTATTGTTATCAAATACCTTTTAGAGTTTTTGGAAGCTTTGCTCACATTCTTTTGTCCACTGATATTTGGCATTTTATTGTGTAAACTTAGTCAATGGAGATGATATTTTGTATAAATCCTGCACAAAACGCCTATAGTAATTTGCCAAACCCGAAATGCTTTGAATTTCTTTAGGCGAAGTAGGTCTGGGCCATTTTTGCACAGCTTCTGTCTTTTTAGAATCCACCTTGATCCCATCTTTGGACACCACATGCCCGACAAATGCTAGTGAGTCTAGCCAAAATTCACATTTTTAGAACTTAGCATAAAGCTTATGTTCTTGCAAAGTCTGTAACACTGTCTTTAGATAATTCTCATGGTCTTCCTGTCTAGGATACTATACCAAGATATAATCAATAAACACTATCAGAAACCGATCTAGAAACGTCCTGAACACTCTATTCATTAAATCCATGTATACAATTGGAGCATTCGTTAATCCAAATGGCATCACAAGGAACTCATAGTGACCATGTCGAATTTTGAATGTTGTCTTGGAGAACATCATCCTCCATGATTCTGAGTTGATGATAACCAGATCAAAGATCAATCTTTCAAAAGTGGGACAGCCCTCTGTAATTGATCAAAAAGGTCTTCTATATGAGGTCAAAGGATACTTATTACGTATTGTTACCTTGTTCAACTGTCTATAGTCGATTCATATTCTTAGAGACCCATCTTTATTCTTTACAAATAATACTGGTTCTCCCCATGGATATATACTTGGTCGGATAAAACTTTTATCAAGTAAGTATTGCAACTATTTTTTTAGCTCCTTTAGTTCTTCTAGTGCCATACGTATGGGGGTATGGATATTGGCAACGTATCAGGAGCCAAATGAATACCGAAGTCTATCTCTCGTATAGGAGGTAATATAGGCAAATCCTCAGGAAATACATCATAAAATTCATCCACAACAGGTATCTTCTTCAAGCTAAGTGCTCTTTCTATTGTATCCCTTACCATAGCTAAAAGACCCGTAAAACCTTTCAGTAGTAATCTTTGGGCCTTCACAAGGGATGTGATTTTTCTACCTTAGGACTTGACCCCCTTTTAATACAAAAGTAGTCTCATGGGTATTTCGAATTTGATTATCTTTCCATGACAATCAAGAGTAACATAGAAAGAAGATAGCCAATCCATGCCCATCAACACATCAAAGTCAATCATATCAAGTACAATTAGGTTAGCTAGGGTATGCTTACCTTCAAATCTAATCTGAAAATCACGATTATCATATTTAACAAACAAAGAATCTCCAATAGGATTAAAATAAGAAAAGGATTATTCAACATCTCCGGTGGTCTATCGAATCTCAAAACAATGTATGATGACACATAAGAGCGGGTAGATCCTAGATCAATCAAAGAATGTGCATCAAAAGGAACAAACTTAAAGTACCTATATATATTCCATTTGAATCCTGAACATCCTCTATAGTAAGTGCAAAAGATCTTGATTGACCTCTATCAGCATTTTCTTGTCCTTGATTTCCAGTGAAACGATCTCCAGCACCTCCACCACGATTTCCTGTACGAGTATTACCTTCAGCCACTATGAGTGGTCTGAGTAGCGTGCAGCTGGCTGAGAAGAAATCTGAATGGGTTTCTCGGAGGTTAAGGTCAATACCTAATGTGATACCTCTAACTGACCACACCGAAAGCACCATCCGGTAAAAATGCAAAACTGGCCTGGTTGTGATTTATCACAAGTATGGCATGATAGGGTAGTATCATACATTTTTCCAGAATTACGAGGCTCCTTGGTGAGATAAGTGGTGTGTGGTACCGTAGATACCCTATATGTGATGTGGTCTGTGGTAGGTGAACTGCGAAATTGATAAAATCCCAAACCCTGTCTGAGAGCCTTGGTTGTGTGTCTTCCCTAGTGGGGACGGCCTGTTTTATGGATTTTCCAGCTACAAATTCAGGGATCATGATGTAGGGTCCCTCTGTTTTTTAGCCTTCGTTATTGTGGAAAACAGGTTAGAGGGTAGTTGCTGCTCGCTCTCGACCTTTTGTCTATCAAATCTTCCTATCAAAGTACAACTAACTTCTGAATAAGTCAGGGTACTCATAATGGGGCTAGGTCATTGAATAGAGAACTACCAACCCATGCACGAATTTTTAAGCTCTATCTAAAGTGGTACCAACAAATGAGAATATCTAGCGAGCTTACAAAATTTGGCGTTATAAGTTCCCACATCCACATTTGGAGTCTATACCAACCTCTCAGATTGTGTTGCATACTTCTGCCTCTGACTGTTAATAATGAAATTATCCATGAACAACTTAGTGAATTCATCCCACTTCAGTGGTGCCACCCCACTAGGTCGACCTAGCAATACAGTCTCATACCAAGTGTTAGCTATGTCCTTTAGTTCGTATGCTGCCAGCCCCACCGATCTCTCACTACAACATCCTAAATCTCAAAGGTCCTTGAACGTCCCATCCAAGAAGTTTTAAGGATTCCTTGAAATATAAGTACCAGTGAATTTTAGTGATTTTAATTTCAAGAATTCCTACAACGATACCTCTTTATTTCCAAAAGTATAAGTTTGTGCAGGTGTCTGAAGTGGTGCACGTGTCTGAGTAACAGCAACATTACACTGATTATCCCTGTCATGTCTATCCATTCTATTGTCCAAACTCTCGATGGCTTTCTGCATAAAGTCAAGTACCCAACTAGTAGCATTCTCCTGCGATGTTAGAAATGGACTAGCGCTCCTTTATGGAGTGATTCCCTTTGAGTATTAGTAATGGTGTTGCGATTCCTTGGGGTTGAAATACGGGCTTCTCCTCAGCCATTTATGTACCTCCCCCAAGTTGAGGAAGTTGGTTGTTTGTCTAAAGTGACATTAGGTTCCTCAGGAACACATGTTGTAGATCTATCATTAGATAATTGAGTTCGACCCATCTGGTTAATAGAAACAAATAATGTTAGAGTAATTTAGTCAGCCCTAAACAACACACACATATGTAAGAATGAGAAATAAACACGACCACACAACTCCTATCAAACGGTCCTCGTAATGAATCACGGATGTATTGAAACTTGGATTAACGGCAACCTAAGCCATAAGTTAAATATTCTACTAAGTTAACGTAGTTCGGTCTCCATAAGTCATAACAATAACCTAATTATATGATATCAACTTTGTCACGACCCAATTCAGGATCATGACCGTAGCTAAGGGGGAGAATCCCAAAGCAAGCCTTGTAAAAATTCTACAAAAAATCGGGCAGAGTTTCCTTTGTTTTTATGTCTATCCTAAACTTTTCCTGTCTTGGAAATTCACAACACAACTAATAATACCTATAAACTGATATAATATCCTTCAATGATCTAATTGTCATGTAATAAAACCGATTCATCTCCAAAATGAAATAGAGGTTCAAACTAGTCACTTGACTACAATTCTAAAGAATAGATTGACTCTATATAAGAACTGACAAATGGAGCGACTATAAGAGCTTATAGGAACTAAATAAACATATAAAATAAAATGTTATATTGTCACGCGAAACAATGCGGGGCTCACAAGATTCAACCATATATCACTCTCTAGTTAATGAAATCCTCTTCAATAGCACCTGAATTCTCTGTAAAAAAACACTTAGCGAGGAGTGAGACACTAGCTGTGTGAGTAATAATACTTAACCACAACCATTTTAATGAAGGACAAATCAGAAAACATGCCAGTGTAATAGTCATAATGATGAAATAATTAATGCTCTTTCAAAAGTGATAACAATATTAAATTTTATATGGATCATATAAGCATATTCAATGTAAATACATAATAGCAAACTCAGTAAAATAACATTTTCATATCCAATCTTATTAGCAAACTCAGTAAAATAACATTTTCATATCCAATCTTATAGCTGTAAACTTAGAAAAACACTTTCATATCAAAGCTTTTATCTAGGAGGTTTCAGAGGATGAATCATGTAATCAGAGTGACCTTCTCTTTAAGAAGAACCAATAAGATGACTCCTTCTTAAGGGGAGTTAAATATCATGATAAGAAAGATCCTAACTCGAGGTAAAAAACAAAAATAGTCATAACAAGTATACTATGTTTCCCCATCCCAATAGCAAGTGCTTTATCATAAATCAGTAACTACAAGGTACACCAAGTCTAACGATCTCGTCATTAGCTACGGGACTCGTCAAGGTCTACTCCCATTTATATTTCCCTTGTAAGTATTAGAAGCATTTCAAAATCAAAAAGAGCATTTAAATCTTATCAAATAATATCATTTCAAAGTTTAACAATCACCTAGCAAAATCATATTTCTCAACTAATTTAAAACTTTTCTAATAACAATAATCATATCTTGTAAAAAAATGAGATCATATCAAATAATATTTTCAGTGTCATTTCCAGTAAAATACTTGTCCCACATGCAAGTTTAAAACATTCAGTAACACGTTTACACTATAAACCATGTAAAAAAAAAAGCAAATTATAATACATCAATTGTAGTAAGATTACTACTCGACGTACTTGTGTTGAAACACCAAGCTCTTCGCTTTAATGGTTCGTATGAATTCCTTTGGTCAAACTATAAACACATTCATAACAATTTTGTGTTAACTCCTTGGTTTAGGTAATTCTTATTACATTTGCAAAAACCCATCCATAAAGATTTCATGATTGATTCGAAATCTGCCCAAATCGCTTATTTAGTGCTTTAATCACATAAAATAGTCTCACTGTAAAAAGATCAATATAACCTACTGCCTAATTCTGTTTAATTGCAAATAAAAAAATACCACAAAGTTTATACCGTTCAATCAATTGACTATGTTTTACTGTTTATATAGACTGAAATAAATTTTCCTCTATTTCTCCTAAACCCCTGTTTCTCAACTATCCCAATGTCGCCAATCTTATAGTCGTTGATCTATAAATTATCCTTAAACTAAGTTAGAAAATTGACCCTCGTCCGTCTCCTCTTTTTCACCCTCTCTCTTGAGTTTGAGAACTAAGGGCTTTCAAATTTAAATTTTTTTTTCTCCTTTCATAGGTCGTTTGTTGAGAAACAAGGAGCTCTTTTTTTTTTAATAATCGTTGAAGTTTCCAGCGTGTTTCTTCTGCTCTATATCGGGGTTTTTTCGATATTTTCTTGAATATGTCCATAAAGGACAGGAATTTTTCTAATTTCGATTTTTTTATGTATTAATGATTCGCTAAAATACATATATGCCCTTATTTTAATATAGGGTATTACACTTATGGCGTACAATCGGGCGCTTAGGGCGTAAGTCTTGTAGAACTAAGTCTCACTTGAGACTCGAGGCATTATTGCTAGAGCCTTGACCCAGGGTGAATCCTATAATAGTCTTTTAAAACACAGCTCTCTTGATTGTTGAAATTGACAATTATTTTTGAAACAACTATTTTTAATATACATGACAATTAAAAAGAAACTGAGAGGATATGGAGTATCTACTACTAGTAGGTTTTAACATTTGACAAGAGGGACCTATGTAATAAATAGAATTTAATTGGAAGTTGGTACCTATAGCAATCAAGGTCCCCTAATCTTCTTAAAATATCTCAGAAGATTGTAAATAATTTTTATTACGTAGAATAAGCTTAGGTGTTTTAGTAACTAAATCAGAACATTTTTTCTGGGTAAATACTAGTTAAGTATTTCAAATATATAAATAACTAAATCATTTTAGTTAATGACTCTCAAAACTCAAATTATTCACTTAAATCTCATAAATATTTCAATAAATTGTTTCCATTATCATAGCACTAAATCTTACGAGCCGTGTTAGAACTTAGTGGAATCTCTTACCTATACTAGTTCTAACTTTTTCATAATCGATCGGTTCTATTGAGCATTCTACGACACTAGTAATATATATATATTTTTTGGTGGAAATCTTGCAAGTTGTTGATCCTACCATAGATTATTAGTAGAAATTTAGGTAGTACTTTGTTTTTATATGGGTTGAATTTTTTGCGAGAAAATTTACTAATAGCCTTGCAAAGGCTATAAAAATCAAAATATTACAATAATTTAAAACGCCTTGAGTGTGCGGTATTCTTGAGGCACGTGTTGTACTGGAGGAGGGGCGGGGCTACTAGTATTTAAAGTCTTGAAAATGATACGTTTAAGTAGACGACAAGTATGAGACAAATTGAGATTGAAAAAAAAAAAATGATGGTGAAAAGTCTGTGTGAGACACAATTGTAACTATATATCTAGCCTAAACCTAAAAATTCACTCCAAATTTATAATCAAGTTTCTAAATTTTGATGTCAACAAATATACCAAATCTTATATTTCCTAAATTTTCAACCTAGGATTAAGTCTCAAATTCTCCAATATCATAATCTAATGGTATTCATATAATATATCATACACCTAATATTTAATTAGTTATCTTAGTATAGCAAACCTTGAATTATAATGTGATAATTAAAGAAATTAATTGATGTTGACTCGAACTGAATAGAAAGCCAGATGTGCACTACGAAAGACATATCTTTAATGTTTCACTCTACACGTATTACTCCCCACAATAAAAACCCACCATTATCATTATCCAATGATGACCATGAGCACCAATACACCTTTTTCCCAACTTCTAAAACCCTACAACATCAATGAAATTGAAACTTTAACGCAACAAAATTTCTCTAATTGGTAGAGACCCCATTTACTTCAAAAAGGTTCTAAGGGTAGTGTGTTTTTTTTTTAGTTCTGAAAGAAAAGTTCTATAACAGATCGATGAATTTCACCTTTTAAATATTAAACTTCTTCTAACACTTTGAATAGTTGACTCTCTCCCCTCTGTATTTTCTATGCCACGAATATTCATATTTTATATATATTTTTCTTATATTTGTTTTTGACATATAGAGAGTAATGTTCGGTATGAAGGAAATTTCACATTTTTCCTTTTGGTATGGTGCGTCGTGATTGCTACAAAATTTTTAAGAAAATACTTTTTCAAATCAAACTCATTTCTCAAAATTATAAGAAAATGACTTCCCTTCAATAATTAAAGAAAACGATTTTCCAAATCTCCCGTCTTCCACTTTTTTCAAATTACTTTTTTTGTCGTAACACAGTCCATTAAAAAGGTTATAAATATTTTTGCAATTTGGAAAATTTTTCTTTTTTTCACCCCCCTAACCCACCCACCCACCCACCACCGTCCCTAGCAGACCCCCGCAACCTCATCCCCTCCCACAAAATTGATTTTTTTTTTTAAAATATTTTCAACACTTCCAAAATTTTTATTTTTAACTCTCCTACACGCTGCCCCAACCCAACTCCCCCATCGAGAATAATTTTTCTTTTCTAAAAGATTCTATCAACTTCAAATTTTTTATTTTTACTCCTACTTCCTCCTCCCTCCCCTCACCCCACCCCCATCATCACCCCAAAAAAACTAATTTTTTTTAAAAAAAAATCAATTTCATAAAGTATTTTTTTACTTTAGCAATAAAAAATGTCTCTCAAAAACATTTTTCATTCATAAATCAAACACTAAAAATCATCTCCGGAAAATAATTTATACTCACCAACCAAACATGAGAAAATAAGTACAAAATCTACTTATTTTCCATGAAAACATTTTCTAGGAAAATATTTTCCTCCAAACACACCCATAATTTAATTATGGCATACCTTATTAAAATTAGTAACATAAGTATATTAATGTTTTAAACGGAAAATAGTTCAGAACATGTGCAACCTTTCGTCGAATGGTTGCTACACATTTTAATTCTGCGAGGTCTTATGATCCACCTGTTCGAATTTGTGCGTCCAGTATCGGTCAACGGACCAGGTCCCTTGACACACAAATAAGTGTATAACAAAATAAATGTAATTTAACAACAGAGGAATTTTTTACGTGAAACCTCTTGCTCAAGAGTAAAACCAGACCTGTCCGCCAGGATTTTCACAACCGTTTAACTATCTTCACTATCAAAAGTAAACCGGTTGCCCAACTGTGAGAAAAAATTTTACTCTCACACCCCAACAAGCAATAACTCTTTCTTTGATGAGCCTAAGTAGAGTATTCTACCCAGCTACCCACTAGCTAATCACTCTAACAACTAGAATTTTCCCTAAGTAACACAACAGTTACACACTAAATTAGTTCACTAACTAACTAGAATGTCAAATCAAACCACAGTGATTTCCCTTTATATATTTAGGATCACAGTTACAAGGTAAGATTGAAAGAATATATTCTCAACACTACACAATATACGCATGAGTTTAGGCTTGTTTCTGAATGATTCTTCTCTTGGGCGTTTCTTAAGCCTTTGGCAAGAGTTCTTGATGTGCTTTTCAAGTTGCAATAAACTAAAGAACAAGATTGTAGAAAGATGACATTGTATAGACACGTCCCCTTCCAAAACGCACTGTCATTGGTTGGAAAGGTCTGACTGTTCTCTGACGCGGTTGGGAACTGTGCCCAACTTTCCCCTATCCTTCCCAGCTGGCTGTCAACGACTATTCAAGTTGAGAACCGGTACTTCACAAGGCCCTGAGTTTTGTTACATCATCAAACTACAATAACATTTTCCTCCTCCCCCTTTTTGATGATGAAAACAATAATCCAGACACCACTACGACTCCAGCTTCAGTACAAGTTCCCCCTAAATTACTGTCCCCCCTCCTGGCAAATTGAAACCAAAAGAAAATCATATACACTGGCACAAGTTGTCTTCCCCCTCACTGAATCGCCCCTCACTCACAACATGTCCTTACCCACAACAACAATTTAAATTCCCGCCCCTTTTTTTCGGCATCATAAAAAAGATATAAAGTAAAACCAATAGTATCTATCATAATATCAGAGAAGATCAAGCCTTATAGAACTAAAACATAAAGGAAAGCATTTGCAAGAGATATCGGCTAGAACACCATGGAAATAGGATCTTAAATATAATTGGCAAAATTAGCAATCAATAAATTAACACCAAACTGAAATACAAGGACGAAAAAGATAAGCCACACCAAGAAGACGCGAAAGATTTTTGAACAGAACTATGATAGGGGGGCGTATGGAAAGGAATTGAATGATGGAGAGTGAGTATAATAGTAAGCATCATCATTTCCCTGATTTCTTTGTCTTATAAAGCAAAATAACCTTGGCCCTTAGTTCGCATTTTCCCTTTCCATGTCTTCGAACCACAGCGGTACCAGGTCCCTTATCTTTCCATTGAGTCGCTCGGCTTTTAGAATAGTCAATTCAGCATCCGTGCAACCAGACTCTAGTTCGTTCTTCAATTTCATGCTTGATTTGGTCGACTGTGGGTCTATTAATACAGCGTTGAGAAATTTTGCTCTGGGATTTACTTTCCGCTTTAAATGCAAACTCACTTCACCCGGTAGTCTCTTGAAAGGCTTCTTCAGTGTACCGGACCTTTCCAACAACCCAGCAGGAATGTTAAAGTTTTGGAATAATTTAGTGAGAATTAAATACTATCGCCATCCTGATTTCTTTTTCCGCTCAATGATAGTCCTTGTACATCATGTTTCAAGCATGATTTCCCGAAGATTTATAGGTTCAAAACTTGCACAACATTCCATCATATACATCAGCAGAAGTTTGTTGAGGTCCTCTTCCAGTTCGAGGAAGGAGAAATTTTGTTGACAATTCAAAGACCTACTGATACAAACACTTTTCATCACTTTCTTTCTTAAACCACCCACACATTTTGAGTAGGAAAGATTCGAACATAAGTGTCAACAAATTCAACAGAACATTTTTTCCCTACCACAAACCTGGTACCATCTGTCGATGTACCCTACGAATTTTCTCTCCAACAGAGTCTCAGCAGGTGAACACAATGTCCATTTACTCGGTATTGACACTATATCGTTCCTGAACATTGAATGTTATGGTAAAATTCTCGCACTCCCCCTCTCATGAAGAAACAGCTGAGACATTTTGGTTTGATAGATGCAATCTAAGACTGAAATCTCAACCATGTCCATGAAGTGAGTCCATTCCGGAAGCATTAATTATCCCCCTTGTCAAAAACCCGCCAACCAGTACAGACTAGCTTTAATGAGCATTGTCAATAGTCTCTTTTTTTGTTGACCTTCTCTTACAATTGTGCGTTTGTGTATGGTCCCCTGTGAACCTTTTCCTCTTTCCTTTAGCAGTCTCCTTTGTGCGATTTTGTTTGCTCAGCAATCTCTTGGGTTTTGGTCTTTCCTGATTCTTCTTCCTGTATTTCCTTTTCTGTCTCGTCAGTAGACACAAAATCTATTAAACAAGACCAACAGTTTACAATTGGCACTTTGAAAGTTCGAGCACTCCTGTTTTCTGCTGTAGACTTAGCACTGGCTGGGCTTTCCGAGCATCATCCATTCATCTTTTTGGCATCACATCTAGTATGATCTCCTTTTAAACACTTACTCCACACTTATCTTTTCCCTTTTAGATGCACTTACACTCTCCTTGGTCAACCTTCCACTGTATAGATTGTTCTGTGCACCTACTGAGTTAGAGGAATCCCGAGGATGATATCTCCAAAATCCTGAAAATCTATAATGGATGACTGTTGAGGGGTCCGTACTAATATCTCATTTTGAAAAGTTCACTTTTTCCTCAAGTCCTGACTTTCGCCCTTCGCATCATAGCAACCTCAATCACCAACTTCCTTCACTTCGCAGCAAGAATGTTCGCTCAGAAGTTTTTGTTCCTTGGAAAAATCTCCTTCAAAAGAGTAATCTAACAGCATTTCCTGATAAGACCAGGTCCATTAGAAAACACTTGATCTATCAGAATCTATGAATGAAAAGGGTTTTCGTGAGTAGCTAAGGAAGAACTGTTAGAAGTTAAATCTGGACTGTGTGAATGGAGGAGAATATAAAGAATTGGTTAATCTCCCTAAGTGTTGTAAGCATTTGCTATATAAACTGATGAAGGATCAACATTTTTTCAAGAAGAAGAAGAAGTAGCAGTATTCGGAGAATGATAAAAATGTTAGGGATTAAAGTCGGATTTAGCCTTCTCCTTTTTTTTTTCATGAGTTTAACAGAATATGCAAAAAGATGGAAGGATTAAAAAAAGAGAAAAAGGGTTTTTAAAACAAGAAATGAAATGGTGCCAGTTCCCTATTGATGGAGGTGTTGATTGGTCGCTTTGCAGTAAGCGATTGGGATGAACGGTCAGAATAACTGATGACGACATGTGGCTTGATCACGGTCACTTTTATATTATTTTGAAATTAATGTACTAATGCGAACGTCGACTAGCAACTACGTCTCATATTGCAAATTATCATCACTGTCTATTACCTCAACTGTTCTAGCCATGTCTTGCTTTGTGCTAGTCCTTCATAATATATACCGGTGCATCAGTTAGCAATAGGCGGATCGTAACTAGATAAAATCATTAGTTAACAAATATTGGAGAGAAGGAGATCTTATTTACCAGAGGATACCTGCCTACAACAGGTTTTAGCCAGAAAAAAAATTCAATGATTAAAAGACTGGAATCAGTTTAAAGTCATCATGGCCACTCAACCGATTACTCTCAACTTGACTCGTTAAGAGCCTTGGTGAAGATATCTTCAATTTGTTCCTCTGTTGGAAATAATGTAAGACACCTGTGTCATTTTTCAACATTGCCTCTCAAAAAATGATGTCTATACATCATGGCTTGTTCTCCTCTTGAGATACTCCTAATCCAGCTTCGAAGTGCTTGTTTGATCCATAACAATGTGAACAACATGCGCAGCTGCTACAATATTCACTTTCAGCTATTGAAAGAGCTACTAGAATTTGCTCGTTTCTGCGTAGTTCCTCCCCCATGAGATAAACTGAAGATCCAAGGAAATGGACCATCCTCAGTTGCTCTTTCTGTCAACTTGATCAACTACCTGCGAAATCAACATCTGCATACCCAAGAATCAAAAGTGTCACCTGCTGCTGGATTATAAAAGGACCAAGTCCCCGGTTTTCTTCAAATATCTTAGAATCCGTTTGCCGCCTGAACTGTGAATCAGAGGACATGCTTGGAAATCTAGCAGCATATTCCACCACTATATACGATATCAGGTCCGGGCTAGCATAGATACAATTAGGGTTCCCAATGATTCCCCTATAATGTTTTGATCACAAGAGAATCAGATCTCTCTGATCAGTTAATAGCATTGGGAATTGTTCCCATAGAGTATCATAGGCTTGAACAAGACATTTGAATTTTCTTTCAAACAACTCCTTATGTATTTTCTCTCCTTACTGATTGAGATTCCATTTGAATGATTGCTGATTTGTAGCCCAAAATGAAGGTCAGATTCACCCGATCTATGCTCCTCTCAAATTCTTCCCATTAATGATGAAATTTTCTTCACACAATGCTCCCGATGTACGCTCCAAAAGATAATGTCACTGCACATACACTTGTATAATCAGCAATTCCCTGTTCTCTTTTTAATAAGAACAAGGTATGTCTATTTTCCCCTCTTTTGAACCCCATTTTTCAATAGAAACTTGACGTGCTTCTCATATAAGCCTTTGATCAGCATTGTCAATCCCCTTGTCATTTTACCACACTTCACTCCCTTCTTTCTGTATGTAACAGCTCAACTAAACTCATCTTTAATCATTTTTGTAGTAACCTTTCAGATTTCCATCTTCTAAAACACAACATGAATACTTGTCTTCACTACACTGATTCCTCTTTGTTAAAACCTGTATGCTTTTACTTGATGAAGAATATCTTAAAAACACTCCTTCATAACTTCCACGATAAAACTTTCCTCAGATTCATCCCTTTCCATTTGTTCAAAACAAAATATTTTCATTCCAAATCCCTAGAGATAGTGCCTCGAACATAGTTTTCCTGGTTGTTTCTGAAGATAATTCATAGGGAGTCCCTATTCAATAAAGACAAGACCTTATCACAACATCTGTTATAACATGACATGCTGTGTTATTTGCTTCTCTTCTGCCCAAAAACTTTAAAGGAGATTTGACTCATAATCATGTCCTTGCAATATTTACCAAGGTTCTGCTTTTCCTTTCCACTACACACTGTGCCATTTTTCCTGGGGTGCAGTTCTGGAGCATAAAAGTTGTGACTGAATGCCTTTTTCATAGCAGAATTGATCAAGATTTTGAGTTTTCAACTCAGTTCCATGATTAAACCTAATTCCAACAACCTTGACATAAACTTTGGAGTTGAATCATTTATGAAAAAGCGACAATCATTCCTTCCGTATTTCTGTTTTGATCTTTCCGAACCTATCCATGTGTACCTTGATTAGTCCATCAACTATCACCAGCAATGCATTTCTTTCTTCCATTTCTACTTTGAGGAGGACCTTGCAAGATGGTCCACATAAATCCATGTATAGCCAGCTCCAATACTCTCGATGACGGTTACTTGCTTTCTTTTGCTGAACAGATGATCTGATTTGTTTTCCTTGACACAGGCTTCACAATTTTACTTTCACAAAGATTTCAACTTTTAGCATACCCCGGACCAGGTCCCTTAGGAATCTATTTTAATTCAATAAAGATGACTTCAACAATGCCCCGTCTTTCCTTCGATGCCACAGATCACATTTTCTTTTGAGCACTAAGACAGTTCCAGTATCATCTCCAAGAGATGTCTCTAAGTTAGCCATATACATATTTTTACTTCTATAGAACAGATAAGAATCACTTTCCTTTGTAGTTAGATGAACTACATGCACTTCTACAGAAGTAAACTTCACTCAGTTTCCCTTTCACAGGGAACAAATTTGAGACTACTCAAAAGACTAGACTTCAACCCATTGACCATGATACAGCATGTCAATGATTGCCCCAAGATATTTTCCCACTTTACCAACACCCAACAATAAACCCTTCTTTCCATCACCAAAATAAACATGACAACCTTCGTCCCTGATGTCCTTGAGTGAGAGGAAATTTTGATATCACCACTTGCGTCTTAAGGATTTTTAGAGCATATCGTTATCCATGTACCAACATGTCGTTGTTGCCTCCTCTCACTGCACCTTGCAGTCAAAAATTACTTTTTAGTGAGGCTTGGGAACCCATATGTTCATTTGAGTTCCCAGAAAGCAGATAAATGAGTGATCAACGTGTTTCATCAATGAGGTAGTTTCAGATATTTTTGACAGAGGTTTTTTAGCAACTCACGTCCTTTCTTTGAAAACCTTTTGTTTGAAATTGTTTTGTGGGACCAGGTCCTCGATTTTGAAAACCTTTGCTTTTCTGTATACTTTGAATTCTTTCATGTGATTGTTTCCAGCAGTACACTCTTCTTTTAATTTTCTTCATTTTACCACTGAGGCACAGCAAATTGGTCGACACAAATACATATTTGATGTAGGATGAAAGGATGAGTATATTCAAACTTCCTAGGACCCTTTCTTGTTGAAATTACTTTAAATTTTTTATGTTGAAAGCAGCTTAGAAGATTTTTGTCCACTTAAGAGATTTTTTTTCAAATCATCTTTAAGTTGACAATCTCTCTAAGTTGTTTGTCTCTTCAAAAGCTAACGCNCCATGCTCCTGCTTTTCTATTAAGGGTCGCCACAACATTAGCTTTCCTGGGTGATACAAGATGGAAATCGTATATGTCATTCAGTAGTTACATCCATATCATCTGTCCAAAATTCAAATCTTTCTGAGTTAAAGACATACTGTAGGCTACGATGATCCGTATAGACTTCACACTTAACACCATATAGAGAGTTGTCTCCATTGACTTAATGCAAACACACCGACGCAACTCCAAAATCGTGGGTGGATAATACGTTTTTTTCATGCCCTTTAATGCATCAAGCATAAGCAATCCGTTCGCTCTGCATTAGCAATGCACCCAAAACCAGAATAGGATGCATCGCAATAAACAATGAAGTTCTTACCTCCACTGGCAAGGTACAGGATGGTGGGTAGTCAGCAAGGTCTTGGTTTCTGAAGCTGTCATCACATTCATCAAGACAACAATGGAACATTCTGCTAGTCAACGTTCGTCAATTGGGAAACATTAGAAGAGATCCCTTGACCAATCGAGTGTAGTAACTGGCGAAACCAACAAAGCTTTTATTTCTGACACATTAGTAGGTTTACCCAATTCTTCACTACTGCGTCTTCGAGGTGGATCCAACCATCACCATCTTAGAAACCACGTTGCCCCAAGAAAGAATGAATTAGCCAAACTCCACTTGGAGAATTTTGCATAAAGCTTTTTCTCCCTCAACATTTCCACACAATTCTCAATGCTCCTTCTAATGTTCTTATTACTCTTGAGTATATCAGTATATCATCAATAAATACGATCACAACGAGATCCAGATATGGCTTAAAAAATCCCGTTTCATCAAGCTCCTGAAAGCCGCAGGCATTCATTCGTCTAGTCCAAAGGACATTACCCAGAATCATAATGCCCATTACCTGGTTCGAAAAGCAGTTCAAAGTCTTTGTCACATCTGTTGCCCGTATTTTCAATTGATGATAACCGACCCTCAAGTTCAATCTTAGAGAAGACACAAGCACCTTGGAACTTATCGACATCACAATGCGAGGAAGAGGATACATGTTATTAATAGTTAATTTATGTAGTGGAAGGTTAATCTATGCACATCCGAGAGATCCCATCTTTCTTCGTCACCAACAAAAACAGGAGCACCCCAAGGGGATGCACTTGGTCTAATGAAACCTTTACTTCACAAACTCTTGAAGTTGGGCCTTTAGCTGTCTTAATCAGCGGGAGCCGCCATTTCTAAGGGGGTATGGAAATGGGAAGAGTACCCGGCTTCAAGATCGATGCAGAAGTCAATATCTCTATCCGGTGCATACCAGCAAGGTCTGTAGGGAAACACATCTAAAAACTCGCGGACTATCGAAACCGACCTTGAAGGTACTGGGTTAGTATCATTCCCTGAGGGTGGCCACGAAGGAAAGCTAACCAAACCCTTACTAAACCATTCGCTAGCAAGAAGGAAGGAGACGATACGAACCGGATTGGAAGTGTAGGGCACACCTCCCACACTAATGATCTGTCCCAGGCTTGGCCAACGTTACAATTTTAAAGCATTACAATCTAAGATAGCAAAATTCGGAAGAAAGCAAGTACATTTACCCAGAATTACGTCGAAGTCAACCATTGCTGAATACCAAATCTACATGAGTATTGCTCCCCACAAAAAGTCACCAGAACAAGACCTTACACCTGTTCACTACACAGGGACTCACCAACCGAGTAGAAACACGAATAGGGCAGCAAAGCAATTCACAATGAAATTAAGACCAGTACGTAAATGAGGAAGATACATATGAACATGTGGATCCAGGATCAAATATACGAAGAGAAAATGCATCACAAACCAAAAGATTACCTCGTGATACCAGCATCGGATGTCTCGCTTCAGACCGCCCGGGAAAGCATAACAATGGCCCTATCACCGGCGTTGGCCGTTTGCCCATACATTGTTGTGCTTAGTGGCTCCAGTTGCCCGTTACCCAGGGCCGTTTTGGCCGTGACCACAATAAACCTCATCCACCGCATTATCCAGCCCATACCGGCCTATACCATGACCACTTCTACATTAGCTTATTGGGGGGCTAGAACATCTGTTTTGACAATTCCTCCTCATATGTCCAGTCTCAACACATCCATTAACACTCTCTGGATTAACCTAGGTCTCTCAGAGAAATGTTGACCGGTCTGAGGTGGACCCCCCAACTACAGTCTGTAGTGACGACTGGATTGGTCGGACTGAGTAGTAACCTCCGAACCGATGTCCTCTAGAGTAAGAAACCATTAAACTCCCTCCCTTTCGAAACCTTTTTGATGTTGTCCGATGCCAGGGTGAAGTTATCTGGCTTCAATTCTTCACATCTATCAAGAAGTTACCACTTCTTGAAGGAAGTTGCGTTAGAGCTCCCGTAAGGCTGGAAATTGCATTTGACCTTCAACCCTGCACAAAAACGGCGAACCCGCTCTTGTGAGACTGAAAAATAGTGGGTGGTGACAACACATAAATGCGCGAAACTTAGCCTAATATGCAGTAACCGACATCCTACGTTCTCTAGCTCAAGAACTCATCTCTTTTCCGGTTCCCCTCAAAGTAGGCCGAATATACTTATCACCAACAAGCACGAGAATGACGCCAAGTAATAGGGGTACCTCTGTTGTTGACACTCAACATGTGACCGCCACCACATTTTTGATTCCTTGAAACTGATAAGTCACAAATCAACACCAAACCGTTCTTACTATACACATCTTGTGTAGTAGTTAGCTCATGACAGTCAACAAGACAAATAGTAGGCATCCTCAGATTTTAAGAACCCGTGAAGACTGGAGGTTTTCAATTTTCAAGAACTTTACTGAAAGTTCATGCTGATCATGTCATGATAGGCCCTGTGGTCGACAAGGAAACGTCTGGCCTATTTCCAATGAGGCGTCCAGCGGGGAGCCAAGTCAGTAGTAGCTGCTGTTGTACCTCCAGAATCGGAAGGTGCTGTTGGTACAGAAAAACACTGGAGGCGTATGCCTGATCAGCATAACCCGATAAGAAAGCAAGAACTGATTGATCATCTCTGGGGTAGGTGGGGTGGCTATTCCTTAATTCTTCACTTGTTCATTATCCCCACCTCACCCTCTCGACCACTTCCTCAGTTGTGGAGGAGTCACCGCCTAGTACCAGGATGGGATAGGTGCTCGTCTCTTCCTCAAGAGGGACGTCCTCCCACGACCTCTTTCCACGGCCTCTGTCACTGACTCCTCTTATATATACAGCCCAGTGGCATCGGCTCAGACGATTATTGTCTTGCCGTGTTGGTGTTGCGCAGTCGTTGTGCTAGTGTCTAACCATCTGCGGAATAGAGTAAAGATATCAGATACCAATTTGTATCACCTAGATTACCAATTGGACCAAGTTAATAGCACGAAAGGAAGAAAGAAAGATGGAGTTTCCTTAAGTCTTATGCCTCTCAAAGAAAGGAAAAGTAAAGCGTCCCCCTACGTTCCTAAGACTCACTAGACATGTTCTGTTGAGAGACCAACGAAACCTAATGCTCTGATACCAAGTTTGTCACGACCAAAAGGGCCACGACGGCACCCACCAATTATCTAATATGTGAGAGAAACCAACCAACAATACCCCAACATTTAACCATTATGAACAAGATACGAGCGGAAGGGAAAGACTTAAAACTATTAACGAAAATTAATTAAATAACTTATAAAAACTCAATACTTATATTCCCCAACTCTGGTGGAAGTCATCACCCCCAAGAACATCTTCCTCAAATTCACTAATCTAAGAGTATCTAAAGACTAAATAAATAAACATTAGTTCCATGCCGGAACTTCAAGGAATCAAGAATGAAGAAGATGATCCAGTCCAAGCTAGAAGCATTGCCTCACCCTGAGATCCGAGGTGATTGAAGACGGCTAGAGTGGCGGGTGAGTTGAAGACGATGGTATGTTTCTGAAATCCACAAATAACAAAGCGGGAAACATATAGTAGGGGTCATACAAAACAAAGGACTGAGTAGGATCATCGGCCCCAACAAAATAGAAAACAGTAAAATATAGAAATATCAAAAATCAACTACAATACTCAAATGAAGAAATAACAAGTTTGATAATCATTAATAAGCACCGCCAAGTTCACCATGAGGATCAAGCCTCAATGCCATATCCATTTGGGAATTAGTTCATGAGATTGGGTATATTAACATCTTTCACATCATTATGTGTATTTCTCTTGTGTCGGTACGTGACACTCCGATCCCCCTAATTTACGTGTCGGGTTCGTGACACCCGATCACTTAATTCTATGTGTCGGTCGTGACACTCGTCCCCTAATACTACGTGTCGGTTTCGTGACACGATCTACTAATTCGACGTGTCGGTTCGTGAACCGATACCCTACTTCACATGTCGGTTCGTGACAAACACGTTCCAATTAATTCTACCCGTGTCGGTTCGGACACCCGTACCACTTAATTTATGTGTCGGTTCGTGACCACCCGTTCCTTAATCTCATCAACTTTGTTCATCAAGCCTCTTTTATACCCAAGGGGCATCATCAATTATCATTAACAAGGAGATAGGGTTTCTTTCAAGATTCAGATTCAATAGCTTTATCCATGCTTATTTTATCACCAATTGTTAAATCACTTCATACAAACATACAATTAAGCATTAGAAGGTTTTACAATAATATCCCATACATATCATTCGCTATTTAAGAGTTTACTACGACTAGAATAAAAACCATAACCTTACCTCACCGAAAGAATGTGATCAAGCAAGTTATTCCTCAAAGTCTTGCTTTTCTCTTCGTTCTTCCTTTTGTTCGCTGTTCTCCTTTCTCTCTATGTTCTTTCTGTTTTCGTATTCAAACCCCTTTTCTTTTATCCTAATAGTATATAATTAAGTATAAAAGATGACAAAGTAACCCACTAAATTCTAATTTAAGGTTATCTCCTTTTCTACTTTAACCCCAAGTAATTGGATTGTTAATATTAACCAACTAATTTATAATTATAAGCAGGGAATAGTCAAAATGCCCCTTAATTATGTTAACAGAAATCAGACCCAATCAGGGTCTCACAGCCTGTGACGGGCCGTCGTGCCTGCGACGGACGTCCTCCTGCTGCTCGTCACAAGCTCGAGGACTCCGATGTCAGTAAAAGGTCTGTGACGGCCCGTAATGGAATGAGACGGTCAGTCCTGCCACCCCGGTGACGTTCAAGAGTCGATCTCAGACCCAATTTTCTAATTTCAGTGTTTGGCACGAGACCCCCATTACAGTCTTCTGCATGCGACGGTCCGTATGGGATTAGTCGATCAGCCAAGTTTTTCCAGAAATAAAAATATTGTTTGCCTCAACATGAGCTAAACAGGTTGTTTACACCATTCTAGAACAGACATCACTCTCTGGGGTTACCAGATAGAGAGTTACCCGCTCTGTACCACCTGTTAGAATTTGTGCGTCGCATCAGATCAATGGGACCAGGTCCCCTGTACACAAATAAGTAATATAACTGAAAGTAAATGCCGTTTAACAGTTAAACAATTAGAGGAGTTTGAAGTGAAAACCTCCTTGCTCAAGGGAGTAAACATCACGACCTGTCTCACAGGAGTTTCCACAACCGTTCATTAATCTTCACAAGCACAAAGTAAACAAGTCGACACAATGTAAGAAAAAATATTTATCTTCAAAACAAGCAGAAAAACCTATTGCTTGATGAGCTAAGTAATGTTATTCTACCAACTAGCTATCAGTCTAGACAACTTAGAAATTTTTGAGTAGGAACACAACAGTTACCCACGAAAATTAGTTCAACTAAACGAACTAGATTTCAAATCAACCACACTGATTTCCTTTATAATTTAGGATTCAGTTTACAATGTTAAGGATTGAAAGAATAGATTCTCAAACAAAGGGACACAATGATACGCCTGAGTTAGGTTGTTCTTGAATGATTATTTCTATTTATTTTCGTGGACTTTGCAAGAGTTCTTGAATGTGCTTTTTCAAGTTGCAAAAACTAAAGAGCAATGTTTAGAAGATGACATTGTATAGACAAGTCCTTTTCCTTAAACTCATGACATTGGTTGGAAAGGTCTGACGTTTTTGACGCGGTTGGGAACTGTGCACCAAATTTTTGTACCTTCTCTAGCTTCAAGTTGAGAACCGGGTACCTTCACAAGGTCCCTGAGTTTGTTACATCATCAAAACTACAAATAACACCACCTAAATTATTTTGACGTGAAATTACTACTTTTAAAAGTCAAAATAATATTCTTTTTGAAGCATGGAGTACACGCGCTTCACACTTTATCTATCATTTAAATCTAAACTTTGTTCAAAAACATCCCTACTTCTTCTTTTCTACTAGTATACGCATTAGCGCGTTGCACGAATAATATTAAAGAAATTACTTATTTTATACATTATGTTAGAATATATACTACACACTTGTCCATATGAAGATTTTTTTTAATGTAAATTAGTATATCTATGAGTGAGACCTTTTCGTTTATTAGTTATTATTGCATATTTGTGAGATGGTTTGCAAAGCAAATTTCTCGGTACTTTTTAGCGTATCTTGAATACTCAAAAATTATGAACAAAGGTTAAATATAGTACAAATTTATCATAAAATTCTCAACTTACAAAGAGCATCAAATTTTACCTTAATTACCTATAAAATGGGTAATATATACAAAATGCTCAATAATAATTTAATCAATAGTCTATAAGTTTATATTTTGGTCGTGTCATATATTAGGACAAAGAAACGGAGAAAGAAATTGTAGCTCGACTAACGATTAATTGGAGCTGTACTTGGGAAAGTGAAAGAATCTAAAAGGTTATTATAATTTCGAGACATACCTCCAGGTTTTGATCTATAACAACTCACCTCTCGGGGTTACAATCTTACGTCTTTTTTTTCCTCCCGTATTTCCATTTTGTAACCATTCTTTAAGCCTATTTAAAAATAATATAAATTATGTGATTGACAATTTTACCTTATATTGCAAGTTTAGATCTAATTTCAACGATTTATCTCTATCGTTGGATCTTCTTTCTTCTGTCGTGAACATGGTTTAACTAGAATAAAATTTGAGGAGCGATGAGGGAAGGGAGAGGGGGAGGAGGTAGGGGGGAGCACTCCATCCACCTACTACCGCTCCCTGCTCGCCTCCCCACAATTTATACACGCTTCTCAACTATCCTTATACACACCGATCCCGCATCTGCTGCTCTACCCTGCCGACTCGACTACTCCCCCCCACCACTCTCTCTACCTCCTTTCTCCCCTCCTTGTCCCCCTTCTATTTTGAAGAAGAAATGTCTTCGAAAATGATGGGTTGTTGTGGGGAAACAATCTAACATTAATTGATAAAGGGAATGGAGATGAAGAGCCTAATATTGGTTGAAATGGTTGGGTCAACTTGAGTGAGACTTTGATTCTTTGTTGATTAAAAAACACATATTTTTATGATGAATGTATTTAAAAAAAATGTTAAATAAATTGTTTTTTTGATAATATTTACTAATATTAAGAAATTAATATAAAAAAGGGTAACATTGTAAAATCTCCTCTGAATTCGCCTTTCCGAATATCAAGGGCTCTTGAGCTTGTTTTTGAAACTTTGATGAACTTGAACTTTAATTTGATGTTAATCTTTAACTTTGTCTTGATCTGGACTTTAACTTTATCTTGATCTTGACTTCTAGTTGATATCAAGGGTTTCAGCTTGATCTTGAATCTGATGGTCTTGGTCTTGATCGTTCTTGAACTTGATTTTGACTTAAACTTGGTCTTGACTTGAACTTTATTTTGATCTTGATCTTGACTTCTACTTGAATTCAAGGGTTTAGAGCTTGATCTTAAATCCACTGGTCTTGATCTTGATCGTTCTGGAACTTGAACGCTTGAATTCTTAAATTTTCAATTCTTAAACTAGAATTCTTGAATTCTTAAACTTATAGCTTGTAGATAAATTTGTGGTTTTTGATCCACGAACTCTCTCTAACTTCTTGTTTAGAATTCTTGGTTCCTTTTCTGAATTACAAGGACTCCTATTTATAGTTTTAGAATTGAGGAGTTGTGATAGAAATATGATTCCCTTCAGTCATTAAGAGTTAAGTGACATGGTATATGGACTTTATTGAGTGGACTTTAATTAAATCAATATTTATCACATTTAAATAATTAACTCAATTGTATTAATTTATAATATTTATTTGGACTAATATTGTAGCGCCCCTTTCCGAGAGATACTACAACTTTCCAGAAAACATAATTTGCTAATTGCGATCGTTTAAAAAAGATGAACGAAGGGCACACCATACTGATATTTTTTTCATCTAGTTGAGGGATTAGGTCATAACGAATATGTAGGTTAAGGATGGCATATTACCCGACTTTAAATAATCTACAAAACATTTGAGGTCAAAAAATTTATTATGGACGAATTTTAACTACGATTGAAAAACCTCCAAAAATTTGATAAGCAAAGAACAGACAAGCTCCTGCATAGATTATCCTCACATGTAAGGACCGAAATAAACACTAGATACCAACTTCCAATAGCAAAATCAACATGTGTCATTGCTCACATGACTTACACAAAACATATAGTAAAGGATTATTTACAGATTGGGTTTACAACACCCCAAAAGATAAAAAATGTAAGTCTACGTATATACACTCATGGTGACATGACAAATCAGTCCTCCAAATCTCATGTCATATATACACATAAATCGTTTGCACAGTTCAAAGTTTTTATACAAAAATATAGATGCCTATATGCAAGTTGTGATCTTCCTTAAGGTTTTAACGATCTCCATCTTCCCCCCAATGACAACCCCAACTACAAGCGTCTCTCAAATATTTCTCGATAGGAAATAACTTGGATAAGCGTAAAGGCTTAGTGGGTTGTAAAAACAATAGATCCGGCACCGTTAGATTCACAAAGTCCTCCTCCTCAAGTAAAGGGACCATATTGAAGATAATTAGTAAATCAAGGTAAACAATCTCACTAATATACAGATACAATATATATACATACATACATACATACATATATATATATATTACTACTATATAGAAGCATGATGAAGTAGGACGACCAATGGCAGTTTCATAATTATATTATCATGCAAGGGTAAAATAGTAATTACGCATGATTGATATTCTAGCAAACCACATTACTTTTTCTTTCCATTCCCGATAGTTCTAGATCTTTTTCCTTAACTTCAACATTGTTATTATTAATAGCAATTGTCAACACATCATAGCCAAAAATGATGGATCATCTCCTCAAATCTCTTCTTCTCCTAACGGTTCAAAGCTTATGGGTTACGAGTTAAATCAGTTATATTGTTGAATATCTCAATTCAAACACACGACACGTAAGAGGAAGAGAATCGATAAAGAATAAGCGTCAAATATTTATGGAATTTATCCATGTTTGGTGAAGAGCAATATGATACAATTTTGGTTCTTTAGATCCTTGATTTATTTTATTGTATGCTATGTATTTTCTCTTTTCTGATATTGCAGTACAGGTATAGCTGGGCAATTTTGTGGCAGAGGAGAATTCTGGATCCTTCAAATGAGGTCTCTTTTCGTTAGTTCGAGAAAAATTGCGCATCCTTTTCTAAGGTTTACCGTCTCTATATTTTATCACTTTCAATTTCTTGTTATGGCATATTTCACTTTTTCAAAGTCTCATTTTTTTTTTTGATAGTATGTTGTCATGACTCTATGCTCTAAAGGCAGTGTGTTGTTAATTATTTGTTTGTTCACTTGTTTAGGAGTTTTAGATTTTTATTTTAAGGTTTGAATGAAAATTGAGGGTTTAAGAGTGAAATTATATTCTCTCATCCCACAGATCGATCAAGCAATCAAAAAGTCACCAAATGCAATAGGATTTTTGTCCAGGAGTTAAATTCCTCCTTTGTGTTCTTGAGATATGTATAAATTATACTCAATTTTTTTTCATTAATTTTTTAAGATGTAGTCTCTTTTACATTCTTTTTTCTCAATTTTCGTTTTAATATTTTACTTCATTTTTTAAGTTGATTGGGATAGATTATAGATTTTTTGAGTTGGGAATTTATGTGCTCAATGTTTATTGCTCCTTCTGAAGGGATGAAACTTTATCATTCAATTAGTAGGTGTATGTTTGTTGCTATATTTGTGACTTAACAACAATTGAGAAGTTAAAGAAATTTGAAGATTTAAATAAATGTGGTTGCGTCAAAGCCTATGCCAGGTTTATAAAATTGCAAAAATACGGATACACAAAACAACAGGGACAAGACCAAAATTAGGAAGTTCACCACTCTAGAACAGTGCAATTTAAAGTTTGAAAATCTTTCATATCTTGTTGTGGAGACACTAATGAAAATAAAGGATAATTATTGTATTCTGCGTATATTTGATCTTTAAAGTTGTATAGTATTGTATATCTTTCAAATCACTTTGAGGTTCTATTTTGAGTATATTGAATTACTGGGAATGTTGTTTAAGTAAATTGAATAAAGAATCAAGTTTCTTTCATGTTGTAATATGTACAAACTTTATGCTTATAAGAGAAAATAAATGAACTTGATTGTTTGTTTGCTCAGTCAATTCTATATGTTGCATCTAGCAATTTTTGTTGAAAATTTATGTAAACATGTTTTTTCAGAAGCATATCCAAAAATAGTGATGAGAGTCTATTGAAAAACAACTCTCTAACTTCACAAGTAGGGGTAAGGTTGCTCACACACCACTCTTTTGATTTAACAAGAAGAACTTTCCTTTTTGTTCATTAGCATACAAGCACTTTGCTCTTGCACCTCCAGAAATTAGAATGTGCTTAAAATATTGTACTCTTGATATTTTACATAAACAAAGGTCATTTGTATTTCATGTAGAGGAATGTCAATCCAACTGTTATGGAAAGGATTACTTGAAAAATATTTTTGTGGCAGCAGATGAAGTTATTTGAGCATCCACATAGAGACCAACATATTGTGTGTGAAATATGTGGGACCAAGCGGCATCTTCACACAGATAAAGGGACCTACTTTGGATAGAATGAAATGTGAGTTTCAAGATTATCAACACATTTTTTCAACCATAAGGGACTACAATTTCTTATATTTAGTTGAAGTTTCTTTTTGTTAAAAGTAACATTTTATTTCATGAATGTAGAAAGTGATATAATAAATTCATTACAAGTTCAAGGAGAAATTCATAGATGGCTAGCCATAGTTTTAAACCTTAACGATATCATTATATCAAGTTGTTGCTAAGAATAGATGACTATATATTAATTAATAAGAAGTAAGTAGACAGTCTTTTCGATCTCAGTTTATAAGTAATTAAAAATATAGATAAAGATACTTTATTCAGAAAATTGTCGTTATCTTTTGTATAGTTCTTGCATTCAGAATTTGTATTTTTGACGTAATGATCAGGCTTTAGATAAATTAGATCAATCAATGGTGAGATTTATGAATTTCTTGCACTTTTAAGAACCAAATTTTTGTTAATCATTTTATTTGTCTTTACTTTGGCAGAATTGTCTATAATTAAACTTTTATTGGCACATAGTTCTTATTTGAACGGAGGGAGTCTAATTACATAGTTCTACCAAAGTAAAAAGGGACGGAGGGAGTGTAAAAAGGGAAGAACTTATCAAAGCTTACTTTTATATGTCTTTATTTTGGTAGAACTAAATCATTTTATTTGTCTTTACTTTGGTACAACTATGTATAATTAAGTACAATAATTATTATATTGATTGTAGCATAATTTTTTGTTCTTCTGTAGTAATGTCATCTTACATTCTCTGAAATTCAGGCTTAAAGTTGTGAGTGTTGGATTGATTTTTGAAGTTGTTGCCTAATAATATCTATAGGTGTAGATATATATGTTGTATAGATGTAATCTCTATTTTTGTATTGATCATTTGAAAGAAATTTTGAACAATTTGATGCAAGAGAAGAGGAAACAGTCGACGATAAGTGTGTGACATGTCCATTTGAGTTTAGTTCCAGTCGAAACAATGAAAATGTGTGTTAGATGTTGTATTTGATAGTCTTGGCTTTCTTCAATGAATAAAAGAGTTCAAAACAGAGGATGGTAGTAATGTTGTCAAGCCTTGACACCTATGAGCTCTTCAACCTTCTTTGTTGGTCAGTTCTTTGCTGCTTTTTTATTGATCCTCTTTGTCGTGACTTTAATATCTCCAATTTTGAATCTCACGAGTATGATTAACATAGAAGAGTACTTTTAACACTCCAAATTCACATATTTAGGTAATCCACAGAGGTAAGTCAATTGTTACAAATTTTTGGATATAGTTTATATTATGGATATAGTTAACTGATATGAGGCCAGTCGTATTCAATTCTACATGAGTCACTCATAGATATAATTTTGCAAGACTTAGGAGATGCATTTTGATGTGAAGACTCATAAATGCACAAACATAACACAATCTTTTCTTTCACGAGTTAGTAGTAAGGTTTGCTAATAGTTTACCTTTCTCATTCTCGGGTTATGTAGTTGGCCTCCTCTTCTTTCAAGGAATATGGAGGAACTGCATTCATGTGTATTGTAGACAGATCTTTTGTCATTACAATAAGAGCATAATCGAAGGCATTTACAATAGAAAAGCAGATCAAAATCAACTAACAATGTATAACAGGAACAAATTATGGACGGTTCAATGATTGAATAGGAAAATGGCATAGTTGAGGTACCTGAGGAGAAGAATCTAACAAGTTTAGGCATAGTTGAGGTACCTAAGGGGAAGAATCTAACAAGTTTAGGAATCTGTTTATGCATTTGACCTATTTTTATTTATTTTATATAATGGTGTCTATATGTGATTGTCTCACTTATATTAATCAATTATAGATCACGAATAAGATTATATGTCGGGCCCATGCTTAGCACGAACAATACTTATCGAGTATATATAATATATATTAGACAAGACAGGACATTGTTGGGACCATTTACAGGTAAAGTCAATTTATAACAAAAGGATTTATCAAGTGAAGTGGAAGTTTAGACAATGGTTATAACCAAAAGATTATCAAGTTGTAAGTTTGAAAGTGAGAGTAAATATATATATTATATACTGATACATATTAATATATAGAAACCTTTAAGTTTTTTAAGTTTTCTTATAATGTATTAGCGCACAAAATTAATGATCGCGCAAATCAAATTATGTTATCTCGTGCGTTAATATAGTACATTATGGTAAAATAGATATAAGATTAGGTATCGGTATAAAAATGTAATGTTACTTAATGATTAATATATTTCGCGCATCAAATTAATGTATCAACACTTATATTATTGTATTAGTTTGAGGGATTTCTGTATATATATAAAATAGGTTTTTAAGAGCGGTAGTTAAGTATTGCGAATTTTAATCAATTGAGGGTTCTTGATTTGAATGCATGCATGGATTTACAGATGCGACATATAATATAAACGATTCATTTGATTAACTCAAGTTTAAAGTACGTGCACGCAAACCTGCCATTTTAGGACGTGACAATAGCTAGCTACTTAATCATTTTTTATTCCCATTTCACAATATTACATCCAATGAAATAAACAACAATTGATTAAACAAAGTGAAGCTTCTGGTAAGCATAGGCGGAACCATCCCTTTAGATAGGTGCATGTGCATCTATTAACTTTGAAAAAATTCATATAGATACAATGATTTTATCCGGTTGCATTATTACTTTGAAAAAAATTATAAATATAGAGTATTAATATAGAGTAGCTATATAAATATAATATAGATATATATATATATAATATATTTGAGAAAATGGAAGGAATAGAATATAATTAACAATAGACAAGAAAAGCATTAAGGAATACCCATTGTGCTACTATACAAGCTAGAGAAATTAACCGTGAAATTTGGATCAATCTTCCAGTGTGTTTATTTAACTATATTTAATTTAAGTGCACTTTAAATTTTATTATTTATGATTTTCATTTTTAATGTATCTAAAATCTTCATCAAATCTTATGTTGATCTCTGGTTCGTGTTGCACCTTTAAAGACACCTACCATTGCTATTGATAGTGATAAAATATTTCCTTTTGACATATTCACGGTTGGTATATGTGCAACATGATTTGTCTCATTCAATAATTTTGGATTGTTTGGTCGTTGTGATAAAGGGGATATATTCTTAAAATACAAACATATTAAAATATTGTGTATACGAATATTGTCCATCTTGTAATTCATTGTATTAGCACTATGTTTAAATTTGATATAATATAATTAGAACCAATTTTCAGTATCCATCATTAGCTTTTGATTACTTTGTTAGACTCTGTTGAATCACAAAAAATGTAGAAAAAGAAAGATACAGGGAGCGTATACAATTTAAAATATCTTTTGACACATGCACTTCAATAAAAATAATATTTAACATTAATAAATATATATATATTAAGAATGAGCGATAAATTTTTTTATAAATTATATTAATTAATGTCATTGATTTCGTAAAAATACGGCCAGAAAATATTTTTTAGTGACCATATCCTGTAGTTACTCACACTAAATATTATTTTTCATATAATGACACTAAAGTTATTTTAGAACTAACATGCTCTTGAATAAGTCAAAAGTAACATACCACTTACTTATGGTTTTTCAACTTTTGACAGGAATTACTTTTTAAAAGTCTATTCAATTTTAATTTGCAAAATGTCGTCTTCATTTCATTCTTCTTGGAGGTCTAAATTTATTTTATGGTTGAGAAGGCCCTCAGAGGGCTAGCCGTAATTTTAAGAGGAGTGGGTCAAAGTGTCTAGGATGGGCAGATTGTCGGTCCTTTGAAGCAGGGGGAAGGGAGCAGAGGAGCAAAAGAAAGGAGCGGGAGAGGAGGGGGGCAGCGGAAGAAAGGAAAAAACAAAGCCGGAAGAGGACCGATTACAATTACGTTTTTAAAAAGTACTACATTTATTTATTTTTTTTTTTTTTTTTAAAAATTCCTAAAAAATTATTAAGAAGTGAATTAATAAAATTATCTTTTTATTTATAATTACTTATATTATATAATGCGTGTAAAAAAAATGATCCAGTAACTATTGTCCAGTGTCCACTAATAAGGATTTGGTGCAACTTTCTTGTTGACTAACAGTGGACACTTGTTAAGTTGGTTGCGCTTCTTTTTTTTTCTCTTCTTCTTACTCTCCATTCGATTAACATTTCTCTCTCAAATTGATCACCATCTTCTTCTCTTGTCTCACTCTTAGTCTCCAATTTCTGTTCGATCTCATTTCTTATTTTTCAACTGTTGCTTGATTTAGGTAATTTCAAGTATTAATCATAAGTTGTAGCTGTTGAAGCTACAATTTTTCTGGATTTAAGAAATGTTGTTTTCTCCCCAGCTTATTCTTACCAAATTCATTTTGGATCCATATGTTTTTGTTAGGACCGAAACAAGCACGGTTGTAAATGCGGAAGTGCAAAGAAACCTCGAAAAGACCCGAGTAAGAAGACAAAGAGAAAATACCAAAGACACAAAGATTTACGTGGTTCGGTATAGACCTACGTCCACAAAGGAGATGACCAATCCACTATAATATGTGAGTACAAACTACAGAGGGAAACAACATCACCAATTCACTCAGAATAACATGGACGGTTCACACAAGTTGATAAAGTATAATCAGCTGTGACCCATAAATTCTCAAACTAACCAAAACTCTCAAAGAATTAAGACTACATTGTGATGCTGATAAATTAGAAGGAACAAGCCTCTATTAATAGAGTCCTAAACCTGTTCTACAAGAAAAGGATTCGTCCCCCCCCCCCCAATTCAAACCTTTTCCTACAAGGAAAAACCTTATTTATGGTAAGAAATTAGGGCAAATAAAACCCAAACAGTTTTGGGTTTATTACTTAAATTTAATAGGAGGGGGTATTAATTGAAATTTTTGTCCCACTCGAAAGAGAGTAGTCGACTTTTCTATAGTTTAGTTAAACAGACAATTAACAAAATCAAGTGTTTGAGGTAAATTGAGACAGAGATATTTAAATTGTTCACATAATCGATTTGAAGATTTTTGATTTAGACAAAGTTTTGGTCCATTTTCTGAATTGTAAGGCCATTATATGTTGTAGAATTGAAAAGTTACGATGAAAACATGTTTTCCTTGACCAATCAAATTTAAGTGACATGGTATATTGAGCTTTAGCAAATGGTGTCATTGTTTCTATCCCAAATTACTGAAATTGAACTTTTAATAGAACCTACATTTGTTGGACTTAAATAATGAGATCATAGGGTAGATTATGTTAAGTAGTGGAGCCTGATTAATTTTAGGTTTTCTATTTATTCTATATTTTAGGTTTTTTATATTTATTCTCATTTTAGGTTTTCAATTTATTCTAGTAACTAAAAATACTCTGATGTAATTATATAAATATACCTCACCGCCGTGGAAGTTTCATTACAGGGTGTTACCACGACATATTGGGTTGTCAAACTCTTTCTCCTCTCTAGATCTCTCATTCTCTTTCTCTGAAAGTTCGTGTGTTCTTCTTCAGCTAGTGTGTGTGCGTGGAATCGATCTAACAAATGGTATCAGAGTAAGGAGATCAACAGAATAACAGCGCTGGATAGTCGAAGCTTGAGAATCGAAGAAGTTTTGAGGATCCGATTTCAGTTTCTGGACGGTGCAGAGTCGAAGATTATCGCTACCAGAAAGAGATCCTCACGAACCGTTGCCCGGGGGGTGAATTGCTGGAAGCCATGACGGAGGAGAAGTGGAGGGGAAACTCAAGGATCGCAAGGCTCTAGGGTTGTCCGGTTGACGTTGTCAGAAATGTGGACGGTTCAACATCGTGAAGGAGGAGAAGGAACTACGTCCAGCTTTTGAATTGCACTGTCAAACATGTAGGAAAACTCATCGGCTATTAAAACAAGTACATTTTGATGCGTGATTGCTCAATTACAGATGTGTTGAGAATGGAGCCATTTCTGATCCATTTATAACGGTTCAAATATGATGTGGGTCAACTCCAATTATGTGATATAATTTCGAGATGAAATTAAGGCGTTGACTTTGATGTACATCTCTGCCGAGTCTTGGGATATATTGTTCTGCGATAGGAAGTTCCCGTGGATCTGAGAAACTGAAGTTTGATGAAATTCGTGATGTTGTCTTAGCAAAAGTATTCGCAACGAGAAGTGGTGAGATTCACGGGCAGTTGCCTCTCAGACAGTTGATCGAAGGGGGAGACGATAAGAAGACGGCCAAAATCAACATGTCGATCAAAATCAAGAATCGAGGAGGAAAATCACCTAGAAACATATCACACGTGACTGTTGGAACTGTGAGAAAGGGAACTTTGGACGAACTTTAGAACGACAAAGAAGAAACCACAATCAGAAATTTGGAGATTGACAATTGATTCGTAAATTCAGAAGAGGAACAATGTGGGGATGCTCTTAATCCTTAGTTGTGAACATCACGATTTGACATCAGGGATTTTGGCTTCTTTTTTGGTGCATCTTTTCATCGTCTCAAGCAAGGAGTTGTTTCACATTTCAAATCTGGAAAATTTTGGAGAAAAGGATATCTTGTGACAATAAAGCATTAGAGATTGAAGGAAAGGGGGATGTTTGCATAAAAGGACCACTCGGGAAAACAGTGGACAGTGGAGGAGTCAGTATATCATGGATCAAGAAAAATCTGAACTCCATTGGCGTTGGATAGCACGCGGATATGCAGATAGATTTGGGAAAGGTCATGGAAGATCGATAAAGGTGGCTATGGTAGGAGTAAGGCTAGTGCACCAATCTGGAACCTGTTATACCACTGGCAGGGTGATACAATGGCCGCTGTTGCTGAAGGTCTGCTTCCCGTCATGTCTGTGACAATAATAGACTTGGACAACATTAGTACTAAAGGAATGACGATGCTGGTTGCAAAAGGGCTTAGAGGGCTGAAGTCTGTTGAAATGGGTCTTTGTGAGAAGCGGGTTATGGGCAAACAGAAAAGAGTAAGCTTCCCAAAGACTCTAGAGAAGTCAAGAAAGTAAGGTCTGGAAATGGTCCATAAAGATGTTTGGGGACCATCTCCTGTCTCATCACTTGGAGGATCCAGTTCTACTATGTACCTTATGATAATTTCAGGAGGACGGTATGGGTGTACTTCTTGAAAGCATCGTCAAATGTGTTTGCAAACTTTCAATAAGGGGAAAGATGAAGTTCGCGCCTCGGACGGTTTGACGTCAAAATGCATAAGGTCTGACAATGGAGGAGAGTATGGGACAATCAGAGTTCAAGGCATGTTGTGTAGATAAGGGAATCAGATTGATGAGAAACAGTTCCTGTGGAAGGAAGAGCAGAATGAAATTGTGCAGAGGAATGGAAAGAACATGAATGAGAGTTGCACGGGTAGAGGATACACTGTGGGCTTGCCAAAACACTTTGGGGGATGGCTGTGAGCACAGCGCCATATGATCAACAGGGGGACCCTCAGTTCCTTTAGGATTCAAGAAGATTCCAGAGGATCGCGGTGTGGGACAGGAAAAGAACTGTCCAAGTACTCACACTTGAGGACTTTTGGTGCACTGCTTATGTTCTTGTGATCCAGAAAGAGAGACAAGCTTGATTGCCAAGGCTGTGAAGTTGTTTTCCTCATAGGATATGGTTATGATTTGTTTGGTTAAGGGGTTTTGGGGATGACAAGAACAGAAAGATCTGAGATATTGTGATGTGAAATTTGATGAGCTGTCTGTACAAGGACAGAGTAGCAGAAGTCTAGAGATTACCAAAGCAAGTGGAGTTGGGTTGAGTTGGAGAGAGATAACCAGCAGATGTAAAAGCAGGATACTCAAACATCATTAATGTGAAGAATCTGAAGTGGAGCAGTTACACCGGAGCAGGTGTTAAGGAGATCTCCAGATCCATAGGACACAGAAGGTATTAATCTTCATTACATTATTTTATTGTGACTGGATGGGGGAACCAGAGTCTTTTGATGAGGCCCTACAACGGTAGAGGATTCGATAAGGGAGCAGCCATGGATGATGAGAATGAGGTCACTTGAGAAGATGAACATTGGGTGTTGTTGACTGGTTACCTGAAGTCGAGAGAAGAGAGCTTTGTGAACGAGTGGGTGTTCAGAATCAAGACTGAAACCAGAAGGGCTAAAATAAGGTTCAGGCTCGTTTAGTGTGTTTTCTAAAGGATTATTCACAAAGGAAAGGTATTGATTATGCGCAATTTCTCTTCATGTCGTGAAGTTAACCTTCTATCGAATTCTGTTTGAGTATTATTGCATCGGGAAAATTTGATCTAGAGCAAAATGGATGTAAAAACACGTTTTACATGGAAGATCTGGACACAAGAGATCTATATGCAGACAACAGCAAGGATTGTGGATTCCAGGCAAAGGAACACATTGGGGTTGCAAGATCACCAGGAAGCTTGTATCGGACTAAAGCAAGCACCAGGCAGTGGTCAAGAAGTTTGACTCCTCATGACAAAGAGTGGATTCTGCAAATCTGAAAAGGGGATCCTGTTGGTACTTCAAGAAATTTACACTGATTCAATGTCTTTCTACTCTTGTATGTGGATGCTATGTTGATTGCAGGATCTAGTGGAGGGAGATTAACAATATGAAGACAAGGTTGTCAGCAGCGTTGCGTGAAGTTTGGGTCCAGCGAAAGTAGGATTATGGGGAGAAGAATTTCTCGGGATAGATCGCTGGCACTTTAAATCTATCTCGGGGTGACATTGAGGAAGGTGTGAGCAGATTCCGGGTGAATGATTGCTAAAAACAATTGACTACTCATTGGCAAATCACTTTTAAACGTGGTCAAAACGAGTAGTCACCCAAGACGTTGAGGATGCGTGATACTGGCACTTGTTCCATATGCTTTTGCAGTTGGTAGTTTGATGTATTCTTGGTCTGCATTAGACCTGACTTAGCACCATGCAGGGAAGTATGTAAGGTACATGGCGACCAACCCGGGGACAGAGCATTGGGACTAGATGTGAAGGGGATTCTGAGATATCTGAGAGGTACATCCAGTAATTCCTTGTTTGGCAAAGGAAAAGGTGACTCACAGGGTTTTGTGGATGCTGATCTTGGTGAGGGATGTTTGACTCAAGCAAGAGTACATCGGTACTTTACACCATATGTGGAAACGCAGAGTGAGTTGGATGTCAGGCGTCATAAGGGGTTTCTCTTTAATCTACTGAAGCGAGTTGTGGCAATAGCTAGGGCTGGGAAAGAGATGAATGGCAGGGAAGATATCTGAGGAATTGGGCAAAAGCAGAGCGAAGAAGCTTCTTAATCAGATAGATTAGAGTGCCATACAGTTGGTTAAAAATTAGTCTCATAATCGCAGAACAAGCACATCAACGGATGAGGCCCATTTCAATCGCAGGGTGCGGTAGTGGAGGATGGTTATATTTGCTTGGAGAAGATTAGAGGTGCAAAGAACCGGCAAACAATGTTCGACGAAATGTGTTGGTGATGTTGGGAAGATGAGGTATGTGACAAACCTCGGTTTTGGTCTTCTGTAGTTTTGCATACAGAGTTGTTGTGTGGTGTAAAGAGTGTGATGGATGAAGAGATTTTTTTGAGAATGTATTTTTTTGGATGACGGGTCAGTGTAAGTTTCCAAGTGGGAGAATGTAGGTATTGGAGCGTGAGTAATTTTAGGTTTTCCTATTTATTCTTATTTTAGGTTTTCCTATTTATTCTCTAGTTTAGGTTTTCATATTTATTCTCTGTACCAAAAATTACACAGGATTTATTAATAAAAATAAGTCACCTGCCGTGGAAGTTTACTTACAGGGTGTTACCACAAAATTATGGTTTTTCGCCTCTCTCATCTAGATCTCTCATATCTTCTCTTAAAAGGTCATGTGTTCTTCCATTAACTTTAAGTGTATGTGTGCTTGAATCGTTCCTAAACAGATTACTGATGTGTTGAGGATCGAACTCTAGCTTCGCCTTTAGTTGTTTGATGATATTGGATTCGTGTTTAGTGTACCGCTCTTATTATATATGAACATATTTTTTTTGGACTAATATATCTTGAATTTAATATTACTAGAATTGTTTTATAAAATGTATCTCTAACAAATCAACCGGGCTGGAACTGTTGATTTAGAAGTTGTAAAGGTCTGAAACATTGATAGTCCTTCAAGAACACTAACAATTCAGACTTTGAAGCTTTTCTGTTAAATCACCAATCTGTTATCTCCAAATTACTATTAAATCAATTTTCTAACCTTTTCTTTAAGGTCGCAAGTTAGTGATGAATCTATTGAAATACAAAAATATAAGACAAAATAAAGTTTAATTGTCGATCAAGCAAGGACAAAAGACATAACAAACTTTATAAATAATGTTGTCTCCTAATGCAAATGAGATCTCTGGAGTTGTTATAAAAATGAATGGAGCTATGTGTATTTTTGAAGGAAAATGTGTTGTTTTCAACCATAAACATAAGTGGTTAAACAGATTTGTGGCAAACATTCTCCAACTCTATTTCATCTAATGATGAAGATTTTTATGATATTTTCAACGAGATAAGTGAGATGCATATTGTTTCATCATTGGAGAACTTGGTGTATTCTCTTTTCGAGCTTGTTGTTTCCTATGATCAAGAATACTCTAACTAGGCGCATGAAAATATTTTGTCTCCAAAACTAAGTAGCGTCTTGAATCATTCAGAGTTGAAAAATCTTATAAGGAAAAACGCTTCCTCTAATAGTAAATCGCTAAAGAAGGCTAAGAGGAAGCTAGCAACTCTGTGTTAAAAGACCTTGAAGGGTGTTACAGAAATACTAAATACATGTTGAAAAAGTTTCTTCAAACCCAAAAAAATTTTTGGATAAAGGCTAAGGATCCTCATGCAACATGAACTTAGTTGATGACAAAGAATCACTCGATGTTGGAGGTACGTAGTCAAGCTTTCGATAAACTACAAATTACGTTTAGATTACGTTTTTTTATCTTCCTTTTTTCCTTTAGAGTTTGATTGATATTCTTGACATTTTTATTGTCAGGGTTTATTTTCTTTTTTCATCTTATATCATGCATTGTATGGCTTTTATTGCACTCTCAAACATAAATTTGCTATTTATTTTTGTATTGCATAGTCCACTTGTTTGATACTTTGCAGGACAATAAGAATGAAAATAACGGAACGTTCCTCTATTGTTTAAATTTGCGCATTTAAATTTTACTTGCAAATTTTAGTGCTTCAACGTATAGACATAACAGATTTTTAGAACTTAACCTTGCAATTTTGTTTGATTTGAGAGTCCAACCTACAAACTTGTAGAATCGGAATACTTCAACTTGAAAAATTTGTAGAACTTGAAGACTTCAACTTGCATATATCATTTGTTGGAGACCTCTATTTTCAAACCTGAAGAATTTGAAGTTCTTGGGCATAAATTTGCTCCATCATATCCACTAATTTTAACACCTCGAATTCTAAAAGAAGGTAAAACTTAAATTTTTCTAAAATTTGGTGTCAGTTTTGATGAACCACCGATGTTCTATAAGTTGAACCACGGACCGTAGGTAGGGATAATAGGGGCAAGTACAACTTGGTTGAATCCTCTGCTCCTAGTACTCTTTGACAGTTCACAAGGATAGTCTGATATTCAATGTACGAGTCATAGTATGCTCGTAAGTCGATCTCAAACTTAGTGAAATTTTAAGATCAACATATTGGACCCACGATGGGATGTACGACCTATAAGTGAAACCATGAATTGTATATAGGGCACCATCATTCGGTGTCCAAAAAGGGTATCTATGAACCCATCGATGATCGACCAGGAGGTCTGTGGCAGGACCTATGTACTAAAGGTTAGACCGCCTGTGAGGGTCGACAATTATTTTGAGGGTTTTTTTGGTATTTTCCCTAATTATTTAATATCAATACTATGTCGTTTTACCCTTTATCCAAAGCCCTATATAATGAATTTGAACTGCCAAAACACCTAAGTCAATTCATTCTCCTAAAAGCTGAACAAGTCATCCTCTCAAATTCTCTCTCTAAGAAAGAAGAAGAAGAATAAGTCAATTAAAGTTGGATTTTCTTCCATGTCATTGGTTCCTTTCAATGTTGATTTATTTGATTATTTTATGAACTATTATTCAAAAGTTGCATTTCCATGAAACCATTCTTAACCCATATTTTCTAGACTATGATGATTGAAAGTGATGTTTGAACTAAGATGATTTTATGAAAATATGCATGTTCTTATGAAATTGATGAAAATGATCTAAGTTGCTTTGAGAATAAAGCATAATTGTTGTTATTGATTATTGTGAAAGGTTTTCTCACATATTACTCAATACATGAATGTGAAAGAATTTTTATCATATAAAGGATTCTTAGAGTTGAAAGGTTATCTCAACTAAACTATGAATAAATTTTTAGGAGCTATTATAATGACAAGATGAGGTGATTACCCATGTATCCTAATGATAAGGGAAGAGGCAATCACCTTTGCCCTTTAAAGATAAAGATAAATATGATTGATGACTATTCCGTGGGCATTATGCTCTGTACCTAGTGGACAAGTGGAGATTACTTGTGTCCATAAATTATATGTCATCATAAGTTGTCTTAGATAGACATTAGCTAGTTCATCCACTTAAACAAGAAGTTTATAGTTCTTACCTTGGCAAGTGAAGACACCCCTTTTTGGTGTGGGGTAGACACCGAATTCTATGTTATAAATCACATGGTCTCTCTATCAGTTAAGTCTAACTCCAACAATAATGATGAAATAAGGTTAATTACTTCTAGAAGTATCTCACATATGTTCAATGATGATTTTACTTGCATTGACCATGACCATGATTATATTCTAATCTTGTATCTTGTATTTTAAACATGGTGTTTGCATATTATGAAAAGTCCTTTTGGCATGATTTGATAACTTTTATGCATTGCTATCATACTTGGTACATTTCTGTACTAACGCATACTCTTGCCTACATTCTTCTAAAATGTAAGGCCGACTCTCCAATTTCACATCCCCGTGGCTATTGATCACTTTGGTAGTCTTGAGTAGTGGTGAGTTCTCATGTTCCGAGGATTGAACCTTTTATTGCTTTTTGTCTTTACTTTTCAAATATTGTATGTGATGCGTATGTTATGCCTCAATAGCTCTTGATGTAAAAGAAATGCTAAAGCTATTTAGAGTTGGTATTTCTAACTAAGTCGGAATGAGGGCTTTGGGCAAAGAGCAACTCTCAAGTACTTTACTTCAGTCCCAGTACTGAAAGACGTGACTTCAGGAGTGGATTTCAGAAGGAAAGACTTTGTTTACTTCCTGCAAATTGCTTATGTATATGACTTTGAGACTACTTAGACTTCCGCTTCGTTTTTAACTACTCTTTATGATATAACTGTCTTTTGAACTCTTTAATTATATTATCTTATTTATGAATGTTAAGTGGCTTGTGCAGGGCATCTCGGGGTCCTATACGCTATGTCACATCTAGAATATACTTTGGATCGTGGCACCAACTTATTAATTCAAGACTTTTGGTAGTATATATGCTTTGAAAATCCTTGAACAAACTTTGTCATATTTGCAAGTTGTTCCTTAATGAATAAAGTATTAATTACCATTACTTGCATGATAATTGGGGACGTAAAAGAGCAGCATGAATAGTTACATAGTTGCTCTTCAAGGACCACTTACGGAGAGCATGTGATAAAGTAATTCAACTACATGGAATTAATAAGTTTTTCTTTGTGGTGGAGTTCTTAGTACCAGAACACTCAAGTCGAGCTAAGTTATTTTTGTTCTTTTCACCAATACTAGTTTCTCCTTCTGAAGCATTTGTGGAGGACCGTGAACCTTTTGGAATTGAAGACCCAAACATAAAATTTGATGTGGGTGACACTTGAAGTGTTCATTTTCCTTAATAGTGACTTTCCTTCTCGTAATAATTCTGAAACGGTTTCGAAGTAACAAACCAATAATTGAACTACTACAAGAAAAAATTCCCCAAATCGTGGTTATGAATGGTTGACTCCTAATAGGCTTGGCCATCCTCCTCCGTTTGAGCTAGCTTTTGGGGTGTTGAGTTAGGCCTAAGACCTATTTACAATGTGTATCAGAGCAGGGCCCGTTTCCACCCCGATGTTGGGGCCCCAAAATCGAATGCCCACGGCAAACCTTATGCAAGCATGGTCTTGAGGTGGTGTTTTTAAAGAATGACAAAAGCTCCCCACATCGGTGGTTAATGAGTGGGTGGACTCCTAATAGGCTTGGGCAATCCTCCTTGCGCCTTTGAGCTAGCTTTGTGGGTTTGGGTGTAGGCCCTAATACCTAATTTAAAACAAGTTTGATCTAAACTGGTCTTAGGGTCAAGTTCATTTGCTTGAGGGTTGAATTTTTGTCTTGGCAAGTAGTTTTTAAATATTCTTTGATGCGTGGGAAAAGTTTATATAGAGGTTGAAGCACTTGGTCTTCATAGCGTGCTATAATTTTAGACAATAAAATTCGCGTCGAGAAAAATAATAATCAAGAATGTAAAAATATAGCAACAATCGTATTATTTGATTTCAAATATGAGCGCTACAATAGCTATATGAATCCTCTACCTAGTCTTTTTGAATATATTTTCAAGGGCTATTGAGCTTGAAATTGAATCTTGAACTTGTTCTTAACTTATATTTGATTTCAAGCGCTTTTGAGCTTGTTCTTGAACTTATCTGTGGCGTTTGATCCACAAATTTTCTCTAATTTCGTGTAAGAATTCTGATCCGTTTTGTGAATTGTGAGGCTTCTATTTATAGTTGTAAAAGGAGTTATGATTAAAAAAGATTTCCTCTAAACCATTCTGATTTAAGTGACACGTCACTACAAAAAAACACCTAGATCGTGGGAGTGTCAAAGCGGAGGTTAGCTACAACTCCCACATATTACATTAAATAACGGGGGTTTAATAGCTGACGAAAAATAAAGATATTTTACGGGATTTAAAACCCCTAAAGAAAAATTTTAATGTAAATATCGGAGTGTTTAAATCTGCTATTCAGAATAAATTTTTATTTCATAACCTCCGCTCTTCTTTTTTCTTTCTGCAATCCCTACTCCCCCACTTTTGGAAATAAGATACATTTCACTAAACAGTTATTTTTACTTAAATTGCAAACCACAAAATACCCACTTTCGGCAACCTTCCAAATTATCTCTCGTCCGCTGTCACCCTTTCTCTCACCTGTCCCAAAACCAACCCCTCCCCTCTTCCTTCATATGCGTTCCTTCTCTTCCCTACGCCCCACACTCATCAGCCTCCTCACGTCTTCTCCTCACATCCTCTATAAACTTTCAAGCTACTCATTCGAGATACAAAATGGGTAGTGTTTTAAGGTAATGTTTACTTATCACCTTATTTGAATAATGACCAGCCTCATATTTTCCGGTTTTCCCTCATATGAATCTTCCACAATTGTACAAATTATTGCTTGGTATTTACTATGTAGCTTGTTTTTTTTTGCTGTTTGGGGGGAATAGATACATGGAGGTAAAATTAGGTTAATACTTGTTGTATTGTCTTGGAGGAAAAATTCAAATATTAAAATTTGAAACAGGTATTTTATGTAGAATTGAGTTTTCATCTTTGTTTCTCCCTTTTATGTGGGCGATACTTTTACCCAACGTATTTTCGCCGTCCTTCTTTTGGTGCTACAGATTCTTTTCCTCACATCGTGTTGCTCAACAGGTGGCTTGTTTTTCTTCTTTGTAAATGTTGGCTTGGTCTGTCAATCCGTGTTTATAGCATAAAGGTGTGTGTTTCTCTTTGTTTAGCTGCGCTACATATGCCCTCGAGTTTCACTTATCAGCAAATATTTTGTATTTAACTGTAGTAGGTTAGTTTACTACACACCCGAAATTCTCCATATATTTATCAATAGTCCGTCTTTCTCACTTACTCTTTAGATTTAATGTGATGGATCTCCTTTCAGTTGATTCGTATAAGGGCCATAATCAGATTTTCTGCATAATTATAAGGGATTTTTTTATATGAACATCAAGATGAATTCCAGAAAAATAATAAAGCCGAATGAGTATGTTATTCAATATTTGGGTCCTGAAGGAACTAATTAGACAATGGCTTCCGTTTAGTACTAATGCAGTATGAGTCCTTGTGGGGAGAAAAAAGACAAAGCCAGGCTGGTATAAAATTAAAATATTACCAAACTTGTTACTCTCCTTCAGCCAAGTTTTTGCGTTTTAGTGTATTCTGATTATATGTATATATCTTCTAACATAACTCTCCTGGTTCGTTTCCCCCGAGTTCGAAAAGTGTTCAAATTAGGTGTAAATCCTCTTATAGAGATGGGGGTGGGTTAAAAGTATTTTATTAATGACGATGTTGGAACAGTTTTGAATGTTGTATTCTTGTATTAGTTTGATAAATTCTATCCATAGGTGACCTTGTGTAGTCTTCTATGTTTGCGGTGATGTTTCAAACAATCTCTCAACTTATAGAGGGAGAGATGACTGATACTGCTAGTTAAGAAAAACACCGTTCCAAATCCCTTGTACATTTCCTCCTTGCAGTACCTTTGCACCTTAAAAACAAGTTTCTATTCAATTTCAATTAATCCTGACCTGAGGTCTCTCGAGAATCCAGAAGCAAGGTCATGATGAAAGGCCAAATATCGAGGTAGATAAAGAAATTATGCCTTCTGTGTTGCATTCAGATGTTTCCTTGTAATCAGACCTAATCTTATTGGAGACTGACAACTGGGACTGATTCTTCTTAACAAGGAGAATCTGAAGACAACAGAGAAAGGGCACAAAAACTTCAATGTAGATGATGTTACCTATAACCGTTGAGAAGTTTCTAGTAGTTGCAATCTTTTTAGCAATTTAGAGATTTTGTACCAAGTTTTGGGTATACTAGTTACACTATCGAAAACACCGTGGCATCTCCATCATTTTTACAATGGTCCAAAATTTCGTTAAATACTCCACTGTATAAGTCTCTCTAGGGAGCTTAGGTAGTGTACGTTTGTACCTTCATAGACCTCTACCAAAGTAGACTACGAGCACGCCGTCCTGGTAGACGAAGTGTGACGAGGTGGGAAAGGGCGCGTGTGCGAGGCGCGCTAATTACACACATATATGCCCTCTAGAACTGGGTACGGGTCATGTTGAGGGTCATATATAATTACTGTAAAATATGAGCCTCCATACAACCACTTTTAGTAATTGCAGTTCAGCTATGCTTATAAGTCCTTTTTTTACTCACATCATTCTGGTTCTCATATTGCAATATCAAAATATGACGAAACCATAAAATGTCCCGCTGTGTTGCGCTTAATCACTTCTTAAGCAATGTTAAAGTCGCTATCAAAGACCCTAATGCTAAAACTAACTTCCCCCCTGAAGGGTAAAAAAATAAAAAGTCATGTTCTAGTTGTCTGAAATTTTAGAAGAAAGGCCATTTTTTTAATATTTTACAAAAGACCTCAGAGAGAAAACATCCATCAAAACCTTTATTCATTTGATTTATTATTTATATAGGTAATGGTAGACGAAAATATAAGAGAAAAAACTCACACATACGTTTCAAACCAAGCTAAGGCTTTACCCAAAAGGGAAATCACAAATTTTTCCTTGAAGATAGACATGCCTAATTTAATATTATGTTCCTCTCATCAAAGGTTAGGATTCTAGTGCCCTCATCTGAGTCACCCAGCTGATCCTTTACCACTTTGGGGCTTCTATCGTTGCACTCGTCATACGGGCACTGGCCCCAGCCCGTGCTCCTGATAGCCTCCCTCGCGTTCAGTGCCGCAGGCTGCGACTCCCTGCCCTTTATCACGGTTTCCTACTCACATCGCTCACCATCGCCTTACGGACGTGGGATCCAGGGATCTCTACATTTCCTCTCACTTCCGCTCTTTGTCCTCCCCACACTAGACCCATTTCTAAACCCCTCCTATACTGGACCGGTTATTAGCGTAATAGTTTACTCCCCTGACCGCTGCGAGACACGCATTAACCTATGGCCCACACACCTACAACCAAAAAAATAGTTGGGGAGGGTGAAGGAGGCTGGGGGAGGGGAGCATGGGGGGGTGCCCCGGCGCCGGCCGCGAGACACCCCGTCCTTTCACTCCTACAAGCTAACATCAGCCTACAACAGACATTTACAAGGACAACTTGAAGGTAACTGTAACATGAAAGGACTATTAAGCGATGTTTGGCAGTACAAAATAGTGCACAGAGTTGAGTTTTTTTTTTAAGCAAACAAAAATCACCTTACAGCAGACTATGCATGATCCTAAAGATATCAGCTAAGTCTTCTGGGCAACATGAAGCAAAATTTATCGTACAAGTCTTTGTAATGATCGATCATACTGTTTTTGGTTTGTCTCTTTTCTGGACCGCATTAAATACTCTGTTATCACACTAACCAGTGGTCATATCGAAAAGACAAGTAGGAACTACGAGTCGGAGCCCTGAGGTCTGCTAAAAATAGGACTAAGAACGATTACACCTTTTGCATAAATCCTTATAGAAAATATTTGTTTGTTTAATTGGTCTAGTCAGAATCATGACGTCCGAGACCTTATCAATATTTTCTTTACCTTGAACGGATCTGGAAGCTGGAGATGCTTCTAATAATCTTCGTTCATCTTGTTTAAGGAACGTAAGAGAAAATTGAGGTACTCTGACCCCCCCCTTTTGATATATGTTGGTACTCTTTTGTATGATCTCTTGATGAACTTCCTGTTTCAAGTTCATTTTGTTAGGATGCTGATTGCTGATCTTTCTCATCTTCTCAGCTATCTGTTTATTTACTTACCAACTAAGTCAATGAGTATTTTGTTGACTCAGTTCGTAATACCCAAAGTGAATTGAACTATCGAGTACAAGCCTTTAAATAATTCAGGTGCGCTTACTACAGGTAGTACTAAATAGAGAAAAATCCACATTCTTCCAAAAGTCAGATTGTTTGTTCTGTAAATCCACATCCCCTCCTGTGTTCATTATGTTCAATTTGGCCCGCAAAAAGAACTTAATGACCATTTTCTTGCAAATCCTCTCCTCCCTTTCTGCATTAGCTGATACATAAATTGTTAAAATATCAACTCTTAACCTTAATTATTTTCCTCATGAAAATCTAAGGTGATATTTCGTATTTCTGGTTTTTTCCCTTGGAAAATCTTTGATTGAATGCAGACCACAAAGGAAAATATCTGGTTGGTTTTGAAGTCAGTTTTTTTTGGAATTTGCTTTAAAACTTGTAGCTCTAGACGATAGAATAAAATGCTCGTGTCCTCAAGTTGTTTTTGAAAAGGAGACAGATATGTAAGTATTTGATCCTTTTGATTTGCAAAACCATTTTCCCATTTCCTCAAAATTAATGGTCTTTGGTTATGCCATGGTGAAACACGTGTGTTTACAAAAACTTCTAAAAGCAGAGAGTTTTACTCAGGGATATCACTGCCCTCCAAAAAAATCCTGTTAGAATTATTGATTAACGAAAGCAATTTCATGGCTTTAGCAAGAGAGATTTGATGTAGTCCCAGCAAATAGTGGCATAAAGAGGATATTAAGGATTACCCATAGCAATATGACAAAAGACTTTTTTGAGTTGCTCAAGATGAAGGTAAGAATTGTATGAAGGGTCCAAGTACTCAAAATTATAGTTTTTTTGTTAAAGTTATATCACATAAGTGGTTTTCTAGTGCTAAGTGAGCCAAGGAATGACTATTATATTGGATCTACTCATGGATGCTTGAAGTTGCAAGATCCCTGATTCTTTTATGAGGCTAAGAACACTATCAAAAGTATATGTCCTTGATTCTGTTAAGATTGAATGCTGTCCCCCCAAATGATTTGCATTTTGTATATGGGGATGATGATGTTAATGGAGGAAACATGCAGCATTGTCATACTTCGATGATGGAAGCTTAGGAGGATAATACAACATTAAAGTGGTTGCTAGGGGTAAGAAGAAAAAAAGAGACCCTGCAAAAATTTTGCGTTCTTCCCATTAAAGCCAAGATTAACAAAGACTGTTCATGAGTCTCTACGAATGGCAGAACATATGAAGGTGTGCATACGGAAGATGGTAACAAGATGGAATTTTTAAAAAAAACACGCGCTATCCTAGAGATGGTGAAGGCCATGGAAGAGATTTTGATACAACTATCCTGAATTTGCTTTTTGAATCTCGAAATGTTCGATGGTTAGGGTTAGCTAGTGATGGGTTTCAATCCTTGAGCTCCGATTAGTACTAGTAATGCATTTTGGCCTGTAATTATTTTGGTTCCGTTAACCCTACCGACCTCGGTTGTGCACTGAAACACCAATTCTATCTATCAGTGATCTTCCAGTTCCACTAATGGTGTGGGAATACATAGATGTTACTCTTCCCCCACAACCCTTATTAAGGAGTTGAATGAGTGGTGGAGTTGAAGGTGTACAGACCTTTTGATTCATCAAAGATTAAATGTTTAGCAATGCTGGGCCCAGCTCTTATGTGGACCATTAGTGATTTTTTGGGACCGGTATCTTCTCTGGTTGGAACACATATACCGTTTTTGCAATGTCCATCTTTTAATTTTGACATGAAAACTTGTCGACTTACTCATAAAGTAGAAAGGGTGTCGTTTGTGTTGGTCATCGTCGCTTTTTGGCAGAAAGTCATAAATTTAAGATTAATGAGTAAATCATTTTTGATGGAACTGAGAAGAAACGAACCCCCCCAAAAAAGTTATCTGATCCTGATATTTTGGCAACCAAGGTGACAATATTAATGTTACTTTGGAAGCACCAGAAAAGTGTGAATGATAAATAAAAATAAAAAGAAAAAAAACTAGACAAAATGCCATGTGGGTGAAGGTTTCAACTAAACTGGAAAAACAAAAAAAACATATTACTTTCAGATCTTCTTTATTGGGATCCAACATGTTGCGCCCATGAATTTAGAGTGTTATGCATATTGAAAAAAATGTTTTTGACAATCTTATTCACTTCTTTAAATGATAGAGAAAGTCAAAGGATACACATTGGAAGCTCGAAAAGATCTACAAGATATGGGTATAGGGAGACCTTTGGGAAGATGAAATGGTGATTTTCGTCTTGGTGCTTTACAAGTCCCAAAGGATAAGAAACTGACCTTGCTTACACTTAAAGAATCTCTTAATGCCCCGATGGCTTATTCGGTAATATATCTCATTGTATACTCTCTTGAATCAAAGAGGATCCTTTGATTAACAAGTCATGATGTGTCACATCATTATGAAACAATTAACTTACTGCGAAGTCAATTCTCACTGTGCTTTCAAATCAAGTTGTGCCAATTTTGTTAAGTTCTGTGCCTTTTTTAGACACATTTGTCTGAAAAAACTGATCCCTCATGGACCTGAAAACTACAAAACGGATTGTTATCCTCTTTGCCACCGTGCGATGTTGTTACCTCCATCTTTTTTACGACTACGTAATGGTTCATTTACTGTCCATTTAGTGACAGTAATACACGGTGGTTCAGATACTTATCGCTGGTTTGTATTTTGGTGAAAGGTAAAATATCTTATTTTTAAAATAAACACCCCCCTTCGCGCTTCTTCTCTTACCCCCCTTTCTCTCGCTCTCCCCTCTGTGACTCTCACCTTAAGATGCTTGTGTCTAATACTATGTAATTTGAATGTAGATTGTTAGGCAGGGTCAATTGTTCAAGTCACTGATAGGGAACAAGATCACAGGCAGAAGGATGTATAAGCTGAAGGTCAAAAATTGAAGAAGTCTCTAACTCTTTAATTCTCGTTATTTTGAGGATATCGATCGAGGTAAATAGGCTAACGAGTAACTGATGAAACAAATCATGCTGAGGTTCCTAGAAGTCATGCTATTTCTTCCCTCACAAGGTAAAGTTGTCGAGGCTTCATAACATTTGCTTTGACTCATTTGAAGAAAAACTCAAGCCTCATCGTATTATTACTAATTGCCTTCACAAAGCCATTTATTGAGTAAGTAATATTTAAATAAGCTTGAATCTATTAAAAAATATTAGTAAAATGGTTTGTTTCATGATTGAATTTGTAAGTGAATATTAGGAACGCACATTAAAAGGGTTCAAGAGCAGAAAACCTTCGATACAGAGGTAGAAAATAGAATTAATAGGAGTTTACTGATTGGGGTTTCCTAAGCGGGTGAGTGATTGGACATTAGATGATTAAAGTTTATTGCTATGGTTATCTCATCAATTTAGAATATCTGACGAAAATATTTTTCTATTGATAATGAATCCGGATATAGAAGACACAATCACTGATTAATCAAGTTTTTTAGCACCAGGTCCAACGCCATATTGCAAGAAGATTCACTGCTTATAACATTAATGGGTTTCAAATTTCGAACTTTGTCAAGAGACAAGGATTGGAAAACTCAAAATATTGGATTTTTTCTTAGACTACACTTCTTGCGTTGAAAAATCAGTGCCTGATAGAAATGCAAGAATCAAGCAGATTTGTTCAATTATGGGAAAGTTTGAATATATTAATTATGAGCTTACCTATTTTTTATTAAAGATTCAGGGTTTGCTACTTCCACATGCAAGTGGGGTCTGACATTACTCGAGATAGAGGGTTTTCACAATAGATGTTTTGGTACCTTTCACATCTTTGTCTCTCTTTCTAAATTGATTCACACCGGTGGATCGTGAGGGATGATATCCTTATAGTGAAGCTACAACAAGCAAATATGGTTTTCTATGTTGATGAGAAACTAATAAAGAATGAGTGTGGCTATAACCATTTAACAGACCACCGAGATGTGTTTGTTTTTGGACATGGGACAGAGTCTGATGAAGCAAGGAATATTTGAAATGACGACCACTACCAACGCACAAGATTGAAAAAAAATTCGATGTTGATTTAGAAATGTCCCAAATTTTCAACAAAGAGGCATATTCTGAACACACATAAGCAATGCTTTTGGTTGTTTTGGTGATAAAGGAAAAACCTTATTGTACTTCTAATCACATCAACTCTTTTATTAGATTTGAACTTTCAATGTGTAGTGGGTCTGGATACAAATTTCTTATGAAGAATCTTCAGTCTTTAACTAGATACCCGAGTAATCTTTACAAGTTGCAGTAACAGTATTTTTTTTAAGAATTTCTGGTTTTAATCTTAAGATCTTTGGTTTATTGTAGAACATGGCAAAGACCCTCCAGCCCTGGCAAGAACTTGACAAAACTTCAGTTCAAACAACACCTACATTGTCAGTTCAATACCCAGACGCACAACCAACCACATCACAATCGAATTTCATCAGTTCAGGGGCAAAAAAACCAGATGACTATGTCCTCAGTCCAGGCTACACACAGCCGTGTTCAGTCAACTCAGCTGCTCACATCTATTTCCTTAAATCAAGCTGTATACATTCGACTTCATCAAGAAATCCGGCCGAATCACAACCGAAATCATTTAAGAAAAGCGTGTTGTTTGACGTGAGTCTACCGGAGGTTAATTGGCCTGTAGAACATGGGTGAAATAGGTCACTTTACACTTCTTCTTCTTTTTCATCTTTTTTTTCCTTCTTCTCCATTTGTCTGTTTTTCTTCTTCTTCTTGTTAGAGGGGATTGTCACCTATTTTTCCCTCACTTTTCATCTTCTTTTCTACCTACTCCCTTCATTTTTACTCACAAAGTTAAGTTTCTTGGTTTCTTTATCCCTTAATGTCTTGATGATCACAAGTCATTATTTGCTGCCATTGAAGGGAAAACAATTAAAAACACAAATACCTCATATAGATAAAGAATAAGTAAAGGAAACACCCCACTGTGGAACATATAGTGGAAAAATACATAAACCTACTACACCCACTCTAGAACATATATTGGTTGGGAAAATGAACATGTTTATCATTTTAATTCATTTTACACTATTCCAGATTCAGACGGAAACAAAACACAAAACTCAAAGTGAAAGTCAAAGAAGTGCTAATTTATCTGGAGAAGACGTATTGTGGTCAATTTGATACCTGGAAATTTGTCCATATTTTTGGATAAGTCACAACCCTTCTTTCTGGTTTTTGTGGATTTTAGCTTCTATTTCGTCCTTATTTGCAATGGGCCCTTTGACAAAAAATGGCCAAATATGCCTATGTCATACTTCGATAATAGCGTCTTTGATCAAATCATAGTGGTAATAAACTCTATATTTTCTGAATACATACTTATATTCTTTTTCTCAATGTTTTATATTTAAATATTAATAGTTAAACTAACTAGTTTTTACTATTGAAGCCTCGATTTTTTTTTTTTAGACACCCAACTTTAAGCTGCGCGACATATGTTTAATAACTGTATTTCCAATAATTGAATTGCAAATAGGTTGGAATATGGAAAGTGTTCAGTGATCCACTTTTAATCGCAAACTCAGATTATGGTATGTTCCAACCTGGAATTCCAATAGATCACTGACTCTATTTTAATTACATTATAAAAAGAAACACGGTATATATTTAATTGTTTTAAGTAGTATGTGTAGTCATATAATTACTTCTAATGATTGCATTTCGGGTATCATTTTTTTTTTGTAAATGTGCAATAGAACTGCTGAAAGTAAAAGAAACAAATCATTCCACACACAGGTGGAATCCAAGCTACCTCTAGAAGAAGGGATGAAATGGTTTTAAAAAGATTTTAGTTCTTTTCATTTTATTTTATTATAAGATTACTTATTTTGTTATTATTTTTTAATTATTTAAGTTATTCTAAGTTTGAATTGTTTTGCTTATAATGGCTGACAGACCGCGTTCAAATGCCTGGACGAGCAGAACTTTATCTTGCTACTCAGAAGAATTTAGATGGAGCATATGTATGAAGCGGCACAAGTTAATCTGTGCTAAGTTAGTTAATGGGGGAAATAATAGCACTCCAATTCTTGGTTGGTGTCAAGTCTGTCCCCCTAGTTCTATTAACAAGTTAAGTCAAGCAGTTTTATTTTTATCTCTTATTTATTTTAACCTGAGATCTCTATTAATATTTTTTTTGTCATGCTATTGTTCAAATCAGTTTTTTGATGGTGGCCTTATTTATTTATGTGCTGTCATTTTGAAAGTGATTTAAAATCCTTGCTTGAGTAAATGAATTTAAAATTATGTTCCTCACTCATTATCTCCTCACTTGGCTTGAATTATGGCATGTCCTTTGCTTAGTTTTATGATGCTAACTACCTCAGGAATTGTGAATTCACTTTGATTTAATAGTTAGGTAATACATCTTTTGTTGCTCAATACTTTTTAAAATTTTGATAAAAGTGTTCCTTGTGTACTATACTCATGAAAAAATTCAGCAAACTCTGACAGTCAAGCACTGTGGATGAGTCATAATATCGTGCCAGAATGAAAAAATGCCTTTTGGAAAAATGTCTAGTAAAAATAGCAACTCTTGAAGGGTAAGGGGTTTGGGATTAGGCAGTTGTTTTCCCACAGAATTTTTTAAACAGCAATCCTCGATTCAGCTGGTTATGAATGTTCGAGGTGTTTTCAATGTCCATCCAATTGTCAGAAACTACATAGGGAAGTTGAATTCATCACATTCAAATTGTGGCTGCTTTCACGTCATATATGAATAATGAAGAAGGGGTTTAACCAGAACATTTTGTGGGGTTATTTGCTCCTACTACTACAATGGTAAAATAATAATTTTTACTTCTCTCTTCTCAAGACCGTATTTAATATCAGATATGTTCGTTAGTTACATCAAAATGCTATTGAAAAACAAATGCTATGTAAAACAAAAAAAACATCAAAAGCTAAATTGAAAACAATTCTACATATGCATGGCCACTGCTAGTGGCCCGCATAATGTGCAGCAAATGCCTTACTGTCCATATTGTAAATGGAGATTAATTTTTCCCTTTTTTATCTTCTTTTGGCAACATCATGTACTCTTATGGAAACACACAACAACACTATTTTAGTCCAATGAGAGTTTTCTTCTGGCGTCTAAACGACAAGTTTGTATTGTAGGTTACTTTGCATTGTTCTTGTTGTTGACTTCTTCTTTTCCTTAGCATGTTCCTGAGTAACAATCAGGTAAATCATGATGATGGTGTGTAAACCCTTGGACTTTTGCTCCGGCTTGTTGGTGCTTTCTGCAATTAGATTAGCTATGCTTAGTGTGCACCCATATTGTGGTCTCTGGTCATTAGGGGGGGGAGGAATCATGGAATTAAGGGTTCAAATGTCATAGAGAACACGAACATTAGGTGATTTCTTCTCCATTCCCAAAGTCCTTGGTAAGGCAGAGGCTAGCAAAGTCTCTCGGTGAATGTCAAGTTTTGCAATAATTTGATCCCAGGTACTGTCAGAAGGCAAGAAAGAAAAAAACATATCTATTGTAACTTGCAATTTGCCACATATGCAGATTATGTACTACTATTGTTAATTTGTTGGGTCGAATCAGTTTAGGATTTGTGGATTTTCTTATCCTTAAAATGCAATCATGCTATGAGTATTTCCTCATAAACTCATCTGAATTGGCTTGTCTTCTTTGTTGTACTTGCAGGGTCAGACAGTGTGGGATTCAGTATGCTCGGTCTGGATTGTCAAATTTGCTTGGTGGGGTCCATCTCCTATTGTTAATGATTGGCATTGGTATTTTACTTTCATATAAGTGAATTTAAGTTATTGGGGTTTTTACACAATGCTTAGTTTTTTAAGCTTGGCATTATTTTCATATTTTATTCGGAGTAAAGTCTTGAGTTTGGATGAAGTCACTTACATTTTATTTTCCTTTGCACAGCCAGCGTGATGTTTAGTGATAGTACTCATAGTTAACCCCGCTGAAGTTTTCATGACAATTGTCGATCCTTATCTTGAGTTTTGGATGCTAGTGATCTAAGTTTTAAGCAATTTTTTTTTGTAGTGATTTGAAGTTCAGCAAGTTTTTGTAGTGATTGGAAGTTTTCTTGTTCAATAATATGGTTGAAGTGAAAACATGTTCTATTGAGTTTTGTAAATTACTAGTCCATTTATGCATTCTTTTGTGGTAACCTATTGGTTATTTCTATACCTAAATGCCCTTTTAGATTTTTCTATGTTAATAATTAGTTTTATTATTATTTAAATTGAATCTTTAATTTCCAGGCAATTTTAGAAAAATATACATTTCATACATAGCAGGAGTTAAAACTCTTGGTAGTTTTAATGTATACTTCATCGAATCGTGGGTGTTGACTCCCAGAGTTATAAATTGTTGGCGTTCTAAATCCTATAATTTGTGCAGTTATCAATTCGTGGGTTCCAACCACCGTTAGCACACCCCCGCTACTGGTACCGGATTTCCGGATGGGTTGGAAAAAAAACCTGCCAACATACTTGCTGTCACACCTAATTGTAGGAGTTCCTGTTTCCTTGCAACTGCCCATAAAACTAAGTTTGCGGGAGTTACTGACCTCGGAATATATAATTTTAACCCCCAGATTTTAAGTGTTTTTTTGTAGTGCGTCTTCTATTGGCCGTAGCAAAGGGGACTTTTAGTAGGCCCATACTTGTTAAACTTCAACAATTAATACAATTATATTCATTCGAACTAATATATTTTGAATTTAATATTATTAGAATCAATATATAATATTTATATCTAATAAGTTTTAAATGATTACCATGGGAACTTTTCTAAAAAAATTAGAAAGCCTTTGGGGTTTAGGGACTAATTTATATTAATCAGGACTTTGAAGTTGAGGTTAAGCTAATAAGATCATGCAATTAAATACTCAATGAAAATGATGTTGGTCATCTGATACGTATCATTTGTTCCTAGTTCATCATTTAAGATTTAAACTTCTAAGGAAAATGCAATTATTAAGCACCTATTTATCGTTCTTGAAACAAATATATATATATTATCTATATATTATATATTATAATTATCTTATTATATATTAAAAATAACAAAATATATAATACAAAATAAGAGTTCCTCTTGTATCACAACAAAATGATGCATCGGATATCCGTGTCTTTTTTGTCTAATAAATACTGCATATTTTGATTTCATTCCTAAATTCTATTTTCTTTCCTATGAGTTCTAGAGGTCCTCAATAAAAATGCTAAGCCCTTCTACTGTTCTATATTAGAATGAATAATACACCAAAGAGGTCAATTCGTTTGTATGGATGATGAGGATTTAGGATATATATAATATATACCCTCTTCAACAGAACACCATAAATTATTATCATAAATAGTTTTTTGTAAAATTTACATGTTTTTAATTTAAAATTACAAAGTTGAAAAGTCCCATTTTATTTCTTAAATTATTTATCAAATCAAAATTAACACATTATTAAGAATGGAGAATAATACTCATGAACCAACCTTATTAATCTCATTATTATATCTTCTTGTCTTAAAGTAGTTTTATTTATTATATTCGTGCTGTCGTGCATCCCACTTATGTTTAACTTGCAAAGCTCCAACATCTCTATTGTATATGTATAAATACCTTTGGAAAGTCCTCTCAATATATTAAATTTGATTTTGAATTAAGTGCTACAAATTAACAAATTAAATTAAATGGAGAAGAAGATAATACAACTCTTGTTTATATGTTATATTTTTCATGAACTGATTATTGTGTCAAGTGCACTTCAAGTTGGTTTTTACGCCAAAAAATGTCGTGCAGCCGAGAGTATTGTACAACAAGAAGTGCAACGCTCCTTCTCTACTGATCGTTCCATCACAGCAGCCTTGCTTCGGATGTATTTTCATGACTGCTTTGTCAGGGTATGTAATAATATTCTTGCTTCTGTGTGTCATAACTATATGCGAAATTTCGACCTTCCCATTCTTGCTTTGGTTCAATTACTTTTACATTTCTTGGACTGGTTAATTGGGAATAAATATACTTGTCATAAAGTTTTTTGAAAATATATTCTTTCTATTATTATTGAAATATCAGAGTAAAATTGTATGTGTGATACTCTCTCCGTCCCATTTTATATGTCATATTTTTACTTTGCACATGTATTAAGAAATAATGTAATTTTACTCTTCTATCTTTATTTAATGTTTTTTTAAGTCAACTTTATAATAATTGATTAATTAACTACTCTATCAAGGTATAATAGACAAAATATGATAATTTATGAATATATTTTATAAAATGACAAGTATTATAGTCCAACTATTTATAGAAAGGGATGAATAGAACTGCGGGAATATATATAACTAAAGGTGTCAAATAATTGGATTAGATGGGGACATACATAGAAAATGAATCAAATTACAATTCACTCGATCACTTTCTCATTGACTCATATGAAGTTGAGGTGAATGCGGTCAACCATTTGGATACAAAGTTCTTCCTCTCCCTTTGAACCATATTAATAATTAATTACTTTGTTCAGGGTTGTGATGCATCAATACTGATAGACTCGAAGAACACTGGAAACAAGCAATCTGAAAAAGACGCGGGACCAAACCAATCAGTAAGAGGATATGAGGTTATTGATCGGATAAAGAGCCGAGTAGAGTCTGCATGCCCAAGTACCGTCTCCTGTGCTGATATCATAGCATTAGCTACTCGCCATTCAGTGGCATTAGCTGGAGGACCAAAGTATAACATCCCCACAGGGAGACGAGATGGGCTGATCTCAAATCCATCAGAAGTTAACTTACCAGGACCAAGTTTAACAGTTGAAGAAGCATTAAAAATTTTCACAAACAAAGGGTTTAGCCTGAATGACATGGTTACTCTTTTGGGTGCCCATACCGTTGGAATTACACATTGTAGTCTTATTCAAGACCGTATATCCAGATTTGACGGGAGTATGGATTCTAACTTGTTCACAAGACTTAGTAAGACTTGCGCTGCAAGGAATAATGATCCCTCTGTTTTCTTAGATCAAAGCACGTCATTTATTGTGGACAATGAATTCTACAAGCAGATACGGTTGAAGAAAGGATTGTTGAAAATTGATCAACAACTTGCATCTGATAGGTCAAGTGCTGGGATTGTTAAGAATTTTTCTATAAATCCAAAAGCCTTCCAACAGGCTTTTGCAAATGCATTGATCAAGTTAGGGAACACACAAGTTCTCGAGGGAAAATTCGGAGAAATTAGAAAAAATTGTAGAGCATTCAATCCTCCAGCTCAGCAGAAAAAACGCCAGCCTAGGAAGAAGAGCTTTCGCCCAAAGAATCCTCCACCTCGCATAGGATCAAAGTTTTCAATTCCATTCATTGCACCTTAATTAATAAGTCTATAACATTCTTCATTACACATATTATTGCAAGCATCTTTTATATCCACTGATTTGTTTTCTATTAGCTCATCGTTTCCGTTGGTTTCATGTTTATTTCACTAAAAGAGAATAGGCATATATATAATTTTAATATACCGGACCGCAAAAGGATCTAAAAATATCCTCAAAATATTGGAAACGGATAAAATTAAATTATCCTGCAAATATCCATCTATTGGGTCAAATCCCTTCCTCACCCATTTATTTGTCCAAAATCCCTGTCCATCCACCTTTTGGTTTCAAAATTGATCACTATATTTACGATTTTATATTTAACTATTTAAATATTTTTTTTAAATACGTGACGCTCCAACATTTTGTTTATAATTTAATTATTAGTATAATTTATAACTCATCATCATCATATCGTCATCAATCATCGTCCTCGTCGTCGTCGTCCTCGTCGTCCCGCGTCTCGTCTGTCCTCGGTCGTCCGTCCACCCCTCAGTCGGCGATCGTCGTCGTCGTCCGTCGTCGTCGTCTCCCGTCACGTCCCATCACCCTTTCCCGGTTCACGCTTCACTGTCCCCCATTCACCTTTCACCAATCTAACCATCACCATCCCCCCCCCACGCATCACCCGAATCCCCCCGATCACAGCACCATCACCGATCATCATCATCATCATCATCTATCATCATCACTCATCTCATCATCATTCTATTAACTATTACTATAACTATTACTAATTACTATTAACTACTAGTATCTTATTACTTATTATTATTATTATTATTATTCAATTATTATTGTTTTGTTTATGTTCTTGTTTTACTTGTTTCTTCTCTTCGTCTTTCTTCTTGTTCTGGTTCTTCTTGTTGTTATTATTCTTCCTTTTCTTACTCATTATTATCCTACATCATCAATTATTAATTATTATTTATTATTATTCCTATTACTTATTACTACTATTATCAATTATTATTCTGTTTCTATTATTAGCTCCATTATCTATCAGTATTATTATTATTATTATTTTATTCATTATTACGATAATTATTATTATTATTAATATATTTTTTTAACTCAAAAGTTTTAATTACATGAAACAAGCATTACATTACAGCAGCTATGCACAGACAGCTTAATCTTCATATAAACCAAATTACCTCCTACGCTACTAACTATTGCTAAATTCCATTACTTATACCATTTTAATATTCATACTAGAAGGAGCTCTAGCAATAGTTTTACATAGGCTATCTCTTTAGCTATATTTTCTTCTTTTTTGTTCTTGTGCTCAAATATTCTGTTGTTTCCCTCAATCCACAAGCCATCGACACCTTCAGCCAATACTGTCTTGAACATTTGTGCTGCTGAACTCTTCCCTTTTCCATGTTGAATACACCACTGCAGAAACTGCTCCCATGCCAATGGAACAATAGTTTGTTGATCTATCCAGCCTAGCAGCCTCTCCCACATTTCCTGTCAATTGACATTGTACAACCTATTCTCTAAACTAACTCGTCATCGTCAGTCCTTGCCACGACCACACTGTCTTATCTACTGCAACTCCCCATTGAGCTAATCTATCAACTGTTGCTAGCTTTTGATTCATCATGATCCACAGTGTGAAGTAAGCTTTAGGTTTTGATGCATTGTTGAACATAAGACAAGTTCATGCTGGCCTTTGTTGTTCTCCTTTCATGTGATAATATATTTGCCTGATCATCCCTTTCCCTTTGCCTTGTACTTGCTGAACCTGATCAACTATTAACTTTGCATTCATTACTTCTTTTTTCGCTACAAATCATCCACTTGCATGTTTTCTCATCTGGGGCCAATTTGGTGATTCCCGCCTGCCCCTGTTATTAATATGCATGTATCCATTTGATCATAACTTATTTTCTTTGTTACCGCTAAAAATCCCAACATAGTTTAGGCACTGAAACCTTTCCAAAGTTCATATTAATCCTCTCATACCTCCTTATATTTAGGACAACACACTTTCCTCCCATCTATCAGTGTCTTTTTTGTTAACCTAACCAACCTTCCTGACCACAAGTAACTCTACAGAGTCCGTCAATCAAAAACAACCCCTTTATTATCTTTATAGGAATAATAAAAGTTGAGCCCAAATGATGATTGTATCAACACAAAACCTCTTAATTAATTGAGTTTCTTGTTTCTTACCTGCAGAGACAATTTCCTTACTCTCATGAGTTGAAATACCTTGCCATGAGTTTTTTCAAATGAGGGGAACCCACTGGATTAATACACAACTTCTTTATGAAAGAGGCCCCCCCAAGTATTTCAAGGGTAGCTCTTTCCTTTGTATATCTAAGTGTTGAATAATTTGGTTGCCATCAAAACCTTCATCTTAACTCCCACCAACTCCACCACAATATATGGAGCTTTTAGGAAGATGTTTCTTGCATTCCCATGAAGCTGAGAGAACTCGAGAAACACTTGGCAAGTACCTTGATAATTCATACTCTTTGAAAATCTTAACAAATCATCTGTCAAACATAAATGTGTTAATGTCCAGCTTAGAGCATTTAGGTGTGATATTTGATGCTTTACATCTCTTTAAAGCCCTTTGAAAGGCCTACTAAGGTATTCCATATCTATCCAAACAAAAAAAGTGACATATGATCGCCCTTGTCTGAATCCCTTTATATTGCATCCAAACTTTGAGTAGTCTGTCCATTTAACAAAAACAATATTATAATTCAACTTTTTGACACATGCATCACCCATTGAGTTAAACATATCAGGAAAACCCAAGCCCTACCATTACTTTGTTGCTAAGAAAGGCCACTCAACTGATCATAAGCCTTCTGTAGAGCAATCTTAGCTACTTCATAGGAGAAATATTCTTACTAGTATAAACCTTAACTCAATTCTGTTGACCAGAATGATGTTGTTCTCAATTTTTTCCTCTCTGGTTGAATACCACTTGACTATCACATATACAGTATGACTAACATCATGCATTCATTTTTGTTATCACCTTGAGATGATTTTTTATATAGGCACAATGCAACAAGCAATTGGCCTATACTCGCCTTCACAGTTTGGGACTTTGAACTTTTGGAATTAAAGACAACAAGAGTGCATTGACAGGCTTACACAATTTCTCCCTGTTTGTGAAGAATCTTTTTTGAACAAGCCTCAATAACATCATTTTTAATGATATTCCAAGAATGCTTAAGAAAAGACATTGTTACCATCTATACCCTGGAGCCTTATTTCATTCCAATAGATTGGTAAGTGCTGTATAAATCTCCTTGACTTTTATGGTTGTGCATATTTAATTCCCTTTGCTGATTTGACAGTACATGCCCTCTTTTCATCCCCGAGCATCTTATAACTGGAAGTTTACCTGCTAAGTCCCATAAGACTTTTTTGTAAAACAAAACAAACTCCCTCCTTGGAATCTCTTGGTGTTCATGGGGGATAGCATCCTTCCATCTATAATAATAATACTTTCTAATATGCCTTCTTTTGATTTTTCTCACTCCTTTATCAACTGAACTGAAGTATTTGTTGTTTGCATCTCCCACTTGAATATATCATTTTACGCTCTTGCTTTTTTTGTCTTAGAGCATTTTCCTCGTATCATGACCACTTTTCCAGCTTTATTAGTAAACATCTTTCTCTTTAATAACTAACTCATCATTTGCCTGTTATTAGCTGCTCTTGAAGCTCTGCAAGCTCTTTCTTGTCTTCTCAATATTTTTGGCCTATATAATGAACTCTCTTTCTATTCCACTTCTCATGTCTGGCTGTAATTGCATTAACTATACCATATCGCCTTATTCAATATCATACCTTTTTGCTTCCAAACTTTTTCCACCAGTTCCAAAAAAGAGTCATGTTCAATCCATACATTAAAGAACTTAAAACTCACTCTTATCATATGATAACTTTGATGTAGTAACAAATGCATAGGACTATGATCAGACACACCTGGATTCCCATATTCCAAAGCAACATGACCCCATTTTTTCATCCAAGTATCATTCCCAAAGTCTCTATCAATTCTACTTGAAATTCTAGCATTACCTATTTGTTTGTTGCTCCAAGTATAATTGTTACCTTTCCATTGTACTTCATTGATGCCCATGTCTTTAACACATTCTGCAAAATCCCTTATCTCATTCAAAGTAACAGGAGCCCCTGCTAATCTATCTTTAGGTGACAGAAGAGCATTAAAATCTCCTATTATGAGCCAAGGTTGTGAGATACTTTGAACCAACAAGTTCAGGTCATTCCATAAACTTTTCCTCTACTCTATAGTATTAAAACCATATACCACTGTGAGATTAAATTGGTATCCCTTGCTTCTTTCATTTATATGGAAATGAATCATTTGAGTCGAGATATTTATTAACTTGACATCATACCAACTTTCATCCAATATTATCCAAATTCTACCATTTGCAGCTTCCTTATAATTATGCATAATCCCCCATCCTGGAGCTATTCCTTTTAATGTAGCTATGACATTAACCTCTTTTACTCTTGTTTCTATTAACCCTTCTAATTGAAACCTTATTGTGTTGTAAAAGCAGTTTTATCTCCTTTAGGTCATACCTTGTATTCATGCGCCTCACATTTTTGAAGCTCCACTTCATTAACAAGTTTTTGAAGCTCCACCTCTATCAACAGGCAGTGAAGCAAGCTTGCTATTCCTGAGACTCTCAAATCCATTTCTAAGTGGTACAACTAACAGTATAGGAAAATTTGTCAAACTAAAATCCAGATGCTTACTTCCAGTATGAGGCCTTAGATTAAGCTCAGTGTTTGTTTGATTTCCTGTTCTCTTCCTTGCTCTATCTCTTGTTTCTCCTCCTGTGCATTATTACTAATTTCATCTACTACCAGCATCTTTCTTTGATCATCTTTCCTCTCCTGCTGCTGGATTGGCCCTTTATATTGCCAAGTGTGTGTTACTTTTTTCGCAAGTCTTTGTCTCTTGTGGTACTCTCCCTTTATACTGATTGACATTGTGTCCAATCTTTTGACCATTCATCACAGTCATTGAGGCTTCCACTCCATCAACAACTTCCTGCAAAAGTTTCTTCCATTTGGATCCATAGCCGTTATCTGGGCTAGAGGAATAGCTTTAGTAACATTGACTTCATAAGCCATTTAGCATAGGATATTCTTGTTGCTTTTTTGGTACATTCATCAGCAAATGAAAGGCACTCCAATAGCACTTGCAATCTACTCAAATATCCACTATCCCCACTTGCCCCAACAATTACGCGTTAACCTTTGGAAGTTAACCCATAGTGGTATTTCAGCTAAGAATTCATTTCCAAAATAAAAATCAGGACACCATTGTTTCAATATGATAGGCCGATTGCTTATAGTATATGGTCCAGAATATAGCACCTCATTCATATCACTCAGATTCTTAAACTTAATTATGTAATACCCTTCTTCATGAAGGAATACATCTTGTTTGTCCACATTTGACCAGTTCATCATTATGTATCTGTTCATGGTATTGTACCTAGGGCATTCTCCAATTACATATGCTATGAGTGCACATTTCCACTTATCTTCTTCATCCTGAACTTCTTTCATCATCGTCGTCGTCATCATCATCAACATCGTCGTCATCATCATCATCGTCGTCGTCATCATCATCATCGTCGTCGTCGTCGTCGTCGTCATCATCATCATCATCATCATCATTATTATCAATATTATCATTATTATCATTATTATTATTATCATCATCATCATCATCATCATAATAATACTATAATAATATAATAATTATTATTATTATTCATTATTATTATTATTATTATTATTATTATTATTATCGTTATTAAGATTATTCTTATTATTAATTATTATTATATTATTATTATTATTATTATTATTACTTATTATTAATTATCATTATTATTATTATATTATTATTATTATTATTATCATTACATTATTTCTATTATTATTATTATTATTATTAGCATTATCATCATCATCATTATTATTATTATTATTATTAATTATTATTCTTGCTTCTCATTCTCTTTTTTCTTCCTTTTTCTTCTTCTTCTTATCTCTTTCTCTTCTTCTTTTCTATCTTCCTTCTTCTTCTTCTTCTTCTTCTTCTTCTTCTCCCTTCCTTTTTATACCAATGTCCCTCGTTTCGCTCCTGATGTTTCTCTCCTGCTGTTCCCTGTTGTTCTTCCTGCTTCTCCTCTGCTTTTTCCTCCCCCGCGCACTACTTTCCCTTCCCTGTTCTGTTCCCCTCTTTTTTTCTGCCTTCTGTCCTCCTTCGTCCCTCTGTTTGTACTTATTTCATGCTTTTAAATCTACTCTAAAGTGATTCAAAGGTGAAGGTGCTTTTGGGAGCAAAGCTTGGATTATAGGATCTTTCAAGCAAGTTTGAAGTATGTCCTCATTTGACTCGAGGGCATATCTGTCTTTTGATTTCTTTTATTGAAGCATTGTAATAGACTTAGTAGTATTATATTTCGATTTTATGGGCCGTGTCCCAAGTATATTTTGAGTCTAAGATTTGATGACATGAGACTTAGTATTTCCTATGGTTTTTATATGAAAGAGATTTTGAAAGACCATTTGCATATTGTGAAAAGTTTTAATTTCGCACTACTTTTCATTTATGCATATGCGTTGAACAATATGAAAGGGCTTGTACAAGATCTGTGAGATTTAAAGTACGCCGTGTTGTGACCTAAGAATGCCCTAATTTCTAGGGTATAATTGCTAGTCGTGACAAACGTGGTATCAGAGCATAGTTTATGTAAGTAGTTTTAGAAATCCAAAAGTCTCACAAGTCACATCTAGTAGAGTCTTGACCATCGATGTGAGTTGCGACACATCTATGAGCGAGAGGCTATAGGTTTATAGAGGTTCCCTTCTTTTCTTCTCCTATATCGTGCCGTAGAGATTCAAAAGTTATGAGTGTTCTTTTCTTATGGTTTTCATTTTGTTATAGGAGATGAATACGAAGAGGACACTGACTAGGAGAGTTGAGGAGAATCATGTGAATGAGGAGATTCTTCTTCAAGTTGAACAAGTTGAGAAAGTTCCTCGAGGTGCTCAAGGGGCTCAAGGTTCTAGAGATGCTGATTCCCTAATTTGTGGAGGAGTAATGATTGTTTCGTGTTCCATCCCCCAGAAAATGTCTAATGGGGAGATAGAGAGACTTCTACTTTCGCCCGTCCTCCCTTTACTACATGGAATAGGGGTATTGAACCTAGCGTGAATGTTGTGGATAGCACTATGTCATCAATATTGAGAGATTTTGTGAGGATAAATCCTTATATATTTCTTGGCTCTAAGGTGGGAGAAGATCCCAAGAGTTCCTAGATGGTGTATACAAGGTGTTAAATGACATGAGGGTGACTTCTAGGGAGAAAGTGGAGTTAGATTTTTACCAATTGAGGGAGTTAAATCAACTGTGGTACACTCAATAGAAGGATAGTAGGACGGTTGAGTCGGTACCTATTGAGTGAGAAGAATTTAAAGAATCTTTTCTAGGGAAGTCCTTTCCCTGTGAGAGGAGGGAGTTAAAGGGTATAGGAGTTAATCAATCTCAAGCAAGACAATATGAGTGTTGAGGAATACTCTTTGAAGTTCTCTATGTTATCTAGATATGCACTAACCTTAGTTTCTAACCTAGGGATGAGATTAGTAGGTTTGTGACCGTGGTCGCCGACTTAATGAAAGAAGAATGTCGTACAGCCATGCTAATATGATATGACCCTATCTAGACTCATGGTTTATGCTTAAATGCTCAATCAATTGAGAAGTCTAAACTTGGAAGGATGGTATAAAAAAGAAAAAAAAAAAGAAAAACGTTAAAAGGATGGTTCAAGTGATCAAGCCAACTAGTTCAGAAAGTAGGTTTTCAAGTCAAGAATAACCTAGGAGTAACTAAGGTGAAGCTTTGAGAAATTTATGGTTCCAAGTTGTCAAGCGTACATGTGGCTTACTTGTGGAAAGAGGCACTATGGGATTGCCTATTGGATATCTGGAGTTGTTTTTGGTATGTGTTAAATATGGACACAATGTTAGGGTTGTCCTAGTATTGCTTCTAAGGGACGAGGGTAGAACAATTCCTCTTAATGCTTCGAAGGTGATGCTCCAAAAGAAAAGCGGTTTCCTATGCCTCGCCCTGGAGGATCAAAGCCGCTGTGCCTGTTGATGTTAAGTACTTGTATTTCCTTTTTTGTTATGAGTTCCTTCTAAGTGGGGTATTATGATTAGTATATGAGCTATATGGTCATAGTAGTATTGTTGCATTGTTGCATGAAGTAGGAGTCTTGTTGGAATTGAATTTCATTGATTATTTGAATTGTGCATTTCATGATGTTATTATTATACTGTAACATGAGTTTATATGGTTTTAATTTGCATGCTAGCATGTTTCTATCATCAATTGCCTAAATGTTGCCTTTTTGGACTTTTGAAGCATGTTCATTGCTAGGGAATTTGAGCTCACTATAAAGTTCTTTCGTTGAAAATTATTGTAGTGTGTATAGATAATGATATAAAAAGATTCATCGATTTAAAATGAAGAATGTGAGTCTTATTGCATAATGAGTGTACAATGAGTTTCTATCTTCTTGTTGTGTTGTGAGTCTGATGATTATGTGAAACTGATGTTGTCTTCTAGAATTGGTACTGTATATTGTGTTATGTGGTTTATGTCTGAGTTTTAACGAATCTCTACACTCTTGAAGTGGGTCGGAGCGTGGCCAAGTGGTCATTCGAGGACAAATGTTGTCCAAGTGGGGGAGAATGTGACATCTCTAAAATGACTTAGGTGAACATAGAGCCTAACGTGTTTGTAATGAGTGTCTACGGTACTAAAATGGTCTATAAAATTGTTATAAGGCAGATTCTAAAGATTTAGGTGCATTGGAAGTGAAATGTCAAGGGTCGACCAAGGCGTTCGACGACTAGTCACCTATGTGTCTCATGTGTGTTACATGAGCTTATGAGGTCCTTATATGAGTTATAATAGTTTTTATAGGTAGTGTGTCATGTTTCACGAAGTTAAGAGGTCAAACGTCCAAGAACATCCATGACGTTCGAAAGGTTTGCCTTGAAATGACCTTGTGTCTTAGCATGTTTCGTCGAGTTTTACGTATTTTTTATGATGAAATTGATGTGAAAGGTCATAAACTCGTATATGATAATATTCAGGTTGTAAATGTCAGGAAAAATATCCCCAAGTACCAAGAAAGGGTCCTTGAGGAAGGACCCTTCACAAGAGCCTAAAGTTGTCTAGACCAGCCCAAATGACTAAGGTAATCGATGGAACGTATGCTCGTTGACGCCCCGTCGATGGTGGTTGTGGGTCAAGACTTAGCCTAGGAATCTTAAGATACCAAGGTCAAGTCTCTAATCCTATCGATGGACAGCCAGGACGTGCCGTTTGTGGGCCTAAGACCCGTCGATGGGCGGCCATGGGTTGTGTCTTCAACTGCGCAGCTTTACTGTAAAATGCAAGGGTGAATTGGTACGTCCAAATAAGAGTTTGGGAAGTTTCCTAAGGGTATTCGAGGTGTTTTTAGTGGGTTTATAATTCCTAACTACCTAGATGAATTTATTATTCTAAAATCAAAACCCGAATTCTCTAAGAAATTCTCTAGAACTCTATTGGAGCCAAAACTCAAGGAAGAGCTTGGATTGGAAATTTGATTGGTGATTCTTCATCAATTTTGTGGATTAAAAACAGTGGGGTATGTTTTATTAATTCTTTAAACTCTATTTATCAAGGATCCCAAAATTCAAAGAGATCTCTAAAGTCTTCTAAAGATGAACTTGTCAAATTTCATGATCTAGCCATGGGTTATTGCATAAAATATTTTGAATCGTTGTTTATATATTGAATTGATGTTGATTTGATGGTTTTAATCTAAAATATTCATAAACCCATGCAAAACGTAATCTCTTCAAATTGGCTAAATTTTGGATGTGATAATCAATGCTTATGAATTCTAGTGTAGTTTTTAATGGGCTATTTAATGATGTAAGAATTATACTGAATTGATGTATAGGCTATCTTATATTGATAAATTTATATTGAATTGATCTAGATTCATTGAGTATTATGATTTTTGTATTGAATTAATGATCATGGTCATGGGTAAGGGCTTTATGGTATTGAATTTGATGATTTAGCTATGGATTGATGTGGTGAGAATGGATTGGTGGTACGATGCCATGGTTCTCTTTATTTTTAGTAATGTAGTTCTTTAATCATGTTGTGATTGGTATTGTCCACTTATGGTGGTGGTGTGTTGGCACTACTTGATGTATCATGATGATTTGTGTAGTTGATTATGTGAAGTATGAGCATATCTATCTACATGTGAGTAATGTGAAAGCATGTGTTCTTCTATTGATGTTATTAGGTGATCATATTATACTATGGCTATGTCCTTATGTGTGTAGTCTTAGATTTGATGCATGATTATTCCTGCTTGACTATATGAGTCTATGATAGTTATAATGATGGTGTTATAGTAGTGTATAAGGTGACTTATATATGATGATGGCTATTCCAATGTGCTTATAGTATGATATGATATATGTGATAGAGTGAAGTATGTGTGTTCATTATTGGTAGACTTGTGTCCCTTACTTGGAAAGCTATGGAATATGGAAATGAGAGGTCTTGACTTAGGATGCTAAATTCTCTTAGTCTTGTATGTATGATGACATGTAACCTTGCATGATGCTAGTACGGTACCTTTGTGGGAACTTGCAACCTAGTGTAAGGTAGGTAACTTGAAGTCGAAAAGTCGTAATGGTATCGTCGTGGTATGAATGGTGGACTTAGAGTTAGGTGGCTGAAAACGAAATGAAACCTACGTAGGAAAGTCATTAAGTATCCTCTCGCCATTGAAAGGCAGCCCTAGGAAACTCTTTGGTAGGGTGAAGGTGATTGATATGAACTAGATATGGAACTACTTCAGTGATCCATTTATGTGAATATGCTATGGAACAAGCTAGAACGATGAGTTATGGGTAAGGGAAGTTAGCCTAGTGAAGCATGCAATAGTCAAGAAATTCTCAGATGTGTTAACCATTTGTGCCCTACATGGGATGTGTCAAAGTTCTACCATTGGCAAGTAGAACACCCTTATCGGAGTTGTAACCAACTCCAGATTCCATGATTTTACCATGATTTATGCCGATTTTAGCCTATTCTCATCATATGGGATACCTATTAGTGTTTGAGAAGTCTATGAAGTTTAGGTGGTTGTATGGGACTCTACCCAAGCATTGCACCTTTAGGTTTTGAGGATGTTAGTTAGTGATTCCCTAGGTCTTATTCAAGACCATTACTTGAATGTATTATGTGACGAATGTATCTTAATTGAAATAATGAAGTAATGACTTAAGTTAGAAGGTATATAAATGAATGAGCACCTAGTCTAGAGTAATCTTAAGGATTGTCTAGTTAAAGTGTGAAGGGGACACGAAGGATGGTTTCTTCATATATTACCTAGGTAAATATTAAAAAGGAATCTAGATAGAAATGTTGGTTGGTAGCTTAGACGTGAGAAAACCTTCTGTTGACCTAAAAAAGACACTGACCACCCTAATCTAATCTCGATTAGAATAGAAAAACTCAGCGCATTACGAAAAGTCAATCCCCCCCCCCCTTTTTTTTTTTTTGGCACTAGTGTTGGTTCCGGACCATCTTTTCCAGCCAGATAGCGAGTGATCACTCAGCAATATATAAACTTAGGCGTCTTAAGGATTTTTAGGTAATGTTGAAGAGGGTGTATGGACATTCTCTTTTTTAATTAATTACGGAAGTTTTTGATAACCTTGTAAGGAGAAGTATAGTATATATGTTATGTGTTTTGATATATTGTAAGGGTATAATCTCATTTTATAGGTAGTCCCAAAGGATTCATAGGTGTGCTTAGAAGGGTATAGACGGTTCTCTTTGTCTTAATAGTGAGTCTTAGGATAACCTTTAGTTAGAGATTGCATGCTAGAAAGCGGCTCATGGAAGTTTGGCGAAACTTCACTTAAACAGTGAATAATTCCTGTGTGAACAATGCATAGTTCCTGTGAGTCCATGATATTTTGATTAAAATGTCAGGTATTATCTTATGGTGGGGTTTTTTTTTTTTCTAAGGTGTTAAAAGTTGTTCTTAGGCTTATACTATGAGGTTTTAATCAAAAGAGCATATTCATTAAATGTTTGTACCTGATTTATGAAATTATGTCATACTTTAGTCATGTAGTGTAATAACTTCCAGGTTTTATCTATTGATTTAAAGTGATTCATAGGTGAAGGTGCTTTTGGGAGCGAAGCTTGGATTATAGGATCCTTCAAGCAAGTTTGAAGTATGTCCTTATTTGACTCGAGGGCATAAATGTGTTTTGATTTCTTTTATTGAAGCATTGTAATATACTTAGTAGTATTACATTTCGATTATAGTCGTGTCCCAAGTATATTTTGTGTCTAAGATTTGGTGACATGAGACTTAGTATTTCCTATGGTTTTTATATGAAAGAGATTTTGAAAGACCATTCGCATGTTGTGAAAAGTTTTAATTTCGCACTACTTTTCATTTATGTATATGCGATAAATGATACAAAAGGGGCTTGTATAAGACGTACGAGAGGTAAAGTACGCTGTGTTGCGACCTAAGAATGCCGTAACTTCTAGGGTATATGTGCGGGTCATGACAAACATGGTATCAGAGCATAGGTTATGTAAGTAATCTTAGGATTCCAAAAGTCTTATCAAGTCACGTATACTATAGTCTTGACCATCAATTTGAGTCGCAACACATCTATAGGCGAGAGGCAATAGGACAATAGAGTTTCCTTTTTTTTCTACACCTATATCGTGTCGTAGAGCACTACAAAAAAACTTGTGTTTATCGACGGACAAAATCCTTCACTATCCAATGAAAATTCGTCACTAAACATGATTAGTGATGAATTAGCAATGGATTATTGATTGTTGCTATTACGCTCGGGTAGTAAGGCTTCTAGTGACGAAAATATGCGTTCCGTCATCGTTAGTGACGTCATAGTGACGACATTATTTTGTCGCAAATTGTTAGCGACGGACACTAGCGGTCATTAATCTTATATAATTTTATTGCTATTTGTAATTATAGAACAAAAAAAATGAGTTCCGTCAAAAGTTTAGCGACCCCCGTAATAGTGACAAAATAATTTTTGTGCCCATTGTTAGAGGCAAAAAGGGCTCGACCTAGTCATCATTATATTATATAATCTTTGTTGCTAATTCTCATAATTCAGTTCGTAATTTTGAATATATTGGGCGATAAGTTTTGTCGCAACAATATTTTATCTAAAATATACAGCCTTTCAATAATTCGAGCTAATTCTTCATCAAACACATTTTTACATAGCAACTACACAGAGTACTAAATTTGTTGTCTGCTACAGATTTTTGGATTAGATAAAATATCCAAAGAAAAACTTATAAGTACTCTTAAATGAACTTACACTTCACATACAAAAAATGTTAGGACCTAATCATAGTTTCCAAAAACATGACAATATCAAAACCCATTTTAAAGTTCTGCAGGGACTAAGGGATACGACGTCACAGGAAATTAAGGGACTAAAACCTCATCCACCATTCAGTAGGAGGGACCGCGCCCCTACTATTGGTGTCTGTGACAAGCGATGTGTTGTCCAAAGGATAAGTAATGGTTGCCTGCACCTGCTCAACAAAATTAGGATATTTAAGATGAATAGTACGTTAGGATCATCCCCTTGCCTTTACAAACTCAACCATATTTTCATGTCAATATTGATGTGAGAAAAATGGATGGTTGGGAATGATGATGAGCAAAACAAATGCTGTCCGTTAGTATTTTTTGCTTCAGATTCAAGACCGATATTGTCTTTTCCTTTTCTTCCCCGTACTTTAGGAATATGTGTACATGATAATATCAGTTTGAGGGCACAATTTTGACATACTATTTCTGTTTATATTTCTTCTTGTAATACGTAGAAAATAGGACAAAGAATTAAAGATAGATAGGGAACAAAATTAAATTTTGAAGAAAAAAGCAGAAAGATGCATAAGTTTTAAAGCTCTAAATACACAGTGTACATTTTTCACCCTATGATAAAAAATTGGACAAGAGGTCTCAGATCCCAAACACACAGACACACACAAAACACGGCCAAGAGTCTCAAAGACCCCCCAAAACCAAAAACACAAAGCACTCGCAAATGCTAGTAAAACTCAAGGGCAACCAAGTTGCAGGGCAACTACCACTTATGATGCACCAACCTCCTCAAATTTGGAAGTTAAGAAAACCCCCCCAATGGTGTCTACTTGTAACTCCAATTCAAAGAAACTGTGACAGAAAACAGGCAAGCACACTAACAGGATAGTCGAACAGAACCCAGCCTACTCAACACGATAATCAGGAGCGCAACTTTCCTGAAAGCCAATACAACATGGATGAACGCCCAAGAAATCTAGATTTATACATTCATGATTGAAAAAGAGGGATTAGGTCGAGAGATACAGAAGAACAAAAAACGCACACGAGACGCTTGAAACTTGACTAGACAAGGTACGACCCATCACTTTCACTTCAAAGCCTTAAACTTGATTCTAATACTTTTCTTTTATACAAGCAATAAAGTACACTCCTAAAAACGACAGAATTTGCCATAACAATGAATCTCCTGCACGAGAGGAACACTAACACAGCAGTAGAAGCACACTAAAAACACGAAAATTGCAGCAGAAAAGCATTAAGAAACACACCTAATTATACCAAAAACAGCATAAACAAATAGCTCTAAAACATGATTGAATTGCAAAAAAACAATTGTATTAGAGCACTCTAAAACAACAAGTATGGATTCACACTAAAACAACACTACAATTTGCCAGCAAAAAGGCATCAAAAACAACACCTTCATTATACACAAAACATCTAATATGATTTTGAAACTATGAGACCTTACAATTTCATTTTCGCTCAGCTTTACAAGTTTTTTCAGAATTAATGTAAATTTCTAAGAACGTTCACCATTAAATGATGTTTCACTCATGACCCATGTTGTGAACGTGACAAAATGTAACTCACTGGTTGTGGCTCTCTACCTTTGATAATATCCTCGAAACACTCATTAATTATTAGATTATAACATATTAGTGTCATGTATGTGTCCGATACAAAAACTATACCATTACAGGTTGATGTTAGTTAAAGAGTTTGTAAAAATATACTCACAAGTTTCTAGCGATATTCTCCGATTGAGATAAAGCTGCCCGCGTGAGTTCCAACAGCAACTTCACGGCCAACATGACGATTCTTTGCATTTATTTTTGCTCTCTGAATACACTCATAACTTTCCCAAAGTTGCATCTATCTTTTCCACACATGTTCATGTACAAAACATGGCCTAACTATTTCCCTTATTATTTGAGAAATGAAATTCCTATATTTTACTGTTGCCTCAACCAACCAGTGTCTCTTTATTTCTTTTTCACTAATGGAAACATTTCAGTAGAACTTTTTCTGAATTTCTTTTTTGAATGTAATACATTAACGTCCTGTCTATAAATGTGAATACACTTACTAAACTCACTAACGATGAAAAATTATATCTTGAATTCTCCAAAATAACCATTTTGTATATCATTTGAGACATCTTTTCAATTGATTCCATTGGGATCAACTTCACTTTTGAAAGAGTTAAATATTAAATTAGAGCATGTTTTAGAAGGTTCCAACATGTGTAAAGTCGAAAAGGTCATTAGAAGGGTTATCATAAATCAAAAATAATATTACTATATGACATTGCATTTGTCATTTGTCAGTTCTAACAGAATAAATAATCATATTACTGATAAACTAACAGTAAATAGGCAGAAAAATATTCTAGCAGTTATAAAGTGATTTTCAGATCACACATGATCTGGAAATTTTTGATTTAAAATTCTGCCCAGCAATCTGCAAATTTTTGACTTGAATATCTGCGAATTTGACAGATGCATCACTTGAGATTTTTGCGCAGCGTTCTATATCAGACATGCATAAGCTAGGGCCCTAACCAGACGCAACACCTGACTAAGAATAACACTTATATGGGTGGCCATAATGGATGTACTAAGAAGCAGACGGTATTAAAGAGAAGATGGTATTAAAATTGACGAAGTAACAAAAACTAGTCTAGACAACTTGAGTGTATATCGAGAGTATTCTAGACAGCAAAACAATCAAAAAAGATACCTGTATAAACATGAATATTCCATGAAATGCACACCAATCTCTTTCATATTTTCTCATATATCAAGAAAGATCAGTTCATTCTAACAGAAGCAACACATAATAAACATTTGTTGTTCATATAGATTGGGTTCATAAACATTCGAACAGAAGCAACACAAAATAATTCTCAGCCCCACGTACATTTGCACAAAATCCTAACGTACATTATAGATGCGTTTAAAAATTTTCATTTACAGTAGCTATTAAACTGAAGCTGTTGCAAGTGTCGTCTGTAGACACTTAACGATGAAGGACATCATTAAATTATGTTGCATTTTGAGCTTCAAGCTTGAAGCTTAACCAATTTCTTCAAAAGCATTATGGTCCAAGCATGTAAAGTCAAATAGAATACAAATACACTTTATAAATAGGTAAGCCAAATAGAATACAAATACACTTTAAAAATAGGTACAAACACACTTCAAAAATAGGCAGCCTCAACTTAAGGTGGAGAAATGATATGATATTAGAAACAATACTCCTTTGTTAGAAAATTAGGGAAGAAGCCTAAGTAGAATGACAAGGGTAAGTAGAAATAAGTTACAAGGATAAAAGCAAAAGAATGGACTAATCCTACATGAATTATAAAGACGAAGGCCCATGTATGGCTATTACTAGATTCACCTTCATCAGTTGTGTTGGTATGATCTGTTGGGTTACTCAGAGGAAACAGACCCTGACCTATTACGTCACTCTGATTTGGTGTAGCAGCAAATTTGTTGGTATGATATTTTGGATTACTCTGAGAAGACATCCTTACTTATTACTTTACTCTGATGTGGTGTTGCAACAACTTTGTTGGTATGATCTGTTGTGTTGCTTAGAGTAGACAGACTCTAACCTATAGGTTATATTGATTTTGTGTAGATGGAGGTGCCTCAGAGATGGTTGGACTGATACTTTGAGTTGACTGTTACAGTGGTCTGGGTACCACCTTGTTGAGGAGAAACTATAGCAGACATGGAAATAGTTGGCATGCTTACACGAATAGCAGGATCACTCCTACTTGAGAATTTTCCACGACCTCTGCCTCGAGCCATATGTGAACAAATATAACATATATATTGTTGTTAGATCATGACTGTTATAAAATAGAATAAAATATTGTCCCTCATAATGAAAACTACTACAATAACAGAAACTAGAGTGAAACGCTCGAAACAATTAGTAAATAATTTTAAGTAATTCTAATAAGGAATCCTCTGTATTAACTGTAAGTAATTCTAATAAATGCATAGTTAACTAGTATGTATAACAATTATTAAAGCACCAATTAGTATATTTAATTAAGAGTTAAAATAAGATATAGAATACACATATTTAAAAGAAGAAACTAAAGAACATTATCCTAAATAAAAATCAGAAACAAACAAAATACATTGAAAATACAATAGTAGATTATCAAACACTAGTAATTATTTATGTCTTCTTCAAACTCTTCCTCTTCCTCATTTTCAGAAAATTCAATCTTTCTACAAGCTAAACTAAATGGAGAGAGTTCATCATTAGAATATCATATTTTCGTAACACCAATTTCTAGTTAGGGTTCATATTTTTCAGCTTGAAAACAATGGTATGTCGAGTTGAAACTGAAAAATAATGGTATGTCGAGTCAATCTGATATACTAATGCAGTTGTTTGACCTCCTAATGGGGGTTCCTATATTTCATAGAGAAAGAGTTGAAAGTCATCAAAATCGAATGACCTAAATGTGGCAATACTGTAAATTGGAACAAGAATTTTGATTTTATAACTGGTTATTGATAAACCCAGCTTGGGAATTGATTTCTCTTGATATCTGAATCAACAAATTCATTTTGGTAAACTGAAGCTTTGACATAAAAAATGGAGTTTGCGCGCTTACGTTAGATGGGGAATCTTCAGGCTTCGAGATAGATAAATGCGCTTGTACTTTCCTCTCGCCACCTCAAACCTCATAGATCACACGTTTACGTCCTACTCCATTTCGCCTACCCGCCCACACCAACCCTCCTCCCTTACCTCGATTCCCAATCCTTGCACCACCACCCTCTTTCTCCCCCACCCTGAACTACACAACCCTTCACCCCCCTACATCCCTACCTCCAGCCTCCTATGTCTTCCCCATCTAACCCCACTCCCCTCCCCCCCCCCTAACTCCCTCTAAGTATCCCACGTCCCTCTTTCTCATCCCCCAGGGGTCCTGCGCTTCTGAGTGGTTCACCAGATTCAAGATGGGTTCAGTGATGAGGCTTGGAGTTTCATAGCTTCATCTCTGAAAAGTTTGAGTTTGAGTGTGAATATTGTGTTCCCGAGAATATACATTTTTTTAAAAAATTGCAACAAAATTAGTGACAAATTATAACATAAGTCACTTTCAAATAAAAATATATATTTAGAAAATATTATATTGACAGATATTTTCTTCACAAAATAAATATAAATTTTATAAAAATATATATGAATTTTAGCAAGCTGTTTGTCATCGCTAGTTCCGTCGCAAAATATTAATTTAATTTGTCACCCTTATTTTGATGCTAAATTCGTAGGGAAAATTAGGCGTCAAAATTTCGCGCTAATATTTAGCGACGAATTGAATATTCCGTTGCAAATCTGTCGATATATTATAAATCAAAAAATTAATTGTTAATTTTACAAAAAATTGATAATTACGTTGCAAATTCATCGTTATATAGTGATGCAATATAATTTATTGCTAATATCCGTTGCTAAACGCTGTTTTTTTAGTAGTGGAGATTTAGAAGTTATGAATGTTCTTTTCTTATGATTTTCCTTTGGATAGAGAAAATTACGAGGAGGACACCAGCTAGGAAAGTTGAGGAGAATGATATGAATGAGGATATTCTTCCTCAAGTTGAACAAGTTGAGAAAGTTTCTCGAGGTTGCTCAGGGGGAGATATGTGGAGCATATGAAATTATAAGTAGCGTTTAAATTATAGAGATCTCTGATTTAAAATGTGAATTTGAATCAAGAATAATTCATTTGCAAATGTTGACAAATAATTTGTAGCGTCGTTTGTTGAATCCAATCTGTAGTTACACTGCATATGTTCCAATAAATAGTTCTTCGAAAATAGAGTCTATGGTACGCCGGAAGTAGATAGACCATAGATTTACTAATGTGAAACTCCTTGAGGCAAGGGAGAGGAGCAAATTATCAAAATGTCATGATAAAAGAGGGCAAAAAGCTTTAAAGAGCACTATGACAAACACTTCAAACAATCCTTGGACAAAGGTCAGGTAACTGAAAGTGGGATAAAAAAAAAATGAAGGATCCTTATATGTTATGTAGTTATTGAATCGATTATTCAAAATGCGTGAAGTAGCATTTGATATGAAAGTAACCCTCAATGTTATAAATGCTATGAGGACTTAAAGCCTTCCAAATATGTCATATAGTGATGGACAGATAAAGGATGGAACTATACAGTATATTTGTTTCCCTTCGAAAAATGATATTTTATAATGTAGTTCATGGATAAAAATATAATTGTCGTGTGGTACAATGAATCCTTGTGTAAAAAGCATAACCGTAAAATTTGAAAGGGTGGTTGTGCCCGAGGGAAATAAAGGAGTCGCACAATCTTGACATTATGAATGGAGATCTATTCGCAGTGGTGGATGCAATGAGATTTATTCAGCCAAAATAGATTAAATAGCGTTAAGATGGATGTCTAAGACTAATATTGTCTACTGACGATGAATGTTATATGAAAATTCTTGAAGGATTCAGAATGTCTTAAAACAATTTCATTGAGCACCCAATAATTCTAAAATTGCTTAATATAGAGAAAGAATCTTTTCGACATCATAAAAATGATTTAAAATGGCATGTATTAGTGCAATTGGTTCACTTACATATTTTTGGTTATGCAAAGGCTAGAAGATTATTTGATATAGCTCAATTTAAGGGAGGATACAATCAAAGAAGATCGGACAAAGTATATTTCACCAAAAAAGAATTTCACACATGATCTTCAAAAAAATGGTGAGATTGATGTTCAAAGACATATTCAAGTGATAATCTTGTAAACTAAATCACTAAGGATTGCCAACATCAATATTTGAGAAATTTTGATATAAAATTGAAATGCATCGTCTCCGAGATATCAAGTAAAGTTTTTACTAGGGAAAGAAAATATATACGTGTTGTACTCTTTTCCTCCACCTCGATTTTATCCCAATCGGATTTTCCTGGTAAGGTTTTTAATGAGGCAACATTCAAAGCGTATTAAAAGATATATTTATTTTTTTCCTTCACTAGAATTTTTTCCTTGTAAGGTTTTAGCTAGGTATATTATCTGTGGACATCCAAGCGGGAGTGTTATAAAACATTATAGTGTGGATGTCCATTACACCAAGACATTTTTATCTCACCCATTATCTCCATTACTTTCCTCCTTTACAAGATAACCATAATCTCATAACATCCAATTTTATAACATTATCTTGTCACTTTTCACGTCATAAAACTCCTCCATTATATCAGGTTAATCGTCATATTGATGACAACCTTTTATATTCTCTATGTACACTATAAATAGGGCATAATGGTTCATATTGTAGACTTGACGAGTTGGACTAATAGAAACTATGCATCTCTGTCGCCTGTTCTATTGCGTTAATTCTTCTATCTTCTACTCTGTTGCTTAGTTTTACCTAATTATGAAGAAATATTATTATTTAAACTTTGCTTTAAAATGGCTTTATAGTACTACTATAAGTACGGATAAAATTAAAACAAATTAAAATCCGAAAATTCATCTTATAGTATTAATAAAATATAGATGCATTTATTAACCTTAAATTGCATATGATATTGGAAAAATTGATAAGTGCTTCTCCGATTAAAAAAGGCATCATGTTATTCTTCTATTGAGATAAAAGAAATATCCACATTTAAAAAAAAAAAAAGACATCTCATTAGTTTGGGAGCAAATGGCAAAATATATCAATCTTCTTTATTTTGTATAGAATATAATGAATCAGAACCATAACTTCCAATATGAAATCGATAATATTATTCCTCAAATTTACAAAAAGACATTTAATCCAAAAAGGATAACATTATCACATTTCAATCCTTGAATCTAAACTTAATTAATGGTTGCCAAAGATATATAGATATATATTATTATATATATATATATAATATATAGTATATATATATCATATATATATATATATATATATATAGATATATTATCTATATCTATAGGGCGGATATAGACAATGTGAGTGGCACCTCTCTAGACCTTCATTTGCATTTAGCATTATTTTTTTCTTCTTTTTTGATTTTTTTAAAAGATAAATTACATTAATTCTAGCATCAAAATATTTTTTAAATTATTACCAAACACATAATTTTTATGTTCACGACCCAAAAAGAGCGCGAGTGGCCCCAACACTTATCCTACTAGGTGAGCGAACCACAAATGAACCCCAAACATTTACCAGTATAATCATTAATCAACTTCTAAGTTTAATATTATATCCCCAAAAACTGAAGTCATCACATCAAGCACATCTATCCTCAACATTACCAAGTCTAAGAGTATTTAAGAAGCTAAAGACGTAAGCGGTCCATGTCCAACTTCAAAGACATCAAGACGTGAAGGAGGAATCAGCCGAGCTAGGAAGAATAGCTCCCGGCTGGAAGTCTAAATGTGCTGGAGACTGGTAGAGTTGAGGGCGGGTCGAAGTCGATGGCACACTGCTGCACTCCACCATAACAAAGAAGAAACTACAAGTCGGGTCATGACAAGGACCACGTACGAGTACGGTATCATCGGCCAACTCAAATAGAAAGCAATATATTAACTGAATAATCATGGTAAAATCAGACCATAATTGCTCTTACTGGTGGTAATCAACCAAGTACAAGGAAACCATAGGCAACATCACCAAGACACCTATAAGGACTCAAGCCTGACACACTTACTCATTGAAAAATATGTTCTTCGAGAGTTGAGGTATATTTATTGTGTAATTCAATTCCTTCTCTTTATTCTTATTGTGTCGGAAACGTGTGACATCGATTCGACCTCATTATATTGTACGTGTCTGTGAAGTTGTGTCACTCCGATCCATTATCTCAAGTAATTTTTATTTATCAAGTCTTCTTTACGTCAATGTACGGTCATCTTAAACAAGATGGATTTAAGTCAACAGTTCATTCATTCTTAACCACCACATTACACAATCAAAAACATAAAACACACAAAAAAAAATCAAGAACCTAGAAGATTACAATACCACCCAATACATATCGATCGCATTTAGGAGTTTATCTATCACATAGAAAGAACCCATAACCTACCTCCACGAAGAAAGTGATCAAGCAAGTACCTTCAAATGCTTTGTTGTCCTCTTCGTTCTCTTCTCTCGCTCGTCGTGGGCCCGTCATTATTTTTATTTTCTTCTACAGATTCTTTTCTTTTACCCATTATCATAGCAGTCAATATGATAAGTAACCCACTATTTATTTCCCTATTATTTCTTTAACCCCCAAGTAAAAACTTATTACACTTACCGCTAATTTCCATGATTATATGATCATGAATAGTCCAAAACACCCATTTAAACTTTTAGGACAAGAGTCGACCAGGTCGGGGTTACGCAGCTTGTGACGGTACGTCATATCTACGACGCGTCCGTCCTGCAGGATCCGTCACAAGTGAGCGAGTCGATCCCAGTACCCAGATTTCAGAGTTTAAGTGTTTTGGATGAGACCTCGAGGACCAGGTCGTGATATGCCGGTTCGTCCTACTAGTCGTCGAGGATAAATGAGGAGAGCAGCAAGAAGGAGATCGACACAAGGTGGGACGACGGAGTCCATCACGGTCGTCGGGACAATGACGGTCCGTCGCGGGGTGTCTGTCGGTCCAGTCAGTTGTTATTCAAAAATAATTC